>JAOCZM010000142.1:5770000-8170000 GCA_026122235.1 Vinca minor
AGAGGTAAAAGCTTGTAAAAAAGCATCTGTGAAAAAAAACAACCTTGTAAGCGACCTATGGTACCCGTGGGGGTAACCGGAGCAGAACCCACCCAAATTTTTTTTCACCAAAAAAAAAAAAAAAAAATCTGTGAAATGGTTTACAAAATCATAGGCCAATTTCCATTAATTTTAGAAATGAACACAACAAATTGGTTACTCTAATCCACATAAAAGAAACAGAAAATCAATTCAATAAATTCAACATCCCTAAGTTAAAATTCTATTTTCCTTTTATTTATTTTTTTAAAATAAAGAGCACAAAAGTTATATGCAAATCACTATATGTATGAACCTCAAATTCCTCAATTAACTGAGCAATAAAACGATGGTAAAAATACTACTTCACCAGCATACTCCAAATTTTCTTTCTCCATATAAAGAAATAGACAGAAACAATTACCAAAAAGATCAAGAAATTCATCATCTTCTTCCAAGAATATTAACAAATTCTGCTCAAAGCCATAAAATAAGGTAAATAAAAATTCATAAAGATTGAAACTTTGCTTCAAACAAAAATATATATAAAGAGGGTTGTTCTCAAAATTTCAAGAATATTAATAAATTATGCTCAGAAAAGTTCATAAAGATTGAAACTTTGCTTGAAACAAAGACAGATAAAAAGAGGGTTGTTCTCAAAATTCAAGAAAAAAGAAAGTACAGACTTACTTATTAGAAGAAGAGTGATGAAGTATGAAGGAAAATATCGACAAATTATGGTGAAGGGACAAGCGATTATTTGATCATTTCAGTCTTGTAGAAGTATCAAGAAGAGAGGAAAAACTCAGTGAATTTGATGAACATGGAAGGAGAACTCAGCTAGAGGGGGTGGGAGACAAGGCAGAGACCTTTCATATGTAATTTAGTACCACCAATAAATAAATATAAATATAGAATCAGAAACGTAAATAAAATTGTTTTTTAGGGAAGGAGTATTAAATTGTTGATTATCCACAAAAAAGAAAAGAAAAAAAGAGTATTAAATTGTTTAGATTCATAAAAAAATATAAATTTAGGTCACTGAACTTTTTACGCTTTACTACGTTGGGCATTCAGTTATTTATTTGACTGATTATGTATTTATGTCACCCTAATATTTATGCCTGACTGGAAATAAATAGCCATTACTTTTTATGGCGAATTCCAGCCAAATTAAACACATGTCGGGCATGTGGTCAATAATCCTAAGGCAAAATAGAAGTTAGTGTGTTCAAATATCCGTGGGTCAAAATAAATATCTCTTTATTTTTCAGGGCTCAAACATTAGTAAACAAAGACTTTGCACGAAGTGATGTTGGTGCGTACTTCTATTTTTGGGCAAAAAATCCTCTGTCCCCGTCAGTGTATGTCCCCATGTCCCCAGCCAATCACAATTCACCATGTGTATATATAATTAAAACAAATATTTATATAGTAAATTCTGATTGGTTAGGGACACGAGGACATACACAAATGGGGACAGAGGATTTTCACCCCTATTTTTGTCCCTAGATTATTGGTTACATGTCCGACAAATGTCTACTTTGGCCAGAAACAACTACAAAAAAGTTGTGGCAGTTTATTTTTAGCCACACCTAAATACTAGAGTGATATAATTAGCCAAAAAAAATTGAGTGCTCAAAATAACAAAACGTAAATAGCTTAATAACCTAAATACTCTTTCCATTCCTCAATATAGGACGTTTAGGACACTTTCAAAAAATTAAGAAACTCAAACAAATAGTAATATTTTTTCACCACAATTGCAATAATACCCCTTCCTTCTTCCTTCTTCCCTCTCTTTCACTTTTCCAATAAAAGATATGTTGAGGGTATAATTGGAATAAATTGTTGACACCTAATAAAAGACATGTAAATAACAATTAATTTGAATACATA
Source organism: Vinca minor (assembly GCA_026122235.1). Classification (NCBI taxonomy): domain Eukaryota; kingdom Viridiplantae; phylum Streptophyta; class Magnoliopsida; order Gentianales; family Apocynaceae; genus Vinca; species Vinca minor. Next base: position 5,771,918 of record JAOCZM010000142.1, read on the forward strand.
TATATTTCTTAAACGACAATTAAATGGGAATGGAGGAAGTAGCTATTTACTCTTCATAAAAAAACATGTTACTATTTTGCTAAAAATGAACATTTGTTCTATAGGAAAAAATAAAGAGTATAAAGATATAGTCTATCCGTTTCAAATTAGTTGTTCCCATTTAAAAAATACATACTAAGAAATTTCTCAATTTCTAATAATTTGGAAGAAAAAAATCCCAAACACCTCTCGTTTGATATTAAGTGGTTGAAATTACATTGGAACAAGACGTGATTAACTCTAATTTGACTAAAATTAACTAAGACCAAATATGGGAAAATTGAGTCATAATTGCTATGAAAATGTGGAGGGACAACTAATTCGGACAAAGGAAAAAGTGAAATGGAATAACTAATTTTAGACAGAAGAAGTACTATTTAGTCGTTAAATAGTTTATGAATACTTCTAATATGCATCAAGTTTATCAGACTTGTTGTTCGAAATTCTTTACATCAGGAAAGATACATTTTTCTCTATTGTTTATTTTTATTGAAGAAATCTGAATTACAAAATCCATATCAAAGTTTTCCAAAGTTTATAGTTGGTCCCTAAGTTTTTTTTTTTTTGGGTTTTTCGAGGTTTTATGCCTTTTTTATTTTTGAGGTAAATATGTTGGAAATGCCTTTCATATTTTGGACGGTTCGAAGGTTAGTCAATGACTCAATGAGTTTGACCGAGTTTATGCCAAACATGGGCATTTTCGACAATTCATTCACTAACACACTCCTATCACTATCCAACCATAATTGACCCTTCACATATTCGGATCTCTATAATATTTTCTGTGACAATCTTAATTATAAATATATTGATGCTTAAGATTAATTGAGAACTCATAAATTTATCTATTTTAATTTACATTATATGAATACAAATTTCATAATTAAAATATCCGAGTGGGAGTGTCAAAAAAAAATATAAAACAGTTTTGACACAGGATTTTCACGTCAGATCATTCCCTTCCAAACTCCAAACAGAAACCCCCAAAATCAACTACATCACCAAATGAAGGGATATCATAGTATTCACAGGAAAGAAAGGAAAAAAAAAGAGGGGGGGAGTGCATAGTTACTAACAAAAGTTAACTCGGTTGATAATGATTTGATATATTTTCATATATGTCTTGTGTTCAAATCTTATTACCAAAGTGACAATGATGTACCAACACAAGTTGACTCAGTTGGTAAGGATTTGACACGTCTTTACAAAGGTCAGGTGTTCAATTTCCGCTGCCGACGTGAGGTTTGTGTTGGTGGGTGATCTGTAGCAAATCTCAGTAAGCAACCCTATGGTTTCTTGGGACCCTGCTCGACCCGACTCGTGATGGTAGAATCGGAGTCGAACCCACTCAAACTTTTCTTTAACCAAAAAAAAAAAAAGTGACAATGATGTTGATAAACCATTTATAAGAACTTTTGTATGCGAATCTCATTTGGATATCTTGACTCTATGTGGTTTAACACATACAAACATCAAATTAAATTAAGTCCAAATATAGTGGAATTATATATTTTACTCGAGAAAAGTTAAGGGGGGGGTGGTGTTGTTATAGTCCAAATCTTGAAGTATAAGAAAGAAGTAAGCATTAAAAAAGCTTGTGTACAAATCACAACTACTGATATTATTGATTGATAGCATCATGGAAGAAAAGGATGCACATGGAAAAGATACTTAAAAATGGGTGCCTTCTCCATGCATTATTGGGTATTAATTAATACGCAATCTTTACGACGGTGGCTAATAGTGGGGAAAATTAGATAATTCCGCACGTGCTTAACTTTCTTATCTGTTAAATTAAAATTTTGACTGTTAAGATTGATTTAAAACGGACACATATTTTGAACTTCAGAACAATTGTCGTGTTTTTAAGCCTCATAACACCCTGTCCTGAGCTTCAAAACACATATCGGGCATGTGGGCGAAATGTGTGTAGAACCACCGTGGTTCGTCGGATTCCGCCATAATTGAATATTTTTGGCACCCTGTAAATAGTTGTGGCCTTGTGAGTATAAATGGCATGCAAAAATTAAAATGAGTATAATTTACTTTTGAAAATAGTTGAAGGGGTATAAATTAAAATGAGTATAATTTACTTTTGAAAATAGTTGAAGGGGTATAAATAATGATTAATTTTTTTTTTTTTTTTAGGATTTGGAAGATTAGGAAAGGATTTGGAATGGTTGGGGAGTGAGGGGGAAGAGGAACATCTTACAAAGTTTAATCTCTTTCATTCTCTTTCATATGCCACACAATTTGATTAAACACAAAGTTAAAGAGTAGAAAGTAAAATATTTAATATATGTTGAACATTTTTTTATCGGTGGTACAATATTTTAAATAAATGTTACATTCTGTTTATAAACCTTCTCTTCTGATTAACACTTGTAAAATATTTGGACCATCAATTTTTTTATACAACAGTCAAAGGTTGTTTAATATATACTGAATTTTTTGTATTCTGCATCATAACCGTACAGTTTGATAGGTTATGGTGAAATTCTCCCTTCTCTTGATTGCTGATGGGCGATTTTTGTTTTTATTTTTTTGCGACTGGTGAGACGGTACTAATATTTGACCCAATTAATTTAATTGAAATCAAAAAAGTATTTGAACCGGTAAAAATTTCTACTCAACATTAATCCCTCTGAAAATATATATATTTTTTTACATGTTTCAAGCCCGCTATCTCGCTGAGAAAAATAATTGCAGGTTGTTAAAATCCCATGAGAGGAAAGAGATGTGAAGCGGGGATAGCTCAGTTTGGAGAGCGTCAGACTGAAGATTTGAAGGTCACGTGTTCGATCCACGTTCACCGCATTTTTAATATTTTAATTTACTGATCCAAAATTTAATCAAAACTTGAAATTTTGTTTCCGCCTCAAATCGGAACACTGTCCAAAAACTGCATATTTTTCTTAAAATTCTTAAAATCAGAAAAAAAATAAAAAAATATGCATCTATTTAGTAAACTAATGAAATAAAAAAACAAGATATCAAAAAACTATTCATATTATGATAATAACATACAACGGTTACGCAAAAAGACCTCATCATTTAGCAGTCCATGACTTCTTTCTTTCAAGGAGGCAACGAGGATTCGACTTCCCTAGGGTACTACAAAAGGAAATTGATTACAAATTACCAATAAGCCTACAAGTAATTCTTTCCTAGGTCAATGACCGAGCGATAAATGGGGATGAATTCTAAATTCGTTGGCAATATGTCTGCGTTGATTCAAATTCAGCTGTCAGTCTACCACGTATAACCCTCTTGTCCTTAAAAAAGTGCTCAATACAGAGATTAAAAAAAAACTAATGAGTGACAAGTATGCTTAGCTTGATTTACCTCAATTTTAATCTCTAAGACTTGCTCAAGGGAAGGTAACGAGTTCAAGTTATCTGAGAAACAACTTAATGTTGCAATATTAAATTTATTATGTAAATATCTCAATCAGATTAATCGGGTTTAATTCCTGACACCGGAATGCACAAATTTTGAAATTCTCTCTGTCCATTTGATTATGACAAAACTGAAGAAGCAATGGCTAAAAACATAGAAGAAATAATAACTATGTCAAAAGATCTTGGTACTAGTAATAGGCTACCCCAATAATTCAGACACTTATTTTGCTTGATTTTCCCCATACATATTAGCCCTTCTTCATTATCCACAAGTCCTTGGCCACCAAGAATAATTAGTCATCAGATGTTTCATGATACTGAAACTTGAGCAGAGACTGGAAAACTTTGATCGAAGATTGAAATCTTCCTTCTTCGGTCAGTGATGGAAGCTTTAGGCATTTGAAGCTTTTGCAAGTTCCCGCTGATTAATTTACTCTGCTTTACAATCCTCTCTTTCAAAATCATACGTATCACTGGAAACCCGTATACCATTTTTGGTTGAATAGCCATTCTCTTCCATTCTCGTATCTGAAGTCGCCATTTTTTGGTATGAGAACCACCGTCTAAACAGATGTGCCAATTTGTATCGGCAATTTGTCATATCTCCCTGCTCCTCCTCATCGGTATCATAATTATCTTGCTGGCTCTCTATGTCCCTTTCATTATTAACATTATCATCTCTCTCTTCAGTTTCTTGTCTGTCCTTGCAGCCATATAATCTGCGCAAGCAGTTCAGACCACCATGTTAGTGCCAGTTTCCTTTTACCGTTAACCATTCATTTCAGGAAAGCAAGTCATTTTTCTCCGTGACAGAGAAAAATACCACAGTTCGAATCTACAAGAAGGAATTAGGTGATGTTTGTTGTTTTTACCAAATTACTGATGAATTCTTATATGCTCCAGGCCTATCCAACCTGATTTTTTTTTATGCAACCTGATAATGGTCAAGAGGGAAAAATAATACTTTGAGGTCTGAATATAAAGTTATAAATATGACATTTGTTTCATAATCTGTGAAAAATGAGAGGGACATTGAGAGCTAAACAACTAGGTTCTTAAGTAAAGATGCAAGCAATGAAGATTTCCTATCTCTAAAGTTTGCCACGTTAAAATCATAATAGATGACGCGTAAACAGGTGATTTTGAGCTTGAATTGGAGAGCGTTCATGAGAAAGAGAGGAAAAAAGATTCATGCGAGGATTAAGCCTCAACAATACAATGTAGAAGACCATATATATACTTACATGATGGTTTTGTCCAGATCAGGACCTTCCTCTTCCTGTTTCTTCTCCATCATGTCGTAACCAATTGAAACATGCCGCACAAAATTAAGCTGCACGTTCCAAAATATAAATACTAAACATTACGAAGCAATGCGTAAGAAAATCAACCTACAGAGTCTTTCAAGATCAAAAGAAATGATCAGAACAAGGAAAACATAAAATCCATCTAGAATACAACAGGGAGTATGATATGACTGCTATTTTTAAGTAAACTACTGAATAATCTATCCGTTCCTACTAGATAAGGCCAGAGTTCAGTCATTCAGCCCCGAGTTTCCATTGTAACTCTTATCCCATGCAAGACTATAATTGTACTCAAAGCGAAATCAGAAAGGAAAGGAGAGTCCATAACATTTACATCACTGGTAGATCTCTGCTAGAATTATTTCTCTCCTATCTAAAAATTTCCAATAAGTTTACAAATGGTAGACTACTAGAACAAAGTATTTACATATCCTATGGCATTGGAGGATGATTGTGACTATAATAAATGCATTTAACTAGAGTAGATCTGGAAAGTGAATACTATTTATCAGTCATACCACTTTACTCTGTTATTTGGAAATACCAGACGGGGAGATCTTGAATTTCTTCCACTTCCCTTTTGCTATAACATGTTCCTGGCAGGGGGTCGGGGTGAGGGTGGGGCGGTAGGTTAAGGATTATCTAGAGTGTGAAGATATCAATTATTTCCACCTTCCATTTCTCTTTAATATCCTCTAGTAAATTTATCTACCCCATAACGGTCTTGAGACAAGCACTTACAGGATGTCAATAGTGTGTCTTCATTTCATGCATACAGAAATACAGGAATCTCACTGTAACTACACATATTATAACCAATTGAAAGTTTTTTATGTCCACCGAAGAAGAAACTAACCCTGTCACCATCTCTGATGCCGTAACTTCCAATATAATCACTATCGGTAATCAATTTCTGGCCATCGTAACACAGGCAAAAGTTTCCCCACACATGTGACCTGTAATCAAATTTGGCGATGTTTAGAACAAAGACAAGAAGAAAATATTCAAACAAAAAACTACAATGTAGTTGTAAGATCCGAATGGACATGATTCAGCTCACAACAACCGACTGAAGTAAGCCATGAACCTTTTGATGCCTACATGTAAGATAGCAAATGCCACCAGATCCAGACCAACAAAACGTCCAAGGAAATTTTTTGAAACTGGGAGATATAAAACCTATAGCAACGAATTTTTTGCCGTTGTAGTTCATATTGCAGTCCAAAGTACCAATAGCCTAGCAAATTTAAAGCACTTGCACCATCAACATTTTCAACTCCTACGAATTCCTATATGTAGCTGGTGCCTTGCCGTGGTGCATTTGGATTCATTAGTTGAAAGATCCCAATTGTAAACCATTGCCCAATGTTTCAGAAGAATAATATCAGAACAAGATTAGAGGTTTCACTATTTCATGATAAATGAATATTTATTGAGCTTCATATTGTTATATTATTAGAAAACAATATACATAAATTCAGAGATACAGACATTTCTTAGTATGCATTCTAACTTAGAAGGTTATGATATCATCGTCTACACTAGTAATTTAACCCCCACAGCACATACAAATAGAAGGTGTTTTACATGTATATGCATTCACAAACTCGCATTTGATTAAATTTGCATATGATCATCACCGGACTCTGCAAAATTTTACTGTGGAGTTCACATACCACGATACGGTCCCTGGTCCATCCTTCGGCAAATGACTAAAGGCTGCCTCTACCCCCTGCTTTAGTTGAGCCACCGTCCCCGTCTTTGGCACTTCAATCACTGTAAAGTAAACCAAAACCTAATTCATTTCCATCCAAAAATCCCCCCAAAAAACAAAAAAAAAAAAAAAAAAAATGAAAATTTAAGATTAAAAAAAACACAAATTACCAAAAGAAGAGCCATCCAATTTGATGACAGTGAGTGTAATAGGCTGGGAAGGCAACTTATTATAGGAAAAACTCTTCCTGGAGATGTTTTCAAACATCACAGAAGGATGGGGACAAATTAACGATCCATTTCTCCGAAACGAAACCCTAGGGCTAACATAATTATCCTGCACCTCAGACATTTCGCAAAATTCAATTGCAGTATAAACAAAAACCCTAATTTTAACCGCTGATCAATCTCAGAACATATGAAATCAAATATATTGGTACAAAATAAACAGCATAAAAGAGGAATTAAACTAATTTAGGAGATTCTTTGGTGAAGAATTAGGGTTTCGGATTTAGCTTTGGTCGAGGGATTTGAGAATCGAATTTGCTTTATTGTTAATTAACCTAATAATTAATTATTAGTAATATATATTAGAAGGTTTTTTTTCCCTCCCTTTTTTCCTCTAAACGGACATGGAAGCTTTGGGGAAAGCTCTCTTGTGGCCGTTGGGAGGGAAAGGAGAAAGAAGATGACAGTTACTTCGGTTAGGACAAAATGTTTAACTGTCAATCTATATAGGTTTGCTGGCTGGGTGCGGAACATGTTTTTTTCCATTCTCGTGCCGAATATCTGCGTCGTCAAATAAAAGTCTATAAACACCTCATGCTAGCTTGGATAATCTTTTTTTTTAATCTAATGTGCTCTTCTTGTATTGTCGAGTCAAATTATGATTCAGACAAGTTATTCGTTAGCGATGTGCTTACAAGTTTTTATCACTGGATTTCTTGATCAAATGGTCGGGATTATAATTGTTTTTTAATTTTATGTCCGCTTCTTGTCCCGTTGAGTCCAATTATGGTTCAGACAGAGCTATCTGCTAAAACTGTGCAAACACATATTCGATCATTGTGATTGATTTATCTAATGGTCGGGATTATAATTGTTCCGGAATGATAATTCTCAAACAAATGTTAAGGCACAGCTTAATCTGAAAACATAATAATTTGATTCGTCTTGTCACAATCCGACAATTAAGATTTATTTTACAGGATGTTGCGAAAATGACTGTCAGCAACATAACCAAATTGTTTTTCATGGGTTTTAAGCATTATTATGTGAAATTTTATATTTCAACACTTTTAACACTCTCTCGCATGGAGGTGAGATCAATTCAAGACAGTCAATGTGAGAACTTTATATTATATTTCAACAATCTCTCACATCGAGGTGAGTTGATGAAGTTGCCACATGTAAGTTTCTAATTGGTACACATTCCACAAAATGTCACACGTCACTCCCTCAAACTTTTACCTCAACTTTCTCTAACTTTATATATTATAGATTTCAACAATCTCTCACATCGAGGTGAGTTGATTATTCATTGGACATTTCCATTTCTTTAATTTTTAGCAAGAAATTATAGACCTAAATAGTTGAAAAACGCAAAATATGCCAAAAATACTTTTAAGACTATATACCTAAAGTAGCTTCCAATGAAAAACCAATACATCTTCAATAGCAAATTACAGAGCACACAGTAATATCTTGATCAAAGATTTCACAGTAACATAGAGCTAAGGTTCAAAATATGGATCACAAGCACTGGGCTATGGCGGTCGTGGGTTCGATACCCTCCTCATACATGGAGTATGCTTTAAATTTCCCTTTTTAGAGTTCTCTCCTCCTCTTGTGAGACACTTCTATCTCCTCTTCATAGGGCAACCGCCCATCCGGACTTCCAAAAAAAAAAAGTTTCAAAATATGAAAAGCGTTTTCACAACTCTACCATCCATTCTTCACTTATCGGCAAATATCTTTCGCATAAACAACGTAATTAAACCTCCTAAAAAAAGAAAACAAAAACATGATCTTCATATGACAACTACTACGAATAAACATTTTCAAACTTTCCACCAAAATGAAATAAATCACTAAGAGTAACGAGGAAACGATAAAAAGATCACAAAAGATCACGAATCTCAAACTAAAACTATATGTGGAAATCAAATCATACTAGTATACTTGATATAATCCGGCAGACTATTTAGATGAGTCAGATTGGGAGGGTAAGGTTACCCCGGCCAACCATGCCGGGGGAAGAACTCCGGTCTGCTCGTGGACGGTGTTTAACAATGGCGGAAGCATCTTATATACTTGGCTAATCTCTTTCAAAGCACCACCACCGCCGCCTTCTCCAATGCCGCCACCATTATCATTAGTCCAAATGCTGATTTTTCGGCTGCAATCCACGAATGGCTTCAGCATTCAACTTAGCAACTTGTTGGAACATTCCACCAGTGATCATAAGGTAATCTCTAAGAGCTGCATAATTTCCACCTAATGATTCAAGAAGGGTTCTTAAGTAAATTCCTTGAGCTTCTGCTGTTGCTATTAGTCCTTCAGCTTCTTTCTTCTTAGCATATAATTCTCCGTCAATCTCTTGTTGACGAGCGAATAATTCTGCTGCTGCAATCGCTTTTTTGGCCTCTGCTTGTTTTGTTTGTTCGTATAAGACTGCTTCTGCTTGCTTCTGTTTCATGTATAGTTCCCAGTTTGCTTCTTGTACCTATATTTGATTTCAATAATGTATAAGTCTAAATGACCAAGAACTTTTTTTGTTTTGCAAAATGAAACGTCGGATAAGTACATCCCCAACATTTTTTATATGGGAAAAATAATATTTTCTGAACAATATTTTAAAATTTTATATTTCGCTCCCCCTTCCAATTTTTTCCCGAGTCCATTGTTTAACCACACTACATAAGCCAAAACTAAAGGCGTATTTGAACAAGTTTTCGATCTATCTGAAGAAGACGCTAATGAGGAATTCTCACTTTAACCCCCACTTCTTTTCTTATAAAGAATTCACCCGTTACAAAGCACGAAGAAAAATATTTCACGCAGAAACTCTATTCAATTTCAGAATGCCAATTTAACAGATGAACAAAATGATATGTATAGTATTGAATATTGAACATACCTTGGTCTCATACTCAACACTAGCTTTGCTCAAGAACTCAGCCTTGAGCTTCTCAGTCTTTGTCAAGGCATTCATGGTCTCTACCTCCTTCTGCAACTCTGCCTCTCTAAGAGCCACAGCTTTCGCGGCCTCAACCTCCGCCACCTGCGCCTCCTTAGCCCATCCAGCCTTCTTCTTAGCCAATTCAGCATTCGCCTCCGCAACCTCAGCTTCCCTTTGATTCTCAAATATCTTCACCTCTGTTTTCACTCTAACTTCTTCCTTTTTCCCTTGTCCTTGCCTCTGAGTCGAAACAATCTTCGTCTCTGCATCAATTTTCGAGGCGTTTTGGAGAGTCTGCCCTTCTCTACTTTTTGAACCAACTTCTCCCTTCATCCTTGCTTCAGCAACATCAATCCTGGCCTGATTTGCAGCTTCCATTTGGGTTTTTTGACCCAAATAGGAGAAATACTCGTGTCCAGGAACGTCCACCAACTGTTTGACATTAGCATTGTAGATCCAAAGCCCAAATTGATTAAGTTCAAGCTGAACTCTCTCAAAAACCTCTTGTTTAAACTCTTTAGCTCCTTTAAATATTTGTTCCATTGTCATTGAAGCAGCCAGGACACGAGTTTCCCCTTCAATGACACCCTCAACCAGCTCTTTGACATGGTTGGAGAGTTTGTCATGTGGAGATATGAGCTTTGCATACCTGCAATCATAGACAGAACCAGAAACTTCACAAATTAAAACTATATATTTTTTTTTGTGACACTTCTGAAAACTATTTATACTTGATATAAATAAATGAAGACAAAAGACTAATTTCAAGATTTCAGGTCGTCCACCACCTAAGGCCTTAGTAGTTCCTCAGTTCTTGCTATCATAGACTGTATATACATGGCTTGGGTGGGAGCCGAGCAATGACGGATCAAGGGAGCAGGAGGAGGCAACGGCCCCCAAATATTTTTTTAAATCCCTAGTGTAGAAAAATATTTCTTCCCCCTATAAAAAAAATTAGATTTACAGCGCAAAATAAGTTTTCGCCACCTAACTTGCACATAGGGGATCAGTCCCGGTACAAATTAACAAAAAAGTATATTTTTTTGGTTAATTTTTAACTGTGCATGTACACAAGAGCATCCTAGGCGGAAACTATTTATGTAAAAAAAACATATAGGACTTTTTATGGAAAAAAAAAATTATATGACCAGTGTACAACTCGAAAATAAATATGAGATCAAAGTTACATATTAGCCAATTTTAATCGCATATTTATCCCTTTTATTTTATGCTATTAGTCCTGCCTGGTACGACGAAATAGCCACCGATCATCCAATGGAATCCGGCGATGATGTCGAGGATCAAAGCATCAAAACAGAATAGTTATGTAACTAAAAATCATTAAAAAAAAGAGAGTAAATTGTGAACTATTAAAAAAAAATCGAAACGGACCAATTCAAACCGATCCAAACAGATTTTTCAGTAGATATTCATCAAAAAAAAATTTCAGTAGATGATGCTTACTTGAGAAGATTTTCAGGTTCAAGACTAGGTCCGATGGTGAAGACGGCCGGAAGAACAAACGGCAACTTTTCGGCGCTCATAGCTTGAACTTGGAAAGTGTAATTCACCGGAGAAACATCGAAGACGGAGCATGTTTGACCCAACCAAATCCATGCTTTTTTAGATATCTTAATATCTTCAATTCCGGCTCCGGTGATCACCAGATACTCCGAGGCACTTGCAACTTTATACCACGCCATTATCGTTCGTTAATAATCAATAACAACAAAACCTAATTTTTATCAGAAAATTTCTTCATATTAGTCAGACTTTATGAGAGGGAGAGATAGAGTTTAAATAGAGGAGTGATTCTAATTCTTCATGAAGTCTATGAATAATGGGTTAATTGTCAATTGATTATTAGGATAATCAAATCATAAAGTTATTAGGATTTTAGTGCATTAATTTGATCTGAAATAAACAAATGTCTAATATACCCTCAAAAATAAGATCAAAAGTTCAGTTTTGCCCTTTTTATTTACTTAAAAAATAAAAAATTATTATTTTTAAAAACAAAACATTCACCATCTTCGGCCTCTCCTTGATCAATCTCCCTCACATTTTTCGGACAGGTGTATTCACCGTCGATAAAAATGACTAATCATTTCTCACGGAATTTGATCTTCAAAAATATTAATGGATGACCATAAAATATGCTTTGTTCTCATGTGTAAGAATCAAACGATGTGAACTTCTATCACGCTAAAACGTTAAGTTAGATCAACCATACTATTATACTAACCAAAAACACATTTTCATTTTTCCGGCAGCTTAAGATGTGTTTGGAGTGAAGGAAAAGAAAGGAGTTAAAATAATACTATGCATGTTAGGTGAATATTAGAATTAGTCATATTTGCCTGCTTAAGATATGTTTGGAGTGAAGGAAATAAAGGAGTTGAAATACGCCTGATCAAAGTTGGTTGGTATAGCTGATTCGACAGTTTCGCTCATTAAGAGAAGTCGAAGGATAGATCTACACTTCTATATAGAGTCGTCACTTTAACGCACATTTTACCCCTTTATGGGCCGACCCGGTACGAGCGAAGATTGATCTGATTTGGCATCACAAAGATCGAACTGAGATCTTATGAGTTCCAATTAATGATTTACAATTTGGGTGATATGTTTGTAAGAATTCATATTGGGCAAGATACGTCGTTTATTAGTCACATCAAACACATGAATACTTATAATAAAAATGATAATTAGTCATGTTATAGTACTAGAATTAGTCACTTTATTTTCTCTCATTCATTCCCTTTTATTTTCTTCATAAAAGATCAATTCTAAATGTTGAAAGTTTCATGATAATAAAATCTTTATTATATAACGAGAAGTCAAGCATTGCTAAGAGTTTTAAGTCGTCTATGACTCCCAAGAAAAAAATCGTCTATATCTTTTCCTTTCCTTTTATTATTTCTGTTTCTCTCAATTCAAATGATTTGATCAAATCAGAACCATTAACTTTACGAAAATAATACTAAAATAAACTTAATATAAAATGTACTTAAAGAATTAAAATCCTCTCCGACAAGAAAACCCATTAGTCATACATCCTAATATAAAATCACAAGCCAATCTCAAACACTAACCAAGATGTACATGATTCAATCCTTAATGTCTCATTCTCATACTCAATTAAAAGAGAATTTAGGACTCAATTTGAGTCTCGAACCTAGACCAAATTCGACCCAAACACACCACAAATCTGTAAATTTTGAATCTAATACAAGAATTTGGTTCCCGCATGTCATTTCTACTCGCATGCTTTACCAACTAAACTACGGCCTTAACTCAAAGACAGCTGTTTTATATTTTGTAAAATCTAACCAGAAAACAAAAATATTACAGTCCTATTGTGTAGGTTATTTTATTAGTATTATATAAATAAATAACAGAGAATCAGGTGTAGTAATAAGATAAAATTCATAGTATTAACCTAAAACAATAAGGTTAATTTGTGCCCCAACTCCCATGAACACTAATTACATGGTAACAGTAGGCCAGTAATTCTCCTAGATTATGTTACAGCAACATTCTTCAAAATATTGCCTACCAGCAAACATACTCCTCATGGTCATCATGTATAAAAAGTACTACATTACTCCTCATGGTCATCATGTATAAAAAGTACTACATTTTGTCGTTTAGTACATGTAGCGAAAATTAACGAAGAAAACAACAATATAGTTTGTTAGTCAAAATATCAATATTACTCTCTTAAACAGAACTAGTGATATACAAGTTTTATTTAAGAGAGTAATATTGATAGTTTGACTAATAAAATACCTTACTTATTGTTTCCTTAATTTTCGCTACATGTCATAAACGACTTATATTATGAAATAGAGGTAGCAAGGGAAAAATCTAATCAGGTTGTTCGAGGAAAAACAACTCAAAAAAGATACTTCTCAGCAACCTTCTCTATCCGTATAAGATCAAAATTCCAACGGAACAAATTTTTTCGCTCCAGAAGTCCCCAAGAATGAGCAAAACAATGGCAGAAGATGGAAATCTCTCCGAAAGGGAAAGAAAACAAAATATACCGGCATCTTCAGCTGTTACTTTCCGATGAGTTTATAGTAGGCATACGCACCAGACCCAACAAAACCAAGAAGTTGTCCGATAACATTCAACTGCAACGTAAAAACCATTCAGTCATTCTTTTGAGTCTTCATTTAGCAGAGACAAAAAAACACATTAGAAGAGACAATTAAGGTTGAGAAAGATGATGAAGATAGATAGTTACTCACGAGATCAAATGGAAGCCCACCAAAAATTATCCATCCAAGAGTAATGGTGAAAAGATCCTACACATGATATTGACACATGTGACCAGAACATGGATACAATTTCGTTATGGAAAGCGTAAAATCAAGAAATATAGTAACCCATACGCAATATACTTCATCAAACTTGTTATTTCTTAAAATCTGATTTCGTTTTATTTGGTTCAAGTGCAACATGCACAAGATAATCTCTTGAAATCGTGAAAATGATAATTCACATAAAACGATGTAAGCTTGTGTAAATATTTTAGTAGTGCTGTTATACATAAAATAAGTTAAAAACAATGTTAAAGATTCTGATTATTAAAATAGCTAATTTCCGTAGAAGATGATATCTGATCTAGAAATGAAAATTGTAATAGGGATCAATTAAACTGCATTTGCATTCAATAAAGGTGTAAGGTATTGGTGCACAAACCTTCAAATTACCACAAATTGTCTGTGTGAGTGCTGAGTTGAGAGTTGTATTCAAGAATATACTGTAATTCAGAAAGAAGGCGAGTATGCAGGAAAACAACAGCACAACCTGCCAGTGTCAACCGGAAGAAAGAAAAGTTAGAGAAGCATAACAGAGAAAGCAGATCATTCAACGTGAGCAGAAAACTAAGCAAATATACAAGAGGCGACCATCAGTGTTGCAAAAGTCGCTAGTCGCTAGTCGCTCGGCAGATAGGGGACTAGCGACTAGTCGGCCTAGTCGGGGAGTAGTCGGCGACCCTAAATTACAATGTAATTTTAAAAATTATATTATCCTAAAGTTTAGGGACTAAAATGCAGATATTTATCCTACTATATTTCTGAAATATTTTATTTTAATCATTCTCAAATATGTTTTCTTTTATATTTTTGGTCCAATTAAATATTAAAAATATAAAGTAGGCCATTTAGGACTTGTTTGTAACATAAGTGTTTTATGGGATTTTATGTGCTAATAGTTTAATTACACGTTTAGTCCTGTGTATATAAAAGCCTCTATGTAACCCTAGAGGAAGAAAACCCTAAAAATATAAAAACTTCTCCAGCGGCGCCCCCTCCCTCTGGCCTCTTCTCACCCGTCACCACCGTCCTCTTCTTCTTCTCCGACAGACAACCACCACCGTTTCTCTCTCCTTTCCTCTCCCTCTTCTTCGACAACCGCTGGAATCTTGGTCAATGATGAAACCAAGGCTGGAATCTTCTTCTTCTTCTTCGGGAAGCTGGAATCTTCTTCTTCTTCTCCGAGACTCCGACAACCACCACCGTTCTTTGTCTCTTCTTCTCCGGTGTACACGGTACGTTTCTCTCTCTCTCTTTCTTTGTCTTCTCGTCGGAATTTTGACCGACTAGATCGGACTTTTGACCAATTTTTTTTTAAGACCCGGTTTTTTGGATTTCTAGGCGGCCACCGGCCGACTACCGACTAGTCGCCGGCTAATTGGCCGACTAGGCCGAGTTTTGCAACACTGGCGACCATACATTACTATAGCCCAACAGCAGATATGATTAGGAATTTCATTACTTGGAGACAATTACAGCAAGATGGTATTCTCTGTTTAAAGTGCAAACCATAGAAGTTTTACCCGGTTCAAATACCAATACACATTAAATAGATCACACATATAGGGTATTACTTAAAAATCAAGAACAAGATGGCTGAATCAGCCTAGCTAGCTATCTTCATAATTGATGGTGTTCACTAGGATCTTCCAATAGTTCCAAGAGGTCAAGATTACCCATGTTTACAATTACAAGTAATTATATAAGGCCACAATTAACAAGAGGGAAAAAGGACTAGGAATCGGATACACAAGTATACAACCCTTTATCATTCATATGCTAGTTCAACATTAATTGTTTTTCGTTGAACTGGTTAAGTGATAAACATACATAAAATGTATAAGAGAAAAACATCTGACGTGGAACCCCAGTATCACTACATTTGATCATTGAAAAAGAATCACGTAAAGAATAACAAATAATAGCATATACAGTGATAAATATACATAGATATCTCTAATATTCACACAAACACACGCTCAGGTAACTAAAACTTGACTAGTTACGTCCATAACAGAAAGATCTTTGAGCGATAGACGACTTTACCAGGAATCCAGGAGAAAACAAATTTGGGAAATTCATGGTCATCTCGAAATCACCACGAGCAAATGTCCATATAAATAACACTGGTCCGCACAAAATACCTTCAGCGCTTATACAAATATCAAATAACATGTTCAGATTTACTAGTAAGGTATCTAAATCACAGAGTAAAGAAACAAATGGAGAGTAACACAAAAGGGAACGCGCTAACCATTGCACCACATAAGGCCAAAACTGTCAAGGCCACTAGATTTGCCTGGGAAACGAAAGTTCAGCTAGGACGCAGAAAGAATGGGGATGCAAAGGAAATTGGAAGCGGAAGCAGAAGCAGAAGTACTACCAACGCGTGCTATGGTTGCAAGGTAAATTGCAGTGGTAATGTTGGATAGGAAAACGACAACATAGCCATAGAAGTCAAATGACAAGTCCCGAGCTCCAGCGATAAATGCACCAAAGACGATCAATGCCACACTGACGACACCTTAATCATACTTATTGTTAAAGGCAGAAATTAGAACTACAGTACTAAAAAAACAACATTTATTAGTTACAAGATAATAGATATGCAATCAATTCAAAGAAACTAGTACCATTATCCAATACCATCAGAGTCGGATAACGGCTCCAAAACCACATAAAGTTAAAGTAGAAACTCATCTAAAGTAAAACCAAGGAACTAATGTGTGTGTGTGTGTGTGTGTGTGTGTTTGTGTGCCTGCTGTGTGAATGAAAACAGAAACATTGTCTTTTCTTTGTTTAGAGATGAAGTCTTCCACTATTATATCAAGTTTAGGGAAATGATATTCGAATTCCCCTCTTAGCTTCTTGCACTCCCCTCCCTCTTAGCTTCATGCATCAAAGATAACAGAAATAACATCCATTCCTGTTTGAAAGCTAATTACAATAGTGAAACTGCATATTTCCTAAAATACATCAAAATATCATAATAAGATTACCTTCCAAGGATCGGAGTGGTATACTTCTGCCGTGCAAGGATGTACTCAACAATCATTGTAAATACAACTGTTGTTCTCCTAAGGGTTGTGTACATGGGAACATTTACTCCCCGAACAGACTCCATGGTAGCTAGCTTTCAAGGAGAAACACAAGAATCATAAAATTTTTATTTAAGATGGAGGGAATTTCGTGCAATTGGGAGAGCAATTTTGTTGACTAGAATAAGTACCATGTAGAGTAAATAGGTCAGGGCAAGAGGCATGGTTTTGATTAATGTCTGCATCGGTACCAATGCTTTTGATTTGTCAGTCATTGTTAGTGATTCTCCACCATTAAAAGAAATGAGTTTCGAGCGACGTAAGGCATAAAGTAAGCCACATGAACATATCATCTGCAATATCAAGAAAGTGGAATATACAATTTAAAATAAATTGTGAGACCCAAGTAAAAGATTAGATGTCGCCTCAATAAGGGGCACACTAAGCATTAAAGAAACAAACAATTTAAGAAAAAATATGCAAAACGAAAAAGAATCAATTTTTGAAAGAAGCATGGTGATGTGCACATAAATCAAAATGGTTCTTGGGTCTGCCTTCTCTGATGCCTTTTGGCTTTGATTTGAGGGCATGATTCTGTAGCAAACGCGACGGCATAGGGGACCATTGTTACATGTGTATTATATGAGCAACCACTTTGTGCACTTGTTGCCAAAGGTTAGGTTACTCTCCAATACATCTGTTTCAGTGGTATCCTGGGATCAGCCACTTTGTTTGACAAAGGTTAGGTCTGTATCCCGTCCATCCCCGCCCATACCCCCAATTATTGGGGACTTAATGGGTTATGCTATTGTTGTTGTTGTTGTTGTTAAAGTAGATAAAGAGGGTGGGGAAGGAAAAGACGATGAGAATCATCTAAATAGAAAGGAACCATCATTTAAGAAAGAAAGTACAAGTCCAAACATAACTTTGAGAGACAATTATGTTGAACATGTATACAATTTTCTATCTTAAGTTGGAATCTATGTACTCAAACTTAGTATACAACTTGAACACGATTCATGGAAATTATGCAGCAAGAAATACTTATTTGGCATCGCCGCATAGATTTTCAATGGCCAAAATTAACAAACAGCTGGATATCAGATATTTAAGCCAGAAACTCATAAGAAAATAGTCAACAAGATTTACCTGACATAGAGTGATAACGTTTGCGCAGGGGAAGTTGTATGAAGACAGAGCTGCTTTGTTGAACAAAACCAAGAGCACTGCATAATTGAATTGGAAGATCTTATGCAAACTGAAGCAAATAAAGAAAGATTGAGTATGCACACACCCTTTCTTTCTCTCGCTCTCTCTCCCTCTATATATGATCTCTTCTTCCCCCCTCCCCCAAAAAACAAAAAAATAGAGAATGAAGAAATTAGATAGAGCGTAAGACAACCAGTGTTATAAAATATGTAGTTTTTTTGCAACCAACCAATATTAACTCTAATAGTAATTTCATTCATGAAATAGTAGATAAACCATTGGCTAAGATGCATTACTAAACCGCAATTTCCAGGAAAATTGATTGAGAGGACTCAACAAAAATGTGGACACTTCAATGTGTTAAAATTAAATGTGCTCAGGCCTCAGAAAAAAGCAAAATTGCTTCATGCAAATGCGAGGTGCCAAAAGAAAAAAAATCCAACTAAATTCTAAGTCATAACCTGAAGCAAGATTCCTATTTTTCATATTTTGAATAAGTGAAGGTATTTCCACCAATACATATATTTGAATAATTTGAAATTCGCAAAATATATTCAGAAATATGCTTTAGAATCAGGAAAATTAGTATACCAATTTCACCAGGCACAGCCATGTGTAAATTAAGGAATCACGAAGCAAAGTATTTTGTTATTCAAAATATCAATATCATTTTTCTTAAATATAATTGTATACCACTAATTCCATTTGAGAGACAATAATATTGATATTTTGATTAAAAACAGAGTAATATTGATATTTTGATTTTAAAAAAACATATAATTATTTTATTTTAGCTACATGTACTAAACAACTTATATTAAAGAGGATGGGAGTACAATATAAGCATCCACTAGAGCGTTCAATTTACACTAAATTAAGGAGAAAAAACAAAAATAAAAAAATAAAAAAATAAAAAAGGAAAAAGGAAAACAAGGAGTTGAAATGAGTACCAGCACAGGTCATGTAAGAAATAGCAGCGTAAGCGCCGCGTTTAGTCATCGCCGATCCTTTGAAGATTTTCTCTTCAAGTTTATGAGGTGAATCGTTCGCCGTCGTCGGAAGGAATCCAGTACTCGAAGCCATTTCTAACCTAAAACACCGATTTTTACAGATCAAATTGAATTGATCGATCGACAACTTATGTAAAATTCAAAAGTTCTCTCCAATCTATAGCTGAATTCCTTTAATTCGACTGCTCTTTCGTCGCTGCTAATTCAAATTTCCGGTACCGGAGTAGCAGCCGGAGGTGGTGGAGGAGGGTGGAGAGTTTTAGTGGTGGAGACTCCAACAATTTACACGTATGAATATGATGGCTTTTGGGTTGTTTTTTGGCAAAACTCGCAAATTTAGTCCTCAAATCTTTTTAAGACTTGTGGGTTATGTTATTTTTAATTATTTTTTAATTTTTAGATACGGTAAATTGGGAGAAAGATATAATCCGCAAGTTGTAAAATATTTTGGGACAAATTATATGAATTTTCTTTTTAATAATAGGGGAAATATGATAGATTATTTAATCTTCCTAAATTACCCTTGACTAGAAAAAAATTAAACATAATGACCTAGTTCGCTAATGATAAAATGTTATAGTATTTAAAAATTAAAAAGTAATGAAAAAGAACATAACCCACAAATCGTAAAATGTCTTTGGGACTAAATTTACAATTTTACCTTGTTTTTTTATTAACTTTGGTTTTAACACACATCTTGCTTCTTTGGAATATTTTCTTCTTTCTTTTTATACATAAACTCCAAAACGAGCTTGACTTTCAGCTCGGATTGTTAGCGAAATCGAATATTTTCCGCACATGAGATTGCATGAGAACAACTGTTGTGAGTCTCAGAATATGTGTACTGTAAAATAGGTGTCCTGAATCAAAATATATATCCCGTTTTAAATTAATCTTGACCGTCAAAATCAATTTGACAGACGAGAATAAGTCCTCGCACGTGTTGAATTTATTCCGTTTCGTTATGAAACTTCTACGATTGGCTTTGGACTCGTACGGCGCACCAGTTTCAATACTGAACATCCTTTTGTTCATCACAAATGAGACATGATTGAATATTTATTAAAACGAACAAAAAAAAGTCCTAAACATGATAAAGGTGTTTATGAATACGTGTTAGGAAGATATTTTAGAAAGTCGTTCTAATACTTATTAAAGAATACACATGTTCGGTCCATGCTTAATTTTAGTGTGGAAGCTAAGCTATATGCTTGGACCATGGGCAGCAGTTCCGATAGTTACGATCATCTATGCAACATATTCTAACATAATCAATATATTCAAACATTCTAAGCTCTACACGACTATGCTTAGGTAAAATCCGTTCCACTACACTTAGTTTTTTTTGTGGGGGGTTTCCCCCCAATATTCACATACTATAATTTATGGTTAATTGAGGTTTAAGGTCAACTTTATGTATAAGAATTTGTTACTAATAACATATACTATGTCAATAATATCTTCTCTACAGTTGTAATATACTTTAAAAGAATAAATTACAAGGTCGGCTAAACTATCAACTCAATGCCCGATTGAGCTTTTGTTGCGACACTAATTAAATTAGACAAATCTAAACTTGAAGGTTTAATAAATGAGTTTTAACGATTTTTAACTCGTGCAACAATTTAGGATTAGCCGAAATTTTGAAACTGCACCACAATTTGTTGGCCTTATGAAATAAAATGTCTATTAAATTTTCGAGAATGCTATACTAGGACGCATATTTCTTGCCCTAGCTTGCCAAACATCACGGCTCCAGTGCGGAGTGGGTATTTGTTTCGCATGTGCGAGACGAATTCTCAATCGTTGGATTAAATTTTTAACGGCTGAGATTGATTTAAAAAACACATGTTCTGATTTGAGAACAGCTGTTCTGCGAACACCTATTTTTTAGCAAAAAAATACATATTTTTCACTTAAAAATTGTTTCGCATGTGCGAAAAAATACTTGCTCCGCATAAGAGCCGGACCGCTTTCCAAATCTTGGCCTAACTCACTAAATTTCCGAGAACCCTTTACATAGGACACATAATTACACGATTCTTTATTAATTGTTAAATGCAGAGTACAAATGAAGTTCTTTTTACTTTTTCGAAAATATAAATGAAATTCATCATGAATTCACACATTCTTTTTTTTCAGCCTAGATTTCAGAAAATTCAAAATTTATTTACGAATTATCTAAATGAAATATTAAAAAGAATGACAAATTACTACATGTCTCTTTTTAAGAGTGAGATACTCTTGTATTCTGAGCTAACTCACTTTCAATTGGATTGGCTATATCTCGGTTCGGATCCTCTATCACAGTCCCTGTTATATTTTAATTACGGAAATTTTCATTCTTATAACTTAAATTAAATTAAAATAGGTAAACATTAGGGGTGAATCGAAAAACTCTAAGTGTAAACGTGATTATAATCGAAATATAAAAGAGAGTGTCACAAAGGATTCGTAGCTATATCTACCTATTTTGACCATGTCTTTTTGTTGTAGCAGTCTAACAAACAAGATCGATAAAAAACACCAACATCAGTTAGTGAACGTGGACTCCTCTCTTAAGAACGACCATGATTCGAATTGCGGTCATGGCGTTTGTATAAAGTAATTGATGTTGGGAGGATCCCGACCTCTGCAGCACCCGCTCCAAAATACTTAGACATGTCGAGTCTGAATACTAGTGGTTTAGAATAAAAAATAAAGATCGAATTTAGAAAAATATGTAAATATATAAATTTGTAAATAATAGTACAATAGTTAGAATAGATATTATATTTATATATATATACCTAATAAAGCAATTTCAATCCCCTAAAAAAAGCAATTTCAGCCCTGTATGATGTGTCAATTTCCTTTCCTAGTTATGAGCACTCACCACAACCAAAAATGCCCTTTGCATTTGTTTGCTAATATAGATTCGAATCAGAATTTATCTTATGACAAGAAGTGCTTAAAGTTAACTGAGTTATTCCATTATGTTAAAATATAAAATCAAATATTGATTGTGATTCATCTCACTTATAAATTAATGCGTTAACATTTTTTATTATCAATTAATTTTAAAAGGAGACCGAAGAAGCGTAGCGGGACGGGAGGAGTTAATACCCGGTTAGCCCCTTGAACCGAATTTCCCAATTCAAACCATGGCAAGACAAAGACCGATGATCTACAAAGAAAGATAGAACTCTGGGCACAATTCATAAATTAACGGAACTAATTGGAAAGGTACAACCCTTAAATCTAGTGTGGGGCGTGGAAGGAGAGAGCTCGGCAAAACTGGGATAAAGTTGAGCCAAAAGATCTCGATTCAAGATAAATTCACGAGGAAGTGGTATCTCTTTAGGATCTACTCCAGCGTTTAGAAATTCATATTTTTCACGTGGTATTAGAGCGGGCTCTTAGGAGTGGATATAAGCTCATATAATGCCCATGTGGGCTTGAACTGCCCCTGTGTGACCTAAGCATGACGACATGCCTTGAATTGATTTCACCTCAAGGTGAATTATCATTTGAATGATAATGCGATTGAACTCGAGACCTATTATATTAAACTGAGTTAGCATCCTGTCACGACTCCCTTTGTAATTGAAAACACAAATTGTATAGTATTCTCTCACAACTACTCAAAATGGACAATCTACAAAACCTCCAAAGTTTTTTTTTTTTTATTTTTTTTATTTTATAAACCGTTGATTTTAAACGAACACGGTTACAATCATGTGTCAAAGGACCCGCAATGTCGGTATCCCTTGGTGATCTAAATGTAGTAATCCCCTAGTTTTCAGAGGCAAAGAATGAAAGGTATAAAAATACAATGTGGTTTTCGAATCACAGCCATAATTAGCAAGTGAATCGGCAACCATATTGCCTTCTCTATATGTATGAACAACTGTAATACCCTCAGCCAAATGTAGAGCTTCGCGAAAGAGGCCATCTAAAGGCCAATGTGTAATATGTCGCCTAAGGAGTGTCTGTGTCAGAACTTTAGAGTCGGTCTGCACCAGAGTCACTTGTACTCCCAGTCTGATAGCCAACTTCAAGCCTTGAATCAAAGTTGTGATCTCCGCAATCGTATTCGTTACATGTGCTCCAAGATACTTAGAACAAGCCGCCATAAATGTCCCAGAACCATGGCGTATCACGCATCCAATACCCGCATCCCCGGGATTCCCGCGTGACGCCCCATCAATGTTCAATATAACCATCGCTGATGACCAATCTTTTTTTTTTCCAACGAATTGTAATGACCTTATGCAGTTTCACCGCCGGGGGTCCAAACCAATCATTACCAGCATGTCTCAAAGCAAGCAATTGTTGATCAAATGCCAAAATTATACGGTGTTTAGTGGTACGCCGTCCTTCAAAAACAAATGTACATCTAGATTTCCACAATTGCCAAATGACACAAGATGAGACAACCATAAGTAGTTTTGCTCTACGACCTTTACCTGACAACCACCATGTTGATATCAAATGATGAGGAGAAATGTTTGCCGGTAAAGAGAAGTCAATTCCAACTGTAATGGCCGCATGATGCCATAGATATTGCGCCAATGGACATTCCACAAAAATATACAAAAAACTATCTCCACCCGTAGAACATAAGCATCGTGTGACCATATGAAAACCAAATCGCCATAGAATATCCTCCAAAGGCAAATATTTGTTTAAAAATTTCCACAAAAAAATCTTCAAATGAAGCGGCAACTTACTATCCCACAAAAGCTGTCGCGATGAAATACATAGGACTCCTCCACGAATTAAATCCACTGCCGAAGATAAGGTGAAATTTCCCGCCTTGTCCGGTTTCCAAATCCATTCATCATTCTCATCTGAAGTTACCACACAAGGAAGTGTATCAAAGTAATCCCCGAGGCAGCCAAGATGCAACCGTCGGCCAATCCCATTGATTATTGCGTATTATGTCATGAATACACAATGATCTTGCCGCTTCCGGGACATCAGGTACAGATTATAAGAACCTCCAAAGTTGAAAAGGATTTAACCTTCTCTATCATTGAACCTAAATACAAGAGAAAGAGAAAATCGCTCTATATGTACATAAACTATTTCTTCTTTTCTCTAAATAGCACAAGCTTTAAATTAAGCCCAAAAAGTACATGAACTTTTTACGGGCTCTCTCTGTTTGTCAAAATAAGGAATCAGGCCAAAAATTTGAATAAAATTGCCATGTACGAGGCACATGTCTCCGACAAGAGGGGCAAAATAGTAAAAAAAATAGTTGGGTCTCTCTTAAAATTGATAGCCTACTTCTTAACCTAATCTTCATCTTCTTCATTCCATATTCACTAGATTCATGCCTTGCTCTCCCTTGTTCTTCACCAATAATTGAATAATTTCTTCATCATTTTCATTTCAGGTAGAATTTCGTTCCAATTTCTTTTCATATTAGAACTTAATTAGATGTCTTCTTCAACTTCAAGAAGTTCAAGATCTTTCAAGACCTCCAAGAATCAACCCAATTTCTGCCAATTTCCAAATTGTAAGCCTGTGGCACTTAGAACGTCTTGGACAGATGATAATCCAAGAAGAAGATTTGTCAATTGCATAGATTCAATGGTATACATGTGTATGTTGGCTGTGTTTTTTGTTATTATGTATAAACTACACCAAATGTTAATGATTTATTTGTTTATTCTTTCAATTTTGTAGAATGGAGGTTGTAAATTTTTCGAATGGATAGACGATCCAATATGCCAGCGATCGAAGCAAGTAATTCATGGACTATTAAAGAGACTATATGTGTTAGAGATTGATGCTGACATTCACTCTGAAATGGTGAAGAAGTTTCATCTTCTGGAAGAAGAGATTAAAGTGTTGATGAATTTGTTGAAGAAGAAGCAAGATGAAGCTGATTCATTGTTGTACACGCTTCGGATTTTCAAAAAATTATGCAAATTTTTTGCAGCTTGTTTGACTGTTGTAGTAATGTACATTTACCTCATGTTTTAGGTGTGTTATTTACTAGATTATGGAGTTACATTTTGTAATGGACATGTAATTTGATATGGAGTTTGTAATTGCCAAGGATATGCCTGTTTTGTTATATTATGCTAACAGTTATGACATTATGTAATGGTATGAATTGATTTGTGAACAAGCATTGATTTTATAACATAGCCAAAATATTAATTGTTGATACCCAAAATAAACATTGAAATGTCAAGCCCAGTGCTTGTTCTGTAGGCAAAATAACGGTGCATAAGTTACATGTAACTAACTAAGTTTACATGTCAAAAAACAAGTTCAAAGCCAAACTGGCAAAAAAAAACAACTGCTGATCCTAAAAATAGGAGATGTTGTTCCTAATCCATATTCCCCTTTCACTAGGGCATGTCCTCTGATTGTGCCCTGGTTTCTGGCAAAACTTGCAATTCCTTGGCCTTTTGCTTGGTCCAGCCACTTCTGGTAGTGCCTCAGCCTGAACAACTTGAGAAATTGGTTGTGTTCCATTGCCATCTGCTGCAACTGCATCTTCATTGTCATCCCATTCAAATTCAAACTCATTTTCTGCCCCATCATCTTCATTTCCAACCACTTGATTGTCATTTCCAACTCCATCCTCTTCAGCAAGTGAGCCTTTCTTATCAGCTGATCCCTCTTCAGCTTCTGTTCCCTCCTCAACATCTGATCCCTCATTAGCCTTAAAAAAACATAAGCAAATGTTGGTGTAGTTACCAAACAAGCAAACAAGTATTAACGAAAAAATGTAACAAAGGTAAGTAAATTTTGACCTCATCCGCAGAATCAGTCTTATTCATAGGACAAGTTCTCCTATTATGGCCGAATTTCATGCATCTTCCACACTTATTCATGTTAGAAGGGACTGTCTGAGCTGCATTCCCATGAACATCATTTGTAGTTGTTGTCTTAAGGGGACATTTTCTACTGTTATGCCCCTTTTGGAAACAATACCTACAAGTTAACAACTTACCAGCCTTTGACAATTTGATAGGGGCATCTCCTTTTGGTTTCTTTGACTAAGGCTGATCCTTTTCTGTGGTAGATGTTCTCCTCAATTTTTTTGGTCTACCAGGTAAAACCAATTTTTTTGGGGGTAGGAGAGCCTTTTTTCCTGTTCTAGGCCATAATTCTTCACCACTTATTGGGTTTATTACTGGTGTATATGCTCTTAGAAGTGTGGAGACATGATATTCTTCACTAACATACATGTCAGGTTCTTCATTTCTAACCAAAATAGCACTCAATGCATGTTTACATGGTATACCACAAAGATCCCATTTCCTGCACACACAAGTCCTCAACTCTAAATCCAAAGCATACTTATCTCCCCAAGGACCCTCCACTTCATATTTCTGCCCACCAGCCCCATTTACTATGTAATCAGCAACATGCTCAACCAAAGTTTAGATTCTTCAGTTTATCCATGTTATCCAGAAATTGATTTGGATGGCTTGACTTTGCACATTTCTAGAGTTGATCTTTCAAAGCATTTCCAGGGAACAATTGCCTGAAGTTCTGATGTATGTGCCTCACACAATGCCTCTCTTCAATTCCAGGTAACTGCATACGAATTGCTTGAAGTAGTCCCTGAAAATGAATAAACAAAATATCAGAAATGATACAAAAGTAAGTATCAAACACACTACAAGAAAAATATTTCATCTACCTTTTGCCTATCACTGATGATGGTCCAATTCTCATAATCTCCTTCAATTTTCAGCATCTCCAAGAACCAAAGCCAGCTATCCTTTGTTTCTTGTTCAACTACACCAAAGGCCAGTGGATAGAGAGAATTATTAGCATCAATGCTAATAGCAGTCAATAAAACACCTGGATGTGGTCCTCTTAAATGGGTTCCATCAACTCCCAATACCTTCCTGCATCCATTAAAAAATTCCTCTTTTACAGCCCCTAAACACAAGTAGAACCTTAGAAACCTCTCATTCATACTATCACTTTTTTGCAAGATAGGAAGGTCCAATCAGATTCTTATTAGTTGAGCTAGCACATCTATGACGGTTGGACATCATCCTAATCTGCCAATCCATGCTACTAGCAGTGGCGGAGCCAGGAAATTTTCTTTGGGGGGGCACAATTAACATTGACAAAATAAATTCATAAAAGCATATAAATATTGGCGGAGCCAAAAATTTTTTTTTGATGAAATCTTATAGACTAGAGTTATTCACATTTTGTTCACCATTTTCACTCTACTGGCCAGTGCTTCATAAACCTCCAAGTCCTCTGGCTTCATATTGTGGACTTTTTATTGTGAAATTTTTATAATTTACAAGAGAGCTCATTGTGAATTTTTTATTAGTAATTTTATTTTTTAGTCTCTTACACACTTAAATTTGTTACCATTTTAACCAAAATTGTTAAAATATAAGTGGTGTCATTCCTATAATTCACAAACTAAATAATTTAATTTTAAATCGTAAAGTGATTCAAAATGGGTACAATAAACAATGTTCACGAGACGAGGTGTTACAAAAATAAAACTAAAACTAAAACTAAATAAATAATTTAACTTTAAATCGTAAAGTGATTCAAAATAGGTATAATAAACAATGTTCACGAGATGAGCTGTTACAAAAACAAAACTAAAACTAAAAAAAAAAAAAAAAAAAAAATTTATTTTTGGAAAAAACTGGTGGGGCACTTGCCCCACCATGCCCCACTGTGGCTCCGCCACTGGCTACCAGTCACCCTAGCAGTATACAACTCCCACCTACATCTTTTTTTTCTTTCCAGAACAGGTTACATGGAAACATAGGTTGTTTGATCCTAATAAACTTCCCCTTTACTACCTGATGATTTCTAACAGCTTCCTTAAGTTCATCTTTGCTACTGAAAATCATTCCTAACATGAATCTAGGGTTGCTCATGTCAAGCTCAGGCTTAAACCTGATTTCCTTTGTTTTTGCTGCAATTTTTCCTTCATCATCTGATGAACTATTACTAATAAGTTCATCAGAATTATAATCATCTGAGTTTGATTCTTCAGATTCTATATCCTTGACAACCACCCCAATTTCAGCCCTCTTTTTCAACAAGTTCTGTTGAATCACAACCCTCTTTTTCTCAATTTCAGCAAGTATCCTATGGTCCTCTTCTAAATTATCATAGTCAGATTCATCAAAGGAATCTGCATCACTGGATTCAGAACCATCAGGAAGGTAGTCTTGATCACTCTCAGTGTTGTACACCTCATCAAACTCACTTGTCAAATTTCTTGAAATATTATCAGATTCTTAGAAATCATCATCCCCAAATTCCAAGTCAGGTACATGAATTTCAGCCTTTTTCTTTTCAAACTAACACTTTTGCCTTTACTCTCACTTCAACCTCGTTGGTGTTTTCCTGAATTTGGGTAATCTAGATTTATCGCATGGTCCAATTACTATATACAACTCTGTTTCACCCTTACTAGAACCATATTCAGCTATCAAAGACACATCAATTGGGGCCATTATAGGCATTACCATATCAACACCCCCATCAAAATGAACATTGTAATAACACTCAGCCCCCTTCTTATGACCTAATTTGTCACACACATACCTAATGGATTCATAAGTCATCTTGTTGGGATGACAGTAGTCAAAATAGTCTACTAACCCACTCTCATATTCCTTTTCACCTTTCTCATTTAGCCTAAATGAACCACCATGAAAAACCTTTAGTGTAAAGAATTCTGACTGCCTAACTGAAAAACACAAAAAAAAAAAACAAAACAAGGCAACAGTATTAGCCAATGACAAAGCCCCACAGACAAAGACTGAATTTTTATTACAAAAAACACTAACCCAAAAAAGTGCACCCTAAAAGTATAATATTAATGAAGGGACCACTGCACTTTTTAGACATAACCTTACCCCAGCAGGCAAACATAGTTTATTTTGAAAAGTAAAACATATTTTGGGACCACCATAACTGGAACACATAAACAATCGCATTATTTGTTCATTTGTGACCACCAAAAGACTCACAGACAAGAAGAAAAATACAAGAACACCAAAAGTCATGCAAACTGACAAACATAAAAACTATTAAAACTTCATATAAACAACTTTGTTGACATCGATTAAACAAAGATCCAGTAAAAAAAAGCACTATTTTCAGGTACATGACAAAACAATCTCTATTATTCCTTTACAAAACACTAAAATCATACTTACCATAGCTGGGTTTAGGCTTTTCAGGTAGCCTGATATGCATTTCTAAAGGGATTCGATGTTCTTTCACAGTCCACGAAACCAGATTACTCTCGCAAAATGAAGGGTTTTTTTTTTTTTTTTGGGTTAGGGTTTATCGCTTGGAGGGAGATGAAAAGTGATTAAGGATAGGATGGTGGGAATTTTCCAACTGTTATTTTTATGTAAAACATGTGGGTCGGGGTTTTTTTGGTGGGTCGGGTCAATTTGTTAGAATGGGTACCGTTTTAATTTGTAAACTGGCTATTATGCCCCTCTTGTCGGAGACATGTGGCTCACACATGGCAATTTTATTCAAATTTTTTGCCTGATTCCTTATTTTGACAAACAGAGAGAGCCCGTAAAAAGTTCATGTACTTTTTGGGCTTAATTTAAAGTTTGTGCTATTTAGAGAAAAGAAGAAATAGTTGATGTACATATAGAGCGATTTTCTCATACAAGAAATCAACCATTTTTTCTAGCTAGGTTCATTAATCTTCATGAATTTACATGCTCATGAAATAAACTAGACATATGCAATAATGTTTACAAGATGAAGGTTTCATTCAAGAACCTAAGACCCACTACTAAAAAAAGCAACTTTTGTGTCAGGTGGCGCCTACCGCAAAAAGTACCTTTGCCGGTGAGAAACCTTTTGCGTCGGCCATTAGACATCAATTGAAGGGTCGCATGGAAAGGCGCCGCAAAAACTTTGTTACGGAAAGCGTCTTACGCAATTAGTTTTTACAACGAGATTTTTTCTAATTGCGACGCGTTTTTCCCGACATGAAAACTTAACAAAAAACGACTACTTTTGTGTCGCTTATAATATCCGACGCAACAACCGACACAAAAACAATTTATGCGACGACTATATACTGTCGAAAATAATTTTTTTTAGCGTCGCAAGTATTATAATAAAATTTATTTATTATTTTTTTACAATGGTACAATATGACGAAAATAGTTTTTAACCCTCACAAATAATATAATAAAATTATATTTATTATTTTTTTGCATTGGGACAATCTGTCGCATATAACATTTATCTCGACGCTATAACAAAACTAAAATTATTTTTACACACGAGATAAAATATTCCCGTTGCAAAAAAAATAAAGAATAGTTTTAATTTTCCCGTCCAATTAAAATCGTCGAAAATAATATTTAGCGACACAATAAATAATCTCACTATTAAATTTTATCTGTTGCAAGTAATGTAAGCCCGAGGCCAGTAATTTTTGTTGACTACCCTGTTTTGTAGCTCTTTTATTAATTAGCAATTATACAATCAGCTAGTCAAAAAACCATCCATTAAATGAGTACAATATTACACTAATACCTGGAAAAAATATTATACTAAAAACAATCAAATACAACCACAGATCAAATATTCTCATAAACATAAACACAAACACCTAGAATGCAAAAAGACCAGGACTTCCACTTCTGATCTCCTTCAAAACCCGCAAAGCAGACAATGTACTCTTCATGTATAAGATTTTCATGCATTCGATCTTTGCAAGTTTTGCGGGGCCGCTTAACATACTCTCATTCTCACAATATATGGAATTTACTCCAATGTTTACTAACACGAACTCAAGAAAAACAATCTGTTAGTTATATATTCCTAATTGCTTCTAGTGTGAAAAAGTGATATCATACTGATCGAGAAAATGAAGGCGCAATCTGAAAAGAATAGGGCAGTTGGAATCTACATGGTAGTTCCATGGAACAAATACACAAATTCAGTATCAGTAAGGTTCTTGGTCAAGAACTCCTATTCTCAAGAACTACATATTCAAGAATTGAAAGTCACTAATTACAACAACATTCATACTCGAAGACAGCATATAATTAAGAGCATTGTAATTCTCCAACATAACCATCTCTCCACAAAAGCATATATCTAGGAATCGAAACATCTGAAGGTGAAATATGAAACAACTAATCCAAGATCAATAAAATAAGAAGCCAATGCCTGCATGTCATTATAGCAAATCAATATTATCAGCACCAACTGACACCAAATAAAGCAATTTATGGCATCTGAGTAGAGGAATTTATGCTGGTTAAGACATATTTACCTTGTAGTCCATATGCTGCTCAGCTAAAAGCACATTATACAGGAGAGAAACAAAACATAAGATTAGAGGAGGAATAAACCAGGAACAACTTTTCAGAATGAATCAACGATTTGGAAAATCACCTTGCAGACTAAAATCCTTTAGGTCAACATCGCACAGCTCATAAACCCTCTAAACAATGATTAAAGAGAAAAATTAAGGACAGCTAAACTAGGCAATTTCAAGAATCAATCCAAAAAATCATGAAGCTTAATACTCAATTGAATCAGATTGTTGTAAAGCTATACTTACAATCATATTGTTTGTGTCCACATCAAGTCCAACTTCATTCGTTCGAAGACCCCACAATCAATTTAAAACCCCACATTACATGGTCATCCAATCTGAAATAGTTTAAGAAGGGCATGAGATGCAGAGAAAAAGCAATACACCCTCCATAATTGGAAGAAAAAAACTATAGAACCCAAACCAAACAATAGTTACAGTTATTTTCCTTCTAATATCTTCAAAGCTTCAAATTGCCTAATTCGTGATCATGTGAAATTTTCTCTTTTAAGCACCTAAAAACAAAGTCCTTTCTTGGGGAAGACAAATCAGAGATAACCTTGTGTATAATATTCTTCACCAACAAATCTCTATCCAATCCTAGATTTCCATTATTTCCTGATAATTCAGGGAAATGCAACTCTAAACTTTCAACAGCTTCAGTTCTTTCTTTCAATTGACTCCAACAGTGAATCCACAGCTCTTTTGCCTGTATATTACACACATTGTCAACAATTCTGAGAAAAAGAAATCCATATTATTCCCGTGCATTTCCTATCGACTAAGCAGATATTCACCTTTCCCAATCCAACATTCGTGTAACTACACTGAGCTCAACAAGCAATCAATGTGCTGGTGTACCAGTCCATGTAGTTATAATTCATTAAACACTCGTTCTTTTTCAATTAAATGCGAAAGCAGAAGTAGAGAAAGGGCAGTTTATCTTACCAGTGTGCGTGCAAACAAGAGAAAAATTGATAATTAAATTGGCATGAAAACAGTCAAAATATTCATAAAGTCAAAAATCACAACTTGACATGTGAGATGATTGCAGTAAGCATAAAAATTACACAAAACAACCTAATGTGAGATGATTCTTTGAAACAAGGGAAGCTTTTACTACCTTTTTCCTCCTAGAAATGGCCACATAATAACCTTCATTACTCGAAAGAAGAATTTGAGAAATTCGTCATTGCAAAAAAATTGCCATGTGAGAATCTTTCTACAAAAGCACTGACATTTTGATAAAAAAAAATCTGATAAATAAGACTCGAAAAGGCACCAACTGAGTAAGCTAAATTTAGCCTTGTACTTTTTCATTTTTATAGAGTTAAGATAGTTACTCTGTATAATCTTTCTAACTAAGAGTTGTATAAGCAGTAATATTCATGTGCGGCTCCCAAAATACACTAAACAGATGGTGTAAAACCCGTAACTTTCGCTTACGTGATGTTTGACGGGTAAATAAATTTCTCGCGATTAACTGTATAGACGTAATTTATTTCTTGTTATTATGTGAACACGTGTCCAATTAATTATATAACATGTTTTATTTAGTTACGTTTTATTGATTGGCATTTCGCACGCTTAACGTATTTGAGGGACTTGATTATGATTCATTTAGTTGATTAATTAGAATTAATTTGGGATTATGAAGATTAATAAAATAAAGGAAAAATAAAACAATCAGCTCGCTGGAAGTTGAGGATTTTGTGGATCAGGGAATCGGTTTAATAAGATACGTAATAAAAGAATTCAAGCAAAATGGATGGCAAGGGTTGTGAGTTACTGGGAGTTAATAGAATAAAGGCACTTCATGGCTATTGTGATTAGGAAGGGGAAAAAAAAAGAGAAAGAAAAGAATAGTAACGCAGAATGGGGAGATCAGGGGATTTAGAGATAAGGGATATAAAAAGAAAAGAACAACCTTGGGCATCGTGGAAGAGCAAGCAAAAGATATATCAAAGGCTTTGGAGCCGTGAGAAAGCAAAAGGAAAAAAATGAGTTTTGAGAAGTGATTTTCTATCAACTTTGAGAGTATTTTTGAGTGAGCAATTCTTGTCGGATTTTGACAAACCTTATATGTAAATTGATCACCACGAAACAAGCTGCGAGGGCGTGAAGTCGGATTCACTTTTCGATTTCGGAGTTGGAAGATATCGCATCAAGAACGAGGGCTGATTTATGGAATTTTGCTTTCTGTGCAGTTCCAGTAGAATCGATGTACAGGACGTTTAAGAGGGCGATAGACCTCCATTTTCGACCCACAATATATCTATTTTCAATAGAATTGAAAGACCTTCGAGTCAGCGCAGACGGATCGTGAATCGGAGGTTTCGGCAGAAAGTTATCGCCCCGGAAGTGAGCTGCCAGAACTGATTTCGGGTTTGTCATTATTTTATCTCCGTAACAGGTAGGGACCACGCTTTCCTCTGTTAAATTCTGTTCTGGATTACTTTTTACTGTTGAGTATTGTTCCGTTATGTTTTAAGATATAATTGAGCATAATTAATCGATAAACTGTTGGAGAAAATTTATTATCTCTTGAATTGGGGAAATTCAGCATGCCATATAAATTGCTTTCCTAATGCTATCATAAATTGCTATACTCGTATAAACTGCCTCTGAACTGTTCTATTACTGTTTTGGAAATCTGACTGTACTTGCCTTTTTGATTGATTGCATTTGAGTCGTCTATTGTGAGTCATTATTGTTGTCCTAATTGGTTTGGTCGACCGAGTCGTCGCCACCTATTGAGCTCGAGCCTAGGATCACTAGTTAGCAGGTTCCGCCCGCTTTCTGTTCTGATCTGCTCTGCGACCCAAAGTGGTCTTTCTGCTCTGTTCTGTACTGGGTCCGCATCTAGTGGGGTCAATCACAAGTTACGGTAGTGGTTTTGTGGAGTCCCTGATTGGGGATGATGAGACAATGTATAGGGTTGAACCTTAAAATCTGGCTCCTTCGTTTGGGGGGCAATCCGAACCCACGCAGATTTACTGAATCGTCCTAGTTTGGTTGATAACTGGGACCACTACCGTTATTGCTGAGTAGTTGTGAATAGGCGAGTGAGCTCATGTGGTGGGAGTCGTGTCATAGTAGGTAGCTACGTTCTAAGTATCTAAGACGAGTATGTGATTGGGTGTACCGGATGGGCAACGCGTGGTGCTTGTCGTATACTCTGTTATGGAATCGTTTAGGTGCGAAGAAGGTGGTTATTTGCTTAATTGTTGCATTCTATGGGTTCGTTCTTATTTTGGTCATTATATGATGTTTGCTTGGAGTCTATTTGGTATCATATGAGTTGGGAATGTTGGGTAATGTTTTGGTGCACTTTTGCACAAGTTTAAAATTTATTTTTTTCAAAAACCTGCAGTTAATGCGAGTCCACTGTTTTGTTCCGTTTACGACTGCATTGCATCTGCATCTGCACTTTGCTTTCTACATTGAGTTCTGAGTCTTGCGAGGCTTGGATTGAGTCGTTTGCATATACTTCCATAGGGGTATTTTGGGAAACAGGGCATCCGTATTATCTCGTATCCGATTTCATTGTATCTGTTTTGTTACTGTCTATATATATTGCTATTGTTATTCTTGTTATAGGGTCCCTCATCGAGCCCTGGAGCTCAGTCCATCCGCTTATTGTGCATGTGATGATGAGCAATATGATGATGTTGTTGATGCTTGGGAAGGGGGCTACGAAGAGTGATCCTAATTAGATTAGTTCACACGTGTTATTTCATTTTATAATTATTGGAACTTGTAGTTCATTTATCAGATGTAATAACTTAGAAATAATTTCATTTTTTTAGAATAACGCTTCCGCTAGTTCTTTTATTACTATTTATGGGCTTTGAATAATGAACTCCTTTATTTAGTAAATCTCTGACTACGGATTTGGTGCTTCATTTTCCAATGGGGCACTGTCATGTCATCATTCCGGAAACGGGGTGTGACAGATGGATTATCAAAATCTAAACCAAACAATAGTTACAGTTATTTTCCTTCTAATATCTTTTAAAGTCTTGCCTTTTTAAAGACAATTTCTGTAAAATCAACACAGAAGAAGAGTATTGAGAGGCGACTGACTGACATGTACATATGATTACTGACTGTGAGGAGAGGGACGCCGGGAGGGCGTGATCGGACGAGGTGGATGAGTGTATCGGTGTTCTGGGCGGTGGTTGCGTTGAGCAAATCATCCACCGCATTTGCAAAGGCTCTTACAGCCAAGAAAATCATATTTCTGGGGATTCCACGAAAGTGATTTCCTCTCTCTGTCCACTCCATTGTCCTTTCCACAGAAACCATTGTCACGCCCCGAGCCTGCGGCACGAAAGCGCGACGTATGTGCTGATACAGCATCCACGGTCATCTACTTGCGAACCGAGTCTCATTATACCAAAAGGGATATCCCGAGATGATAGTGAGTACTTAGCGCACCTTATATACTCGAGTCGAAGCTTTCGGACTTATCCCATGTGGGATGGGGTTTCACATTCACCCTCCTTAAGACCTAGCGTCCCTCACTAGGCGTCCCCAAACACACTTAGCCCATGACCAACCAGGTGTGCAGGATTCTAGAGGTGGCCCCCACCCCTTACGGTGTGGCACTTAGCAAATAAACTTGAAGAGAAAAACATTATATATATATATATATATATATATATATATATAATTATTTTCGTTTTTCTTTTTCTGACAATAAATTTTTGTTTTAGTCTTTTTAATCTATAAACTACTTTTCATTTATTGCTTTTGTTAAATTTGTGTAAAGTTCGTGTTTTCGTCACATTTGATCATGTGTTCTGCACATTTTATCGGTCTTAAAGTCATTTTTGTCAAATTAAATCCTTGAGAACGATCAAATATGCATATCAGCTGATTCGAAATCCACATCTAGCTCAAAGATAATTTAAGGATAAAAAGAACTAAAATAAAAATTTACAGCCAAAAGAAAAAAAGTTTATATATATCATTTTTCTATAATTTAATTAGAAGTAATCAAGAAAAAATACGCATATCCAATAAATGTTGAATTGAGTACATGGAAAACCATGGAAATAGATCAGAAATCCATGGTTGAAGAAATTTCGGACGTCCTAACAAACAAAAATGCATTTGTAGTGAAAGATTTGTCATCTAACTCATCATGGTTCTTGATGTCTCCCTTCAAATGGGAAAATATCTTCCTCGCTAATCTTTTATTCTGCTAGTAGATGATTGTCTGATATTCATTTTTTTCTTTGTAAGTTCCACAATTTCTTTGGGATTATAAATTATGGCAGTTTCTTATTAATAGAACAAGAAACGGAACACAGAATGTGACGGAAGATCTCTGCCACTTCAAATGACTTTGGAGCATTTACCAGACGACCTTTTTGCAAGCTTTAACAAAAGATTGAATTTTTCCAAAATCTTTCTCGGCCGTTATTGGAAAGTATGAAAGTTCTGGATCGTTCAATGTGAGTTTAGCAAGGCATTTCTTATTAATAAAACAAAAAACAAGGTAGCTTAATTAAAGGAGATGAAGGGCTAATAGATAATCAATCAAGTTGGGAGTTAAGAATAATAGTTAAGGCGCTTTATGTACTTATCTGGTTATCTTTTTATTAGTTTATTTTGCTAAACGAATTAAGTATAATTGTATTATTTATTTTTGTTAATGATTTAGTCTTATGACTCATTGTATTCTAATATTCTTTCTACATGAATTTTTTTTGTTAATATAAATTTAGCTAACGAGACTCATGAACTCAGCCCGAACGCACATTAAAATGTGAGATGGACTTGAGTTCAATGTTTATGAGCTTTTCCAAGCTGAGCGTGAGATAAGCTTTCCAATTTTTGTGTAAGTTGAGCGTGGGCTACACCAATCTCGTTTCACATAACTCGATTGACACCCCTATTTCCTATTACGGACACCAAATTGAAGTTTACCCCAAAAAAAGTTATTAAAAGCTACGACCTTTACATGTTAAAATATTGTAATGGAATCATTTATTTAATTATGTAGTGATCAGTGCATCTTGTAGGCCTATAGCTTAAGAGTTCTCCTGAAGCGTCACATTTTGGTAAAATTCATTTGTATCCTCTTGTTTTGTCTACTCATAGGCAGAACCTATAACTTTTCATTTAAGGGGGAATGGCTCTTTTTCTTAGAGAAGTGATTAAAAGTCTAGAAAATCAATAACTATAAATAATTTTTAAAAAATGTAGAGAGTGGCCTCCGGTAACAGAAAAGTGTCACGAGTTCTTAAAACTCTTTCGTTATTTGAAACTCGTTTATTTTTATAGAGACCTGAGCTTCAACAAGTTTACAGGTCCAATTCCAAAGTTATTCCAAGATTTCACATGGCATCATGCAAGAAAAATAGATATTCAATTCTAAACAAAGGGGTATAATTAACTCATGCCGCAGTTTTCATACGCGACTTGTGATATCCTGTCCCAATTCAGGATCGTCTAAATAGTAAATATTTATAAACTTAAGCTTCAATGATTATTTTAGAATATCTATTTTAGAATGCGAGAACGATTGTCAAGTAGTTGATTTCTAGTTAATGTCATATTGGATTTGGCAGCAAGAGAAGCAGAGGACCAATGATGGGAAAATCCCACATCGTTTGTCAGAGATTTGTTGCTCATTTTGGAGATGCAATAAGTAGCTTAGATCAACACATTGAGAGGTACGCAGTTCTTCCGCCTTTTACTAAATAATACCGTATGCTCGTTGCATATATGGTGACATATAATGACGAACCAGCCTCATTAGGCTCTTGATTAATGGCAAAATCTTCATTCTAATGTGAGTTTATAGAGAGCATCTTCAACCTCTCTTTATACATAAATAGGAAATGGAGGATAATTGGACCTAGAAAAGTTGAAATGTTTATAAGAAGAAATGAGGTCGCTTCATGAGCCCTCAAAATGATTCCTCATTCTAATAGCGGAAAGTAGGTGGTTCGGATCTTCTGTCTCATCCCATGTTTCATTATATGTTTCATTTATTAACAGACTATCACGTTTCTCTTTTCGCTTTTCAAAGAATCTACAACAACAACAACAACCAAGCCTTAATCCCAACAGATTGGGGTCGGCTACATGAACCAAAGTAAGAATCACGTAAGGTCATTCACATGGATGCATTCTCTCCATTTCTTACGATCCCAAACACAACTCTCATCTAGTTCTAGCAGATTCATATCCTCTTTTATCACCTCCGTCCAAGTCTTCCTCGGTCTCCCTCTACCTCTTACGCCATCTATATTACACAATCCTTCAATTCTCCTAACCGGAGCATCACTTGGCCTTCGTCTAATGTGCCCAAACCAACGCAAACGGTTCTCTCTCATCTTGTCTTCAATAGGTGCTACACCAACCTTCTTCTGAATAGTCTCATTCCTCACTCTATCCATTCTCGTATGCCCACACATCCATCTTAACATACGCATCTCCGCTACATGCATTTTCTGAATATGACACCTCTTAGTTGCCCAACATTCTGTACCATATAATAATGCCGATCTAACAAATGTTCTGCAAAAACTTTCCTTTCAATCTCAGCGGTACATTACGATCACACAAAACACCCGTCGCACTCTTCCATTTCAACCAACCAGCTTTAACTCGATGCGCTACATCTCCGTCAAGCTCTCCGTCCCTTTGAATAATAGAACCAAGGTATCGAAAATACTCACTCTCTGAGATATTTTTGTCACCCAAAGTTACTACAGTTTGCTCTGTTGTTCTGCTAGTGCTAAACTTACACTCCATATACTGCTTTTTACTTCTACTAATCCTAAAACCTTTAGATTCTAAGGTTTGTCTCCATACATCCAACTTGGCATTAACACCCGCTCTTGTCTCATCAATCAAAACTATATCATCAAGAAACAAAGCATGCACCACTGCATCTGGATCTTGTATACACTGGGTCGGGCTTCATCCATAACCATTGTAAAGAGAAAAGGACTAAGTGCTCGAACCTTGATGCACCCCAATTGTAATAGGAAACTCTTCACTTATCCCGCCACAAACTCGACACTCGGTGTTGACTCCCTCATACATATCCTTAATAAGATCAATATACTTCCGAGATATACCTTTCTTAGCCATCGCCCACCAAATTACCTCTCGGGGAACCTTATCGTAAGCTTTTTCCAAATCTATGAACACCATATGCAGGTCCTTCATTCTCTCTCTATAACGCTCAATCAACTGCCTTAGTAGATGTATTGCTTCCATAGTTGATCGTCCGGGCATAAAACCGAATTGGTTCTCTGAAATGCTCACAATTTTTCTCAATCTATGCTCAATTACCCTTTCCCACAACTTCATAGTATGACTCATAAGCTTAATACCACGATAATTTGAACAGTCTTGAACATCTCCTTTATTCTTATATAATGGCACCAAAGTACTTTTCCTCCACTCTATTGGCATCTTCTCGACTCTAAGTATTTTATTAAAAAGGTTAGTCAACCACTCAACACCTATTTCTCCTAAACACTTCCAAACCTCAATTGGTATACTATCAGGTCCTACTGCCTTCTTTGGTTTCATCATTTTAAGGGCCTCTTGCACTTCTTTCCTTTGAATTCTACGTATGAAATCATGGTT
This sequence comes from Vinca minor, assembly GCA_026122235.1. Classification (NCBI taxonomy): domain Eukaryota; kingdom Viridiplantae; phylum Streptophyta; class Magnoliopsida; order Gentianales; family Apocynaceae; genus Vinca; species Vinca minor. Next base: position 5,812,076 of record JAOCZM010000142.1, read on the forward strand.
CACCTCTCCAATCGGGATAGAAAGGTCTCCAATATTCTGTACTTGATTCCCATTAAATAACCTATCAAAATACGTCCTCCACCTCGCCTTGATTTCCTCATCTTTAACCAAAACTCTCTCACTATCATCCTTAACACACCTCACCATACCAATATCTCTTGTCTTTTTCTCTCTTAAACGAGCAAGTCTATATATACCTTTCTCACCATCCTTAGTGTCCAATTTATTATACAAATCCTTATAAACTTTTGATCTCGCTTCTCTAACGGCTGCCTTAGCTTTTCTACACGCCGTTTTATACTTCGTAAAATTGCCATCACTTCTATACTTCCCCAAAGTCTTATAACACTCTCTTTTCTTCTTTATAGCTTCTCTTACCTCTCCATTCCACCACGATGTATCCTTACCGAATAGCACATTTCCGCTTGATTCACCAAGCACTTCCCTAGCCACCTTTAAAATGCCTTGCGCCATTTTTTCCCACATAAAATTCGGATCTATTTTAGACTGACCTAGTCCCTCTTCCCGAATAACTCTATCAACGAAGATTTTCCGATTTTCTCCTTGTAACTTCCACCACTTTATTTATGGAGTCGACCTAAATTTATGCATTCTAACCTGTTTACCGAAACGAAAATCAAGAACCAATAACCTATGTTGTGTAGCCACACTCTCGCCAGGGATAACCTTACAATTAGTACAACTACTACGAAACATGCTCTTCACTAGGAAAAAGTCTATCTGACTAGCATTTACTCCACTTCTAAAAGTCACCAAATGAGAATCTCTTTTCTTGAACTGTATTCGCTACAAACAAATCGTAAGCTAAGGAAAAGTCCAAAATTTCCCTACCAGCCTCATTTCTATCTCCGAACCCTTGACCTCCATGGACACTCTCAAATCCGTCGCGACTAGAACCCACATGTCCATTCAAGTCTCCTCCAATGAAAAGTTTTTCGCCTGACGGTATATTTTGGACCACCTCATCTAAGTCCTCCCAAAACTGTTTCTTCACAGAATCACACAACCCTACCTGAGGCGCATATGCACTAATAATGGTAACCACCTCGCCACCCATCATTATCTTAACACTCATAATTCGGTCACTTTTCCTGCAAACTTCAACCACGTCATTGACGAAATCACGAGCCACAATTATTCCAACACCGTTCCTATTCTTATCTTTACCTGAATACCAAAGCTTGTATCCCCAAGGCTCTATGACTTTTGCCTTCTGGCCAACCCACTTAGTTTCTTGGAGGCACAAAATATTGATCTTTCTTCTTACCATAACCTCTACTAATTCGGTTGACCTTCTAGTTAACGATCCGATATTCCAAGAAGCAAAACGAATCCTTCCATTGTGCACTAACCGTTTTACCTGTACCTGTGCCGACTTAGAACACCCTTGCCTAGTTGACACCATATCCGGGCCCCGACATGGCGCGTTGCTTCCGGGCAACGACCTAGCAACCCTTGCACATTTATCACCACACCCGGGTCTAGGAAGTGTAGCGCGTCACTGAGTAGGGAACGCCCCAACGAAATTCTTATTTTGGTTCATGTCATGGGATGTGACTGAGTTTTACGCTGGTTGTCACGAGACCTACCGCAACCCTCCTCATTTATCCGGGCTTGGGACCGGCAGTAAGTGTCAAAGACAAAGTCCTCAACACTCACTGGCGGAGTTCGCTTTTCAAAGAATCTAAACTAAAAAAAAAAATTGAATTGTTTATGAGAATAAATGAACTCGTTCATGAGCCCTCAAAACGATTCCTCATTATAATAGCGGAAAGTAGGTGATTTAGATATTCTGTCTCATCCTATATTCCATTCTCTGTTTCATTATTAAAAAACTGTCACGTTTCACTTTTCCTTTTTCAAAGAATATATAAACTAAAAAAAGTTGTGTGGTGTAGAAAATGAGATAGAAAATAGGATAGACGATCACAAACCGGGACTCGGGATCCTTGCTCTAATTGTGTTGGCTCAATCTTCACCTTGTACAAAGTCCTTGCTTCTCTCTGCATTTTTTTTCTCCCAACTTTGCAAGCAAACCTAACATCACTAGCTAAGGCATACAGAAAACTACAAATGCCAAAATTGTAGTTTGGTGGAAGGCCAAAAAGGTTTGAGGTCCCTTTTGCATTTACACTGGATTTTTTTGTAACACTCACTGCAACATTTCTTATTATAATCTTGTTCACACGCTTAAAGTTTATCATTTTTAGTTTAAAAAATATGAATCACAGATGATCCGAAACCGCTTTTACATATGTTTTCTGCCAAACAAACTTGGAAAGTGAGACCAGCCAAGTATCCAAAATCCCACATCGATCGACGAAGGTTTGCTGCTCATTTTGGAGCTGCAATAAATTGTCTAGCTCGACGGATTCTAAAAACCACGCAGCCACGCAGTGAGAACATAGCGAACTATTCTTTCGCCTTTTACTAAAGAATACCGTGTACTCGTTGCATATAGTGGCATACGCCTATTTTTGGAGAGGTTCTTCCTAACTAGAAGAGCTTCTACAATGAAAAGTTTATAAACTTTTTAAACTGTTATTGATGGCTTGTGTTGAATTTGCCATTTTGATCATCATTCCTCTTTTATAAAATTCATTTTTTTTCTTCTTGGTAACTCAAAATTGATTCTAGGTCTCTTTTATTTAACATATGCTTTCTGCTAAAAAAAAAAATTTGAAAGTGAGATAAGATTGGTATAAATATAATCTCACATTAGGCAGAGGAGTATGTTTTATCTTGATTAGTAATTAAGTTTAAAACTTACATCCAGTCCAATAAGTGCAATACATGTAAACCACAAGTGTCAATTTACGGGAAAGATAATTAACTTTTTATCCTAGTTGTATTATATTTATTGGTCATATACTCATTCAGAAACTATATTCCTTCCAGTCGGTTAAATTGTCAATACAATTGATTAGATTAGTCAAGGTAAAATATCTGAAATCGGTAGTAAATTGAAAATAAAAACAAAATATACTGGCGGCTGTGGCGCAATTTTATTTCTGTATCTGAGTGTTTGAAGCAAATTTTGATATGATTTTTTATCAGACTTTAAAAAAAAAATCTTATAAAATTCAAATTAAAAACAACGATCACGGTGGGACTCGAACCCACAATCTCCCGCTCCGGAGGCGAGCGCCTTATCCATTAGGCCACGCGATCACATGTTTTAATATCTGTGAAATGAATAATAATTAGCATTGTTGTTCCACTCATCTTCCACCCCCTATATGTATGTACATTAGGAGCATTTAGATTCTTGAAAATTTTCTGTCTCGAATATCGAAAAATGAATTATTTGTAAGAACTGAAATATGTGAATTATTTATTTACGGATTCTTCACCTACTTTCTACGACCTTAATTGTACAAGTAGAGTTGGTGTTAAAAACTTTTGTAATGGTAAGAGAAACGTAACAACAAAACTAATTAATTACGTTCAAAATGAAGTTTCCCGGTGGAATAAATTTGGATTACTACCATTTAAATCCTTGAATTTGAACACTATTATTGCAGAGAGTTTTTTTGTAGGTCGGTGATCTAGGTTTTCTCTACTAATTCAGTTGGGTTATTTGCAGAATAATCTTAAAAATGCGTCATGAAATCACTTCTTAGATGACTCAAACTTATGATTTAATTATGGACAAACTCTTAAAAATTAAAAGTAAAGTTAAATGAATTGAACTCACTTGTTGTGAAGACTGAAACGGTACTATAGACCACAAGGGTTAATTCTGTTGGGGGTCTGGTCTACTAGACTATGAGGTACAAAATTGGCCCCATCACTACAGAATTATCTCTCTCCTCATTCTGTAGTGATGTAGCCAATTTTGTACCACATACTCCATGTGGACTATGTCTATATAAAAAAAATCGACCACAAGGCCCCAAAAATGGTATTGTGGGGATGGATAACCAAGCCCAAATCTACTTTCTTTAATCCCATCCAATCTAATAATGAATGTGAGAGAGAGGGGGGAGGTAGAGAGAGGAGGCAGTTGACCTTTCATTATACAAATGACGGTGGAATTAGGTAGAAGAATAGCAAGGCCGGTGGAGCTTTGCTTTTGGACTTGATTCTACTTTTCATTTCTTCTTATTTAATTCCATTCCCATCCCACCCCTATTAGAATAGAGAGGGCCATATGAAAATGATGGTTTTTCTGCCATGTGAAAAAGATGTGTTTTTTTTTTTCCTTTTCTTGGTATATTATTGTTGAAGCACTATTACAAAAACATCAATAGTTACAGTAATTGTAAATGACTAATGAAAACAGATTAAATCAAGGTTTGTGTTGGACACAATTTATTTCAAACAGATTCGTCTCCTCCTTGATTAGTGCTAGAGTTCTAAAAGGCGTTTGTCTCCCAGGATACAAAGGGAATGCAGAGGCTGGTTTGCACTAAACAAACTTAATTCATGACGCAACCTTGCATTTGATAGAAATAAAAAAGGTACCGAACTAATAATTGAAAGGCCTCGGCTCTTTGCGGTTTGAATAGAGGCTCATTAACGGAATCGAAAGAGATCAAGGATGAAAATATCAGATAATACATAATTCTTTTATAATAATACAAATTGAATTAACTAAGTAAAAAAGAGGAAGGCATTAGTAGAGGCAACTTAACGATTATGACAGATAATAATAAGCTAGTAATAGTCAAAGAGACCGCAGCCCAGTGGGGCAAGCCTCGACTCGTGACCGAAAGGTTTCGAGTTCGACACCCACCCCACAGATTGGGCAAGCTTAATATGTCTATCTTTCTAGGGTTTTCTCCTCCTCCTTTAAGGCAGTTCTCTCTCCCCCTTCATGGGGCAATCGCCTAGCCGGACTACCAAAAAGCTAGTAATACTTTATCTAAAAATTGGCGGAATAACTTTGAGAAAGTTATAGCATCTCTTTCCCATTATAATGTGTACTTGCATTTGTTAATTCTTTTAATTATTGAAGGGGGTGATATCTTCATTTTATGTGGTAATTATTTTGTAATGATATCCAATTTTTCCGTTAAAAAAAAATGTGGTCATTATTTTGAGTTTTCATTTCTTTAAATCATTGATTTTTCTTTGTTTTTTGAATTGATTTTTAGTTCAAAATATTTTTACCTCAAAATTTCTACAAATGAATAATTTGTAAAAGAACATGAGAGAAAGAAAAAAATTGTATTGAAATTTGCTTGAATAATAAAATCCAAATGCACATGAAGGGGCTATGTAAAAAAAACTTGGTCCAGCAGCAGCGTTGAAAGGAATTTTTAGGGGAGAAGATTATACATGATTAATAGAAAGAAGAATTTAAAAAAAAATTGCTGGAATAGCTCAGTTGGTTAGAGCGTGTGGCTGTTAACCACAAGGTCGGAGGTTCAAGCCCTCCTTCTAGCGATATGTTTTTGCAAAATGCCTCAAGTTTGGTTATATTGGTATGACCATTTGTTTAAGTTACTAATTTTAAATTAAAAAAATAAACTCGTAGCAATTTCTTGATAATAGAACAAAACACAGTGAGAATCCGAACTGATATTAATAATCCCTAGGACTTGATCACATTTTTGGTCGCCTTTAACATCCTTGGCTATGTATTGTACACAATCTATCACCCTCGAACCAGCTGGGCTACCCTTGCGGATTCCTTGGCTATGTATTGAATCTATTTCCCATTGGTAAGTCCCAGTAAAGACTAGTTATTGACAACCAAGGCAGCTAAAAAACAAATCAAGCTGTACCATTCTAACACATCCTAGTATTCTGACTTATTTAGTGTCTGATCCGATTGAATACAAACTCAACTTTTTCTATTGTGGACCCCACTTATTCTCTCGCAAAAAATCAACATAATCTTTAGAGAGTAATATCTCCAATACACAATATACAATATAAGTCGTTAGTAATATTGAAAACTTATATTACCAACGACTTATTTTGTGGTGGTGGAGGTTGTAGTAAGCAAGAAAAAAAAAACCATTTAAATTTTGTAAGCAACCCTAAGCTAAGCAAGATATAACTTAGCTAAATCCATGGAGTATGTTTTCAGCTCAAACAAATGTGTACCACCATAGCAAAAATGCCAAAAAGTTGCAACTATTACAAGAAAGATATAACATCTTGATCACAGATAGCACCATTGGAATTTCACATATTACAAGAATACTAAGAATCACATAAGATACAATGTAAGACTATGATGAAATACTAGGAGAGAAAAATAGAAAAATGAAACAGAGAAATGTATATATATAAAGATAAAAGTGACAAAAAATAAATCAAATAGGAGTATAGTAATACCCTGTAGGTGGTGGTACTCCCATTCCATAAGGCATCATTGGCGGCGGCGGAGTACCCGCCGGAGGATAGTATCCACCGGTGCTGATCTTGGTCAAACTAGTTTGACCATGCATACCATCTGTAGCATACTGGTTCCATACCATTTGCTCCTGAACTAAAAAATGTTGTTTCTTTTCCAAATCTGCCATTTGTACATATGATGGTGGAGGAATGGTCAATGATGCAGAAAAGGGATCTTGATTAACTGTTTGGATAGTTCCATCAGGTGCAGGGAGGGCTAAAACCGGCGTTTTCCCCGTTCCGGGCAATGCCACACTGCTAGCACTTCCACCACTTATTTGAGAAGTACCCACTTGTTGCCTAACCAACCCTTGATCATACATCCCATTCAACAATAATGGATCGAGACCGCCTCCCATTGCCGCCTTCTGTTGGGATAAATGACTGGCTGTTTCGACTAAGGCCAATTCCCAATCAGCCTTTCCGCTCTCAGCAGCTGGATTTTGCCAAGCAGATGTTACTTCTGAATTCCCGTTCGATGGGAATGCTTCCCATGATCCATTCGCATTATTAGCCCCTTGTCCAGCAAACAAGGCCAAAGCTAATTTGTTCCCTTGATCATCGGCATTCACCCCATCCTCTCTCAAATCGACCAAATCTCCAGTCTGTTGAGGCACGGGCTTAGGAGGTTCTACCGGTTCAGGTGGAGGAGGTGGAGCATAATTCTCCGGTGCTGGTAATGCCTTAATCTCATTCATATCCGGAGCCGGCTCCTCTTCCTCCTTCTGCACTGGTTGAGGCTCAACTTTCCTCTCAGGACTCTTCACAGCCTTAGCCCTATCCCTCACAAATTCCTCCAAAGTCTCCAACAGTTTACTAGTAATCTTCTGAACTTCCGGGCACTCCGAAGCCCTAGCAATTCCTATATCCTTGCACCAATTATAAAACCCGACTAGCTCATCAATCTGTTTGGCTGCACTAGCATAAGCATCAAAGGTCTTTACGCAATCTTGATACTCCATATCGAAAAACTTATCCAACAACACAGCCAGAACTTCACAAATATCAGCATACAATTTAAAACTCTCCTTCACCATAGGGTACAGGGCCGCCATTATCATCCTCTCATTCTTGGCCAAACCCGTGGGACGACACGTCAAGAATCGGTCCAAAAGCCTCTGTAAATGAGCCATCTTCCCAAGAATCCTTTCGGGCTTCATCTCCCTCATTGGGGTCACATCATTCATGTTCTCCTCTCTGGATCCCCTAACATCCTCTGAAGATCTCGACCGCCTCATCCCATAATTAGTCGGCTCATCTTTAAATTCGTTATAATCATACTCGTATCCAGAACCCCGATTCGGTCCAGGAGGAGATCTCCATTTATCCTCTCCATGGGCCGATCCGCTCTGCTTTTTCTCATAAACCATCATCTCCAACCTCTGATCCAAGAAAAAAGCATAAGTCCTCACAAATGCAGAGTGATCCCACGAACTCGAATGCGCCTCATCGCGAAAATCCGACAAATTCAACAACCTAGTACCTCTCCTAGTAGCATACATGATTTCTTGCTGGAAAACAGTGTCTCCATCATTGAGCAATCGATGAATCAACATCAAACATTTGAGAGCAACGATCCAATCCCGGGTTTTTCCCAATCTCTTCGAAATCAAAGAAACGCAAGCGTTAACATATCCTCGTGAAACAGAGGTTAAATGGAGGATTTCCCGGATATACTTCTCCCCAGCTGGATCATCATCGTGGCTGGTAGCTTTAACAATGGCTACCTCAAGCTCTGGAGCCACATTGCTTGCTACTTTAGCAATTCCTATGCTTGTTTGATCCTTCACTGCCCCGATCGCCTTTCTTATTGTAGTTGGCGCCATAATCAAACTTATTATTCAAACCCCAAAACAATCTACCAAAATCAACAATAAAAGAGTAAACAAGAATTAGAAACAGAATCAATCAAACCAACAAAAAAAAAACTGGAATTAATCGGTAGATCTAGTAAGTTTCTTTTTTTTTCTTTTCTTTTCAAAGAAATATCAATAGTAGTTCTCCATTTATCTCCTTAATAACTCGAATCCCTTTTTATCAACCCCAACTTATCAGATGGGAAATCGGGGTTGATCTGATAGGTCAGGATTTGAGTCACTAAAGAGGAAATTGAACTGAAATATCGGGAGTTGTGCCTCTAACGGATAGGTCGGGAATTCAAGTCATTAAGAACAGAAAAACTAAAGGACTTGAATTCCCTAGATATCAGATCAACCTCGATTCCCCCACTTCCCCTCACAATGACTCGAACCCGACCTATCAATTGGAGGATCAACCCCTCCAGCCTACTATCAGTAAACAATTAATAGTGATTCCTCACTTTTCCTTCTTACTGACTTGAAAATGACCTGTAGATTGTATAAAAAGCGTCTTACCAGTTGAGCTGTAGTTCGTTGTCGGTAGATCTAGAGATGGAGGTTAAAACTCATACAAAGCTACCGGATCTGAGTGAGCCGAGAAGGAGCATTAAGCTTTTGGGTTGGGATTTTTTGTCGGTGTTGGTGGCCGGAGATTTATGGGGTTCTCTTCTAGATTTGCTGCGATGATTTAGGTGGTGGGGGAGGAGGAGAGAGAAGAAGAAGAAGACGACGGAATTTAGGAAAGAAATAGAATATTTGAAAAGTTTTATTATAGAGGTGGAATTAATTAAGCGCGGTTGGGAAAATAAGGGCCGTTAGATTTTGAGGTGGGAAGATGGGACCGTCAAACATTCGGTACAAGTTTGCGCGGATTTTTGAATAAAAATACAGTAGAATATCATTAATTAGTATCAAGGGTTATATATAGTAGGAGAAAATTCGGTGGCTCTCTAAACCATTGAGAGGAGATTTTAAACATCATTGTAATGATTTGCTAATCTATCAGTAGCAATATTTAAAGATTTGTGCACAAAAAATAAATTAGTTACGCTTAGGACCTAAACAATTGCGTATCTAACTAACCATATGTCCTAATGGAGACAAATCCTCTTTTGCTTGGTGGACATGATTCACCAGCGTTTGACATACACTTTCAATGAGTAGCGGTTGATATCCTTGAGTCATAGCAAACCGAAGTCCCTCGAGCAGCGCCTTTGCTTCAGTGTATTCATGACTGGGGGAATTTGGGGCAATTTTTGCAGCCCCTGCGACAAATGATCCTGCATGGTCCATAATGATGAAACCCATTCCTCCATAGTTCTCATACCAGGCTCCATCAACATTGAGTTTAAAGAAACATTCGTTAGGAACCTGCCAACTATAGTTAATTTTGGCCTTATGCAGTTTTGGGAATTTTTCCCGTTTCCTCAGAAGAAAATATTTTTGCCTTTCTTTTTAGTATATATATACGATCTGGTCAGCATTTGGCAGGGGTCGGCGACCTTCATTCAAAACTAGAAATGAAGCAAAAATGCTACTATATTCAGCAGCATAGATGAGGGCAAAATTGCGCGGATTTACTTTAAACGGATCAAAACAAATTTAGTTTTTTTTTTAAAGACTGTTAAATATTAGGTTCATATTCAATTCATCCAAACTAAATAATTAAGATTTGTATTCATGTGTACTCTAATTTTTAAAATAAACATTGTTATTGCACTAAAAAAAAGTTTCAAGAAAAAAAAACTACATATATTTATATAATTATATAACCTAAAACAAATAAAAACAAACAAAATTACAAGACTCATTATTTTTAGAATTATGATTAAAAATATATTTTCTAAAATATATATATTTTTTTCAAAACGGTCCACAAGCAATTCCAAATTCGATTCATAAAATCTGCATTCAAACAAATTAAGACCTTAAAATTTATTTTAAATGGATTAAATGTAAAAATCAAATTCAATCAATATAAAACGGATTCGAACTAATTTAAAGTTCGATTTAAGACTAATTCATGAGAAAAAAGATCGTGAAACTGTCGGAGGAGTGTCGGAACGGAAACGAGTGTGTGTGGGTTGTGGACAGTAAGGTTTTTAGGACATATGAGTTAAGCTTAGGTTGGACTCCATACTAGACTAGAACAGACAAAAGTCAGGGGGAGCTTCTAGTTTTTCACTTCTTTTACTGCAAGTGTATCTTCTTAAATATCTACGATTCGTATTAAAGTAATACTCTAGTTTTTAAGACTAATAGAGATATATATATGAATTTACAAGTATAAAAAATTTAATATAGTGATTGCAACAAAACATTTTCAAGAAAATACTATATATATACAACCTACAACAGATAAAAATAAAAAATAAACAAAATCATGAGACTCATTAGTTTTAGAATATAATTGAAAATATTTTTTCTAAAAATATAAATATTATATTTTGCGGACCGGCCCGCGGACTAGTCCATGTCCGGTTTACAAAGTCTACATCCAAACAGGACCTGACCCAAAATACCCGACTTTAAACGGATTTGAGATTTAAAATTCAAGTCCAATCCATATAACACGGACATGACTGCTCTGACGGACTTCAAGTGCATTTGACAGTGCTAATTTTATAGTTATTCTTTCAAGTTCGGATTCTGACAATTATATATCAGTATTGTATACATAAATTTGAAAATCTATTCATAGCAATTATAATTTAATCGTTTAATTAAATTATCGGACAATCAAGATTTATTTGTACAATGAATGATAAATATTTTTTTTAGTTTCTTTATCTATTTTTAAAATACATAAAATACATGTTCTTTTATAACTTTTAATGATGTTTTTTTTTAGAATTATCCTATAGTCTTACTTTAGGGAGAAGAGGGGGTTTGGTGTATGAGAATAAACTATCAATTAAGTATATAATAGTGCAAATATTTATTATATCATTTTTCTTAATATATGTTAAACTATCTAAAAAGAACAAGAGTACTCCAGTGCATTTTTCCCGTCTGAGTCGGAATAAATATGTTTTCGAACCATCCCAAAAAGTGGATCCCTCTCTAATAGCTTCGAATAAATTCAATACGTGCATTAAGATATGAAGGCTTCTTATTCCACAACAATGAAAGCATCATCTCTTTCGCAATATCGTAATTTTTGCTTCATTAATTTTCGTAACGTATAATTAAAGTCTTATATTAAAAAATGGAGAGAGTACAATTTCATTTAAAATCAAACTCTATCTCATTCTACACAATAAATCTTACTATTGCGATGGACCTTATTATTGCAACAATTGAATTTCTTTACTATTTTTGTGTTGCCCCCTTAAATTCTTTCCGATTTTGAGTATGTCCATTAATCCACAAAGTCACCAATTTATCACTCCCAAAAAAGCCTCAAGAATTTGGCGACACTTTGGTTTGTTTCTCAAAATATTTTCTTGAAAGTCCATTATTCGTAAAAAGGGAAAAAATAATTTAAAAGCTATTTATGAAATCCGAGACTTTTGGATCAGGTAAAAAATACAGTCACAAATAATAAAATTTCAAATTTCACTCCGATATTTCTTCAAAAAAGAAAAAAAAAAAAATTCACTCCGATATATTACCTCCCTTCCTTGATATAAGCTGTTTAAGACATTTAGCAAAAATTAAGATTGTTTTGTAATCAAAATATCAATATTACTCTCTTTTTTTTTTCTTTTTCTTTTTTGGGAATCGAACGCAGGACCTCGGTCCTGCGTCCCACGGCCCTTTCCACTGTGGCCAAAAGACTCCCACAACAATATTACTCTCTTAAATAGAAAATATCAATACAAGTCTTATTTAAGAGAGTAATACTAGTATTTTTTTATTGGGAGAGTGGATCTATCTATTACAAGAAAGTGAGGAATTCAAGAAGCTGGGGAAGAGATTTTAACTCACTACCTCTACGTCATGAGGCTTCAGCCTTGGCCACTAGACCAATGCCTCATGGGCAGTAATATTAGTATTTTTACTAACAAAATAGCTTATTTTTTTCTTTCTTATTTTTCGCTACGTATTCTGAAAGTATTATATTAAGGAAGGGAGAGAGTAATTTTTAATAACGGAAACACAAATAGCCCTGCAAAACGAAGAAAACATAATATGCGTCTCGGATCTGCGGGCATGGAGCGTAACAGCACATGGAAGCACTTTTCCTTTAACGTCTTATTCCTTCCTTCTTTGTGTTGCTCCGTATTATACTTTTGTGTATTTATCCATAAAGTCAACAAATCTCTCCACACCCAAAAAAGCCACAAGAATTTCTTTTTTTTGGCGGCACTTTGATTTGTTTCTCATAATAATATGTTCTTGAAATTCCATATTTCCCCAAAAAGGAAAAAATCATTTACACATTAAAAATCAAATTCAAGATGTGATAACTTTATCTCATATGAGATAAATATAAAAAATCTTACTAAGTCTCATTGTTACTTTAAGATATACATAATGAATTAATGATGATAGTTAAAAGGAATAAAATTAATTGTTACTGATATATTCTAAGTCTCATAAGTGTTTCACACGTGTGATTTTCTTTTAGGGAAAAAAAGACACTATAATATTAAGAATGTGATATTAAAGTATCAAAGTAGTTTTCGTTCTTTCGAACCTAAGATGTAACCTTATAATATTAGGGAAATGCCCCTAGTTGATCCCGAGTTGACCCACTTAAGTATTTAGCTCTAATACCACTTGTTGGATATTAACCCTAATATACTTGCTGAGAAATTCTAATGAGAAAACACTTGAATATAAGACTTTTAATTGAATTTACAAAGACACCTACACTAATTCTTATTCTTTTATATATGAGAGTTCACTCTTTATTATTATTATTTTTTTTTTTGTATAAATAATACCTCAGCTGCCATATAAATTTGAATATTTGACATCAGAACTTGACAAAACTTCCGTAAAACTTATACACGATCTGAGCCTAAACTATTATTATATGAGAGTTCACTCACAACGGATCACTATAGCTAATGACCTTATTGACGTCTCTATTCTATGGGACATTCCAACTTCTCAAGCTCATTAGCTCAAGCTAAAGTTTACAACTTCAACTCCGATTTATACTAGTTTTATATTAGTTCCTAACCATCTAGAATATTATACCAATTAGATTTCTAATGAAAACTTTTACAAGTGAATTCTAGAATCATAATTTAATTCTACAAAAACAAAATTATCTTCAACTTTCTAGAAGTTGTTGTTAAGAGCAAATCTCTTCATCACTCCGGAAGCTTCTAAAGAGAGTCGTCGTATTGTTAACAAATCCAACTTGATCGCCTTAGAATATTCATAAAGTGAGTAATTGTAGAATATTGTCAAATCATCTTGTCACTTTCTATACACTCAGACACAGAACGTGACATAAGATCATCTTTTAATGCGAGAAATGCCTTTTGACCTACTTTATTAGTATTTCTTCAAACATGCAAAAATCTCACTATGGAAAAGAACACTCTATCGACTATCAAGTAAGTTGATGTCTTGACTCATAGTCATATCATAGTCTTCCTCGTCACAATTGATTTTTTTGACACAAAAGATGAAAAGAAGAAGAATGAAAAGTGCACTTAAAGGATAAAGAAAAAGACCATTGAGTTATTCTTGTCTACACTTTGAGCACTTTTTTTTACAATAATAACAAAACACGAGCAATAATAATTTCTAACAAACCAAAAAAGAACAGGTTTTTCCCGCCTTTTCCATTTTTTTTTCAAGGGACCCAATTTTTTTCCCTTTTATGACATCACACAATAAAAAAAATTACCTGAAAAGTTACAAAAAAAAATTCCCATAATAAAGGGCATTGTGTTGAGAATCCCACATCGACTAGCTAGTGAGCAAGATTGTTCTTTATAAGGATTGAGCCTCCCCCCCTCTTGAGGTACCTTTTGAGGGATTGAGTTAGACCCAAATCCATTTTTAACATGGTATTAGAGCCACCTGATTCAATGTTGGGCCCCCATTTATGTTAAAGCTCCAAATTGTCCAGCCCTTGGCGTGAGGGGGTGTGTTGAGAGGGATTGAGTTAGATTCAAGTCCATTTTTAACACACTGTGGCCGAAATAGAATTTAGAACTGACTCACATCATCACAGAGTTACCTCTTTCCTCATCATGTAGTGATGTGGACAGTTTGCACCACAAGGTCCAATGGACCTGATATATATCAGAATTATCCATTCAAATAGTTGGGCCAGTTTGGACAATATTCCAAAATATGGGCCATGCGCATAGAAAACCCAACAGATGTAAACCCAAGATGGGCGAAGAAGCCCAATATGGGATGAACTCTATAGCCGATTATCAAACTGGGCCGTATAAAGATCCGAAAGAGCCCAGTCCAGTCCAACAGAATGGATAATAATAATAATAATAATAATATAATAGAGAAAAACACGTGTAAAGCAGAAGCCAAATCACTGGAGACGATGATGAGCGTTTCCGGCAATGGCGGCTGTGGGATTGAGTCTTCCTTACTACTACTGGGTCTGGCCTCCTCCAAATTCAAATTCCCCGCCATAATTCCACCAACGGTTCAATTTGGCAGCAAACCTATTATTATTAGAGCTAAAAAAGCAGCAGCTACTCATTGTTCTTCATCAATAGCTCCACCAGGTAAGTTACTGCATCCATTTTATAATATAAATTGTTTAAAACATGAATCGAAAATTAAGGAAATCGAGAACAAAAGTTCAATAATATAAGTCCTATTTAGAAGAGTAATATTTATATTTTATGGGGTGAAGGGTAATTTTGTTAGTAATGTTTTCAATTTAAAAAAAAGATTAAGGGAAAATAGTGCAGAAATCAAAATATTTGCACTTTTTTTTATGTCCAAAATATTTGTCACGTTTCAAAAACCAATGCATATTTATGCTAACTTTTTCGGTCTTACCCTTTATTAATTACACTAGGGTTATTTTAGACTTTTTCTTCGTAAATGTTGCATATATTTTGGAACGGAAAGGAGATAGTAATAATGTAAATTATTGTTATGACTTGTGAAGTGCAGATGAGAGTGTTAGTTATGGGTGGAGTTCAATTGGGAGGAGAGAGCTTCTGTACATGTCAGCTTTGCCATTCCTTGTTAAGGATTTTGGTGCTGTTGCTAATGCTGCTGAGTAAGTTAAATTACTAGCTTCATTTTTTTGCCTTTTTCTTCTTGAAAGATAAATTTGTCTCTATATAGATAAAAATTGGAACTTTTTTTAGTTTAATTTGAAGAACCCTGCAAAAATTTATTTCTGAATGTCTCACTAAGTTAGCATAATCACAAAATTAAGACTCATAAAGGAAGTGTTTCAGAACAAGATAATTAATGTAAAGCCTCACTCATTAAGACGCCGTTCTATAACATTTTGTGGATAAGATTACTTTGTTGTATTATTTTCCAAATCTTGATAGGATAACAGTTGGATATGGTGGATGAGACCTTTTACGTCGAACTCTATAGGAGTCAAATATGGAAAGTTTGATGTTGGGATAGAAATTTGAGATTATGTTGAACTTGGATGTAGAATAAAAGAAATTCCCAGTCATGAAGTCCTCGGGAATGTATTTGTATGAGTTGCAAAACCTTTTTAATGTCCCAAAACATTCTTGGAAAATGCTTCTGTCTTTGTACATGTTTTGAGACTCGTAAAGTTGTCCATAAATGGCACCCAAATGTGTCGAGTAGATTATCCTGTTAACCTATTCGTCATAGTGTGTTGATTGTGCTGATTTGGTCCGTAAGAGACATCTCAATCACGTACTGAATCCTCTATAGGCCATGAATTAGATTGTTACATGTGTACACCTGAATCATAGGACGGACAGAAGTAATGAAAACAAGAGAAAATAATGAACTGTTCGAGAAAGAAAAAACGAAGAATCTTGGTTCTCGTTTCATGCTTAATTTCAAAAGGCTTTATATTTCTCATTTTTGGTAAATCATATTTGTATCTATTTACATTCTGTAGTCATGCTCATGTTATGTTCCACTAGGTATCATATGTTATCTTTTCCAATTAATTAAAAAAGGAGATTTTTTTATCGTTCTCATTACTGTATTTTAAGCCTAAATTGACTGCTAAAGTTTTTTATTTTTTTCATTTCGTTAAGTGGCAGTGAAATCTCTTACATGAAGGAAGAGATTCAGAAGGCACTATCCAAGGGAAAGGCTGCGGGTGTACTTCGTCTAGTGTTTCATGATGCAGGAACTTTTGACATTAATGATAAAACAGGTTCTTATTTGAACTTGTTCATATATTCTTTTCACTCTTCGGCGGAAGGGTAAAAGTTTCTTTGATTCAAATGCCTGAAATTAGATAGCTAACATTTGCAATTTGTCGCCCGCAATTCATTGCATATTTCTCTCTCTCTCTCTCTCTCTCTCTCTCTCTCTCTCTCTCTCTCTCTCTCTCTCCTTGTGCACAATACTAATCTCAACTACCTTTCTGTGACATTAGGTGGTATGAATGGTTCCATTGTTCTTGAACTTGAAAGACCCGAAAACAAAGGTTTGAAGAAATCTGTGAAGGCAAGCTCTACCCTTTCTTTTATCCGTCCTCATTGTTTTCCTTCCAAACCGTGTTTCCGCTGTACACATTATTCATCTGATTTTTCCTAGGTATAAGATTTTGAGGTTTACGTTTACTTTTCCAGAACCATGACCTCTTAAACAACTTCCAATCACCTAACTCCTGAGTAGATGAATTATTTTTTAGATTCTTGAGAAGGCAAAGAATCAAATAGATACAATCCGACCAGGTAACTATCAGATAGAAGCACTTTGATAGTCATTTGTAGTTCAGATGATAATTTAATTACATAATCTTTTAATATTTGTTTTAATTATCAGTTTCGTGGGCTGATATGATCGCTGTTGCTGGAGCTGAAGCTGTTTCACTATGTGGTGGACCCAAAATATTGGTACAGTTGGGCAGAATGGATTCAACGTAAATGGCTAGTCTTTATGCAAAATTTAGTTCAGCGGGTTCTTACTTAATTGCATCGTTTTTGCATGTTCACATTTTTGCCGGAGACGAGAATTGTTTAGGCAATGATCCTTACTTTCTTTTCAGCATCCATCCTCTCAGTAACCTTAGAAGTTCGTTTAAGTGTTTTTTGAAACTAGTATAGCTTTTCCTGGAATAAATTCTGTTAGATTTTTTCCCGTAGGGCTCCTGATCCTGAAGGGAAACTACCTGAAGAATCATTAGATGCTCCTGCTCTAAAGCAGTGTTTTCGAGATAAAGGCTTCTCGTAAGTATATTTAAGATAGTTGTTCGTCTGTTTTAGTGCTTTTTTCCGGTTAATAATTGTTGTATACTCAATTTGGGACGGAGGGAGTAAAATACAGCATTCCTGAATTTTGTGACAGCGCCCAAGAACTCGTAGCACTCTCTGGAGCTCATACTATTGGAAGCAAAGGTTTTGGAGATCCTTTTGTTTTTGATAATTCATACTTCAGAATTTTATTGGAGAAACCATGGTTGTCTGCAGGTAATTTTTATAAAGTAAATTCTCGTCACGCCCTCCATAATCTTTTGACTTCGCCTTTTCTATTTTTCCAAGCTCTTAACCCTTTTAAAATTTTCAGCTTACCGTATTTTTCCATGGCTTAATATCTTATCAGGATCTGACTATATTTTGTTCCTTTATGGGCAGCTGGTATGTCTGCTATGGTTGGTCTTCCTTCAGACCGAGCTCTCGTTGATGATGACGAATGCAAAAGGTATTGTCACTAACAAGTCTTTGTATATGGTAATTCTTCGTCCATCCAAAGGGTATCATTAATAATCTTCACTCGTAATAATATATTTCATAACGGAAAACTTAACCATAGATAGTTCATTTTTATGAACTCTAGATGACCAAAGCCGGTATAAGCCTGGAAGCGAGAACTCTGTTTATTGTTTTCAATGGCACAAAGTCGACAAACATCGTAAATATTCGGTGCAATTTCTGAGATTGTTTCAATAATTTTCGCCTTAGGATTTCATATTAAGTTACTCGAAGAACACCCTTATTTAGAATCATGTTTTTCTTCTTCTCTTTGATGGCTAAATCAATTTGGTTATTCTTAGATTGCTTCCTCCACTACATACATTATGCAATTAGTTAAACCATGGTTCGGATCGTCTGTGACATTTCTAATTATAGTTATGTTGAACGTGTGTAATCGGTGTTTGGTTGATAAACAGGTGGATCATGAAGTATGCTGGTGACCAAAATTTGTTCTTTGAAGATTTTAAGAATGTCTATGTGAAGCTTGTAAATAGTGGTGTAAGGTGGACAAATATTTGAATCTTACAAACAAGAGAAATCATAGGTTTTTATGTTTTCCTTTTCCTGATAGCAAAATATTTTTGTAACCAAAATAATTGACTACAAAATATAATTATTTACTAATGAAAATTTTCATAGCTAAATAGGGATTTTATTGTAGTGTGCAAGCTATTGTAGTATGGTCATGCATGATTTATAGTATGGCATAGATTTTTCATTTTTAACTTAAATATGGTATGGCATACAGGGACGAAGTCATGACTTTTAAATTTGGGGCGAAAATTGCAACAATATGCCAGTTAGGTGATGAATTTGATCAAATATTTCGAACTACATATAAAATTTACTAAATTTAATAGTATTTTTAAAAATCTTGAGGGAAGTCCCTTCACCGATGGCATAGGCATACTATACGAACAAAAAGATAACAATGAACTAAATTAAATTATACTGAACTATGAATTTTTATTTCTTCCCATGCATGAAACATGGGGAAGATGCTCTGACTAGATACTTCAAAATTATTAAAAAAATAGGTTTAAAAAGGGAGCAAAACGTAGGATTACGAGGATGAATGACCATATAAGAATGGTAAAGTTATAGTGTTAAACATTAAAAAAAAATTATCTGTCAAAAAAAAAAAAAAAAAAATTGAACAACAAAATATTAATCTCAAGTAATTGGGGTCGGCTACATGAATCAATATAAAATTTCTGTGTGATCGTTCGCATTAATACATTCCCTCCATTTCCTTCTATCAAGAGGCCAACGCTTGTGCTGATGCTCTTGCCAAAGCTGGAGGACTCTCTGCATCCTCTGATCTTGTTATTTTCGACTCTTTACCCTCATTTGTATGCCAACTAGTGGCGGGGATGCCCGTAGGGCTTTTTTTGATAGGTCTATTTCCGATACCTCTATCCATAACCAACCTTTTGTTAGCCTTATAGTGGCGGGTTATGGACAAGAGGTTTTGATAGATAGGCCGAATTGTAATAACTTTGTCCCCTACCCTACGGGCTAGGGAGTGCTTTGCTTTTTATTTTTATTTATATATCTCCTTTTAACCAAAAAAAAAAAAAAAAAACATCATACCTTCATTCAAGTCTAATAAATTAATATTATTATTTATGACTTCGTTCCAAACCTTTTTCGACCTCCCATACCTCTTACATCCTCATGCCTACATCCTTCAAGTTTCCGAACTGGAGCGTCACTCGGTCTTTCTTTTTTTTATGTCCAAACTCAACTATCTATATTTTTTTAGAGTGACTACATATTGTAATTTTATAACATCTATTACGTAAACCATGTATTACAAATGCCTTATAATGCAAATTGATTATTAATCATATAATAGTTTAATAAAAAATATTTTTACGTGACAAATAGCATCAATGAGATAATGCCAAGGGCACAATATGAGTTTTGCCTAGTGTTATATCGATGTCAAAGGACCAGCACTTTTTGCCCTTTTGTGATGAATTTTCACGTTTTTCATTCCTTTGTGTGCTACTTTTTTACCTTCTAAGCATAACATAAGGGGACAATTTCGAGTATGGGACCAGTCCCAACTGGGACCATGCGATATGATTCTGCGCACATCACCGCATTTCTTCTCTCTCCTTATTTTGCGATTGATGTGGCTAAATCTAGATCACATTTGATCCCATACTGACTCTGATCCCATATCGAAATTTTCCTAACATAAGGGATATCACGATTTTGATGTGTACCAACCCAAATTTACAAGTTATGATTTTAAGATAATATTTTTATTCTTTTTCAGCATTATCCGTATATTGATTAATTGAACAAACATAATATTCATTCATTATATTCAAAGTTTTAAGATGGGTTTTTAGATATTTGATTGGAAAAACGAACGTAACTAACATTTTTCTTAATGTATATATAAAATTTTAATTTGAAAAATCTAACATGGAGCATAGAAAATAATGCATAAAATCTAATCCCTTTTTAATAACTCTGACCTGTCTTGAGAATAGATTTGAATGGTTTTGGATTAAATGTGTGACATGTGCTATGTTTACTCGTGTGAAATTGTTTGATAAGTTAATTTTACGGGTGAAAGTTAAAAAAAAATTAAATTAAATGTTCAATAAGAATAATTTAATTGAAGAACAACTGTTTATTTTTTTTTGTAAACAAATTTATTTATTTATTGGGGAGGGGACATATTTATTACAAAAAATAGGGAGATTCAAGAAAGCGGTGAGGTGATTCGAATTCATGACATGTATATCATGAGGCTTCAGTCTTGGTCACTAGACCAATGTCTCATTGGCGATTGAAGAACAACGGTTGATGCTTCCTAAATAAAATTTAGTCATCAAATTAATTTATTTAACTATAGACATCTATTTTGCATAGTCCGAATCCTATGTGGAACAATTTTTTTCAGTACATACTGAACGCCTCATGACAAGTATTTTGATACTCAATATATGTGTCCATTTTAAATCAATTTTAACCGTCAAAATTTTAATTCGACGGAGAAGAGAAATTTCACATATGCGAAATTACCCATTTCGCACTAGAACAACAATCTATTTTGCAGATACAAAAAATTAACTGTTCAGCACCAGGATTCAAACAAAAAAAATACCCACAAGAAAACAAAAAATCACCTCACACCATTCACCAAGATAAAAATATAAAAAAAAGAAAACCCACAATAACATTTTATTTTAAATTTCATTTCAATTTCAAATCTTGGTTGTGAATTTCCTTGATTTTCAATCCCTTATTGTTTTTCTCTCTTCTCTTTGTATCTTTTTCTCTCTCTAGAGTTCTTCAGATCCTCAAGAAGCCACATCAAAGAAAGATATGGCCTTCTGATATTTGAATGCTTCTATATGTAAGATTACCTCATTTTGTCTTGTATTGCAGCTTTTTGGATGTATATTTGAGATGGGTATTTGAATTTGAATGTTTGTTGAAATTTGGAGCATTATTTTGGGGTTCAAGGGAAAATGTGCGTATGGGTTTGGCTTTAGGTTGAATCTTGGAAAGGGAAAAGGCTGGATCTTTTTTGTGGGTTTGAAGATCTAATGTTGTTTTCTTGGTTTTTTGTCTTTTCTATTGCTGTATTTTAGATTTGGTTTTGGATTCTCTTTGTGAGGAATAATCTTTTTTTTCTTTTGTTGCAAATTTGTAATATACATTCTAATATTGTCTTTTTTTCATGTTTATTGATGATTTTACTTGAAGGGTTTTCTTTTTTGTTGCCAAGCAATTTGAGGGGGTAAATTGGTAAAACTAGATTAGATACTTGTTAAAATGATGATGTTGATATGGCTGTCAAAAAGTTCTTTTCTTTTTGGAATATCTGAATTATTTTTAGAATTTCTATTGTTAATATTCGTCTTGTTAGGGAAATAGTTCATTCTGATAAGATTCCTGTTTATTGTTGGGTTTGTTATGAGATTGTTTCCCCTTCAGTTACACTACCTCCATTCCATAATATGAGTCGTTTAGGAAATGTAGCGAAAATTAAGGAAACAAAAAACAAGGTACTCTGTCAGTCAAAATATCAATATTACTCTCTTAAATAGAATTAGTGGTATACAAGTTTTATTTAAGAGAGTAATATTGATATTTTGACTAACAAAGTACCTTGCCTTTTGTTTCCTTAATTTTCGCTACATTTCCTAAATGATTTATATTATGGAATGGAGGGAGTAAGCTTTATATACATTGTTAATTGGTAACCGGACGCGTTTTTTGGGTGTAATAAAATGTGTAGCTCTTTATATATTTGTCTTTGGATTTCGTTGTTCTGCTGCTAGTTTTTAAGTTCGTGAAGGAACTTGAATCTTAGTCTTTTGCATTTTATTTATTGAGAATGAGGTAGGCTAGATTTTGCAGCGTAATTTTAGGAGGATTTGGTTACATTTAGGTTGTTTTGGCTAACAAGTTAACGGCAGCAGATTATTGGCTTGCAAACCATATGATGGATGCTGATACTGCTATTCAAATTTCTGAAAATGGGGCTGGATATGAAAATGGAGTTCATGACGAGCTGGCCACTTTCGAGGAACATGAGGTGATTGAACCCGCATACAGTTCAGATGTTGAAGGTTTAGTTGCAAATTTTGGAGAGGTGACGAAACTGAATGAGAGTGAAAGTTCGGGCTTTTCTGCTCCAGAGCTCACTGAGGAGGGGTCAACAACACTGGCAGAAGGCGATGAAATCGAGAGTTCCAAGGTAGGATATTCTGCACCGATTTCATATTATAGTGATACTTGTCTACTTGTTAGGGTCAGTACTGACGGTTGATTTGCAATGTATCTTAAAGGAAGTTGAATCTAAAGAGTCTGCTGATCTGAAGAATGAAAAACAACAAAAGGTTCGGGGAAAGACCAACAACGGGAAGCTTCCAGGTTCCAAAAATGCTTCAGGAACATTGACAAAGAAGAGCAAAGATGAAAAAGATGTCCTAAATACTTCAGGTATTTCAAATGGTTCCGGTGCTATGGGAATCAAATCAAAGAGTAAATCATTTGAACACCGGCGGGCTTCTGACGGCAATTCAAAACCCGTAATTGCCGCAACCAGCACCAAGCATGCCAAGGTAAGGGTAGACAAAAACAACAGCGTTGTTCCAATTATTCTAGTTCTTTTACGTATCCCCGTGTAAATGTCGGTATTTGTTTACCATTTAGGTTTCTGATTGCTGGTTTTTTTTCTTCCTCTGATGGTATTTATTTGGTATTCTTTTGTGTCTTTAGCACCAAACTGGAGATGCAGATTTCGCACACGATGAAAGCCATGTGTATGTCCTTCTAGAGCTGCCAATTATATATGCATACTATTTGATTCTGTAGTCTGTATCCATCGCTAACATTAGAGAATGAGCCCTTCCTATAAGTTAAATATTTTATCCATTGATGATAATGTATTATCGTAGAGGTTGTCTAAATCGTTTTTTGCTGACTACAGGGATAAGACAAAATTGAAGGGGCTGAAAAAGAGCTCATCAAATAAATCTGATGAAGTGTCAGACTCCTCGTATCCTATGTGTTCCGATGATTGTTTAGTTTTATTTAATCTAGATCTGAGAATTTCCTTTCTCATTATGCAACTTTCTCCTTAATTACAATAGAAGTCCTACTTCAGGAGATGCAAAGGCCCGTAGAACGGGTGCTCTTCCAGCCTATAATTTTAGTTTCAAATGTGATGAACGGGCTGAGAAAAGAAGAGAGGTCAGTAGTTGAATCGCCCAATAAGCATAAGGTTGTTTTGAATAAGGCTGTCTCTCAATTAAGAAACGTAATTTTTGTCGCAGTTTTACACAAAACTTGAGGAGAAAATACATGCAAAGGAAGTAGAAAAGAACACCATGCAGGCCAAGTCTAAGGTAATGCTATTAAATGCTCGTGTCATCTTGAAACATCTTACTTTAGTTTCTACACTGATGCGTTAAATTTTTTCAAACTGAACAGGAAACACAGGAAGCGGAGATAAAAATGTTAAGGAAAAAGTTGATGTTCAAAGCAACACCAATGCCAAGCTTCTATCAAGAACCGACACCTCCGAAGGCGGAGTTAAAGAAGGTGCATCTTCAATTTCTTAATCTTGAATATGCTCAAACTGTATTTGCCCATTTTTCATGCATATAATGCTTTTGCAAGTGGAATATGCAAGTATGAAACTGCAAAGGTTTGTTTGCTATATGAGTTTTACCTTTTTTCGCTCCGTATAGCTTCAGCACTAACATCTTGTGAAGTTGTGATGGTAGTACTGGAGATTTGATAATCATTTGTATATGCAAGTGTATTAAGAAAGGACCAGTATAGGGCATGAACATGATCTCATGGACATAAGATTCTAGAAAAAAATGATAAAAACATGAAGCATCTAGTGCACATGAAATTAGCTGGCAGCTCAGCGTTCCTATCTGCGGGCCCGCTAGTCTTGGACTTGCCTTTACCCTCCTTTTGGCCCCATCAAGGTCTAAGAATTTTTAATGCACTTTCAGAAAGGGTGCTTCTTGTTACCTATCACTATTAATTACCATCAAGCGTCAATGGCTGATCTTGGAAAATTACTACAAGGACAAGTATAGCACATAAATAAAATTGTAACAAATAATGGATATGCCTTTAGTATGTATAAACAGAACCATCTATCTAGATCCTTCTTTTAACCTGACACGGGACTGGGATTTGAGGCCTTCATTTGTTGATCATGCACTTAGTTACAAGGCAACATTCTTTAGATGCGGAAGACTTGTAATCTTAGTACGGCTTTAGAAACATTGATTGGGGATATCGAGAATTAAAAGCTTGCAAGAAGATATAAAGATAAGAAACTAGGGCATTGTGGATTATTGAATTTAGCCTTTTAAAAAAACAGACGAGGACCGTCGTGAGAAAGTCTTGTGAGAATCTCTTTAAGATGGACAAAAACAACTTTATGGGATGTTAAGAGTTGCTATAGTATAACGCCATTCCAGATAACGAGCTCTTGGAAGTTTACTGGTATCTAACAAAATTTTGCTTTACTGTGCACTTCCCTGTATTTTTAGTTAGAAAAAGATACATGTAAGCTAGCTGCTATCACTCCCACGAATTTTTCCGAATTCTATGTGCCTTGTATATCTTCAGTAAGAAAATTTCATATGGCCGGATATGCTGTTGAATAATTAGTATTTCTTTTACGACATTGTTGATTGTTCTGCAAGGTATTTGATTGGGGTTGATGCCTTACAAGTGTCATTATGAACTCTATTTTTGTAGATTCCGACTACACGAGCCAAATCTCCTAAGCTTGGTCGAAAAAAGAGCTCACCTATCAGTGTCTCTGGGGAAGAGAGTGAGATAAGGACTCGCCCAAGTAGGTTACGTTTGGATGAGCAAGTCCCGCTAAATACTCCTCATGCAAAGGCTTCTCCAATTGTTAGCGCCAAGAAACCTGCGCGTAAGTCCCTTCCTAAGCTGCCTTCCGAAAATACTTACTTATCCGATGAAAAAAAGAAGGTTTCATCTCGAAGAACTAGCTTGTCCAAAGGAACAAGTGAAAGCACCCCACCACAGGAAAATCCATCGGAAGAATTGAGTGGAGCTGCAGCTGACAACGTGCATGAAGAGGAAAGCGCGCCTGAAGTTGAGGCTGACCAGAAGATTAAGGCCGGTACTGATGACGAGCTAGTAGTTGAAGCACAAGAGGCAAACACTTTGGTGAATCAATCCATAGCAGTGGTTCATTAGGTATAGCAGCACCGCGAAATACAACGTTTATTTATTAGGCCACCCACCCTCTTTCCCATCTTCTCGCCTAATATTGTGAAAGTGAGATTCCAGTAGGACTCGATTTCATTCGATCATGATTATGATGATGATGAAGATGAAGGGGAGGGGTTTGATATTGTATTGGGGAATTGACGACGCCTCACATTGTTTATAGCGCGGCAAGGTTTGATTGTGTCATTTGTGCATTTGCTGTTAAGGTCTATGTTGCATCAATTTCGTACCCTAATTCAGGTTATTATGCGCCTTAAATCGAAATCAAGAAATAGGGTACTTTGAATATTTTTGGGAATTCTGGCTTGAAAAGAGTTGAAGATCACAAGTAATTAGATGTAACAAAGTAATTAGAAATTATGAATACTCAAGTTGTATTTCATATAGAACAAGTGTTACATATATATATACTCATAGGAAAACCGAATATGAAAGTAAATAAAGAAAAGAATCAATAAGGATCAATCAATTCCTAGAGTCAATCCTGGAATTAATCTAATTCTTATAATTGTGCATATACACTTATACACTATACAACCTGTGTTAGATGTGCTAATAATGTTAATACTCCCCCTGAAGGTGGAGCATAGATGTTGATCATGTCCAACTTGCTACAAAGATAATTGACTCGAACTCCATTTAAAGCCTTCGTGAGAAGGTCACCCAATTGTTCTCCAGTCTTCATATAACTAGTAGAAATGAAATCATCTTCTATTTTGTCACGTACAAAATGACAATCTAACTCAATGTGTTTGGTCCGCTCATTGAAAACTGGATTAGAAGCAATGTGAAGAGCAACTTGATTATCACAATACAACTTTGCAGGAATAGAAACTTTAAGATCAATTTCAACCAATAGCATGGTATATCCACATAATTTCACACGAGGATTGTGACATAGCCCTATATTCCGCTTCTGCACTAGAACGAGAAACAACATGTTGCTTCTTACTCTTCCATGAAACCAAATTTCCTCCCACAAAGACACAATACCCTGTCGTGGATCTTCTAGTAATTTTACAGTCTGCCAATCAGAATAAAAAAAGCACTCGATATGAGAGTGATTGTGATTTTTATACAATATACCTCGTTCAAGTGCTCCTTTCAAGTAACATAAGATATGTTCCAAAGCAGCCCAATGATCGACTATTGGAGAAGACAATAATTGACTTACAATACTAACTGAGTAAGCAATATTTAACTCATTCCCTCAAAAGGTACATCTCCTCGAAGATCACCATGAAGAAAAGCATTATTTATATCTAATTGATGCAGGGGCCAATCATAGGTAGCTGCCAAAGAAATAAATAGTCGCACAAAGGTTAGTTTTGCTACAGGAGAAAAAATATCTGAGTAATCAACTCCGTATATCTGAGCATATCCCTTAGTAACAAGGCGAGCTTTCAACCGCAAAATGGATCCATCAAGATTAGTTTTCACTGTAAATACCCATTTGCATCCAATAGCTTTCTTCCCTGCAGGTAAGTCCGTTAACTCCCAAGTACCATTATCCTTTAAGGCATCCATCTCTTTTATCATTGCGCAACGCCAATCAGGATGAGATAAAGCTTCATAGACATCTTTAGGTATAGTGATGGAATCAATAGAAAATAAAGGAACATGCAGAGTGTGACAAATGATCATAAGATACAAAAGTGGAAATATGGTAAGTGCATTGACGTTTACCTTGGCGTTGTGCAATTGAAAGATCATCAGTTGACACAGGATCCGATGACGAAGTAGTTGGCGCCAGATGTGTGTCGGGAGGAGGTGGACGTCCAGAGTAGACTTTGAGATAAGGTGGGGAAGTAACTTGCATCGACTCAACAACGGGAGTTGGTTCAGGTGTGGATGTGGGAAGATAGACAATGTCAGGCTCAGGTTCAAATTCAGATTCACAGTCAGGTGCTGGTTCAGATACTAACGAAATAGGAGTAATGATATAAACTAACAAATCATCATCCTCCCCTTACAAGTTGAAACGGAAGAAGAAAAGAAATATGTGTTTTCTAGAAAGGTAACATCTCTGGAGACCATATATTTGTCAAGACTTGGGTAGTAACACCTATACCCTTTTTGATGACGAGAGTATCTTAGAAAGACACACATTAAGGACTTGGGGTCTAATTTAGTGACAAATGAACGAACATCTAGTACAAAGTAAGTACTCCCAAAAATTTATGGTCGATGGCATATAATGACTTGGTTAGAAAATGAGTATGAAAATGAGTCTCACTCTGAAGAACTTATGAAGACATACAATTAATTAGAAAACATGTCGTTGACACAGCATCCGCCCAAAAAGATTTATGAACAATTCAGTATAATTCCTATTAATGGAGGCTTATTTTTGTTTGTACAAATTGCTAAGTTAAATTTAAGATTTGGTAGATCAACATTTATGTTTGTTTATTACTACCTCCATCCTATATCTAGTTTTGGCTTTGTTGATATATCTTAGATAGGGAAAACATCGTCTATTATAGGTTGATACATTTCATTTTTCACGCAAACCAAGAAAATGATTGGAAAACATTAATTACGAAGAAAAAAAGTCTAAATTATCCTAAATTAAAGTATTGTTTGATGTGCACGAGTAAGTGTGAAATTGTTGGAAACACTAAAGTATTAAGTATTAACTATTAAGTTAAGCTGACTAAGAGTAAAGTTGAAGAAATATAACAAATTTTCATCAAATTTTGAAATGTATCAAATAATTTGGAATATACAAAAAAGTAAGATGTATCAATTATTTAGGAACGAATGTAGTATTATTCTAGCTTCCTCAACCCCCACCCCCACCCACACCCAACCCAACCCAACCCCTTCTCTCAGGAGCTATCACATTTCCCTCAGGGTTCCATCATTTGTTACAAGTTCTAAATGTTTCTTTCAAAGAGTACATGACACTAATAAACAAATAGAATAAACAACTACACCTGGGGGAAGTGGCTAATTGTGTATTTTGAAAAAAATTATCAGTTTCACCCCCCTTAAATTTTTTTTTGCCTTTTTTATAGTCACCCAATAATTTTATCAGTTTCGCCCCCCAACACCAAATTCCTGATTTCGTCCCTGGTTCCAGAATAATTTATTATAAACCATTGTGCTTGATATCGTTCTACACTTGATAATTTTATAAGTTTACTAGAAAATATACTAAAATATTTGGAGTCTTGGCACAAGTGTTTGAAATCAAAGGAAGAAAATCTTTTATTTTTTACTTATTACCTCCTCTAGGTTTGATTGCGATAAGTACAGAGTTGCTTTGTTTGCATACATTGCTTTTCTTAGTCTTGTTATCAGTTGCATTCCGCAATTAATTAGTGCTTTATCGCCCTTACCTTACCTTAAGCAAAGAATATTCTCCTTTGATTAGGCTAATATATTACTTATAACTTATATGCTGCTACTCCCTCCATTCCCATTTAATTGTCGTTTAGGAGATTTATAGATATCCAAATTAATTGTCGTTTAAGTTTCTCTTATTAGTTGTCAACAATTTATTCCAATTATACCCTCGACATTTCTTTTATTTGCCGCCTCTGCCATCCCTATTTTTTCTTTCTTTCTTTTCTTACGCTAGAGAAGAGAGAGAGAGAGAGAGAGAGAGAGTAATATTGAAACTTTCGGTGAAAATGACAAGTTTCTTAATTTTTTAAAATTATCTAAAGATTCTTATATTTGGGAATGGAAGGAGTATCTTTATAGGTCCACTTAGATAAAGATTTATTTTTTTCCAAAATGTTGGGAGCAGAAAAGGAAAATTCATACTGAAAATGTCGTTTTTTCAACCCTCAACTCCGCCACTGAATGAGAGGCCTAGGTAGGCTGAAGATCTGTGCATTTCGGCCCATCATATCAAGCTGACAAGATTCGGCCCTATAGTCCTTTGTCTAATTCTAATTCTTGAGCCCATATAAATAAATCAAGCCCATCTCAGCTAACCCAATTGACACGCCTATTCGACATATCAATTAGGCTGGTAATCTTGATAGTCTTGTCCATCTTCATTCTTCAGCACAAGATATCAAGGCCCGCATGGGCAGCTCAGTTAGTTAGTTATCGAGTGGTAAATTGTGCTAAATAATGCAGGATCGAATTCCGATAATTACAATTTGGGAGTTTCAACCCTCCAACGTGAGAGTGACGTATTGTGAGTAATGAGTCATGATCCTCCCACCTAAGGAACCACTGAGTCACCGTAATTTACTCCTTTACCACTCTGTCAGGCCGGGGGTGAGGGATTTCGCCTTTGTCCCAAGCATCTAAAGAAATCAAGAAGATAATGTCAAAGCAGTCAGTTTAGCTGGTGAAACATGCAATCTCTCTAGGTTTGTCTATAGCAATGTCACATGTTCGAAAAATGTTAGAAGTGACTAATATAAAAAATTGCATAATTTTTTGCCAGCCGACAACATTATTTATACGATCTCAACCAAATTATTCATGTCAAATATTCAAAAAAATTCGAGAGGTGTCTTAAGAGGAAGATGATTACCCGAACCACACACACACACACACACACACATATATATATATATATGCTCAAAGATAGTCAATATAGTGAGATATTTAACACACCTCTTCACACCCATGACTAGACATCTGGAGCGAGGGTCCAATATCGGACTAAATGGCTATGATACCAGTGATGGATCCAGAAATAAAGAACATTGGGGGCACCCGACAATTCCAAAAATTTGTGTAGGATCACTTATACATTTATCATCTAGATGGAGCAAAATATACCATATATAATAATATTTTTTTTTAATACTAATTTATCGACAGAGTGGTGGAGGGGTAGATAAATTCAAACGACTTACACTTGTGACTTGTTAAATATATCTTATCGACTAGCTTTTGAGTATATTTGGTATTTATATAGGTGGAACAATTCTCCCTCTTTGGAGCGGCCCAGGGGTTCAGCACCTACAGAACAGTGATCCAAACACTGGATAAAAACGCTTCAGATCCAACGCCCAAGAAAAGGCGCGCATTGCAGCCAAAAATAAAAAACGCGTCACACCCAATAATAGAACACAGAAACCCCAAACGGCCCTGCTTCGTCTTCCTCCCACGATGACCTTCATCGTTAATGGCGATTAACCACCTTCCCACGAAAATCAACCATTAAACTTTATCAATACCTATTAATCGGTAACCTCCCACACGTTCAACCCAATTAATCAACCGCCTAATGCTTCGTCTTCCTCTCAACTATTTCCTTCATCATTAATGGCGACTAACCACCTTCCCACGAAAAAAAACAATTAAACTTCATCAATAACTATTAATCTGGTAACCTCCGCACACGTTCACACGAATTAATCGATCAAATAACATTTCGAATAGTATAAATACAAAAATGAACACTAAAATTGGGTAAAAAATTGCAAACCTTAGAAAAGCTTACAGCGATTTTACAAAATCGTAATAGTTATTCTAGTTTTAATACATAATTATGGATCAAAATAAACAAGTTATTCAAGTATCCAGTGGTTTTAAACGTATTGTACACATCAATAGTCTGATTCTGAACAACAAATCTTCATACAAAAAAAATTAGACAGGTTTAGAGTGTCAGGTTTTTTGGGATTCACTCAGATAAAATTGTCTAAAATATCTAAGGATGCGTGCAGGGTTTTTTTTTCCGAAAACTACGACGCTGGTGAAAAATGTATACTATTCTCTGGTGGCCGTAAATTGTACATTACATCGGCTGATATTGAGCGAGTATATGGTGTGAAAAACAAGGGGGAAACCTTCAATGAAAAACTACTGCCAAAAGCAGCATGGGCTAAGGAATACTGTACAACTAACTATCATGTAAAGATCATCAGAAAAGCTTACATGAAGGAGAAACTAATGAAAAGACTGTTGGAACAAGATGAAATAGAAGCTGATGACAAGTGGTGTATCCTATACATCTTGTTTGTAATGTCTACAACAATGTTGGCGGATACTACCGAAAGCATGAACATGATGTATGCAATTATGTTGGAGTCGTTGACAGATGCAAAAAAATACAATTTGGCAGAGTATTTTGCAGCAGTGATGCACGAAAGACTGCAAACAAATAAAATAAAAATGGCTTCAGAACAGACGAATGTAATGACTGTTGGAAATATGCATTTCATGATGGTATGACCTGTTTACAGTTATTACAATTACGAATAATAGCTATGTGTTACATTGTTAACAACTGTAGCAGCTAAAGTTTATTTTTTTGATCTAGTATGATGAATGAAACTGTGTTGTAACACATCTGAAACATAAAGATACAAATAGCTATAACACATGCATATAATAAATATTAGACGTGGTGAAAATTAGTAATGAAAACTATAATGGTAAGTTGGGGAATATATATCTATTATGTTCACTATGGCATATTTGACCTTTCGTGGCACTGAAAAAATGCCACGAAAAGCTATTTAAGTGCCATAAAGTAGGTTTTGTGGCACTTGTGCGACACTTTTTCTAAGTGCCCCCACAAGTGGTGTCGCTTTTTTTTAAGGCACTTTATAAGTGCCACAAATAAATTGGTGGCACTTTTTAAATGCCACAAACACATTGAAAATATGACATATTTTGCGGCACTTTTTGGTAAATGCCGCGAAAATAATTTAATTATTTTTAAAAAAAAGTCATTGAAATAAAAATTATTTTATTTAAAAATAAAAATAATAACCAGAGGAGGATCCTTAAACATTATCTATAGTCATTCCTTATCAACTATTTAATATTTATGGGTCGTGAGATTTGAACCATTGACTTCTCGTTGCAAACACTAACGCTCTAACCAATGTACCACAACGACTTTTGTTTCTATTCTAACCAAATTTATTTATATAACATAATAATAAATTTTATTTAAGTACTTTTAAGTTTGATATTCATATTTATTACTATTTATTAACAACTACCAACTAGAAATAAAACTCCTTTAAAACAAAAACTGAGTAGAAATAATTTAAATGAAAACTAGATACAAATTTTAATCTTAACATCATACGAATTATAGATAAGTTTATTTACTATATTTTCTATTTTTATATATTATTGTTAATATAATGTTTTTTAAAATTTGATAAATGAAATTCAATAACTAGTCATTTCTTTTGTAAAGCTTGAAAATGTTATAAAATTTATATAAGAAGTGTAGAATATAGAATATATGAATTTCGTGGAATGTGAGTTTTTTTTTATTTCATCTAAAAGAATTTTTAATAATTTTTAAATGAAAAATAATAATTAATTTCATTTTCAATTAATTATAATTATTTATTATCATTAATAAACATATATCTTAGTAACTTTTAATAATGAAATACTCAAATAGTAATATCAATGTTTTTCTTTAAATTACTTTTAATACAAATTTCATTTATAATGTTTAATTTACATTTATGAAATTAACTCAAATGAAATATTATTTGACAATTTTACTTAAATTGCCACAAATTTTAAGGTACTATTTGAAAAATACCACTAAAATTTAACATTTTGATATATTGTCGTAAATTTTGTAGCACTTGTTATAGCAATTGAACAAATGTCACAACGTTTTATAGCACTTGTTAAAGAGTGCCACGAAAACGTGACATCTTCTCAAAATTGTCAAAATTTTGTGGCAACTCATGAGGCAATTTAAATAATGCCATAAATTTGGTAGCACTTTATGTGACAATTGAATAAATGCCACAATGTTTTGTGACACTTGTTAAAAAGTGCCACGAAAATGCGACATTTTCTCAAAATTGCCATAATTTTGTGGCACTTCACGAGGCAATTAAAAAAATGTCTTAAATTTTGTGGCACTTGGCATTTTCACATAAGTGCCGTAAATAAATGACATATATCATAAGTGCCACAAGTTAAGTGCCACCAAAGCCCAAAATTTTTGCCATAGTGGTTACAAATTATAGCAATAAGATATTCCAACTTCACTGTAAATAACTGTAACTTCTGTGTATAATAGATATAACTTATGTGTTTAATAGCTATGTGTATTGTGCATAATAGCTATGTGTTGACATTAGACTTTTATATTGATTTAAATTGTTGATCGGTTTTATTTAATCTTATTCATCTTTACTTTTCGTTAAAAGGCTTTTCAAATATTCTTCAACGAAGAGGAGGAGTAAATGCTTTTCTTATTGGCGCTCTGATATCTCTTTTTGATTTTGACAAAAAGGGGGAGAGTTTTTAGTGTTGCAAATGTGCCAAGAGAAGTAATTTACAAAAGGAGAAAGCTTAGAACTTGCAAAATGGGAGAGATAATGGATTCTTTAATATAGGGGGAGTAGAATATTAATTGCCTAAGACTTATCTCATGCATTCATATTTATATGCTTTAAAGTTTTTTTTTTTTGCATATTATTCCCATTTGCATCAATGTTTTGTCATCATCAAAAAGGGGGAGATTGTTAGCCCGAAGGGCAAGATATCCTATGTTGTTTTGATGATAACAAACCATTGATAGTTCTAATGTTTGTGTGAGCATGTTCTTTATAATAGGATCCTTAGCACTCACATCAACATTGATGAAAATGGTAAGTTAGCTTCTTGTGTAAACTAAGGTATGTATATTACACACAAGAAAGCTACATAAAATGGAAGGAAGGAGGAAAGGAGGTTGGTTGGGAAATAGGGCTCTTCTAAAAGTCCCTAGATTATATGGCAAAAAGAAGTTATCATGACTAAGTGCTTTTGTCTTCATTGGTTTTATCTTTTAAAGCACTAGTCATTGCTGCTTCCTTGTTCTTAATTTTGTCCATATTCTATCTTATTACATAAAAGTTTGTCATAATCAAAAAGGGGGAGATTGTAAGCCCTAAGGGCGAACAAACTCAGTTTTTGATATTGGACAAACTTTTGATGTTGTGTCTAATGATCTTAATCTTTGTGATAGAATATCGGAACTCATTATGGAAGCTCTAAGTACTTCAATCAAGCCATTGGTATCAAGATTCAAAGTTATGCAAGGCTCATTTATCAAGATTGAAGATTGAAGACTTAGGTTTGGTTAGTTTAGCTTTGTCGTCATAAGTCGTTATCTTATATAGCTCTAACCAAAGCTCTCATGAACATAAGCTCTACACTCTAGTCTTGCATGTTTTCATAAACACGTTTTCAAAAGGCTAAGTTTCAAAACGTTCCTTACATGAGTTCATATCTCAAAAGCCTTTGTTTTCAAAGTCTAAGTACTTTAAAATGGTTTTTCAAATGTTCTTACTTGTTACCTTTTGGGAAAACCTTTTAGACTTCAAAAGATTTTAAAACGTGGGAAAAATCAACATCTCTCAGGCTCAGAAAAGTTCGGTCAACCGAGCTCAAGCTCGGATCAACCGAAGAGAAACAAAGAGTTTGATTGATTGGCTTCGGTCGACCAAGGGATTAGTTCGGTCGACCTATGCATTGGTTCGGTCAACTGACCCTGGCTTAGGTCATCCGAGGTTGTTTTTCGGTCAACCGAACTCTGCGAGTTCTAGCCGTTATATGACCGTTGCAGAGTCGATTTTTCAGCATATTTTGAAAAGTATATATACTCTAAAGCTGAGAATCACTCCATGACTTGGACATACAATAAACATTCATATCTTATCAAGCCTAAACACTTTCAAAGCAAAATACTCGCCATCTCTATGATCTAAATCATTCAAGAGTATTCTTTCAAAAGCAAGACAAAGAGTGTGCATCATATGTTCAAAGAGCTTATAATTCTTGTACTTCAAAGGTATTAATCTTTCACTTAGAAGAGTGAACAACCTTGTTCCTTAACTTTCTTAATTCCCTTTCTAAGTGATTGGGTTATTGTTGTAAAAGTCCTACTTTGTGTGGGCAAATTGTAAAGTCCTACTTTGTGTGGGCAAATTGTTAAGTCCTACTTTGTGTGGGCAATCAAGCTCTTAGTGAGTTTTTGTATCGTGGTTGTGTTTGTAAAACTCTTAGTGAGTTAGCCACAAGTGTAAAATCTTCTTAGTGAAGTTGTTGCAAATCCTTGGGTGCGGCTCAAGGTAGTGGATGTAGATTCTGAGTGAATCGAACCACTCAAAATCCTTTGTCTTGTTGTTGGGTTTTGCTTTAGCTTTTGTTCATCTTGTTCAAACTCTCACTAGCATTGAAAAGATTGGAAATAGTTTGCAAGATCGATTAAAACCCAATTCACCCTCCTCTTGTGTTTTACAAATTGCAGATGCTGTTTTTGCATTTCTTGAACCGTGGATGAGAGATGCTTTACCAAGTGAA
The DNA here is from genome assembly GCA_026122235.1 of Vinca minor. Taxonomy (NCBI): domain Eukaryota; kingdom Viridiplantae; phylum Streptophyta; class Magnoliopsida; order Gentianales; family Apocynaceae; genus Vinca; species Vinca minor. The sequence goes on from JAOCZM010000142.1 coordinate 5,848,149, forward strand.
AAGATACCTACGTTCCTGCCAAATTTCAAGTGGGGATCAGTACCAATACAACATAGCAGCAGTCCTAACAGTTGTGATGTCTTCTTACTGAGCATGATGGAACACTGGGAAGAGAGCCTTTCATCCAATTGTTTAATGATATGGCCGACCGCCGAGTACAATGCTGGAAAGAGGAAAAACATTGCATCGCAACTGATGAATCAGACAAAGAACATAATTCTAGAATGGAACAAATCACAAGCAAAAGAATTTATGAAAATTAGCAACATTTAAATGTAATGCTTTTTAATTATATTCTGGGAATTTGAATATTTTTTAATATATAAAGTGTGACATTTATAGTTATAATCTACCACACTGATAGATATTACAACTGTAAAAAACAATTGTCGTTAACAACAAACCTAAATATTATTTACATAATAGTTATAAGTCATCAAACTAATAGCTACTAAAAATTATAAATACAGTTGTCACCATTAACATTCCTGCAGTTTACAAACCTATAAATAACTCATATAACACTCATATAACAGTTGTTAATCTACTAACTGAAAAAACCCACAAGCAGTTCAGCCCCCAATCCGGATTCGTCTCTCTCAACACAGAACACTTCAAATCTGTTCAAAACATGAAAAATCATATATAATCTACTAAAAAACTTATACATAGCTATTATATAAGAAAAAAATAGCTATTATACACATATATAATAGCAGTAACGAACTGACAGATATCCATACTAATCAAAATATACAGTTCACCAAAAAATAACTATATACTACGGAACAAATATATGATATAATCCATCACTATGATCTACCCTAAGATTCAAGAACAGTTTAATATAATTGCAATAACAATAGTTATTCTACAGAAATCTTGGATTTGAATCAACAACACTGTGATTTGTCAAAACAAAAAAAAAAACAAGAATTCATTGCTAAAAACCAAATCGATGAGAAAAATCCCTTGAAGGAAACAACACGGGACGCTATATTACTCAGAAGAAAATTCCATTGAAGGAATCAGAGAAGGAAAAAAAATGCAGAAGAAAAAAAACGCAGAAGACAGCTGAATAAGAGAAAATATTATTTCTTCCACTATATTAACACAGAATTATCATGATTGCTATGATAAAACAGAGAGTTTTACAAAATTAATACAATCTCCCGTGATTGTAGAACATACACGCGTGAAGAAATCATGATAAGATCGTGAACAAATCGCAATCTCACCCAATAAGCGCTGAAATTGCGCGCAACAGCAGAAACTCAATAAAAAAAATCCCCGTGACTCGCAACCTGGACAGCATTAACAACCCGGACCACTAGATAAAGAAAAAACTGATAGAAGGGATGAGCAGGTGTGCTGGCTGTGCTGAAAACATCACTGCATCAGCACTGTAGCAGCTGGCTCTTTGGAGGTATCTATTGGGTGTTTGAGATAGGCTTGAGTCAGTTTTTAACATGGTATATATGGTATATTTTGCTCAATTTAGATTAAATGTATAAATGACCTATACAAATTTTTGATTTGTTGGATACCCCCATTATTCTTTATTTCGGGTGGTAGATAATACTACCTCCATTCATAAAGATAAGACTGTTGCGAAAATTAAAGAAGTAAAAAATAAGATATTTTATTAATCAAAATATCAACATTACTTTATTAAATAGAATTAGTGGTATATAAATTATATTTAAGAGAGTAATATTATTATTCTAATTAAAATAAACATATTAATTTTCACAATACGTAACTAAAGTTTTATATTTGGGAATGGAGAAAGTACTTTTTTTTACATAATAGTTATTTTCTCATTCTCAATTGTCGAATAGTTTAATCCGATAATTGAAATTCCGTCCGCATGATGCTAAGAAAAAAACTTCATCAACACCTTCACTTTCTCGCCCCATAATTGTGGTTGTATCTCTTAGCACACATAATGACCATTTTACCCACCCTTGATATGTATTGGTTAATATATTTTGATTATAATATTTTTGCTCATTTAAAACTTGACAAGATTATTTTTTTTGATTTTATAAAATGCCCATAAAATCTTCATAGTGGGAATCTAAATCTTGAGTCAAAATTTGTTAAAAGGTGACTGGTTGAATGATGAATTATATTATTATATGATAAGATATGGTCTCACCAACTTGAGATTCTTCTTCTAATGCATTTCTTATGTGTCCCACATTTTCCAGACATTATAAAAATCACATCAACATCATTCACCATGCAATGCACCACGATTTTGGGGCAATGCATCTTTGGTTAGGATTCTTCGGAATAACTGTTAAATTGTTGGACAAAAATATTCAACGGAAGAGAGGGATAACTGTTTTTTTAAATAAAAAAAAATTTAACAGCTGTTAATTTTTTTTCCTTCAAATCTCTGACCACTCCTGCTTCGGCACATGCAAAATTCCTTACGTTTCGCACCATAGCTGGCTTGACTAAACTTTTGCTCCTTTATAAAAGAAGAAAAGGACAGCCAAATAATCAAATACAAATCTTGTACACGAAATGATATTATCACAAGTTAAACGATGTAATCAGTCTAAACTCATAAATTTTCTATCATCCAATGACATAGCTACATGTGAAATAATATAATCGGTATACTAGATTGTGTATTAGAACGTATATTAGAAGATCCGGAGTTCAAATAATCCTGGTTGACAAGTTGGACATAGCAAACAAATTCTAGACAACAAATTTGACAAATTGTTAACGTAGATGCAATGCATTTGGGCAGCAGACATCCTCATAAAAAAACAAAATGTCAAACTCAGACCTAAAAAGGTCTCTTCTTGTCCATTTCCAAATCCCATTCTTTCCACACATTCACTATCATTCATACAAACAAATTCAGACATGTATATAGTGACACACATATCATCTACTTTTCTATTCATTTCACTCCCAGTAAAAGTAGACATTCAATTTTGTCGGTATAAAAAGACATTATAAAAAGTATGTCTGAAATATTAACCAAGTTACAATTGCTATGATACTCAAGAGTTTGGCATAAAAAGTATGTCGGATTCTACTAGCGCTCCGATGTTGGTGCAAGTAAGAGCTTTAGGGAGGGACCATGCCCAACCTGTAACTAAGAATCAGATTCTACGAGTGCCCCGATGCTCGAGTCAAGATTAGTCCCAAAATGAGAACATACACCCTAAGGGGTAACCAAAGAAAAACAGAGAAAAGTAACATAAAACAGCAAAATACAGGGAACTTAGAAGAAGGTTTTATTTATTCATAAGCAGAAAGTTTTACATAGCAAAAGCTGACAATTACATAAAAACACATGGTGGTTGCTAAATACAGTTTGTAAACAAAGCCTGCAAAACTAGGACTTGACAAAAGATTTAAAACAACAACCCTTCCCTAAGGAGGAAAGGATTGTAATGGCAAGACTTGCCATTAGCCAAAGCCCCCGAACTCACGGCAACAATATTACAACGGCTAAAAGCAACCAACCACATAACCGAACAGATACTTAAAAACCAACCGGTAAGGTTGATTCAAGAACGCGATAGACTCGGTAGAACCTTCAAAAAAATCGACGCAAGAACATATAACTTGGCTCAGCTCTGGAAGAGCCATTGCTGGGCTAGAAGCTAAAAAAACACGCCAAACAGGTAAGCGGGCCATCTAAAAGAACCTCAAGTCCAATGCCTAATACACTCTGTATTCTCAGTAAAATTGCCATGAACGTAAAAGACTCCCCATCATGGGGGCCAAAATCCTTGGAAACAGCTTCGAAGCTGCCAAAAAAAGGAGACGACATGGCCATATTGCTGGAAAAAAAGCTGAGGCACTGGACCGCCAAAGGCCGATTAGAGGTGGACGCAAAACTAAACTTACTATAGCTACGACGAACCAGGAGCTACTACTGAATACGTGAAACTTCTGATATGCCAAGAACTGCGACTGAATTTTCATGTTTTCCCAAGTTGATTCATGATTAGGAAAGGATATCGCACCTCCATAGTCGCTTCACGAGCAGATCGATAGTTACATGGCTGATTCCACTGCAGTGCTGGATATTCAAACCCGTGAGAAACTTGCCCAACTTCTCAAAGGCAGACAAGCTTCTATCGGATACCATAAAGCAACCTGACATGGACAACGTCTGCAAACTGAGCTGCGCTGCTTTGGCCAATGCTGCAATGCCAAAATCGGTTATGGCACTCTTGGAAACATCAAGATCCAATAAACATGAACAGTTCTCTGCAATTGCGTAGAAGCATGCATCGGTAATGTTCCGGCAACCATCCAGATTTAGCAACATAAGGGTCTCACCGTGTAGCTTAGCAATAGTTGAAACAATACTATCGGTCAAATTAACACATCCAGTAAGATTCACCTTCACCAAACCAGCCTCAGAGCTCTGAACGAGGGGTAGAATCCCGGCATCAGTCACGCCTTCCAAGCCAGTAAGGTTGACGTATGAGAGATTTGGGCAGAGCCTACCAAGCACGGACAGTGTAGCATCACCTAATCCAGGGCAGTTGTGGACAGACAAAGATCGCAGGGAACGGCAAGGAGCCACAAATTGAAAACCAAAGAGCAAGTCTTTAATTCCAAAGCAGTTAGCCAATGCAAGAGCCTTCAATTTCTGACCACAGTAGACAAGGATGCCAAAAAACCCGGTTTGGGTGATACTGTGGCATTCATCCAGTTGAAGACTCTTGAGCGAGGCTGCAGCTTTGGCAAAAGAAACCAGTCCATTATCTGAAACAAAAGCACACTTACGGAGGCTCACTCGCTTCAGATTAGGGCTACCTTTACCCACAGCTTCAAGCCCTGCATCAGTTACTCCACGGCAAGCAGTCACGGAGAAGGACTGCAAGTTCGATAGTCCTTGGCAATTACCCATAACCCAGAATCCCCTTTCATTCACATTCTGTAGGCCAGCGAGAACCAAGTCGGTCAATGCATTCCCATAACGTCCAACAACAGCTAGTGAAACATCAGTAACATTCAGAGACTCGAGCCTTGCCTTTGTCAGCTGTTTACCAGCTGAGGCAAAGAGACCTGCGATTCCTTGATCCCCAACACGAGCACAGTTTTTTATTGTGATAGACTTCAAGTTGGGGCAGCTACGACCAACAGCTTGCAAGCCATCATTGCCAATATTTGGACAAGATTCAATAGTAAGTGAGGTTAATCCAGGACAGTTTCTTGCAACAGCAATCAAAGCCTTATCAGTGATTGAAGGGCAGTGGGAAAGGTCGAGCTTCTCTAGGAGGTGGCATGCATTAGCAATCTCAACAAGTCCATCATCACCAACGGTAGACACATTCCACAGAGAAAGAACCCTCAAAGAAGGGCAGCCACGAGCAATGGCCTTGAGACCTGCATCAGTCACCCCACGGGTAGAGTTACTTCCTCGGATGACAAGCTTTCCCAAGCCTCCGCGACTTCCTGTTCCGACAGCAATAGCAGCCAATCTGACATCAGTGGCTTTCTTCCCTTCCAGACACCTGGAAAGATATCCATCGCCTGTAATATCAAGATCCTCGGCCTCCCCATCAGGCTTGACAAACTCGGCCACAATCCCTTTCTCGTTCTTTTCAGATGTCTTGGTGGTCTGAACGGAGGATGTTTCCTGAGGCTTAGGGGACTCGCTTATCTTCTGGATGCATGGTTCATCAGATCGGATGCTGCTTAAAAGCATAAGCCAGCGCTTGGATACAGAAGCACAAGCACTTTTCTCTTGCCCTCCAGGTAGATGGAGGAAGATCTCAAAGAGGCATTCATCAGGAAGAACTTCAATGGACGGATGCTTCTGCTCAAAACTTTCTTCACTAAAGATAAAAGGGCCACTGATTCGAGACTTCTTGCGGGTTGGAAAATACACATCGACATGATGTCCGAGGGATAAAAAGAGACTTGATTCCTTAGGGTTTGGGTAGAAAGCATCATTACCTGAGACCAAAAGAAAGGAAACCAAAATTAGAAAACCTTTTACACCATAAGGTCAAGAAACATCAAAGTATAGAAGCCAAAAGAGCAACTGAATTTACTCGCACAGATGCAAGAAAACTTAAACAAATCCAAGATCTTCAATCCAAGAATGATGAGAAAGGTATCATGTTTAATATATTCATAGCCTAAATACTCGGGATAAATACATATACATGATAAGTATATGTAAAACAGTATATTCAGCATCATGTTCATTAGAAAAGAACTATTAAAAGCTTATGGAGTCCAAAACTGCTCAACCATATACAAGAAACAACACTTCTCATAGAGGTCCAACTGGGTTATATGAACATGCATACATCAGGTATTTTGCTTGAACAACGATTTATTTACAGTTTCATAAGACACTAATCATAGTTTTAACCCCAAAAAAAAGGTCCCGCATCAGCAGGGTAAGGGAAGATCCCCTTTTACGCAGTCTTACCCTTTATTTTTCATAAAGAGGCTGGTTCAGGGGTTTGAACCCGTGATCTAATGGATAGCAAGCAAACACTTGCCATCGCAATTATCAAAGGTAAGAGACTTGAACAGGCAGGTATGATTGATTAAGAAATACATAAACCAGTAGCAAATTACCATCAACATATACAATTATAGCAATAAATTTGCAATATTCATACAACCAAGAAAATGGTCAAAACATATAGATCAAAATCTAAAATTGAAGAACAAACAAACCAAGTGAAGATTTAAGATGATAATCCCCAATAATTCAACAAATTTCAATCCCAATCCAAGAGAAACATAATCAATAAAGTATAAAGATATGAACTTTAAGCAAAACCCACAAAAGATTCAAGGAAATTACCAGTGAAATCAAAGATTTTAGACATGTTGATGAGCAAAGTTGAAGAAAGTCAAATCTGAACCGTGGGAGCTCAAAAAACCCTCTTCCGAGGGCAAAAACAACAAGAAGAAGATGAACTAAGAAGAAGACTATCAGTATAGCTTCAAAATGCATCAGCAAAAGTTCATATCTTTAGTTGGAAATTTGAAGAGAAATAAAGATTGGAAATTGAGGAAGTAAGAAACCCTAATGAATAGGGAAAAAGAAAAGAAAAAGGTTAGATATGAGGAAGAGTGATGGGTGGAGGTTACACAATACAATGTATTTGTGCATTTCATTTTTAGAGGTGTGGGGTCCATTTCCCTTTTCTTTATTGTTGAGGGGGGTGGGGGTGGGGGTGGGGGGATAGGGATACATGCAAATGCAATGAATCCAAACATACACTATCCTAAGCTAAATGCAATGTTTCCCATCTTTGCTGTCAAATATAAATATTCATTTATTTGGACACTCTTTTCTACCCTTGAATACATATTATATAATGGGTTAGGTTATGGTACTAAACACAAAAAATTTAATGCATATTGATATTTTTTTCCAAAAAAAAAAAATTGGAACGAATAAGTGTTGTGATTTTGTTATTCATAAAATAAAAAAGGTGTTGTGATTTTGTAAACACAGGTTGAAAACATGCATTACCTACCTCAGAATAAATGTTAATCAGAAGAAACACCTATTATATAAAATGTAACACATGTCTGAAAGCATGTAACATTAGTAAAAAATAATGTTAAATATGTACTACATTTTAAGTGTTCACTATAGCGGCAACCATCACATAGAGAATATACCACTTATTTGGTACTCCCTCCATTCCCTAATAATTGTCGTTTAGGAGATATCTAGGTATCCAAATTAATTATCGTTTAATGTTCTTTTATTAGTTGTCAACAATTTATTTCAATTATACCCTTAACATTTTCCTTTCTTTTCTTTATGATGTATTAGTGAGAGAGAGGGAATGTGGGGTAATATTGGAAGTTTAGGTGAAAATGACAACTTCCTTAATTTTCTCAAATTGTCTAAAGAGTCTTATATTTAGGAATGGAGGGAGTAATAGTTTAATCGGTACTTGGAGTCCCGCTCTGATGCCGAATTTGTGTTTGTAGAATAAAATCTCGTTACGCACACCAGCTTTTACTTATGGGTTTTTTTTTCCTTCCTAGACTCGAACAATATTTTCAATTTTGATGAGAATAAGTCCAGCTTTGTTTGGAGGTTTAATGGATCTAGTCCCTAAATTAATTGGGTAGTGATTATTGGATAAAAAATTTGGGATCAAATTTGGATCAATAAGGCATAATTACACATTAAATGCTAACAATTATTTTCATTTTATACTCTTTGATCCAAACTTTTTGATCCAACAATCATTATTGAAATTAATTATTGTAGGTCCTAGTTTTACATTTTTTTTGTGAAAGGAGAGGTGGAAGCTGGATCTATCCCACCCACAATTAGTTTAGGTTGCACTTGCATAATATGACTTGTTCGAAATATTTTTTTATTTTTTTTATGAAAAAATGGGACTTATTTATTACAAAAATGAATTAGGAGATTCAAGAAACAGCGAAGAGATTCGAACTCATAACTTTTACGTCATGAGCTTTAACCATGCCCACTAAACCAATATCTCAGCACTTATTCGAAAGATGAAAAGCTAGACCAGAGCAGTTTTAACATTAAGTCACAAACAAGACATGCACAGCTCACCTTCTTCTTTATTTCTTTTCTTTTTCCCCTAATAACTTATGCTGTTTGGACGATAGGGGTATAAATGGAATTGCATTTTTTTTTTTTTAGCCTCACCAAAGGAGGAGGACCATCCTAGGAAGGGAGTATTTATTTGCCCCATGTAAGGGAGAGGTGTCGAACCCTCGACCTCACGGTCGTGGGCAGGTCATAGCCCCACGGGGCTATGGACCTCTTGACAAAATGGAATTGCATTATTTTCCAATTCAACACTTTTATGAGGTAGGGTAGAGGAAGGAATTGCATTGTTTTTTTTAGCTCTAATAGCTCTGAATAAATTCAATATATTCATTAAGATACAAATACTTCGTATTCCACAATAAAAAAAGCACATTTTCACTCTTTTATATTGCTGGGAGCTAAGGGATTTCATTACAAAATAAAATGTTTCATACTAATGGATTCACATCCGTAACTATGTGTTCCAATGCATGAGATCTTGTAGTGTACTTACCAATGAGACCTATCTAGTAATGTTACACATAAGAAATCAACTATAGGCACTATTTCAATTAGATGTGCCATTCACCTGTTACTTTTTAGTTGGAACTTTAGGCGGTTCTCGGAACAAGAAAATAAAAGCGAAAAAAATTATTCCTAAAGTCGTGACTAAGTGTATAAACCAGTGTTTCCATATATTCGATCGCGGTTTACAACTATAGCTTCCATACCTGTTTGTTTAGTTTTATTTCCTATTATTTTTGTGGGGGGTGGATTCGCTTGTAGATAAAGAAAGAACAAGTGTAAAAAGCGATGACTTAAATCAAGATGCTCTTGTCACACCCCGTAACAAGGGAGATGACATGACAGTGTCTCTTTGGTCGATGAGACACCAAAGACTACGATACACAGTTATAAAAAGAAAATTCATTATGCATTAAATCAAAAGTAAAGGTTTAACATTGGAAATCTAAATACATAACTGAAAATGAATCTACTTATTACATTATTAGAATAAGTCTTAGTGTTCTAAAATGAATAACTGAAATGAAACTAAATGCTCCAAATGAAATACTAAAAGAAATAAATAAATCTAGCAGCTACGTAGATTATGATCACTCATCCAATGGCCCCTCCCAAGTATCATCCTCGTAAACATGATCAACATCTACATCACCTGCATAGTAAGAAAGATGATGGATTGAGCTTCGGTGCTCAGTAAGGACCTATAATAATAAACAGATATAAACATAACAGAATACAATAGAAATAGACTCAACAGATTCCCGTTTCCCAAAATACCCCATTTTTCAAATACGTTTTTGACACGACACAACTCAAGCCTCATGGGACTCGGAACGCAAGACAGAACAGTACAGAGCAGAGCAGAACAGAACAGAACATCTGCACTATGACCTTCATGTCGACCACACCCTCAGTTCGGTGATATCCCATAAGCACACGAACAGAAATCAAAGGCTCTGGTCGACCAGTACACAACTCGGTCGACCTAAGTGACCCGCGGACGAAAGGATCGTCCGCAGGAAGACAGTAGCTAATTGTCATTCTGCGGACGAACCATAGGACGAATGGTAGGACGATTGGATCGTCCGCGACCTACGAAAATCAGAAAAATAAGTGCAAAACTTGTACGCAGGTGTACTATTTTGCACCAATTTAACTCAACCCAAAATACAAGTTAAAAGGACTCGATACCAAGTATCAACTATGACCCAAACAAATGGTGATTCAGTTAGCATATGGAACGATCCTTGGTTACCCCTTCCATCGTCGTTTAGTGTGTCCACTTCAAATGCCCATCTCCTCCCGGATGGACGAGTTTGCGACCTCATTCATTCCTTCTCGCGTCGCTGGAATCTAGCTTTGTTACAAGAGCTATTTTGGCCACATGAGTTTGCAAGAATTCAGTCTATTCCCCTTGGCGATTCTAATGTTTCGGATTGTATGGTATGGCACTACACCAAAAGCGGAATTTATTCAGTCCGTTCCGGGTATCATACTGCCATGGCTGCCAATGCTCACATTGTTCACCAATCAGGATCATCAAATCCTGCTATTGAGGAGGGTTTTTGGCGTCGACTATGGCAAATCCCTTTGCCGCCTAGGATATCCCACTTCTTATGGTGAGCTGCCTTAGCCAATCTACCAACAACCCCCTAATCTGGCTAAAAGAATCACTATCTCTCCAAGTTGTACTGGTTGCGGAGCGGCTTAGGAAACAAATTTGCATTGTATTATTTCTTGTCCTATAGCATTGCAAATTTGGTCACTTTATGAGGCATTTGAGGATTGCCCTTTTGCTGTTTTTGGTTCTTACAAGGATCTCTTGGATTGTATCATGCTTTCGACATCTATGGAAGGTACGACCCTCTTTGCTCATATTTCTTGGTCCATATGGAAGAGTCGCAACGTCTTCATATTCGAGGGTCGTCGAATAGACCCAAATGCAGTCTTCCAAGAAGCTATAACTTCAGCGGCAGAATTTGCTTCATTGATATCAGATTCAGCGGCTTCAATGGATCTTAATTACCTACTTCCGACTCTTTGGTCTCCCCCACTATCACCTCTTTTCAAGATTAATGTGGATGGATCTTGGGATAATCGCTCTGCGGCTTATGGTTGTGTAGTTCGGGATCATCAGGGTATTCCGACTTTGGCTTGTTGTGGAAGATTAGTAGCATGCACTAGTGCTACACATTCTGAAATTTTGGCTGCCTTTGAAGGCTTAAAAATTGCTTCAATGATGGGATTTCACTCCTTCTACTTGGAGAGTGACAACATTGAAGTTATCTCGCGTTTGGGCTGCCCGGAAAAGGATTTTTCAATCCTAGGACCTGTTTTTGATATGGTGAAATCGCTTATGTCTTCTTTTGATTCGATCTTCCTTATGTTTGTTAAGCGTGAAGAGAACAAAACTGCTCACTGTTTAGCGCGCTTAGGCCGTAGCTTTGCATCTATGTCTTGGGATCATAATTTCCCAACCTCTATAATGACTGTGATCTCTCAGGATCGCTTGAGTTCTACTTAATACATCTTCGCCCATCTGTGCTTCAAAAAAAAAAGGTAGAATTTTTTTGACATTTGTGCTCCTCCAGTTCTTTTAAATAAATTGGATACATGACAAGTAAATTAATGGATGGATCAAATCCCTTAAGTTTTTATCATTTTTTTTATAGGTTTTAGATTATTTTTAAAATAAAATATTATAATAAAAGATTTCGTCCTTTAATAGAGGAAGAGCCCTTCCCTCACCTTAATGATAATAATACATGTAGCTGTTGGGAATGGCAAAAAAATCGGCTGTCCCCGTGTATGTCCAATTCTTGTACCCAAACCTTCACAATTTGTCATATATATAATACGTCGACAAAGGGATTTGAACACTTGACCTTTGTAAGGACGTGTCAAGTTCTTACCAATTGAGCCAACTTATGTTGGTGCCATATGTATATATATTGAAAAAAATGTTAGCATAACGAATTCTGATTGGTTAGGTACATAAGTGAAGGACATACACGGGGACAGACAATTTTCACCCATTAGAAATTGGGTTATAAGTCCTACTAACTTTGATGAATAATTTATTCCTTCTCTCTCATTTTTTTTTTTCCTAAGGTATAAAATCTTCCTTATTTTCTTTCGAAACAAAAAAAATTAGACTTCCTTCAAAGGTACCTCAAATTGATGGAATTGTGTTAGGATTAGGGGAAACTTATCCTTATATTCATTTCATTTTATTGTTGTACTAATGGGTTGGATGACCTCGTGCCAGTAGTGGAGACGGTCTCCTGGAAAATTTTAATTGCATAATAAGATATTAGATCGAATCTCAACAAAAACTCTATCACTTTATTTTTTAAAAATAAATAAATAAAAACTTATAGTTTATTACCACCCACTAGAGCAAGTGGCTGATTCCAAAAGAAAAAAAGTGTGAAGAACCTATCAATGGAAGGAATCTAACATCTAAAAAAAAGAAGAAAACATTTGTGCAAGTACATGAATTCAACAAATGACTAAGGAATAAATAGTCAATTTAATCATCAAGTTATTTGCACGCAGCCACTTTTAAAAAAGTTTATCTTTTTTTGTCATAAAATTTTTTACGAGCTGTCAATTTTGTCATTCCGTCCAAAACAATGAATAAAATCGTTTTCTTTGACGCCTTGACTAATTGTTGACTGAAAGCCTCTTTTTATTCAGGGGTATTTTCAGTATGACTTATTTTATACCCCTCTACCTAACTTAATCAATCAAGCCCGTCATTTACCCAAATCAAAGCAAAGCAAAAAAATTCCTAAAATACGTGACAGAAAAAAACTAGGGTTTATAAAATACGTGTTATTGTGGTAATCTATTTCAAAATTGCAGCAACAATTCGTGTGGGTAAGATAATTTGGAACAAGAATTGGCAGCAAGAGTGTGAAAGATGATACATCGTAACCCCAACGACGAAGTGCCCAGTTATTGTAAATAAAAGCATATATTTTTTAAATATATTTGTATTATATGTGTTTTTGTTGCTATTATTCTGTATGTTCCATAAAGTTAGGACATAAACTATTGCTGAATAACTTTAGAACCTTGCTAGGCTACTAGAATTATCAGCTAAAACATTGACTAAAATATTTTTTCGGACTATTTTACCCTTTTCAACAGCAATTGCCCTTCCCAATTTTTAAAAAAAAATTCAAAAATTAAACTTAAAATTTAATGCAGCATAGTACTTTCACCCTATTTTATCGCTCTGCAAAACTCTCACCTCTCTGTAATGCATTATTTTCCAATTTTTTAGTTAATGGGAGCAATATTTTCCAGTTTTTCACACAGCTCCGGTGAACAGTAACTCATGTAAACAGCTAGGGGTGAGCACCGAATTCGAATTCGCCAATTCGGTCAATTGAATTCGGTTTTTTCATTTTTTCATACCTCAAAAAACCGCCGAATTCGAAACTGAATTCGAATTCACCGAATTCGAAATGGCCGAATTGGTGAATTCAGAATTCGGTGCCGACCGAATTCGCCGAATTGGGACAGAGTCACTTTTAAAAAATTCTGCAGAATGAGGTTTAGATTTTGAGGGAGATCAGTTATGTAGAGGAGTATATAGACTCCCCTGATTTACACTGCTGCCTGAAATTAGTGAACTATAGTGTATTTTAAAAAATATATAGTTAAATAGAGTGTATCAGTTAAATATATTTTAGTAGCCATCTCTCAATAGGTAAATCAGTTATTATTGAGAACTATGACCTCAAAAGCATAATATAAATTATTTAGGAAATACAAAAAAAAATTAATTAAAATATCAAACATTCAAGCATTCAAACATTCAAACATTCATATTGCAAATAAATCAAGTTTTAAAAAAAAATTACCTATTAAATCGCAGTCCGCAGAGGCAGCAATGCGATGAAAGGAGGAGAGGAGAGGAGAGGCGGTGGATCTTGGAGTCAATTGCCGCAAGTGTCTGAGAGGGGGAGGGAGGCGGTGGGTGTGAGTGTATGAGTGATGCACCGACTTAGGTTAGATTTTTTTTTATAATTTACTATATATACTTATTATATAATAATAATATTAATTTATTTAAAAAATCCAATTCGAATTCGGTCAGACCGAATTCAAAATTGGTCTGACCGAAATCGTCCCAATTTCGACCAATTCGAATTCGGTCATGACCGAATTACCGAATTCACGCCGAATTACCGAAACCAAATTACCAAATTCAATTCGAATTCGGTCGAAATTCGGCAAAAACCGAATTTGCTCACCACAGCTCCGCAGTAACTCATGTAAACAGCTCCGGTGAACAGTATTTTTTTTTTTTTTTTACGAAATTTTTTTTCTTTTATAAAATTTCGTTACAAATATATTGGGTTTTTTTTGTTGTTTAGCTTTGGAAACTTTTTTTTGCTGTCAAGATTCAGTCCTTTTTTTTTATCAAAAATCAAGAACCCAACAGAGCCCAAAACCCAAGAACCCAAACGAGAAGTTAAAATTAAAAAATGGTAATTTTTTTTTTTTTTTTGAAAACGTGCAAAAGAAATGATGGGAAAAAAACTATACTTTTACTCCAATCAAACTCGATTATGCTTGGTTTGTTGGAGAAGATGATGAATAGTAACTTCATTTGTCTTGAATTTGTGTTGTAGGGATGTTGAGAATTTGGAATTGTTAGATCCAATGCGAAATATTAATTGTTCTGCACCATGCAAAACCATTACGTATCGTTGGATCTAAAATCTAAAGGTTGAGATCATTTGGTTTAACAACTTCTTTATAATATTTATTAAGACCCAAATTATCTCAGATATCAAATATTTGATCCGACGGTCTCTAATTGTTCCGCACTGTGCAGTATTATTCTTAACAAATTTAAGTATTATTAGAAAAAAATTAATTAATAGTCACTCAAATCTTACTAAAATAATATTATAATGTTAATAGTTAAATTATATAATATTATAATGATAATAACCACGACTGTTTATAGATTATTAATATTATGAAATCGTTGTAAATAGATGATTACATTTGGTTAAGTAACTATACATTACTTAGTATATTAAGTATCATTGTTATAGTAATTATATTCATTTTCCTTTTAAGCGGTGTTTTATAAGACTATACGTTCTTCCTTTAACATGTGTTATATGTTAACAAGTAATTGAATCTACATAATGTTTAATTAACTCTAGGAGTGAATATGTGTTACTTCATGTTGGTAAGAGAACATGTGTTCAGTAGACAAAAACACATGTTCTTGGCAAGAGAACATGTGTTCTTCGTAAGACAAATACCTTCTTGGTAAGAGAACATGTGTTCATCATCTGTTCTGATCAATAACTAATTAATGAATGTTATATCTCTTTACTTTTTTCTTAATGTTTTTTCTGGTGAAATTTTTTGGGCCCGTGGTTTGAGATTTAGCTTAACAACTACATTGGTTAATATATACTCTCGTATTTGCCGAATCAATTTCTGAAATAAACAAGTGTTCACACTCATTAAACACATGTTCTTATTCTCAAAATACATGTTTTTGTGTTCAGAACAAATGTTCTTAAATTTTGAACACTTGTTCTTGTGTTTTGAGAGTCCTAAACACATGTACTAGTCAGCATTGCTTGTAAAAAAAAACATGTGTTCAGTAGACAAAAACACGTGTTCTTGGAACGTGTGTTCTTGTTAACAGAACATGTGTTCTTCGTAAGAAAAATGCTTTCTTGGTAAGAGAACATGTGTTCTGATCAATAACTAATTAATGAATGTTATATCTCTTTACTTTTTTCTTAATGTTTTTTCTGGTGAAGATTTTTTGGGCCCGTGGTTTGAGATTTAGCTTAACAACTACATTGGTTAAGATATGCTCTCGTATTTGCCGAATCAATTTCTGAAATAAACAGGTGTTCACACTCATTAAACATCGTTGCAAATATATTGGGGTTTTTTGTCGGGTGCAGGAAGAATTAATATATTTACTATAGCAGCCTAGTACAACTTGGCCCTTTGGAAGATTTATTTGTACAACTTGGCTCTTTGGAAGATTTATTTGTTCTTCAATGTTTCTTTGATGTAGAGAAAAAGCATATCAAATATTCCTCTGTACGAAATGAACAAAAAATTGAACATTTATTCTCGAACATATTAGTTAGATTAAATAGTCAAATACCAAACAAATATTTTCTCTTTCTCATTTTTTTCTACTTTTTTCTGGTAAATATTTACTGAGATTGGGAAAGAAAATGTGAGAGAGAGGAAACAGAGAGAGAGAGAGTATGAAAGAAGAAGAAAAATGGCAGCAAATGAGTGAGAATGAAGTGATTGAAAATTGTAGCCTATAAAAGAGTCTACCCTATACATGTTTTAATGCTCCTATATAACTTTTACAAGCAAAAGTTAATGCTTCTCAAAAAAAGTACAAGCATCTATGGTTCCCAGCTACATATTCCAAACCTGTTATAGCGCGGAACACCAAATATTTCGCACGGTGTGAAATATTTGGTGACCGTCAGATAAGAAAGCGGACGGCTGAGATCATTTGACTTTACATATTCCATGATAAGTATTGAGACCAAAATGATCTCTGACGTTAGTTTCTTCATCCAATGACCATTAAATATTTCGCACAGTTCAGAACATTTGGTGTTCCGCACTGTAGCCGGATTGGCATTTTCCATAACTGTTTTCAGAATTTTTACACCAAATGTCATTATCACACTTTTGGAACATATTTATTCACTAATTGCACGTAAAATCCTTATATCTTTTGTTAAATGCTTACCCTAAATCCCTCTAGGGTTGTGAATTGATTACCCTAAAGTCCCTATAAAATATTATTTTGATCCCAATTTTTTTTAAACAAATTGACCTCGGGATCAATTTTTATAATTTATAAATTAAACAATTTCTTCTGATGTATACTTTTTTAATTTTAAAAATTTACCCCAATTTTTTTTTATTTTGTAGCCAAATTAAAATTAGTATTTGTTAGAACACTAAAACATTATGTGTTCTGAAATTATTAACACTAAATACTATAACGATTACTTGTTATAGTATAGAATTAGATTTTGTGTTTATTATAACACAATGACTTATAAAACACCGCTTAAAATGAAAATCGAATACATGCAATAGAAACAATGATCCTCATTATACTAAGTATTGTAGAGTTACTTAAACACCTATTATGATTAGATTACTTCTTAATAAATAACCTTTGTGAAATGAAGAACGAATCACAACGCCATATTATATGATTATCAATACTATAACATTATGTAGCTTAATGTTTGTTAGAACATGAAGTAACACATATTCACTCCTAGAGTTAATTAAACATTATGTAGATTCAATTACTTGTTAACATATAACACATGTTAAAGGAAGAACGTATAGTCTTATAAAACACCGCTTAAAAGGAAAATGAATATAATTACTATAACAATGATACTTAATATACTAAGTAATGTATAGTTACTTAACCAAATGTAATCATCTATTTACAACACATTCTCTTACCAAGAACACATGTTTTTGTCTACTGAACACATGTTTTTTTTACAGGCAATGCTGACTAGTACATGTGTTTAGGACTCTCAAAACACAAGAACATGTGTTTAGAACACAAGAACAAGTGTTCAGAATAAAAGAACATGTGTTCTGAACAAAAGAAGTTGTTAAACCAAATGATCTCAGCCGTTATATTTTAGATCCAACGGTGCGTAATAGTTTTGCATGGTGCAGAACAATTAATATTCCGCACTGGATCTAACAATTCCAAATTTCCAACATCCATACAACACAAATTCAAGACAAATGAAGTTACTATTCATCGTCTTCTCCAACAAACCAAGCATAATCGAGTTTGACTAGAGTAAAAGTATAGTTTTTTTCCCTTCCTTTCTTTTGCACGTTTTCAAAAAAAAAAATTACCATTTTTTAATTTTAACTTCTCGTTTGGGTTTTATTTTTTGGGCTCTGTTGGGTTCATGATTTTTGATAAAAAAAAAGACTGAATCTTGACAGAAAAAAATAGTTTCCAAGGCTAAACAATAAAAAACCCAATATATTTGCAACGAAATTTTATAAAAGCAAAAGTTTTTCGCCAAAAAAAAAACTGTTCATCGGAGTTACTATTCACCGGAGTTGTTTGATCGGAATAACTGTTCATCGTCTTCTCTGAAAAAATTTGGGCAACTCTTGAGTTTCTTTATGAGAATGAAGAAGGAAGAAGGAAGAAGGAGGAAGATGATATAGTAGAATAGGTTTTTGAGCGCCCGAAGGGGAAGGGCAGAGAGTACCCTAGATAGGGAAGATTGAAGCATGCCCCATGCCTGGGGAGGGAAGATAAGCCTCATAAAGAGGAGAATTATTTGCCCCATTATGAGGAGATATAGGAATCGAACACGGGACCTTCGAATCACTGAAAGGGTATAATAGTTATTTGACACCCTCAATTTGGAGATTTATGATTTCTACCCAGTATTTTTTAAGTGTTAATCATTTTCCATAACGTTATTATAGTACTATGGAAGGAATCTAACATCTAAAAAATTGTGTAAGTACACGAATTCAACAAATGACTAAGGTATTCTTTGACCGCCGGCTGTAAAACATAAACCTTAATATATATTACTTAGGGTGTGCTTGGACAAGGTCTTGGTTTGGATTTGAGTTTGAGTTTGAGTTTGGGTTTGGGTTTGGATTTGGGTTTGGATTTGGACGGGAGAGGCTAAAAAAACGGGCGAGAACAATTCAAATTCAAAATTTTCATGTTATTTCCAAAATTTCATTATATGATAAATGTTTTTTAATAAATGTAATAAGTTTTTAAACAAGTGTTATATACCATAGATATTCTCTCTTAATTCACATATTTCTTAAAATGTGTAATACTTATTTTACACAATAAGTATTACAAAATTACAACATCAGTTTTTAGATCGTCAAATATTTAATTTAACGACAAAAATATTTAATATATAATGAATTGAATATTTTGTATTGAACACCATAGTTGGACCGGTAATTTTAGTATGAAAAACATGACCACTTTGTCAACAAAGTCATCACCTCAATAAACTATTAAAATAGTGGCTAAATTTTTTGAAGGGAGGTCATTTTTCACAATAAATTATACAAGTTTTATTTGTTATCTTGAATAGTTCTTGAATTTTAAATTTGTCCCAACGACTATCTACAATTATAGTAGTATTGTTATCCAAAATAAAGTAAATATTTTGAAGCTGCTGATATAAGGACTAAAAAGTTCACTTGTCCATAATAACTATGATTCAAATTGAGCATTTCATAACATTGAAGAAAATCTTCTATCGTTATGTAAAGTAAAAAATAAATAAATAAATAAATAAAAAAATCATTATATTAGTCTGTCTATTTTTTCTCGCGATTATAGGAAAAAATTATTTTAATTTGTTAAAAAGAAATTATATTTTCCCTCCCAAGATTTGCCTAGTTGAAGATTTTCTTCTTCTTTGATTTCTCATTCCCAATGTCTTGGACCTAGGAAATGTATATGGAATTCATTAATAACTTTATCCCCTGTTATTAAGCCGTTTTAGCTCAGTGGTAGAGCGCGTGGCTTTTAACCACGTGGTCGTGGGTTTGATCTCCATAGACGGCATTTCCCACACAGTGTGACCTCTAATGTAATTCTATTTTATCTACCCTATTAATTTTTTTTTGTACCGAAAGACATAATATATATTAAGCAAAATAGGTGCCACAACTCGGGGCTCAAACATAAAGTATATGTGGCATCAGAATGTTGCAATCCAAGTGTGAAAGAACCCTATGTGACCAAACTCTCTTCTAGCACTTAGCTCCTTGTCTAATGAGGTTACTATGAAATATTTACTCATGGGTGGGACAAGCTCTTCTATTATGAGATATTTTAGGCCCCGACTTCACCTCGATGGTTATCCTCTGATAACGCAATTCCGTTAGGATGGTTGACCCTTTTAATCCAGTTCATATAATGTATTTTTCGGGAACTAGAGAAAATGCATCTCAGGTACATCAATTAGTAGATATGAGAGTCTCTGTGTGGAATGGTCGACAACGGACCTTTTTGGATATATAATTCAAGTTTGATATTTTCTTCTATTAGAGAACGACAAACGAAGGGGATATTTGAAAATATAGAGCTCTGATTAAAAAATCTCTGGATTCATACCCTTATGGGGAATTGCCACTGATCTCACAAAAAAATTTCTACAGGCATCCCCACCACTAGTTGCTAATAAAAGGGGAGAAGATAAAAAAAAATGTAATGAAATCAGTAGATGACATATTGGCTCCAAAATATCACACGCGCGTTAGCTTTCCTATAGACATGTGAAACTCTACTCGCGAATCTTCAATAATAATTCTCTGCAATCATGTATAACCTTATTAATTTTTACTCCTTCAATTCCACAATATAAACTATTTAGGACGAAAAATCAAGAAACCAAAAAATAAGGTATTTTTAAGTTAAAATTGAAGGGATTCATGGGCGAAAACTCGTTCCAAACACCCATGAGTCCTCCCCTGAAGGATCTCGCTCATACGTAAACGAATCAAAAAATCGAGAAAAGGACTTACAATTTTTGGCTCAAGAATCCGATTCTTGAATGGAAGGTCCTGTTTCTTGGATGCTTTGCTGCCACCAACGGAATTCCCTTTGCGGAATTACTCCATACCGATATCCACGTGACGAAACGGGCAGCGAATGCTAGCTCTGATTCTTTCTGAGTTTCGGGAATTAGGGAGAAAAGAGAGGCAGAACAAGAAATCTGATTTCTTGGGGTTTTTGGTATTCGGCTGAAAAACTTGATTAGCTAGGGTTTCGGCCAGGAGATCATTATATAGGGTATGAGAGTTTGTTCTCATAACCAACTCTCACATCCTCAACTTCTCTCGGCAGTGGGAGTCTTTAACTCCCACGTCCCCTAGACTTCTACTGGTAGTGGGAGTCTTTATCGGATAATAACTCCCACGTAATCCCAGCTATTAACCAAATACCGAAAATGCCCCTTATCTCTAATTCGAATAACAACACTTTATTATTCACAGAAAAATAAATGTCAGATACAATGAACCTAGACACATTCTAGATTCATTGAATCTGGACATGAAGCTCGTTAGCTCGTTTATGCGTGTGACCCTGTAGGTTCATCTCACAATGGCAATGAAAACACACTTAGTAGTAGTATGTGTTCATAAATCACAAGCGGTCCCTAGCAGGACATTGTGACTACCCAAAGTGAATGAATTTACGATGGAACCTAATATCAATCCACTATTTTATCCCTTTGTTTCGCGATATCCTAATTAAGCATAAGTCATGGTAGTCGTCACCCATATTAAGCTTAATTGTATTTATGCTCGATCTCTGGGTAGACTGTTCTAACAAATAATATTTAATAACCACTTTATTAAATACATTTGAGCACAGCCATGCATTTAAACAGTCTTTCCCTATCGAGGGGCCCATGGATATCTCTCTCTAATAGGAGAGGGACAAATTCCTTACAATGCCTCTCATATTCAAGCCATGATAGGACACTACATCCGATCATCAGTGGTATTGATTGCTCGATTAAAAGCAACGTACGACTGAGTCAAAACGTGGCTCCATTCATGCTAGAATCAATGAAGACATAAGGTCTAAGGATTCTAAAATAGTATTGAGGAAGTAATACTTATGACTAAGGACCATGAAGTATTACTTCTCTAACGGATCACGTCCGATACGATATATCTTAATACATTGCATCTATGATATGATTTGTACTCATTACACATGATTAGTAAAACATAATCATCAATCAAACATCATACTAGTTTTATTTCATTGAAAAATAGATTACATAAAACTAGGGACAACTAGAATAGTAATTACATAAGCAAATGAGTTTTACTATCAAATCACGCATTTGATGTTCATAAGCAAAATTAACTATTCATATGAAATGCTCAAAAAAGATAAAACGTACAACATATGCTAATGGTCATAGGGCACTACTAACAAAAATATCAATATTATTCTCTTAAATATGATTAATATATCACTAATTTTATTCAAATGAGTCATATTAATACTTTTTGACTAAAAATTTACCGTATTTTTTACTTTCTTAATTTTTGCTACATGTGATAAACGACTTATATTATATTGAAAACTGTCCTAGGTTATTGCAATTAGTGACCCCCTTTTGTCTCTCAACTTTGATTTCTACAACAATATTTAAAATTCATCAATAGTTGAATTGTGCATCAGATCCATAGTTTCATGTACCAATTCGATTAATCCATTTCCTAAGTCATTATTATTAACTTAATCGACCTAAACATGCATTAATTAATCTAATCCAAAAGGCTTGATTTGACTAATTAATGTGTGTATGCATGCATTGATTATTCTCATCATTTTTTATTTATTTTTTTGCAAAACCAATTGGCAACCCCACTTCACGATAATATTTTCTCAAAAAAAACTAAAATTATTTGTGAAAGAAGAGTTGAGTTCTGAATCCGAAATTATTAGTCGATGTGGAATCTTTAACACACTCTTTACGGTCAGATTTGGACATTTAAATCGTGTATAATAATAGTGATCTACCGAACTAGTCGAAGTGAGGTCTTGAACAGATGAACCATGTTAAGGTGATAATTAATTAGTTTTTTTTTTTTTGCCAGAAATAATTAATTAGTTAAGATAGCCATAGATGTTGAATTAGATCCATATCTCTTTTCTTTTATGTATATATATATATAATAAAAACAAGTGTTCGTAAACAATGATAAAAATATAGTATAGTTGGTTAAGATGCACCTCTTTTAACACACAACTTTTAATACCGCGTTCCCAGATATATTCTCTACAAAGAAATCTTGCCTTCAAAACAACTAGGAATTGAAAAGAAAGAAGCAAGTTTTGAAGTACAATCATTGGTTTGTTGATGAACAACTTTGGCTAGTATTTCTCGAACACTCCGATATTTTTAAAAATACTACTAAATATAGTAAATTTTATATGTAGTTCAGAATATTTTATCAGTTTCGCCCTCAAATTTTTTTTTTGTTGTTTTTATATGTAGTTCGACATACTGTTACAGTTTCGCCGCCAACACCAAATTACTGGCTTCGTCCCTGCGAACACCTATTGTAATTTTGTAGCATCTGTTAAGCAAAACAGGTGTTACACACCTTAAAACAGATATTTATAAAAAAAAAAAAAAAATTATGTTGCATAAAATGTAATATTTATTTAAAAAATTGCAACACCTATAAAAAAAATATATCAATATATACTGATATTCTACACAATAATTACAACGTATTTTATAAGCTTTTTCCCAATGGAATTGATCTTCCCAAGATTGAATGAATCCTTGAGTAGTTGTACAACATTGTACAAATATTTCTCTCTTTCTGATGTGACTTCCTACCAACTTGCTCATTTTTATATTCCTTATTCAACTCATCCATTTTGGAAAATTCACATTTGATAATTGCCATATATGAATTTTTTTTCTTTTCTTTTTTGTGTTGTCCCACCTTTTCAAATATGAAAGGTAAAGGAAAAAAAGATTATGTCTCATTCTCTGTCCCATTATTCACCGTCACACTTTTTTAAAGACCGCGAGAACTCTTACCACTCACGCCAACCTGAGTTGGTTCATAAATTGAATTCATTGCCATAATAAGACATGTACAATTGCAAGAAGGATCATTCTTATTCTTTTTTCTTTTCTTTTTTTGGTCAGCACCTTAATTCTCTCCTAGAGAATTTTATTTGCCTCACGTAGGAGGCGGGTGTCGAACCTGGGACCTCCCGATCGCAGGTCAATGCTTGCCCCACTGGGCCACGGCCTTCTTGACAAGAAGGATCATTCTTATTCATTCACATGGACTCATTAAGTTAGATGGCGTATAGTATGAATTCTCTGAGGTCTGGCTTGGTTTGGGACATTCCTTGTCTGATGTACCTAATGTAACTCCAACTCATCCACTTTGCAAGTTGCATATATATATATATATATATATATATATATATATATATATATATATATATATATATATATATATATTGTGAATCTTGGATATTTTGTGAGAATTCAGTTGGGTTTGTTGTATTTCATTAAGAAAAATTACTTGAATCACCCTCATTAGGAATTCAGTTGGATTTGTTGAGAATTCAGTCAGAATCATCCTCAAATTATTTAGTATGATACAATAAGATTCTATAAGTTTTTTTATTTTTTAGTAGGTTCCAGAATAAATTTCGCGACTGTTAAGTAGTTCCACCATCATTCTCTGCGGTAGTTTCGGGTCAAAATTAGCCGAAAAATAACTACTATTAGCTGTAAACAGCCGCGGACAATTATGGTGGGACGACTTAACATATGGGAAATTTGTTCTTGGACTTGCTAGGAAGTAAAAAAAACCATGAAGAATATTATAATGACTTGGTAAATACTTTGAGGATAATGGGAGACATTTTCCACGTTCTTTAAAATAAAATAAGCCCACACTCAGTGCCCTCAAAAGCCACCCAACCAATGACGGATGCAACTTGTTACCATGTGACCCCACTGAAATTTTATTTTTACTTCTAATTATATTTTTATATAATAATTGTGTCTATGTTGTTAAATTTTGGTAACCGCATTTTCAAACAATACCAAGCGTAGAAGACAATGACACTGTGATTTAATTCTCTCGGTTGTCATGAGGGTCCAATGGCTTTTTTAATTAATTTTTCTCTTTATTTGAAATATTTTTAATTATTTTTATTCTAAAATTTTCATTGTCTCACACATAATGTGACATTTTTTTGAAAAATTCATTCAAAAAAATTGTATTAACTAACTAATTTTCACAGGAGTTAGGTATTTTTGTCCATTCACTTCATTCTCTCCCCTTTTAGTTTTAGTATAAAATCATCGTGTTTGTTAATTTGTCAAAAGCGTCATAAAAAATATTAATTGATAGAAATCTTTATAAATAAATGTTTCTACAAAAAATATAAATAGTTTATTGATAAAAAAATCATATAGAAAATGTGACTTTTTTTAAAATATTGCAGGGCGGTCGCCCTCCAAAACCGAGGACCCCCTCCTCTAACATTTTCAGAAAAGTCGAATTTTCTGTATAAAAAATTTAGTTTATTTTCTGTCTTCGTCCCTAAACAAGTGACCCCACAGTTTCTAAATTCTGGATTCGTCACTGCATCCAACCGGTAGGCCGTGAGTTCAAGTGATGATGAAGGGAAAGTAGGGAACCACTATTGGGAGAAAAGAAAAAAGTAGTGAAGAGCGACCCTACCCAGATCATCAAATAAAAAGAAATTTCTACAATGTTGGCTTGAAACAAATCCTAAAATGCTCAGAAAAATTATTATACGACGAAATCTAGAAAATCTGCACAAAAGAAGAACAAGAATTAACATGTATGTTGATATAGACATTGATATCTCTCTTTTTTTGGTAAAAATGAAGATTGGGGAAACTCTATGTATTCCTTTACCAGTTCAATCATAAAGCCCCTCCTGCTCCCATATATCCACAAGAAAATCTACCATTTCCTGTCAGTTAAGCGAGTGGGGGGCGGGCGATGAGAAGAGCAATTCACTATCTATAACCAAATCCATAACGAGTAACTGGTAAGTGGGATGGTTCCATTAGTCCTGGTCCCATCTCTCTCTCACACATTACTCTTTAATGCTAAGTGTATCCTCGCTGACACTATATCTACATGCAGGGGCCGAGCGGATACTACTATACTACTATGTGAGAGGGAGGTGGGAACAGGACCAGTGGGACCTAACGTGTCACAACTTACCAATTTTCCTCAAAATAATAAAACTTACCGGAAGAGGGATAGGTCGCGGAAAAGGTTTGCTGGTTCCGAGCAGATTGTCATAAGTTGCATTCAAACTGCAAAATACCAACTTGTGGATTAGGAGATGAAAAATATGAGATTTGTAGAAACCAGGATCCGGTATAGTAGGAATATAGGATCCGGTTATCGCTAGCAAATTAGAAGCTAGTCAAATTATGGACATTGTTAGTTACCATAATTTCGGTTCTTGGCCACGCTTGGGCTTTTTACACCCCTTGTCTCCAACCCACTGCTCCCTCGTCTGATTCCAAAGAAGAAGACCTGCTTCGGAAGAAACATAGCGTAAATTAAAATAATTGAAATAAAATAAGATGCATCCACATATAGAAACCAAGGCCAGCCCGAGAAAATACTTTCCGTGATTAACAAATTCAGGAGGGTTGCTCGTGCTTCCGCTACTGCTATTAGGATCTAAGACCTGATTAGAGATGCTAATCGATGAAACGCTTCTTTGTGATGGAAACGCACTGTTATCCATTTCACATGCGCTGCTGCTCCAAAAATCCTCGTTTATACTATGTTTCTTTACTCGATGACCTTGAATTTTAAGTCCCTTGGATGGCTCATCCACGGAAATTATAAGTGGGGGCTTCGTACAACATCCAAAGCAACCTCTGTTCTGTTGCAAATCAGGTTCAGAATCCAAAGAAATGATTAGCGTATAGAAATATTCTAAAACACCAACAAGAAACATATCAAAACCATTGTGGCAGCAAAGACTTCTGTATCTCCAATACAACAGACACTTTTACTCAATATGACTTATATCCATTGTGGAATAGAGAAGAATATCCTCATCACGGGGTGTTAAAATTCTAAAAAATAGATTTTTCTGTTGATGTAATATATGAAACAATAGATGAGAAATAAAAACCAAGGTTTTTCCCCAGATAAGTAGATTAAATCTAGTGAAGCACCAGTTCTTGAAACTCATTCAGGAATTTTCAGTTATCTCTAATGGGACAATTGTTTATAGAACCAAAGAAGGAGGATTCTGGGCTGTTTCCACAAAGAAAAAGGGCCAAGCATTCTTCTTTACTTTCACACAAACACGGATCAAGAAATTTGAAAGAATTTATTAGAAGAAAGATTCAACTTATTTTTCAAGTGAAAAAGTACATAAAGAATAACAACTGCAATGCAGCTTGTTCATAACTACTATTAACGAAATAATGTTGTTTCATATTAGCTTTACAATAAACCAGACTGCAGGATGAACTAGCACAAATAGCATCATTGTAAAAATCAGATGCAATTTTGAAGTTTCTTTTTGAGTATTGATAACAAGAAAGTTGAAGTTAAGAAGCGACTCATAATATTAGACAAGTGCATAAATTTGTAAATTTGTATCCTTTCATAGTACCTAAAAGAGGCACCCATAACAATACATCTTCCGATAAAAACAAACTGGAAATTCATATCTCGTAGAAGTTACACAAACCAGAATCCAAATACTGAACTTAATCCAGAAAAACTATACAAATAGATAGACATCATAAATAAGAAGAATTCATCATAACATCTTACACTAAAAAGAGCTCTGTATTTCTCCTTCAACTTCCGCATCGTTAACGCAATAAGAGCTTCTAAATATCCTCGAATATACAAAAAAAGCGAGCAAACCGGCCTCCTTCCAAGACAAGCCTCCAATTGAACAAATAAACAACACCTACTATCCATTTCTAACTAAATAACAAAAACAGTGTGCCCCTTTGATCAAATAGAGCTAAAAAACAACCGAATTACGTACCGGGCACAATAGAGTACTCCAAGAAACAAACTCTTAATACTTCAATTACATAAAAAAAAGTATGGAAAACAAAAAGAACCAATTGTTTTCCATGTTCACTTACTATAATTGTTGCTTACACTAAAAGCAAACTAAAAGATTCCTCCCCACAAGTAAAGCAAAGTTAAAGTTTCACTCAGTTAGAGTTTTAACCAGAAATGGGTTCCTGATAATACCAATAAAAGCTAAGTATATACTCCCTCCATTCCTTAATATAAGACTTTTCAAGACATGCATCGAAAAATTAAGGTATAAAAAAACAAGGTATTTTATTAGTCAAAATACCAATATTACTCTCTAGATAGGACTTGTATATCACTAATTCTATTGAAGAGAGTAATATTGATATTTTGATTTAAAAAACACCTAATTTTTTTGCTTAAACGACTTATATTATGGAATGAAGACACTACTATTCAAATTGGCAACTTTATATTCCACAAATTGGGTTCTTCCTTTTCCATTACTTAATCATAAATTACAAATCAAATAATTATATCCCTTTATTCCCTTTATCAAAAGAACATTCCCATATATAAAAAGAATCCTAACTAAGTTCTTTCAGTCACAAAAATAAAAACACAGAAAATTAAGAACAAGAAAAGGGATAGAAGAAATCGAAATACTAACCCCATGCATGCAAATATATGATAGATCCAAGAGGTTAATAATTTACAAAATTGCATTCAGCAGAAATTGAAATTGATAAAGTTGATATAGCACGTTATTAAAGCTCAGATCTTTGAGGAGTTGTCAAAGAAATTTCAATAAATTGGATATGGATTCTTCTAATTATGTTCTAAAATTGAAGAATCTAATGAAAAATGAAGATGAAAAACGGAGAAAAAGAGTGAAGGGTTGGGGAAGAAGAAGGAGTCAAGGTGGGGTATGGTAGGTCTGTTCTGTGGGATGCCATTGGATTAGTGCAGGAAGATGGCCACTCGTAATCAGTCAAAAGTACAGAATTACCCTTGAGGATTCCTTGATGACTCATTATTCGAAGGGCATATATGTATTTATACAAAATGGAAAAGATGGGTGTTTTTTTTTCTGAGAAACTGAAATATTTATAAGAGAAAGAATTAGACATAAACCTACAAAAATACGAGTTGTAGTCATTTAAGATATTTCATAACACTATTTGTAATATTTTTAATTAGAACCATTTCACCACTATAATTTACTAGTTAGAGTTTATATTATAGAAAAAATCCATTATTAGATTGTTACAGAAATATTAGTAAGAGAGTAATAGGATGCACGATTTGTAAGTCACTTTCTTACATTTTAAACATAAAATTTTCAATTTGTGCTTCATATTTTCTCCACAAACAATTCGCTTTCTGGGATTTTAGTCTTAGTCTTAGTCTTATACTAGTCTCAAACTAAAACCATATTCTAAGCCAGGGACGAAGATAGGAATTTGGCATTGGGGGGCAAAAACTGCAACAGTATGCCGACTAACATATAAAAACTGGAAAAAAAATAATGTTGGCGGGCATGGGGGCGAATTTGATAAAATATTTTGAATTACATATAAAATTTATTATATCTATTAGTATTTTTAGAAATCTCGAGGGTGACTCTTGCCCCCCCATTGTCTTCGCCCATGTTCTAGATGATTCAATGCTCGAGGTTGCATTCTCAGACTCAATGGTCTCGATTTGAGTTTCAAATCAAATCAAAAAACTAGACCAAACTCAATTCAAGTACACTAAAAATAACCAATCATAGATAGAATTTTTTGCCAAAATATGAGCAGAAAAATTATATGATCTAGAACAACTAATATTGGAAAAATTAATTCTCAAAGACTGCTTAATAAGTCCAACAAAAAGTCTGCTTAAAGCATGCCCACGACCGTGAGTTCGAAGGTTCGACACTTCTCTCCTATATGGGGCAAATAAATACTCACTTCTTAGGGCGGTCCTCCTCATCTGGTGAGGTTAAAAAAAAAAGTCCAACAAAAAGTCCTATAAAAGAAAATTCTTCACCCATCTAAAGATTCTATTTCATAACACTCTTTGTAATATTTTTAATTAGAACCATTTCACCACTACAGTTTACTAGTTATAATTTATATTATAGAAAAAATCCATTATTAGATTGTTACATAGAGTATTGGAGAATAAATAGGATGCACGATTTGTAAGTCACTTTCTTACATTTTCAACAGAAAATTTTCAATTTGTGCTTCACATTTTCTCCACAAACAATTCGCTTTCTGGGATTTTAGTCTTAGTCTTAAACTAGTCTCAAACTAAAACCATATTCTAGACCAGGGTTGAAGCCAGGAATTTGGCATGGAGGGCAAAAACTACAACAGTATGTCGACCTACATATAAAAACTGAAAAAAATAATGTTTGGGGGAGGGGGGAGCGAATTTGATAAAATATTTCGAATTACATATAAAATTTAAAATTTAGTATATCTGGTAGTATTTTTAGAAATCTCGGGGCGACTCACGCCCCCATTGTCTTCCTCCGTGTTCTAGACGATTCAATGCTCGAGGTTGCATTCTCAGACTCAATAGTCTCGATTTGAGTTTCAAATCAGATAAAAAAAACTAGACCAAACTCAATTCAAGTATACTAAAAATAACCAATCACAGATAGAAATTTTTGACAAAATATGAGCAAAAAAATTATATGATCTAGAACAACTAATATTGGAAAAATTAATTCTCAAAGACTGCTTAATGAGTCCAACAAAATGTCCTATAAAAGAAAATTCTTCACCCGTATGAAGATTCTATTGACTACTACTTAGCAACCACCCATGATCACACACATTCCTTGTAGAAATTAATGCCTTCGGCAATAGCCAAAACTTCAGCATGCTCAGGACTAGGTGAATTTATAAAATAAACTTGGAGAAACCTGTTACAAAAGCACGAGTGAAAATTTTATGTTCTTATGTAAATATTTTTTTAATTATATATACACATGGTGAATTGTGATTAGTTGAGTATATGAACGAGGATATACTATGTGACTACGTGAGGATGTCAAACTAATAAGTGATTGTCAAGAGTGTCACAACTCAGTGGGGCTGGCCTCTCCCCACTACCGTGAGGTCGCGGATCTCTTACACGGGACTAAATAATTCTCCCTTTCCTAGGGCGTTCACTTCCTCTTCCTCCTATCAGGCTTAAAAAACAAAAAAAACCTAATGTATTAGTTTATTAGTTTATTAGCAACCTAATGTATTAGGCAATATTTTTTGTCGTGGCATACTTTTCCTAACAAAACCTTCTTTTGTCTTCTGATGTCTTTTCCTTTTTTACCCTGGACAAGTGGTGATGCTTAAAAGACAACATTATTGAAATTATTGAAGTAATAACCAAGCAAAAGAAGACATGGATGACCATGTTCTACTTTTAATCTAGGAATTCAAATTCATTATATACTCCATAATAAATATCTTATTTTGATTTGAACACACATACTTAAAATAGCATTCAATTTTACATAAATTATTACTTTATTAGTTAAGCAAGTTAATAATTAACCCGACGGTCTTATTGAAATATAAAGTTTCACATTGCTTGCATAAATAAGATTTAAGTTACTTATAAACTAACTCATCTATTAACATCTCCCATTTCTAAATGATTTTCAAAAGATATATAGACATATAAACTAATTTTCATATGTTTTAAACTCGATCATAGTCAACGCATGTATGCTCCTTATAATTTCATTTTAAATCATTACATAATTCAAAGGTACAAGAAAATATCATCTCAGACTCTCAGTCTTAACATTACAACTTTTGTTTCGGACGAGGCTAGGATGGGAGTTGGCAGTCGCTTCCAAAATTTTTAAATTTAACCCTTATCTATTTACGTATTTCTATAAATAGACTTATCTTTTTATTAGGCTATTTATATACGCATCTTTTTACAGGCACTATAAATGTTCAATTAGTGAATCCGGCCACTTTTCAGGAAAAAAAAATAACATGTGACTTGCACATGCTCTCGGGGTGAAGAGCAAAAATATCCATTACCCCTCTATCTCTTCTTCCTCTCATCTTCATCATCAACCCACCCCTTCTCCTCCTCAACCCTCCACCACCCTCAAACAACATGCGAAATGTCAAAATAGTAGTCATCATTTCATCATCATCATCATCATCACTCAACAGACAAAACTTGGTCAAATATTCTTCTGCAACTGTAAATCATAAGCATAAATGCATCAATGGTTTCAAAAGTGTTGACTCGGGTAGATTAGAGAGGTGGTCAAGCAAGGCAAGGCAACAGTAGATGATCTAGTTATGGAAGCACCCATTATTCTTACATTCGATGGAATAAATTGTCATTTTAGTTATCAACATATTTGCGCTCAGTCAGTTTGGTCATTTTCAGTTTTTTTTTTAACTTTTTTGATACTCAATATATTTACGAACTGCCATTTTGATCATTCCGTCACAAAATCATCAAAAATCCGTCAATCTGATGACATGTACAAACTCTCCCCTCACTATTTCTCTCCCCACAAAGGGTAAAATGGGAAGAAAAAATATCTTTGTTTCATCCCCTTCCTTGTTCTCCCATCCACCGTTTCTGCAAAAAATCATCTCCATCACCGCTTTCGGCCACCACGAAACACCGGCCCGCACCACCATCACTTCTCCATCATCGTCTACACTCCACACAGACCGTCGCCACCTTTCTCGATCGATGTTCACATTGACACATCCGCCTCCACTCAACCATCTAAAAACCACCACCACCACTGTCATCACTCCGCCGCCACCAGCGACGGATTTTTTTTTTAATTATATATGATGTATTTTACTCCATTTAGATAATAAATGTATAAATGACCCCAGTGAATTATTGTATATATCGAATCACCCCAGTGATTTTTTTAATTATATATGATTTATTTTACTCCATTTAGATAATAAATATATAAATAACAATAGTCAATTATTGTGTATATTAAATGACCCCAATGAAATTTTTTTCTGGATCCGTCACTGGCCGCCACCACTGTTCTTAATCATTGATTCAATTTAAATTAACTAAGGAATAAAAAACCAATGCTTTAGTGTTTGAAAGCATGACCTTAAATTGTTGAGATATAGTACAGAATATTATTGATCCAAGTTATTTCTTATAAGTGTTTTATTAAGCTCATTAGTTTAGGTGAATTTTTCATTAGTGTTTCATTCCCTCTAGTACTAAGCCAAGGTTTGAAGTCTATATGAACAAACAAGTATGTTCCGTTCCTTTAAGTTGATCTTGTTTTTCACAATTTGTATTATTGTAGTGTTCTTCTTCCCCATCTTCTTAACTACATTTGTTTAGAAATTTTCTGGACAGAGAGTTTAGTTGCGATTGGCAAATACTGTGGAATTAAGCTCAATGATTCACATTTAGCACAAGAATCTGATAAATCCATTAATCAATCTCAAGTGCCTTTTATAGGACTTACAAAACTGACTCTCCAAAAATAAAGGACATAAATCTATGACTCAGCTAATGACTACAACAGAATTTGACTCTAACTAAAAACCCATAAGAATAGGTCAATTATTCCTTAATTAAAGCAAACTAATTAACAATCCCTCACTTGAGCTTAACTCTCTGAAGAGTTCAGTTCACCAACGCTCATCCCGAGTGCTTCTCGAATCTTCTGAAATGATGCTAACTTTAACGCCTTTGTCATCATGTCTGCCAGCTGCATTTCTGTGCTGCAATAAACCAATTCGATAACACCTTCTTTGGCCAAGTCCCTTAGAAAATGATATCGAACTCTTATGTGCTTAGACCGTCTGTGCATGACCGGATTCTTGGACAGTTTAATAGTAGATGTGTTACCAAATAACATTACCATTTTTTCAGCTTGTGTATGACTGATTTCCGCCAATATTCTTCTCATCCAAATAGCTTGACACGCACATGTAGCCGCTGCCACATATTCTGGTTCAGTGGTCGAAAGAGTCACAATAGGTTGTAATCGTGAGGACCATGCTACAACTCCTCCACCCATTAGAAATACATAACCTGATGTACTCTTACTGTCATCAATATCTCCTGCATAATCGCTGTCGGTATAAGCTACGAGATCACTTCTTTCTCCCTGTTTGTACCAAATACCATAGTTTATTGTTCCCTTCAAATACCGCATGATTCTCTTTACCGCTACATAATGCAACTGAGTGGGACTTGCCATAAATCTGCTAATGAGACTGACCACAAACATCAAATCAGGACGCGTTGCTGTGAGATACATTAAGTTGCCCACCATTTGCTTATATAAAGTTGAGTCGATTGTCACACCATCTTTGTCTCGACCAATCTTTTGTCCAGGAACAATTGGATTGCAAACAGAGTTGTAGTCTTGCATTCCAAATCTGTCAATCACTTCAGCATCATACTTTCTTTGGCATATGAATATTCCATCAGCTCTTTGCATTACTTCTATTCCAAGGAAATATCTCATCTTTCCTAAGTCTGTCATGTCAAACTCATTATTCATGGAACACTTGAACTCATCCACCATTCTATCATCATCACTAGTAAACAACAGATCATCAACATAAATGCTAACAATCAAAATTTTACCTTCCCTTCGCTTGACAAACAAAGTCTGCTCACTAGAACTGCTTTTGAAACCTTCCTTGAAGAAATAAGACTCTATGTGATTGAACCAGGCCCTTGGAGCTTGTTTCAATCCATAAAGGGCCTTACGTATCTTGTAGACCATGTGTTTCTTTCCTTCTATTTCATAACCTTGAGGTTGCTCCACGAACACATCTTCCTCCAACTCTCCGTGCAAAAAAGCAGACTTTACATCCAACTGTTAGAGTCTCCATCCTCTTTGTGCAGCCAAGGCAATAATCATTCTCACGGTGTCCATTCGTGCCACAGGTGCAAACACTTCCGTGTAGTCCACCCCATATTGCTGTGAATAACCCTTCACAACAAGTCTGGCTTTGAATTTATCCACCTCTCCCAATTCATTGAGTTTGGTTTTATAAATCCATTTCACACCGATTGTTTTGGCTCCTGTTGGAAGCAAAGTCAGAGCCCATGTCTGATTCCTTTCAATAGACTTTATTTCTGCATCCATTGCCTGTCTCCATTTTAGGTGCTTGAAAGCCTCTTGAAAACTTGTGGGGATCTGAAATGACCATGAATGCAAGACTATCAATATCAAAACTGTCAATTTTTGCAAGATTTACCTCATCTGATATTCCTTCTCCTGAGGTGTAATCAGCCGCCCATATTGGTGGTTGTCTCACTCTACCCTCCCTTGGTGTGACCTCTTCAATTTCAGGAACATCAATATGTGGTTGAGGAGGATTTTCATCATTTTGGTTTCCATTCTCTTCTTCTACTTCCACTTCTTTATTCATATCACTGTCATATTCATCTTCTCATTCAAGCTCCATGAACTGTTCAGCAGTGTAACTAGTATCCCAATTCCATGTTTTGTCTTCTTCAAATATCACATCTCGACTGATATGAATCTTCTTCTTGACTGGATCTAACATTCTGAATGCTTTGGACTCACTGCTGAAGCCTAGCAAAACACACTTCACACTCTTATCATCGAGTTTGGTTCTTTTCACATCTGGAATGTGAACATGTCCTATACACCCAAAGATTCTAAAGTGCTCTACAGAAGGCTTTTCACCACTCCATGCTTCTTCAGGTGTCATGTCTTTCACAGCCAATGTAGGAGATCTGTTAAGAACATGGTTTGTCCATTGCACAGCTTCTGGCCAGAACGTTTTTGGAACTCCCTTCTCTGTTAAAACAGCTCTCACCATGTTCATAATGGTTCGATTCTTGCGCTCAGCAACTCCATTCTCGCTGAGGGGGTGTAGGAGGTGGTCGGTTGCCTTTTGATCCCATGTTCCTTGCAATACTCCTCGAATTCTCCGAATTGTATTCTCCCCTCTATTTGTTCTTAAACACTTGATAAACATGCCTTTTGTTTTTCTACAAGTGTTTTGAAAAGTTTGAAATGATAGAAAGTTTCTGATTTCTCTAGT
The DNA here is from genome assembly GCA_026122235.1 of Vinca minor. Taxonomy (NCBI): domain Eukaryota; kingdom Viridiplantae; phylum Streptophyta; class Magnoliopsida; order Gentianales; family Apocynaceae; genus Vinca; species Vinca minor. The sequence continues at coordinate 5,883,939 of JAOCZM010000142.1, forward strand.
ACAAAATATATCCAGGCTTTCCTAGAAAAATCATCAATAAAACTTATCAGGAACCTCTTTTGTCTGTTTGATGAAGGCGTAATCGGACCACATAGATCAGAATGGATGAGCTGCAACCTTTTAGTTGCTCTCCACGTGCTCTTCTTTGGAAACGGTACTCGGTGTTGCTTCCCCTTCATACATGATTCACATGTGGTCTTTGCTTGTCCAATTTCTGGTAAACCGGTGACCATCTCCTTATTGTGCAAGGTGAGAAGACCCTTGTAGCCAAGATGCCCATATCGATGATGCCACAAGTTAGCTTTGTCTGAGACATCAACCTGAAAGCATTTTTCTTCATCTGTCTTACCACAAAATTCAGCAAGTAAAACATACATTCGATTTGCACTCATAACAGACTCGGCTATTTTACCCTTCATAGGATGAAATATACTACATGTGCTACGTACTCCTCCCTTAAACAACACATCTAATCCCTTCTCCTGAAGTTGCCCAACACTAAGCAAGTTGTTCCTTAGCTCAGGAACATAATACACATCACTCATCATATAGCTTATTCCCTTAAGCATAATTTTCACCACGCCTTTACCATTTACAATCAATTTGTGATTATTCCCAAGCTTGACAGTATGAGAGAAAGTAGTATCCAAGCTTGAGAACATACCTCGATCTCCGCACATGTGATTTGAACATCCAGAGTCCACAAACCAGGCATCATTTCGCTTTGCTCCTTGAAGTTCCACATATGCCATGAGTAGAACTTCATCTTCCTCCTCCACCTCTGCATAGTGAGATTCTTTGTTCCATTTTGGGCACTCATACTGAAAATGTCCTAGGCTGTGACATTTATAGCACTCGACCGATACCCCTACCTCTGCCTCTGTAGGAACCTCCACATCTGCCTCGGACATTGAGAGCTTGATCTTCCTCTTCATAACTGGTTCTCCTAAACTTTTGCTCATGAACAGCCAAAGAGCTTTGCAACTCATCGATAGACATATTTCCGGTGTCTTTGGATTCCTCAATAGAAACTACCACATATGTGAATTTTTCTGTCAGCGTTCGAAGGATCTTCTCAACGATATTTGAATCTGGCATGTCTTCCCCATTGCTCCTCATTTTGTTGGAAACTTTCATTACTCTTGCACAATAATCGTCAATTTTCTCGTTCGTCTTCATGGCAAGGACCTCGAATTCTCTTCTCAGAGTATTGAGAAGAGATCGCTTCACCCTCTCATTTCCTCCAAACTTCCTCTTCATTGAATCCCAAACAATCTTGGATGTTCGACGATCCAAGATCTGATCAAACACTGTCCGATCAATCGCCTGGAATAGGTAGTGCTTCACTTGATGATCATTTAACATGAGATCCTCCAAGTGTTTCTGCTGGACAGCAGTTACCTCAACTCCTTCTGCTGGCACGGTGTAGCCCTCGACAACCAAACTCCATAAGCCTTTTGCTCGCAAAAGATTCTCCATCAATTCACTCCAATGATCATAATGGCCATCAAAGTGGGGAATTTTTGTGAGTGTTTTGTCGTCGCTCATGTTTTCTCTCTCAGATCACTTTGCTTTGATACCAAATGTGGAATTAAGCTCAATGATTCACATTTAGCACAAGAATCTGATAAATCAATTAATCAATCTCAAATGCCTTTTATAGGACTTACAAAACTGACTATCCAAAAATAAAGGACATAAATCTATGACTCAGCTAATGACTACAACGGAATTTGACTCTAACTAAAAACCCATAAGAATAGGTCAATTATTCCTTAATTAAAGCAAACTAATTAACAAATACTTCAATGTATTAATTCAATGTGGTGGTTGGAGAAGGGGAGCAAATGGGGTCGCCGATAATGGAGGTGGTGGTGAGCGGAGGAGATAAGCAAGAAGGAGGAGAGGTTTCGAGGGGACATTGATGAATTTGGGTTATTATTTTTTATGGATTTGCATCAGAATACGATGGATTTGTGTTCTAACCACATAAAAATAACATTATTAAGATGAATGAAGCTTTCTTTGAAATTGTTCTCTCAAATTTGGGGACCTAGGGTTTTCTATAACTCAATTTAGGGGAAAATTTATCAGGGAATTAATTGGTATATTTTTTTCTTCCCATTTTACTCTTTGTAGAGAGAGGGAGTGAGTGAGGGGGCGTTTGTACACGTCACAAGATTGACGGATTTTTGAAGATTTTTTGACGGAATGATCAAAATGGCAGTTCGTAAATATGTTGAGTACCCAAAAAGTTAAAAAAAAATTGAAAATGACCAAGCTGACTGAGCGAAAATATGTTGATGACCAAATTGGCAATTTATTCCAGGGGATGACTACCCACCCACCCCCATTACATTAAGTTGACACCCCCCCTTCCTCATTTTTTTTTCATTTCTTTCTCTTTCTTCTCTATTCTTTCTCCAAAAACTCTCAAGTCTCAACCACCCCCATCTGCCACCGCCTCACTCTACTCCGCCGCCGCTGGATTTCGTCTGAACCGCCGCAGCGCCGCCGCCAGAGCATCGCCGAATTTTTTTTGGAGAACACCATCTTGTTGCAAACGTCGGTCTCGTCAACTTTGTCTCTAGATCCAACATCAAAATATTATCACAACTTAACACAATGTAAGTTTTACTTTTTAAATTTTTTAAAATTTACTTAAAAATAGGTAGATCTAATTCATTATCAATAACAAAACACATATATTATGTAATTCACTTCAAATTAGACTAGATCCCGGGGTTTTAGGGCATAAAATACCCCAAAAATGGATTGAAAACTAAAAAAAAAAAAAAAGACCACAGGAGGCGGCCCGTGAAGAAGGGAAAGAGACGGTCTGGTGCGTGAGGCGCGTGTACGAGGAGACGTGCGTGAGGCGCGTGAAAGCGCGTGTGAGCGTGAAGGCGCGTGAAGGCGTGAAATTGTTTGGGTTTGGTGCGTGGACCGAGGGAATGCCACATCAGCAGGCAGTGACCATTTTTCTTGCACTTTTTGTTTATTTATTGCATATTTTATTATTTAATTTGTAGTTTTTATTATAAATTTGTAATTTATTTTGAATTTTATTTAAATTAATGTTAGAGTTATAATTATAATTTTCTTTTAAATTTGTAGATGGCAGATCGGAGAAGAAATATTGGTGATTTAGGCCCGATTAGGGAGCGTGAGGGTAGGGTGGCTGACAGACCAATGACTCAGTCAGCTAGGTTGAGTCGAGAGAATCGTAGACGAAGTACACCCCCTGCTACTGTTATTCCCCCAATGGGTAGTACACCACCCATGCATTCTGTTCCCCCCATTCCGTCACGCAGAGATGACTCTACTTTTATTAGTCCTATACCGTATCCCTCATATAGCGAGGCCAACCAATGGATAGCTGGTGGTAGTTCACACCCAACACATTCAATTCCCGATATTCCTATGCAATCACAGGGGAGGGTTGTTGGTTTCGAAGAGAATTATGTTGAAGAGTCCTCTACTGAGGAGGGAGAGGAATATATTGATACTACTCCCCCTATCCAATTCCCTGTAGGTGAACCACAGAAGAGTGCAGGATTATTTACGAAAATATTTGGGAGATTTCGATCATCGTCTACCAGATCATCTTCTAGTAGGTCTACCCCAGTGGATGCCCCAGCTAGACCGTCGGTTTCAGGTGCTAGACCGTCGGTTTCAAGTCTCCTGAGTTTTTCCCTTGCATTAAATATTGTAGACTTACTGCCATAAAAATTAGGATTTTCCAATTTCAATGTGTTGTATATTTCATTCGCCCAGACGTTGCACTTACTCAACTGCTCAACCAAATTAAATTGGTCGTCATCCAACCGCCGTGCCGCAGCATGACCAAACTGATAAATTCCCAAGAAGTGGTTATGTTTGCCTTGGCTAACCTGAAATCTCCATGACTCCGCTTTAGTCTTTTTCCCTACTATCTTGAATGGGCAATTTATCTTCTTAGTCCTCCTTGTCCGGTTAGCTTTCCTCCCTTCACCGCCCTCGCCAATTGGTGCCCCAACGTACGTACCAGAACGTTCACACCGTAAATACACTTTAGGTACACTATAATCTTGTCCCTGTCTTGAACTACCAATCACAATATATACTTTATTTTCTATCCCTGTTGTTCTTACAAATTGCACTAACTCTTCCTTGGTTTGAAAATCAAATTCAGTATAGGGACTAAAATATTCTCCTGTATCAGGACAATTTTCCTCATTATCAGGAAATTCTTCTAGATCACTATCGGGTCCGTCTGAACTTTGAACCTACAAGAAATACAAAACAAAAAATTTGTTAGAAAATAAAAACTACACAAAATACTAATATTAATAACTCTTAGCCACTATAAAAAAAAAAAAAAATCGTAATTAAAAAAAAATCGTAAAAAAAAAAAAAAAATCGCGTGTAAATGGACACGCGGTAGAGTAATTTACCGCGTATAAATCTGCCCTTAAAAAAAAATTCAGAAAATTGCCCCATGATGACTTCATCACGGGTGACGTCACTCACCCCTCGATGACGCCATCATGGGAAATCACCCACCCCATGATGACGCCATCATAGGGGACTGCTTTCTGCGACATCGATTTTCGAGTCTTGTTTTCTCCGATCCCTAGTGAGTTTTTTTCACTCTTTTTCAATTTACACATGCTTTTTTTACCCAAAATTTTTTAAATATTATTAAAACAATAAGAAACATATAGTTAAGTATTACATCGAAATCAATGTCTTCTAAATAACCACAATCGTCGGAGTCCATTAAGCCGGAATCTTGCAGGATTTTTTTTTTCCTCCACTTTTTTTTATTGATATTTTGTGGTGGATCTAGTCCGATTAGCTCAAAAATGAAAAATTGGCCGGAATCCGGTGAACGGCGGCGGATATTTCTGGCGGTGGCAGCAGCAAAGGCTTGAGAGGTTTTGAGAGAAAAAATTGAGAGGAGAGAGAAAGAAAACTAAAAAATGTGGGAGGGGGTGTTAACTTAATGGACTAGGGGTGCCCCTATAGTGGTCTTGTTTATTCCATTCGATGTGCTTAGTATAACTAATTCTAATTTCATTGTAAATCTCAATTTTAAGAAATTGTTACGAAGGCATTTTTTCTTAAGAGTTTATATTATTTTATAAGTTATATAATTTTTTAAGATTAAATCCCATGAAACATGTGAAAAGAAATATAAATTGTATAAAAGCATAAGCCCGTGGAAATTCATAATCACCTTGGTGTGTGTGTGTGTGTGTGTGTGTGTGTGTGTTGGTATGACGAGGACTATCACCAAGTAATTAGTTATATATGTCGTCAAATTCATAAGTCATACACTCAAGTTTGTAAGAATAGACACCGACCACCTAACTCAGAGTGTATGTATTGTTTTCAGTTGTCAAGATATACTTCTTATTCTTTTAATACTCAAATATCTAACCACTAAACTATTACATAAATGAGGACAGTACAAGTTATTCCAATCAAATCAAGATTTGTTATAGAAAAGTTATTAATTCAAGTAGATATCAAGTACAACTATTTGGTAGAAACTAAATTGAATTCCTCACTAATGTCATTTCAACCACAATTTTCATAGTCTTTCTCTTCTTCTTCTTCTTCTTCTTATAATTAACTCTCTATCTCTCCCAAAAGATATCTAACCCTCTTCTCTCTCTCTCTCTCTCTCTCTCTCTCTCTCTCTCTCTCTCTCTTCTCTTCTCTTCTCTTACAATTCTTGGTTGGATCTAGCCATCTTTCTTCCACTTTTGGTGGCTTCATCCCCTCATTTTTCCGTAAATCGTAATGGAATTTTTTCAAGGTATTCTGATTCAAGATTCAAGACTCAGATGCAAGATCTACTTCATATCCTTCCAGATATAGAGTTTCCCTCTAAACCCGGAGTTGTTCTGGGCCCTTCCTCAGTTTTCTTCATTTTTTCGAGACAATCTATGGGACGGTTGATACGCCCATGGTCTCGTAGATTGTTGATTTCTAAAAAAGGTGTTGGAACTGAGCTTTCTACTGCTGTTTAAGGATTTTGGAGAAGATGCTGCGGAAAATTTTATTATGTATTTATTTTTTTCTATTGTTTGTAATGTTTACCTAGTCTGAATGTGAACTTTTATCTGTTATTATGGCGGTCTCCACCATTGTATAACTTTTATTTTCTTTTTATCTTTTGATTGTAATGGCTTCGACTATTTTATGATTAATAGATAATTTCTTATTTAACAAAAAAAAACTCTCCATCTCTCTCACTATCTTCATCTCCTTCACAAGTTTTCTCTCTTTCAATTTCTCTATGTCCAAATAAATAAATAAAAAATCATGGTACACTCCAAGAAATTCAGAGGTGTCAGGCAACGCCAGTGGGGATTTTGGGTGTCCGAAATTCGCCACCCTTTATTGTAATAACCTCATTTTTCACATGCAACCCAAAAAAAAATAGTATATTTATTCTTTCAAGATATTCATATACTACCTCCGGTTCAAAATATAAGTTTTTTATGAATTATTTTTTGTTGCGAAATATGAGTTTTTTTACAAGAATTGTGCATTTATTGACTAATTTATCCATACATTATTGTCTCCCTATATTCATTGTGGTCAAAATATGTAGTTCTCATACAACTCTTTATTAATTTATTTGTTCTTTGTAATATTAATTAGAGGTACTTTAATCATCTTAATTAGTATCTTAATTTGTGTGAAAACTCTTAAAAATACTTATATTTTCAATCGGAATGAGTATATGTCTAGAAAATGTAACAACCATTTCCAATCAGGGAGTATACTCGGGTTTGACACACGCTTCGGCCTAAAATAATTCCCTCTCTTATCGAAGAGGGAAAAAAAGATATTCATGTATATGATTTTTTAAATTATTCTCCTTTTTTTTTGTGTGTGCAGAGGAAGAAACGAATTTGACCAAGCAGCGATTTTAATTAATGGTCAAAACGCGAAAATAAAATTAATTCATTTGAGAATTCTTCAAATCATTCGGGTTCGGGTTATGAAAGTGGATCTTGGGAAGAAAATGGATCAAATTAATTCATTTGAGAATTCTTCAACATCATCAAGTGGAGATGATCATGAATTTGATTTTGGAATTATGGATGAAGAGAATAGAGTAGCAATGCAAATGGTTGAAGAACTTCTTAATTGGACTTATCCAACACCTTCTCTTGCAAATGACAAGTGATCATGCATCATCAATCCTTGTTATATAGAATAATTAATCATGTGTAGTTGTTTTTAATTTATATATATATTATATATTATCTGTTTGTAATTCAGTTTTAACTTTTCTATGTGTTTTGCATGGAAAAGTATTGAATGTCCAGTCCTAAACGTCTTAAAGTGTAATTATATTTTGACCGTAAACATTGTGATGTTGACAAAGTGTATGTGTCTAAAACTTTGAGGTAGCATGCATGTGGTATAGATTAAGACATTAATAGTGACATATATAATTAGTGTTGCTTAAATTTAATTGTGGTATAAATACGTTATGTTATGTGTAAGTATATGCAGATGTATACATTATATTCCAGTTTAAGATAGTTACAAAGACAAATATCTTAAGATGATGGTGACTTGCTGGTTAGAATAAGAATGTATATGTGTGAATGAAACATATGAAATTCTTACATTGATTAATGTAACCGACCTCAATTTCTTGGGGTTAAGACTTTGTTGTTGTTGTACCACAACTAAATAATGGCAAGGAAGGGTACAAAAAATTTAACGTTTTCATGTCCTAAATTTCTTATTGTTTCCTGATATTTGTTCAGTTTTTTCAACTTTATTCTAATATTTATTAATTAAACAAACGAGACACTAGCAACTTTAAAAAAAATTTAAGATGTTTTTTTTCGTAATTTGACTCAATAAATCAAACTCAACTATCACTTTCTTAATTTGTGTGAAAGTTAATTTTGAAATAACTAATTATCCGTCATAATTGGAGAACGTTTAAACAAGATGATGGTTTAGGAGTTTTAAGAGCCATGGAGAGCGGGTGGGGTTGAATTGTTTTTTATTTTGAAAATCATGTTCGGAGTTTTATAAGAGTTGAATTATTTTTTTGCTAGAAGAATGTGTTTAATTTGACATCTTATATTTCTTATATTACGTAGTGAATTTGAACACTGTCCAAATATGCCCAAAACTAGACAGCTGCTTAGCCTCTGATTTCTAAGCAACTTATCACATGGTCTCGGCTGAAAAAACTAAATAGGTTCAAGGCTATGACATTTAAAAATTTCTCCCTGTAATTTTTAAAGAATTAGTTGGCATGTTCTATGTTACCTAACCAAATGTATATGTTTGTGATAACCTGAACTTTTTGGCAATTAATAATAATGATCATAATTGAATTGTGTGCTAATTGTTTATTATGTGTTTAATTGATGTACAATTGTTAGGGTGGCCTTTTAAAATTGAACATAATTTAAGGGACCGAATTGTAGACTAGTTGGAACTTATGGACTAAATTGACACTTGTGAATAGTTGTGTCTCTTGGGGGTGTTTAGTGCAGAAAATTTCTGAAGTTAGAAGTTAGAGAGGTTAGAGAGAAAAGGGAAGAAAGAAAAAGAGAGAAAAGTAAAAAAAGGAAATTATGGAAAAACATAGTGATTGTGAGAGATTTCATAATTGAAGTAGCAATTGGGCACCAAAATTAGTAATTCTTGTTGTTAATTGAAGCTAACACATAAGGCTACGCGTGAGAAGAAATGGGGATTGATTTCAAGTTCTCATCGAACGGGTTTTCGTGTTTGAATTCAGTGCTTGTGCACAGATTTTTCTAGTTTGTGTAATTGCTTGCTTGCTAACAGGTAAGACTCTTCACACTTGTTTTTAATGTCCTAAAACTCACGAAATGAATACTTTATACTCTTGGAATTGTGTATTGAAAGTATTTTGAACTCATGTTTTCCTACATATGATGAAGCATTGAATTACCATATGTGTGTTGATCATTATAGTGGTTTGTGCTTGTTATATTGTCATCATCATCCTTCATGATCATTGAGTCTTCTTGTTGCTTCTTTGGAGTCTTAAATGCTATATGTTTTATAGAGTCGTCGCTGCTCTTGTTTAGAAATGACTCCATTGCAGGATTCTTTCGAATGTGCATATGTGATGATTAGTCATTGAACACGTGAGTTCTTAACATGAGTGAATGAGTGATGGTGAGTGTCCGTTCCTAACCGGGAGATATGTTAGGGACTACAAACAGTCTTTGTGGAGTCATACAGTGGTGGAAAATGACACAATACGAATAAATCCTTAAAGTGTGAGCCCTTCGTTCGGGGAGAAACTGAACTCGTGCTTTTGCATTGAAAGCTTCACCTTCTGGGCTGAAAAGTTGAGGGGACGTTGTAGTAATTGCTTTAGAGTTGTGTCTTTACAATTGAGATCTTCCATGTGAATGTTGTGTCATAACATGATTCGTATTCGAAGGATCCAAAGTTGTGTATGTCCGTATGTCGGATGAGTGAATGCATGGAGCTTATGCCACATTTCCGATGTACTAATGTTGGATTTAACGAGTGTGAGTTATGTCTTGTGTGTTTATATGTTTATATATGTCATTCATATGTTCATATGCATCAAAATTGGTAATTTTGGGGTTGGGATTCAGATTGTGCAGAAATGCACTTTTCTTTCACAAATTTGCATTGAAAAATGGACTGGTTGGATCCCGGGCGATCGGGTGGTAATATTTTGTCGTCCGATCAAACTACTGAGAGCAAACGGACGATGTGGTAGTCTATTTAGGTAAACCGGGTTAGTGAACCCCTCGACCAAAGTCAAAGTCGGGCGACTGACTGGTGTTACCGGTTTATCGAACTTTGGACAATGTGTTTGTCTTGTTTTTCTCAAACCATTAGGTCGACCGGTGGGAGAGCCACGTCGACCGGAGTAATGGTGTTTTGTACTTTTATGATTTCCAATGTCTTGATCACTTCTATTCTAGTGATTTCTAAATGGTGATTGGTGAGGTTTATAGTGTAAAATGAGTCTAGTGAAGGGACTTGAACTTGCATGGTTTCAAATGGGATGTGGGAACTGGGAAAAGTGTTTGAGTCTCATTTAGTGTTTCATCCCGAGGTTGTTGATTCTTACTGGGCTTTATAACTCATGTCTTTACTTTTCTTATTTGTAGATGATGACGGTGCATATGTGGAATCCTGGGCTGGGAAGGATTACGAGTGACTCATAGTGAACTTGTAATAGAATATTTCCTTTTAGATACTTGAACTTATTATGTAATAACTTAGTACTTCACACTTTATTTTCATGTTGGATTGTATAACTCAGATAATTAATGTAGTTAATGACGCTTCCGCTTATAACAGTATCAAACTCTGTTGTTCTGTTTGAGGGTTCGGTGCCTCATTGGATGATGACACACTCGGTTTTGAGGTGTGACAATGTTCCTCAATAATAGTAATTACAAGATCTTGCAAACTTGAGCAAAAGCATAAAAGAACCATACTAATAGGATATGTTACCCTACTCTTCGTTTATTTTTTCCGTACCTGTGTCGACATGATATGTGTATAGGTATGTGATATTTACCAAATATAGTTAACACCGATTAAACACTTTGTTTTAGATGTTTAAGCACCTGATACACGTACTCGAGTTCAGGTAACATAGCTAATGGGAGCAAATCTTGTTTTGCCGAAGAAAGTTAATATGATCATGTTCCCTAAAATGGAAAGGTTGGAAGGCTATTCCTTTTTATTTCAAACTAATAATGATGATCTAGTGGTATGATCTAGTGTTTAAATTTCACAGACTATGTAGAAGATATTATTTATACTCCACTAACAACACGGCCCCAAACAACTTGGATGACCTTCTTGTGAAGTCATTAACCAACCGTAGCATTCATGCCTTGTCAAAGCCTTTAACTATGGATGACCTTCTCACAGCCTTGAAGCAACTACCATCTAAAAAATCTCCGGGACCCGACGGTATGCAATCTATTTTTCTGAAAAAAAAATTTGGCACATTCTTGGCCCTTAAATTTCATCTTTTGTGCTAGGATTTTTGAATGGCTACAAGGACATCTCGGGTATCAATAATACTTTTATCGTTCTTATTCCTAGGGTTAAATCGCCTATTTGCATGACCGAATTTCAGCCTATCAGTTTATGTAACTCGGTCTATAAATTGATTTCCCGCATTTTAGTTAACCGCCTACAGTGTACTCTCCATGATGTCATTGACCCCTCTCAAAGTGCTTTTCTCAAAGGCAGGCTGATCACAGATAATTTTATTGTGGCTTTTGAAGCATTTCATAGTATGCAAAATGAGGTTGTCTAGTGGGAATAAACACTGTGCTCTTAATCTAGATATGTGAAAGGCGTTTGACAGGGTGGAGTGGGGATACTTAAAGCTCATGTTGGAAACTATGAAGTTTCCACCCCGTTTCTCTAATCCAATCATGCAATGTGTTCATTTTGTCTACTATAAGGTTTTAATTAATTAATGGGAATCCCTCGGGAAAATTATCCCTACTCGGGGTATCAGTCAAGGCAACCCCTTGTCTCATTTTCTCTTCATTTTATGTGCAGAAGGCTTCTCGGCAATGATCCGCAAGGCGGAATCCGCCTCCTTAATCCGTGGGTTGAGATTTGGAAGATCGGGACCCTTCCTCTCACATCTTCTGTTTGCAGACGACTCGCTCCTTTTTTTGGAAGGAGATTTTCAGAATGTTATGGCTGGTAAAAATATTCTTGTTGATTATGAGACCTTTTCGGGTCAGTCGATCAATTTTGAAAAATCATCCTTATTTTTCAACAAGGATTTTGATGCTCCTTTAGTCGAGGACCTCTGTGTTGTGTTGGGTGTTCAGCTTGGTAAGGAAATTTTGATTAAATATGTTATTCAAGATCCCTACCTATGTAATGCAGTCCTTCCACATTTCCAAATCTGTCGTGGAATAGATCATGGTTATGATAAGGCGGTTCTTGTGGTGCAAATGAGGGGGAAACCGGGGGATTCATTGGGAAAACCCGGTTATGTCTTCCGAAATCAAAAGACGGGTTTGGTATTCGGGATATGTGGACTTTTAATTTAGCTTCGCTAGCTAAGCAGGAATGGAGAATCATACAAAATCCGGACTCTCTTCTAGCCCGTATTCTTCGCTCGAAATACTTCCCCCAATAGAACCTTCTTTGAGGCTAAGAAGGGATCAAGTCCCTCTTGCGTTTGGAAAAGTCTTCTCAAGGATCGGAGCATTCTTCATATGGGTCTAAGATAGAGGGTTAACAATGGCGCGTTGATCAGTATTTGGGATGACCCATGGCTGCCCCTTCCGGATTCGTTTCGGGTATCCTGAAACAAGGCTCATCTCCTTCCCAATGGCTTGGTAAGGGACCTTATTTGCACGGATCCACCGAGATGGAATACCCAACTATTACAGGATCTTTTTTGGCCTAATGAGACGGATACAATTCAAAGTATCCCTCTTGTTACAGCACCAGGTCCGGATTGCATTCTCTGGCACTTTACGAGTAAAGGCTGCTACACCGTTCGTTTTGGGTACAACGCAGCGATGGCTGGAAAATCACGCACGCATGATCATATGGGTTCTTCATCTTCTACGGGAGAGGAAAGATTTTGGCGTCGGTTATGGAAGCTTCCAGTACCGCCTAGAATTTCTGACTTCCTATGGCGAGCTTCTTTGGACAGTCTTCCAACAGCGAGTAATTTATCTATAAGAATTCAGATCCCTACTACGGAGTGTCCTGCTTGCAGCGCAGAGCAAGAAAACACCTTGCATTGCCTAATCCGATGTCCATCAGCGATGCACGTATGGAATTTAAGTACACTTTATTCAGATGTATTTTTTGCCGCTTTAAGGATATGTTGGATACAATTATGCAACTGAAATCCTTGAAAGAGGCTTGGGGTATTTGGAAGAATCGAAATTTGTTCACTTTTAAAGGCAAGCACCTGTCCCCGAGCTCGATCATCTGTGAAGCTTCTTCAGCGGCCGGAGAGTTCTTTAATTTGGTCACCAGCTCTCCGAACCTTCACTGCCCACTGCCGGATCCTTTTTACAAAGTCAACGTGGATGGCTCATGGGATAAAGGGAAATCATCTTTTGGTGTTGTTATCCGAGATTGCATGGGTATTCCTATTTTGGAGTATTGTGGTAAGCTATTTGGATGTGTCAGTGCTGGGCACTCAAAAAATTTGGCTATCATGGAGGGTCTTAAAGCTGCTACAATGGCGGGGCTGCGAACCTTCTACTTGAGAATGACAGTCTTCAAGTTATTTCACACTTGGGCGCCCGGAGTCGGACTTCTCGGCCATAGGTAGGGGTGTGTGTTCGGTACGAAATTTCGGGACGAAATTCGATTTTGTAATTTTTTTATTAAACCGAACCGAACCATAATAGTTTGAAAACCGAAATTACCAAACTAAAATAATTTCGGTTCGGTTCGATACGGTTCCGTAAAAACCAAAATAACAAATTCAAATTTTAGTGCAATATAATAATTCAAACCAACTCATGACTACTTATCACTTTTAGATATCCTAACAAATATTGTGAAAACACAATTAATATTGAGGGAATACACACTATAAAAACATAACTGATGTCCATTTAAAATTATTAGTGGCTCAACACAGATACATATCTTAACGTAGTTGTTCACTAAACACTACCAAACATAAATTAAAAACCAACAACTACCATCAAGTAATAGAAGAGACTGTATAGTAATTAATTTAGAAATAAAATAATTAATATAATAAATTATATTTTGAAATAATTTTGGTAATTCGGTTTTCAAAAAATGAAAAATCGAATACCAAATCTAAATTTTGAAATTTTCGATAAACCGAACCGACTAATCTGAATATACCGAAATACTGAACCAATTAACAAATTTCAATTCGGATCGATTCGGTATTTTGGTTATACCAAATAGTGAATACCCCTAGCCATATGCTTTGTTTTTTATTCTGCGAAATCAATTATATCATCCTTTGATTCAGCTTCCCTCTCATTTGTTAAGCGAGAGGGGAATAAAGTTGTTCATTGTCTAGCTCGTTTAGGCCATAGCTATTCAACTATTTCCTGGGATTTTAATCTCCCAACTCCTGTTCTAGCTGCGATTACACATGATCGTATGCTGCTTTCGTAATATATTGCACTCATCTGGGTTTAAACAAAAAATAATACAAAAATAAAGAAGTTCCAAATTCTAAGGAGAATTCCATATTTATTGGGGTAATATAATCCTTACGTAAGGGGCCATCCTATCCAACTTTCACACACTAAGATACGTTTCAGGCATGGATGATTATCATAAGAGATTCCCAACATATCATAAAATTCTCGTTATTGAAAATCCATCGATTCCCAAACCCAGAAGACAGACGAAATCTTATGATTCCTTCTTAAGGCAAATACTTTTATGCATACCTCTTTTTGTTGATTCACACCATACTCTATTCTCGTCAAAAAATTCAGGAGTATTATGGGTTGGCTATGACTAACATGTGATATGATGTTCATGTGTAGTCTAAAATCTATATGTTGAGGATGAATTGTAGAAAAGATTTTTACCGTAATAAATTAAAAAATGAGAGGGGTTGGGAAGTGTAATATTTAAAAGAATACTTTAGATTTATTTTAGTTTAGCATTTTAGAAAGTGTTAAGGCCGCCGGGAAAAATTCTCCATGGGACGGTACTTGTGGGTACCTGTGAGACATGAAGGTTACGCGACATATCCTACAGGTGGTCATGTCTCAAATTATATGAGAGGAGTGTGGGCCGTACCCACAAAGACCGCCCCATGCCAGACTTTCCCAGGCCGCCCTGATCTTACAACATTCACTAGTGTATTGATTGGATGGTAGTGACTAAAGTTGTAGCGAGGGCCTTAATGTCATTATAGTGAATGAAATATTCCATAACGATTAGATTCCTAAATTAAGGTTGCCACTACATTTTAAAGGTCTGATTGGATTGTGTTTATTGTCTAGTTTTCAAAATTTTAGTCTCAATCTCAATTTAATCTTAAATAAAAATCAGTATTCCGAGATAATTAATAATTGATATTTCATATTCAAACTTACCTCAAATAAGATTTGGACTTCGATTGATTTTCAAACTAAATCAAAATCAAATTAGGCTTAATCTAATTAGGCTCTAAGACATCTCTTTTTCCTTTTCTTTTCATTGAAAAGTCTATGTATACATTTATCATGATGTTCATCAAAAAAAAATACATTTATCATGACTTCAAGAAATTGGCAGAGGATTGCCCAATTTAGGCACCAAAGGAAGGGAACTTGAACTTGGATGTCAATATTCCACGTGGCTATAAAACATTAGCAATCCTATAATACTCCTATCAACATCATTAAAGGTGATGCAACGAATGTGATCTTTTCTTTGAGGGGCACACTGAATCGAAAGAATGGAGTGGTAAACCCATTACTGATCAATGTAAGAAGTTGATCCAGTCACTCAAGCATTGCAAGATTATGCCTATTGATAGGAGTCACAATAATGTTGCCCATAATTTGGCACAATGGGAGAAATTATATCATAGGAATGGTGTTGTTCCCTTTGTAAAAATCCCCCCCCCCCCAACAATGTATTTTACTATCCAGACTCTTCTGATCTGGGTAATGTCATTTTGGATTATTGTAACTCTTCTTCATTCAATGATTAAATTAACTTTCATAAAAAAAAAAAAAAAAACATCTTTTAAGAAAGAATTGACATGCATAGTGTGAGTAGGAGCCCATAAGTAATTGGGTTCACCATTAATGTTCATTTAGCTATTTTTAACAATGACTTGATTAGGGCAAAAAATCCTCTGTCCCCATTTGTGTGTGTCCCCATGTCCCCAACCAATCACAATTCACCATGTGTATATATAATTTAAACAAATATTTATATAGTAAATTTTGATTGGTTGGGGACACGGGGACACACACAAATGGGGACAGAGGATTTTCACCCCTTGATTAGGGGTCACTTTGGCATAGATCCAACTTTGTGGGATTGGCCCTACAGTCCTCTCACATGAGTTGGAGTGGAGCCTACCTGTAAAGTATTTCCCGCCACAACTCATGTGAGAAGACTGTGGGGCAAATCCCACAAAACCGGTCATATGTTAGAATTTGCCCTTGATTAGAGCCCTCTATGTATCACACATCTTTTCTTATGTTAAGTCCAAATGTGTTAGGTAGAAGATGAAAATAAAAGAGAGCCATGGTTGGAGGTTTTGGACTCCTTAATAACATTTATTTTATCTGCAAGTATAAAACACAATTTTAATTGAGTTTTAAGTAAATAAATAATTTTTTTTTCAAATAGCATAAATAAATAATTATTAATATTTTTCTCATTTGCATCCGCACGTATAGACAAAATATCTAATTCAAAATAGATACATTAATATTAAAACAGCTATTTTCAATTATATTCATCAATATTTTGATTCGACATCTGCAAATATCTTATTTGTAACAATAGATCATGGATTAGACAACATGTCCTGATATTAATAAAAAAATTAAATTACAATAAATTTTTTTCAATTTTTCCCCCCAAGTAAACACAGAATTTATTAGATTGAGTTGTTGAATTTACAAAAGTTGAAACATAGAAATGAAAATTCATAATTTAGAATACTTCTTGAGAGGATCCCCAGCAGAAAATTTCAAACTTTCAGGGACATGCAAATTACACAAAAGGGTAACTCTAGATGAAGAAATCAACAATCTGTTATTTTTCTCCTCCTCCTCATCATCTGAATTTCCAATAATGCCCTCTTTCTTCATCTTCTTCCAGAATTTAACTTCCCAAACCTGAATTGTCTTACCAAGACTCAAAGGAACAGCTTCAGCAATAACAAGATCACCAAGATTTGCACTTTTCATATGATTAATAATTAAATTAATCCCAGCAACCCTTTGGAACCCAGATGCCATATGGGCTCCAATACTTGATAATGATTCAGAAATCAAAGCTGTGATTCCACCATGTAATACCTTAAATGGCTGACAACATTTTGAGGTCACTGGTAAATGGCCTTTGATTTTTGTGGGGGAAAGTTCATCTATCTCAAATCCAATTGCTGATAGTGTAACATCCAATTCCCCTGTTTTTGATGATGAAAACTCCTCTGTTTTTGATGATGATGATGATGATGCCATTAAAGGGTATTAATGGAAAAGAATTTTAAGGTTCAAGAAATGATTTTGAGAGGCTTTGAATTTGACATTAGAGGAGAATGATGATGATGATCATGATGATGATCATTTAATATAATTCTATATGGTTTGGATTGGTTGGGTGGTAGGTACAAGCTATCATCATGGGAGATAGTGGGTGTGGTGGTGGACCTTTGACATTTTGTATTTTTTCTTACCTAATTCAATGTTTCGGTTACGGTGCTAAACATAAAAAATTCAATATATATTATATGATTTTGGACATGTGTTAATTAGAAAATATCTAGTTGAATGAAAAAAATTTAATTTTGAGATCAGCTCCAACTTCTCAATCCCAAGTCATCATATGTTCTCACCACTAACGATTATTTTAACATTAATTTTGTCTGAAAATAAGCCTTAACCAATTTTGACGGTACCAAATAACTTAAATTCCTTTACTGATTTTGTCATTAAATGAAATATTATTGACATAAAATTATCTTTAAATATACAATCCACATGTTTACGAGCTTTTAGACCTCTCCCGCTCCAAGTTAAATTTCCATCCGGATAAGCTTAGCCAGTGCTAACTCTAGTCATCAGTAATCATTTTCAGGCAAATTGGTATGGATTTTTCTGACAAGGACTTTCTGGACCATAATTAACCATATTATCACAAAATTGTATTTCTCTTCATTCTGTAATGATATAACCAGTTCTGAACCATATGATCCAATGGACCTGATTCATATCAGAACTATCCGATTGATGCATTTGAATAACTTTAGTTATCAACAATCATTTTCAGGCAAATGGTATTGGAGCTCCAAATTCAAAATGGATGTATTTGAATAGTGTTCTGCTCAAAAAAACAGAACATGAGATATCACGTTCGGAAAATTACATCTCTGCTTGCAAACAATTTAAAGTAAAATTTCCAAAACCAAATACCATCCAATTTTTTCCATTGCCAAATTAATAATTGCACAAGTGTACTTCAAAAAAGAAAAAAAATTATTATCGGAGGCTTCGGAGCAAAGGAGGTGCCAAACTTCGTACCTATTATTCCGAGTCGAGTCATAAGTGTTGCTTCAATTACATAATAGCAGAAAGGTCCAGTAGTGGACAAGAAGAATACAGGTTTTGTAAGTAAAGGAAACTCTTACCAAGAAGTCTTCTACTCAAGTCATTAATGGGGAGCTTGGGAACAACATTTTAACATTACAACATTAATAGGTAAAAACCATAAACATACATTTGTATCCATATAAGGTTTTGATTCAGCAGCCAGTGATGTAATAAGCAGGCAGGCGACACCGTCTACATACCTTTTTACACGACAAAAACAGAGTAGCTTTGCAGAGCAAAGAAAACGTTATGTTTCCGAGCAATCAAAAGAATATTTCTCATATACGATCAGCAACATACTTTCGAAGAGAGTCAATCGGGTTGAGGGAGTTAGCATTCGTTATCCCCTGACACCTAATCTTAATTCGAGCAAGATAATCAGCAGCAATCCAACCGAAGCTTAACATTACCGTCTCTCCAACACCTTCTGGTACTTGCAACTCCAGTGACTTTTTTACCCAAGTAGGATGGTACGTTACCTGATACCATGCCGATGATTTCCTTTCATACAATACATTTTTCTCTTCATCGGAAAGAAGATTAAAATCTGGCTGCATTTGCTCGAAAACCTTCCTGAAGTCCTTTCTTAGGTTATCGTAGGCATGTTTCAGTTTCTCCTTCAAATCGCCCAACTTTTTGCTACTGGACTTCGGCATGGACCATATATGTGCAGTAACGACCTCCTCTTCGTTTTTTACTTTGTACTGCCCTAAAAGACCATTCAGCTGCCCATCATAAGAACATTTAAAACTCCACGCCTCTTCAATAAAAGCATCAGAACCAGAAATTTCGAGTTCTTTGTCGTAAGGAATATGCTTAGGATCAAATGTCATATTGGAAGAAAGAGTAGCTTCTTCATCATCACAAGCATCTTTCACTTGACGATAAAGCCTACCTAAAATCTTCTTTGACCGATAACTTTGAAACTCTTCTTTACCCATAAAATCAGGATACATTTTGGGTTTATATTCAGCCGGCATAGTCACAACCTTTCCAGTTTTGGGGAAATCAACTGCTGTTGCAGCTAGCTCTGCCAATTTAGTGCACTTATCATCCAGCGCCCCTTTATCACTGAGGTCAGCATGGACCACATGTGCATTGCAGATGGCACCGAGGCTTTCAGTAACCATGTTCTTGGCGAAGAATTCTATAATGTCCTATAAAGCCACAGAAAACAACAGGGAAGAGAAAAAATTAAAATAATCAGATCAGGTCTAGTTTCCTTTTAAAACAACTTCAGATGCAAAAAAGAGAAGAGAACATTCATAATAGTGGGAGATATTGCTTATAATGATAAAAATTCCGAAAAAATATTATTAACATTACACCTAATACCAGTCAGGTCATGACTAGTTAGAATAAAGCTACCTTTCAAACAACAAAGAAATAACTGAAGAACCAGTTACAAAATAAGCAAGTTCGACAATTTCTAGTTAGGTAATGTGTAAAGGGCGTAGATATGATCTCAAGCAAATATAATTTAACCTATGCAAAATATAATCAAGGCAGAAGATTACCTTATGCTTGACTTCACGGGGCAACGATTTAATTTCTGACGGGGAATAATCCATTGGAGGCCAGCTCTTCTGAGAAGGGGGAATCAGTTTCTCGTCCCAAGTAACAAAGTAAAGATCTCCATCTAAGTCACTCCCTGAAGCTTCATTTGTATGTGGTCTATCTCCATTCTGAGGAAAGACGAGACAATCGTATAGATGGTGTAACTGTGGAGCCTGTACAGCCTTCAAAATCCGCACATCTCCGGGATGAAGACAAGGGTTCTTAGCTATTACCACATAGCCTTCTACTACTTGTAGAATTTTCTCTGTCCCGGAAAATTTAGAACCATGATTAGAAAAGCAGTTTTCAAGAGAAGGGTGTGACACTTGAATAAAACATTGGCCTTGCTC
Source organism: Vinca minor (assembly GCA_026122235.1). Taxonomy (NCBI): domain Eukaryota; kingdom Viridiplantae; phylum Streptophyta; class Magnoliopsida; order Gentianales; family Apocynaceae; genus Vinca; species Vinca minor. The sequence continues at coordinate 5,904,172 of JAOCZM010000142.1, forward strand.
AAGCACGCCTAGCTCATCCAAGCAGCCCATCAACCATCTTCCAGATGGAACAAAGATCCTAGCCCTTTCCCTTAGGTCCCCAAGCTGTGCAGCCCTTATAGTAGTTAACATTCCCCGAAGATGAGGTTCGGTTTCAGGTTTGAAACCAGCTGTCAACATTATTGCTGCGGTAGTTCCTTGCTCAGCACATGAAGAAGTAAGAACATCAAAAGCCACATTGGTGTCAACAAGCATCTGATTCAATTGGTCGAGCATCAATTCTTGCATTTTCTTGAATATATGGTCTTGAACATCCAATGCAGAAAGTAAAGTGATAATTTGCCTGTTCAGAAAACCAGGCTGAAACCGAGCCCACGAACAAATTTCAAGAACTCTGTGTTTCGACTCAAATTTCTTCATACTAGGCCTGAGGTGTAGACGGATCCTATCACATTTTTTTGATGGCCAGCAAGCAATGACACCTTTGCAACCGGCAAACCTGATCTGATACGCGCATGGTGGATTTTCGCTCAACCGCAATCTCTCCGCAACTTCTGCTGCCAAATCAGGTGATATTTTACCAATCCCATCAGAGAAAACATACCCATTTCTCTCTATATCAGGGACTTCTGAGTCAATCTCACTTTTCGGGACTTCCACCGTTGCATAAGTTGATGAGAAGCATTGACCCATCCTTGCAGCACATTTCGCAATGTTTCTATTCGTGAAACTTCCCATCCAATTGATTACAGTGGTCACCCCGATATTTCTATCTTCAGCAAAAAACCAGGCAGAACGGTCCCTCAATTGATTAGCTGAGAAAGCCAGAAAGGAGTACTTCCGGCCGCATAAGTAGAAGCCTTTTTCCAAAATACTTTTCACCCTAATATACATTGTTGTCCTTTGAAGGGTTGAGTTTGCAGTAATGTCTCGCACGATAGGAGCAGCATAATAGTCCAAAACATTTTTATTCATTGTCTGCATACCCTCATCCATGAAGGTGACTCTTAGAAACCGATCAGCAACATCTCTATAATTCCGCAGCACCCTATTTGACAGTTCCACTTCAGGTGGAAGACAATATGCTCGAGCTGGTGTTATGATCAGCCTTCTCACTTCGACGATGTCATCCAACTGTCTAGGTTTCTCCATAAGTTTAGGGTTTCTGATCAGCCATTTCTGGACAAGTTCAAGTCTCTTCGGAGCATCATAGATGGGCCATTTATAAGAATATATGTGCTTCAATGCAGCTAGATTGACCTCTTCTGGTTGGATTCTCAGCAAATGGAAAAACTTATTACACATTCTGTGCTGATTTATTATACCTCTGTGCATGACAGCATTAACCAAAAATAAGACCTTAAAGGGTACACCTTCCTCGTGCTGGATACAGAAGAAATGATCTTTTGGTTGGGGCATCCCGAAATCAGGTTCATCTTTTGTATTAAGAACCGTGCCTAAGCGCACATCATCTGTGTTTACCCTCCTATCTTTAAGATATTCTAAAGCATTTTTCAGGTTCGCACGATTACGAGGACGTATTAATATTCCATAAGTGTTACATCTGCCGATTGCCCCACTAGGTGTAAAATCGGTTGTGCGAATCCAGGGATCATCATCATCCAACAAATCATATGGAACTGTTTCTTCAATGTCATCATCGGCAGTTCTATAATATACCAAAGGAGATGAAGCCAACTGTAACAAAATTTTATAACCCGAACGATCTTGATATTGTTTTATCTCATTGATTTCTCGCACCAAGAACTCAACCTTAAAATTGCATCTTATTACAGCATACCTAGTTTCACCCCTGATGTAGAAAGCAGTATCCCTGGAGAAGAGGAATCTGCAAGAGTTGTTAAAGGGGTCGACCAAAAAGTCTACTCCTTTAGGAGGTCCCCTCCAACCAACAAAAAATGTATCTAAGCTGACCATGAACCCAATCTCAATCCCAACATCAGAAAACCTGAATGGTGTTGTGGTCCTCCTCCTCTCGTTTATTCTGTGCGGATTTTCAGGCCCCAAGCTGAATATCAGAGATCTATTGCCCAATATAAGTTCACCGCGTCCTGCAGCATCAATAGCAGACTGCACTGCATCTGAAGTAGCAAAATGCACAAATGCATGGGGCTCCACTCTTTCGTAATCATTTTTTCTTTGTACAGACGAAACATCAATATCAAAAGCTGGGTATGAATCGAAAGGAGTAGACGAAGTCTTTAGTCTACACCTCCAAACTAATCCAATAGTTTTCTCAAAATAGCCTAAAAGCATTTTTGCAGTGACATAATCTTCAAGCCCTCCAACACTAATTTGAGTAACAACTAAATTCATTTCCCTTCTATCCGATCCCATTATTCTGGCGAAAAATTTCTCAATCAAATTCTGAAATTATTTTAACATCCACTTCCTGTATCTTCTATGTCCCTGCCAACAAATATGAAATCTTTTCAGAGAAACTTACATGTAGAAGAGCAGAATCACTTAATCAAGGGAAGGTTATGATGCAACAATAAGAAGTAGGTGTCTTGAATACACAAGAACTCCTTTTCTTTTTTTTCTTTTCCATAAGAAGGTTATGATGCAACAATAAAGATGTAGGAATTACCATATAAATTCAGCTTTACTCTGTAGCACAAAAGTGTTCTGGAACTTAAAATATTCTGCTAAACTAGCCTCTAATAGTGTAAAGGTGAACGATAATCTAGATCTAGACAAAATCAACTTGTAAGTGTTCCTGCAGAGAAGCTCAAGAATTTATGTCTGTATCAATAAGCAAACCAACTTGATGAAGGATGACAACCAAGCCCCAAACCTAAATTTCTTGTTTCTACAACCAACATTTGAAACTTATTTAATTACTTTATGCCAAAAATATAATCAACCTTTGAGAATACATATAATTCAGGTTTATCCAGTTCTTCAAGAAGATACAACCAGCCACAAGAAAGTCAAAATTCTTGCAGTTCCAATAAATTAGGGGCTATACAGCTGAAACTTCAATCATTCACCCAAAACCCCAATTACCCTATCTGATTACACACAAAAAGATTCAAGAACAAAAAATAGAAGTACAGAAATTCCCAAAATTTCACAAAATCCAAAATCAAATATAAGTAATGCATACACCAAATCCAGAATCAATTTGACTTGAAATTAGTTTTAACAGAAAAGATTGGCCTTATCTATGATATGTATATCAGCAATCAGGACTGGATTACATAATTTACAAAATGTAACAAATTTCAACAAAAAATGGACCATTTTTTTTTATAGATTACCAATCATCAAGATCAGAAAGCCCTGATCTTTGGAACAGAAAAGACTTGAACTTTATACATAATTCAAGAAACCCCACCAAACTTTTTCAGCAACACGCAAAGTAAGGCAACCAAGAATCCAATAATCAGTTAAATAACTTCATCAAAGTTAGAACAGTCATCATTTTATTCGAGAACCCAAAATTCCAAGAAATCCCACAAATTACCAACCTTACTGCGTCAATACTGTGGTGAATAACGAATCATCAGAGCAAAAAAGGGTTTGATTTTTTTTTTTTTTTGCAGAATTCAAGAAATGCCACCAATCTTTTCGAGAAAATGAATTAAAGATCAATTTCACAAACAGGTGGTGTGCGCTCTAAGTTTAAGTAGAAATGGAGTTGACAGTCGAAAGAGATCAAGAACAAAGAAGTCCAATCATTTCTTCTTCTTTTGACCCATAAAGAAAACCAAACCTTTTTTTAGAGAGAGAAAATTAAAACTAACCGTTTGTGATTTTTCCACATCTGTATCAAGTAAGGAATGCGGAATAAATAGCCAATTTGGTCATTAATGTATCTGCGTTTAACCACTCTATCATTTTTTGCATTTTTAAACTTTTAGAGTCCCCAATATATTTATGGACAGTCAATTTCATCATTCTGTTAAAAACTTTGGTATTTTTCGTCCAAATTGATGACATGGCATAACGGAGCTCCAACTGCATTTCTCCTGCAAGGGAAAAATGGGAAAAATAATATTATTCTTCTTCTCCAATTCAGATGTTTCTCACCACCGCCTCCGACTACCGTACACTACCAGCACATTACCGAACATGGCCAATCTGAACAAAAATTTGGGTCCAGATACACTAAGAATCTACAACAAATAAATCTGAACCATACTTTTGAACTGCCAAAATGAATATGTGCAAAAAAACTTAACAGTTCTTAATGAAATCAATAAAAAAATAATAATAATAATAATAATAACTAGTTAAGACATCGAATGAATACTTCCAAGGCTCAATGGAAAGCATGCCAGTTAGAACAATGAATTATAAACACCTCTAGAACCGCAAATCAAGCCTCAATTAATGCCACAAATTAATTACTAAAAATCTTGAAATTCATAGCAAGAACACAAGAATTCCCAAAAAATAACAATAAAAATCCAGCAATTAAAAAGTACAAGAGGGAAATCACCAATTTGGAGCTTGAAAATGAGATAGAATTCTTGCCACAAACCTTCGCTTTTTGGGCCGCCGTAAATTCAGTCAACCGCCTTTGATCGAAAGTTGCAACCACTGGTGGTGAATTGAAACAAATATGTGTTTGGAAACGAATACATGATTGTCTAAGAAACCCAGAAGGAACTGCAATGAATTCATTATGCTCAAGGTTCTTATTATTAATTGTTGCAAGTGTTTGCTAAAGTCGTCATCTTTGATGAATTACAATTTGGTGGAGACGATAAGAGGGATGAAAGGTTTTTTTTCCCCCGAAAATACCCTTCGAGGAGAGAGAATGGAAGTGAAACATTATGCCACGTCATCTTATTTGACGAAAGTTTTTGAAGTTTTAGACAGAAGGATGAATTTAGCAAACCGTAAATACATTGGGGACCCAAAAAGTTAAAAAATGATGAAAGTGGCTAAGCACAAATAATTTCATGACCAAATTAGCTATTAATTCAGGAATGCGTGATTTGCTAATAATTTTGCATTCTTTTGAAATAAGTTTCCCTTTTCTTTATCTAAATTCTTACTTGAGGAGATAAGCACCTAACAAATTGATTAACTAAATTAAATGTTAAAAATACCGTGAAATCATTAATACCAATCGGGTGAATATTGTTTAATTTGGATTTTAATCAATTTTACTTAGTCGAAAAGCATTTCCCTTCTCACTATTCTCCTCTTAATTTAAAACATTTTTTAACAAAAAAATAAAATTTCAAGAATACGACTACCCCTCCACCCCGCACCCTTGCCTTAAGTAGGAGCCTGTTCACTCCTACCACCGTTTGGACTGGATGCCCGATTAAAGAGGGGATGTGATGGAATCGAGGTGAATATTTTTCTTACTATTGATGTTGGGTAGGGGTGTGCACTATTCGATAATAACCTAGAAACAAAGTGAACCGAATTTAAATTTGTTGTCCATAATTGATATTTGATTAATATGGTTTGGTTAATATGAAAACTAATACCCAATTTTCTATTTTTGGGTTCGGTTTAAGTTTGAAAAGTCTTTAACCAAAACAAACCGAAACCCAAATTAATATTTACATAATTATTTTTAAATTGTAATTAATACTATTACTAATATACTAACTTTTTTTCTTTTGAGAAAACTAATATGACTTTAATTTACTAAAACCAAATCTTTATGTTTAAACTAGTGTAAAATAAGACAATATTCTAAAAGGTTAGAGTCGACTTATAGAGGAACTCCATTGCTAGTGGTGACGACTAATTCCTCACATATGGGCAGTTCCACTGGTGTCTCACCAAGTCAAATAAGCAACAAAATAATTTGATTATAATGATGCCGGGTTTATCCAAACCAAAATTTGATTTTGAGTTTAAAATGGTTTGTTTCGGACTTTTAAAAAATACAAGAAAATCATATATTAATCGAATATTAACCAAACTGCCGAATGCACACACCCTTAACATCGAACGATGACATATGGCATTATTTTTTCGTCTCCACCTCTACTTCGCCTTGTTATGAAATTTCTTAGCTCTATAAAAACAAGAATTTTTCATCCGACAATAAAAATTTATCTTACAAATGCAGAACTCAAAATTATCTCGCACCTTTGCTCATTTGGCTCGTAATTTGAGCTCACAAATATCGAATCGAATAATGAGATACTTACAAACTGACTCAACTCACTTCCACCATAGACATACTGTCACAAACTAACATAGAAAATATATAATATATAAAGTTATGTCAAGTTAATGTAGAACCTTAATGATGTGACATGTGATATATTATGAGACTTGTTCCAATCATAAGTTTTCATGTGACAACTTTGTCATTAATTTTCTTTTAAAAATAGTGTTTCGTGAGAATATAATCTTCATCTTCATTATAAAGTTATATAATTACAAGAAAAGTATGTAACATAAATGAATTGAATTTAAATGAAGAAGTTCAATGCTTTTTTTTTTAATGCAGAAGTTGAATGATTTTCTTTTTTAATAAAGAAGTTCATTGGTTCTTTTTAAATGAAGAAGTTGAATATGTTTTTTTAGATAAAGAAGTTGAATGGGTTTTTTTTTTTAAAATGAAAAGGTTCAATAGTTTTATTTTTTTAATGAAGTAGATTTAATGTATATATCAGGGCTAAAAGTATTCCATCATAAAGTAGATTTAATATTTTAAGAAAAATAACATGTATATAGGAATTCTAAAAGGTTATGTAACATAAATGAATTGAATTTAAATGGAGAAGTTCAATGGTTTTTTTTTCAATGAATAAGTTGAATGGTTTTCTGTTTTAATGAAGAAGTTCATTTGTTCTTTTTAAATGAAGAAATTGAATGAGTTTTTTTTAAATAAAGAAGTTAATGGTTTGTTTTAAATGAAGAAGTTCAATAATTTTATTTTTTAATGAAGTAGATTTAATGTATATATGAATTATAAAAGTCTTCCATCATAAAGTAGATTTAAGGGGGTGCATTCAATTTAGATTCTATAGGATTTTTAAGGAGTTTTTAAAGAGTATAGTTATTCAATTTAGATTTTAAAAAGTCTACTAAAATCTAGAGGTATTCAATTTAGATTTTAAAAAGTCCATTAAAATCTAGAATTATTCAAAACTCTATAGATTCTAATAGATTTCATTAAATGTAGGATTTTGATGGATTTCCTAGATTTAGATGTGTATTGTGAAATCTTTTATTTTTCCTCAAGATTTTGATTTTCTCTCATTAATATTAAAATTAAATGTCTTTGATAATATTATCTTAGATTACAATTTTTCAGTGATCTCATTTCTTTAAAATTATAATAAAAAAAAAAAAATCAAACTCATAAAAAATGAGATTTTTTTTAACATTGTTAGAAAACTCAATATGTAATGTTTATTTCTAAAAAACAAGATATATTGTCATAATATCCAAACAAATTTCTTCCTGATCATTTTCAAATAGAAATTAAAGAAAGCAAACTTTTTCTTCTCTATTTAACCACAGATTTATATTTTCCAAACATGAATTTCATTTCCCTGAAAGAGAAAGTCAAAAGGAAAAAAAAGAGTTCAAACAAAACTCATCACAAGACATATCTTAATTATGCCAAAGAAAAAATATGAGTAAGTAAATTATACAAACATTGAGCAAATAAATCAAAAAAAGCCGCAGTTACGTGATCTCCAAAAAAATCAAAGACCATCACCAAACTTTTTATATTTAGCAAAATGGTTTAATTTCAAAAAAAGATTGATAAACGTATGTTTACTTTGGAAATTCAACACCGCTAGATCTGTATAATACACCACTAAATGAGTCTTTTATTTATTTTTGGGTGTTATTCAAATAATATATAGACTTTATAAATCAAAAGAAATCCTGATAAATCAATCTAATAGAATCTACGTAAAGTCTGCATATATTTAAAACAATCCATAAAGTTAGTAGAATTCATAGACGTCTGAAAATCAATTAAAATATTTTAAAATCCAAATTGAATACACCCCCTTAATATTCTAAGAAAATAAAATGTATATAAGAATTTTAAAACTTTTACATACAAAAATATGCATAATAAATTTTTGGATTCTTATTAATGCATATAGGAATTATTAAAGACTTGTATTATAAAGTAAATTTAATATTCCAATAAAAACGGAATTCTTATTCATGTATATATGAACACCTTCAATGCCCAAAAACCTGACAATTTAATGAGTGTTGATTCTTTGATTTTGGATGAAAACGTAAGATTCATTCTAATTTATTTTGTTGTTGTAATCGTGATTATTCATTAGAAATTGAAACCTAGTGGTATTATATGATGGGTAAAAGGTGTTCACGCCCCCTAAACTTTTTTCGATTTTGATTTTTGACCTTGAACTAAAAAATGTAAAGTCATTGACCCTGAACTTTTATGGAGTGTTAATGTTTCTCTTTTCATCCAATTCCACCGTTAAATCTAACGGAATAGCAACATGCGACTCTCACATTACTTAACTTAGGGGCATTTTAAGAAAAAATAGACTGCGACCTAAAAAAAATCAAAATGGGATAAGAAATGGCTAAAACGTAATCGACTTACTTTACTCTAACAAGTTAGTGAACAATCTAAAATACATAGCACTTCGTTCAAACATTTATCTTGACATTTTCTTCTTAATGAAAAATATATTGTCCTCTTCTGTAAAAAAATAATATATTACATACTACTAGTAATATGTATTTGGTCCATTCTCATGTTATTTGATTTTTTTTGGGAAATTCATAACAAAATAGGTTTAACAAAAAAATATGAGGAAAAATTTTGGCGCATTTTTCTGATCCCATTTTGAATTTTTTTAGGTCAGGTTTTTTTCCCAAAATGTTTATGAGTTAAGTCATTTGAGAGTCACATGCTACTATTCCGTTAGATTTAACAGTGGAATTGGATGGAAAGGGAAACAATAACATACCATACAAGTTCAGGGTTAAGAACTTTACATTTTTTAGTTCAGGATCATATTTTTAGGGAGCGTGAACACTTTTTACCCTTATATGATTGCCCATGAAATATAAAAAAAAGAAAGAAAAAGAAACCCCAAAATATCTCCGACAGGTCGGCGACTAGTATTGGATAATATATGAGGGCATAGTAGGAAATTAACATAACATCCACTTCTATTTAAATGGCCCCCTAACACTTTCTCTCACTACACCAAAAAAGAAAAAGTTTACAATTTTTTTTGCCCTAACAATTTCTCTCTGCAGACGCTCTTCTAAACCCTAACCCTAATTGCCCTTTCCCCAAACCCCAAATCTCACAGATTTTTTCAGGTAAATTCTTCATATCTTCGAGTCACTAACTTTTCATGATTTCTGTTTGAAATTATTTGAATTAAGTTTGGATTTGTATTGGAAAAGCTTCAATTTTTTGACTGGATCTGTTTTGATTATTGTAATTTGCAGTACCAAAGAGGAGTTAAAGAAAAATGGGAGATACAAAGGAGAATGAAGCTTACGAGGAAGAGCTTCTCGACTACGAGGAAGAGGACGAAAAAGTCCCCGACTCCGTTTCCGCCAAAGTCAACGGCGAGTCCGCCAAAAAGTTAGCACCTTTTTTCTTTTTCTTTAATTTTGATTCTTAATATAAGTCGTTTAATACATGTATTGAGAATTAAGGAAGAAAACAAGTTACTTTATTAGGACTTGTATAACACTAATTCTATTTAATAGAGTAGTATTGATATTTTATTTACTTTGATATTTTGACTAACAAAGTAACTTTTTTTTTGCTTATTTAATTTTTGCTACATGTATTAAATGACTTATATTAAGGAATGGGGGAGTACATCTTTCTATGTGGATATATAGTTGTGAATGTTTTGCGTAGATTTATTTAGCTGGTTTTAGATTCATAGATATCCCACGTGTATTTTAATTTGTAGATTGCGTATCTAACGAAATTTCCTAATGTCCATAGCAAAAGTTTGTCCTTTAGCCTGGGTTTTGCTATCAAAATTAATTGTTGAGATGTATAATAAGTTGTCCTAAAAACATGAATTCCAAAGTGGCCACTTATTTAGTTGCAAGTTGTGACAGCTGCAGTAGGCAATTTCTGCATTTTTACTTGTTTTTTATAGAGTATGTTTTGTTATTACTTGGCAAACCATTGTATCTCTTTGTTTCTGAGAATTTGGACCTTTGTGTAATGTTTACTGAGCATGCGGTAGATATCTGGATTGACCTAATTTTTTAACTATTGTTCAAACGCACAGGGGATATGTGGGCATACACAGTTCCGGATTCAGAGACTTCCTTTTGAAGCCAGAGCTTCTTCGAGCGATTGTGGATTCAGGATTTGAGCATCCTTCTGAAGGCAAGACACTTTCCCTTGCTACTATTAGCCTGCATGAACCTGTCTTTTAGCCTAAAGATGAGCCTTTTTATTTACTGATGGAGTCTTCGTTTTCTCATTGAATTTTGTACGCTCGATGAGATTTAAGTCCTGGACTCATTATTGTGCGATCAAAAGTCTTGTCTTCCTTCTGGGCATAGTAGTGTCTTTATGGTAAAATGTTGAATCTGTTTTCTTCAAAATTTTCCTTTAGAATGTGTGTCATCTTTATTTAGTTAGTAGTTATATTCGAGTTGAGTTCTGCTCTCCTAATCCTGTGCTCCTTGTTAATCAGGTAAATCACTACTACAATTCCTGTTTTGGAGAAGTACAATGGTAAACTTTTTAAATTAAAACTGAGGCTTCCTTGGCTCCAATTTCTTTGGTTCTTCATCAGTTCAACATGAATGTATTCCTCAAGCTATTTTGGGTATGGATGTCCTATGCCAAGCAAAATCTGGGATGGGAAAAACTGCTGTTTTTGTTCTTTCAACACTGCAACAAATAGAGCCGGTCGCAGGACAAGTTGCTGCACTTGTCCTATGCCACACCAGGGAGTTGGCTTATCAGGTGTGTTGCAACTTGAATTCCATCTTATCAATTTTGTTTTAACCAGTATTTCTTGGTATCCAAAGACCTAGTTTGTGTATTGAAATTGTTTTCAGTTAGTGCAGTTGACTGATGCGTTCTTCCGTTTCTTTGTAGATTTGTCATGAGTTCGAGCGTTTCAGCACTTACTTGCCTGATATCAAGGTTGCGGTTTTCTATGGTGGTGTCAATGTCAAAATCCACAAGGATCTCCTTAAGAATGAATGCCCTCATATTGTGGTAGGAACACCCGGTAGAATCCTTGGCTTAGCTAGGGAGAAGGACTTGTCTCTGAGGAATGTGAGGCATTTCATCCTGGACGAGTGTGACAAGATGCTCGAGTCACTGGGTATGTTGAGTAATCCTACCCAAGTTCATTGCATTCTTCTGTAATTGACATTTCTCTTCATTTCTTTTCTATTCATCTTAATAACATTTGTTGGCCATGCCGTTGCAGATATGAGGAAGGATGTACAGGAGATCTTCAAGATGACACCTCATGATAAGCAAGTGATGATGTTTTCAGCTACGCTTAGCAAAGAGATTCGCCCAGTTTGCAAGAAGTTCATGCAAGATGTAATGTTCTGTGGTCAGATCTACTTGAATTTTGACGTCTACCATTTTCATTATTCCAGATTCCTTCCAGAGATAGTCCAGAATGCAGTAATTGAAGCACTATATACTTAACCATGTGTATTGTGTGTTATCAATCCCTCGACTGCAAAAGTTATCTTGGTGTGAGAGGAAGGCGTTGCTGATGGCAATCTGTGGCCCTAAATATTCTAGAACTTGTGGATCAAAATTCATAAGTCTGCTCTAGGCTTCGTTGTCCATGTTTTAGTTTCCATTAGCTTGTTTTTGTCCCTTTTTAACTTCTAATATTAGGTTATAGGAGGGGAAGGGAGATCTAGATGGTTCGATGATTAGTCTGTTTGTAGATTTTTAGCAGATGCATAGATTGTATGCTTAGAGACTTAGACCCTTGTATGCTATGTATTTCCGAGGAGGCAAATCCAGCAGATGGACCTTCAATTCAGGGGAATCACCCATCATTCATTTCGTTCTGGATTCAATATGCTTCAGGCGGGCTCCTAATATGCTTTACTGTGACATTTGTCCTTACAGCCAATGGAAATCTATGTGGATGATGAGGCCAAGCTGACCCTTCATGGTCTTGTACAGGTGTGCTTCTAAATTATTGTTAGGTAGCAATTGGTCAGTTTGAAACTTGGTTTGCTTTCAATTTCACGTTCCCTTTGTTCCCTGGCAGCACTACATCAAACTGAGCGACCTGGAGAAAAACCGGAAGCTGAATGACCTGCTTGATGCACTGGATTTCAACCAAGTTGTCATATTCGTTAAAAGTGTTAGTCGGGCTGGGGAGCTGAACAAGTTGCTTGTAGAGTGTAACTTTCCATCTATTTGCATCCACTCTGGAATGTCGCAAGAGGAAAGGTTTGGGTTCTCTCTTTCGGCCATATATTTTGGGAACTGTTTGATTTGTTTACTAGTTGCATAAGCAACCTTGTGAGGTATTACAGTATCATTGTGAACTGTTGCCCATTCTGATGGGAGTCTAGTGAAGCTTAACATGCTAGCACTTCATCTTGATATGTATTGGTTGATGTTCTTAATCCGGAGATTATCTGTTAACTGATTGATTTTGGGTGCTCTAGATTGACACGCTATAAGGGCTTTAAGGAAGGGCATAAGAGGATTCTGGTGGCAACAGATTTGGTTGGCAGGGGAATCGACATTGAACGCGTTAACATAGTCATTAATTACGACATGCCAGATTCTGCAGACACTTACCTGCACAGGGTGGGTCTGAGTTTGACTTGTGTTTGTGTTATCGTTTTTCTCTTTGATGGTCCTAATTATCCTAAATATTATACAGGTAGGTAGAGCTGGTAGATTTGGAACCAAAGGACTTGCTATCACATTTGTTTCGTCTGCATCCGATTCTGATGTTCTCAATCAGGTAAGTTAAATAAGATTTTTCATTTTTTTAAAATTATTTGGATTGATTTATTTAATCTAATAGCCTGCTGGTTAATTTTATGGCTATAGGTTCAGGAGAGGTTTGAGGTGGACATAAAAGAGCTTCCTGAGCAGATTGATACCTCTACTTACAGTATGTCATCTATTTCATGCTATTAACTCACTTTTGTTTTTAAAAAATTTTTTCCCTTTGCCCTGAGCATATATGGGAAAAAAAATTAAGCAAATGAACTTGTAATTTGGTTCCTTCGTTGAACTGAAGACTCTATACTAGTACTACTTGTCTTCATTTTCACGAGTTAGTGGCATCAATGTGCCTTAATTTAGCTATTTTCAGGATAGGTATGCATGGCTTATTATATTCAAATATTTATCTTCCATATTCACAAACCTAAATATAACCGAGTTCATAATATGTCTGCTTTATCTTATTTCGTGTTTTGCTTTCTGTTTGATCTGGTCTCTAGAGTGTCTGCTTTCATCTATAAATATTTTATCACTGAATGTGAAAAGAACTCGGAAAATTATTACCTATTTATGGATTAAAATTGAATTTACTGACATAATTTCTAGTTATATCTGAGATGGGATTAGTGGAAGGATTTCTTTTAACATTTCTCGATAATCGAGGTTTTCTTACTGGGACATGGCTTGCCTGTGATATTGGTTCTGCTGATTGATTGAATTATTTGGATGCCACTGCCTATTAAAGTCTCTTGCATCGAAATGCGTTTATGCAGTGCCTTCTTAAGGGATCATGATGGCCTTCTGGAAAAAAAAAATCTACATGGAGAATACAATGTCGTAGAGCCATCAAACTTTGATCAAGACACTTTGAATGTTTGGATAAGTTGATTCCGAGAGATTGACATTCTATTCTTCTATAGGTTTTTTATTCAACTCTTTTGTTAAAAACATTTTATGAATATTCTCTCTATGCAGATTATAGTAGATCTTTTAAGTTTAATATCCGTGCTTAATTTGTACTATTAGAGATATTGGTATGTATGGCCTGCTGAGCTGTTGAAAAACGGTAAATCTTGTTCCTCAGTGGCACGCGATCCTGGCATCGTCTTTGGTGTTGATGATGTGTACTTGTTAAAATAGCAAGACGGAGTTTGATGCGTGACATATTTGCTGTGGCCTTTATATTTGCTTTAGGTATTGTTGCACATTTACAAGTCTGGTATCCGTTATTTGCTTTAGGTATTGTTGCACATTTACAAGTCTGGTATCCGTCTGTTCCAATGTTCCCTCGTTATTGGATTTTTTCACCATGTAATATGGTCGTCGAAGGGGGAATGTTCGTACTCGCTCCGTTTTTAGTAGAATTCGGTTTTAATTAGATGTTATTTTAACAGTTAAAACAGTTTTAGAAAAACAAAAGACTCCCTTTGCTGTTTGAGATTGTACGTCTCATATTTTTTTTTTTATATAGAAAAGTGAATATTCACCTTTTAAGAAATTGTATGTCTACTTTTGTTTTTTAGAAAAATGAATATTCAGTTTTGAACAATGTAGTTTTAAAGGTGGGAAATACATTTAGAGAAATCAACAAAAAGTTCACTTCTTTCAGAGTTGATTTGTGGGTTCTACTAGAAAAATAAACATTCAGTTATAAATAATTGCGTTTTTCACACTAGAAGACAAAGACGATGCAATCAAATATCCACTCTGCTGTGTACAGGCCTGGTTTGTTTACTTTTCTATTAATCTAACATTGTTATTGAAATAAAAAGAAATGTTTCAAAAAAAGATAACATATATATTACATAATTATATATATATATTTATATAATCTAGAACAGTTAAAAACAAACAAAATCGTGAATATAATTGGAGATATTTTTTCTAAAAAATATATAATTTTTTGCTGTCTGGTCCAGAAAATCCGCATCCAAACGGACTCTACTTGAAATATCCGCTTTTAAACTAATTTGAAATTTGAAGTTCAAGTTTAGTACATATAAAATAAATCCGGACTAGTCCGCGAGTTTCGAGTCCATTAGACAGTGCACAAGGCCCCAAATCGGGACCAATAGAAATCAGCCATGTAATATGGGCTAATTCATATGATGATCCAATTTCAAAAGCCTTCAATACAGAAGGGCCTCGGTTGACGGGTCGATATTGAACTAGTACAAAAATAGAGCTCCAGCATTTATTTTTTTTGTGTTGATAAATTAACGCCAGAAGTCCTCAAATATATTATGATTGGAGATTTTGATTTCTTATCATTTTTTAATTTCTTTTAATTTACTAAACAATTTATGATTAGTATATAAAATCTTGATAGTCAACCGTTAATAAAAAAAAAATAGATTACAATAGGTTCGGGTGTGCTTAGATTGGGTCTGGTTTGGGTTTGATCTGGTTTGAGACTCAAACCCAGACTC
Organism: Vinca minor; assembly: GCA_026122235.1. NCBI lineage: Eukaryota > Viridiplantae > Streptophyta > Magnoliopsida > Gentianales > Apocynaceae > Vinca > Vinca minor. The sequence continues at coordinate 5,919,481 of JAOCZM010000142.1, forward strand.
AAATCAGCTTTGGATTGAGTATGAGAATGAAATATGAAGTGTTAAATCATCCCCAGACCAAATCCCAGACCAAATATGAAGCTTTGAATTCCACCACAAAACTAGAATATAATATAAAAATGAAGTATTTCTATATTATTTCATCTCTACCTTTTACAATAAAATAAGCCCTCTATTTATAGGGTTAGAAAATGTAGGTTATGAAACCTTTCATAAAGGGTAGTTAATGGAGCTTGAATGTGTAGGTTATGGACTTCTTGTAACTCCTCTTTCAATAGAGAGTTAAGGTATCCATAATGTTGAAGAGGTTATGGAATAAGGACTCCAACCTTAATATTTTCATAACAATATATATATATATATATATATATATATATATATATATATATATATATAAAAATAAAAAAAACTGGAGTTAATTGAAGACTAATTCAATGGGAAATAATTCATAGATAATTTTGATTGGAGATAATCCTTCCCACCAAACCCTTTAATTATAGATTCATGTACATCCTCCACTTCCTTAGCACTATCATACTATTATTTTTTAATAATTTTTTTTTTTTAAAATTGAGGTAGGAAAATTCGATTCCGCAACATGCATGTTAAATATCACAGCAGGTTATCAACTAGTCTGACAGGTGTTGACTATCGTACTATTAATTTACGTAATTCTTTTTCTTCTCTTTTCTTATGGAATATTATAAAACCTTAAAACCTCTCGAAATAATTTAGTATTATGCTATTGCTAAAACGTACACAAGTCTTCTTTTTTTTTGAGCATTTTTTTTTTTAAGTTGCTCATCATCTTAGTTAAGCTTTTCACTCGAATGGAGTTTTCATAATTTTAAAACAACCAGTCTCATGGACAGTAATGATTTCTTTGGTGGATTTTTATTTCAAAAATTTTATCTTATTTTTGTGAAAGTTGTACTAAGTGCACAAGATTTCCGTATTAGTAGGGTATGTGGAAGGTCTTGATGTACGCAACATTACCTTTATCTTTTCATAAAAAAAAAGTTTCCCAATCTTACTTTTGTGAAAGTAGTACTCAGTGCACAAGATTCTTGTATTAATAGGGTCTGTGAAAGATCTTATTATATGCATCATTACCTTTATTTTTTCATAAAAAGACTGTTTTCCGATCTTACTTTTGTGAAAGTAATTATTTGAAAATGAATTTTTTTGCCATTAGAAAGAAAGCAACATATAATACTAACACAAATTTCAACTTAATTAATACAAGGAACACCTAAAAAAAAATCTCTCATTAAGTCTTCTTCTCCAACTAATATTCAATTAGAGCCTCCACCACAACATTTTTTTTTCCAAAGGTAATTAGTATACTTCATTATTTTATGTACAGCACTAGAAGATTTACCAGGACTGAAAATGACCTCTTAATAATTAGCCATAAATCAAAAGGTGTCCTAACCCAGTGGGGCAGGCACCTGCCCACGACCGTGAGGTCTCGGGTTCGATACCCTCCCCTATATGGGGCAAGCTTTAATCTCCTTTTTTCTAGGGCTACTTTCTCCTCTTGTGAGGCACCTCTCTCCTTTTCATGGGGCAACCGTCCAGCCGGGCTTCAAAAATTAGCCATAAGCTTAATTTTTAACCTATTTTGTTTGGTTAGCACTTCTATTCAAATTACAAGTTAAGTACTCAAACCGCTTTGATGTGAGTTTGTCCACCGCAGTTATAGTGCTGAATATAAAACATTCAGTATGTACTGAATGTTTTTTGATAGATGATACATGCTTTTAAACAGATATTACATTCTATTCAACAAGTGTTTTCTCCTGATTAATAACTATCATAAGGCATGTGACACTAGTTTTACGCAACAAGTGTTAGAAAATCATAAGACCAGTTCGCTCCAAAACAATTTGAATCGTCAAATTTTTTATCTGGCGACCAAAAAATATTCAGTATGTACTAAATTTTTGGTATAACCGGACCCGAGTTTGTCGCTAATCTATGAAAAAGGGCATTTGTTTCTAGGAAGAAATATAAATATGGTCCAATAATACACTTCAAACTTTTAGATTTATGCAAACTTTCTACTTGGGATAAAATTAGCATTTGTGATTTCGAAAGTTTCTTATTTAATAATAACTGTAATTAATAAGACTTCTTTGAACTTAGTATCAGGTTACTAAATATTTTTTATTATTGTAAATCAGGATCTTATTGTATATATATACTGTGAAAATTACAACACCAAAATATGATGCATCTTAGCGGTTACAGGGCAGACATAACGAATTTAATTTTCGACAGAATTATTCCATATGTCCCAATTATCTGACCACATTTCCCTTTTTATCTGTCCCAAATTAATTGTTCACTTTCTAAATTAATGACTCGTTAATGGTTGTTTTTCCAATCATATCCCTTACATTGAATGTTCAATAGCGAAGAATAGAGAGAAAATAAAGTAGAATTAAATTGTGAGTAAAATTAAATAGAATAATGTTTTTGACAATTTATCATATCTTACTATAAAATTATATGAAACCGTAATTCCCGTATAAAATACAAAATGGATAGATAATTTGGGACGGTGGAAGTACTAAATATTTAACCATGACCAACTGTGTAATAAATCCAAACCCCTAAACAACTTGGCATGAGAGTTGACATTGTTAATTTTAGTGTGTGCTAATGTTTTGCTTAGAAGGTTATAAATTATTATTATTATTTTGCACCGAAGACATTAAAGAAATTAATTAAGGAAACAAGAGAGGAATAATTCAGAAATCAATAAACTTTGAAGACCGTGAAAGAATAGAAACATTCGAACTCCTAAGCAATCGATTAATGAATTCATATTTATGTTAGTCTATTCAAAATGTGGACTAACAATATGTGGCATATTTATAGAAATTTGTACTGATAAATTGAGTTAGTTGTAACTTAATTAGTCAAGTTAAATGTCTAAATAACTGTATAAAAATATAATTATTACTACTCCTTCATTTTTTATTGGGATGCGCTTATATCGGTCTTCATTTTTCCTAGGTGATGTTCCACCTAGGAGTGTTAACGGGTTCGATCTGACCCTGAACCGACTCATATAATTTGAACAAATTGTTGAAAATTGATATTAGAAGTGAATGGATGAATGAATAATGTCTTTGATATTGCATTGAATTGGGAATTGCAATGGATGAAGAAACATTGGCGTTTCTAAATTCATTTGCATTCATTATAAAAATGACATTCAATGTTGGCAAGAGATAAATAAATTTGGAATTTCATTCAAGTGAACTGTTATACTTTTATTGAATTTTCACTTCACTCAAGATATACTTCATTCAATGGAAAAGGTTTTAAATAATATTGTTTCTGGATCACTTTTAAATAAGAAAGGTTTTCAAACTATGTTTTTGTCAAAATCTGGAGTATACGTTGGAAAAGGTTATGCAACCAATGAGTTGTTTAAGTTGAATGACTATTATCAATAAAGATAAGCCTTTAACTTATTTGGTTGAGTCTTCCAATGTTTGGCCTAACAGACTAAACTTGTTAATTATGAATCTATATGTAGATTAAATAATTTGGACCATATTCCCTCATTCCAAAAGCAAAACTATGAAATTTGTGTTGAGACAAAATTTGTCAAGTCATCGTTTCAATCAAATGAAAGAGACACTGAACCTCTTGAACATATGTTTATGATATGAAATTCGCTCAAACAAGAGGCAGTAATAAATATTTTATCACCTTTAGTGATGATAGTAAAAGATAGTTGCTACGTATATTTGCTAAAAAGCAAAGATAAAGCTTAAGGAAAATTTATTCTCTACATAAAAGAAGTTGAATGGTTACGAATATTTTTAGAGGATATTCCAAAGACTAGTGCTGCCAAATTTGTATTTATTGTAATAGACAATAAGCTATTGGAAGAGCGCAAAATAATATGAATAATGGTAAGTCTAGACATATACGTCGTAGATATAATACCATAAGACAACTACTCTCAATTGTAATCATCTCTGTTGACTATGTGAAGTCAAAGGATAATATAGTGGATCCATTAACCAAAAGGGTTAAACAGAGAGTTAGTTGAAAGGCTTATGAAAGGAATGGGATTAAAGTCCGTAAAAGAATAAGGATTACAAAGGAAAAACCTATGTGAGAGAGAAGTGGGGCTGCTTCAAATGAGAGTTGTCGAGGGCTTATTCTCTAGAAACTCTTGCAAAACCAGGTAGATGTTCATGGCCAAAACGAACATAACCATGAAAACTGAACAAACTTGGAAATGACTCCTGTGTGAAATATATGCCTCTTTTATACAAAAGCAGAACAGTTCAAAGACATCATGTCTACTGGACAACTAGTAAAACACGTTATTCTCACAAGGGAAGGTTCAGAGGTTAACACCTACCTATCCTATGCAGGTTTCAGTCGTGGAACACTATTGAGTCAAAATCAAAATAATTTTCATTCATGTGGGGGATTGTTGGAAATTGGCATTAGAAGTGAATGGATGAATGAATAATGTATTTGATATTGCATTGAATTGGGAATTGCAATGGATGAAGAAACATTGGCATTTCTAAATTCATTTGCATTCATTATAAAAATGACATTCAATGTTGGCAAGAGATGAAGTAATTTGGAATTTCATTCAAGTGAACTGTTATACGTTCATTCAATTTTCACTTCACTCAAGATATACTTCATTCAATGGAAGTATTGAATGTAACTCTTAATGCCATGTACATCCCCTCCTACCTAGGCTATAATAGGAGACTTCCACTTCTCATTTTGACAGGAATAAAAATGCATTATCTCTTCCTCTTTTAAAAACTCTTCATAGTTTTCATATAATGTTAATGTAATTTGTTCAAGTTCGATAGACAAAGAGTTTGGTGCTAACTGCTTTGTCGGTATCCGTTTTATCTTGTGAAACAGACGTCTAATTCAGCCTCGAGCACACCTGTGGAGGGGACGAATCTGTTTTAAAGAGATTGTGTTAAACACAAGATTCGGATTGTTATCTCCTTATTCTTCATTTACTTAATTCATTTAAGTATTGTTATTTTTATTTATCTATTTTAAAATAATTATTCTTTTCTCTAGAATTATTATTTTATTATACTTGGATAATTTATTTTATGTCATTTTGAATATATACTTACTAACTTATTAATGCATCTTTTAATGTTAACATTGATGCAGACGGAAAGGAAATAAATAACATGTCTTTTGGCTGACATAAATATGAGTCTTAGGTGTTTGGTGTTGCTTGGGGCTATGAGGATGTCTACTTTCCAAGGTACGAAGTTTGGGAAACTATCACTATCCATCAATAACTTAGATCTAATAATGTTAAAACAAGATTAGGCTAATAAAAAATACATTGAGTTAAACGGTCGAAACGGACGGATGAAGCGCGCACGAACTACACGGCAATACCGAGCTCAACAGATGGTTCACAAAAACGCGGTGGCAATTCTATGATAAAAGATAGGACTACCCCACTTATGGTCGTATAAATATGACTCAAATCTTTAGGGTAAGGACATCTATAAATAGAGAATTTCCCACTTCATTTACCTCAAGTCATTCATAGCTCTCAAATTCACGTGAGGCTTTTTATACTCTTTGTATTTGAAGTAACTTTAACATCGGATCGGGGTTGAAGTCCCTTATTTGGGCATTTCCCTCACTCTCTAGCTTAGCTAGATTTTCCTCCGATATGTAGCTCGACTAATCCTTTGATTTTGGCTCGAGCTCCTCCTTTCACTTGTTATTCCTCCAAAACTTAGCCACCCCCAATTCAGGAACACGTCACCACTCATTATGAACTCACGATTATCTCACAACTGTGGAAATCTATTGTTTACTAGATCTACTTATACATAAGTAAATTGCGAAATATGCGATGTATGTATGAGCCCAAAACAAACAAGTTGGATTAAGTATACAATTTTCCCTAGGTTCGGCATATATAATTAGGTCTCACTTCATATTCAAGGAAAATTTTATGGTAGAGCAGTCTTTGTGATTGGCCCCACAGTTTTCTTACATAAGTTAAGTCGGGGCCTACCTTATAAGTAAACCATGACCCAACTCACGTGAAAGGGACGTGGAGTCAGTCCCACAATGGCGACTCCATGCCAAAGTGATCCCATATTTAGTGCTATGTGTGTTTCCGATCATTTGAAACAATTGAGTTTTGATTTAACGGTTGAAAACACGCATTCTTCTTGGTATAACATGTTCTCCGCTCTTTGGTACAATTATAAATATTATATGCACCTACATGATAGGCGTTCATCCGACTAGAAAATCTTCCTTGTCAAATTAACTCATTCGATAATTGGAATATATTAAACACGTGCTGAAAGAATATATGTTACAAATTGAATTAAAATAATTAGGCCTAGCCTCCTTCTTTTCACACTTTTTCCTTTTTTGTTTTGTTCTAAATTATAAACTTTAGCTGTTGAAAATTGAACTTGAAAGTGTAACTTAAATTCGTTAATTATTGTGATAATTTATTGATTCTGAAAACTTGAAACTTGCATTTTTGTTACTTTTTCCTTAAGAAATTAAATATTAATGAGATATTGTTTTGGTTCATCCTTTTGATTATTATAAGTTCTCTTTCTCATTGTGAATATTTGTAAGAATATATAAATATCCGTACAAAATATTCTATACCTTGAATTAACTAATAGTTAGTTCACTAGCTATCTTGACTTTCTATACTTGAGTTAAGTAGTAGTAGTTAGTTTACTAGCTAACTATTTTAACTTTTGTGTGGACATTATTAAAGGAATCTTTTGATTATATAATGCCTTCATTTATATATTAGTTAAATATTAAATAATTGGTTAGAGACAAAGATGGGTATGAGACAAATCTAACTTTTAACAATAAATGCACAAAGTAACTGCTACAGAATATCACTGAAACAGAAAAATTAGAAACTGACTTAAAATTTAATAATAAATACAAAAATGAGTGCTTACAGAATACAACTGACAGTAGTCCCCAATATCGGATTAAACCATTTCTATATATGGGATATATTAAAATTAAAGAACTAGAAATACTTAAGCTAAATGTAATTTATTCTTAAGGAGGACATTTTTGTCTTCTCAAGGAAAAAATAAAATATTAGAAGTTTCCTATGAGAGCTAATAAAAAATATTCAAGAAAGATAAAGAACTTGGAGGATTCTCATTTTCTTCTACTACTTTCATAGATTTATGGATTTTCATGTGATGTTCCCATTCCGTCCGGTTTCAAAACAGGGACGAACACAAGTGGCGGGTGTCGTCTTCGAGATTTTTAAAATTATTTTATATATAATTTAGAATATTTAATTAAATTCTTTTGCAATTTCTGTATTAGTTTAATATACTATTGCAGTTTTTTGCCCCGCAACCTAAAAATTCTCTCTTCGTCCCATTTCAAAAGATATTGCTAATACATTAATATAATTCTTAATATTTTAGTACACTCTTGCTAAGTAGTACACTCTTAAATATATTAATAATATTATTGTAACAGAAGAAAATCAAAAGATAAGTACTAATAGTAGTGGATTTTTTTTTTTTTTGGTGGCTGTTGCCAAACAAATCGTATGTTCTCATCTTCTGTCACATCAATAAGAAATTAACAAGTATTAATTTTTCTTTGAGGGCTTTACTACTTTTTTTAGATTATAATTTTTTAATTAAAAAATTAATACATATTAATTTTTAGTAATAAAATATAGAACGAGATATAGAATGGGAAGATACGATTCTTATCGTAGTCGTCTGTCCCCATACATGTCTCCACTACTCATAATTTGTCATTCCATATATTTTTTTTTAATTTTATATATAAATGTAATAAATTATAAGTGATTGATGATAGAAATGAGAACACGTGTGAGGATTATAATTTTTTGGCGTTTAGGAGTAAAAGAAGCCAAGAAAAAGGAAAGGATGATAGGGCGAGACCAAGCCACACACGTCACGTTTGTTCTCAACGTCAACGCCAACCCCATGTGAATCTCCCCCATCTTATACTCGTCTCCACACACATTCACATTTTTTATTTATTTTATTTTATGGAGGGAACACATATAATATTTTATGTTTTTATATGTATATATAATAAATATTTTACTACCTCCAAAAAGTAAGAATTAGAGCTGTCTAAAGAACAATAGAGTAAGATTCAAAATCTAATCGGTATTCATGTTTGTTTCACTGTTTATCATTATTCAATCTCATTATGCGATTAGAAGAGATTTAAAATTTAGAATTACGAGACAAATTACAAACCCAACAAATTTTAAGGGAGAATTACCAAAAAAAATAGAAAATAAATAAGTCTCCCGCGCATAGTGCAGTTGCAAATTCAATACGAATAGTGTTATAGTAACATTAGTTTCACTCATATTATATGTCACATCATATTGTTAACTACTCTATCGAGTGTTGCTATATTAAGAACTTTTAATGCTGACATATGTTCATAGGCTAGTGATATTGCCAAGGCAATTTGTTTTTAAATGACTAAATTATCCTTTTGGTCTATATTAATATCTCTCAATTAATTTATTTTTTTAATATTTTATTCTCTAATATCTTAATTTTCTCTTTCTTATTCCAAAAATCAGCCCATGATCTCTCTAATATTTTCTTCCATAAAATTCCATACTCAATCTCTAATTTTCTATCTCTTATAATGTTAGAAGTTAACCAAAAAAAAATATATAAACCAAAAGAAATTCATGGTCTAAGGTTTCCATTCATTACAACTACTAAGAAAGAAAATTATTGTAAATTTATAGTGGTTGAGCAATACGACTTTTATTATCTTCTACTTTATTTGTGAAAAAGAGATCAATGAATGAGCATGGGAAAAACATTAAAGTAAAAGAAGAATTTATAGTGTTTGTTTGTTTGTTTAGTTTTTTTTTGTGTGTAACTTTTAGCACTGTAAGAAATAGAAAATTAGAGATTGAGTACGAATAGAGTAGGGAATAAAATATTGGAGAAACCATGGATTGATTTTGGGATGAGAGAGAGAGAGTGTGTGTGTAATAGATTAGAAAATAAAATATTTGAGAGAAATTAATTGCAAGAAGTTAATATTGATCAAAAGGATAATTTTGTTGTTTGAAGATAATTTGCTTTGACTGAAGGAAATCTGTCTTGACAATATCACTAACCATGTCCATAGATACAAAAAAATTTGTAAGTATATTTTCTTGGGTTTAAATGTAAGTATATTTTCGGTTAACAAATAGTTCATTTACGAACAAAATACTTTATTAAACAATAACTTTCGGTTAACAAATAGTTCATTTACGAACAAAATACTTTATTAAATAATATCTTCTTTTCTCTCTCTTCTCTCTCCTCTCTGCCTTCTTGTTGTTCTTCATTTCCCTTATGCGGCTGGCCAGATTTGGCCATTGGCTCCGGCCAATAGCCAAATCTTGGTCCTTTTGTTTAGTTTTTATTACTCTATTTTGTACCACGAATCATATGAAATATTTTTCAAAGTTTTTTTCTTCAAGATTCAAGACGCAGTGGTTAGATGAGTCTCAAATCTTCACAGATCTAGACTTTTTTTCTATGGTTCTAGGAGGATTTGTTCAACCCGGACTTGGTCTGGGCCCTTTATCATCTTTTTACATCTTCCCGAGACAATTTGTAGGACGGTTGATACGCCCATGGTCCTATAAATTGTCGATCCCTAAGGAAGATGTTGAAAGTGATATTCTCCTGACCCTGTGGTTCAAGGATTGCGATGAAGATGCTTTGAAGGAGAAGATTATGTATTTGTTTAGTTGGCTAGGGTTTTCTAGTAGTTTTTTTCTAACCATCCAAGTTTTCTTGGGTGTTTTTTTGTCTTTTATCGTGATTTTTTAAATCATTGTATAACTTTTACTTTCTGTATTTTCAGATTTTCCTTTGATTGTAATGGCCTCGGCTATTTGTGATTAATGGAAACAAATTTATTCAAAAAAAAAAAAACAATAAATTTTGCACTAACTTTATATTTCTTTGACATTCACACTTATTTTATAGGAAAAAAAGATACTCAAAAGAACCTAATCCGATTATATGTCGAGTAACCAAATAATGTTGCAAAATATTGCTAAGATTTAAGACAGCTGCCCCCTTGTTTGAATTCCTTTTAGGGTTGCATAAATATTACAATTTAATTTTAAATTTAATACTCCATTCGTCCCAAATTGTGAATGTTTTTTTAATAGAAAAATTGGAACCATTAATTAATATTAGAAAAGATATGTGTTAGGAGAAAATTCAGAAGACCTCCAAACTATTGAGACGAGGTCTTAGACCACATAACATATTTTGCCAATACATCAGTATAAACATTACATTACCTATGAATACATAATATATTGGCTATTCTAAAACTTTGAAGATTCTTAATAAGGCAAACAAAGAAACTTATCGGGGACAAATTTTCATCTTCGTGGTGAATCGGTTGATCAGGGTTTGACAGTCTCTTTCTATGAGACAAGCTTGAAATCCTTTCCCAAATTGAATGTTCACTTTCTATTTTAATTTATCCCAAAATAAATATCGATTTTCTTCGAATGGATGTATTTTTTTCTTTCTAAAATCACATAACTAACCTCCAATATTTAAGGAGTCAAACTTTACTAACACATTTGTTCTCTTATAATTAAGGATATTGTTGTAATTTCCTCATGATCAAACTATTTATCTTAATGCATGTGAAATTCAAATATGAATATTCAATTTGGGACAGAAGAATACAAACGTTTCGTTATCAAATTTTCGTTATTTATGGAATTTTTTTTGGTACCAAAATTTCAAACAAAACTTAATTTAATCTATGAATTTTTTCTAATGCGTGCATTAGATGAACAAGTTAGTTTGGATAAAAGTGAGCTATATATAAAAATTAAAATCATCTTAAATCTTTTAAAATCTAATTCCTCATCTTAAAGAGTTTTTTTTTATCAATCAATCCCTTAGCATATATTTATTTGCCTTAAAAAGTTGCTACCAAGTACGTATAAATTATAGTGTAATTCAAATATTATATTTGATTATAAAAATGTATAATGATTACTTATTATGATTAATTGACGATTCTACTTTCTTCTGGAAAAACCATCTCATACATTTTGATTTGAAACGATCTTTTTCACTTTTTTCTAAAATGAATATTCCTATGCAAATACCGTTCCAATTTAAATTTGAACAATCAAACACTAAAAATGGAATGAAAAATTGGAAAAAAAACATTTCATTTTATTTAATTCATCGTAACAAACGTGTCCATATTGTTTACATTGCTTCTTGATAGGAGAGATCAAGTGCATATGTTCCAATGTGAGAAAGAAAATATATGACTATATTAACAATGTACTCTATGTGCATCTAAAAGGAAATAAATGAATAACAATTTTCTTTTTCTTTTTTTGGGAAAAAATTGCAAAAAGGGAAGAAATCACAACTTTTATTTGATTCCTTAAATAACAACTAATGAAACCTCCTTTACTCAAAGTACTCGATATACTATATTTAGGAAGTGAATCTCTTAATGAATTGTTTTCTATTTAAAAAAATATATACTTTTACTTAATTCAGAACCGAATGTTCATCTTTCTATTAAAATTGAATATACTCTATTCAAAATATAAATATTCAATTCTAAGTCTGAGATTTACTTCCTTTTGAGAATAATATTGTAAATGTTTTACTTATATTTGAGAAAATGATTAATTAGGACAAAGAGAAAAAAGAGAAAGTAAAACGGAAAGGGATTAAGATAATTGAAGCTATAAATTCTACAAGTTAAACCCCCTCAATAAATCCATGGAACTCTTTGGTTTGGACTAGTATGCTTATATTCTAAAAAAGAACTCCACATATAAATTTGGATCGTCAGATCGTTTAATTTGAGTACTTCAAAAAATAATAATTCATGAACAATTTTGACTACTATTTAAATCTATAAACCCGTATTTATCATACATAAATTATTATTCCAAAATAATTATAATTTGTACTATCACATCAAGCTATCCACACTTTGATGGATAAGCTATCCACACTTATTCACCCCAAAAAAAGAAGAAGCTATCTACACCTCAAATCTATGGGCCACAATACTTTATGGAAAACTCAATAAACATATCAACTCCTCTTAATTCCTTTTTACCTTATTTTACCCCTCTTGGTCAACAAAGTCCTTTTACACTCTTCCCTAGTGGGACCCACAACTCATTCACTTTCCTTCTTTTTCGGATATTGAGTACAAAAAATTTAGTACATATTAAATTTTTAAAAAATAAACAATTATTTTAATTTTGTAATAATTATTAAACAAGTGTTATATGCTTTAGGAAAAATGTTTATCAAGAAAAAATCACTTATTTCATATGATTTAATATTGGTTTAAAAATTCAGTCCGTGTCCTGAATAAAAAAAAGTGTCCCGTTTTAAATCAATTTTAACCGTTAAAATTTTAATTTAACAGACAAAAATAAATTTTGTAAATGCAGAATTTATTCCATTTCTCACTAAAACCACTAGGCTAAAAATTTATATAAAATAATATCAATATATACTGACATTTTGTACTGCAATCGCAGCCCCTCTTCTTTACTCCCTAAAATAAAAACCCCCAAATGTTCTCTTCCTTCTAAAGACTCTCAAATCTCCCCACCACCACCAAACTCTCTCTTCCTCCGCCGCCGCCGTCCACCGCCCCAACTCACCACCACAATGGGGAAAGGCTCAGCCCTTTCAGATGGGGTGGTGAAAAAGATCATTCTTTCATACACCTATGTATCAATCTGGATCTTCCTTTCATTCACTGTAATTGTTTACAACAAATACATCCTTGATAAGAAACTCTACAATTGGCCATTCCCAATTTCTCTAACAATGATTCACATGTCCTTTTGTTCATCTTTAGCTTTCCTTCTTGTTCGTGTCTTCAAATTAGTCGAACCAGTTTCTTTATCTAAACACGTTTACCTCACATCTGTAGTTCCAATTGGGGCTTTGTATTCGCTTTCTTTATGGTTATCGAATTCGGCGTATATTTATTTATCTGTTTCTTTCATTCAAATGCTCAAAGCTTTGATGCCTGTGGCGGTTTACTCAATTGGGATTTTGTTAAAGAAAGATTCTTTCAAGAATTCAACTATGTTAAACATGATTGGTATTTCAGTTGGGGTTGCAATTGCTGCTTATGGTGAAGCAAAGTTTGATTCTTGGGGGGTTTTTCTTCAATTGGGAGCTGTTGCTTTTGAGGCAACTAGGTTGGTTTTGATTCAGATCTTGTTGACTTCAAAGGGTATAAGTTTAAATCCAATTACATCTTTGTATTATGTAGCTCCAAGTTGTTTGGCATTTTTAACAATTCCTTGGATTTTTGTGGAATTTCCTGTTTTGAAAGAGTCTTCAAGTTTCCATCTTGATTTCATGGTTTTTGGGACTAATTCATTGTGTGCATTTGCTTTGAACTTGGCTGTTTTCTTGCTTGTTGGAAAGACTTCTGCTTTGACAATGAATGTTGCTGGGGTTGTTAAAGATTGGCTCTTGATTGCATTTTCTTGGTCTGTTATTAAGGATACTGTCACACTAATCAACTTGTTTGGTTATGGATTGGCCTTTTTGGGAGTTGGATTTTATAATCACTCAAAGTTGCAGGCTTTGAAAGCAAAAGAATCCCAGAAGAAAAATCAGCAGGCAGATGAAGAAGGTGCAATGTTGTTGACTGAGAGAGAAGGTAATGGTGCTGCTGATGGAGTTACAAAGAAGGGTGACACTGAGGCCTAGCAGTAAAAAAAATATTATTTTTTACTGGTCTAGAAAAATTACTGAGGACATTGGATTAATAAAGTATGATTCAAGGGAAAGAAGTAAAGATCTGGAATTGATTATGGGTTCACATTGATCTGGATGGAGGATTTGTTAAATTTTTATGATTTGTCTAGGTGGTACTATTACATGAATTTTTATGATCTGTTATATTATTAATATAAATCTTGATTTTACAATTGTGCTTCTGTTTCTTGGGATATGATCTTGGGATTTCTTTTTATCTTATGTTTCACTGCACATAAATGCTGAATGAAAGAAGTATAATAATGTGAAAACGTAGCAAATGTGACGGTATAAGTAGACTACTGTTTCAGTGTATTTATTGTCAAATGTTAGGTCTTTTAGTGGTTTGCCTACTTATACCATCACATTTGCTACGTTTTCACATTACTATACTTCTTTTATTCAGCATTCATTGTCAAATGTTAGGTCTTTTAGTGGTTTTCTGGAAGCAACAATTTTGTTTATTTATTGTCAAAGGGTAGGTATGTCACCTATCATCCCAACCCATGCCCCAATTATTTGGGACTTAATGGGTTATGTTATTGTTACTGTTGTTATGTTTGACTGCTTATGAACATTGATCTAATTTTTTACCCCTTATTTGGGTTAATGAAGCTTTTCAATATGAAGAGGTGGTATATTGTACATCTTCAATGAAAGTAACAGATTGTGAAAGTTTTTGGTAAACATGTGTTCGATTATTTCACCGACCAATCTGGTTTGGAAAAGGCAGCCATATCCTGCGAGCTGGCTACAATTATCGTGTCTCAGGTGACTCGAACCCGCGATGTTGCGCTAGATAAACCTCGGGGGGATCCCAGGTGAGAAGCTTTTGCCAGTTGAGGTAAGCCCTCTTGTCTTCTTAAATGACAGTAACAAATTGCGAAAGTTGCTGTTGAATGTAGAATGAATGGTAATCTGTTCTTGCTTTGAGATACTCCCTCTGTCCCGAATTAAATGGTTGAAGAGGAAAGAGTGGACGTTCGATTTGGGATGGAGGGAGTGTTTGTTTCTATCTTTGTTGTCAAGTTTGGTTTTCGAGTAGTTGACCGATGAAGATCTTCGTCTAGTATAATCCGAAAGAACTCTTCTGCTAAACAACTAATTCGGTAGGTAAGTTTCCCTCCCCTCCCCTCCCCCTACCCTATATATGCTCTTAAATGTTTGCTGTTTCTGATGTACTCCGTTCGTCCCACATTGAATGTCTGTATTTTCTATTCAAAATTGATAGGATGTTAGACGTTTAATTTGAGACCGAGGAAGTAGCTGCTTTACTTGTGTGAGGACTTGGTTCCGGGAAAGCAGACATGTTTTCCTTGCTCTTCATACTATCTTCAAGTTTAAACGTTTTCCTTGCTCTTCTAGATTTAGTTGTTTCGGAATGACTGTTATTCGAGAACGTCATTCTGGAACATGGGCACGCATGATCAAGAGATCCGACGCCTTAGATTTATCTGCATGTTTAGGTAGAAATGTCTATTAGTACCATAACCAGACCGGGACTTGTGTCTAGCAGTTTTGATAAGAAGTCTTTCAAATGCCAGCCATGAGGACCATACTAAGGGTTGTAATATTTCAATTTGATGGTTATTGTTTTTGCCTAATTCAACCTAACTTCTTGACATTCTTAACATTGCTATATTTGGTTGATCTTGAGACAGAGAGTTTCTTGGTTGATTGGTATTTGGTATTAAATCGACTAATCTCGTAGAAATTCGTGCGGGATAAAACTAATAATGCAATTTTTTTTTGAGGGGGTGATTTGGATGCTTTGACCTTACCATGAAGTTATTTTCTGATATAGACCTGTTTCACATGGAACATGTGGTCCAGAATTGGTCATATATTCTGTAGTGATATGGCCAATTTTGAACCATATGATCTAGTAGACCAGGTCCACAACAGAATTAACCTACCATGAAGGAGAGCCCTTCGAATTAAGGAAAATTATTATATGAACCAGGCCCACATGAACATTGTGGTCTAAAATTAGCAACGTCATAGCAAAATTATTTCTCTCCTCATTCTGTAGTGATGTTGTCAATTCTGGATTACATGGTCCAATAGACTTGCTCAATATCAGAATTATCTTAGAATTAAAGATAAGACATGTTGTACAAAGACGGCATATCCATTTTTCTTGATTAATACAAGCAACGAGAAATGTGCACATGACGAATACCCAAGTTGGTGAGTTTGATCAGACTACTAAATACTTGCGAATTTGACAGCCAAATAATGATTTTGCACTCTCTAATTTGTTTTGACAGCAAAATATCTATTCCGCGCTTTGTTGAAGAAAAAAAATCATTTCGTAAAATAATTAGTTCGCAGGTAGAGAGTTTGACACCGCGACGAATATTGGATCTCAAACACTTAAATCCTAATGCTACACATGCCAGACTCTTGACGTGACTGGACAATGCTCACCGGGCAGGACACGGTTTAAATTCATGACCACTATCCCCACCTCCTATTTATTTTGTTTACACCCCCTTCCTCATTTTTTTATTTTTTCTCTCTCCTCACAAAAGTTCTCCCAATTCACTCTCCCTGCCCTGTCGAAAATCTGCTGCCGTCGCCACCGCCGCCAAAAGTTGGATTCTGGCTTTTTTTTTGAGTTAATCGGACTAATTAGATCTACCACAAAATATCAATTTTAAAAAATTTGGAGTAAAAAAAAAAAAATCTGACAATATTCCGGCTAAATGGACTCTGACGATATTAGTATTTTACAGTGGCTAATATTTACGCGGCTCAAAAAAAAAATTTCGAATTTTTTTTACAGTGGTTAATATTTACTAATATTAGTATTTTTGTAGTTATTATTTTCTAAAGAAATTATTTTTTTGTATTTATTGTAGGTTCAAAGTTCAGACGAACCCGATAGTGATATAAAAGAATTTCCTGATAATGAGGAAAATTGGCCTGATACGAGGGAATTTTTTAGTCCGCGTACTTTTAGAAAATCATAAATATTGGTTTAGGGGTATTGCAACAAAAATTAAGTGCAATAAAATTGGTATTTAGGTTTTAACACTTAGGGTATGTAAGTGGTATTCTCATCTCTCTTGTACTCACATAATTCTTTGCGTATTTGATCCGCCGTTATTGATTTCGTGACACATTTTAGATGAGGAGCCATTTTTGGGTGTGGTTTCAATAAATTTTATATCTTATTTATATAGTATTTTCCATCCCCGTTAGATGTTGAATGTTTTTAGTAAAAATAAAATGAATAATACTTAATTATTAAGAAATAATGAACATTATTTATTAATTTTCATTAATATTATATATAATGAATCTATGTAATTTAATTAATACAAAGTATATTGTTTATAACATGTCGAGGTCAATTCGTATCAGTAATAGTTTATATGACACTTTGTAGTGAAACTTTTAATTTTTTAAGAATTGTAAATTTTTTAAACTTGTAATTTTTTTGAAAATTTGAAGGGTTATTACATACCCTAAGTGTTAAAATCTAAATACAAAGAAAATACTTGATATTTTTATTACACTTAATTTTTGTTGCAATACCCCTAAAAATAATTTTTAGGATTTTTTGAATTTTTTTTTTTTGGTCAGCAGGCGGTCCAATTTTTGCAGAATTAAACAAATTTAATTTTAAACAATTTTTGGAATCACAAAAAAATTGTTTTAGACTTGTTTAAGATTTTTTTAAAAAAATAGACTTGTTTAATTTTTGTTGCAATACCCACAAAAATAATTTTTAGGATTTTTTGGAAAAAAAAAAATGAATTAAACAAATTTAATTTTAAACAATTTTTGGAATCACAAAAAAAATTGTTTAAGATTTTTTAAAAAAATTCCGGCCAAAATTTGGCGGCTGCGGCACAGTCCACTGGTGGCAGATGACTCCCAAAAAATCCTGCCAAAATTTTGATTTATGAGGATGGGTGGTTGAGAGGATTTGAGAGGAGAGAGAAAAAAAAAAATTGTTGTGAGGGAAAGGGGTGTGTAAACTTACTTAATATAGGGGTGTGTGGGTAGTTTGACCCTTTATATTTCACATGATTCTTGCCGTTTTTGTAAGCTAATAGTAAAACACAGTACACCCATGTTCGGAAAATTTTGATATGGACAAAATTTACAAGAACACTGTGATTCAAAATTAATTACGTCATTACATAATTATTTATTTTGATCAATTCTATACTATTATATTCCCTCTAATATTTAATTCAATATCGGAACTATTCCTCATGTTCGTACTTTACTTTTGGAGAAAGTGTTGATCAAGGAAACTCCATGAATATTTAATCACAAACAACTATAGAAAGAGATGTGTATGTCATTTTTCTTTAATTAATCAGGTTTGAGGTAGGAATAGAAAAGGTGTTACTTGTCCCACTATACTAAGTATCCTAAATTACTTTTAGGATAGTGTTGAATCCGAAGATTCGACGGTTGTAATGTAAAATAGGTATTTCGAGCCAAAATAGTCATTTTACATTATAATTGTCAAATCTTTCAGTTTAACGTCCTAAAATGTCTCCACGATTCTGAAGATTTACCCTTCACAACTTAAGAGCGGGTCGGAATTTGTTTCAAATTTGGACTTGACCCTAAGGACCCTAATGCTACTCGTTCTCTTGCTCAAATTGGGCATTCTAATTCCTCCATGATTTGGAGAGATATTCTCTCCTATAATGTAATTATTATCGTACCTCATAATTGTACTCTTGATTTTTTTGTATATTGTTTAATACACTAATAAAATTTTAGCGCGCAAATCAATGTGTTTACCCCAAACTTATGAATTTACTTTAGTCTAATGATGTTACTGTATGCGAGTGCAATATTATTAGTGTAATAGACAAAATATTAGAGGAAATCCGCTAAGGGTTTCAAAAATTGAAAAGAAGTTGGGCCATGAATATTTCTTAAGGCTATTTATTGTATAATTTTCTTTTAACTAACGAAGACAAATAATGTAGTTCTTTTATTTTCTTGTCTAAACTCCCAAATAGAATTTTGGGATAAATCATCTCACATTCTTCAAGAAAGAGTCACTAAACACTATATTACATCGTCAAAAAAGGCTCAAAACGCTTTAATACAGATTTGTTCAAATACCGATCAAAATAAAAGATGCACAACCTTCAATACTGTCACCCAAATGTACATATAATAAGAATAACAACAGTGGCAAACTCTAATACCATTGATCCCCAACTAGGAAATCTCCTATTTTTTTCTTGAGTCAAAAGTACTGCGTTAACAGTACTAGCAATTCTCCTCTTCAGTGGAAGAATTAGCAGCAGCAACACTTTGCATTTGCAAATTCTTTTGACATTCTTGTGGCTTGTACCAAAGAGCAACTAGAAGATATATCCCAAAATCAATGAAGCTCAAAATGGCCAAAAGACCATAAAAACAATCTAATCTACCATTATTAATACTATGACCAACCCACCCTTTTCCACCAACACTTGTGGTAACTTTTTCAACAATGGAAACAAGCAAACTACTAAAGAAGAACCCTAGTGAAATTGTAGTCAAGAATAGGCCAGTGCTCATAGTTTTCATCCCTTTTGGTGCTTGTGTTATGAAGAAATCTAGTTGTCCACTATAGATGAATCCTTCACCAGCACCAACTAAGAAGAATTGAGGGATCAAGATGAATACACTTATAGGTAGGGTGGTGCCGACGTGTCCGGACGCCTTTGCTACCGATAGGCGTTTCACCTCTGCTAGTGATGCAGCAGCCATGCCTAATGCTGATAGGAATAGGCCTATGCCAATCCTTTGTAAACTGCTGAATCCTGTTAAACATATACAGAATCAGAAACTTCATATTACTAAAGTAAAGTCTATAGAAATGTCTAAGAGTGGACAATATAATAAATTTTACATAAGTTTTTTAGGAAACTATATAGGAAATGGGGCTGATATAACCTAATACTCATGGTTGCACGTTACGCTCACAATATTTGCTAGCCTCACTTACATCAGCGCTTAAAAAGCTACTCAGCGGATCCTATATTTGCGTGTAGGGCTCGTAGATATTATGAGTAGGAGAATATTTTCTCATCGAACTATCTCAATGGTTCCTGATCAACCTCTAAAACTCAAATATTCAACCTAGTCATCCTTAGGAAGTGAGCTCCGCTTCTGCAAGTCAGTGGCGGCTAATAGGGGTGCGAGCTGAGCGACCGCACAAGGCCCCAAAAATCTAGGGCCCCAATATACCCAATATATATATATTGGGGCCCTAGATTTTTGGGGCCTTGCATGGTCAGCTCACCTCATATATATATATATATATATATATATATATATATATATATATATATATATATATACTTAGAAAAAAAATCCGGGCCTTCGGGGCCCTAAATTTTTTTTATATATATAGTGAAAATTTTGGGACCCCAATATTTTTTTAGGTTATATAGGGCCTTAATTTAAAATTTGGCACAGGGTCCCGAAAATGTTTGAGCCGCCCCTGCTGCAAGTTGTGCCAATGCTGAATTTTTTAGTGTGACATGTGGGTCATAACCCATTGAGATGGTTCTAGGAGAAGGTTACCCCGTGAGTGAGGGTGGAAGCAGGAACATTAGGTATCCACATTCCAGCTTCTCGAAAAAGAGGCTTTTGCCGCAGGTAACTAGGGAATAAATACACACATTCAGGGTGGGATGTGTCTAACTAACTCAAATTATAAAAAGTAAGGTCATAGAAAATTATGTAATAATACGTAGGAGGGATCGATCGAGACCATTGGTACATATACACCTCCCAATTTCCCCATTTCTGCCACTCCTAGTTCCGTCCTTGTCTTAACAAGGGAATTTCTTGTATGCATTTTCTAGTGAAACAAAAAAAAAAAAGAAAGATGATATTGAATAAATATTTAAAATAATTACCTGGTTTCCCTCTAAATATTTTCCAGAAAGGGATAATGAAACGGTCATAAACTGCCAAGGCAATCAATATAGCAGCTACAAAAAAGAAGGTAAGAGAAGCAGCAGGAATTTGGAAGCTTCCAATGTTTCTTTGCATAGTAGAAGCTTGTTCTACTGAGAAAGTGATCATCTGAGCATATGTTGTCCAAAATATTATTGTTGTTCCCCAAATTGGTAATAATTTTATCATCATTTTCACCTCTTCTACTTTTGTCACTGAACAAAGTTTCCAAGGATTATTATTACTCACTTCATCTTCTTTTGTCACCATAGCTGCCTTGTCCAAGAAACTGCAAAAAAACAGTGAAGGGAAGAATTTGAGCAAATTCTTTCTTTCTTTTATTTAGAAAATAGATAAATGCATTACGTTTATTCGACATTTGTAACAAATGTTGATGTAACACGTGATAAACGTTGCGCGCAACATATGTATTTTGTTGCAGTGACTTGATCTATTAAGTGATTGAATTCATTGAAAAAGGACAAGAGGATAGTATTTAGGCAGTTAGAATCCAATTATTGCGAGCAGTTTAATAGTGTATCAGTGCACTATATATATAGTGGTAAAAGTGCGCAAA
This sequence comes from Vinca minor, assembly GCA_026122235.1. Classification (NCBI taxonomy): domain Eukaryota; kingdom Viridiplantae; phylum Streptophyta; class Magnoliopsida; order Gentianales; family Apocynaceae; genus Vinca; species Vinca minor. Next base: position 5,940,862 of record JAOCZM010000142.1, read on the forward strand.
ATAGTTTTCAAAGTACACCATTACTTGGGGGACGGAAACAAGTGACAGATGTAGCATTCTGTCACCGAGGTCATATTCCCCCCTGAAAAATAATTTTTTCAATTAAATATGATGTATTTTTGCTCTATTTAGATAATATGTTTATAAATGACCCCACACAAATAAGGTAAATCTGCGAGTGACCCCACTGATTATAAGTCCTGCATCCGCCACTGACGGAGCCAACAAGTTTATGTTGTACAGAGTTGTACATAAACATGATATCAAATGACTATATAAAACATTTTCGATGATTTAGAAAAAGGAGGGGGCGAAATTAATACTTTCAAAGGATATTTTTTTAGGGTAAAATATATAATTTTCAAAATCTTGCTCCGCTAATATTATTAGTGTATGTAAATAGTTAGTACACTTTATAGTGTATATGAGTATTTCATAGTGAAAAAAGGCACTTAGTAGTGTATAGAGGTACTAAGTGCATGTGCATACACTAACAGTTCACATAGTACCCTATTTAGTGTCTTGTTTTTATATATTATTACAAGAAAATATCTATTTAGCTACCGAAAATAGCGACCGAATTTTTTGGTCACAATAACAGCGACCGAATACCGACCAAATGGAAACCAAAATAAATACCGCCGCTATTCCGTCGCATTAATGGTCGCCCATATTGGTGTCGTTGACCATCCCAAACCAACACATATTTGGTCGCCAACTAGTGATGAAATAGCGACGTACAAGGAGAATAACGGAATACCGACCGAATCAAAACGACGTTGTTTTAAGTCTAACGTATGGTAATAAAAAACGACGTCAACAGTAGTATCCTAAAGGGACATATACAATATGCACACTTAATACACTGTATAGTGTACTAACCGACTGCAATAGTTGTAATTTAAAGGGAACATATACTTACCGAAATTGATCGAGTACGGTGGATCCTTTCAGATTCAGGAGTATCTTCATATAAAATAACACAATTAACAGGTTCTTGGATCCTTCTTTTCCCAATAGAAGCTGAAATGACTTGCATAATATGAACTATAGGACTCCCTCCACATTTCTTATACCTGTACCTTTTTCTTCCCGCCAAAAGTACAACAATGGCAATGAGCATTGAAGCAGAACAAATCCCATATCCCAAGCTTCGATTGACTTGATCTTGAATGTATACTAAGAAAGTAACCGCGATTAATGTCCCGATACTGATTAAGAAAAAGAACCTGCCGAAGAACAATGTCAATTGTGATCTTTCTTTTTCGTCGTTCTCGTCGAATTGATCGCTCCCGAATCCAGAAACGCTCGATTTTAGACCGCCCGTTCCTAGTGCTATCAGATAGAGGGATGCGTAGAGAAGAGCCATCTGCGAGGCGTTCGCCTGTTGGCAAGGTGGAGGATGAAGTTGAGGGAGATGAGTTGAAACTGCTAATAATGCAGTTCCCTGAAGTTGGAAAGAGAAATCAGTTTAGTTATAAAAGTTTTAAAAAGCGACATTACAGGGACGGTTATCAGTTGTTTCTTAGTTAAAATGATGACTCCGTTTACTGGTTTGTTAATTGTTGATTATACCCCCTTATTTAATTTGTATAATGTCATTTCTATCGGCGGTCCTTCAATTGCTTGTAGATAGACCCTTGTGAATGGCATTTTACGAATCAAAAGAGAGATATAATGGACAATTAACAGTCCAGCAAACGGAGCCGTTCTTTGACTAACGGTCACGAGACTTGTCGTGCCACTTTTTAAACTTTTGGGGATTAAATTTGAAAAAGAAAGCACTTTGGTTCCAAAAGTTCAAAAAGTGCCCATGCAGGGATCGCTAGTCAACCATTAGTTGAAGACAACTCTGTATGTATTAGTATGTTAATTGTATATTATATTCTTTATTTAATTCCTAAAATGTTATCTCTGTCAATAGTCATTTCAACTGCTGGTAAATAGACCTTAGGATATGACTTTTTTCGAATTAAACGAAAGCCATAAAAGACAATTAACAAACCACCAAGCAAAGCCATCCTTTAATCAACGGTCATCGAATTTGTAATGCCAATTGATTAACGTTTGAGACTAAACTGTTTTCTCTCTTCATAATAAACATCGAAGTAAATGTTGGAAAACTTACAAAAGTTTGGAAAAATGCAAAAATTGCAGTGGTTTTGAATCTGCCCAAGAAAGAGTCTGCTAGGAAACCACCAAGTAAACTTAGAAGGAAAGATGTTCCCATGAAGTTTGTGACAATGTTGGCAGAAGCAGCACTTGAAAGATGCATTGTCCCAGTGAAGTAAGTTACCAGATTCACTGCTATTCCCATTGTTGAAAGTCTTTCATTAAATTCAATTCCTACCAACAAATATTAAAAGACTTTTCCATCAGTAAATTTGGAAATAGTATTGTGTACGAAACAAAACTTTGTTGAGAGCTTCTTCTTGCAAGTGGTCCGACATTAGTCATATATGATAAAAAAGACACGAGTACTGATTAAATGTCCCAAAAAAAGGTCAGGAGAAGAGGTAAAAAAAAAAAACTATTCTCGACTTAAATAGTTATGTCGGTTCAATCTATGTTAAAAGGTTTTTTTTTCTAATTTGTTTTTAATTTTCTTAAAACAGAGAAATGATGAGAGTTAAGATGCGGATAGTAAAATTTGAAAATAGTATTGTGGAAAACTATGTTGAGAGCTTCTTCTTGCAAGTAGTCCGGCATTAGTGTGAACCGAATTAGCCTTAACCACTGGATAAATGTCTAATCCGCTATGTAAAGAACTTCAAGAACAGCAATTTAGGTATAACAAGAATGAATCTAGACCGTGCAAAAATTCCAAATTGGAAGTGAATTTTATAGTGCATAATCAACCACATTATTATAAAATTTTCTCTCTCGATTCTATGATGATGTAACTGATTTTAGACCACATAGTTCGTGTCAGAACTATTTGTAGGAGTATGGGGGCAAAGGAGCCGGGGCTCCGAACTATAATGTCTTATTAGCAGATTTTTTTGCAAAAAAACTAGGGGGTCAAAAGTATAATTGTATAAAGAATATAAGGGTTAAATACATAAATATCTTTTGTTTAAAAAAAAATGAAGTACACCTAGGACTCCACTGTTCCCTGTATCGACTTTTATAAAAGAGCTGTTGATAAAGTTTTTTGTATATACAAAACTCGAATTCGAATTTTGTTTCGCTTCAACCAATTATATGTTGGTAACTCTTGGGCAAATTAGTGGATTATGTCCTTAAACTATTTATTTTTGATGATTAACGTCATAATTCATTAGTTTTTTAACATCACTATCTCTAAACAATTTTTAATTTGTGTGTAACATCCTTCCGTAAGAAAAAATGTTAGTCAACTGTTAATTTTTTTTTGAAGCCCGCCTGGGCGATTGCCCCATGAAGAGGAGAGAAGTGCCTCACTAGAGGAGGAAGTAGACCTAGAAAAGGGAGGTTAAAGCTTGCCCCATGTACGGGGAGGGTATCAAACCCACGACCTCACGGTCATGGGCAGGTGCCTGCCCTACTGAGTTAGGACACCTTTGATATTCAACTGTTAATTTAAAAAATTGGTCGAATAAAATGAAATAGTTATAAAGACATATTTGGTATATCACAAAAAAAATACCCCCAACCCCTACACCTCTTCCTTGCCAACCCCACCCCGGTTTTTAGAGAGATGAAGGGAGAGGGGGTGGAGTGGGCTGAGAGGGATGGGTGGTTTGAGACTTGAGAGGTATTAATTTAAATCTAGATGTTCATAAATGCCCCTTAAAGTTTTCATTTGAGTTGACCAATTTTTTAAATTAAAAGTTGATTAACATTTTTTTTAACGAAAAAATGTTACACATAAATTAAAATTGTTTAGGGATAGTAATGTAAAGAAAACAATGAATTAAGACGTTAGTCACCAAAAATAAATAACTTAGGGACATAATTCACCAATTAGCCTAACTCTTGAGCTAACAAACAAAATAGGGAATGATTTAATTGTCATTTCTTTGGGCTCCCTTGTGTGGATCTTATACTCCCCTCTTGGGGCACCCGCTCAACGGGCTTATACGACACCCGCTCAACGGGACTTCTACTACTCCTCACGGGCACCCGCTCAACGGGCTCTTTCTACGACACCCGCTCAACGGGACTTCTACTACTCCCCTCACGGGGCACCCGCTCACCAGGGCTTCTACTACTCCTCCTCCAGGGTGAGGTCGACCTCCTCTGGTGAGGTCTAATAATAAATAATTGTAATAAACTAGACCATACTTATAAATGGTCTAGTTTTTAAAAAAAAAAAAAAAAAAAAAAAACAAAATAGGACAGATGTTACTAATCATGTCTGATTTTTGTCTATGTCCATTATCTCCTGGTTCATGTGATGTTTTAAAAAAATATTTTTGTTTCAGAAGAAAATACTGATTACTTTCGGTAACTGCGTTCGACTACGGTTCAGTACACTTTTTGTTCTGCACTGTGCGGAACAAATCTTAACCATTGAATCAAGTATTTGAAGGCTGAAATCATTTATTTTAATATTTTTTCATAATAACTAATAAGTGTTGAGATCAAAATGATCTCAGTCCGTCAAAATCATGGTCCGACGGCCAAGATTTATTTCGCGGTGCGAAACAAAAAATGTTCTGCACCGTAACCGTAGCGCGGTAACTGGGGCATAAGTCTAGCAGTATACTCAAGATAACCCTACTTGGTTAAATATACTCGCTATGTCAAAATAAACAATATAAAGTAACCATGTGTATAAATACCCATATTTATGTACAAGCAAATCTTTTCGTATGTATCCTATAATAGAAAGATGAACACTCAATTCCCGAGGGAAAGATTATTATGGACGTGAAAAAAAACTTGGTCGACTTTACAAACATAACATGATCATACCTAATATGTCAAATGTCAAGGAAGTCGAACACAGTTTGGTTCAACACTTCTAACAGTTTTGATGAGAAAGAAAAAAAAATTGAAAAAAAAATAAAAATGAATGATACCTAAGATAAGAGCAGAAGACAACCAGCCACCAGTTTTTGTTTTGTCAGCAGGAAAGCCTTTACAGTCAAGTGCATTGGCAGCAGAGTAGCCCATCTTCTTCCCCTCCTATTAACAAATTTTTTTCAAGAAACCCAAAAAAAAATCAATATTTTTTAATCATATTTCATATGATTGGATCAGTAAAAAATAAAAAATAAATAAAAATGGGATCAAGAATTGTACCATTTTTGTTCACAGTTCACTTGAAAAATGGTACAAAAGAAGAAGAGAGTTGTAAAGTGGGAAGTGAAAGTTTAGCAAGAAACAAAAGAGTTGCTTCTCTTTGCTTTCCTCAAACAAGTAGGAGTGACCCTTTATATAGGAATAATTCCCACATTAAAAAAGTATATCGGATACTCTGTGACATTCCTAATCATAAACTTGTTTATAACTAAGTTTTATTTATTCATTTTAGTTTAGTAAATTTATTCACACCTAAAGTTTATTTATTTACCTTTAGAGCACGTTTGATACGCTGAAATATAATGACTATTACAGCTTCTCTTTCATTTCCAATGTTTGGTTTGCTGAATTGAAGTAGGAATGCCCTTCCCACGACTATTACAGGAAGAAGTGAGAAGTATATTTTCACTTCAAAATCTATAGAATACTCTATACAGGAAATGACTGAATCGTCAATGATAAATAACAATTATACCCTTCATGTAATTAATTATAGTATTTGAATGAGACAATAATATATTCGTTTTCTTCTGAAATATTTTATTATATTGGTAAAACTATATAGATAAAATATTACATTGGCAATTTTTTACATTCAAATAGTTATTTTCGATTGTTCAATAAAAAATCAACGATTAAAATTAAATCAACCCAGAATCTAGTCATATACCATAGAGCATCGCAGTACACATCATAGAATATGATACAACACCTTGAGTAATGCTGGTATTTTTTTAGTTGATGCAAGTTGTAAGCTAAGCTGTATCAATCCTTAGATATCAGCTAATAAATAAAAGCAGATACGAAAGCGATTTTACAACAATTATCTTTTCAATATTTTTTGGTGATTTGTATTCGGGGTATTTGTGCCGATTAATTTGATTGGAAATTAACAGAAATTATGGCATGTTAATAGAAAATCCTACAAAATATATAGTCGCTCCCCATATATCTCGTATCCACAACTTTGTCTTGAACAAGCCGTTGGGAGCTGTAGGTGTGACTGACTAAGTTATAATACTTAACGTCTTTTCAAAGACAGAACTAAGAAGGGTGCAAGAGTGGCCGCCGCCCTCCAAATTTCAAACGCTGTAATTTTCTCATATAATTATCAGAATTTTCAGATGTGTCATTATATATTTTAACTTTTGCCATTAAAAATTATGTAAAATTGTTGGTAACTAATGCTTTCAAATTGTTGGTTCTTTCATATGATTAGTGTTACATAAAAGAAGTTTGTTTTTAAGCTTTTTATGATAGGTATTTTCAACTATCTTAAAGTTATCATTTAGCAAAAAAGAAAACAAAGAAAAGGACACATAATTTACAAAAAAAGAACAAACAATGAGAAAGAAACATTGCAGAGGATGGATTTAGGACTGTAACAGTCGATTTTCAATTGTTGTTGTCCGTTAGCAGTTGAAAGTGAACCATAAATGGTAAAAGCAGGGACGAAGACAGAGGGGGCGGGGGTGGTTGGCAGTCGCTTTCCGAAAATTTTTTAAAAATACTATTAGATATAATATATTTTATATGTAATTTGAATATTTTATCAAAATTCGCTCCCCAATATTTTTTTTTGCAGTTTTTATATATAATTCGACATATTATTGCAGTTTTTGCCCTCAATACTAAATTTCTGCATTCGTAATTCGGGTAAAAGCAAACTAAATAATGTATGACTTTTTTTCTTCTTTTAAATAGATTTTTAATGGTTGGATCATCATGTGGTGGAATAACTTTTAAAACAAAATTTGGGCCACAAACCGTTGGCAACAGGCAAGCCGGTTAATGATACAGGGGGCTCAATCGAAAGATTTGACAGTTGTGATTAAAAAGAAATATTTTTAGTCAAATAGCAATTTTAATATCAAAAATAGCTATTTTAACTCAAAATAATTTCTGTTTAAATTTTTTTTTTTTCAAAATATGACATTTTGGGGATCGAATTCACCCAAGCCTTTTTTCTACCAAAAAGACGGCAAAAAATCCTCTCTCCGTTCATGTTCCCATCTCTATCTCCAGCCAATCATAATTCACCATGTGTATATATAATTAGAAAAATTGTTTATATAGTAATTCTGATTAGTTGGTGATAGGGTTGAGGACAGGAATGGGCACAGTGGATTTTCACCCCCAAAAAGACACGTTGTGGGGGCCATTAAAGTTAGGGAGCCTATGAACCACTTGTTCATTGATGGTGAAAATAGCCAAGGAAAATGGGACTTTTGTGAAGTTAACATAAATTGTTTATTAGTGTGTTAAGACAATTGGTGTTAAAAACAACATGGGAAAGGATCATTGGATCTTTGTCTGGATTGCAGAATCTTCGTGGAATTCATGGGATTGCTGGAGGTCTACATTTTTTTTTTGATGAAGTTTGAGACAAAACTTATACATGTATTTGTCTTACCGTTCATAATTAATTTAATACACTTTTACCATCAGATCTTTTGCACAATAAAGTTGATGTGTATCTGTTTATGTTATACGATTAATTTAATTTAATTTGCTTTTGTTGTCCGAGCCCTAACAAAATAATTCTTAATAGATTTTTTTCCATAACAAAATTTGAGTTCAATCGCCTCACATAATACACGCATCAAACTCATACTTAGACCAACTCATTTTACTAAAAAAGGAAAAGTCTGAAGGTGAAATTCCTATACCTGTGTAAAGATTCTTTGACCAAACAAATTTATAAATCGAGAGACTTTCATAGGTGGAAGGGACTCGAGAAAGAGAACCAACAGTACACGAACTCCGGAATCAATACCACAATATTTCATTAAGAAATCAATTTCAAAAGAAGTTTCCCTTTGTCATTAGATCATCGTCTAGAACTATGAAAGAATTATCTTAACACATTACATGAGATGAAATAATATCGATTTTATTTTAATTTTTTCCCTTGCAAAGTATTATCTCTATTTCATAATATAAGTCGTTTATAACATGTTACGAAAATTAAGAAAGTAAAAAAAAAGGTAATTTGTTAGTTAAAATATCAATATTACTCTCTTAATATACTTTGTATACTACTAATTTTATTTAAAAGAACAGTATTGATATTTTGATTAAAAAAACATATTCTTTTTTTTTATTTTTTTACTTTTCGCTACAAGTAGTAAACAGATTATTGTTGGCATACGAACGTTTGTATAAACAAAACAATCCTCAAACTTGTCTTATACATTTGTGTTTTGCTCAGTCATGAACCCAACACTTTGAAAAACCATTGTGAAAGTGTATCTTTTGATGAACAAGTTGGTAACTATATCTAATCAAAGATTACCCAAATAAAGAAGTTTTAGTACTAACATATCGTCAACTTGTCATATCTGCCAGTAACGACACTCAATTCTAAGGTGACTATAAGTATTTAGACTCGCACTTAAATATCTGTCACACTTCTTATTCTTATCGTATGTAATAAGATCATTTTGTCGATTCATTTCATCCAATGGATGAGAGAGTTATTTGTGTACAACTATCTCGGCCGTTAAATTAAACAAGCAACTCCTGAAATTAGTTCAGTACGGTACCCAAAAAAAACTATTAGCACTGAATCGGACTGATCACAGCCCATAGTATATAACACTAAATAATTCAGTATATATTGAATATATTTTAACATATATGTAATAATCTTTTAGACAGGTGTTACATTGTATGTAATAGGTGTTCTCTCCTTATTAACACATGTCTGAAGACATATATCACATGTTGTTCGCATCAAGTGTTACAAAATTACAAAATCTATTCGTTTCAAAAAAGTTGGTCCGTCAAATTTTTTATTAAACAACCAAAACATATTCAATATATACTAAATTTTTTATATTCAGCACAACAATCGGACCATAATTCCACTCAGGCCCAGCTACAAAGAGGGCTAAAGTGCCCACGGAGCAGGGCCTCCGAAAATGGGGCCCCAATTTTTTATTACCTATATACTTATGTGTGTATTTTTTTTTGAAGAAATTTGATTTATTTTTAGTTTAAATGTATCTAATATAATATTAATTTATTAAAACCTAGTTGATGAAAATTCATGATTAATATTGTTTGCTTCGATTTTGAAAATTCAAAAAGCGTAATATATTTTAAAAATAGAGGCCTAATTTTTATAATTAGCACAGAGCTTCAATATTGTTCGAGATAGATCTGATTCCATTTGGGAAGCAGAAATGGGGGGAGCAAATGAAAAGTGAAGAAGATTGAATATTATAAGTGATTATTTTATTGGTAAAATCTTGGTTCCATGACCATAGGATTCTGATACTCAAAAGATCATGAAAAAAGTATATTCAGAAGGATACCACTTTTTATTTTATTTTACTATATTCCAGATATTCTTATCAACTCCTTGCAGTGACATTTTGTTGCAACTGGAGTTCCATCTTTGAAAATAAAATAAAATAAAAAATTGAAAAGAATATCTGAGTCAGTAAAAGGGATATACAGAAAAGAGGAAAAAAAAAAGAGTATTTTATATAAAAAGCCATGCAAGTAGTAGAAAGTATGGTTTGGTTGTTTGTTTGTTTCTCAATATATTATCTTATTTGGTTTTTGACCTGTTTGGTACTCCTATCATTCCTAAATATAAGACTTTAATTAAATGTTGCGAAAATTAAAAAAATAAAATTTTAAATTTTTTTTTTTATAATTAAAATGCCAATATTACTCTATTAAATATGGTCACATATTTTTTAGGTTTATCAAAGCAAGAGGCACATAAAAATGAACGGTGTGAACTATGTAAAGACAGATAATGAGTTGGATCATCCGATCCTTGTTTCAAAGTATCTACAATGCACAATTCCTATCGGATCAGAAGGTGGAGTCTTGTAGGTATGTGTATCGCCTTTTTGTGTAGGAATGTCTCTACAATGCATATGACAATGAAGGGCTCAAATTGATTCCTACCCATTATATATGGAAAATTCTAATATGGACATTGTGGTTCAAAATAAGTCATGTCATCATAGAATTGGCTCTCTCCTCATTATGTAGTGATATGATCAGTTCTAAATTATATGATCCAATTGAACTGATCTGTATCATAACTATCCATTACATATGCAAGCAATTAACTATTAAGTCCAACACAAACGAATCCCAAGGGACGCTGGAGGATTTTGCAAGACCATACCCAGTGGCGAATTTACGGTGGGGCCAGTTTTTTTCAAAAAAAAAAAAAAATTAGAATATTTTTTCCACCAGTTTTTTTTTAGTTTTACTCGTCCCGTGAACATTTTTTATTGTACCAATTTTGAATCACTTTACGATTTAAAATTAGATTTTTTTAGTTCGTAAATTATAGGAATGACAACACTTATATCTAAACAATTTTAACAAGGTTTGAGGTTTGGAAGTCTTGAGATATGTTAATCTTTGAATTTAGTTCATGTTCTTTCTTAAATATTCTATATTTTTATTATTTTATAAATTAACACACTTTCTGTGATTTTTCATTTTTCTTACAGTTTTTCTCATAGCATCAAAATTTGTTGTATATTTCATCCTGCCACACTTACGTATATATATATTCGAAAAAGCCAATTTGTATCCCTTTAAATTTTTTTTGACATCATTTACAGGTAATTGTATATTATTGTTCATAGAAATTGTCGTAGAAACCAACTGTTTTTGCTACTTCTTGAATTTACTGATGTTTTAAAATGACACTAATGGATCTCCCTTATATCTACTATTTTTTCTCAATTTTTTTGGGTGATATTTCCTTATAAATATTGTATTTCGCGCCTCTTAAAAATTTTCAGTAAAAAATTTGCTCCCCCACCTCCCCACAAAATAAAATTTTGGCTCCGCCACTGACCATACCTATCTGATTAGGTGGATAATATTTTATTTTCTTTAGATAAGATTAAACTAGAAAATTTCACACTGAAATGATGCAGTAGGGGGATGAGCTCAGCTAGGTAACAATCTTGGGGCTTTGCATGGGCCTGACCCATCTTTTTCATTTCGGTCATGACATGGCACTGAAAAGTTTTGGAGAAACATTATTGTCCAGAACGGAAGTCCCACTTCCGTCCTGGGGCCATAACGGAAGTGGGAGTTCCGTCCTGGGTGACGTGGCGGTTTCTCATTTCTCCGGCCGGCGAACCGGGGAGAGATTATGAATGAAATTCCCGCGGATGGCCGAGCGTACGGGGGGCGTTGGAATACCGCCCGGAGTTTCAAGAACGTGCCGAAATCTCAGCTGACGGTGTTTCGCGACCAGCTTGACCGACTGACGGACGCTCAGGGGTTAAGGTTTATCATATTTTTTGTATATATTTTTTTTAATTTACGCAATTAATTAATGCTAATGTACAATTTTTTTGACAGTTCATGTGGAGGCCGTACCCCGACTGGGTTATTGCTGCCCGGGCCTCTCGCGATGAGGGCTTCCTGTCCACCTGTCGGGCCCGTACGCCACTCGTGTGTTTCGAGTTAGTTGAGTTTCACATGCCGGACCAGGTTGCTAGGCAATTCGGGTTCCAACAGGTGATACCAACCCCATCGGTGGCGATGGGTACGAAAGAGGGCCAGGACGTCCACACCCACACGGCGGGACCGAATATGAACTGGGAGAAAAAGCACGAAGACTACATAGAGATATGGGATGAGCGAGCGGATGCACTGGCGAACGTTGTCCCGGTCCCTGGTAATGTGATCTTACCAACCCGTGAGTACATGGATTGGTACAATCGCATTACCGTGCACATCCTTACAAACCCACGCAACAGGGATGCCAGTCCACTCCCGATGGGCATTCAACCCATCGCGCCTTCCGAGGACATTATTGTACGTTTTTGCTTTTTGTTTGTGTACATGGTTTTTCCTTGTTTATAATATACTGACACGAGATTTGATGTTGCAGGCGGATGCCAACAGACTCATAATCACGGAGCTCGATAAGCCGGCCTCCAACTCAATCGGCCACTACAGGTCCCTCGTCTCCTGGGCTTCAAAGACAATCAAAGAGGCGTTCGTGGCGGCCGGGAAGTCACTGACCTGCAAATCGCGAGCTGCGGATGTGGCAGAGTCTGCTGTTCTGGAACCGGTGACGCAGTCGAGGGAGCTTGTTCCTGCCCGGTCCCAAAGGGGAAGGCAAGGTACGCGGAGGCACCGGGATGCCGCGCGGGAGGACTAGGCAGCGAGGCGACAACGACAGCGCGGCGTGCCACCGGAGCCGGCTCCACCGGCGATAGATCCGGCACAGTCTCCCACACAGACACAGTTTCCCAATCAGGCCGACGTACCTTCCCATTTTGAATACTAATTTGCATCACCCGGTACTTATTCAGCGAGTATTCAGACGGGAGGGGATCCTGGTGCAGGGCCCTCTACATCTGCACAGCCGGGCTACTACTCGGGAGGGTCGCCTTCGTACAGCCTGCACATCCTTGAGACGCATCATCAGACTCCGTTGCCGATGCCGCAAAACCCCGAGGAGCAGATATTTATCGACCACGAAGGCGCGGAAGTCATCACAACCAATTTTGGTAGCGCCGTGCGTGTGAGAGATGGCTGCATTTACTTTTTGTGATCGGACCCGATGAAGGGATTCATGGGCGGAAACTCGTTCCAAACACCCATGGATCCTCACCTGAAGGATCCGCTCATACGTAAACGAATCGAAAACAGCGGTAAAACTTACAATTTTCGGATTCAAGAAGCTACTTCTTGAATGGAGGATGACGATTCTTGGAAGTTTTCTTTTCGCCAACGGAATTCCCTTTGCGGAATTTCCCTCTACCGGTATCCACGCGACGAAACAAGCAGTGATTGCTAGCTCTTCGTCTTTCTGAGATTCGGGAATTAGAGAGAAAAAGGGAGAGGCTGAGAAATCCGAAATCTGATTTCGGGTTACTTGTTTAATTTCGGCTGAATCACATGTAACCTAGGGTTTCGGCTAAGAGATGTTATATAGAGTGTGGGAGTTTGTTCCCAGAACAACTCCCACGTCTACTCAACTTCTCTCGGCTGTGGGAGACTCTGACTCCCACGTCCCCTAGACTTCTGCTGGTAGTGGGAGTCTTTATCGGATAACAACTCCCACTTAATCCCAGCTATAGTTAAATACCAAAATTGCCCTTATCTCTAATTCGAATAATAAACACTTTATTATTTTCAGAAAAACAAATGTCAGATACAATGAACCTAGACACATTCTAGATTCATTGAATCTGGACATGAAGCTTGTTAGCTCGTCTATGCGTGTGACCCTGTAGGTTCATATCACAATGGCAATGAAAACATACTTAGTAGTAGTGTGAGTTCATAAGTCACAAGCGGCCCCTAGCAGGACATTGTGACTACCCAAGGTGAATGAATTTACAACGGAACCTATTGTCAATCCACTATTTAATCCCTTTGTCTCGCGATATCCTAATTAAGCATAAGGCGTGGTGGTCGTCACCCTTATTAAGCTTAATTGTGTTTATGCTCGATCTCCGGGTAGATTGTTTAGACAAATAGGATTTGATAACCACTTTATCAAATACATTTGAGCACGACCATGCATTTAAACAGCTTTTTCCCTATCGAGGGGCCCATGGATATCTCTCTCTAATAATAGAGAGGGACAAATTCCTTACAATGTCTCTCACATTCAAGCTATGATAGGACACTACATCCGATCATCGATCGTATTGATTACTCTGTTACAAGTAACGTCCGATCGAGTCAAAAGCGTGGCTCCATTCATACTAGAATCAATGAAGACATAAGGTCTAAGGATTCTAAAATAGTATTGACGAAGTAATACTTATGACTTAAGACCATGAAGTATTACTTCTCAAACGGATCACATCCAATACAATGTATCCCTATATATTGCATCTATGATGTGATTTGTATCCATTACACATGATCAGTAAAACAAGATCATCAATCAACAATCATATTAGTTTTATTTCATAGTAAATAAGCATTACATAAAACTAGGGACTTCTAGAATAGTAATTACATAAGCTAATGAGTTTTACTATCAAATCACACATTTGATAATCAAAAGCGTAATTAACTATTCAATTACATGCTCAAAAGATAATAAAACGCACAACATGTGCTAATGGTCCTAGGGCACTACTAACACCCGAGACTCACCGTTTGATACACACCGCCGCCACCCTAGATAGGTTTTCATTTACGTTGCTTACGTTTATTTCATTGTAGTTACGAAGAATGTTAATTTTTTTCCGATGTAAAATATTAATCCGATTATTCTGTTGTTTGTTTTTATATTAATATACAATTTATTCATTTTCTTTCGCCAAATTTAGTAAGCAATGTGTTTTGGAAATATTGTTTTGGTTGTTGTAATACAAACACCTGAGAAAAATAACCACCGAAAAACATAGACCTCACTAAGTGTTAGTGTGACAAACACATCGCCACTCCCGAGACGGAAGTCCCCAGCTCCGTCACGGGGCCATACCGAAGTGGGAGTTCCGTCCCTGGACACGTGGCAACGCTGCGTGGGAAAAACCGCCACGTCACCCGGGGACTGAACTCCCACTCAGTTATGGCTCCCGGGGACGAAGTGGGGACTTCCGTTCTGGACAAAAATGTTTCTCCCAAACTTTTCAGTGTCATGTCATGACCGAAATGAAAAAGATGGGCCAGGCCCATGCAAAGCCCAACAATCTTACTATCTAATCCAGTTCAAAACTGATTTCTATGTCTCTAAAAAGGTATAGCCCAAAGGTTTAAAGACAAGCCCAACAAGGTTGAATAGATAATTAACAATGATTAGGGCGCAGACATTGACAAGGGGTTTGAATACTCCAAATCTTCTATTACATTATCTCGTACACCAAAAAAATTGCTCAAAATGTAACAACATTTTTAGTTAAAAATAAATCTCGAACTTGGACTAATCAAATTTCTCCACGCATGATAATTTCATTTGTGTATAATGTACTAAAGATTCCGGATTCTATCCATAAAAAAAGGCCCAAGTGAAGGTTGTGGCCCAGTGGGGCAGGCGCCTGCCCACGACCTCTGAGGTCGTGGGTTCGATACCCTCCGCCGGCGTGCGGTATGATTTAATCTCCCTTATCTAGGGTGTTCTCTCTCCCCGCTCATGGGGCTGTTCTCTCTCCCCGCTCATGGGGCTTCGCCCATCGTGGTGTCAAAAAAAAAAAAAAAGTGAAGAAAAATCATTGTACAAGTCCAAAAATCTTCTTCTTCCTTTATCCTTAGTCCACAACTTCTCCGACAACTTTAAATCTCTATTAAACCAATACAATTTTTATTATTTTTCAAAAAAATACAAAAAAATATATTTTATTTATTTGTATTTTTGGAGACTCGGTTAATCTAGCGTTTCAAATTATTATATTTACATAAAACAAAAAAAAATTATGTAAACTAATAGTTTCAATTTCTTTCTCTCTCTCTCTCTCACTATCTTTTTAAATACGAAATTAAGTGAATCATTTCCTTCCCTCTCCTATACTCTCATTTCTATATAATTTCACGCGTTCCCTCTTCTCTCATTTTTCTCAATTCAAACGGTCTCATATTTAATCGTCAGATAAGAAATTTGACAGTTGAGATTAAATTACACATTCAATTCTTTCGAACCCATTAGATAAAATAGACGTCCAGAGCAGGAGAACATACGTGTGTTCTTACACTCCGGCTCCTATGCGAAACAGAAAAAGTTTCGCACCTTACGAACAATATGGTCCATCAGATAATAGATTTGAACGGTCCAGATTTGGACAGAGAAAATTTTATATTTTTTTATTTTTTAAGTCCAGTCGCAAATTTTCTCTCTTCTTATCTGGGCCGTTAAAATTATCATCCGACGGCCAATATTATTCTGCACAATGCGGAATTTTTCCTGTTCTGCATAAGAGTCTGACTAGTGTTCTTATGCGTTGGACGCCTATTATATCTAACATGTGTTAACAAGAGTTGTATGAGTGTTTTTTTCAAAACAATTTTTATCGTTAAAGTTTACATCTGACGGGCGAAAATTTGTTCGGCAAATAAGAACCTTATCAAGCTCTCACTCTGTCGACAAGTGGCTGGTCCAAACTAAAGCCACGTAATAGCTCCCCTTCTCCAACTTTTCTGCACTTTTTCTCTACTGAACAATTGGCGCTTCTTTATAACTAACTTCTTTGTATTTTTTCGTCTCCCAAATTGAGATCTCTTCTTCTTCTTCTGATCAAAATCAAAGAAGATGAAAAAAAAGTTATCTTCTTTGCTCAATTTAGGTTTATCTCTTCATCATCAATCCACCAAATTCAACAACAAGATCATTTTTGCTTATCGTTTTTACTCTAGTACCAGTAATAATCGTCCCAAGCACCCCGGTAATTCTCCCTTTCGCGATTGTACTGTGTACCATTCTTAATTAAGCTGTATATTTGTTGTTTTCCCAATTTTATATGCATTTTTATGTTTGCTGAATTGATTTATTTCTTTGCAAATTTTAAGATTTTTGTTTTGAATTTCGTTTTTTTTTTTCTGTTTGAGGAATTTTGCCTTGGGGTTTGTGAAGGTAGATTGTTTTTCGGAGGAGTTGTGGGATCCAACGGAAAATTTTGAAATGAAAGAAATGCAATCTATTATAGACTTGGTTTTTGGAATTGAGCATTTTAATCGTTTAGGACATGCAACGAAAATTAAGGAAGAAAAAACAAGGTGTTTTTTTAATCAAAATATCAATATTATTCTCTTAAATAGAATTAGTGGTATACAAGTCCTATTTAAGAGAGTAATATTGATATTTTGACTTACAAAGTACCTTATTTGCTTCCTTAATTTTCGCTAAAAACAACTTATAGTTATATTATGGAATGGAGGTAGTACTAGAAGTCTTTTTGAAGCTCTTTCCAAGTGGTAAAAATTAGTGAAACTGGATTTGTTCTTGTGGGCATTCCCAAAAACTCTTCCTTGGAATAAAGTTAAAGCTTTTTTTTGCTGGTTAAATTATGCTGACAACTCTCTTATTCTAGATTTTGAATTTCTAAGAACTAGGAAGTGCTACTATTGGTGCAATGCCAGACATAAGGAACGAAAGGTTAAGAGGATTAGTATAAGTCTTTAAGACAATGGGGTGCTCGAGGGATGGTTTAAGTAGAATCCTAAGACTTGGCCTCATTTACTTTTTAAGGATGGTATAAGTTTCCCTTTATGTGTTTATTGCCTGGGTTGTCTGATATTATGCCTTCGAACAAGCACAACATGCTTATAAAGCTTGTCAGTGAGATATATATTGCTGGAAAGATTTTGCCTTATCTTACTTTGTATTTGTCCCCATATGTAAGTTCTGGATGTAACGTCTTATTCCTGATAAATGATACATTTAAAATGTCTTTTAAGGTCTTTGTCATGTTTAGTAATAGTTTTCACCATTTTAGGATCTTTTAACGCATTAACTAGTTTCCTTCCAATTTATTTTACTAAGGGCTCTGATTTTTAAACTTTTGTTATGTTCCTCCTTTAAGTTTGTCTTTGAATCATAGTTTCAATTTTTTTTCTTTCAGGATTGCTTGCACATTATAGAAGCCTTGTGAAGCAAGGGAAGCTGCAAAATGACCCCTACCAGGAAGAAGTAGCTTTTAAGCTGGAAAATCTGCTCGGAAGACTGGAGCAATATGAGAAAGATATGGAGGAGTACCATGTAGGATACATAAAGAAACGACTTTTTGGTGCTAACTTTGTCCGTACAATACTTTCCTTATGCTTATGCTTATGTATCTGTCTCATTTTTAAAGGAAAAACTTTCGAAGTGGGAGGAGAGCAGGGAAAGTGAGCATCGCAGGATCCTGATGGAGGAAGCCAAAGCCAAACAGCACGGAGGCGGATCATCATCAATAAACAAGCCCCGTAATTTTTTCCAGAATTGGATATCGAGGTCAGACTACAAAAATTTTACACAGTTATTCTGTGACAACTATTTCTTTAATGGTTCTTCAGCCTGGAAGTTCTATATAATGAATTTGGAAGCAAAGGTCTAATAATTTCGTGTTCCCAGGTTGAGTAATGAGTAAATGAATCTGTTTAAGGTTTAGCTCAGTGAATTATAAGTATTATGTGTATCTTTTTGCTTGATCTTTGAGGGTTTAAGGTCCTCTATTTGTATGTTTTTCTTGGTCTCGATCACATCTTTAACAAAGAGATTGGACGTTAAGTGCATATTGGACTCTTCAGTGCATAATATGTTAGTTCATAATAAACATCAAACAAATAAATATTTATGTCAACTAAATTGGAGTTGCACGACTTTCAAATTTAGTTTCCTTCTCTATCTACTGATGAGATTTATCTTCGTCCAGGGGAAAAGCTGAATATGTAGAACAAGGAGTAGGGAAATGGGTTTCATATCTTAATCGAGAGAGAAAGTTAGATTCACTAGTTGGCCGCCGGCCTAGAGCTCCTCCAGCCCCTAAAGGACTGTATCTATACGGAAATGTTGGAACTGGTTTGTTCCTTATCTTGTATGAATCTGTACTTGACATGCAATGTAGATGAATTGTCTTCCACTTTGGATGCCTGAAATGTTGTTATTAAGTTAGTGGAACATCATTGTTTTCATCTACTTTTCATAAAACGTGTTGATTAAAAGTTGCAGGCTGCAAATGTTGTTGTTTTATGTAATGGTAGTAGCTAGGTACATATCAAACTGAAGAAATTTTGTGCATCATGTAGGGAAGACAATGCTTATGGATATGTTTTATAGTTCAACTGAAGGCATTGTTAAACATCGAAGAAGATTTCACTTTCATGAGGCGAGTGCATGCTTGTAGTTTCTGTTATAGCAATATTTGTTTTTAATTCTTTTGGTGGAACTTTCATTACATGTGTTTAACTTATGCGACGTTGAAAGAAATGCCGAATTTCTTGGTCACAGATTTTGAATCGGTCCATAGGTTTGTCCTTCATTTATATACTTGATCAAGTCGAAACCTTTAGCAGACAGAGGATTTCACATTTGTTCTGGTATCTATTCGTTTTATGCTCACTTAGGTTATCTAAACAATCTTGCAGGCAATGCTTGAAATAAATGACCACATGCACAAGATATGGAAGAGTCAAGTTGAGGAGAAAGGTTCGCAGTCAAGTCTTTCTAGTTGGATTTTGAATCTTCCGTTTGATACAAAAGTCAAAGAATGGTTAGCTGCTGAAGAAAGATATAAGCAGGAGGTGCAGTTGCAAAACATTCTTCCTGCTGTAGCTGACAAGTTTCTCGTTGATGGCCTGGGAAAACATAGAGGAGCTAGCCTTCTGTGCTTTGATGAAATACAGGTGCCGTGTTCCATATAAACTTCTATCAAATACTTCTGAATATTATCTATATCTCTCATCAATAATTTGCTTACACAAAACATTAGGTCTTGTGATTTTGAGTAGAAATTGCAATAAGTTGAGGAATTATTCGTTTGGAGAAAAATTATCTGAGAGTAGTCTTTTGGAGAACCGTTAAAGTGTCAATATCATATAAGACCCCAAATGAAATCAAGATAATGATTGGAATGAAGAGCATCAGTAGTTCATGTGACCAAATAAGGTTTAATTTGTCAAGGAATTTAATAGTTTTTGTACGAACCAGCATTTCTCTCGCTTGAATTAGTTATTAATGACTTCATCGCCACTTTTTTGGTGAAAAATTGCCAAACTAATGCTGAAGTCTTTAGGCTTTGCTTGCTGGTTTATGTTCTTGTTTTTCTGTTTTCCTACTGCCTTGAACTTATCATTTTTTAGAAGAGTTAAGGCTTAAATTTTTAGGCGTGCTATTGCAGACGGTGGACGTTTTTGCAATTGTTGCGTTGTCTGGAATTCTTAGTAGACTGTTAAGCAACGGAACAATTCTTGTCGCCACCAGTAATCGCGCTCCAGGAGACCTGAATCAGGTTACTTAACGTCAATTTATTTTTGTATTCTGATGGCAATTGGCTACTATCTCAAAGTTTCAGGTGTTTGGAAATGCACTTTTACCACTTATAAGTACTGTTTTGTTTTGGTTTTTTTTAGCCTTGTTGACTCTTTATAAGGATCTCTCTGTTCGCATTCTTCAAATTGCAATAAATATCTCATTTACATAAATAAAAAATGATATAGTCCAACCGATGCTTCTATATCAGGTGTTAGTGGGCAGCGGGCGAACCTGTCTTGTAGTGCTGGGAGCTCTTTCCTTTTTCCTAATACCCTGAAACTTCCGTGGAAAATACTATTTTTGACCCTCTAAGTTCCTTAACATATTAACTATGCTTCCTCAGCTGTACAACCTCGTTTATTCGGATTTGTTGTTCTTCCATTTTAATATGGCTTGTCATATCCTTGATCAATTATTAGGTGGTTGATTTATGTACGTCTCGTGCTTACTAAAGCAAATTTAAGAATTAGTTCTTGTTTCTAATTCTATCGGTAGAGATGTTTTACTTCAATTGCCAAGTTGGATGTTCAAAAGAATTAAACTTACTAGTGGACCATGACTGCAATATTTCTTTTCTTGCAAAATTGCTCTGTCTGGTTACGCTCAATGTTTTTATTTCTCTGTCTCAGCGTGCTTTGGTGCTACAGTGATGTTTTTGTGCTTGCTTTCCTTGTAGAATATAAATCTTGATGTTTGAGACATTAAGTCATTGTTGCTGCACTTTCTCTCCCTACTCAGGATGGAATGCAAAAGGAGATATTCCAGAAGCTTGTGAAAAAACTGGATGAGCAATGTGAAATCGCTTTAATTGGAAGTGAGGTAGATTATCGCCGTCTAATAGCTAAAACATCTGTAGATCAGGTGAGACTGAAGTCGGTTATCTTTCTTCTAACTTAGCATAGCTGATGTTATTTTCATTATCTTTTCAACCGTAAATTTTATTTCTTCTATCTCAGTCTTATTGTTACAATATTTTTATTTCTTTAATTACATCCACACATACTTTTCATTTTCATTAAAGAAGTTCAAATTAGGCTCATGTATCTTCATATCAATCTTGTATTTCATATCTATTGCAAGTTCAAAACATGTTTCCTCTTTGATTTATGATTTTCTTGTTGCTTCAGGTTCATTACTTTTGGCCTTTGGAAAGTGGCCGAAAAAAGGAATTTGAGAATACATGGGAAGCGCTTACCAGACTATCTGGCGGGAGGGTTATTTCTGAGACAATTCCTGTGATGTTTGGGAGGTATTCTTTATTTCATCCTTCTTAAGTTTGCCCATACATTTCAATCAGCGTTATAATTTATCTTCTGTTGCCATCAGAACCTTGGAAGTTCCTGAAAGCTGTAATGGAGCGGCAAGGTTTACGTTCGAATATCTCTGCGGTCGGCCGGTACGATATGCTTTAGTTGAACAAATGTATCTTCTACTATTCTTTCTAAGGAAACAAGTATTTTCTCAATGCTATCAATTATTACTCCTTTGAAAACATTCTTTTCACCAACAGCGGATTCGTAATCACGTCTGTTTGATTGCATGTACTCCACAACTCCACGTAATCCACGGAATGTCATGATTACCACATCTATTTGATTTCATGAAATATATGCCTAAATGATTATAATTAGATGGGAAGGTAAGTATTAGTGATTCCCTTCTTGTTCCAAGCAAGGTACCTATTCCGTCTCCCAGTCGGAGTAGGGGCAATTTAACATTCTGTGCATATGATCTGACCGATTGATAGGGAACTGAGGATCGTTCGTTTGTATTCTGGTGTTCTTGACCTATGTTAGCATTTTCTTTTGTCTCGTTGAGTAATTTCATTTTTTCTCAACAACTACAGGTTGGAGCTGCAGATTACATTGCAGTAGCTAAACACTATCACACAATATTTATCTCAGATATTCCTGTTATGAGTATGCGAATCCGTGACAAGGTAGTATTAATTTCCTAAAAGGATATATTTGATTAATCATCTAACACGTCTTTGGTGTTTCTCTGTTCTTTTCCTTTTGAATGCTTTTCTTCCTGCATAATCGGTGTGTGCAACTTCAGAAGTGATTAGTTGTATATGGATGAACATCTGATGAATCTGAAACTTTAGTTATATAGTTTGGAGAAACCGAACATTAGATTTACCACTATTATCCGAACTACATTTTTAACCTTCTGATAAACTCGGAGTAAAAAATGTTTACGTGAGAGAGGAGTGAAGAGTGGTAGATGTAACTACACGGGTGGATGTGAACGGGAGACTTCAGTTTATAAATCTAATTATGATTCTTGCTTCCAGGCACGAAGATTTATCACTCTCGTTGACGAACTATACAATCATCATTGCTGCCTGTATTCTTCCGCAGCTTCTTCAATAGATGACTTATTTCAGGGAACTGAAGAGGGAACACTTTTTGACTTGGAGAGGCAAGTTTTTCTTTTATTTTTTTGCCTAGTATCCTACCCCCGGAAACAGCCTCTTTATGGAAAAAATAAGGGTAAGGCTGTGTACATCGAGACCTTTCCCAAACCATGTTGATGCGGGAGCTTTGAGCACTTCTGTATTGTATAGTCTGTTTTGAATCATATGATTAATGATTACTTGAAATTTTATGTTCTCGTCTTCCAGCTTCCAATTCGAAACTGAAGCAGAAGGCGGGGGACTTCGTAGAGATGTTCTGGCAAAAGGTGGAGTTAGTTCAGGAGGTACACCATCTGGGATCATCTCTATACTCTCTGCTCGAGAGGAGATGTTTGCATTTCGTCGAGCTGTAAGTCATTCTTCCTACTTACGATTTGTTATCTATCTTCCTATAGTTGAAAATTTGGGCTGCCTTATTGAAAAGTGAGGTGATTTTAATTTCGCAGGTATCACGGTTAATAGAGATGCAAACACCTGGGTATCTTGAAGGCGTTCGCCATCTTCATCCTTATTTCCAGCAGCAGAATACAGAGTCATTCAACGGTATTGGTGCTAAAACTATTCATTTTGAAGACTTATCTCTGCAAAGCAATTGATAATAATGTCTGCATTTGTTTCCATTCTTGTTGATCATTGGAGAAAAGTATTCAAATAGAAATAAAATATTCCTTCAAGCTTTGGTTAATGTTGTAATAATGATACCCAAATCGTCTTTGTAATATAAATATAGATCGATTTATCAAATTAAGGGGTTATTGCAGTTTACCACTCTTAGTGTCACAGGGTAGTAACACTTTCGTCTCTCAAGTTAAAAAATAACCTCAAAGAACTCAAGACCATTATGTTTTTCATATATAATTGACAATAACATTATATTTTTCATGTTGGTGTAAGTCTATATGAAGATAGATGTTTGAGTTGGTTTGGTCGTATAAAAAAAAGATTAAGCGGATGTAAGTTATAAAAGAATATCGAAAAAGATATGGATGTAAGTTATAAAGTATGGTATGCATTTGTTATAATTGGAGAGTATGACATTGGATAAAAAGAAATAGAAAATTTGCATGCATGTGAAAATAATTTTTTTTATTTTTGATTTCACATCTTATCTTATAATCAATTCATTTTCAAGAAAAAAATCGAATAAAAAATTAATCCAAAAATGTATAAAATAATTTTTTTCATCTTACTAAAATGGCAAATAATTGTCTATACTTGTGTATGTACCAATTCATATGTTCAACCACTCACAATTCAATATGTATATATATAATTTGAAAAAATGTACACATAACGAATTCTGAGTGGTGAGAAACAGTAATGGAAACATATACGAGTACAGACGATTTTCACCTTGCTAAAATAACATGTTCATTTTTCATTTTGAATCTCATAATTCTTAACTAGAAACATGAAAAGTAGAAGTTTAATCCAAACTAAGATAATGAATTGTGTATGTTTTTGTCATTTTCGAAATCTAATCACTTGAATGATCATGGGAATGTTTATCGATATATAAGCATGGATCTCAACAATACTAATACATTACATTATCTATTATAGCATAACAACTACGGCCGTTGATATTTTTTCCGAAACCCGTCTCATTTTCATTTGCCCTTATAATAATGTGACACGTGTCCAAACTCTCTGCTTCTGTAATATTGTGACACGTGTTTGTCCCCCCTATAATAATGTAACAAGGATCTCGTGTGATGTTATATAAATGAATTTTTTTATAACTAAAGATCCGAACCAATTTATTAGTAGGTGAGCTTCAAACTTAAAAATTTATCGTATTGGGTCACGTAAGAGTGCACGTAGAATACCTTAACCCTTCCCCCTCTTACTAAGACTACAGAATGTTCTTGTAAATTATGGCCAATACCGGGTATATAAGCAGTGATTTCAAATCCAGAGGATCTATTAATAGATTATTGGATGGGTGCGACTAATCAATTTAAACTTTAACTAGAAAAAGCAAAAATAGAAATTTTTTCATCATAGAATGATTATTTGATCTTTTTTCTTCTTTATATCATTCTTCTTTGTATCATAGTATCATAATTCAATGCAAATAAGTTGGGGAATCACTATCGATCCTCCTTTTTTAAAAAAAAACAAAAATAAAAACCACTCATGAATCTCAATTAATGAACCCACACATTTGTTTAGGGTTTTGATGCAACTACTCCCTCACCCCCGGGTGATGTTGAGGGGTGTTTTTCTCAACACGCTAATTGATTATCAGCCATTGAATCAGTTCAATCCAACAACTGAGTTTCAAAACAGAAACTATCTTCAACTGTTGGATCGAGAATCGATCAATAGTCGAGGTTCAACAGCACCATGCACAGAAAAACACTCAACAACAACGTAATCAGATATAAATACTGGTTAAGTAACATGTATTAGCCCAAGCAAAAAGTCATTCCATCTTATTCCTGATGAAGTTTAAAATGAGTTTAAAATGTCTTCAATGGAGCTACCTGAAATCCTAAAACATTAAGTTTTGTGTACTATCTCATCAATCATCGCAAGAAACATAAACCCTCTAGAAAGAAGTAACCTGCATACCAGGATTAATCTTTAACACTTTGCCCTGGTCCCGATAATTAATTATTACAACGTAAAAGCAGCAAGCATTTTACTTGAAAATATCAGCATCATCAAATCTCAAAAAGCTTGTGAAATCGCACCATTTAAAACGCTTATGAAGCCGCCTTTGGTGCCTTGTCGGGCAAAATATTGTCAGGAAGAATAAGCTCTGCTGGTGTCTCGCGGACAACACCTATCATTGAGTCATATTCTTCATCCTTTTTAGCAAATTTCTTACGTAGCACCTTCTCAAACTCGATTTCATCAAAGCCCTTTGCATTTTCGGCTGCATGAACCTGTGCTAAGTTGGAATAGTTAGCTGCTGACTGGGAAATGAAGGCTATTTCCTCCTCTGTCAGTTTTCTCAGAAACTTTGCCGGGTTTCCTCCCCAAACCTGTGTTGAAAGAGAAAAAGCGTTAAGACAACGAAGGAGATACATAGGATACCCTTTTCCTCCTCCATTTCAAAAGTAGAACTCAAATATTACCTCCAAAATCTAGTATTGAGCTACTGACAATCCCCTAGAAGTGGCAAGCAAGAAAAACCGTTGCATTGCCAAAAGAATTATATAAAACTAGAGATTCTAAAAATATGTATTCTATAGTCCTTTAAAACCCTTCAGACAATCTTGGAGAATTTTAGCCAAAAATCAATTTTGCATACCTCACCAAAGGGGATCCTTGTATTCTGACGAACAAGTGCTCCAGCCGCAACCATAGCATTTTTCTCTACAACCACCCCATCAAGCAACGTTGCACCCATACCAATAAATGCCTCATCCTCAACAGTACACCCATGAAGAACAGCACTATGTCCTGCCGGGAAAAATGAGGATTATAATTATCATTAAAATTTTAAAGGAAGATCAGATCCGTGAGATACATTGATCTGAAGATACTCACCCACGGTAACATTATCACCGATGATAGTAGGCAAGACTTTCCCGCTTAGATTGGATTTGGCTACATGAACGAGAGAATTGTCCTGTATATTAGTTCCAGTCCCAATACTGATACTGTTTACATCACCTGCATATATTCTTCTACGATTAGATGAGAAACAGAAAGATGCACAGAGCAAATTATGAAAAGCCCAGAAGGAAAGGTGCCAAAGCGCATCCATACAACTACACAGGGACAATCCAAGATAGTCGATTCCAGAATTTGTAAAAGAAAAATGCATCAGCAAGCAGAGAATCCCATCAAACATGACGGGTAAAAGCCAGAGAAGTCTCCAACATGCTAGCTAAGAAAAGAATTGAACAACGGGAAATGCATTGCAGTGTCTATGCTGCTATATATCAAGAGCGGGAAAGAAACAGCACGCCAAAGGTGGTACATAACATATTATGTTTCGCCTTTTTTCTTATTTTTGTTGTTTTTGTTGTTGGGGTGGGGGGTGTTCAAGTTTGAAGCAGATGGTCAAAACTAATTAATCACATTCAAAAACCAGTTGACAAGCAAAGTTATGGCCGTTAAAGCAAGAATCGGCGTGAACTTTAACAGAAATTTCTCAGGTATATTTGTGCAAGAGCCCCATTTAAAGAGAAAACCCAGCAACCACCGCCCCAGAAGAGAAAGAAAGCAAACGCAGAAACACCATTACATAAAACTCATATAAAATTGCAGCTTAAGATGCAAGTAGATCCGCCACAATAATTTTCTTATTTTTTTAATACGCCACAACAGTGGATTACTTATAGAGATTCGGTGTTCACTACAATGTTTCCTTCAACAAGATAAAATAGGATCTCCAATGGAGTAAGACAAGCTGCAAAGTAAGCAGATCTAAATCACATTTTTGGATGATTATTTAATGTTGCAAGGACTTCCATTGGTTAACAATTGATTTCATTCTTCTTCATTATTATCTTTTTTAAACAATTGATTTCATTCTTATCTTTTCTTTTGGTGTTTCAATAAGACCAAGTAACAATCTATAACCAACATGAAAGTAAAAAAAATTCTTAATGGATGTCCCTGAAGAAAATGCAAAAGAAAATCAACCTCACTTAGGCATCTGGTGCATCACACACGAGCCAACTTCTAAACTATGAGCCATACCAGATATACACCAACTAGATGGTCGAAAAGTCTGCTTAAAACACATTGAAAATTAGAATCTTCCAGTTACGAAAGAAGCTTCACAGACCATATTACAACTCAGCTTCAGACTTATACTATCCGGATATCAAACCACAATCTTGGGAAAATAATTAGATATTTTATTATATGACAAAGCATGAAGAAAAAAGGTTCAAGATTAGTAGAAAGTATATTACAAGGGCAGTGCTAAAGGGGTGAATGAATCTTTCAAGTTAGCCAAAATACGTGCAACAGTTCAAGCACCTTAAACAAAATGACAAGGTTACTAATTTTAATATCTGACAAAAAACCCCAAGCAAACAAATTCAAGAAATTTTCAGTGAAACAGACTTACCTCTTAAAACACATCCATACCAAATGGAGGAACTTCGTCCAATCTGAACATCCCCAATAATGGAAGCACTTGGAGCCACAAAAACTTCCTTGTCCACAGCAGGAGCCTTGTCAAAAATGTTCATCAGGGTTCTGTGTCTGGAAACTAACCAAACAAATATAACAATATAAACAACTACACAAGAAGTTGGAAAATTAGGAAAGCAACCAATGTAGTAAAAAAAAAGAGAAAATCAATATAAAAACCGTAGAAAATGCTTATCTATCAAGCGCTTAGTGCAAGAAATCGAATTCAAAATACAAACTTATATCAATTAAACACGTATAAACAATATCTTGAGCTTAGCAAACAAGAAAATGAAAATGCTTATCTATCAAGCCCTTAATGCAAGAAATCGAATTCAAAATACAAACGTGTACTGATCAAACACGTTTAAACAATATCTCGAGCTCCGCAAACAAGAAAATAAGCAACCATTTATGGTATTTCTAAGGCTTTGATTCGACGACCACAAAATATTCATCAGGGTTCTCTGCCTGGAAATAAGCAAATATAAGAATTATACAAAAATAAAATGGAGAAAAATTAGGGAACCCTTGATTTTCTTTATCAATCGAATGCTACGTGAGAAGGAAATCGAATTCAAAACCCAAAATTGTACGGATTAAACACATCTAATTGGTGGAAAATAAGCATTCTTTCAATTGACTGACAAAACCCCCCAAATATGGAATTTCTAGGGTTTTGATTCGTCGATACAGAAAAAAGAAAGAGAATGGAAAAGAGGGAACATACTGTGTTCTTGGAAGTAGTAATTGCCCTGAAGACGGCAGCCGAGGCGATCAATAGCTTGGCCGGTTTCACGGATCCAGAATCCCACGCTGTAAATTGCTCTTCCAAGAGAACCCATTTTACCTTTCTCTTCAGCGAATTCTTCCTCTTGATTTTTTGCAGATTGAAAATGTGGGGTTTGATTTGGGAGATGAAAAGTAGAATGTAGGGAAAGGGGTTTTTACTGAGCTCTGTGTGTGTAGAGAGAGAGTATAGAGAAGTGAGTTGACTCGTAAATGCGGAGGATTTGTTCTTCTATTACCCCTACGCTTGCGCTTTCTTTAATTGGTGGAAACGGGACCAATCACCCTTATTTTTTATTTTTAAATGACGATCAGTGGTTTCTCACTTCCTCCCTAATATGACATGATTTTTCGACCTATCGGTTAAGAGAGTGAAACGTTTAACCGCTTAAGTTGCACTTCGTTGTTCCCTTTTTAGGTTGATAACACAACAAGCTCCTCATTTGCAAGGAAACATGGTCAGAGATATGACCATTGACGAGAGCATGAACATAGTCAGAATACGCCAAAAACACGGTCGGAATCCTCCACCGTGTGTCCATACACACACGGAACACCCACACTGCGTGCCTAGACATGTGTGGAATACCCCTTCACCGCGTGTCCAGGTCACGCAATACACTCCTTATCGCATGAAATTTTTCCGAGCCTCCCAAACATGGCCAAATTTGTCTATTTTTTTTTCCAAAAAACATGATTTTTAACATGATTCCTCTATGTTATTTGAATAGTGAATTTTGTTTTTGAACATCAAACATGTGATTTGATAGTAAAACTTATTAGCTTATATAATTATTATTCTAATTGTCCCTAATTTTTTAAATTGTTATATACAAGAAATAAAACTAGTATGATGTTTGATTGATGGTCATGTTTTATTGATCATATGTAATGGATACAAATCATATAATAGATACATATTGAAATATATAATATCGGACGTGCTCCGAAAAAAGAAATAATACTCCATGATTCTATAAGTCATAAATATTTCTTCATCAATACTATTTGGAATCCTTAAACCTTATGTCTTCATTGTTTTCAGCATCAATAGATCTATGTTTTGACTCAGTCGAACGTCACTTTTAATCGAGTGATTAATATGACTAATGATCGGATCGGATGTAGTATTCTATCATGGCTTGAATGTGAGAGACATTGTAAGGGATTTGTCCATCTCTTATTGGAGAGATATCAATGGGGCCCTCGATAAGGAAGATCGTTTAAATATGCATGGTCATGCTCGAATATATTTAATAAGTGGTTATTAAATATTATTTGTTGAAACAGTCTAACTGGAAATTGAGTACAAATACAATTAAGCTTTTATAAGGAATAAGGATGACAACATACATGTCTTATGCTTAATTGGGATATCGTGTGACAAAATGATTAAATAGTAGATTGAGATTAGGTAATCGTTCCACCGATTTTTCAGTTACTCTGGGCAGTCACAATGCCTTGCTAGAGACCGCTTGTGACTTATGGATACATACTCTACTAAGTATGTTTTCATTACCAGTGTGAAATGAATCTATAGGGTCACACGCATAGACGAGTTAACGAGCATTGCGAAAGTGTATAAATTCATTGTATCTGACATTTATTTTCTGAGAATAGTAAAATGTTATCTATTCGAATTAGAAAAGCTTATGAGATTATGATTTCGGTTTCTGATTTTGGTTGGGATTACGTGA
Organism: Vinca minor; assembly: GCA_026122235.1. NCBI lineage: Eukaryota > Viridiplantae > Streptophyta > Magnoliopsida > Gentianales > Apocynaceae > Vinca > Vinca minor. The sequence continues at coordinate 5,971,007 of JAOCZM010000142.1, forward strand.
GAGTTATTATGCGATAAAAACTCTCACTACCAAAAGGAGTTGGGATTACGTGGGAGTTTGTATTCGAGACAAACTCTCACAGCCTTTATAAAAAGCTTTTGGATGAAACCTAATGTAAGGTTTTCAACTGCACTAAATCAATTACTAGCAAAATAATTTTGCAATCCTTTTTTCTCAGTTTTTCAGAACTCAGAAAATCTAAGAGTTAGCACTCGCTGCCCGTTTCGTCGCATGGACAAAGGAAACAACATATTAGACATGGTCAGTTCTACTAAACTCGTTTCGGATTCAGGGTTAGACTGTCTGACCGCTGAGTTTTACCGGGTTTAACAAAGGAAACATGTTTTTTATCCCTACCGGTTTTGGGTAAAACCGGACGCAAAGCATACCGGTCGGTGGTCCAATCGGTTCCGGATCGGGTTTCAAAACCTTGTGGGAGAGATAAAGAGAGACAAAGAGGGGGAAGAGATCGTGTGAGACTGTGGGGGAAAATTGGAGGAGATAGAGAGAGGATATAAGAAAGAAGATTGGAGCCATAAAGATATGGTAAGATGAGTTATTTACTAGGGGTTGTTTTGTCTATTGAGCAACATTTGCTCTTGTAGGAAGGATATTGCTCTGGCAATATCTCTACCATAAACAAAAACTATTTTTACTCAAAATAGGAAGGGTATTGCTTTGGCAATATCATTGCCCTAAAAATCTGTAACAACTGTCAAAATAGTGTCAAGATGTACTCACACTTTTTTATTTTGTATTATAGCCGCAGCATTACCCTCACCCCTTTGACTAATTGAAATGAGTAAAGCAATGTAGTTTTACTAAACCACATAGATCCAAGATTCTTCTAATTAGTTGGTTTAATATGGTCAAACGCAATGGCAAGTGGGTTAACCCGGAGAGTTTGGGCCGAGTCGGGAAAAGTGGCGGGGCGGGTTGACCAGTAAACGGGGCGAGGTGGGTCGAGTCCAAATCTAAATATGACGGACTCACCTCGCCCCGCTTGGAAAACCCGTCAAAAGTGGGTTGAGTTACGGGTTAACCTGGTGGGTTTGGCGAGTTTAGCGGGTTGGGATTTTTTTGTAATTTTTTTAATAAGTATAAGTTAGAAATAAATATAGATAAAAGCCACTTTGTAGTGGTGGGGGATTTGGCATGGACCCCTACCGATTTTATTAATAACAAAATTAGACTTACATGTGAGGTGGGCTTATGGCCTAAACCTCCAACATGAAATTACATTACACTATCTAATATTAGGGTGAAAATCCTCTGTCCCCATTTGTGTGTGTCCCCGTGTCCCCAACCAATCGAATTTACTATATAAATATTTGTTTCAATTATATATACACATGGTGAATTGTGATTGGTTGGGGACACGGGGACACACACAAATGGGGACAGAGGATTTTTTGCCCTAATATTACTAAGTACTAAACTTAAATGAAAAATACATAATAAAATAAACATTATAATTTAGCCATTGTTGGCCATTTCTATTTTCTAGTCGAACGGATATGTACTGGGGTGGGGGGATTGGGTTTCAATTTTCAACGGCTAGTGCCTAGTAGTAGCAGCAAACTAGGGTCAATAGGGTGGGTTGGGGTGGGTTTAAACGGATTGGGGTGACGGGGCGGGTCGGATTGTGGGTTTTTTACGGGACGAAGAGAGTCGGGTCGATTTTTCTTGGATATACAATCCATCCCGCCTCATTTATAAAACCCACTTAATTCATGAATCATAACGGGTTTAGGCGAATCTAAATGTATGCCGAGTTAAACGGGGGCGAAAAGAGTCGGGTCGGTCGGTGGGATGAACCCACTTGCCATTGCTAGGTAAAAGTGTCAATTATGGCAACCAAAAAAAAAAAAAAAAAAAAACTACAGCAGTAAAGCGCTCAAGGAAGCACGTTTTCCACCAGTCTCCAGGGTGTTTAGTATAGTAGGGTTTACAGCTGTTCTTGCCTTCTTGGCAAATCTAAATTTGGCAAAAGATAGCACAATTCTAGGAAGAAGATTAATGGCGGGGGACCAAGCAACCCGTCTTTCAAGCACCTCATGTGTACAAAAATCTCAAAATATTGATTAGAACTGCAGCATCGCTATAAAAGCGATTCGTTTCGCTAGCTTTGATTCTGCAATTACTTGAATCGCTCAGCAGACTTTTGACTTTGCAAATGCTTAAGAAACAATTTGCTTCAGATGACTTTTGATTTGCAGCTACTTGAACTACTCAGCAGCTTCCATTCTTCTATAAATAGTTCATATTTCCTGATTTCACTTTCATTCAAAAATCTCTCATCTTCTTCATTTCCTTCTTTATACCATATGATTTTGTAATCTCTACATTTGTGCCAAATTCTAGTGTTGTTTATTGGAAGGTATGATCTATTAATAAATTATGTCGAAGTTCTGTTCTAGATTATATTTGGATTTTGAAGAAAGTCAACTAGTCAGGTGAGTGGTCTTAACCCTTTTGTAAAATTATATATACGTATCGTGTGCTCATTAATTGTTCATTGCACTCATGGTCTGGATCCACTCATGACATGCACTGATTAAATTTATTTGTCATCATGAAATAGTTTTTACGAAATTGGGGCCTTATTGTTAATGTTATTGGGAATGAAATATTTTTACTCGAACCTTGAGCGAGATCATCACGAGATTATTGACATGGCATTACGAGACTGTGAATATATTGAGTCGGGCATAAATGAATATAATCGAAGGAACTGCGTGCTACACCAGAGGGTGGGAGCCACCTCCAGAATCCTGTCGATAAATGTCTAGATTGAGGCCCGTATGAAATGTGATTTAATGTTATTGGAATGCCATTGTCAATCTGATCTCGACAGTCTTGAACAATTGTTCCAGAAAATCAAGCCCCTTATTATAAGAGTATATATATGGTTTCTCGTTGTGTGAGCTATTTTTGATATAAAAGTATTTTTCCAAAGAAAATGATTTTTACAGACACTGGCACCACTAGCACGACCTTCACTGAGCTTCGACTCACGTTTTCCAAAATGTTTTCCCCCTCCACAGGTATCTGAAGGTGGTGCAATATTTTGGTATCAGAGTGCGCAGCGAAAGCTTGGGATTAGAAATCTGTATATAGGGATTCTTCTTTTGTATTGTATTGAATTTCATTGTACTTCCTTTTGTATTGTAAAATATAGAACACAATGCCGAGAGGCACGCGGCAGTCCCGGCCCGAGAGGGTAGGGTTGTCACATTCTTCAACAACATCCATATCATCTTCAAAGGGAAAATGGAGCAATCTTTCTATCTATGCCTCTCGTATTTACTTCTTTCTAATCTTTCTTCAGGTCCCTCTTTTCAGGTGAATATTGACTTTTATTGATCACAATAACTTATAATAAGTTCATTACCCAACTCAAGATTTTTTGTCTATCTTTGATTTAAACTCATTTTTCTTAGTGTTTTAGCATCTGGGTTTGCTTTTTGTTTCTTCAAAATTATATCTTTACTTCATTTTTCTATTGCAAGTTTTTTATGGCTTTCTTGTGTTATTGGGCTCAAGACTTGGTCTATCTTTGATTCAAACTCATTGTTCTTGGTGTTTTAGCATCTGGGTTTGCTTTTTCTTTGTGCAAAATTGTATCTTTACTTCATTTTTCTATTGCAATTTTTTTTATGGCTTTCTTGTGTTCAGTGGCGGATACAGGACCTAAGCGCGATTTATCTTACCTTATTTGTGTGGGGTCACTCATTAATAAATCATCTAAATGGATAAAAAATACACACTATATTTACTAAAAAAAATTATTTTATGTGGGTGTTTAGACACTGCATCCGCCACTTTTTGTGTTATTGGATTCAAGATTTAGTCCGTCTTGGATTCAAACTCATTGTTCTTGTCCCGCTCAAATAATTTTTTTGTAATTTTTATATGTAGTTTGACATAGTGTTACAGTTTTCGCCCCAACGCCAAATGGCTGGTTTCGTCCCTGTTGATCATTCTATTATAATTTGTAATGTCGTTCAGGGTCCTGTCACGGGTTGTTCGTGACTTCGCACAGGAGACAACAACGATGCTCCTATGCGCGCCCGAGCTTGCCTAAGCCGTGCTGGGAGTAACTTAGGAGCTATTGGAGCTAGAGTTACTCGGCATCGCGGGCGTCTCAAGTGCTAAGACTTGCGACCCGTGACAGTCCCCTGTGGATCTGGGATGTGTACAACGCCAATTCAGGTCACATCGTCCCAGTTGATTGCTAGTGAAATCTTTCCTCTTCCAGTAGTGAAGGCCCTTCTCTACACTGGGGCATTGGTGAATGGCCTAGTTAATAGCATGACGGTTCCGAGGTGGGATAATCTTCTTGACATTTATAACTTTGACTGAAGCGAAGGAGGCGGCTTCTGCTGTAACTGGCCTGCAACGATTGGAGGTTCTTGCTGGAAGCTACTTCTCTGTAGCTGGAAGTCTCGTTGGTTTGCTAAAACCCGGAAGGATGAGCATGTTCGGGACACTTCTTGTTATCTGGGGTCTAGTCAAGGAAGGGATTCTGGGGAAGCCAGTAAATACAGATCCAACAACAGCAGTATTTGTCTACCCGACGATGTTGTTAGCACTCGTTTGTGCTTTCTTGTCTGTTAAGTATGATTTGAAGAAAGCCGTTCGAACTGCCCCTGCTAAACCTGTTGCAAAGCCACTGAAAAGCTCTTTGAAATCGAAGCTAAAATAAGGTTAATTGATGAAAAATGTATTGCAGCTAGTCCTCCCCTTCGAATTGATTCTCAGGCGAATCATTTGCATCTTAAAGAGATGGTTCTTTTTTTCCCTTCTGTAGAAACACTGTTGGCTATTGCATTCTGTTCTATTACAAGTCACGCCCCGTCTTGAAATGGAACACGAAATTCAAGTTTGGTGAAAGATTCTTCAAAGTCGGAAGAATTAAATTTCACTTTTGGTATCTTCCTCGAGAACAATTTTGATTTTTCTCCGTACTCGAGCAGAAGTCCTGGACAGGAGAATGTTTGCAAATTCTCCAGTGGAGGCATGGTATCATGGAAACCACGAGCAATACTTGCTCCTGTTATAGATACATGCTTCAACTTTTGCATTTCCAGTATGGCAAGTGGAAAAGTGACTCTCGGATTACCCCTCAACAACCATGTGCGAGGGTTTTCCAATCTGAATGTTTCCAAGTTCTCGAGATTCTTTATTGATGATGGTACAGTTTCCAAGTCGCATATAATCATTAAGCACTTCAACAGACCCAATTCAGTTATTGCCATCTAAAATGAGATGCGAGGCAGAGGATATCTTCCGGTCCAAAGGGTTGAAGCCGATAACTATTGGGAAACGGCAGTAGAGAGTGGAGAAACGGAGCATGGGAACCATCTTCAAGAAAAGAACTCCAACATTCATCTCCAATGCATACCTGATAATGAGGATTGTAAGAAACTTCTTTCTTATGAAACACATTGAAAATATTTTCTTCTTCGCCCTTTCTCAAGCAAAACTCGTGTAATAGATCGTGAACTCTGCAGGCCTTGATCCTTCCCGTAGAACTTAACTTGGTAGCAACAACTAGGCTTCTACCAACAAGATCCAAGAAGTACTCCTCAGCCGCAATCTCTAAGCTTTTGCTCTCCTGTTTTTCCATAAAGCCTTCTTAAATCCACAATAGGATCAAAGCGTTCACTCTAACGTCTTCAACTTCTGCAAATGTTCCAAAATAAAGAAAGCATGGTTTCAAAAGTCAGGTAGATGATTATAACTTAACTCTAGTATACCCTTGCAATCTTCATTAGCAATCAATAAATCCATACGTTCTCCAACTTCTTTCCACCAATCCAGATTCTCAATATTTTTCTTCAAAAGACCTGAAACCAGAATGACGGACAAGGGTAGCCCTTTGCATTTTCTTGATATATGCTTCCCAGTCTCAGTAAAATCAGTTGGGCAGCTATCGTTGTCAAATAACTTGCTTTCTAGCAGATCCCAACTTTCCTTCTCAGTGAGAGGTTTCAGTGGGAAAGGAACACAACCCGGTTTGGCTGCCAAAACCAAATCACGTATTCGACTCGTGAATATGATCCAACTTCCCATATTATCATCTGGAAATGACAATTTTAGTGCATTCCACGCGCTAACATCCCAAATGTCATCCATGACAATTAGATACCTATACCCTTTTAAACTTTTATAGACTTTGCGAGCTAAGTCTTCTTCCTTCTCGTAAGAGACATCATTATCACGAAAACCTATAGCCTTTAAAATATCCAACAACATCCTTTTGCAGTCAAATGTTTGAGAAACAGTGCACCATGCATGTCGATGGAAATGATGCTTAACCGAAACATAAACTTTCATGGCTAAAGTAGTCTTGCCTAATCCAGGCATACCGACAATGGACACAATTTCAAGTTCTTTTGACCCTCCTATAAGTCGATCTGCTAATAAATTTACCTCGTCCTTGAAACCAACAACCTCTTCTGCTATCGGGATATTAGCTTTTAAAGGAAGGAGTGTCTCGAGACTCTTCTCAGTATTTGAGGCGTGAATATCACACGTGAACTGATCTCTTATTCTTTTCATCTCATCCTTAATAAACTTAAATTCTTCTATGACATCATAAAAATGCAAGATTTTTCTGACCTCTGCTTTGACTGCATTAGCCTTTTCCAAGAAACTATGAAGAAGAAAGTTCTTTTCCTCCCCAATACCCTCTTCGATTTCTCCTAAACCGAGTGAGCTAATGAGAGGTACAGCCTCATCGACAAGGTCATTAGCTAGTGTCAAAATTGATTCGACCTCCAGTAACTCCTCAACCAGTCGTCGGTCCATGAGAAACGTAATAAAGAATATTAACTCAATGAAAAGCCTCTGAATGGAATGCTGCTCCGGATCAACCTGCATATTGTCTTTGAGAAATTCAACAAATTTATGAACAACTTTACCCGCCGTAAAACTGATCTCTGCTGGTGGGATTGAGAGCTGGATCAATACAGCAAGATACATCCTTGTGATCTCTGGAGTGAATGCACTGCTTTCCTTGTGCAGCTCAGCAAGAATAACAGCCATTGTTGGTGCCATTTTTTCTTTCTTAACATCTAGGTCGACACAGAAAGGGAGTGATAGGCACGCTGTTCTCCAAGCCAAAGCTTGAAAATGAACCTTAAAGCTCTCAAATTCCTCAAAATGACAGCACCATTCCACGGCGAACTCAAAAATATCACAGAACAAATCAAGGTTGTCTTTAAGGGATTCAAGTTGTACCTTCACATCAAGTGTGGCATCAGCTCTCCACTCAAGAAGACTGCCTAAGGTGGCAGAAATACCCCTCACGAATGGTGCGAGCTTATAATTGTGAAAGTCGTGCTGGAAAGGACAATCTAGGAAATCCAGACAATCTTCTTTGATCTTTGGCTTAAGCTGCTCAATTTTTCCAGCAAATCTACAAGAGAAAACTCATCTCGTGTCAGTGCACCATGAAAATCAAATAGTTGTTCGGGTTGGAATTTCTTTTCGCTTTCAATATTCTGTTCCTTCCACCCGAGCCAGCAGTAAAAATAGGTTCTCAGGGATTGTAGTTCAAATACGAGCTCAGAAGACAAGGGTAGCTCCATTTCGACAATAGGAGATCCAGAGCTCCCAAGATATCTTCTACATGGAGTTCAGTGTTGAAGAAATCCTTCATGTTTTCTTTTTCACCTTTGGAACTCGTTGCAGAACTCATTATTGTGCTCTGAGAGAATTTGTATCAGAAAAATGAAGAAGAAGATGAAGAAAGAAAGGTAAAGTAGTGATTCTAAAGTAGTAGAATCTTTTCTCCTTTTCTTTTCTTTTTCTTTTTGAACTGTAAAGTAATTGAAACAATCAATCCTTAAAAGTGGGCACTTTGTCTTTTAATTGAAAAAATACCCTCCCTAATATTATAAATAGTAAAGCTCAATCATTTTAAGAAAGTGGGCACCTTTTCTACAATGAAAACCTCCTACAAGTCACAATGATCCAAACACAGTATTTTCAGGTTTAGAACCTACATCTCTCCTCATAAACAATTCAACATTTATGAAACTCAAAACGTTTAATTTCATAAACAAACACTATATAACTAGACCCCTAAAGTAAAAAAAAATTGAACTCAGCATTTTGGGATGAACAGTGAATGGCCTTCAAAGGTAACATAGTGAAAGACCTTAGGTTTGGAGTTTGGAAATTACTCTCAAGTAACAAAGAACTAAGCCTTGATGAAAGCAGAACCATCCAACTTTGAAGCTCCATTCTCCCAGCAATCTTAACTAGAAACGTGTCTGGCTGCTCCAATTAAAGATGGCTAGCGTAGTTGGCACAACATTTCCTACCCAAAACCATAGGCACCAAGTTCGATACTCGTACCCCTCCTCCGATAACAAAAGTCTTTTCTGAAGAAAGAATGCCTGGCTGCTCAATCCTTTTCTAACACCCTTTTCCTCTCCAATCATCTTCCATAACCAGTGCAACATAGATTTTCCATTTGTACAGCCATCCTTCTCAAGTATTCTTCTAGCTAACTAATCCCATGAAGTAAGAATGTATTCCCTCTATATGTAACTGACCTGCACTTAGCCCCAATGCACCACAAATGGCCTTGTAGCTTCAAATCTCCTGGCAACTTTGCTGTCTCCCAAACAAATTTGAATAGCCCAAGAGCCCTGTCCAGCTGCTTGATCGCGTTCAAAACTGTATTCTCCTCATCCGATGCTAGAAATTTCCCCATACACAGGCAAAACTGGTTTCCACCAATAATAGGATAAACGACTCCACCAATTTCTATTTCGATATCTCGAACGTTTCCATAGAGATAATACAATAGAAGCGTAAATAAACATCTTGATGAATGACCCAATGTCTTTGTTAGTTTCTTCTGGACAAGACTTTCTTGATATCTATTCTCCTTGAATCCAATTTTTTTGTCCAACAAGAAATCCCTAATTTGGTAAAGACCTTCCTTCATGATTTCAAGCTTTGTCACATGTAAAACTAATTCCTTTTCGTCACTCAAGCAATTAACAAGATCATTAAACATCTCGAGGACATCTTCCCACTTGTGAGAAGCATCTGAATCCACACCTTTTGTGGGTGTAAGGCGCATCCATGAAGTAGACTCCGGATCATACGAAATGGCAGTATCTAAAAACTTCAGGCAACTCACAATTATTTGCTCTGAGATTCTAATTTCTTTACTCGGACAATAGTTCGTTAGAAAGTCGATTTCTGATCTCAATCCATTCATTATCTCCTGGAGTGCACCAATCCATATCCTATGTTGTGTAACCTGAGGACATATTGTGATCCTCACCAGCTTCCTCTGTTGCGCCGACATATTAAAAATGTCCGACACTTTTGTGAGCGAATTCACAGTGATTGGTTCTCTGTCACTTGGTTTACTGAAGCATGTTAACATCTCAAATCCTCTGTTTGGAAACGTCGCCATTATATTCTTCTTCATTGCTTCCTGTAAAGCTGGACAACCAATAAATGCCCTTCCTAGTGACTTAAAAGTATGCATTTTCTCTTCAAGCTTCTTATCAAACACTCTTGAGTTGTCCCTGATATTAACCAGCCTGCCATCAACGAAGTCCAAATTTTGTAACAAGTTGGATAATTTCGTTAGCTTAACAAAGGTTTTTTCGTACCACTCAGAAGGTAAATGCTCCTCCTCGTGAGATTCTTCTGTACAATGATAGGATAAAAATCTTAAATGCCCACTTCTATGAATCCCCTTATCTCTGTAATACTTCAAAGATTCATACAGAACCCGTTGTACGTTTCTATAAGCCATCATGAAAGATTTGATGAATGATGAACCCTTTTATGCTCAACGAAGAAAGTCACAGTTTGATACACAGAATAATGCTGCAAATGGGTTCTTCATTTCTCCCAGCCTAGTAAATAGTTGAGCTTAAAAAACATCCCTAACTCAAGATTCACAGAGGCATTTCATCAAACAACTGGTGAGCGTTTCCTTAGTATCATGGATCCACAAACTGAAGCTGTGAATCTTCAAATCAGGAACAGAAAAAACCCTGTTAGCTCCCAATAAGAGATGTATTACAAGATTAATTAAAAGAAAACATTAGAAGAATATGGTGATTCACAGACTGGAGGGAATTTTCATGGATATATAGGATATCTGTTGGGAAATATGTTTCTTACCCCTTATTGGGCCTCTCTAAGGAAAATCCATACTTGGGGATCTTTCTCATTCTCTATTTCGCTCTCTGTCTAGTTAATAACAAGTTGACATGTGTCAATTTTTTTTAATTTTAAAGATTAATAACTTAAAGAAAAATGGTGAAACTAGGAGAAAAAAAATAAACGCATAACAATTATTCATTAGTAAAAAATGAGATAGGATAAAAATTCGGGACAAAAGATTTTTTCCTTTGTTTTGGGAAGGAGTTATGACATTGGCGACGAATCCAGGGACGATTGATTTTTAAAAATACTACTAGATATAGTAATTTTTGTATGTAATTCGGAAATTTTTATCAAGTTCGCCCCACAATTTTTTATTTTTTTTGCAGTTTTTAAAGATATATCGGTATAGTGTTACAGTTTTTCGCCCCAACATACAAATCATGCCTTCGTCCCTGGACGAATCCCATTACAATAATGCATCTTCACTAGCTGGACCGTAATGCATACAAACCCTTGTCCCGGACTCTGTGAAGAAGATAAGTTATAGCATGGGCAGCGCATAGTTAAGAATCGAACTGTGACCTATTATTAAGGCCACCAATCTACGGAATTTTGGCTCTAGTGTAGAACTGGTGTCTTTTATGTATGGTGTGAAATACTTTTTGCTGTCGGATTAAAAATCTGGCATTTGCAGTACATTACTAGGAACTAAACAGTGACCTTTGAAAATAAGAACATGTGCCTTGTAACATGTGCTCTTAAACGTCAGATCTTAAATTCAATGACAAACTTGTGTTTTGTACCATGCGGAACAAACATTTATTCCACACTAACCGAATTGCATTTATAGACTCGTCTTTTGTCATGCGACATATGCCCCAGGCAAAAAGTTGAATAATAATAATAATAATAATAAGGCCAGTTTGGAATAAGATTCCAATATACGGGTCAAGCCCATCAAAATATGGATATAACCTTCAAGAAAAAAGGGAAAAATTCTGATATGAACCAGGTTTGCATGATCCAATGATTCTGTTTCATATCAAACTATCCGAAAAAAAGAACAAGAGAACTGCAACAAGCTTTAATTGGAAGTGCCAATATATCTCTTTTTCTATATTTATCTTTTCTCTATTTGAGTTGAGTTTGTGTTATGGTATATCATCCATTATATTGTAGAGTATGATCCCCAAATCTCATGGTACATCATTCATTACATTGTCTAGTACACTAATATAATTATTGTATATGTAGCAATATCATTCGCCTAATATTATATTGGCGAATATTATATTAGTGTTATAAGATAATATATTAAAAAATATACTAGAAAATTCAGAATGACAAAGAACCATTGTAGAATTCCCACCCTTGGTCAATGACGAAGACAAAGGAGCGGGTGAGGGCAATCGCTCCCGAGATTTTAAAAAATACTAATAGATATAGTAAATTTTATATATAGTTCAGAACATTTGATCAAATTCGCCTCCAACATTTTGTGTAGCATACTGCTGCAATTTTTCGCCCCAACCTAAAAGTTCTGCTTTCGTCCCTGCCCGAGAGGCTTACACATTCCTCATTTGAATCTGCCTTATCTAACAGCATCTTACTATGGAATTCAACATAATTCTATCCGAGACGAAATGCAAGATTTTAGTTACGACTCACATCTCTCACAAACAATTCAATGCCAAATATTTCAAACCGAACACTATTCAATCTCAAGAAAGGAATAAAAAAATCCGCGGATTCTTCAAGATGAGAAGGCCAAGCATAACCCCATTGGAGAGCTGGTTGAATATGAACTATCATGTAAATGAATACTATTATACGTTACAGTAACGTAGCAAGAGAAAACAACAAAAAAATACAGGTTGTGCAAAATTACAAAAATACCCTAGTAACTACCAAAAAAACATTGTACTTCTAAATCTTTGTCCCAAAACTAAAACCTTAATCATACATTTTTTTTCTGCCCTTTTTCTCCTTTCATTTATAGCATTTTCAATTTTTTTTTCATTTTTTCCCGTCTTGTTTCACTTATCTATTTGGCAGATTTGTTCTACTATTCCATTTTCTTTGCATTTACAGTGCCACATTTTTTTAACCTTTTTTTAGTGATAATTTTTGTGATTGATTTCCAAGGGTTATGTAGTGTAAAAAAAACTTCCTATACCTTTCCCCGACTTTTTAGTATATCACAACACGAAGGAGTCCAGGCTGCGGCTCAGAGTAGTCGAGGCCTTCTTCTTCTAGCAAGTATCTCTGGACAGCAACTGGAAGTCTAGCAGGAGTGCGAGCGCCTCTAGTGTGGTGGCCAGTTCCAACACATATGTAGACCTGTAGGCGTTGGTCCGCAGACCTGGCCGCATTCCTCAAGACAGCAAGCTCCCGTTTAAGGACATGGAGAGCTTCAGTTACATGCAGCCCGTGGAGATCTATTATCCTCTCTTGTCCCCTACCATTGCCTCGAATCTCTGGATTTCTGCGTATTGAAAAAGAAAAACACAAAAAAACGAAAGGGAAATAAAAAGTCGGGTTACAATCTAAAATTCAAGATATGAGACAATATACTACTTACATAGAGAGACATTGACTTATATATTCACGGACCCTTAAAACATTTATCAATTTTTTAGTCTCCTAACATGATAACGTGCACTCCCATGACGAAACTAAAGTCTTTTGGTTTCAACTCACATTTTGTATGTTCTTTCATTTGGAAATAATGGGAAAGATAATTTAGAGCGGATGCTTAGGAATTTAAGTTTTATGTTAAGTTCTAAACTTTTATAAAAGCTTTACCGACAGCCTTAACAACATTCAACATGAACCAATGTATGCATGTGATACCAAACCTCTGACGGTAAATAGATTCTTGGGCTTTTCCATGAGCTTCCTTCATATGCATGTTGTGGAGTTGCCCTTTTGCACTCAATTCCTTAGCTAAAGCCTTATTGCCAATGAGGTAAGCCTGTCGTGCCTATTCAGATTCACAAAACGAGATACAAGTCAAAGAACGAGAAACGTGATAAGCAGCTAACTAGATCGATGAATTGTTAACACAATATGAGAATAAGAAACTCTAATATACTGTATAATAGCCCAATAAGATGACTTGCAGTATGGTTATATCATGTTATTTCATCGTTGAAGTCATAAACGGTTTTAAATATGGTGTTTAGTGTATTAATAAAGGGTAAGTTTGGAAATTAATATAGTTGTCAAGAGTCAAATAATTTGGGACATTTCAAAATAGTATGTATGTCAATAGAAATGGGACAAAGTGAGTACTTTATTCTTTATCCTACGTGGTATATGTGGTGTAAATACTAAATAGCAACGAGAGTGGACGTTTCAAAAAATTCCTGTCTTGGGATTTATGGAAGAAAAATTGCAACATCCAAATGTTAGTGTGGGCGCTTGTGTGTATGTGCGTGTGTGTTTGTCTTATCTGAAATACAAGTAAAATATGCAGTATAACATTTCGTTCACTTTCTACAAGCATGTACCAAATTTGCCTTTCATATTTTTCCTTTTCGTTGTCAAACAATTCATTGCTACCTGTTCAAAGTATGCATTGCGTAAACGGGCATGATCACGAGCTTCTTCCCGCATCTCAGTATACATATTTGCTGCCATCTCAACAAAGTTAAAGCATATATAGGTGCAAACGGCTTGTGGCCCGGAAAGAAAGCTTCAGAAAGTAAGTTAAATTTGTTTCCTCAAGAATATTACCGACTGCTTCTCCAGTTTCAAGCCACGTTGGAGTTGCACGAGCTGATCCCCGGCTTTGCAATCTATCACCATAATTACCCCGTACCTGGCCACTGTTGTAAGAGCTAGCTAAGATATGCGAACTCCTACTGGATCCAACGTTTGCATCCACAAAACCATTTCTGTCATAGTTCCAGACGCTAGACTCTTGAGGTGCCATCTTCCTAACTGCTGAAGCAAAATCTCTAGCTCCTCCTCCAGAGGGAAATGAAGAACCAGATTTGAACATGAGTAAATTTTCTTTCTCGGAAGACCTATATGGGTTAATGTTCTGTTGAACATCATCACCAGAAAACTTTGGTGTGCCATTATGAACCTCGGCGGTTGAAAGTGCTGGGAAATCCATTGCATTAAGATTAGGAGCTGAGAAAGCCTTTGAGTTGAAATTCCTATTCATGCCACCATCAACCTGAAGCTGCAATTAGGAGACGACATGTTAATCTCTTTTGTCCAAATAAATTAATTTAAAAGTTGTTTCAACGATTACTAACAAAAAAAAAAATGACTTCTTAATTCCTTTTTTGAGGTTTGGGGAACCACAGCGTAGCATATGTATACCTCAAGCTGAGTGAGCATGTCAATGGTCAGATTCAAATCGCCACCATTGGCAAAGTAAACCTCAGTGAGACTTTCGGCAGCAAAGCCAGGAAACTGGGCAGCCAAAAACTCGAGTGGATTCACATCTGAACTCTCCAGATATTGTTGTTCACTTATCATGTCAGTTACGAAACCTTGTCTAGAATTTCCGTTATAAGGAGACCCATCTCCGCCATTGGAAAGAAGTTGTTCGCTGTTCAAAATATGCTTGTCCCAAGGTTTAGCACTAACATTAAGCAAACTTCCAGAGGATACGTCTTTGGGAAAGGATGAAACAGGATATCTCAACTTTTCCGTAAAGCTGTTTCCATTGGAGCGATGAGAAGATAATTCTTGCTGATCCTTGAACATAAATCCACTTCTTGGTGATGCCGAGAACCTCGGAGCTTCGTTGATATCAGCAAGTGACAAACTTGTAAAGGAAAGACTGTTTATTCCCTGAGAGGCATCATCACCCGTGACCTTAAAGTCAGGTGTGATATCATCTGGAAGCTGATGGCGCCAATACTGATGAGCCTCGTCATCTGAGTTATTCGAGGCGGAAGATTCTGGCCTGTCAAGAACAGCTTTTCCATATGTCGTTGTCGCAGAGGTTACAAACTTTGATGATGCTTCAGCGGTGTTGGTGCTTCCAGATAAAGGTTTGAGAGAAGATGGGACGAATTCCGCAGCATTTGGGTTCAAAGCAGTTAGTTTGGTCACCGTTAGTTTTCTGTCACTGGCGAGAGCCCCTTTTCCCGATAAGCTCATTCTTCAATTTTTCACCAATGTTTCACATATACAACAATAAAAGTGTCTCAACTTGCATAAAATAAAAAAATGGCTTCGGAATGAGAAAGTTGGCAATACTGCAACAAGTATCACCCAAACCCTGTAAAAATCAAACTTTATAAAGTCAGGATAGTTCAAATGCCAAGCAATTAAAATTTCAAACTAAGGACTTTTTTGAAAGGCTAAACAGCATAAAACTAAGTAGTTCCGGTAGCACATACATCAAGAATTAGAGCAATGAGAAACAATCATAGATCTTTTCGCAATTACAGAATATCATCAACCACCATACTATTAACATAACCGAATGATAGTCCCTCCGGCCCAAATTGAATGTTCGCTTAAAAGGGGACACTAAATTCGTGAAGGAGGGAGTATCAGCTATATCAACAGAAGAAGTTATTAACAATCACATTACAGTCAAATCAATCAGTTACTCATTCCAAGAAAACACAAACACTTAGTACCACATTCTACATTCAGTACACAACAACAACAACAACAAAGCCTTATCCCAAGTAATTCGGGTTGGCTACATGAACCAGAGAAAGAATTATGTGTAAACCTTCACAGTATAAGTTACAAACTGTACATAATTTGTTTTAAGATAGGCAAATGCCAAAAACAATTATTTGGACAACATAAGCTCAATCAAACAACAATAACATAACTCATTAAGTCCCAATAATTGGGGTATGGGCGGGGATAGATAAGAGACATGCCTAATCTTAGGCAATAAATGCACAAAGTGAATGCTCCTAGAATATGAATACACAAAGTCGTTGCTCACAAAATACCACTGAAATAGTAATCTCTTATACCTTCACATAATCATGCCCTCAAATCAAAGCCAAAGGGCCTCAGAGAAGGCAGACTCAATAAACATTTTGATTTATGTGCACATCGTCATGCTTCTTTCAATCAAAGTCAAAATTATCTAACTTTGCAGAATAATTCAGTATAAACTCCTTAAAATCCCAAATAATAACAAAAAAACAGTTTATCCACTCCTGATGTAAGTCCCAACTAAACCATTCAAACAAAAAAAAACCACAAATATTCATAATTCAACAACTTCAAGAAACTCAAACCCACTAAAAACATAAAAAACTTCAAATCTCAACAAGTTAACTCTTGAACTTCATCATGCAAAAACCCATCTACATAGATCTTCAAAAAACTCAAAACCCACCAAAAAAAATCCTTAAAAATTACAAAAAAAACAGAAGATCTGAAACATGGGTAGTCAGTATATACCTTTTCTCAGCTCTGATATTGAAGAGACCATATCAAATGGATCCATAAGCACAGAAAATAAAAAAAATATATTATAAGAATTCTGTCTTCAGGATTCAGAGAAGAGGGATTAGAGTATATAGTATTCTGTTTATACTCAAAAAGAGAAGATATTTTTGCTCTAATTTTCTACTTTTCCCAGTAGACTATTCTTCTTCTTCTATCTATGTTCTTTGAGGTTTGAGCAAACCCTTTGGGGACTGTAAGAGTTGGAGTTGGGGGTGACTGGGTAAGGGCTGGAGGATCGTGGTGTAGCCTTGGGCCCTTGACTACCATTCATTCGATTAATCTGATTAGATTATATGCAAATAATAATGTGACATGTTACTAAGATGACTCAAATATTCAGCAAAAAAAAAATACTAAGAAGACTCAAATATGTATATTTTACTATGAGATGAACTCGTGTTTTAAATAATTTGAATTCGTGATCTTACTATGAATAAGTCATCGAAGATCAAATGTAAAATTAGTTGAGTTGGACTCACTCGTAAGTAGTGGGTCAGTGGCTAGCATTGTCAAACTGGCCACTGGCCAGCGCAGACTGGTCCGTGACCCGTAGTTTTTTAACAGGTTTGGACCAAGCTATTTAGGATTCGTTTAAATGTGGGTCATTTTATCCCGCTCCGTTTGGATCACGGACCAAGACATACCGGACAGGATCGGACGCGGGCCAGCCCGCTTAAAAAATTAATATAAAAAATATTATTTTTTTTAAGTTTTACTTCTCTTTTTTTCAATTTGTTTTAAATAAATAACAAAAACACCATTTTTAAACTTTATATTCTTTTTTCAATTTTTAAAAATAAATAACAAAAAAATAGTCATCTTTAAGCTCTATTCTCTTTTTTAAAATTTTATTTTTAAAAATTTATTTGATCCGCGGACCGGCCCGTTAACCCGCGGATTTCTTATGGACGTGTACGGACTATAATTTTCTTGGTCCGCAAAAATTGGTCTAAATCCGGTCCATTTTAGGGTAGTCCGCGACGGATCGGGTTGGCCCATTTGCAAGTGCTAGCAGTGGCGGAGTCAGAAATTTGTCATGGGGGCGAATGTCTTATTGAAAATTGTTAGGAAGTGAAATACAATATTTATAAGGAAATATCACAAAAAATAATTTTTTCATATAGAAAAATTCGTGGTTTCTGAAAATGTTGGGGACGCCACTGCTAGTAAACAAGGACTAAAATAGGGGGCGAGTGGAGGCAGTCGCCCCGAGATTTTTAAAAATTCAACTATATATAGTAAATTTTATATGTAGTTTAAGTTTGATCAAATTTGCCCCCAACATTTTTTTTTTAATTTTTATATGTAATTCGGCATGTAATTTTTCGCCTCAATCTAAGAGTCATGACTTCGTACATGCTCGTAAGTACATGGATTTTTACTTTTCTCCAATGCACTTTAATACCACAAACTAATTTTGTGAAATAGAAAATGAGGGCCCTTTTGCCAATATTGGCACCACGGCTTCAGTGCGAATCGAGTATTTATTTTGCATGTGCGGAACAGATTCTCAGCCGTTGAATTAAATTTTTTACGGCTGAGATTAATTTTTAAAAAAAAACACTTGTTCTCATTTTGAGAACACATGTTCTCCGAACACCTATTTTTTTTTACAAAAAAAAATATGTTTTTCACGTAAAAATATTTCGAATGTATAAAAAAAATCATGTTCCGCATAGGAACCGGACTGCAATATTAGGCCTTTGCCGCTCAAAATTATGTAGTTCTCATAGTTCCAAGTCCAAGTCCCCAACATTCATTTGTCTCATCTGTCTATCCAGAGAGGGGGGGCATCTGCAGCATCTCAATTTTTTTCTCTTTCTCCTACCCCCAAAATATTCGAATAATGTTTTTTTGCAATAGTTTTCTCACTTTTTATTGGCAAAAAAATCGTATATCCTTCTTTCGTATTTCGTTCTCTATCTCATCAATAAGAAATTGACGTGGTTAATTTTTTCTTTGAGAATTTCACTATTTCTTTTAGGTTATAATTTTTTTAATTAAAAAAATAACACATGTCAATTTCTTATTAACGAGATAAATAACGTAACACGAATAGAGACACCCGATTATTACCGTTTTTTATTAGATGTATACTATTTTGATATCCCATTTTTATTTATTGAAACACCGTCTTTTTATTTTTATATTATTTTCTCTTTTTACCCTCATTTTTTCTCTCTAAAAATTAAAAGTATATCAATTCACAACATATAATAAAAAAAATATAAATCAAACAACTAGTATAACTAAATGAACTATAATTTTGCTATT
The DNA here is from genome assembly GCA_026122235.1 of Vinca minor. Lineage (NCBI taxonomy): Eukaryota > Viridiplantae > Streptophyta > Magnoliopsida > Gentianales > Apocynaceae > Vinca > Vinca minor. The sequence goes on from JAOCZM010000142.1 coordinate 5,989,886, forward strand.
AACCTTTATTTTCTTTTTTCTTTTTTTTTGCTAAGTAATTAACCTTTATTTTCTTAAACAAAATATATATAGAAGAAACAAAGTGTGAAACAGGTTTTCTCCGCACTTCAACATGAGATCATTTTCAGCCGTCTGGCTCTCCTCTCTGTCTCTCTCTTTTTTCTCTTCATGGTTAGATCCAACCATTCTTGGTTGGATTTACCCATCTTTCTTTCACTTTTTAGTGTCTTCATCCCCTCCTTATACCTTAAATCGTGATGGAATTTTTTCAAGGTATTCTGATTCAAGATTCAAGACTCAGATGCAATATCTACTACAAATCCTTCCAGATCTGGAGTTTCCCTCTAAACCCGGAGTAGTTCTGGGCCCTTCCTCAGTTTTCTTCATCTTTCTGAGACAATCTATGAGACAGTTGATACGCTCATGGTCTCGTAGATTGTTGATTTCTAAGAAAGGTGTTGGAACTGAGCTTGCTACTGCTGTTCAAGAATTTTGGAGAAGATGCTGCGAAATTTTTTAGTATGTATTTATTTTTTCTACTGTCCGGGGTGTGGACTTTTATCTGTTATCATGGTGGTCTCCACCATTGTATAACTTTTATTTTATTGTATTTTATTTTTATCTTTTGATTGTAATGGCTTCGGTTATTTTGTGATTAATGAATAATTTCTTATTTAGCAAACAAAAAAACATGAGATCTTTTAATTTGACGGTTGCAGTTTTAAGTGGAAAAAAAATAGTCATTCTTCGAACAGCTAAACTAATATTCATCTATTCTACGATAGTTTGAGTTGACATGAGTTTCGCAACTGTATAATAAATACTTATAAGACCTTACTAGGCTCCTAAAAAAATCGACTAAAATATTTTTTCGGACCATTTTGCCCTTTTTAACAGTAATTGCCCTTCCCAATTTCCAAAAAAAAAAATTCATAAATCAAGCCTAGAATTTAATGCAGCATAGTCTTTTTCAAAAATAAAAATTAAAAACCCATCTTCAAACTGAATAAGGATCAGAATGCTGTTCATTTCCGACGCATTTTATAGGGCAGTCGGAAATTACTGTTTATCAAGTAACAAAATTTCATTTTTTTAAGAATAATGATTTCTGTCAGGTTCAACATTAGCATACTACTAATTTCATTAGTATTGTACAAAACTTGCTTGAAGTTACTATTCATCACCATTTCAGTTGGGGAGCACTGCATTTCCTTGTTTGCTGGGTGCAAAAATGCTGGGGAGCACTGCATTCCCGTGGTTCTTAAATGGAGCATTGCCCCTTCGGACAGAGGAAAGCTTGACATACTTTTTTTGTGTAACTTCAATCATGAGCATGAATCACCTGGTAGTGCTGTGTTAATATGGCAAAATTGCAAGAAACCCATCTTCAAAAATTTCATCGCAAGTGAGGAATCGGTAGAGAGTAGTCGTCCATCTAGGAGCCTACTTTAGTACATACTTAATGCTCCTAAATGACTTTTTCAAGAAAAAATTAATGTTCACTCTGAAAAAAGTAAAAGTACTAATTACTCCCAACTACATTTTTCAATTCGGTTACACTGCGAAACACTAAATATTTTGCATCGTGCGAAATATTTTATGGTCGTTAGATCAAGAATTGTACGGCTGAGATCATTTAGCTTAATACTTTTTCCATTAAAAGTATTGAGACCCAAATGATCTCTGCCGTCACTTTCTTGATTCAGCGGTCAGCAAATATTTCGTACAGTGTGAAACATTTGGTGTTCCGCACTGTAGTCGGAATGACATTTTCCACCATTTTTTCTTTCTCTTTTCAGGACTTCTTACACCAAATGTCACTATCACAATTTTGGTACATTTTTTTTTTTTTTGAGCGCCCGAAGGCGATTGCCCCCGAAGGGGAAGTGCGGAGATACCCTAGATAGAGAAGATTGAAGCATGCCCCATGCCTGGGGAGGGAAGATAAGCCTCATAAGGAGGAGAAATTATTTGCCCCATTATGGGGAGATATAGGAATCGAACACGGGACCTCCGCCCCGTGTTCGGGTAGCCTTACCACTTGGGCTACCCGATTCCCATCACAATTTTGGTACATATTTATTCATCAATTGCACGTAAAATACTTATATATTTTGTTAATTGATTACGCTAAAGTCCCTATAAAATATTATTTTGATCCCAAAAATTTTTTTTAACAAATTGACCCCTGGATCAATTTTTTTAATTTATATATTGAAATATTTCTTCTGAGGTATATTTTTTAAAATTTACCCCAATTTTTTATTTTGTAGCCAAATTAAAATTAGTGTTTGTTAGAACACTAAGTATTATAACACTTTAGTCTAAAACATTATGTGTTATGAAATTATTAACACTAAATACTATAACAATTATTAGATTACTTGTTAGTATAGAATTAGATTTTGTGTTTATTATAACACAATGACTTATGAAACACCGGTTAAAATGAAAAACGAATATATGCAATAGGAACAATGATCATCATTATACTAAGTATTGTAAAGTTACTTAAACACACCTATTATGATAAGACTGCTTGTTAATATATAACATTTGTGAAATGAAGAACGAATCACAACACCATAACAATGATTATCAATACTATAACATTATGTAGCTTAGTGTTTGTTACACACGAAGTAACACATAGTCACTCCTAGAGTTAATTAAGTATTATGTAGATTCAATTACTTGTTAACATATAACACATGTTAAAGGAAGAACAAATCTAAATACTATAATAATAACTAGAATTAGTGTTTGTTAGAACACAAAGTACTAGAACATATACTCTTATAAAAGGAAAATGAATATAATTACTATAACAATGATACTTAATATACTAAGTAATGTATAGTTACTTAAACAAATGTAATAATCTATTTACAACGATTTCATAGTATTAATAATCTATAAACAGTCGTGGTTATTATTATTACAATATTATATAATTTAACTAATAACATTATAACATTACTTAAGTAAGATTTGAATGACTAATACTATTAATTTAATTTTTTCTAATACTACTTAAATTTGTTAACAATAATAATACACCGTACAGAACAATTAGAGACCATCGGATCAAACATTTGATGTCTGAGATCATTTGGATCTCAATAAAGATTATAAAGAATGTGCTAAACCAAAATATCTCAGCCGATAGATTTTAGATCCGACGGTCCGTAATGGTTTTGCACAATACGAAACAATTAATATTCCGCACTGGATTTAATAACTCAAAAGTTCCAACATCCCCGTAACACAAATTCAAGACAAACGAAGTTACTGTTCATCGTCTTCTCCAACGAACCCTAATGGCCTCCAGAGCAATGTTTTGAAACCCAGACCGTCGACCGGACCTCTCAGAAGGTGCCAAAACTCGTACACGCTAAAAACTGCTCTAATTTCACTGACCCGTTTTACCCGGACTTGTCGACCTAAAAACCGGAACGATTTTGGGAAAACCGGCCGGGTCACAAGAAAAAAGAAGAAAGAGCGGCGGCCGAGATGGCGAAAAGAGGCGGATGAGGCTGCTACTGCTGTGTCGCCGGATAAGGGAGGTAACAGCGGCGATGGAAGAGTCGCATCGAAGAAGAAGAAGAAGAAAAAGGAAGAAAGGGCGGCGGCCGAGAGGGATCCAACGTTGGAGAGAAGAGAGGAAGAGAAGGAAAAGAAAGGAAGAGGAAGAGAGCGGCGGTGGTGGTAAGCCGCGGCGGAAGAAAATGAGGAGGAGGAGAGGAATAAGGGATTTTAGGGTTTCTTCTCTGTAGGGTTGGGTTTGGGAGGATATATATATATATATATATATATATATATATATATATATATATATATATATATATATATATATATATATATATATATACTCGTAACTAATAGTGCAATTAAAATATTAGCATATAAAATCCTATAAGATAATTATATTACAAATAAGTCCTAAACTATTTACTTTGTAATTATATCACTTTTGTATTTGTAATATTTTTAAATTTTACATTAATATTAATATACAGGTTTATATCAACGAGATGTTTATTTGGAAAATTTTGCATTAACTTTATTTTTTTATTAATAAGTATATATTATATGTTTATGACGTCACCGAGTTGATGAACGGGTCGATGATGGTCCGACCAGTGACCCGTGACCCAATAACTTTTTCGGGTCAATGTCCAGTTCGGATTTCAAAACATTGCTCTAGAGCTTTATTTGAATCCCATTTTTATTTTTCTTAATCTTTGAGACAAAAGTTATAAAACAAAAAGGCAAATCAGAGTACGCCTAGATCTCAATTCGAAATTTCGGTGAATTGATAAAGTTTCATAAAAGAGATTCAAGATTTCCCAAAATCTTTTAACGGGCCTATGAGATGAAATATGATTGAAGGGACTGAAGATGGAGAAATCTTCTGAAATTCACGGGTGCATCACAAGCAAAATATATGTGGGGCGAGCTCAAAGCAAATTTCAGCCTAAATTTGGAATAATGGAAAGCGCTGAGAAATGGGATTTAAATAGAGCTGAAATTTGAATTATTCCAAATCTAGGCTTAAACTAATTAAACTGTTTACCGGAGCTGTTTTGTTGGAGTTACTATTCATTGGATTTACTGTTCATCTTCTTCTTCAAGATAATAACTGGAAAACTCTTGAGCTTCTTTATGAGAATGAAGAAGGAAAAAGAAGAGAGATGATATAGTATAATAGGTTGGTAGAGTAGATCATTTAAAAATATATATTGGAAGTTGCTATGTTAGTGTTACCTAATTAATTAGGAAGTGCCTAATTGGTAGTTGATTAATTAGGACATTTACATAATTGGGTTCTAATCAATGTATAGTAATTACCTAAATAGTGTATTTGGTAATTAACTAATGTAGTGTAGGAACACATGTATAAATACCCATGTACTAATTCTTTATTTTGCAAGAGTGAAATATATATTTTCCCTTCAAATCTTTTATGGTATCAGAGCGGGCCCTTAGGTGGGATGATGGGCTCATAATGTCCAAAGTGGGCTAGAATAGTCACCGTACGACCCAAGAAGGGCGGCGGGCCTTAAATTGACTCCCACCTCGATTTGAGGGGGAGTGTTGAAATATGAAGTCCCACATCGACTGCTAAGGAAGATCCAAATAACATATAAGCTCATGGGTTAACACCTCTCTTTGCCAATTGGTTTTGAGAGGATATGGAGGCCCATGAGCTAATTTTCACATGGTATCAGAGCCACCTAGTTCGATGTTGGGCCCCATTATTGTTCATGGTCCAGATATCCAGCCCTGACAGTGAGTGTTAGTAGTGCCCTAGGACCATTAGCACATGTTGTGCGTTTTGTTATCTTTTGAGCATGTAATTGAATAGTTAATTTTGCTTTTGATTATCAAATGTGTGATTTGATAGTAAAACTCATTAGCTTATGTAATTACTATTCTAGTAGTCCCTAGTTTTATGTAATGCTTAATTACTATGAAATAAAACTAGTATGATTGTTGATTGATGATCTTGTTTTACTAATCATGTGTAATGGATACAAATCACATCATAGATGCAATATATAGGGATACATTGTATTGGGACGTGATCCGTCGCAGAAGTAATACTTCATGGTCTTAAGTCATAAGTATTACTTCCTCAATACTATTTTAGAATCCTTAGACCTTATGTCTTCATTGATTCTAGTATGAATGGAGCTACGCTTTTGACTTTCGATCGGACGTTACTTGTAACGAGTAATCAATACGACCGAGATCGGATGTAGTGTCCCTATCATAGCTTGAATGTGAGAGATATTGTAAGGAATTTGTCCCTCTCTATTATTGAGAGAGATATCCATGGGCCCCTCGATAGGGAAAGACTGCTTTAAATGCATGGCAGTGCTTCAAATGTATTTGATAAAGTGGTTATCAAATGCTATTTGTTGAAACAATCTACCCTGGAGATCGAGCATAAATACAATTAAGCTTAATAAGGGTGACGACCACTCACGCCTTATGCTTAATTAGGATATCGCGAGACAAAGGGATTAAATAGTGGATTGATATTAGGTTCCGTTGTATATTCATTCACTTTGGGTAGTCACAATGTCCTGCTAGGGACCGCTTGTGATTTATGGACTCACACTACTACTAAGTGTGTTTTCATTGCTATCTGTGAGATGAACCTACGTGGTCACACGCATAGACGAGCTAACGAGCTTTTATGTCCGATTCAATGAATCTAGAATGTGTCTAGGTTCATTGTATCCGACATTTGTCTTTCCGAAAATAATAAAGTGTTTATTATTCGAATTAGAGATAGAGGCAATTTCGGTATTTTACCTATAGTCGGGAATTACGTGGGAGTTATTATCCGATAAGGACTCCCACTACCAGCAGAATTCTAGTGAACGTGGGAGTTAGAGACTCCCACCGCCGAGAGGAGTTGGGGATGTGAGAGTTGGTTATGGGAACAAACTCTCACACCCTATATAATGATCTCTTGTCGAAAACCACTGACCACTAACACTTTTCACCCGAAATTACATAGGAGTTAGAAAACCGTTTTCTCTCCCTGCCTCTCCCTTTCTCTCTAATTCCCGAAAATCGGAAAAAGACGAAGAGCTAGCAATCGCTGCCCGCTTGGTCAGCGTGGATACTCGGTAGAGGGGACTTTCCGCAAAAGGAAGATCAATCGGTAGCAACATCCGATCAAGAAACGTCATCCTCCATTCAAGAAGTAGCTTCTGAATCCAAACATGTAAGTTCTTTATCGCTGTTTTCGGTTCGGTTTCGTATGAGCGGATCCTTCAGGGGAGAACTCATGGGTGTTTGGAACGAGTTTCCGCCCATGAATCCCTTCAGTGAGGGGGTGTTGAAATCTCACATCGACTAGCTAGTGAGCAAATTTGTTCTTTATAAGGATTGAGCAATTCTCCCCCTCTTGAGGTACCTTTTGAGGGAATGAGGGGTGCATTGAGAGAATTTATCTCCTAGACCAATATGTCGGAGACAAGCAGTGTCATTGACACCACAGCGCATTGCGCGAGCTACTCAGGACCAACATACGGTGCGGCCTATTCGGTGCAGCAAACAGCTACCACCTCTTTGGACAAGGTACAATTGAGAGAATTGGCTCAGGAAATAGCTGGAATCCTCCAAGAAAATAAAGTTGTGGCCTTTCACACCACTGGTAAAAACGTCGCCTTTTATTCTTTCCCATGGATTTTTGATAGCGGTGCCTCTCATCACATTACTTGCGAGAAAAATAAATTGGAGAACATGCAAAATCTAGTAATTCCTATTAGTATGAGTTTGCCTGATGGGAAACATATTTGGGCACAACTAAAGATGTAGTACAGTAACTCTAAACTCCAATATTTGTCTCGCTAAAGTCTTGTATATGCCACAATTCTCGTGTAATTTGATTTCGATCTCCCAATTAACACGAGAATTACAATGTTATGTCACCTACTTCGATGAGTATTGTGTTGTGCAGGACCTAATCCGGAAGACGCTGATTGGGGAAGGTGAGCTAAGTGGGGGCATCCACCGCCTTAAAGCGTGACTCACCAAAGCAAAATAATGGCGGCTGTCCGTTCAGAATAAAGTTTTCAACTGTGGCACCGAAGACTCGGACACCCATCTTTTGGTACTTTGTCTAATATTCCTGTTCCAGTAAATCTCTCAAACAATAAATCTATACCTTGTGATGTTTGCCATCTTGCCAAAGACTCCAGATTACCTTTTCCTCTTAGTAATAATAAGGCAAAACGTCCTTTTGAACTAATACACTGTGACCTATGGGGTAAATACCAAACACCCTCGTTGTCTAGAGCACATTATTTTTTATGTTTGGTTGATGATTTTTCTAGGTCCGTTTGGGTTTATCTTCTCAAAGAAAAAAGTGAAACAAAGAAGGTCTGTATTAATTTTCATAACATGGTCTCCACCTAGTTTCAAGGAATTATTAAGCGAGTTAGGAGTGATAATGGAGCAGAGTTCTTAAGTCTTAGAGACTATTTTTCCCAAACCGGAATTCTTCACGAAACATCTTGTGTCTATACTCCTCAACAAAATGGTCGGGTAGAAAGGAAAAATAGGCACATTCTAAATGTTGCACGAGCCCTTCGTTTTGAAGCCCATCTGCCAATTCGATTTTTGGGGAGAATGTATACTAACCGCAGGGTATCTTATCAATCACACTCCTAGTAAGCTTTTAAATAATAAAACTCCTTTAGAAATTTTATTTGGAAAATCACCAAAATTTGACCATCTTCAAGTTTTTGGTTCTCTTTGTTACGCCCATAATACAAATCCAACGAGAGATAAATTCGGCCGAACAGTCCACAAAATGTATTTTTATAGGATATCCAATGGGACAAAAGGGTTGGACAGTCTATGATCTTCAAACTAAGAAATTTTTTATCTCCCGAGATGTTCACTTTTATGAGGACATTTTTCCGTACGCACCATTGTCAAAAAATATTTCGTCCACCTCAGAAAAAATACCAGGACAATATCTACTGAAAATTCCATCACAAAATTTAGAAAACATGCCTTTTATTTCTGATTCTAGTCCAGCCGAGCCATATCTACCAAGACAGGCGCAGCCAAATCTAGCCGAGCTCAGTCCAGAGACACAAAGCCTAGCTGAACCATACAGCCTAGCCCAGCCAGTCCAATACTTTGAAAATGATCCCAGTCGAGCCAACTATGTCTCTCCTCGGCCCATTCACGCGAGCCCAACGAGCAGGTCGACCCAACTCCACATGTGGCCCATCAACAGTCCCTAACCCGTTCCACCTTAGCTTCTCGCGGGTCAACCCAACCAGATTCTCGGCTGGCCCGTGCACCCACAGAATTCCTACTTGGGCCTCCAGCCTTCGAGCCCGCGACCAGTAGTGGCCCATCTTCGCCCCCTTTGACTCCAGCCCACATACACAGCCTATTCCTTTAATTTCCAGGCCCAGTGTTGGGCTCTCTCCACTATTTGGTTTCAGCCCAGGCAATAGCACCCTCTTTGGCCCAGCAGTCTTAAAATCGGCTAACCATTTTGCCACTTTGGGGAAAGCTTCTGCGAATAGCTCCCCTCCTCTTAGTCCCGTTGTTCCGCTTCGACGGTCAACACGAGACACTCAACCATCTGTTCGACTTCGCGATTATGTTTGCAACACAGTTGTCCCCTAGCTCACCCTTCTCAAACGGCTTTTTCAGGTATGGTCTATCCACTTCATAATTATTTATCTTATGATAACCTTTTTGCTTCCCATAAATGTTACTTGCCTTCTATGTCCCGTTATACCGAGCCTCGCAGTTATGCAGAAGCCGCTCGTTCTCCTATGTGGCGGGATTCTATGGCAGCCGAAATGCGCACCCTTGAGAGTAACAACACTTGGGTATATGCACCATTGCCTCCTGGAAAGAAGCCCGTTTCCAACCATTGGGTCTATAAATTGAAGTTTCGAGCTGATGGTTATCTAGAACGTCCTAAATCTCGCTTGGTGGCTAAAGGTTACTCTCAGGTCGAGGGGGAGGATTTCACTGAGACTTTTGCTCCGGTTGCCAAAATGACCACAGTTCGATGTCTTTTGGCTTTGACAGTTTCAAAAAATTGGAGTATCTTCTAGTTAGACGTCAACAATGCATTCCTTCACAGTGATCTTGCAGAGGATATTTACATGGAACCACCACATGGATTTCCTCCACCTAGGCCCAATCTTTATTGCAAGCTCAAGAAGTCCATATATTTGAAACAAGCGGGAAGGAATTGGTTTGGTAAGCTCACCACAGAGCTTTCCAAATTTGGCTTTAGGCATACTGTTACAGAATTTACCTTATTCATCTATCGAAGATGTAATATTTTTATCGTGATCCTAGTTTATGTTGATGACATCATTCTCACAGTAAACGACCTCAAAACATGCCAAGAAGTAAAAGGGTACTTGGATTTTAAATTTACAATCAAAGACCTTGGAGTTCTCAAGTACTTCTTGGGCATAGAAGTAGCACATTCACCCAAAGGTTTGTTTATGTGTCAAAGGAAGTATGATGTTGACGTTCTAACATAATGCGGTTTATCTGGTTCACGGCCATGTTCTACACCAACGGAGACACAACTCAAGTTGACAATCGAGGATGATAGTGGAAAGTTAATCAGAGATTCAAGGCAATATAGGCGATTAGTGGGGCGATTACTTTATCTCACCATAACGAGGCCCGACATCACTTATGCGGTCCATAATCTTAGTCGGTTCATGCAAAATCCAAGGGAAAGACATTGGGATGCTGCAATTCGAGTTGTTCGTTATATTAAGGGTAATCTGGGAAAAGGAATTTTTCTGCCTAGAAACAATCCCAATGCATGACTGGTGGTTTATTGTGATTCTGATTGGGCCGTTTGCGCCACAACTAGGAGGTCTGTTACAGGGTACTTTGTTCAATTAGGAAACGCTCATATTTCTTGGCGATCCAAGAAGTAACAAGTTGTCTCTCGATCTTGGTAGGGTCGAATACGAGCTATGGCAAATGCTTTCAAGTGAGTTAGTTTGGCTAAGAGAATTGTTCAAATCTCTTGGAGTCACTTTGGGACCCGCTAAGTTATATTGTGACAGTCAGTCAGCACTCTACATTGCAGCTAATCCAGTCTTTCATGAAAGAACTAAGCATATTGAGATCGATTGTCACTTCGTTCGAGAAAAAGTCCAAGATGGGACACTTGTTACTTGTTATGTGGGAACAAAGGAGCAACTCGCTGACGTGTTAACCAAAGCTTTGAGTCAAGGGCAATTTAATTATCTGGTTAGCAAGTTGGGTGTTCTCGATATACACACTCCAACTTGAGGGGGAGTATTGGAAGTTGTTATGTTAGTGTTACCTAATTAATTAGGAAGTGCCTAATTGGTAGTTGATTAATTATGACATTTACATAATTGGGTTCTACTCAATGTATAGTAATTACCTAAATAGTGTATTTGGTAATTAACTAATGTAGTGTAGGAACACATGTATAAATACCCATGTACTAATTCTTTATTTTGTAAGAGTGAAATATATATTTTCCCTTCAAATCTTTTAGGCTCTATTTGTATTGGGTTTGAGTTTGAGACCCAAACCTAGATCTAGATTTGGGTTTTGGCGGGAGAGGCTAAAAAGTGGGCGGAAAATATTCAAATTCAATTTTTTTTCAAATAATCGGTCAATTTCAATTTTTTTCTCAAAAATTTGGAATTTGAACATCTCCCGCCAATTTTAGAGGCCAAAATATGAATTTTTACGATTATTTGAAGAAAAAAATTTGAATTTGAATATTTCCCGCCCATTTTTTAGCCTCTCCCGCCAAAACCCAAACCTAGATCTAGGTTTGAGTCTTAAACCCAAACCCAATCCAAATAGACCCTTAATATAGATAAAATAAATTTAATCTCACAAATTACTGAAAGAGTAAAATAGTCATTTAACACTTTTAATTTAGGGATTTAAGGTTTCTACCCGTCAATTTCTAGGAGATAATCATTTTCCATACTTATAATGTACATAATCCTGAACCGAAGGAGAAATATAGACCTACACGTGGCCTAAATTATTATGCATGCGAATATTCGGGTTGATAAATGGCATCAATTATCAAGACGTGAAACCACGCGCTCCTTTGCCTAAGCATTTGATCTTCATTAGTAGTAATAGTTTTTAGAAAATACTTCTTGATTAAAATTAGTTGGCTAAAAATTTAAATTATTTTGAATTTCTAAAAAAATTAACGAATTAATTATAATAATGTCATGGATTATTTACAAAATTGTCACAATTTATTCAATTGGTTTTAATCACTTAGGATTGTTTTAATTATTTTTTTTCATTTTACACTCGTTGTAGTGTTTCTATTTAAGTTTAATTTATATAGACTCTTCATATTTCAAAGTAAGGGAAAGATCAATAAATTATTATTTTCCTATGCTTGATTATTTGTTCGAATCTTCTAATACACTTCAATGCTTCTTTTGCTATATTACTTTTCATAACACCGCACAAAATCATTATTCATCCAAACTAATTTACAGCGAAAAACAACTAAAATTTTGGAAAAAAATAGTATAATTTAATTTTTTTAATTTTCTTATGATTCAGTCTTCATGTGTGTATTAATTTTATGCAAGTACACAAACAACCGAAAAGTAAAATATTTACATCCGAATTTTCTAATTGCGAACATTTCACATTTTATATATTTTCTAAATATAAGTTTTTAAATAAAAAATAAAGGGGTTTTCAAAAAAAAAAATTTAAGAATTAAAATACACCTAAAAATATCATTATTTTTAAAAAAGATAAGACTTATCGTCATACGTTGCATCTTACGTATGAACATTGAACAACTTGTTAGCTCCACTTGATAAGCAATAAGAGATTTTTTATATCAGTGTCCCGCCAATCTCAAACTCGAACTAAATTTTCAATGATTTATTATTTGAAATTTCATTTTCAGATCAATTTAAAAAGAATTTGAGTATCAAATTCAGATCAAACTCTATCGAAATACACCGTGTATATATATATATAGTGTAACTATCCATTGATGTCCCAATAACATTACAAATATTTAAATATTTGATGGTGAAGAATCAAATAGATAAATAATTGATATATACATTGTCACTATCCATTGATCCCAATAACATTACAAATATTTAAATATTTGATGGTGAAGAATCAAATAGATAAATAATTGATAACGACTCATTCCTACTTGCATAATAATATATACAACATGGGCATGTCGAGGCAGTCCATTACGAAATAGTCTAAGTTATTAGCATATTCAGGAACAGGGATTATTAGGGGTACCCGTCAATTTGTGTGGGGTCACATATAAATTTATTATCTAAATGAAATAAAATATACTATATATATACTAATTTATTATCTAAATTGAATGCAAGACCCGTCCCAATGCGATTCGAAACCCCAGTTTCCCTTCTTACTGTTCTGATGGCTTATTTTAACTGATTTCTTTTTTCTTCATTAACATAATTATTTTTCTCAATGAATGAAAAAATATTTAAAGAATAATATTTGCTTTCTTTGGTAATGATAATCTACCCAAAAAAAAATGAGAGAGAGAGAGATAAACTAAACATAAGGCATTTTGACGTTTTTTGTATAGATTAAAAAAGAAAAAAAAATAAGTTTATTCAAGAAATAACATTTTGTAAAACTATTCCAGAAATAATGTTTTTGAAATAACTATAATATAGACGGTTAGATCAAATGATTTGATGATTCAAATCTATACATAAGCGTTTATAAATGATTCTATAAACACTACAAGTGCAACAGTCAAAATACAAAGTAGTATTACGACAAGAACAAAAGAAAACCTTATTAAGTACGTTTGCAGTTATAATGCAGGTTATAATGCAGAATAAAAAAATGTCAGTATATAACAGGTCAAACCGTGTATTTAGTCCTGAAATAATTTTTGTTTGGCAGACAAGGTCCTTAATGATTGTTTGCAGATTTTTATATCCCAACTAATTTACGGAATATGGAATTGGTACTTCCGTATTTTTATGAAAGATTAAACATTACTCAACAAATAATCGTCAAGTGAAGTGGGAAAAATTGAAACTTCACATATATTTTTAGATAATTAATACCACATGGTGTTACAAATAATGTACAATCAAATTTACGGTATTTACTGAATTTCTTGTGTTAAACACCATAGCCGGACCTTTGTATTTTTTTTGGTAGAAAAATATTTGGGTGGGTTCGATCTCAGGTCACTCACAACAGTCGAACACGCCCTAGGGAACTCTGAGTCGACTTACTGAGATCTTCACGGATCACCTACCAACACAACCCTTAAGTCGGCAGTGGAAATTGAACATTTGACATTTGTAAGAACGTGTCAAATCCTTATCAACTGAGTCAATTTATATTCGTACCGACCTTAGTATTTTTTTTTTTCTAAATAACAAATTATCCATTAATCATAAAATAGCCGAAGTCATTGGCCGGACTCAATGGCCAAATCTGGCCTTCATATTGTCTTGTCCTCATTATATTATATTATACCTTTTATCTTTCCTTCTTCTTCCATTCCTGCAACAATTCCAATATTCTTACCAAACCCTATCCCTCCCCTTTTGTCTTCTTCTTCATATCTTCATACCACCCATCTTATTTCATTCTTGAATCCAATTATTTTTTCCATTTTTCTTGGTAGTAGAAGAGAAAAGATGATGCATATGACATTTTACTGGGGTAAAAATGTAACTATTTTATTCGATTTCTGGAAAACCGATTCATACATTAGCTACGCTTCAACCTTAGCCGTCTGTTTCATTTTCTCCATCTTTTACCAGTTTTTAGAAGACCGCCGTCTCCGATTAAAATTTCTCAGCCGCCGCCGCCGCACAGCCGCCGCCGTAGAATCAGATTCAACAACAACAACAATCCCACTTATTTATACGAGGCAGGGAATCAAAAGGGGTCAATGGACAGTTGAGAAATTTGGCGGGTCGGTTTTATTCGGAGTGAATTCGGCGATCGGATACCTGTTGATGCTGGCCGTGATGTCGTTTAACGGCGGCGTTTTTGTTGTTGTTATATTGGGTCTTGCTTTTGGGTATTTGATTTTTAGGAGTGGTGATGATCATGATTTGGTTGTTGTTGATAATCCTTGTACTTGTGCTTATGCTTAGATTATTTGTGTCTAAGAGTAGCCAATTCAGACGGTGAGTTTTCTGAGTTTGATGGTTGGTATGACTTGTAATTTATATATTATGACCGTGTACGTAAGTCTGTGTTGAACCGAATCATGGTGAGTATATATATAGTCGTTCTTCCGTGTTAGATTTATTTATTCTTTTTATTTTATTTATATTATTCGTATGTTTGCTTCTGCTGTCTTCAGTGGTTCTTATACCTTTTATATTCCTTGAATTATTTACAAGTGGGATTCTAATGAGCATAGCAACCCTATTGCTCCATATGTGAGGTACTTTTATTAATGTATTAAAAGATTAAGAATATTCTTGTTTGATTGATCAATATGAGAATGAATGATTCTGGGTTTTGTTTGGTTTGGTTTGGTTTTTTCCTTTCAATTTTTGTTAATTGTTTTTCAATTTTGCTAGAGAACCAGAATAGAATGTTCTTGTTTTTGTCTGTTGTAATTGGCAGATTCTGGAGATTGAGAAAAATTCCTTATGGGAGGGTCTTTCTTGGTACCTGTGAGACATGATGGCCTGCGGGACCTACACTGCAAGTGGGTCATGTTTCAAATTATGTGAGAGGAGTGTAGAGCCGTCCGTACCCACGAGGTCCGCCCCATGCCAGACCTTCCCTGGAGATTGGGTGGCAATTCTGAGATGCTCAGGTGAAAAAGATAGATGATAGGCTGCTTCTATATTACATGAAAAAAAAGTATCAGTATATATACTGATATATTTTTTAATTGATATTTATATGTTATTTTTTAATTAAGACATGTTCTAAGCCATTAACATGTGTTATATGAAACAGAGGTTGCCAACACTTGTTCATTGTAAGAAATGTTGATCGAAAAATATTCAGTACGTACTGAATTTTTTATATTCAGCATCATAGCCGAACCACTACTTTATTGGCTACCATACCATATGCACAAAGGAAGATAACTCAAATATATTCAGAGAAAAAAAAAAGAAAAAAAATTACTTGAATATTTCTCACTACTAGCAAAACATTTCTACTTTATGTATGTATAAAATGGATAAAAACCTAAATGGGGTGAGGATTAAATAGTGTTTTTCATTTATATTGTTATTCACAGGTTTAAAATTTTGTATTGAACGTGAAACAAAATGCGTATTTAAGTATTCAAATACATAATTCATTCCTTACCAAAAGGCTTTGCTTAACTAGCAAAAGCCCTTCACATTCGATCCTCAAGAGTTTATTCAGGGAAAGACGCAAGTTAAAATCACTTGGGACGCGACAATTGTCTCAGAACTTTTATAGTAATAGCGCGAATACATGAACTTTGCACATAGGAAAAATGTCGTAAAAGCCATAACACAAAGCAAAACAACCAAGAAAACAAAAGCATTATACAAGGACACAATAGACAACTGGTAAATGAACTCAAAGAATGAATCTATTCAAGCCTCCTTCACAATTGAAGATAAGCAACACAATATCGCGCTATCCCCCATCTAGACTCATCAATAATGAGATCAACCGAAAAGTAATGAGATGGGAAGAGAGTGCGAACCAAGAAGAGGAACGGAGCAAATCAAAATGCTCTAGATATAGAGTGGAATTGCCGTCCTCTTTGGTTTCATTTCGCCTTGAAAAACTTGGATGGGGCGAATATTTAATCAGGGAGAGAACCCACTTCCACCTGAATGTACAATGTTAAAGACCTCATTCCTATTGCTGGTCCTGGATTTTTAGTGAAACTAGTTCACTCTCTTGCTGTTGGCCTCTAGGCTTCAAACTCTTCGGCAACCATCTCCGAAATCTTTCAGGTAACCTGGAAGCGGGTGAAAGAATAGCATTAGTCTACATATCACAGACAGTATCGGATAACAATATAGGCATCAAATGAAGTTTCCCTATCGTTGTTTTTCTTCGGGGGAGGGGTCGAGTAAGGGTAGGGCCATGCTACTGAGTTGAGAAGCAAGCAATTAACTTACAGATCCAGTCTCTCATAAATTGCCCGTCTCACTGACGAGTTAAGGCCGTACGCAATTGAGTTGAATAAGCCCTGATGGATAAAACAATTAGTCTTCAGTAAAGGAATAGTGTTATTGCGAACTAATACTTAAAGAACCAAATAAACAAATGTGTCGTATTCTCCATCCTATAATACTAACAGCATGTCCAAACATACTCTTCCTAATTGGCAGAGAGAAAGGGTTTGCCTAAAACGGTAGAGAGTTACCATTAGTGCAGCCATTCCAACATCAAGAAAAGAAAGCCAAAAGATTTTGTGTCCAGGCTCAATGAAATCGTGGATGCGGTTGATTGTGCCAAAAAACCATGATCCTATAAGAATGAGTGGGTAGTAGCCCCAGCGATTCAATACCTGTAGAAGAGTAATGAAACCAGTTAGGAGGAAGAACAATATAAGATTAAGCTCATGCTTCTGCTCTCTGTGCTTGATGGTTCCTCAAAGAAAATGTGCTTTTAGTGATGTGAACAAAAGCATTCAGGAGGTTTAAGGCGATCCAGTTACGACGATGCTGACACCAACTATTGTCAGCACTGTGCTGACATCAAAGGGTGTTGTAATGCTTAATTTCCAAATTTGCTACATAACAGGTCATTAAATATATCACTCTTTCCTTCTTAGTAAATGATTGTCACCCTAAAAGCAATGATCTAAGAATATGCATCAACTATACCTTTATGTCTGGCCGTGAATCGAACTGGATACGCTCTGACATGCCCACTGCCATCTGAAACATTAAAGATCACATCATTAGGGTCCGAAACATAGTAAAAGCTTCTAGAAATTTTCCAGGTCTTGCACTTAAGAAAGCGAAACAATAAACAGGGATGCAATTCTTACTCGGGTTGCATTATTTATCATGCGGATCACTTGAAAGTAGGTGATGCCATTGAAAAGAATGGCACCCCAAAGTGGTGCATAAAATGTTATGAAGTGAACAGCCTGCAGGTTGCAGAAGAAGCATAATCATAAGTAACACAGTACGACCGGGGAAATAACCCAATTGATTGCAACAAAGGTAAGATAGCAAAAGTTAACATGCACCCCAATTCCATCTATTGAAATGCACTGAAAAAACTCTCAGAAATCTTGACGGTTATATTACTAGAAGGAGAGGAAAAAAAAGCACAGCATTTGACAACTCACCTTTCCTGTACGCCCTGTTTGTGCCCAACACCATGTGCCTAATCGGCGTATATGCTGATCTTCACTACCAATAGAGCGTATCACTGTCATAACTATTGAAGTTCCTGGAAGGGGCATATAAATGAGGGCTGAGTAAAAATAAAAACTAGAAACATAGTATTGCTTCGGGGATTCTCGAAGGATGAGACCAATTTGGAAAGAAGAACAGCATCACATATGCCTTGAAAGAAGCCAATTCCTTCTGACAGTTAGAAGCTTACCCCAAACGTACAAATGAAACATGGGCTCTAAATCCTCCACATCTGTTTTATGTCTGACAACAGTCCGGTGAAGAGTAAAAGCAATTGTTGTAGTCCACAAAAAAGAGGCCACGCAGAAGAAATGTGTTGCATAGCCCTGAGCATAACAGAAAAACCCTTTCGATGGATCCCTGCATAATTGAAGATGTTCATCAAGTATATACAACAAAGGGAAAAAAAGACATCAGGAGTTGGTTGCATATGACTCCAACAGTGGCAAATACATACCCAATTATACTGAAGAAACTGCAGAACATATCCTGCACCCAACAAGAACACAAAATTGAGGCAAAACCTTCATATAGCTGACGCTTCATAACGGAAAGTAAAAGAAGAAAATGAAGGAGAATTTAATACACCCTTTATTCTAATTGATCCACATTTCACACGACAGAAGAATCTAGAATATTACTTTTACTGTCTATATATTACTACTCCCTTAAATGAGTACCACGAGACCTATTCAGATAGTGGCATTATATCCATCCTTCCCTTCCAAGGAGGGTAGTGGCAAAATTACAGATTGAAACTATGGTTATTATAGGAAAGTTGACTTTAAATCGATGGGTTATTTACCATTTAGAAAGACATGCGTGGAGCTGTGTTCGAAGAACATAAAGGCAGTCCTTCTAGCTAAATATTCTTAGTATGACTTATCAACTAACTCCAACATACATTTTTTGTTTGGTAGGGGAGGTGCCGTGCCACAAACGGTTCACTCGCTTATGCTATAATGGATGCAATTCTGATAGAGAAGCGATGTAACTTAGCAACACCAATCTAATATTGCTGAACCAACTATACAAAACACAAGTATACAACATTGAGCTCAGTTAAACTAAAGAGTTACATTCTTAGGTATGGTCAATAAAAAAAAATGTAGTTCAACCATTACACCGTGCAGGTGAAAATAAGGTATCATATTTCGCCTGGATCAGGGGAAGCCATTTTGGAGTGGGAAGTCAGTATAAGCAGTCAACAAGTAGTCCGCCATTAGCCCTTAATAGAATGGCATCTAACATATAAGTGAAAATTAGTTAAATCTGCAGCCCGCTGTCATTCAGTGATCCCCTATTGTATCCCAACATCCATTTACTTCCATCAGGAAGATAGTAATTCTCCTTTTAGCAGCATACTAGTTTTTCAAACTGTTCAATGTGAATAATTTGTTTAAGAGGTTAGAAGTTCCACAAAAAACCAATAGCTCCTAAGGATGTCGCAAAGACAGAAAGAACTATCTAATCAAGAATCTCTATAACTTATGCATATGAACACAGAACACAAAAAAAAATGATAAATGACAGAGAATCAATAAATGAGCTCCAAAATGTGCGAAATCCGGCTAGAAATGCCACAAAAAAACACTCTATTTCTTTTCCTTCCTGGTCCTAAGAACAAACCAGCTCCCCATCACATCTCTTTCACTTTCAACAATTCAGCAAAATTCCTTAATTTTCCCAATCTCTATACACTTAATTCAAGCTTCATTATCCCAGAAACCTTTTACAGATCAAATGAATGTTAGTTATGGAGCGTGAAGTACTGAACACGAGCTCACGCTAACGGCGATGGGTTTTTGTTATGTTCTTGGAACGTCCACTTAAAATTGTAATTAAGGCCGAGTCTCTTATTATAAGTAGCCAACTTATGTAACCTTAGGGATATAGATATAGTAAAATATTCTGTCGTCAATTCTTTAACGAACTGGGTTAACAATTTCACTAGTCTTTCATTATCGTTTTCGATCTCTTTTCTCTCCCATTATTGCACTTTATTTCCTAACAATGAAGGTATTAGCTAGAGCATCAAAGCAAATAGTAAAATCAAACTAACAAAACAAAAATCCTATAAAAAATAATCAAAACCCAACATTTCAAACAGCAAAAATAAGAGATAAATTTTAAAAAATCAAGAAATACAAAAAAATGTAATCAATCACTAATTGAAGTGAACTTACAGAGAGGGCTAGGAAGAAAACGAGCTTGAAGGAGAATTTTCGAAGTTCTTTAAAGAGTAAATAGCAAAGAACTATGAATCCAGACCCAACCAAAGAAAGACTCGAAGCTCCGGTATTAACTGCCCTCAGTATTTCCCGATCACCGGCCGTCAAATTCCCTAGAACTTCCTGTAACGTCGCCATTCCAACTTGATTTCAGTTTCAGTTTCTGGGTTTGTAAATTCTTGAATCAATTTCCACTTTTCAACATCAAATTTTCGAGGATTTTGAGAAACTTTGTTTCCTTGCTCCCAAACGTTAAGAACTTGGGTCCTTTTGGTAAAGAGAATTAAGGATTTATTGCACTTTACTACAACAAGTTGAGGGATCTTTCACTTTAATCCAAAAATGTTGCGAATAATGCACTAACAGCGATTTGTTGAAATTTTAGAATGGTTGTTCTAGATGATAATGAATTGTCCAAAATGTTGGAGTTTTGCCAATTTCTATGTCAACATTTCTGATATTAATGGAACTTAAGGTATTATTCATCCAAAAAAAAAAAATAAAAATAAATTGTCCAAAATGTTCTTATCTTCCGTGATGCATTTACTCATATCATTACATAATATAAATGTTCTAAAACCACTTATATTACGGAATGAATGTAGTATTTACTCATGAAAAACTTTTTTAATGTGACTGAATGACGAAATTATCCACACATTATTTCCCTTTTGTTTATCAATTTATCTTATTTTTTATTTAATTTTTCATTTGTCTTTTAAAATTCTTTCCATTTGTATATTAAATTAATAATAGGGTGAATTTTATTTTGGTCCCTATAAATAGCTTGCAATGTCAAATTCATCCTTGAAATTTCATAAATGTCAACATCGTCCCTAGAAACGGCTCACATTGTCAAGTTCGTACATGTAAATGGCTCGCAGTGTCAAGTTCGTCCTTGAAATTACATAAATGTCAATCATGTCCCTAGAAATGGCTCACAGTATCAAGTTCGTCGCTTAAATTTTAGAAATGTCAACCTCCATACCAAGTGATGTTGCGATTTGTAGAAATTTTTGTATATATTTTTTGCAGTTTGATTCTGATTTTATTATAATTGGTTTTGAATTTCATTTACGGGAATTTACAATTTTCACTTAATCTTTGTTAGTATAAAGTTAGTCAACAACGAAGGGACTTTTTTGGAACAAGATGACCATTTTGAAGGACGGTGTTGATATTTATGAAATTTAAGGGATAAATTTGACACTATAAATCATTTATAGGGACGAAGTTGACATTTCTAAAAATTCAGGAACGAACTTGATATTGGAAGTCATTTACATTGACCAAAATGAAATTCACCCTTAATAATATGTTACTTTAAAAAAAAAAAAAAAAAAAAAAGCTAATATCATTAATAGATATTAAGAATTACATGAGGGAAGTGGAATTCCAATGTATCCCCTACCCTTTGTGATGTGAATATCATGGCACAATATCAAGTTCAAATTTCTGCTTTCCAGCATCGTACTCGGCGGTTGGCCATATCAAAAAGCAATTGGGTGAAAGGCTCCCTTCCCAGTGTTCCATCATGCTCAGCAAGAAGACATTGGGATGTAAAACTGTATATTTTACACATTGAACGGATGTTAGTGAATAATTTTAAAATAGGTATTCATTTTTTATAATAGTTATGTCAGTTGTAATTAATAAATATATGTATTATTCTGAATAGTTGTAATAGTATTTTAATATCATAATAGGAAAGGAAACTTACGATTTCCACTTCAAGCGGTATCCATCGTTCACCAACTTTGTTCCTAGGCAAGTAAGGTAGTGTTTTGAAGAATGTATCATCGATGAATTGAATTATATCCCCACTATCCAAGTTTGCACCAGCTGCAACACTTGATAGTGTTGTTGTGAAGAAGAAGCGTCTAAACGTCGTCCACTTTCTTTCTTTTCTGTTCAACATGTGTGCATAAGCATCGATGATACTTCTCTCCATTCTTTCTCCGACTTTTAGTGATCTCATGTCTCTCCTGTATAGTGTGAGGAAACCATCTCTTAGGAATGTCATGTTCTCGGGTCTATCACCCCAAGAGAACTCAACTAGCGCATCTTCAACATTGACTACTTTACTTTTTCGTTTTTTCTTAATTGACTTAGTTTTTTTCTTTCCTTTCCCCTTCGGGGTTTTTACCTTTTCTATTTTTACAGGTTCTTCAACTGCAGGGTCAATCTAAAATAATACAAACAAAATTGTTTTTATAAACCAAAACAGTTTGGAAAAGACAGTTTCCCTAATAATTATTTTGTAAATTAATAATAGTTATTAGTCAACAAATAGTCATTAGACACATGTAATATAGCTATTATGAATGCAATATAATAGATATGTTGCACATACCTCAGGTTCTTCATCATCATTTGCCGGGTTGTTTCTTGGTCGATCATCTACTGGCATTGCTCTCATTCTTCTTGAATATGCTATTGTTATTGGGTTGTCCACTCTTTGTACAACAAATGATGTTTCTGGTGGCGGCTCAATTTCTTCTTGGGCCTTCATCGAAATAATTTGTTCTCTTATAGGCTACAACTTTTCTTCATATTTCCTTTCAATGTTATATAATTCTTCCAGTGTACGGTTACATGTAGAAGATCTTTTCCTTTTTCTTTTTTTTTTTTTGCACGAGTTCATTTTTGTCTGATTCATCTTCTTTCTCCTCACCTATATAAATTATTTCTTCCACATTTGAGAATCCAATATCCCGAACGTTGTGCATTTTAACCAAGATATTTTGATTGTCCCAGTATTTTGATGTTGTTGTGAGTCTTGATGTGTGTTGTCCGGTCGTGTAGTCAATATAATGAATCTTTTTTGAAGATGTTGCAAAATCGTACAAAACTGGTCAACAGTACAAAACAGTACACGAGTATAATATATACACATAGCTATTAAACATATATGTTATAGCTATTATACATAGAAATTACAGTTATTTTACAGTAAAGATGGAATCATTACAATTTTCATTACTTCTTGCCACCACTTATAATATTTATTGTCTACATGTATTATAGATACTATTATCATATGTTACAGTTTTTTACCTCAAAAATCAAATTATGCAGCACAGTTTCATTCACTAGACTAGATTAAAACAGTAAACTATATCCACTACAACTATTAACAATTTAATACATAGATTTATTCGCAATTATAAAAACTGTAAACATGTCATACTATAATGAAATGCATATTTCCAACTGTCTTTACATTCGTCTGTTTTGAAGTGATCTTTATTTTATTTGTTTGCAATCTTTCGTGCATCATTGCTGCAAAATACTCTGCCCAATTGTATTTTTTTGCATCTGTCAACGCTCCAGCATTATTGCATACATCATGTTCATGCTTTTGGAAGTATCCGCCAACATTGTTGTTGACATTACATACAAGATGTTTAGGACACGCCACTTGACATCAGATTCTATTTCATCTTGTTCCAACAATCCTTTCATTACTTACTCCTTCATGTATGTTTTTTTCTGATCTTTACATGATAGTTAGTTGTACAGTATTCCTTAGCCCATGGTGCTTTTGGTAGTAGGTTTTCATTGAAGGTTTCCCCCTTGTTTTCCACACCATATACTTGTTAAATATCAGTTGATGTAATGTACAACTTACGGCTACCAAAGAGGAGTATACATTTTTCATCAGCGTCGTAGTTTTTTGCAAAAAACCTGCAAGCAACCCCAGAAATTTTAGACAATTTTATCTGAGTGAATCCAATAAAACCAGACAACTTAAGCCGGGCTATTTTTTCTTTGTAGGCAGATTTTTTCTTCATAATCTGATTGTTAATATCTACAATATGCTTAAAATCACTGGATACTTGAATAACTTGTTTATTCTGCTGCATAATTATGGATCAATACAAGAATAACTATCATGATATTGTAAAATCCCAGTAAGATTTTCTAAGTTTTGCAATTTTTTTACCAAATTAGTGTTCATTCTTTTATTTATACACTTCCAAATGTGTTTGAACGATTAATGGCGGTAAACGTGGTTGGTGGTTACCGATTAATAGTTATTGGAGAAGTTTAAGGGTTGAATTTGCTGTGGACGTGGTTAATCACAATTAATGGCGATGGAGATCGTGGGTGAGGAAGACGAAGCAGAAGGGTGTTGAATGTGGTTGGAGGTTTTTGATTAATAGTTATTCCGAAGTTTAATGGTTGATTTACTGGTGGACGTGGTTAATCACCATTAATGGGCAAGGAGATCGTAGGTGATGAAGACGAAGTAGAAGGTGGTTTGGGGGTTCTAGATCTGATTATAGAGTGTTTCGCGCCAGCATTTTTCTTCTACAATACGTGTATTTGATGGTCATTGAATCTCAGCGAAATAGATCTTGCGACTTCCTGGGTGTTGTGCAGGGTTCAACACCATAGCCGAGTCGGGCCAAGAGGATATCATTTCTTGTCTCTTCACTTTGAGAAAAGTTTTTAATGCGTAAATCAAAAGCTTTCAACTCGAAGATTTGGGACTTGAAACTGTCCAAAGATAATTTATCAATTTGTTTTTACATTGTAATAAAGTATATTTTTTAATTTTCACCTCATAAAATTTGTTTTCGTATTTATATTAACTTGAAAATGGATTAAAATACGTATTCAATGTTGTTTGTCATTGTTAACTTATTTCAAGATTACATAGTATTACTTCTACTTAATGAAAATTAATTTCATACTATATTTAAGGGTGTATTCAATCCAGATTGTAAAAGATTATAACTGGTTTTTCAAACGTTTATGAATTCTGCTGACTCTATGGATTGTTTTAACTATATGCAGATTCTACGCAGATTCTATTAGATTATATTATATTGATTTATATGATTTATTTTGATTTATAAATTTTTTAGATTATTTGAATAACACCCAAAATAAAGAAAATATTGATTTAATGGTTTATTATGCATATCCAGTAGTGTTGAATTTTCAACGCCAACATATTTTTATCAATCATTTTTTAATTTGGAATCATATCAGTTTGCTAAAAATTCAAAACTATTGGTGGTGGGACTTTTTATTTTGAATTTCAGATTATTGAACTTTTTCCCTTTTCCCCTTTGATTTTCTTTTTTCAGGAAAATGAAATTCATGTTTTTAAAATAAAAATTTGTGGCTAGTTAGGGAATAAATTGTTTGTTTTCTTTAATTTCTATTTGAGGATAATCTAGGAAGAAAATTGTTTGAATATTATGACAATATATTGTTTGGGGGAAACAAACATTTCATATTGAATTTTCTAATGATGTGAAAATTTTCCTCATATTTTTTGAGTTTGAACATTTCATTGTCTTACTTTTACTTTTAAAGAAAGGCCAAATGGTGTATTTAGTCCTGAAACAATTTTCGCTTGGCAAGGTTGGTCACTAATGATTGTTTGCAACTTTTTAGATCCTCAATCAAATTACGGATCGGAATACATGGTCTCTAGTGATTGTTTGCAGCTCTTTAGGTCCTTTTGTATATGTTAGTCAAGTATACAGGGGTATAATAGGAACTTCACGTATTTTTTAGATAATTAATATCACTTGTACTCAATTGTAAATATACTTAAATATAAATATCTAATTATAAAACTAAAAAAATAAAACCCATCCCATTCCCATCTTCTTCTTCCCCGCTGCCGCCGTTGCCACCGTCAACCACCGTCTTCAACCACTGCAACCAATTGCTCCACATTTCCTCCAAACACTCGCTCAAAAACTTGTAGCAAAAGATACCAACTTTCTTGGTGGGTTTCCTTCAAGAAACTTAATGGGTTCTGCAAGAACAAGGAAAGAAAGAGCTACAGAGTACATGGGATTTCGAAAAGAGGGTGACGGTGGCGGGGGAAGGGAGAAGAAAGGATGAGAGAGGCGGTGGCGGGAGGGGGAAGGTGGCGGCAAAGAGGGAGGAGAGAGAAGGGAGACGGCAGCGGGATGAGGGTGGAGGGAGACGGTGGTGGGAGGGGGGGAGGGAGGAAAAGGGAGAAGAAGTTCCAATTTTTACAATTAGGTATTTATTTTTAAGTATCTTTACAATTAAGTACATATGGTATTAATTATCTAAAAAATGTGAAGTTCCAATTTTGCCCACATCACTTGTTGACTAACATTCAATATTTAAAAAAAAAGAAGATGGTAGGACCAATTCCCGATCCGTAATTTGATTGAGGATCTAAAAAGTTGCAAACAATCATTAGGTACCAACCTTGCCAAGTGAAAATTGTTTCAGGATTAAATACACCAATTGGCCTTAAAGAAATGACAAAATTTGTAATCTCGGATAAAATTATGAATGACTTTTAATTTCGATATTAATGAGAGAAACACAAAATTTTGAAGAAAAATAAGAGATTTCTCAATATATATGTAGGCCTATAAAATCAATCAAAACCCATCAAAATCCTCAATTTAATGAAATCTATGTGAATGTATAGAGTTTTGAATACCAACATATTACCATCTATGCATAAATCATTTGAACTTTTCTGAATATTTTGTATCTTCGAGATACGTGCATTTATTTTACTAGAAACTATATACGAGTAAAAACTTACATATAATAATACTCTATATAAGAATAACCTCCCTACAGTAATAAAAAATATTGGTCCCAACTCGGGACCAGTTATAAATAAAAACAAACTCTACATTGTAATATTACATGATTTTTTAGGATCATCCTTAAGAAATTTAACTCCATAGAGTAATAAAATAATATTAAATTTTAAATATTTTTATATATCTAGATAAAATAACAACTTAAAATTATGGGTATCTTTTAACCATTTTGCAAAATATTTTTGCTTCCAATCTGTGTTGGGTTCTTTCATTTTGCGCAACTCGATACAAATACTTTCAGTGATTTGAGTTCGTTTGTTTTTAGGTGCCATTACTTACTTGAAGTAGAAAATGTATGATTTGAAATGATAATGAAATTTATGTTTATACTAGTATTTATATATGTATAATAAAAAGAAAACAAACGAAAAGACATTTCGAATATACAACATACATGAGTGAATATTTTAAATGCATACATGATGTACATACTTTTTGTTTTTTTTACATTTCCTACATACTTTATGTATATGAATGAATCTTCTAAATCTAATATACACAATGTACATGCATGATGTTTGTACATTTGTTTTTTTTAAAACTCATGAATCTTATATATCTTTTAAATTCATGTTTTTAAAATATAAAGAGACACATTTTCATGTGTCTTATAATGTATATTAGTTATTTATTTTAAATTATAAATTTTATATGTAAGCCTCTATTTAAGAATAACTTTCCTATATTAAAATTTTTCTTCGATCCCGAGAGTATTACTGTATAGAGGTTTTACTGTACATATATTTTTTTATAATATATGTAACTTTTATTATAATTGACCTCTTTAATATACCTTCTATAAATTTTATTAACGTATGAATTATATCGGGAATCTCTGTAATAAATAAGAATAATGTACTAATGTAGTAACTCAAATATTCTCTTGAATACTAGCCTCGACGACGATAATATTTATCAATTATCACAATTACTTTGGATAGTCTATCTATATTATAATATGAATTTCTAATTAATCAATCTATTGAATGAGAGGTTAGACTTTGCTTTTAAAAAAGAAAGGCAAAACAAAACAAAGATATTTATAGTAGTTTAAGTTTTGTAATCCACTTAGGCTCTCCATTTCTAATAAGATTTTAGATTTTGATAAATTTAATTAATGTATAAAGTCTACTTCATTCGAATTAACGCCGACTCCGGAGAACAAGTTTGAAAGACTTGTGAAGAATTTATTTGGAGAGAAAAGACACATAATTTCAGACTTGTCGAAAAAGAAGAAAAAAAAACACAGTACAACATACCTAAAGAGCAAATTATCATAATTCTAAAAGTTACTTTTGGACCAACGAGTTCAACACATGTGCGCCAAAAAGTCAAATCATATCAATTCTCTCTAGTGTGAGTTGACTTTTTTCCACGTGTATTGCATCAATCGATCCAGAAACAACATTTAAGTTGCTTCTAAACCAAGATGAAACTACTCTGTAAATATTATTCTCTGGCATAGCCTGGTGGGTAACCTACCATGAGTATTACTATTATGTTAGCTTCATATTACTATAGGCGTTCGATTTTTGTCAAAGATAAGAATCAATTGATGTTCAAATAACTCTTAATAAATCCTATAAAACACATCATACAATTTAATTAATTTACTTAATTTTTTAAAGACAGAATGGTAGGACTCATAAAATGGGGCCTTAATCTTTGTTTTTCGAAATGCAAATATCATTTCCCAACTAACAAAAAAAAACCACCCGATGCGTATAATTAATTAGAGGAAAACAAATGTTTGTTCTGAAATACTATTTCAATAGTAAATAATTATTACGTGTCCAATTTTCTTTAAAAAATATTGAGATTATAATGTTCATAAGAAAACATATCAGAACAAACATTTGTTTTCCTCTAATTAATTATACGCATCGGGTGGGTTTTTTTTTTTGTGAGTTGGGAAATGATATTTGCATTTCGAAAAAAAAAGATTAAGGCCTCATTTTATGAGTCCTACCATTCTGTCTTTAAAAAATTAAGTAAATTAATTAAATTGTATGATGTGTTTTATAGGATTTATTAAGAGTTATTTGAACATCAATTGATTCTTATCTTTGACAAAAATCGAACGCCTATAGTAATATGAAGCTAACATAATAGTAATACTCATGGTAGGTTACCCACCAGGCTATGCTAGAGAATAATATTTACAGAGTAGTTTCATCTTGGTTTAGAAGCAACTTAAATGTTGTTTCTGGATCGATTGATCTGATACTGCGTGAAAAAAGTCAACTCACACTAAGCGACTCTGCAGCTACTTGAATTATTGGGCTAAAAGATTGACTAAAATAGTTTTTCGGACCTTTTTGCCCTTATAGTTGGGTGAATCCCTTATACCAGCAGGGGGTAAGATAGTCATTTAACACCCTCAATTTGGGAGTTTAGGGTTTCTATCCCCAAAATTCTAGGAATAAATCATTTTCCCATTATTTATTAATAAAATAAGATACAGTGAATTAGGCATATTACGAAAAATCTTTATTCTATAGACTATATATAGGAGGGGAGTATCAGTAATCACCAGATCATCCCATATTCCAATTTTTCTTCTCTACCAAAACCCATTCCAATTCCTTTAATGGCTTCCTGTTTCAGCTTCACCTACCTCTACGGCAAGTTCCTCCACCGCTGCCTCGCCGCCGCCGGTCTATCTCCTCAATCCATATCCATAGACGACGACACCACCATGCATTTTTGGGGACCTCAACCTAATTCTCCTTCTTCAAATAACACTAATAATCCTAATTTGATTCTAATTCACGGTTACGGTCCCCACGGCGTATGGCAATGGCGACCGCAAATAGCACATTTCGCCACTGATTTCAATATTTACGTTCCCGATCTCATATTCTTCGGCGATTCGATTACGAAGTCGAATAAACGGTCGGAGGTTTTTCAAGCGGAATGTGTTGGTAAATTAATGGAGAAATTAGGTTTAGATAAGTATTCGGTTGTCGGAACTAGTTATGGTGGATTTGTAGCGTATAACATGGCTTTAATGTTTCCTGAAAGAGTACAGAAAGTTGTGATTGCTAGTTCGGGGATTAATATGAAGAAAGAGGATCAGTTGGAGTTGTTGAAGAGAGCTAAAGTTGATAAACCGGAGGATTTGATGTTACCGGAGACGGTCACTCAGTTAAGGACGCTTCTGAAATTGACGGTTCACCGGTGGACGTACGTTCCTAATTTCATTTTGAAAGATTTGATTGAGGTAATCTTAATTATTTGCATATTTTCTATTTTAAACATGAATTTCAATTTCACTTTTTTTTCCTTCCATTTACTGGTACTAGATTCAGTTTCACCATTCCAAAGCTAGTTGTGAACTGTTTTTGAATTTGTTCTTGAGCAGCATTGGCAATAATTGATATACTTAGATTACTTCAGTATTATTAATCCCGGATAGTAAAACAAAGAAGAAAAAACAGGTCGTTTGATTTTTTTTTTTTGGGGAAAATAGCATCTGGAATTTGAAGTTACAAGTTATAAGGTTTAGGGTATTTTTGGTTGGAAATCTCCAACTTGCCCTTAAGTTTCTAACTACTATTAAGGGCAAAATGGGAATTTTCAATTTTGATCCAAATAGCGCTACAATTGCACCGCCATGGCTGCTATTTCGTTCAAAATAGCGGTCGATATGCCCACAACAGTGATGCGCGACGCTACACACACCTCCATAATGGAATAGTGCCGCTCCGCTATTCCGCTGCAGACTGCTATAGCGGTGCTAGTAATAACACTTGATTACTTTGGTTGGAAACTCTGAATGTCCCATAGTTAAGACTTTAACCACCACGTTGAATATTACCAGATTGTCACTTTGTGGATATATTAGTTTTTTTTTAATGTCTGGTAGTTAAAATATAGAACCGTACCAATTCGAATCACTGAGGAGGCATAGCTTGTCACTTTGTGGGTATATTATTTCTGAATGTCCAGTAGTTAAAAGACAACCACCACATAGAACATTTCCAGTTTGAATCACAGAGAACGTTACCACTTTGTGGGCGTATTATGGGATGGCACCATAATGTTTGATCCTGTGGCATTAAAGGCTTAACTATGCTCTGTTGGTGGGGTTACGTGACCTAGTTAGGCTTAGTTCCAATGAGTCTCTTACACTTCTTGGAAAATGGAACATTTCGTAGTGGCTAGGTTCCGATAGTTGAAATAGCCACATGAGATTTATCCCGATTTAGCATTTTACTTTGCCAAAAAAAAAAAAATGAAGGATTATTTTTCTAAGAAAAGGTGACAATATTACCTTAAATCTAAATTATTGGATGAATTGGTTCACAATTTAATAATCATTGCTGATGGATTTCAGATATGCTCTTACACCAAACGAAAATAAGAAGTCATATACAAATAACTAGTGTAGGGGTGTTGTAATTAATCCTATGGAATTAACTATCCTTATATTAAAGTGATTTTTGGCCAATCAGGAGAAAGTAACTAGGTAGCCCTGAAGTTTGTTGCTGGTATGGGTGAACTTAACCTAACATGAATTTTGTATTCTACTTTAAATTGATGGGTCAATTGGTTGTTGTCTGCTGTTGGGCATTAACACCAGAGACTTTGTTGAGCAAATCTACCTCCAACGCATTGCAAGTGTTCTTGAAACATTGCATTGATTTAAGGGAAGACTTATTTCATGGGGCAGTTGGGGTAGGAGGGAAATTGACCAACAAAATTAGCTTGGTAGCTCATGTTAGCTTTCTGAGGCCCACTTGTTTTTTTTTTTAAATTTCTTTTATAGTCTTCAATCCATCTATTGCTAAAAGGTTAAGGATGTCTTCTATTCATCCCCACCCATACCCCAATTATTGGGGACTTAATGAGTTATGTTATTATTGTTGTTGTTAGGAGATATATCATATTCAACAACATTAATGGAAATTCTTATCTCCATGTCTTGAGCAAAAAAAGATTGCTAGTTACACTTTGGATTCAATCTACGATTCTCCGGCTCTACCAGAAAAAAGGAAATGTGATAGAATCAGACATTTAAGTTTTCGATACCATTCTAAATAAGATTTCTAAAGCACAACCCTTTTAAAAATCCTGTAAATCTCAGAATGATTCGACCATTGACTTCTTAGATTTATCCTTGAGATGATTTTGTGGAAGAAAGAATTTGAATTTAACTCATCTGATCGAGTACAGTCAACATGCAGTTTTAGAAACGGCTTCTCAATTATGAACCGGAATTTTAGATGCATCTACATACTGAGTGAAACTAAGATGTTTTCGTTCCAAAAACACTTCATAGTTTTCACTTTCTGGACTCTACTTATTTAAAATACTAAAACAACAAGGAATCGTACTCTTTATAATAAGAAAGTTCATACTGGATGCAGAGATTGTACATGGAGAACAGGAAGGAGAAGATCGAACTATTAAAGGGGCTGACTATTGGAAGCGTCGAAATGGAAAATATAAAACCTCTCCAACAGGTATAAAAATGTAACTGTAATCTAGTTTGATAGATTCTTGCTGTCTATCCTCTTGTAACCTAACAAATATTAAGGCTGTTCATCCTGTTTATCTTATGCTTGAAGGATGTCTTGATTATATGGGGAGAACATGACCAGATATTTCCTCTGGAGAAAGCAAAAGAACTTAAGGAGTACGTTCTCACTAATCAACTCAACCATTCTATTTTTTTCCTGAACGCATATCGATACTTTGTTCTTCTTTTTGTTTCCGACATTGAAGGTACACACGATGATCTTATTGATTCACAAATAGCATAGATAGATGAAATGGTTTTTACTTTTTTCATGTGTACAGGATTCTTGGGGAGAAGGCGAAATTGGAAGTTATAAAGCACGCAGCGCATATTCCCCAGCTTGAACAAGGCGGACATTTCAACAATATTCTTAAAGAGTTCTTTAGGTGAGTCGTCATGATTAATAAGTGCACTAAGATATCTTTGGAAATTATACTAATTTCATCATAGTTTAATTAATTAATCTTTTATTTTTCTTTTTTGGTATACAGATATGCCTTTTTGCTTGATTGCTGATATGATCAGATTAAAGTTGTTGAGAAAAATTGGTAGGAGATGGTAGTTGGAGGATGTTGATTGTGTTACATTGATTTTGGATGTGTGATTAAGCTTTGATACATAGGTGGGAACTAAATTTGTATAAGTGAAAAAATGTAATATTATGTGCAAAGTAAAATATATTATAAGTTATGTACGAGTACAATATTAAGAAATTATCTTCCTCGTTTGTATTTGTGAAGAGATTATCTTCGATGTTCGTAGTTGCGTTGTAGTAGTAATGGGATAGAATTAGAGTGTACTAGTATTATAGACAAATAGTCGGAGATGGATCGTTTTTTTGATTTGTGTATTGATAAAATCATTTCTTGAAATTTTGGTTTACACAGATTGTCTCAAGATGACCCCTTTACTCCATCAAATCAAAACC
This sequence comes from Vinca minor, assembly GCA_026122235.1. Lineage (NCBI taxonomy): Eukaryota > Viridiplantae > Streptophyta > Magnoliopsida > Gentianales > Apocynaceae > Vinca > Vinca minor. The sequence goes on from JAOCZM010000142.1 coordinate 6,023,110, forward strand.
TATGACTCACCATAATTTGATCATAGATTGAATGAGATAGTAAGGACTTTGCACAACGTAATTAGAGATTACTTGAATCATTGATTTTACATAATTTCTTATAAATACGATTTATAATAAATAAATATTTCTTTTCACCCCTGCAATTTCTTATAAATACTATTTTCACAAACTAAAAAACTTCTTCTATTGTTCTATATTTATTTTTTCCAAATACAAGCTGAACATCTCATCTTCTCGAACACTCATCACCATGATTTGATCACAGACAAAATTTGAGAAATTTTATATAATATAAATGTAAATTGTTTAAATAACTGATTTTGCCATATATCATTTTCACATAATTGAAAGAAACCTCTTATTACTTACTGATCAAGTTTCATACATATATAATCTTTCACAGAACTAAAAAAATATTTTTTCTTCAAGATAACCATTCAAATTCCTCCAACATCTTTTTAACATACGTAATATTTATTTCTTACCACGCATAATATTTTTTTTATTACTAGCAAAAGGATACGTAATATTTGTTTCTTATAACGTATAATATTCTTTTTTCCAAATAAAAAAGAATTAGAAGGAAATAAATTACGTAAATTTAGTCAAAAAGTGACCATTTAAGATTAGACTAGAATTGAAAATATAGTGTTATTTCTCTCAAAAAGACAAAAGAAAATATAGTGTTATTGATTATCAAATGACTCAAAATGAGTTGAAAACAGATAACATTGAACCGAAAAGAACAAATTGCTGACCAAACTCGCAGGTAAGTTGAAAATCAAGTCAAAAAAATCCTCCTATCCAATCCCCTCAACTACGGTTTATAAGTACATTCAGCTGTCCCTTTCTCTGCTCTGTGCTTCTCAGATCAGTCTCTCTTCTGGGCTTCTGCCAGATCCCCCTCCATGGTTAGTACTTTCTTGATTTTTCCTTCTTTTTTTTTTTTTTTTGGTCAATTGAAATTTATTTTTGGAAAAAACTCAGTTTTACTTGTTGTGTTAAAAAGGGTTCTTGTTTGTTTTTTTGATTTGTGCCTTTTTGTTATTGAATATTTGTGGCATTTTGATGGTTAGTGCCTTCTTGAATTATCCCTTCTTTTGTAATTTTTTTTTGAGATGATGATTTATTTTCTGTTGTGGGGTTTTGTCAAATTTTTTTAGCTTGTTATGTTAAAATGGTTTTTGTTTTTTTTTGTTTTTTGGACTCTTTGTTTGTTCTTGAATGTTTGTGGCCTTTTGATTTACTTTGTTAAAGGTGTTGTATTTTTTAGTGTGTTATATCTAAATTCTACTGCTTTTTGCAGGAAAATTTTCAATTTCACTTGTTATGTTAAAAGGGTTCTTGTTATAGCTTAATTCTATTGATTCTCATGGTAAATTTTGGAATTAGATTTAGGTTCTTGAGGGCATAACAAACGAGCTTCGTGTGGGAACTTGAGATTCCTGATGCCTAGTTTTGCTTGATAAGTGCAAATTTCTATGCTTTTCTGCTGTGAGAGGAAATATGGGGTTACTCTGCAGTAGACAAAAAGACTTTCACCAACCTGATTCTGAAGAAAATGCACAGGTTTTTTCTTCTTTATCTGTTTCAATTTTGAATTTTTAGGCTGTTTCTGAGAGCAATTGGAAAATCTTCAAACTTGCCCTTTTTGGCAACTTTATACTCTATGAGTATGGACGTTAACGTTCTTTCCAGACTGCAGAAATAGAAAGGCGGATAGAGCAAGAAACAAAAGCGGAGAAGCACATCCAAAAGCTTCTTTTAGTAGGTTCGTTATTGAAGAGATATTTTTTTCCTTGCTTGCACTCATCAATAACGGCTTAACAACTTTTTAACCATTTTATTACATTTTCTAAATTAAATTCCCCAAAATGTTTGTTTTTTTTACTCTAATGACATCGCTCCTCTCAGTGGCCGATTTTACCAATATTTTACTATTTTCTGTACTTGCAAGCGTGATAGACTGAATTTTCAAAGAAATCGCCCTTACATAGAGGTGATTCTGTTGTAATGCCAAAGTCGCCACTTCTACAAGTGATTTATATGCAAATATATATCACGTGACATCTACCAGTATTTAATATCTTTTTACTTGCAAGTGGGATAGACTAAATTTTCAAAGAAATCGCCCCTCATGGAGGTGATTTTGTTAGAAAGCCAAAATCGCGACTTCTACAAGCGATTTCTGTGCAAATAATATATCATATCCGAAATCAGTTTTTTTTTTTTGGGTGATCGAAATTAAAACTATAAGCATTGATCAGTGTGAGTACTCCATTCATCGTGAATGATTCTGAGAATCCCATTGTACAAAGCTACCCGATTTGCTGGCATTGCCGAAAAATAACTCCCTGACATGATCAATGAGAGTTATGGTGCCTGTGGAAACAGCCATGACGGTCACCAAGACCAAACCTTTGTGAAACCCAAAATAGAAGGCATAAGTCTTGACTGAATCGGCTTAACTAAATCAGCTTAAATTTACATAGAAATCGCCAACTGATTGTAGATATGATATGATGCATATGTTTGCATAGAAATTGCTTGTAGATTCGGTGATTTTTAGATTTATCGGCCATAGACTGGCCCACTTGCAAGTAAAGAAAGTATTAAACATTGGTAAAATCGCCATTGGAAGGGCGATTTCAATACTTTGGAAGAGTAATAAGAACCACAATATTTTGGGAATTTGATTTAAAAAGTACAATAAGATGGTAAAAGACACAAGAAGAAATCACCTAAAGAATTGTGTTACATAATGACTGTCAACACTAAAGGAGAGATTCCAATGCATGCTTACTTTTATGGTAAAGATCCATCCTGCCCCTAGACCAGGATCAAAGTGATGAGACGATTTCTTCTCTTTATGGGGCTTGAATCTTTATAGCCAGAACAAGGGACTGATTCACTGTGGTTGCGCTCCCCAGTAGCACGCTGAAAATTGTAGAAGTGAACAAGAATTGCTTGAGGGATCATTGGACCTGGTTTTATCATGGGCTAATTGGTTTTCTTTATTAAATGGGGCGTACCTTCCTGAGTCCGAACTTATTCTTCACATTTGGATGTAGAACTCCCATTCCAATTTTGATAGATTCTCTTACAGAAAATAGCTCCATTCGTCCCAAATCGTGGCCAGCCTTCCTGACCATAGTTTTCCCAGAAGCTTCTAACCAAAAGGTGCATGGGAAATCAGAAGAACTATTAGTTCTAACATTAATTTTGCTAACTGCAATTATTTGGTTCAACGGTTTTTGTTGCTCATACAAATGAAACAGCAGTGTGCTTGTGTTAGTGTACTAGATGAGAGTAGTTTTCAACATTTAATATTATTTGAAACGATTTCATATCCTTCTGCTGTTTTATGTTCTCATATATTGTTGATTCATTCCATGGGATCTATATTACTTATCTTTTCTTCATTGTTTTTTCGTTTTTATCTAAGGTGCTGGAGAATCAGGGAAGTCCACTATTTTTAAGCAGGCAAGACATTAGAGGATGTCACTAAGGCGATAACAATCTCATTATGCTCGTCTCCTTGATTTCATATATTACCCCAATGTCTGATTCTATTTGCTTTCCCGGCAGATAAAAGTCTTATTCCAAACTGGGTTTGATGAGACAGAGCTTCGGAGCTACATCCCTGTCATCCATGCCAATGTATATCAGACAATAAAAGTACGGAAAGTTGGAAACGGTTGGTTATTTCTCTTTTTGGCATATGTGAAAGGGGGTGGGTGGGGGGGGGAGGTGGGGTTGCTGTAAATAGAGATACTCATCGTTTTGCTGTTATACTTATTTAAGCATGTATCTTAATCAAATAAGAAGCATGGTGTCAGTTTGCTTTGTAATAGGTTATTGCTATGTGTGCAGATATTGCATGACGGGTCAAAAGAATTTGCTCAGAGTGAATCAGACTCCTCAAAGTATGTTATATCTGCTGAAAACAAGGTTTGCATTAATCATTACCCATATGCTTGCTTATCCATAAATGTTTTTACTACGTTTATTAGAATCTTGAGTGGGATAAAAAAAAGAATTGAATCATCTTTTTGTAGCTTTAACTTTCCATTTAGAGTCTATTTTTAGTGTATTCGCATCGATCTAAGTTTACCTCATGCTAAATTCATTGTTGAGGGAGGCATCAGAAATACAACATAATATGACTTGTTATGCTGCATTAGGATATTGGACAGAAACTTTCAGAAATCGGAGGCATATTGGATTATCCTCGTCTTACTAGAGAATTGGCAGAAGAGATTGAAGTTCTCTGGAAAGATGCTGCAATACAGGTTTCTCAACTGTAATCTGGATGTTTCAATTTAATTGTTTTTAAGTTGATTGGTCTTTTAATTTTCATTATAACTTTTTTGAGTGTTATCAAACATTTGTTGGGACCTTTTTTTGTTTTCCTAATTGTTGCTAATTTTGGTTGCCAGTCCAAATTCAGTGTATGAAATGTTTTGTTATGAACTGTAGGAAACTTGCTCGCGCGGAAATGAACTTCAATTACCAGATTGTGCTCATTATTTCATGGAAAATTTGTCCCGATTATCTGATATGAATTATGTCCCAACAAAGGTATGTAATGTAGGGCAAGTATTGTGTCGTCTTGCTTCTATACTATTCGACTATCTATCTGAGTCTTGTAAGTCCATTTTTAACTGTTGAAGTATTCATTTCGAGTTTTCAACTTACACAAAAGTAAAGTTTCAGATCCTAGCCCAAACATTGATGACCTTTCAGAAAGATTGTTTTTTTATTAGTCCTTCAAGTGAGTGGAATACTTTAGCCTGCTTGATTATCCTTTGTTTTAGATGTCTGCTTGATTGTCGTCTCTTCAGGATATTCAAATACAACTTTTGAACAATCCCCTGCACTGATTAAGAATGTGATTAATAAGTTTGAGCCCACGGGAAGTTTGAAGAAAACAGTAATCTTTATGATTAGGTAGATGGGGGTTGGAACTGTCGCAAGCGGAAAATAAAAATAAAAATGTAAGGTCTCAAAGATGCTTACGGTAGGTTTATTTCTGTAATCAGTGATGTTCTCGACTCTATACTGTGTTAAAACTGCTACTTAATTGCTCATCTTTTATATACTTTTTCTGTAATATGATTGTTTGTCATCATTAGTTGTTCTTCTCTAATTGTTCAGCTGGATGTGAAATTTCCTAGTTTGACTTGCAAGATCATTTCCTTGTAGGAGGATGTCCTTTACGCAAGAGTCCGTACCACCGGTGTTGTGGAAATCCAGTTCAGGTGCTCTATCCTTCTGATATTGATACTCGTTTGATCATTTAAACTCAAATATCACAACTTTTTCTGCAAATGATGCTCGTAAACCCAGTTGCACTCTCTCATCATCAATTTTCCTGCTTCCTTCTTCTAAGAAGTATCCGTATAGCTTATTGGTTGCGATAAGTTTGAAAGTATTGGATATTCATCAAGTGCATTCTGCAATCTTCTATTCTCTAAGATTCTCTACGCATGGCTAACTGTTGGAGAATTGCAGCCCAGTGGGAGAGAACAAGAAAAGTGGCGAAGTATACAGACTTTTTGATGTTGGGGGCCAGAGAAATGAAAGAAGAAAATGGATTCATTTATTCGAGGGTGTTACTGCAGTCATATTCTGTGCTGCCATCAGCGAGTAAGCTTTTGTTACTTCTCTCCATTTGCACATCTTATGGCCGTGCTGATACCAATGTTTTACTCCATTACGGCATCACCATTCTCGACTATGTAACCTTGTTGATACTGTTATAATGTCCTTAAAAAAATACTAATATCGGGTGCTGGGCGATGTCGAATCCGGGACTTATTATTCCGAGTCAAAAGTGCTGCACCAACTGCGCTAGCCTTCTTTGACACCGTTAATTGTCCTATTGATGATGAGAACTTGTTTATACTTCATTTTCATTTTCAGGTATGATCAAACACTTTTCGAGGATGAAAACAAAGACAGAATGATAGAAACCAGGGAACTCTTTGAATGGGTCCTTAAGCAACCATGTTTTGAGGTCTGTTTAGTTATGATAGATGACTTTGTATCTTATCGTATAATAATTCCGATAAAAGGGTTTCTGTTTTCTGATCTTTTTAGTTTTTGGAAATATGATCTCTTAGACAGAATCAACGAACCACTTATACCTTCTATCTTTTCATGATTTCCCCCAGAAAACATCGTTCATGCTGTTTCTCAACAAATTTGATATATTTGAGCAAAAGGTTCTCAAGGTAAGTATACTTTTCATAAATGTCCATTCGGGTACATACTTCCACTAGAAACGGATTTTGATTTTTCGTTTTTGTAGCGCAGGTGCCTCTTAATACATGCGAGTGGTTTAAAGATTACCAGCCAGTTACAACGGGAAAGCAAGAAATTGAACATGCATATGAGTAAGCATTCTCTTAAGGCTATCCCTAGAAACTCTCAAGTAAGTAGTTATCCTAGGACGATTCCTTTTCTCCTCCCACGAACATGCCTGAAAGCTTTCGGAATTGTCTGATATTTTTGTCATACTCGTTCCCGGGGATGAAGCACCCAAACTTTTGAAAAAAACACGTCAGAAAGATTATTAACAGAATTACCTCTTGCCCCTCCAACATAGTTTCCTTCTCGGACCACCCAACACAAAGTTTCTAGCTTCGTCCTTGCTCGTTCCTTTCCCGTCTTTGGATTAGTATTTGTCAACTGAAATCGTTATGAAATCTTCACCGCTTATTTTTCACTCCTTTACTTACTCTTGGTTCCATGTTCTGATTATCTAAACCTAGGTTCGTGAAAAAGAAATTCGAGGAGCTATATTTCCAGTGCACTGCCCCTGATCATGTTGATCGCGTCTTTAAGATATATAGAACCACCGCTCTCGATCAGAAGCTTGTCAAGAAGACATTCAAATTGGTTGACGAAACTCTGAGAGAAGGAGAAACCTATTCGAAGCCGGTCTATTGTGATTCAATTGTTCATGTCAATATTTTGAAGTTTTATTTATTTTTGACAAATTGATGATAGAAAAGAACTGGGAATATCTCAAATTTACAGGTTAAAAAAGTTTTGTAATTACATTCTTTTCATGAGGTCAATTTAGGGAAAAGTTGATTATTTGGTCATCCTGGTCTTTATAATTGCCTTTAAAGCATTGAAATTCTATTGGGTAAATGCTTCTTAGGTTATATGGTTCACCCGAGGGTACCCGGTGTTCATCACGTGGTGACTAATTCGGGCTCGACCTACGATTTTGGCTCGTAGAATGACCGTTAGCAGGGAGGATCTGACCCATACTGCTCTTTGTAAACGGAGCCCTCTACCACCGCAGGAAATTCCCACGAGAGTCATTCCCTGAGGGAATCGAATGCTTGTCAACAGTGAGGCATGTAACAGCTCCAACCAGTTGCCCCTGAGCTCGGGGTTCTTCTTAGGTTATATGAGGTTGAATTTTTACCTTCATAGATCCGTTATGGTGCTGTCACCCACTTTTTTGTCAGTGATACAATCTTGATTGTATTCTTGTTGAAAACAATGAATGCCTATTCTTATTTATTTAATTCGAGCAGTAATTTACCTATTTAAAATTTAATAATGAAGTCAAACTACTGATTAATACTGTGTTATTGCATGCTGAAAAAAGTGAGTGTTAGCACTAGTTTCAAATGTTACCCGACACGTTAAATTTTTTGGTGCCATGTTGGACTAGCTCTTATTGGACCAAGACATTTATCGCTCTGTTCTAATTCAATCATAAAAACGTGTTAGGCCGGCATAACATGATAGAACTGGGCCATTATGACTTGTCATCTCGTGTACATTGTAAATTGTTGAGGGCGAAGGGCTAAGGGGATATAAAATTTTAAATATTTTTTTACAGAAAATTTGGCATTTAAAAATATGTGGGGGTCAATTGACTACTGCACCCCTTAGATCTGCTACTAGTTCAAACTTTCTTTAAAACAGTGATAAATGGTAATACTATCTTACCAAGAAAATAATATGTTGGTCAACATTTAATTTTACTTTTTACAGAAGAAAAATAACTACTAGTAAAAGTAAGTAGGGGAAATCAAGATTGATCTTCATTTGCTATGCCCAGATCATTTGGTTCTGATTTATTTATATCAGCAAAAATTATTTTTCTCTTATGATATAGATAAATTTGTACCGCATTATCTATTAAACTATGATCAATATCAGAAATAACCTTTTATTGATTATTCTGGGCATCGTGATTTGTAAAAGAATATTGAAGGGCAGGAAAGAAAATTACCACATGATTATGTGTGACATTCCCAATTATAGTCATATTCACACATTAAATTTATCGATTTTACCCTTATGGTTTATCTATTTTAATTTAGGTTATATGAATGTCACATATAGTATCACAGACAATCCGAATCCATTCCAAAGAACCAAATAATATTATCACACGGGTCCTATGTGACACTCTTTGTGACATTCTTAATTATAGTCACGCTCACACTTAGAGTTTATCAATTCACTTATATGGTTTACCCATTTTAAGTTATGTTATATTAATGATATTTTTTTTTTGTAATTAAAGTGTCACAGAGAGTATAACAGAGGATTCATGTTGAATTATATGTAAAACAATATACCAAAAGATTTATTGGAAGCTCTAAAATCGTGAATTATTTGCAACATTTGAACTTTTTATATATATATATACCAAGAAATGATGAAAAGAGAATTATTGTGAAGAAAAAAAAGTTAAAGTGACCTTAATTAATTACTAAAAAATTATTATTAGTGATTGGTAGAATAATAAATTAGTAATAAGATTAAAAAAGTAATAATAAATATGTCTTGATCCCTAAAATATAGGGAGAATGACCTGAAAAATCCTTAAAGTATTTACCAATACACAATAAGGTCCTATAAGTTTTTTCGCTTCTTGTTAGGTCCTGGAAGAATTTTCGTGCCAGATAAAGAGTCCTACCACCAATTTAAGCGGTGGTTTCTGGCCAAGTGACGTCGAATTAAGGGTAAAATGGTCAAAAAAATGTTGGTCACCCCTGCTAAAACAATCCCAAAGAACAGAGGTTTTCCAAAAAAAAAAACACCCAATCTCTACAGATAATTACACCGAAATTCAATTACATTCTCTTATTCATAGTAAAAAGATGAAGCTTTATGTAAAGTTTGAGCTTCAAACTCTTCAAGAATAATCTAGAAATCGTAAAAAAGAATGGTATCAAAGGAAGCAAAGTCAAGCCATAAAGAAAAAATGCGGTGGCGGATGAGTAAATGCGGGAGGAGGGGACGAAGAGAAGAAGTTAATGGAGGAAATAAGCAACTGGGGCTGCCTTCTTCTTCTTCTTCTTCCTCTTAAGAGTTAAAAAAAATAATGGGGGAGAAGGGAGGACATGGGAGGTTTATGGTGGAGAGGGGGTGGCAGGGGTGACCAGTTTTTTTTGACCATTTTGCCCTTAATTCGACGTCACTTGGCCGGAAACCACTGCTTAAATTGGTGGTAGGACTCTTTATCTGGAACGAAAATTCTTCCAGGACCTAACAAGAAGCGAAAAAATTTATAGGACCTTATCGTGTATTGATAAATACTATAAGAATTTTTCAGGTCATTTTCTCTAAAATATAACAAATAATTTAAGATATATAAAAAGTGAAATGTTGTAATTATTTTGGAACGGAGTTAGTATTATTTTGTAATTAATATGATAGAAAAAAGGTTTTTAAAAAAAAACAGAAAACGTGGTTAATGTAATAAGTCAGTACGAATGGTGAGTCATTTCCACGTGACAAGAAAGATAGGGACAACCTCAACTACTTTCCGACACGTGGTCTGATAATCCCTTTGCAACTGTAATTTTCTGGGACCCACCTCACCTCTAACATTATCATCTTCACCTTCTCTTCCTAGATAAGTCTACTTGGACCCCACTTCCATTGACCTCTTCTTGTACACAAAAAGATGATACGTACGCTCTAGGGGTTCTCACCTTCCGATCCGACAGAAATTATGAAGAATGTTAATTAAGGTGACATAGCGGTTCGACTGGTGGGAGGCCTTGTCTAAGCCCACAATAAAAAGTCACCCCCACATTGGAGGGTTAAAACTTTCATACTGCATCTGTCAATATTCGAATTTGCACCCTTGTAGAGAATCTGCTATCCCCAAATTAACTGGGCCACCCTTACGGATTTCATTTACCTCTTCTACTACTACATAATTTTGTTCATTTTCTTTTAAGGGGTTCTACTATATAAAATGCATTAATATATATTTTTTTAGAGTTAAAAATTGAATTGATTGTAAAATACTATATAAAGTTTTAAATAAAAATTTTTGTATTGAAAATGTATAAAAATAGTGATAAAATCTTGCATTAGACAATGAATTTCTCGCTTTTAGATTGTGGTTCAACTCTTACCTATTCAGATAAAGATTCATTGTCTCTTGAGGCATAACTGACCAGTTGATAAATTCATCACGAGTAATATTATATTAACCTTATTTTCACTTATATAATAGATATTCGATTTTACAATACATGCAACTCTGATTGATCTTAATGAAACGCATTCGTAATTTAACTTCTCGACTTGACTATAGAAAACACGGTGAGGACTCTTAAGATTGGCACTAATTATTTTTGGATAAGGCCTCATTGGCCTCTTTTTAGCAGTCTGTTTCTATTTTCTCTATTGAAAAGAAGGAAAATAAATAAATAAGGAAGAACTTCTAGATAAAAGAAAAAGAAAGGTGAATAGAATTGCAGAGTACATTGATGGTGTGCAGTCCGGATCATATGCAGAATAGGTTTTTTTTATTACATATGAAATTTCTTAAAACATGTATTTTGCACAGTAAAAATAAAATAGGTGTTTTAAAATTCAGAACATATTTTTATTGTAAATCAGTATTAATCGTCAAACTTTTATTGCAACAAACGAGAGAAATTTTGAACGTGTTAAATTATCCCGTTCTGTACTAGAGCCAATCAGCGTCGATGGTGTGTGATGATAATGTGGAGGGACAGAGATCTTCCCGAATCTTATCCATGATGAATATGGCCCTACATATGAAAATTAAGACATATTTTCTTCAAATAAAAAAGTACTATTGATGACGGCAAAAAATTGTTTGTCCCCTTTCTAATTATTCACAATTTGTTATTTATATATAAAATTAAAAAAATTATTCACATAGTAAATTCTGAATGGTAAATGACATGTAAGAGAATATGATTGAGTTTAATTCATTTCATTTACTTTTAAAGAGATTGTTTATTGTAAGATTACAGTGTAATGTCTGTGTCACATTTTCAAGTTTATCATATACATATTCTAGCTAAATTAATCGGAAAAACCTAGATCACTAATTTAAAAAAAAAAAAAAAAACAGTACAACCAGCTATTAACTAAACATATCCAGTAATTAGCATATGGTTTTATTTTTGGATAACCTTATCTTTTTATTTGGAGACAGCTTTTAACACTATGTGTAATAATCATTAAACAATGCAATAATTTTCCAAAGTTTACAACCAATTGACCAACTATTGTCCGAAGTTGATGACTATAACATTATTGTCTGCACAAACTTCTTATTTATCGAATCAGACAAAATTCAATTCAAGTAATGATTAGACTTACTAGCCTTTAGGTAATTATTTATATGCATAATGTTGAATTTTAAGATTAGCACTCTGTTTGGGACTGTGAGATCGCAGGTTCGACATCCCCTCTCCTCTTCGAAAAAAAAAGAAAAAAAGATTAGACTTACAAGTCTTTATTTACTCACCCAAAAAAAAAGTATTTATGTTACTGGCCACATGCATGAGATGCAAAAGGAGATAATAGGATAAGACTTTTTGTATTATATTTTTATTTTATCTAATCTAAAAAATAAAACAACTTATCTAAAAAAAAACTTATTTTATTTATGTTCATATAGACCTGATTCATATTAAAATTTTCCTTTAAAAATAATTCTGATGTGCTTATCTAAAAAAAAACACATATTACATTAAATGTAACACTTATCTTAATATATACTTTTTATCAACAACAACCAGACCTAACCTTTGTTTCCTTCTTTTCTTTCTTTCTTCCTTCTTTTTACATTGTTAATATAAAAAATCATAGTCAAGGAGGTCGTATCCCAGGGGCAAGTCTCTATCCGTGAAGAGGTCTCGGGTTCGACATCCTTCTCTAAGTGGGGTAATAAAATTCTTCTCTTCTGATGAGGAAAAGAATTAAGGTTGCTGATAAAAAATATATATAAAAAACCAAAGCCATCAATCAGAAAAGAATATTTCAATTTCAAATCCTCTGATACTTTTGTTCATTTGTTTTTTTTTTTGGATAATACAAAACAAATTCTTTTTCTTGTCCTTGTGATAACTTTATTATAATAATATCAAACAATGTCTCCTCTGCTTCTTCACCATCCCTTATTTAATGGCAGTACCACAATTTTCTTCTCCTCCTCTTATCCAATCATCCTATATGAATCTACTACCACTACTACAAATCACCATTTCTCCACTACCCTTTTCTTTAAATCATCAATTTCATAATCTATTACTGTTTTTCTTTTCTGGGTCGGTTCTCAAATTTTAATTTTCTTGATTCTGAATTTTTTTTTATCTTTAATTTTGTGGGGAAAACTTTTTCATCACAACCCTTTTCTTTAAATAATCATTTTCATATTCATTTTCTGTTTTTCTTATCTGGGTTGGATGAATCTTTATTTTTTCTTGATTATTGAAAGAAAAAAAGTCTTGATCTTGAATTTTTAGGGGAAAAAATTTAAGAAATGTTTGTGAGAGTGATGAATAATAAGGGTGGAATGTCATGTATATCAATGATTGATCAGTCGCCGGAGATGTGTACCGCCGGAGGAGGAGATCGGAGTCGGAGATTTTCTGTTCAAGAAAAGTTGGTGGCTTTGGCAAAGGATAATAAAGGGGATGATCAAAAGAGGGTTAAATTAGCAAATGGTAGTTCTTCTTCTTCCGCATCTTCAATTGGGAAGAACAGTGATATTTCCTCCGGCAAGTCGGTGGAAAACTCCGGCGATTCCACCGATGAGGTCCAAAGCACTTATAAAGGACCATTTGATGCCATGGAAGCTCTTGAGGAGGTTTTGCCTATGAGGTATATTATATATTATCAATTTCTACTTTAGTTTTTTATTCAAAATTTCTGTAGAAATAACTTACCAAAATTTACTATCTTCATTTCATAATATACAATATAAATCGTTTTAGACATTATCAAAAATTAATAAAGAAAAAAACAGGTATTTTGTTAATTAAAATATCAATATTACTCTTGTAAATATAACTTAATTAACATGAATTCTAGTTAAGACACTTGATATTTGTATTTTGATAATAAAAAAGCACCTTATTTTTTTTATTTCTTAATTTTTGTTGCATTTAATAAACAACTTATATTATGGAAGCAATGACGGGTATCTGATTTTGAGTGGGTTGTATTGTGAGTGGAAATTGGAAGTTTTGGTCGGCCATTAGTCTTCAAAGTACAACACCACCACCCAGGAAAAGTTTTGAGTCTTGTAATCTTGATAAAGATTCAAGAAGATGATAAATACCAATTTCTTCATTTTCATTTCTCAATATATATATATATTTTTTATTTTTTATTTTTACGTCGACTGTTATGAACTCTAGTTTATGATATATACGGTCATCCTCAAAGCCTAAATAAAGGAGGGGAGTTGCGATAAAACGTAAGTACTTTTTTTGTTCATATAGTCAAGGTTTTATTGCTGTTGGTTTACTACTGCCGATAAAGGAGGGGAGTTGTGATAAATTTTGTGATGATCAGCGTAAAACGTAGTCAATCTCAGGACATGAATCAACTCAAGAATTTTGTGTGGCATTCTCTATTCATATAAACGACCACACTGGTATTCTTTTTTGTTAATATACCGACCCCAATTGCTTGGGACTAAGACTTTGTTTTTGTTGTCGTAAATAATTTATTTAGTTATAATGTATTAATGAGGAAATGGGATGTTTGCAGAAGGGGAATTTCAAGGTTCTACAATGGCAAATCAAAGTCATTTGCAAGTCTAGCAGCAGATTTATCATCAACTTCCTCCATGAAAGACCTAGCAAAGCCAGAAAATGCCTACATGAGGAGAAGAAGAAACCTTCTAGCTAGTTCCCTACTTCTCAAAAGCAATGGAGGAGGAGTCTCTAAGAAAGTTACCTCCGCCAATCGCACCACCACCGCCGCATTGGCTTTGGCTGTCACAATGACCACCACCGGGGAGACAAACACTTGCAATGCAACCACAATTCCGGCTTCTCCCCTCCTCCGGAGTAGTTGCCTGAATCCACAATTGTCATCCTCGTCTGCGGCTTGGAGATCATATTCTTTGGCGGATTTGCAAACGGCCTCGTCAACTTGTATAGCTTCTACTGCGACTCCATTAAATGTGAAGCCATCATCTCAAACATAGCTGAAAATTTGGGATCCCAAGTTCAAGAAATTTGTAAAAAACTTGGCTGGGATTCCCTCTAGTTTTTTTTCCTCCTTTTTAGTCCAAATTCTTGAAAGCATAATGTTTACTGTGGGCATCTCTTATACGAACTTGAGACATGCAATGTGACTAATCTAATTTCAATAACATTTTGATATTGTTATATTTCCTATTACGAAACAAAAAAAGGCTTTGTATTTGCCGGAAAAGAATAGATACAACAAAAAATTGCATTTCCAACAACTAATATTATAAGTTTCTCAAAAGGGCATGCTTTCAAGAAAATAATAAAACAAATTAAGCTAATAATAATATCTACTTATGTACAATCTTATACTCACTAAAGTAATGTGTAAAATCTATCTGGAAACTGGATAGAAATGGAGGGGGAATGGGGATTTTTTTCCAAATTATATTCCCCAAGGAGGAATATAAACTTCATAATTTTCTATCAATTCCTAGGTTTTAAGCTTCTGGAAACAACACAATAGTTGTTTTACATCAAATCCTTGACCAGAAGCTGAGGAGCAGGACATTCTGATAAAAACTTGGGGAGCTCGACATCTGAAGGCTCCACAGCTGGAAGTGCCACATAAATGTCATCCGTCGAAAATGGAATGCTGCAAGAAAAAGTACTTGCATGATTAACAAGAAACAAAACTATGAAATATGGGCGAGGAACGACAAGAACGTGCATTTGGATAGAGTTTCAAACTCAAATTCAAACAATTGGGACTCACATATTCTCTTACAAACCCGACTGTTACGAAACCCAAGACAAAATTAAAACACAAACTCTGGCTGGTAATGTAACCGATCAACGAATGAACCATAAAAATGTCTGTGAACACCCTAATAGTCAAGATATTGGATTCTAGCAGAATATAAGGAGCAGCTGATTACCTTAGATCATCATCCAACAAGAATGAATTTGATGTCAAATTCTGAGAATCTTTACTCAAAACCTCTCTCATTTGAGCAACAACCTGCAGGATAGAGTTTTTGATAACTCGGAAATGAACACTATATCCTCATAGTAAGTAAGAAAAATGAAAAAGAAAATTACCTCATTCGAAACACTGTGTGTCCCATACTTGTCATCCCAGTACATAGTACTTATTCTATATATTTGTCTGATTGTCAACACCTGAGAAGTATGATGGACAAAGTTGAGCTGTTAAGGTCGAAAGAAAAATAAGGGGTAACAGGTTCAAGCTTTTATAGAAGGGTTATTACCGGACAAAGATCTTGTCTTATCTCTTCCAAGGATTTTTTCCTCTTCTGATGTATCACCTAGAAAATTAAGGAAAATGGTTAGTTGCATTTTCCAGTAATTTTGGTTTAATAAACCACTAATATGCTCTCATACCAGAAATCCAACAGCTTGTCTTATGTAATTTAGTTCATGCCAAGACGTCCCTACAAACTACAGTACTAACGATTCAGTCGTAAAAACATGACACTTGATTTCCTGCAAAAGATACCATCAAATAAAAGAGGAATTTCATTACCTCTTCTTTTGCATTTGCTATCCATTTCTCAAGTTCAGCAAGACCTGACTTCACATATTCTCCATTTGAAAAGGTGCAACATTCTCGTCGAAGCAGGAGACTGAAAATAATTTGATACCACCATGTATGAAAACTCACCCAAAAAAAATGGTGAATATAGTAAATAACCGGGAACTTCAATTTAGATTGCAAACCTGTTAAAAAGTGATATGTTGATGAAAGAGAAAACTTGAGTGATGAGCTTACGGATGAAAAATGAAGGTACCTGCACAAACAACAGGTGAAAGGCAGAAGGAAAGAAAAGAGAAGCTCTGACATTCCCGTTATTGTTAAAAAAAAGATTACTTCTGACAATTACAAGAAAGAATCAATAAGTAGAAATAAAAACAGCTACCAAGAATTAAAGAATGTCCAAACATACATGGTTTCCACGGAGACGACTCAAAAGAGAATCCAAGAACTTGATTATGCTATCCCACTGGCTACTAGAAGACTGTTGAGGGACTCCTCCAGGTGACCGTGATGACTTCCCTCCATGAACTCGTTGAGTTTTTGGTGCCTTAAAAAAAAAAAAAAAAAAAAAAAACTTATCAGGCGACCAAGCAAAATATATCTCCACAACTTTGGACAAACATAATCCCAAAAAGGGAAATGCATTTGATGATAATACTCGCCTTGTGCAAACCAAAATGAAGAAGAGATGGAAGGGAACCTTTTAAGATACTAGGAAGTGCCATGTGCATTGAACGTGGAAAATATAAACAATTTAAAGGACTCTCTATGAGAAAGTTGAGGGTAATAGCAAGACAAAAGCATCGCTAACATAGAGATAGAGTGATAGACATCCAGTTAAGGGGCACCTTCTGGAGCTTGGAGATTTACGTCTGTTGTTTGTGTCTTAGAGAGAAGAGAAGAGAGAGACCCACCTGAATGCACAAACCCAATAGTGGTGCTATTTCTTTCTTCAAATTATCACGTATTAAGCCAAAAATCTTCTCCACACATGCAGTCAATTGTTGTTTGAATAGTATGGCTGGATATTTTGCTTCCATATGTGATATACCATCTTCAAGGCCAAGGTACTTGAACGATGATTTGAGACCCTGAAGAGGTACACAAAAAACAATTCCTCTAAATACAATATTTTTTGCACAAAGAACAAAAGGTCCAAGCAGCATCAACTTCAATAGAAAGCCTCACTTATTTGGGAAATTCTACCATGGGCCAAGCTGATTATATTTTCTCACATGAAATAGGATCTGAGATTACACTTTCGTGGAGGAGGGGGGGTGGGGGGGGTTGGTTGTTGAATTAACCATGTCTAGAACACAATTTTCCTTCTCATAGTAATAATCCATCCAAGCATGAGTGACAAAGCGAAGATGTGGACTCTGAAAGCCATTCTCAACAGAAGATGCAACTTAACCAATCTTATAAAACTATGATCTCCACGACAATGACATAGAAGAAATCATTAATTGAAAACTGTATTTGAAAACAAGCTACATAACATTAGAGCATAATAACCACATTGCTGGTGATGATTATTAAAGAAGAGCAGCTAGAGAAAGAGAGATCCAACCATACACACTAGTGAAGTAATAAATGCTCACAACTATGGGCATTAAAAAAATTAATAAAGGAGCAAAATATGAAACAGTTTTTGTTCCACAATTTCTCATTACTTCTCACATTATTTCACTCATCTATTTACTTGTAAGGCAATCACAGTACTGCATGTGAATAAATAAGAAATAAGAACCCCCCCCCCTCTCTCTCTACTCTTTCCTAAAAGGAAGGCAATACTGTAGTGGTTTTATTCTGTGAAATGCTATTCTCCATTTGAAGAAAAACTCAACAGTGTAGAGCAGGTATGAATGTGATAATGAAGTCACTTACATGATTTACCCTCCCATTAAGCCCAGCGGAACCAGCAGAACGTTGAGCATTTGCAGCTAAGAATCCAATGGAGTGCAAATTCTTTTGCAGAAGGCATAAAAGAGCCGATGCATTTGACAACCAGTAAGGCAGTGTCATATCCTCTTCACCAACCTGAACCCAATGATATATGTACAAGCTTCATCATTAACTTTACTATTCAAATATTCCGTGCAATACACAAATAGAAAATTGCTTATAGATTTTAAGCAATGCCTGAGGCAACAAATTTAAAACCAAAAAAATTAACTTCAGAACCATTTGATAGAGCAGGAAGAATTACAAAGGAATATTTAGAGAACAAACATAGAAAATCACCTTCAGAACGTCATTAATTCCCTCGATGATGAAGTCAAAAATAGCTGTCCTCTCTGACTCGAAGGAATGCCAATGAAAAAGGCATCTATAGATGACGCATGCAGCCACAGGCTTTCCATCATTAAAACCTAGATTTTCTTTGATACACCGAGATAGTATTTCATAGTTTTCCTGCAAAAGAGACAGAATCAAAAAGCACTCACTTTGCATACTGAGGCTAACCTATTTAGTCATTTCCTACATACTGGCTTCAGCAAGTTAAAGATATAACATTAATCATAGCAAATATGAAAACCTGGTGCTTCTCAAGGGCCGATTTCACATGACGAGAATCGGATAAACCTTGTGATAGGGGTGCTATCATTTTTGATGGAGTAGGAGATTCCTAATGTGAGAGAATAACATAATAAGGGTAAGAGAAGAAAAAAACCAATTAGACGGAAGCTCCAACAAAGGTACTGACAAACAAATCTTACAAATGTTGATTTCCGGTCTGTAGAGGGAACAGCTGTAAGCGCTCCGGAGAACCTCTACATAAATAACAGTTTTGGGCAAGCAATTAAGCAAAACAACAATGATAGACAAGTCCAAATGTAAACCCATTATCTTAATTCATTGACAAAAACGCACCACTGACTAACTGTAAGAATAATTCAAAGAAACAATGTGGCATGTCTCAGATTAACATTTGTAGTTTGAAGAATAACTAGTCCTTACATCCAGGAAAGGCTTTACAAATCCTGCACGGATGCTCTTTGGTGTTACAGACAACGATTTTGTTCGAAGTACACGATTCTCATCCGCCAAATTTGAAAGCTTCTCATCCAAACTAATCCAGAAAATGCAAAACAGTTAGAAACGGATGATGTCTACAAAAGTAGGGGATGAATGTTGCAAATTAAACGCATGGTGACGGCATATAGCAATAGACCATTTAGAGAGGATAAGAGAAAGTTTCTTAGTTTAGTTCAGAATGTTAATAAATAGTTTAACAAATGCTAAATCTTCGTGGAAAAATCTTGAATCTCTGTCTATCATACAGAACATAAACCTACTCTTTAACTCATAACAATTACTCCCTCCATCCCATTTTAGATGTCCCAATTTGAAGTGGCTTTTGTCAGAGAAAATGTGGTGTTCAGAGTTGAATTTTTTAAGAAAATTCAAAATTCAAAAAAATAAAATAAAACATTATATATATATATATATTTGATTACCACATTGGCATGAATTCTAAACACATACGCAAAGCAATTACAAAAGGGGTACAACAGAAAATGAACCTTTGCAGATTCTGTTGAAGCTGTGAACAAGTGCGTTCGACTTCCATCAACTTCTCCATAGTACGATTGCCATCTTCTTTAGCCTTGACCAGTTCACGCTCAAGTGCAGAATTCTTCTCCTCCATGGTAATCAAAGAGCTCTGCAACGCAAACAAAATTGTCCATAGACGAGGTAAGATTCAAAAAATTAGATAATCATATAACATGAGTACAGAAACCATAACACTTTCTCTGTTCCATAGTCAAGTGGTATAACTCATGTTTGAAACTCCATAACACTGAGCAACAGTTTTGATTAGTTAAGTACTTCAGCACGGGACAACCAATGTTAATACCAAATAAAACTAACAGTTGTGCGTGCACAAATTTTCAACACACACTCTTTTTTCTCTCCCATCCAGTTCCATCTCATACCAGTACTCTGGTGACCTAAGTTTAACATTCACAGTGCTTTTTCTCCTCTTCCTAAAATTCAGGAATCATGTGAGTGTATGTGTCATATTTCTTTCACCATTCTTCTGATAGCATTTTGCAGGGTAGGAAATTACAAGGGAAAAATGATATCACAGAAGAAATTTATCTTTAGCAAATTTTGGGTTGCATTATGTTAAAAGCTTTTAGATATGTTAGGAAAAATCAATCCGCGTACCAGGAAATGGATTAGGTAATAGGATGGCCTTTGGAGCTATCGGGAATATCAAATGTGCCAAGAACCTTAGCCTATGATTTCAAACTTATTCATGATTATTCATGTCAGTATGACCCTTCAAGTTGAAAACAACAGTAAGCAAATCCTAAAGTATGAAGAGCAAATTAAAATAATTCTGCAAGAATTCAGAAGACTTTACAAGTAATATAAAAGAAACACCTCAAATTTAATGGACAACTAGTTCACATCCAGCTGAATACTCAACTAATTAAGCAAGTGACATCATATGGCTTTCGCAAAAGTACCTTCAAAACTGCATTTTCATTTCTCTGTTCATGAAAGGAAACAACCTCTTTCTCCAGAGCCACTTTCTCCTTCATTGATAATTCTAGTTGCCTTTGCAAAACAGCATTCTTGTTGAACTCATTAACCCTGGCAAGTTTAGCAGCATCTAGTTCAAGGCTAAGTGATTCAATGGTCTTTTGAAGTTTTGAAATTTCCAGTAATTTGGACTCTTCACTTGACACCTGCATTTTCCCATTTTTATTTCAAGCAAGAGAACAACTAAAGCATAAAATACTCCCAGTTTGGGACATGACACAAGAAAAAGAGAGTACATATATGGAAGTAAACAGAGAATATTAACAAAAACAGTGATTGACAAGCAAAAGAGAAATTTGAAGAAGATCAGAATTAAAAAAATCAATAATATCATGATTAGAATAACAAAGCACAAGAACACAAAAACAAATATTAATAACCCAATTGAATATGCAAGATTTTTGTTTAAGAAATAATAGCTTCAAATTCAGAACTTTGATATGCAGTCTATACATGTAAAAAATGACATTAACTACAACTCCCTCTGCTCATTTTTACATGTCCCAATTTGCCTTTCTTATAGCTATAGGTCATTTTTATTTATCAATTTGCAACTTCAAAAATGTCTTGATAAATATTTTCCCATTATACCTTATTCTTCATTGATATACATGTGTATTATATGAGCAACCACTTTGTGCACTTGTTGCCAAAGGTTAGGTTAGTCTCCAATACATCTGTTTCAGTGGTATCCTGGGATCAGCCACTTTGTTTGACAAAGGTTAGGTCTGTATCCCGTCCATCCCCGCCCATACCCCCAATTATTGGGGACTTAATGGGTTATGCTATTGTTGTTGTGTGTATACCTTATTCTTCATTGATATACAAGGACTCTATTTATTACTAGCTTCAATATTTAAAATTGAATCTTCCAATTCCAGTGCATAGATTCTCAAGTACTCCAGCTTATTTATGGACTAGTCGTAGTAGTGACTCAATTCTGTAGATCAGAGAGAGAGAGAGAGAGAGGATTATGTTGTAGTAAATCAATGCAAGGGCATGTGGTATATAAAATTCAGATTTGTCTAGAATTCAACAACTCCGTAATCCCCCAGTGGTAATCATGGGAGCCCAGTGGAAAAGGCTTTCCATCCCAGGGGTAAGACACTGGGTCGATTCCCGTATCCCCCCAACCCCCCCCTTAAAAAAAAACAACTCCGTAATCCATGTGCTTTGGTTAGTTGGGATGTAGAAATGACCAGGAAGTATTTCTGTACAATCATAGTTGCTTAATCTTGAACACACATGCCAATGACATTCAAGGCAATACGTTTTTCTTTTAGGAGCTCTGAGGAAGCAAAAGACTTTCAGAAAACACATCAAACACATGTAAACAATCATTCAAATATTTACAGAATTCGCGAGATTTTCCCTCTGATCAATGAGATATCAGAACTGACTGAGTTACTTCCAATGGCTTCCTAGAGGGGCTAGGATTGTAATAGGGTCAAAACCAAGTAAAAGGCATTCATTTTATGCAACTATTAACAGCAGAAGAAGGGAAAAGTGAGCTCAAAGCCAAGAAATTAAACTCAACGCTTCTCAAGTCTTGCCCCTGAGAAATGTACTTTAGCTGCACATATAATACTCGAGAAAGAAGTATTACCCGCAATTTCTTTTCCAATTGCAACCGCCAGGTGAGATCTTCCAATTGCTTCTCAAGTTTACTCTTTGCGAGACGTAAGGCACCAGACTCATTAGCCTCCTGCGAAGCGGAACTTTTTTCAGGTGGATGAACAAGGATGATGCTCCAATATTAAGAAAGAAGATTAACCAAATAAAAGACGGAAAAAAACATGCTTTAGCACAGCAATATAAGGAAGCATACATGCCAAGACCTAAGAGGTGCATTAGTATAGAGAACTCACTAATGTTACCTCCCTAGATTCAGCAATCAACAATTAGACAAGTAACAATTTGAAATCAGTTATTAAAACATTGTTTCTTGTTTCTTAAATATTTGGTTGAATCATACCCATTATTTATGTTTGGTTGGAGTCTATGTTTATCAAAGTAAGGGAATCTAAGACAAAATGCTTTGGAATCGTCATTGCATTTTAAATTGGTTAGTATCATTAAGCTCATTTCACCTTCTCTTCCTCTTCTCTCTCATTTGAAATCCATGCACAAATCACCCATTACCAAACACATTAAAGCATCTAAGATAATCCATTCCAGTGCCTGTTCATCATTCCCATTCTAATTAACAAAAGTGAACCAAGCACCTCCTTATTACTATTTGGAACCGTGGTAGACCCAATCTTGGGACTCCAAGCAGAATAAGTCTTAAATATCAGTATAAGCCTATTGAATCATAGGAATAGAATGAGTTGTCTTTGTTTTTTCAGCAATAGCATCTGGTTTTTTCACAGGAATTGAAGCAACAGTTCAACAAAGGGACTGGAAGGTAGTGTTTTTTTTTTTACCTCGTCTCCTCTTCTTGCATTTTATTTCTTCATTAAAAATAAGAGGAAAATATTTATATAGAAAACATAAAGTCCAGGAATTAATGTCTTATAACAGTAATCAAGTGCAAGCTTTGAGAAGACTTTCACAACCTGCTTAAGCCTCCTAAGCTCTCTTTTCGCCATCTTTTGCCTCCAAAGACATTGTATGGATATAATATTAGATAGACTATTATGGTAAGCAAAGTGAATCTTACGCATCCTCCAATAAGCCTGTGGGGAGAAAACAGTTGGAAAAGCAAATAAGGAATCGTTCTTATCTGAATCATGCATTCTAGACAATAGTGCAGAATACAACACATAATAGAAACATCAAACAAGAGGAGCAAAATTGGATCATAAAAAACATTCCTACAACTAAAAACACTTTTTACATGTTAGAACTCAGTCAATTCTTTTCAATCAAGATTTTGTTTCTAACTGAGGGCATCATGAGAAAAGGCCAGCTATCAGATTAAGGAATCCCAGATTATATAGCAGAGTAAGAGCCTTCCAAGATCAATGAACGCGAGAATCTTTATATGATGTGAATAAATGCTGAAGTTAATGATCAATTCACCAGTTACTCATTCCAAGCAATTTTATATTATTAACAACAGTACAAGTTCAAGAGAAAGCTATGAAAAAGAGGTCAGTAAGAGAAAACATGCAAAAGGAAAAAGCAAGAAAAGCATGCAGACAACAGTAAATGACAGGGACTAAATGCTTCTACTCATTCTTCATAGGTATGGAATTCCTGAGCATTCCTCCTTGGGATATTTTGTCATAACTTACTAGACACTGACAAGTTACAGTGCACGGTAATTTGTATGGCAGGTCAAAATGGAGAAGAAATAGTGAAAGAAGCTTGTTTGTTTCAAGATATGCTCCTGACCTTGGCGCAAACTTCATCCATGTGCTTCAGAGCTGAAGCACATCTGAGTGTGGAACTTAAACATTTTACATTAAAGAGGTTGTCCACATTTCTTGGCACGAAAAATTAAAACTTAGACCTGGGGTCATCTCAACTATCTGATAACAAATTCTTTAGCTTCAAATACCATCATTAAGAATCTAATAATCCTCACTTCAAAAGTAGGGCTGTGAAACATTCTCATCCTATATCAATCACCATCAGAGACAAGCCAACAGTTTTTACTTAGCAAACTTCCAAAAGACTATTAAAGTTAATTTTCTACATCTTCATACCAGAAATGTAAACAGGTATAATGTGCAAACAAGACAAACTGGTGTAGAAATTCATATTATTTTATTTATTTTCCTTAATTTTTAAATTACCAGTTCTGTAAGTACTTCAAAGGTACCAAAAAGATAGTAGTAACAATCTACAATTATACAAGCACAATATACACCATTACAAGCAAGACCCCACTGGATCATATAGAAAGGAAGCTGTAAAGTTAACCTGAATTTGTGTAGCAGCTCTATGTTCCTTCTGGTGTAAAAACCTCTGTCGAGCAGAGAAACCGCGGATGCTAGATTGAATAAATAATATTGACCTATAAAGTTTCATGTAGGCATGCCTTAGCATCCATCGACGGGTATATTTCTGTAATAAAATGGCAGCTTTTTCTTCTCGCATGGACGTATACAAATTGCGACCAAGATAACCTGCAAATGAAAATACCATTCTCAATTGCTGTTTAAAGTCAAAATTACAAGCTTGGAACTTAATGACTTATGCGGTCCAGCTTGTGGGAAAGTGTCGGCTTTTCTTAGATATTACAAAGATTATGTACAATTGTAGTTAGATTCTTCTCTTTCTCGTGCTGCAGAGTCCAGATAAATTCTACTTTCCAATTAAATTATTCTATGTAATTACTTAAATGGACGTAAATAGAACTCCAAAATGGAACCAAAACACTAAACTAGTTGCTTTAAGTTGTTAAGGCAATTGAATTTCAAACATTACTCTCTTTGTCTATCCAACCCAATACTACAACCCATTTTTGGCCAATGATTTGGCAACAGATAGAAAACATCGTATGAGCTTGAACACTATTGACAGAAATAAAAGCTTCTCGTGCAAGCGGCATTCTAATGCAAGATAACTGCAGCAGCCAATGTTGAGCTAAACAAAGAGTACCTCTGCAGCATGCTTGTAGAGAAATTGCAGCAGCCTGGTATGAGAGAAAGTCCCTGCGAACAAAAAAGGTCCGCACTCGACCCTGAATACACTTAGCAGCAGAATCCAAAATCTCTGCACGACGCGAGTCTAAAACGCCAATCTGACCAGCCCGAAGGAAAACTTTGGTTTTTCCCAACTGAGTAGGACAGAAACGACCACAAACATGTATGAATACAACAAGAGTATTGAAACCAAGATAACATGTAAAATCATAGCATCAAAACAAAAAAGAAACCCGAAATCCGTATTTCGCTTTTAGATACCAGAAGATATTGCATTAACAAAAATAAAAGATACAAGAGAGAGGTCTGCTAAAAAGAACCTGAAAGTTCCCAAGATTTAGTCTCTGTAGAATTTTCTCGGTCATAGTCTTCTCATCGTAACTGTGAAGCAGACAAAATAAGGCATACATGAATCCAATAAAAAGATGCAAACGGACAAGAAGTGGTCATAACTTCCACTGCACAATTCAAATCCGTTAGGAGGATGTAGAAAGCAAAGAATGCGATTGAGAATATGACAGAGTAACGTAATTTATTCTCATACATGCAACTAAAAAAGAATTACAAGATATAAAACCCAAGGACCAGCAAAAGTGAGAAATCTCAGCCAGAGGGGAAGAAAGAATATTGGAGACCCAAATTTACAAAATCTACGAGTCAGGGGAAGGCAACAGAAAGAAAGCTCATTTGGGAGACTTGTACCCAAAAAAAAGACCAACTTAGAAAACTATATCTAGCCTACTTATTTACATGATTGTTGGAGATACTCTCTTCTATATTATCGTTACAACCACTAGAACAGTATTGAAGGTCATAATTGGAAGGAATGAGACTAACTCTCTCTTATACGAGATTGAGCAACATCTGAACATGCCTAAATTCAGGGGGCAAAACTCAATTATGTTTCCACGAACTTTCAAAACTTATCAGATCAGGTTCTCAAATCTTCTCTGCAACATAAAAATTAATCCATCAAGAAAACGGTAGGTAATCAATCTCTTGAAAGAGTTGATATTCTTTTCTGTATGGACAACTGCAAGCTTACAGGGAAAAGAAGGGTTCATCACAAGTGTTCCATACGTAAACACAATGTATTCATTTATCAATTGTCTCATAGCACAATGTACTCACCTTCCATCCATAATATCTAAGGCGATGATCCCAAATCGATCTAGAAACTCGTGATATGTTTTTCGACTAGGATAACCAGCTAAACTTATTCGAACAGCTTCTAAAACACCCTGCAAAATATCAAAACACCACCAACATGAGAGCATATAATTTTGTGGATGGAAGTTCTCCCACCTCAACCAATGACTAATCAGTATATTCTTTTTTCTCATCCCCTTATTTGAGCAAATAAATAGTTTAATTCAAAATGAAACTAATTCCCCGACTTTGCAACAGTATGCAGCTGATAATACCAAGAGCAAGTCAATTGACACAAAGGGTTCAGTCATAAAGATGCGTTTTTTGGCACTAAGAAACAGAATTGCATTTCTATAAGAATTCTCCTCACAGAAAGTTATATGTGTTAAATGCAGTTTCCCTTTACAACGAGTATGAGCTTACAACTGAAAACAGTTGGTACAAATCATCCTCTTCTAGAAGCAACAAAACTTTTCAAATAACCGTAGAAAGTTTGCTAGTACATGAAATACGAAGTGGTTAACAAGCATGACGACATGGTTAACATCTGACAATTTTGTTTCTATCGACTAAAATCAAGCAAGTTTAATAAAAAACATTGATAAAACCAAACAAGAATTACGGTGAAAGGGAAAGGAGAAATAGTCTAAAAACATGAACCAAACAGCAGAAAAGTAGGAAATGAGAAGTTAAAAGAATGCTTATAAAACTAAATTCAAGAAAGATCAAACTCAAGGTAGTAATTGAGCAGATTCAAATGAATACTGACCCCACAACGTAACTGGTGTAAGATGCTCCGAGTCTCAAACTTCTGGTGCCGATTTAAAGAGTTTGGCTTCACACATCGAATATAATGAGGCTCAGTTGAGCTAAGAGTTTCCATAAGTGCTTGAAGTTGTAGCTACGAATAAACAGAAATATAAGCTGGTGCAGAACAAAAGTGTTTGCTGTAGGCAAGATATAGTTCTTAGCAAAAGATCAAATTACAACAAAAAAGAGTTAAACCTCAAGATCAACCAATTGGGAATCATAACCCAATAGAGAGTGACTAAATACTGGTAGCAGTTCTCAAAAGAAGACCATATTGCATTACAGATAGAGAGTGACTAAAAACTGGTAGCAGTCCTCACAAGAAGACCATATTGCATTCAGCAAGCTGTAATGCTACTCGGCTACTCCTTTAATAAGCCTATTTTTCTGTATCTCATTAATGGTACAGAAGATGGTTTTTACTCAAAAAAATATGTTCCCACTCCCGAAAGGGCCAGTACTATTCTTATGAATTCAAGAAGATGTATCTCTACCAGCATTCATTAATTAGTGGTCTTATACAAAGGCTGTAAACATGTATAATTCATCATCTCTTTCCATATAAGAAAAGTAGTAAAATCTGATAATTATACAACCACCAGAATAAGAAGCTTTCAAGTCAAAACAAAAAATTCTCATATACTCGATTAGACTTTCTTCCAACAACCTTTACCATAATTTTTCGCGAAAGACAAAACTACATCCTTCAGATGGTACAAGCTTCATACCTTAAATCTAGAAGCCACAGAAGAAAACTTGTATGATGATCTTGACGACTCTTCAGGAAGTGAAGGAAAGAGACCAGCAACAAAGGAGCATTTTGAAGAAGATAGAAGATTGCAATGTTCAATTACAACATAATCACGGTTTTTGTCTAGGAACTTTTCTGTCTGGTATGTGACCTGTGGTATAAGCAGAGAGAGAGAGAGAGAGAGAGAGAGAGAGAGAGAGAGAATAAAGTTAACAAAAATAAAATAGCATGTAAATCAAATAATCAACTTTTAAGTTACATATATATATATATACACACACACACACACACACACACACACACATATTAACATGCCTTGCCAGCATAGTGCAACATGGTAAAATCAGTTTCAGAAAATTTAGCCTTTTCCAATCGTTGGTGGGCCCGGAAGTTCTGGAACAATTTGTTGGAAAATGTTTCATGGGTTGATTTTGGAAACATGCTGCAGGAATAAGAAATCAAGATCAAGACAAGTCGCAACAAAAGTGTCTCAAGAGAGTAATATGAACCAATTCATAAAGGAGAGCTCATATCCCACCAAGCTTCATCAAGAAGAGCAATTATCCCAATTGGCTTCTGCAGAGACAAACAGAACAGGTGTAAGAAAGATAGACTGCCTCAAAAACCAGAACATATATTTCGCAGCCAACAAAATACAAAGAATGCCAGATACAAGAAAGAAGGGAAGGCGGTAATTGATACATACACTTCCAGAGACAACTTCTCCTTACCAATGCTTTTCACCATACACACATTCATTAGACAGTTCTATAAAGAAAATCCAGAATATTTTTTCTTCCAGAATTCAGCCTATTTTCCTTTATTTTACTTATTAATTTCTCAATAACAATACGTAAAACAAGATCAATCTTATGGACAAAAAAGAGTTTAAAGAGAAAAATAATATTTCAAACAGATTATTGTCCTTGCCCCTCGGATTGACGAAGGTGGAAGTACTACAGTTACAAATAAAGAAGCTGCAATGTTCAGGACCTTCCCAGCAATTGTTGCTCGCTGAATCAAATTGATATAGCCATCCATTGATGAAGTATCAAATCAGATTTAGAAAAGATACAAAGAAATTCTGACATTATAAGTGATATTGAAGAATGGAAACTCCACCATGGTTAAAATTAAAAAAGACATAATGCAGAATCTAATAATTGGCCCATCGTATGTGATTCAGTTAACAACCCATTAGATGTTACCTTCTCAATCAGATCCAAGACATCTTGGTTGTCAATAAATTCTATGTAACTCCAATTGATTTCCTCTTTGCGATATTCCTCTTGCTCCATCTTGAATACATGCTGAAAAACCCCAAGAAATGAGGAAAAGAAAAGAAATAGCAAAAAACATATATTGTACCAAAATTAAGTAACTGGGAAATAAATTACCATAAAGATTCATTCACACCTCATTAAAATGCTGTTGGAGCTTCTCATTTGCAAAATTGATGCAAAATTGTTCAAAACTGTACAACAAAAACATCACCCAATAAATCAGAGGAAAAGCACAAAAAGTTATCATGCATGTGCCCATGAACACAGCTCTATGAAAACATACAGAAAGAGTGAATTCCTTTATTAGAGCTCAAAATTAAATAATGTTTGCAAAAGAGTTCCAAATCCTTTCTACACAATCAGACAAACAGGGGAAAAAAAGGAAAATTTTAGATGTGCAACACAGGCACTTAATAGAAATAATAGCATAGGTTAACACCCATGACTATTCCTTTACCATAAGAACTTGCACTACTGATTGAGAATTCCGTGTATACTCACTAGTAAATCAGCATCTTGAGCTACATGACAACTTCTACATCCACTGATAATAAAGCAAATATGTGAAGATATGAACCTATCTTAGCTCTTCTCTGAGTTACAGCCATACTGGGGCTCTCTTTGCTATACACATTTGACTACTAGTTCTTGTATGCATTGAAATGATTTCCGTCTTTATCCTTTAAAATAGTATGTAAAAAATGGTAATAAGATGCATTGCTAGGTTACCTATTCTGCTTAAAGCATTCAAATCCATATATGTCCAAAACTCCAATTTTTATCTTGGAATCGTGATCTTGTCCAACAGATCTATTAATCTTGTCAACAAGCCTGAAAAAAATAATAACGATGAGTTAAATGTCACGGAACGCAGCTCAAATACACACACAGTTTTCGAATTCTGCTGTGCCATTATCTAACCAATCAAATAACCGAGCATAAATAGTCTTCGCCAAAGCATCCCGACCAGCTGCAGCAGCATTGCAGTCAAGATATTTAACAATGATTCCTTCACGAGTTTGGATTGAGCGCGTGCAGAGAGTGGTCAACAAAAGATCCACATCGCACCTACAGAATAGTAAACTCAATCAACTAGGTTAGCATATTCCACATGCTATGTAAGACCAACAGAATAACAATGTTGGAATTAAAAAACAATCAAAGAAGAAGATGAAGAATAGTAAACAGAATCATTAAGTCACATACATAAATATTTCTGCAGCCGTCTGCAAATGGAAATTAGATTTCCGGTCCTTTATAACAGATGAATCGTGCTCTTTTCCAGGAGAAAATTCTACATTTCCCAGATGTAATATTGCAGCCAATGTCCGAAATATTGCTTCCTGATGAAAAACAAACCAGAGAAATAGAGCTCAAATATATGCTAGAATAACATGCATGCATTACGTTCTTCAAATGGAATTTTTTTCAAACCTGTTCTTCAGAATTAATGCCAACAATATCCATTGCCCTTCTCGTCCTCATGTATTCCTCGGCATTGCTAACCCCATCTAATTCATAAACCTTACTTTGATTCAAATAGTGAAAGTTCTTTGCATGACCCAATTTGTATTTCTCAGAATCCTGCAAAGAAATTTTGCATAAGATAACCCGATTGACAAAAAAAGGAAAATTAGAAAGTTTGGTTCCAACCTCAGATGGCCAAGAAAACATCATAAATTATCAAAAGAGGAGACAAGAATGACTATTAACATCGCAGTTCAGAATGTCCTCCAGATATCATTCTCAGTTGTAGTTTCATTCATGCAAACATAAACATAATTAGATGGAAGATAATAGGTGCATTAGTTTTTCCTCAAAGAGAGAAAAGAAAATTCCGGAGGAACGGAAATCAAGAATAGAAAGGAACACCTATTTGCTGTAATTTTCACAAATGTTCCAGATGATACAGTTTGAATAAGGGATTTGAATTTTAGGAAGCAATTTAACTTTTGAAACCCTTATCATTAAAAAATATCAATATTTGAAAGTTCGAAATCAATAATTCTGAAATAATCAAAGAATGAAAATGTATTTCAACCAACTTCAATTCATGATGGAATTGGAAACCCATTATGTTTACATAAAAAATCCAAAGGGATATAACTTGAAATACGAAACCATACAAACAATTGTGAAGAATTCAATGCTGTGGATCAAAATCCGTTCTTACCAATCATGGAATTCCAAAGAATCTTAGGTGGAGTACTAGAATGATGTTTCATATTTCCTAGAAATCTATTTTCTATGGAAACACATTCCACCAACAAAAGAAATTGATAAAAAAGAACATAAACATGCTTCCAGAAGAAAGGAATTGACTGGAGATCCCAACAACAGGTTACCAACATCAAAACCCATGTTTAGAGTGTACAATAATCACATCTGGAAAGATTTTGCAGTATAACAGCTTTGGCAACAGAACAGCGTTAGAATACCCCAAGAGAAGAACTAAATAAACAGCATCAGATGAACACTTATTCACTGCAAAACTAAGAGAGGTGCATGTCTGATATGCATGAATTCCAGTAGATACATAGGGAAAAGGTATACCAATTCAGAGGCACACAGCTGATAGAAGCAGTGATAGTTTCTTTCGGGATCTGTAATCTGAACAACACGTGACCGCTCAAGAAGGTAAGTTCTAATCGCAGCACCTGATATTCTACCACTTGCATCAAACTGGATTTCAACAAACTTCCCAAAGCGGCTGCAGTAAATGAGCAGAAGGAATGCTCAGCATTATTCCCCTGAAATGAGCACTTGAAGGGAAAGAGCAAGGGGTTGGACAGCAAAACTCAAGTTGAAATCCAAATTTCTTTCCGCTTCAATACAAAGAAAAAAATTCAAAGAGAAATCCCTCGCTATCTGAGAAATACAAATACATCTGGTGACCAAAATGCTAATGAAATGTGATAGATCTGTGCCTAGTTTACTGAGGGGCTTTGAATTTTTCCCTTCCGCAATAATAAAACGGCATATCCAATTCCTTTTTGAGAATATCAATAAAGAAGTAAATAAATATGTGGTTGACCGATCGATACACAAGTAAATGTTCAGACTTCAGATTTAAAGCTTGATATTCTAACTGTTACAAGGCAAGAAGAAATTTTTTACTTAGCAAAGGAAACAGGATATATGGACTATTTAGAAAAAGAGGAAAAAACAAGTTACTCCCTCCATCCAGAATCTAATGTCCCTTTTCCGGTCCATATTATATAGGAATTGGACATCACAGAGGTAGTATAAACTAAGTTCATCATGTTTATATGTTAGTCATGAGATATAAGAATATCTACAGAGTAGCATCAATAAACACATAAAGGAAAGGAACTTGACAAACCTCGAATTATCATTTCTAATAGTCCGTGCATTCCCAAATGCCTCCAGCAACGGATTCGACTAAATGGAAGTTAAAACACAAGCATCAAAATAAAAAGGTTAAATTCTGAGCTGCATAGTTCTAGCCAAAATAAATATATAAATAAAAGAATTTTATTCGGGTAAAACTGGATGGCAACTTCTTTCTGAATTGTCACTCTTTCATGTGATACTGGGAGTTGGGCAATGCTAGGGACTTTATTAACTAATTAGAAACTTGTTTTTTAAAGGGGCAATATTTCACCTTAAGAACTTGCTGTTCGACCATTCTGTCGTCACCAGCAGCACGACCACCTACATGAGTAAGATACTGCATAATAAGTTTTGTTGTCTCGGTCTTTCCGGCACCACTTTCACCACTAACTAAAATAGACTGGCTTTGACCCTCGCTCATCATTGCCCTGCGCACAAGAGTTTGTGACACAGAAAAACAACAGTTAGCAGCAAACATTTAATGCACGTGATCCTAAATTATACAATCAAACTTAAAGAACCTGTAAGATGCATCTGCCACTGCAAAAACATGAGGACTCAGTTCACCTAATGGAGCCCCTTTATACATATCCATCATGTGCAGATTATATAGATGAGGGAGCTTTGTAAATGGATTCACTGCTATGAGGATGCTTCCAGTGTACGTCTATTTAGGGCAGAAAACATGTTTTAGTTGAACACGTAGGTGAAGCATTTATTTCAAAAGAAATGGGAAGAAGCAGAAAATATTCAATAGTTACAATGTTTTCCTACAAGGGTCGCTTCTAAGTAAAAACCAAAGGAAAATGACAAACAAAATCGAAGATCTGATTCTTACAAAAATGAAAAATGACAAATGTGTTTGGATATCCCCAAATGTTTTTACAGGAGTGCTTGGGGATTAGATTTACAGCTAAGAACCAAACCAATCATTCATATACCTCTCCCCCTTAATAAACCTCAGATGCTCATTATATATGTTAAATATTCTGTCCCCATTATACTATCAATGTTCCTGTTCTCTACAAGTCCTCAAAAGAACCAGATAACTGTTACTATTCCCCTCTTTCTTACATTCTTCCACCTAAATAGCGAGTAGGCATGCAAGGACAGATTATTTGGAAGCATGTCCATAATATGCCAAAGTATACCACATTGCAATTAGACTCGTGATATCAAGAATAGGAATTTTTCAACACTACTCCCTCCTCTCCAAAATAAGCCTCATTTTAGACTTGAAAGGCCTTGTCAAAGCAATTGTCTTTTTACACATTTCAGTGAGTATTTATTACATATTTTCCAATTCTACCATCACTTCATCGCATTTTATTTTTCTTTCTATCTCTCTGTTCCTATTTATAAGGGTACACAAGGTTGTTTCCTTGTTTAACATACCCTTAATTCCTGTGGATAAATTTAAAACGAATTATATTTTGAAAAGGACGGAGTAGCACATGTAGCCACTACAGACTTGGCATAACAACTACCAGACCCATGCCTAAGCTTTATAAATTAAGAAAATTACTATTTGTACGAACTCTTAACCAACAATCCATACACATCTTTGAAGGACAGCATTTTCAAAGAAAATCTCAAAACTTCCTTAGCCAGTCAAGGTTCCAAATTCTGCACACCCCTTCTAGAGGACCACTCCCTCCAATTAACCAGCCCATCACTCCTAGGTCAATGAAGGCAAGCCAAGGAAGAAATCAACTCATTCTAGGGCTTGATCTCTCGCAGCTAGGAGATGAAAGTCATTGGCATAGAGCTCACTGTACGGAACTGCAGACTGCCTTGCCTTCAAGGAAGCAAATAGTCCCAATAGACCTTCAGTTTCCAACTACTCGCTCTTTCTGTACATCAGATGTATATTTAATCGATTTCTCTTCTTGACAGCCAAAACATGCATTCAAACTTAAATTCTATACATACAACCGCTGCCCTATATCTCAAGGTTGCCATACTATCCAATTATTCTGGGGCACACTTTGTTGTTGATTCCCTCCTTAGGAGACGCTTTACAATCGTTTCGACTGACGAGAACAATATCTTTCATTTTTTACT
Organism: Vinca minor; assembly: GCA_026122235.1. Classification (NCBI taxonomy): domain Eukaryota; kingdom Viridiplantae; phylum Streptophyta; class Magnoliopsida; order Gentianales; family Apocynaceae; genus Vinca; species Vinca minor. The sequence goes on from JAOCZM010000142.1 coordinate 6,057,696, forward strand.
GTCTTTTTCTTGAGAGTTCCTTCATTCTGTTCCATACTCATGCAAGACAGCCTAACATTATGTAAGAAGGACTTATAGGAATACCAATGGTGTGCACACACTGACCTTCAAAGCTAATTCCTCCACTGTCCAGCCTTGTTCTTACCAAATTGATAAGGTTAAACATCCTTGGCTGAAAAAATAACCTGCTCTTTTCGGAGTTAACACATCAAACAAGCATGTTCACGTTTTATACTATCATCTAAATAAGTTCACAGCATGAGTCGTCATCCGTGGAAATAAAAGTCATCATAGAAAAGGCAATAAATTGAGGTGACGTTAAATTGTCACTATAGTTTTATTCTCCACCAACATTTATTTAAGTTATTGAGAGCAACCACTTTGTGCATTTATTATCAAATGTTAGGTATGTCTCATATCCCTCCCCTGCCCATACCCCTAATTGTTGGGGACTTAATCAGTTATGTTATTGTTGTTGTTGTTGTAGATTTATAAGTTAGTTTATGCAATGTTGTTATATTTCATTTCAAATTTCACTCTCTCTCCACTTTTTGTAGAAGATACCCAAAAAACAATAATAAATAAATAATCGAGTTGTTCTGAACAAAATAAAACGATGGGGAAGATCATGTACCAAATAAGTTTTTTTGTTCAATCATGTACCAAATAATGATAATTTGAATAAAATTGAACAAAAAAACTCAAATTTTACATATATAAAGGTCGTACTCAGTGCACAAGACTTCCACATCAGCAGAGTCTGGGGAAGGTCCCGATGTACACAGTCTTACCCTTATTTTTCATAAAGAGGCTGTTTCCGGGGTTCGAATTCGTGACCTAGCAGATAGCAAGTAAACACTTGACAATCACGCCAAGCACGACCTTCAAATATGCATACACCCACAATAGTGATAGTCTATAGAAGTTAACCTCACTCCCTATTGTCAACACATAAGTGAGCCCCAACTCCCTGTGGCCAACACGGAATTCAGCTAACATCAATGTTGATCACACGGATGTGAGGCATCATATTCATGTGGTCAACAGAGAAGTGATGGCTCACTCCTTGGTTGATAGGGGAATGAGGCCGAACTTTCATAAAATTTGAAAGATGCAAATTTAAAAATATTTCAAAAATAAATATAATGATGTTGCACCGACTAATTTATGGTGCTATGTTAACTAAGTACCTACTTGCCTGATTTGAAGAAGATTATATCTAGATTCTAGACAAGGACAAAAAATCCTTCTCCAAAAAAGTTTAAGGGAAACTGAGAACGGCTTCGGATTTGGTACTTGTATGTCCAGTTGACGTTTAAAATTACACTACTTCCCCATGTTCTTTATTCAAAAGCACCACTACTTTTCAATTAGATTACTCATCAAAATGCTTTAGAAATGAATAAGCTTATCAGATTACAGTTTACCAAATTTTGTTTCTTCAACTTCAAGATTAGAAATGTTAACCCTCGTAATTTATATTAAATTGACACGGCACGGCAGTAAAAATCTTCTGTAGCTCTCCATAAAGCCTTCCGACTGACACCCTAGAATGCCATGAAAGCTACTATATAAACTGACTGGACCAAGAAAGAATTGAAGAAAGAAGCTAAATCTAGCATTCTACTAATATGGTACCCGTAATTGCAAAATGACTTTTTATTCTTATCAATTCAATCATTTCTATTTTCATATAGATTTTACTAGTAACGCAGAAGAGGAAAGGTAACCTTTTACAGTTAATTACAGTTAAACCAGAGTGGTCCACTCTAATTCGCAATTTAAGCAGCATTACTAAAACTTCAGCATACACATGTCATAACCAAGTTTGAACTTTACTAATTATCTTCAATCTCCAGTTAGTCAGAATTCAGGAATTGAACTATTGAAGATAGAAGCTAAATCTAGCATTGTACTAATATGGCAGGCATCTCTAACTGCAGAATCGCCTTCTTTTTATTCTAGTCAATTGCATCATTTCTACTTTCATTTACATTTCACTCTCATCAAGGAGAGGAAAAGTAACGTATTACATTTAATTACAGTTAAACCAGAGCTTTCCACTCTAATTCATAATTTAAGCAGCATGACTAGTACTTCTTCAGTATACATGTCGTAACCAAGTTTGAAACTTCATTAGTTATCTTCAAGCTCCAGTTACTCAAAATTCATAATAATTCAACATAGCACTACAGTCATCACAAGTCTCAAGTAAAACAAACAATTGAGTACAATATAAGCTCACATAAATCTCATTAAGTGCATATCTCCTCTGCAGATTCTCAAGTACTCCAGGCTCATTCAAGTACGTCAATTTGGTCATATCATCAACTCCTCCATGGTCAGCTTCTTCGTCCCTCGGACACAGCTTTTCCGGCAACACCAATACCTATCCAACAAATTCTAACATTAATTTCACCCAAACTCCAAAATATAAAACAAATTACAACGTACAAATGCTAGAATTCAATAGTTCTATAGAACACTGCCCAGATTACAAATGCCACTATAAAATTCACACCAAATCTGAAATGAAAAACAAATTACAGCAAATAAATCTGAAACTCGACACTTTCACGGAATATTTTACATCAAAATCACAAATTCCACCAAAAATTTGAAATAAATAACAAATTACAGCAAACAAAGTGGAAAATAAACAGTTCAATACAACATTTGAGTACCTTTTTACCGTGATGAGTGAGCACTTGAACATGTTTACCGATAAAATCAATTACTTCAGCTGACACCCAAGCTGAGTCCTTATCTTCCACCCACACTTTGGAACCTTTTCTTAGAGTCATCTTCAGAAATTTCTACTTTTTGATCTTGCTAAATCATCAGAATAAATTCACTCAAAACACATGAAAATTTCAAAATCCAATAGAGAAATGGTTTGAAATTTGAATAAAACCAACCACAGAGAGAGAAAATATAAACAAAAAGGACAATAAAGGAGCTGAGGTTTTCAACTTCCCGCCCTAACCATAGTAAAGTTTATAGGATTCTCTCTCAAATGCGTTTTATTAAACTGTATTCTATAACCTTCTCTCTATAACACCAATGATAATATCTCGAATGTATTAATATAATAAGTTTTGGGTGAATTTAGTAATTTAAATTGATCGCAATCTTCTCATTGTAAAAATATTATTATTATACTAAAGAGATATTGACGAGTGTAGTAAAAGATTTAAAACTGTTTTATTATGGCAGTTCGAGCATATTCTAAATTATTGGAGTTTATTATGAGTCAATTTAGTTTGGATCTCGGGGCCATTTTATTATGATCGTTCGAGCATATTCTTGATTGTTAGAGTTTCTTACGAGTCAATTTAGTTTGGATGTAGCATTTTTAAAATTGTTTTAAGCTATAAGCCAAGCAAATAAGTAATCAATGTCTTGTACATATATAACAAATCTTCTTGTGTGATTTAAGGAATGTCATACAAGGTCTTATAACAAATAAGTAGTTCACCTCGTGTGAATTCTCTTATGTTGTAAAGAGAGAAAAAAATAATAATAACATGGGTTGCCACAAGTAAAAGGAGTTTGGTGGGCCTTTAAATAAAGTCTCGAGTTTAAATTTTGTGAATGTGAAAAACTTTATTGGAAGATATATTCGGTAAAGAATCTGACTATTAGAGCTTGTTGAATTAATCGTTGACATAAAATATATACGGATACTAATTAGATTTCAGATCTTACCCAAAAAAGAAAGAGAAAGGAAAAATAAATACACAATATGTATTATATTTAGGGACAACTAATGAGTAGGTAATTATTGAGATTAATGTGCCTTGCATTATTTTATAATACGATTTTTATTTGTAATTCGCTAAATTATTTTGTGTAATTCGGTAGTCACTCATTTGAACTTCATGTTTCTTTCTCTATTTCAGAGTCTTCACACTAGCATTAACAACAAAATAAAATAAAATCGATTGATTGATTTGTCACTTTAAAAGCTTAATCCTCTAATCTTTAATTAATATAAATGAAAAATAATTAGAAAATGAAGAAAAACGCAAAAAAAAAAAAATGAAAAAACAGTATTCTCGCAAAAATAATAATTTCTTGCATTATTCTTGCAAAATATATTTAAATCTTGTTTTTTTTTTTTGTGAATATGGGAGATAAAGTAATTTGAAAAGGAAAAGTAACATAACTACACAAAGTAATTTACCTATTATCAACTACAAAAAATCATTTGTAGTACACATTCTGTGTTTTGGTTTCATATTCCAATGAATAGATAATTGACATTATTTCACGTTTTTCTACGAATTTCACTATTTTTTAGGTTATATTTTTTTAATTAAAAAAAATTAATTTCTTATTAATGGTATAGAAAATGAAAAAATGATCGGATACATAAGATTCTTACCGATTATCAAGGGATGAAAATCTTCTGTCCCCATTCATGTTCCCAACCAATCAGAAATTACTATATAAATATTTTTTTCAATTATATATATAGAGAGTGAATTGTGATTGATTGGGGATAGAGATGGAGACACGAACGGCAACAACGGATTTTTTGCCGATTATCAACCCCATTTTATAATTACTTATCGGAGTGCTTCGAGAACAGGGAAAAAAAAAAAGAAAAAAAAAAGGCCAAAGGCACGTGGGGTAAATCAGATCAAATAGGCCATAGAATTATAAATAATTACAGGACGCTGCCCTTTTTGGGCCGAGATAGAAGGCGTGGGCCGCGTGGCACTTACTTCTGTGAAAAGATTCCTTATGGGAGAGACAAGTCATTTGGGCCTTAGTATGGTCTATGACGACAGCCCCTTCTTGTACACAAAAAGGCGATACCCACGCCCTGGGCCCCCACCACCCGATCACGACAGCCCCTTCTTGTCCTCGTGGAAGATTGTAGATTGATATGTCTAGCATTAGCCAGGAATTTTCTATCCTCTTTTGATATTCTATTATCTGTTCTTATTAATAAATTTATAACTTAAAGAAAATAATAGAACTTGTAGGGGAAAAGTGAACGCGTGGCAAACATATACTCGTGTGGACATAGAACGAGACATATAATGGGGACATGTGATTTTTTGCCATGACATTATGAAAACCATACAAAACCTAGAGAAATTTGTACTTATTACAACAATAACATAACACATTAATTCATAAATAATTAAGGGTATAAGCGAGAATGAATAGAAGACACACCTAACATTTGACAATAAATGCACATACTTGTTACTCTTGGAATACCATTTAAACAAATGGCTTTGAGTCGGACATAACTTTTGACAATAAATGCACAAAGTGTATAATTACAAAATACCAATGAAACAATAATCCCTTATACTGTCACTTTTGCTAAAGAATCATACCCTCAATTTAAAATAAAAAACATCAGAGAGAAGTCAGATTCAAAACTTAATTTAATTTATTTGCACACTATTAATCTCTGTTCATTTTCTATTCAGAGTATTTGTGTGCACCAAAGAAATTTGCGCTTATTATGTTCCAAAATATTAGTCGGTTTAAGGAATGCTTTTTCGTAAAATATAGGTCATCTCGCACGTATTTTTTTGTTTCTAAAACTTATAAGGGATCCGAATCAAATGGAGCAGGAGCTCCGACTGAAGATTTTGTCTGATACAAATAAGGTAATGTGGACCTGTGATCCAAAATAGGAACATAAGATTTTTTTGCCTAATCAAAATTATTGACAACAGAAATTCGTTTTGCATGTGCGGAATAAACATATATTTCCCACATAATTCAGAATCTATCTTGCTGTGGCTTAGTTGATAAAAATTTGACACATCCTTACATAGGGTTAAGCGTTTAATTCCCGCTGCAGACGTGAGAGCTGTGTTGGTGGGTGATCTGTAAGTAACATTTTAAGTGACCAACTGCCTCTGGGGACTGCTCTCGACTGCCATAGCGCTGACTGTAATGAACCCCACCCAAATTTTTTTTTCACAAAAAGATGTCTCAAAAAGTTCTTAAAGCATAAGATCCTTCCTAGTTCAAATCTTGAAAGAGAATGGACAAGTGGCCCAGAGTATATTAATTCCATGATAACTCCAAATCCCCATACTTTGGCATTATTCAATTCAATAAGTTTATATCCCATCATGCCAGATGAAGAAAACAATCATTTTCCTCAAGTTGGTCCACAACATATTATCACTGCACCAGAAAAACAAAAATATTTACATCCAGTGTTGGCAGTTTTAAAGAAGTTAATACCTATTATCATAAAGAACTATTCACTTTTTTTTTCCAACCAGTAATAGCTATTGTTGAAGTGTAATGATATCTCTTGGCATCAGCAGTATGAAACTTTCAACCCTCCAATGTGGGGTGGCTTCTTGCGGTGGACTAAGACAAGGTCTCCTACCAAGTGACCCGCCCGCTGGGTCACCTTGAATTACATCCTCCACAATTCCTGACAATTCGAGAGGTGAGGGCCCTATGAGCGTGAGTATCGTCTTTTTGTGTAGGAAGTGTAATGATATCCACACTCTATATTTAACTTCTTGCAAATGAAAAGACATTGACACCTTTATATAGTCTTTTTGGAAGTGTTGAGTTTGAGTTGCACTTATTGAGTTTGCAACATTTACGTCTTTTCATTAGTAGCAGATCCAGGACCTAAGAGTAGTAAGGACACTCATCGATTCACCTTATTTACATTGGATCACTTATGAATATATCATCTAAATAAAACAAAAATACACCCTATTTATTATATATATATATTCCAGTGACAGCACGGTGTGCTAACCAAAAAGGTGTTCAGTACTTGAATGAACCCCAAACTAGGTACTTGGAATTCACCACCAAATAATTTATACAATAATACTATACAAAGACTTTCTTACTACATAGTAGCACTCTTTTAGCTGTTGGAAAAAAAGCTTACTCCTACATAACTACATTTGCATCTGCTAAGTACCATATAATTAATTCATAAATGTTTGGTACCAATTGTTTTTTTTTCCCCCTACAAAACTAACTTGCCTCACTATTATGGGAAATTGCCTCTCCAAATTTAAGGAAGAACTGAGCATCAGAGGTACTCATGGATGGACAATTTACCAAGTGGGGTGTTTTGATATTTGCATATTCATCCATGTAGCAGGAAGGCGCTTTCGCCGATGGGAGCAGTATAGTTTGCGTTGGCGGGATCGTCAGTTTTGAGGCAGTTGATGACGGGGTTAGGCTCCCGAGTACTCGAGCAACTTCGTGCATCGTGGGGCGTTCTGAAGGTTGTCTCTTGGTGCAAAGAAGAGCAAGCTGAAAAACTTTCTTCACTTCTCCAAGATCATTGCATGTTGCTGTAATTTCTGGATCGACTGTTTCCATTACAGCGTTTTTCGCTGCCTTGGTCATGATCTGCCACAATCACCAACATAAATTTCAGACAGCAAAATGCAAACTTAAATCAAGGAAAAAAACTTTGATCTCTCCTAGGTACTAATAATATTGTGCTCTTGCCCCTGGGCCATATAACGCAGTGGCAAAAGGCGAGCTTGTAGATGGCGCTGCACCTTTAAGGTAACACGTTCAATTCCTGACTCTACCCTACACATCCCGGGATTTATCTCCACCATAGGGCACCAGGGCAGGGGTTGTAAGAGCACTAGTGATCAAGCGTTGTCGAAAAAAATGTTGTTCCCCTAAACAAAGAAGTACCACAAATTGAAGTGATGGAATTTGAAAACTGACCAGATAGTGGAGATTGGATTCATTATCAACAGCTTTCCTTCCAGTAAGCAATTCCAACAAGACGACTCCATAACTATACACATCCGACTTCTCGGTGAGGTGGGAAGTACGGGCGTACTCGGGATCAATATAACCAATGGTCCCCATTATGTAGGTAGAAGTATGGGACTTTGTGGGGCAAAGAGACTTGGCTATCCCAAAATCAGTGAGATGGGCCTCGAAATCATCGTCGAGCAAAATGTTTGAGGACTTAACATCTCGGTGGATTATGCGTGGACAACAATCGTGGTGAAGATATGCAAGCCCTTCAGCTGAACCTAATGCTATACGTAGACGAGTGTCCCAATCCAACTTTTGCTTCTTATTAGGCCCTGTAAATCATAAATCATTGACGAGATGTCTAAGATGCCATTTAACAATCTAGAAATACAACCACATTTAGAAGAAAGCGTACATCACGAATAAATTTAGTTAGTACTTACCATGAAGTATATCCCAGAGGCTGCCATTTTCCATGTAATCGTAAAAAAGCAGTTTCCCTGATGATGAAAGAGAATACCCTTGAAGGCAGACGAGGTTACGATGCTTGATGCTCCCGACTGTCTCGAGTTCTGTCTCGAATTGCTTGATGCTTTGCGAATAATGAGAATACAGTTTCTTGATAGCTATGGGCCTGCAATTTTTAAGGGCGCATTTGTAGACAGTGCTTGATGCCCCGTATCCAATTATGTATTTCTCGCTTAAGTTCTCGGTCATCCTCATAATGTCATCGTAAACATAAAGTGCCATGTTCATGTGCAGGATAACAAGTTTCGGAGCTGAGTAATGTACTGTGCAATAAAAATGTGAGCGAATCAGTTAACAAGTAGTATTTTTTTTCTTTCAGGAGAATGATCATGTAATATGAAAATACGTCAAACAGATTCGTAATCCCTTGGCATCATTGAATTAATGGAAATTTTGACATGAAAAAGATTGTCGTGATATAAGACAAGGCACCTGGTTTATCGGGTGATTCATCTGAGAAAGGCATTTGGTTCTGTGGGCGGCAAGCTGCAACTAAGATCAATAGAAGAATCACCAAAGCCCCCAATGCGATACCTAGAATGGCTGCTTTAGAGATCGCAGCTGTGGAGGACACGAGAAAAGGGAACATGAGCTCACTTCCCAAATTCTTGGTAATTCATTCAGAAACACTAGTCAATATTATCGAGAAATATTTACCTCGCTCTGTTTGACGAGAGGCGTGACAATTAGAGCTCAGCCAGTAGCCACAAAGACTAGGATTTCCTATGAAACTTTAGAGAAAAGAAGCAATGAAAACAGGATTCATATTTAAAACCGGAAAAACGAAGGCAACAACAAGTTTCTTTATCAACTGACCTATCAGGTGAAAATCTCGAGAAATTGTTGCCTGTAGGAATGTTCCCATCTAGATTGTTATACGACACATTGCTGCAAGACGGAAAAATTAGTCCAGAAAGATCGAGTAGCGTAGATGGTTGAAAGCAGATGGAGAATAGTCCCTCAGACATCAACTTACAGGACCGTTAGACTTAGGCAATTAGCCAGTGACATCACATCCCCAGATAAATTATTATTCACTGCATTCCTGCAGTAATTTATGAGAAGAGATAATCACATTAACAAAAGAGTCAGAGTATTATACCATGCGGTCACAAATGATCAAACGACTTGTGGAGAAAATAACTTACAGCAAGTAAAGGTTTTGAAGCTGGCCAAATTCTTGAGGTACCGGACCGGAGAGATGGTTGTTAGAAAGATCACTGCAATGCAAGTTCGAAATGATAATGTAAAAAAATGCTTCAAAGAAATCATAGTAACTTTTCGGTGTTTTAATCCATGGTAACAAATTTCTTACATATCCATAATGCTTCTCAGGTTACCAAATTCAGCAGGTATAACCCCAGTTAAATCATTGTTGCTCAAATTCCTTGAAGAATGCAAAAAGAAAGGCAGGGTAAGACGGTTGATGAGTAAAACTTTCAAATATGGCTGAACACACGTTCTTACATTTTCAAAAGATGTTCCAAGTCGCCAAGGGGAGACGGTATTGAACCAATGATTAGATTATTTGATAGATCCCTAAGAAGTAAATTCAAGATTTCAAATTTAAGCTCTACTAAAAACAACATAATTAAAAAGATATAGAAAAAGAAAGCATACGTATCACTTACAAAGTATCCAAATTACCAATGCGAGAGAGCTCAATCGGAATCGGACCTCTAATATAGTTGGAAGACAGGTTACTGACAAAAAGTGATGAGAAAATGTTATTACCATTACCATTTCGGTCCAGATAACGAGAAGGTCGCGGTTGCACTAATAAATTTATCATTACAACATTTACTCGGGAAGTACCATTTTTTATATTAAAAAGGGATGACTTTACTAAGTTCAAGAGAAGATAATGTGCAGAACTTACAGATATGTCATGCTTTCCAAATCTTGAAACGCAGACGGAATGATCCCGTTCAATTTGTTCCCATGCACGTTGCTGCAATCAAATATAAACTCAATGCTCTCCCTAGACTGTATGAAGTTGTAATCCATATCTTTAGATAATAAAATGGGATTCTTACAGGCTATTGAGATTTGTACACGAGCTCAAGTTTTCGGGTATAAGTCCTTCAAGTTGGTTGTTAGCAACATTTCTGCATAAAACATCGTATTTATAAATTTCTTTATTGAAGAAGGAACCATTTGATAACATTTTAAAAATTGTATAAAGGAAACAAGATTTACAAGTCAAACAAGTCGGTGAGCTTCCCAAGTTCTGGGGGAATATGTCCGCTGAGTTGATTATCGTTTAATTCCCTGAAGAATACACGAGAAAAGGGCAGTTAATGATTTTTCATACAAATTAGTGGACACCATTAAATATAAAAACATGTAAATAATTATTAGATCATAAGATAATCGAAAAGGGATAAAACAACAAGTGCAAAACATTCTTACAAGTAGTGAAGTTTAGTCATATTTCCCAGCTCTGGAGGGATGGTACCAGTAAGCCTGTTCCCATGGAGGTACCTACATCACAAGACATAACCATGCTTTAGGAGACGGGAAACGGAAACAGAAAACAAAAATAGTAGTAATTGGCAGGAAAGCAACTAATACTTACAACTTCTCAGTGTAAGTTAAATTTCCCAGAATCGGCGGTATAGTTCCGCTCAAATTATTGCAGCTTAAATCTCTGTCAGATAAAGAAAAGAAATATTGATTGGTTGCATCCATACAAAATCTTAATCTTAATGACAAAAAGTAAAAACAATTTTCAAGAAACTTCGAATGAAATGAGGAACACAGACACTTACAATACTGCAAGTGCCTGCATCAAGCCGATAACCGACAGGATTGGTCCAGATAGACGATTGCCTTGTAAAGACCTAGCATATGCCAAAAAAACAGACAACATAAGCCATTATGCAACTTAACTCGCCATAACAAAGCCAAAGAAAGAAAGATAACCACTACTCACAGTGTAGCAATTTGCAAGAACCCAATATTGAACGGAATCTCGCCAGTCAGATCGTTATATGATAAGTCCCTAGTATCAAAGTATGCGTTAAATTTAAAAATCCTGAAAGTTATTTATTATTAATGTGAACTTTAGAGTCATGGTACTTACAGAACCTGGAAGGCAGTGCAGTTACCAATGTTCTGTGGAATCGAACCGGTCAAACTGTTGTTCCGGACATCACTGGCCATAGAATAAATAGACAACTTGAGAACGCAAACGGATTAATAAAAAGAAGTTAAGGTTACTAGAGTAAAGTGATATGCAACTTACAAGTACCACAAACCCGTAAGCTGGCACATATCTGGTGAGAGTGAACCGACTAAATTGTTCTCACGCAAACCCCTAGGGTGGCCACATCAGCACAATTAAGTCCATATATAGTCCAATAGTGTCGCATAATCTGAACTAAGAATTAAGCCAATTTTAAAACATCATAGTACCACATGACATTATATACTTACAGATATTGCAGAACTTCATTCCAGTATATAAGCCTTGGTATTTCACCGCTCAACTTGTTTTGCGCCAGATCGCTGAATGGAGGCATTAATCATATTAGTCCATTTATCGACCGAATAAATTACTTAAAAGACTTTAGACCTTACAACTAATTTAAGCTACCAATGTGATATTATTAGAAAGGAACAATATAGAACTTACAGAATTTTCAAGTTCGGAATCTGAGACAGTGTTGAAGGTATTGGACCAATCAACCGATTATTTTTCAGCATCCTAGAAATCATCATCCGCAAAGCAGATAAAGAGAATTAAAAGAAAAAGATCAAAATGGGGTTCTTTTTTTTCCTTCGAAAAGGGGAAGGGGATTCATCAAACTTGGAAATTCATATGGAGAAAAAGCTGGCACTACAAACTTACAAGGCTTCGAGCTGTTTCAGCTTTGAAATTGAGAAAGGAACATCTCCATCCAACTCATTGAAAGAGAAATCCCTAATCAAAATGGTAATAATAAGTGAGATAAACTAACCAAGCATATCAATGGTAATGAAACGCCTTTGATTTCGTCAAGTTAACATGTTCCATTCCGAGACATAACACTATTCAAATAGACCCTATCCAACGAAATCAAAGGCGTTCCATTCCGAGAATGAACACTATCCAACTAGATCCTATCCAACGAAATCAAAGGCGTTTCGTTCCGAGAATGAACACTATCCAACTAGATCCTCCGAAGCTAGTTGTAACAAGTCTTATTATAATCCAAATGCAGCAGCAAAGTTCTCTCTTTTCTATTGTTTTTTAACCATTTTTTCAGGTCAAGAACTTCTTAAAATATTATATTCAACTACTTACAAGCTTTGCAAAGCTGAGCAGTCTCCAATCTCATCTGGGATCTGTCCTGAAAGTCGATTTCCCCTTAGATCACTGTATATACATAATTCAGAGAACCAATCAATTCTTCCATCAAGTTACATTAAAATCACTTCCACCTTATACTAAAAATCACAAGGTTTAAGACTATACATTGAGGCCAAACTCTTGAGTTGTCCTATCGCGGGCGAAACTTCGCCATCAAGATTCAATCCTGATAAATTACTACCAAATTTTGGAAAAAACTTATGAAATTAGTAGGGATAAGAAAACCCAAAACGTAGATAACTGAACATAGGAAATCAAAGAAACCCACTATTACAAGATTAAAAACAAAAAGAAAACAAGAAAATATATATAGAGAGAAAAAAACTCACAGTGCAATGACATTAAAGGTGAGATTATCACATGAAACACCTCTCCAGACACAGTAATCCGAGGATGGTGAGTCTGTCCAGTCATACAAAACATTATCCACGTCCCTAAATGACTTCTTTATCTCCAGCAAAGTAGTCCCTTTTGAATATTCAGAACATTATTCCCAAAATACCAAAAAAAAAAAAAATAGTACTCCCTCTATTCCATAATATAAGTCATTTAGTACATGTAGAGAAAATTAAGTAAGCAAAAAATTAGGTTTTTTAAAATAAAAATATCAATATTACTCTATTAAGTAAGACTTGTATACCTCTAATTATATTTAAGAGAGTAATAGTGATATTTTGACTAAAATATACTATATTTTTTTTTTGCTTTCTTAATTTTGGATAAATGTGGCAAACTACTTATATTAACTTATATTAAGGAATGTATGTAGTACTATTGATAGATTCTTGAAGATTAAACATATGAAAGTAAAAAATTTATAATACTATAATGGTCAAAAGAAGTTGTTAAAATGGGAATATTAAAGGAACTGAAGCTTCCTTAAACAGTGTAAATAATTAACAAAAAACCCATTAAAATATTAAGTAAAATCATTAAATGCTTAAATAAACAATGAAACAACAGAATCCCACAAACCCAATAAAATAAAGAAAAGAAATTAAACAATCATTCAACTTACCATCATCTGATTTAGCAAAACTGAAGCTCAAGAACAAGAAAAATGCCACCAGAAGAAAAACTTCAAGAAAATGGTTTCCAAGAAAAAACCCAAATGCATATACCATAATTGTAAAAAACCCAGCTCAGAAATGCCTAAATATTAACAAGGGAGCGATAACATCAAGTCAAAAAATTTCTTGAAGATGAAAATAGAAGAAAAAAAGCTCTGTTTTTTTTTTTTGTAGCTTCAGTAGTTGTAATGAAAACCCAGTGTTGGATTTCACCGACATTAATGATAAAAGAAAAAAGGAAAGAAAGAAAATAATAACTGAGGGAAATTGTGAAAAAAAATGTGATATGTAATGTAAGAGAAGATCTCAGCTGAAGCTGAGGCTTTTGTTCAATCACATCCTTTCTCTGTTCTTTGTCATATATATATGAGAGAGAGAAGTGAACTAGTTTAACTCGAGTTTGGACAAGTGGCAGCAGTTTACTAATGCAACGTTAGTGACAAGAGTGGTTTAACTCGAATTTATATCAAGTGATAGTAGTTTGCTGAATGCGGCATAGTAATCATTAATTTACCCCGAGCTTACTGCGAGTGAGTGCAGCTTACTATTGAGGCATTAGTGACCATTGACCGGAGTAGATTAACATTATACACAAAAGGCGATATCTACACCCCAGGGTCCTGTCACGGGTCGTCTCTCGAGGGTCTTAGACGCACGGTGATGCCGAGTGACCTAAGTTCCTAGCCCCTAGTCACTCCCGGCTTCTTGAAATAATCGAAATGAGACAAACGCTTATCGATGGCAAATTCGTAAATAAACGCAAATAAATGGCACGGGACAAATTGCACGAAAATCACTTCATTGATTTGAATGCATGATTACATTAGTTAGAGTATAGTTTAAACGTCCAAGACGACGAGGGGGAGGAGTCGTTTGAACGTGATTACAATTGCTTGCTTGCTTGTTTGCTAATTTTTATTCCCCCTATAAGAGCTTAAAAGACATTTACCCAAGTGGCAGGAGTAGACACCACATTTCCGATGAGGTGGGAAAACTCGTATACAACAAAATACAAGTTATATACATAAGCTAACCGTCCTATCCGGTCCTCAAGGATGTCTCTAGGACATACGTCGAGTTATAGAAGTTTTGGGACCGGATGGCACGCAAAAATGCGGAGCTAGGCCGCTGCTGGGGCGTCTTCCGCTGCACAGTTGGGGCGCAGCTACAGTAGTTGTGCGTGCAGATTGGGGCGCTGCTGGGGCATCTTCGGCCACTGTTGGGGCGCAGCTACAGTGCACGCTGCGTAAGGTTGTGGCACAGCTACAGTGCCTCGGCCAAGCCATTGGGTCGCAGCTACAGTGTTTCTTGCACCGAGGTTAGCCGACGTCATGCACCACTTGCTATCGTGCAACGACTTGGTGCGCCCAACATCGTCACGGTCGCTGAGAGATGCTATATTCGTGCGACCCGTGACAGCCCCCACCTTCCAATCCGACAGGAATTGTGGAGGATGTTAATTAAGGTGACATAGCGGCTCGACTGGTGGGAGGTCTTGTTTTAGCCAACCGCAAGAAGTCACCCACATTGTAGGGTTTAAACTTCCACATTGCAGTTTCCATTATTCGAACATGCGCTCTTGTACACAATCTACCACCCCGAACCCACTGAGCTACCCTTGCAGATCGTAGTAGTTTAACCTGAGTTTGGAGCAAGTGGTAGTAGGTTGATAATGTGACACCAGTAACCAGAGTAATTTAACCGAAGCTTGGAGTAAGTGATAGCAGTTTACATTCTTTTAAATCTATTTTTTGTGCTTTTTAATTATGTATTGTTACTGATAATTGTTATATGTTGGTGTTTACTTTTTTATTTTATTTTTAAAAAGAAGAGGTTATGGGGGATGAATTATTTGGAGGTTGGGGGTGAGAAGATAAAGTTAAAAGACCTACTGGCAAGGGCTCTGCAACAAATGCCTGCAAAAAAATACAGTAAAATTGCTGCTCTATTTTTTTTTTTTTTTTTTGGTAAAATAAAGTTTGAGTGGGTTCGGTTCCGGTCATCATCGGGGGTCATGGCAGGTCCTAAGGACCATAGTTTCGCTTACAGAACGCCCACCAACACAGTTCTCACGTCGGCATTGGGAATTGAACATTCGACCTTTGTAAAGACGTGTCAAATCCTTACTTGTGTTGGTGTAAAATTGTTGCTCTCTCTTCTCAATATAGCCCACGTAGCACACAACTCTCTGAAATACTGTGGGGATTATTATGAGTTTGTGTACTGTTGACTCTCTCTCTCAAATTCCTATCACCTATCCACATCCGTCGATTTACAAAATGCCTTGGTCAAGGGACTTACATATAGGTGGAGGTTATGTTTTCGGGTCTTTCTCTCTACAACAAAGAAGATATTTAAAGAGCAGTTGTTCATTCTATTTAAAAATTTAAACGTCAAATTAAGTAATATGAAGATTAAGTTTGTATTTCACATGTGCAGAATGAACACATATTTCGCAATGCATCATGAAACAATAAGGTAATGGCCTAATGGGGTGTCTAAAACTTGAGAAATTTCTGGGGCATGAGTCCATCATAAATCCCTCTCTTATTAGAGATGAAGAGCTGAATATGGTAATATCTTTACTCTTGAGGAGTGGGAATGGTGTGGGGGTGTTTGACAAAGACTATTTTTTTATGAATAAAAAATTATCCATTAATAATAAAAATGGCCGGGGACATTATAATCTGAATACCTTCCAAACTCTTTCTCTAATACAACAAAAGAGAAGAGTTGTGGAAGGAAATCAAATAAGACAGAAAATAAAAGTTACACAAGATAACAGATAATAACCCACACCCCAAGTATCCTAGGTGGGAAGCAACTAAAATTAGTACTAATAATAATCTAACAAACAAACAAAAGATAGTCTTCTCCGCAACATCTTCATCGCCATTCTCGAACTACAGAGGCAAGCACTTGGTTTCAACATCTTTCGCAGACGGTGATTCAAAAGAACATGAGCGTATCAACGATCTAAAAAATCGCCTAAAAAAGAGGTGGAAACTCAAGAAAGGGCCCAAATCTAATATGGGTAACCATGTCATTCCACCAAGGCAATGAGCAACAAGCCGATCTAAGAAGATTGACAAAATATCTCACACCGAAGTCTTGAATCTTGATGAAAAGCGCACAAGAGAAAGTCCATCGATGTCTGTGGCCAAAAGGAGGGGCGAGGACACAAAAATGAGTGAAAAATGGCTAGATTCGACCACCGTTCTGATATGGACCAGGTCCATTAGATCATGTGGTACAGAACTAGCAACATCACTACAAAATAAGATAGAGACAATTATTTGATAACGTGACTAATTTTAGACCATAATGTCTATGTGGATCTGGTTCATATCAGAAAAATTTATTAGAGAATGGAAGAGGAAGAAGATATAATTTTTTGTTGGGAGGGATGGTGGGTGTAAAAAAGACAACGTTTGACAACTAGTAATAGTATAATAGTCATCATAGCTTAAATCTAGTACTAGTAGTACTGTCAAATTTGTTTCACTACTTTACACATCAGGATATATATTTGTTTGAAATTAATTTTGATCGTCAAAATTTTAATTCTATACACGTAATTAAGTTCCACACATATTAAAAAAAATGCGTTTCGTAAACTGGAGGGTCGTATTGAATTTTGAGTCCATGCAACAATATACAGCTGTTGTGTAGTTTTTGCTAAGTTAGTGTAGTTCCTTGTTTATACCATGTCCTATTTTGAAGGAATTGGAAATCCATTACAAGGTTTTAATGGTGTAATAAGACATTTTGGTGATAGAGGAGACAATTATTTTGGTAAGTATAGTGCAAATAAATTTTGGTAATTTAATTGCTTGATTAGATAGTTAAAATGTGTACAGACGATGTCTGCAATATATAGAGGAGATAATCTCTCTTATTTGTACTGATGCTCAAACATATTCTTCTAACTAATTCGTTTAAGATCTAAAGAATATTTTGACTAATTTAATGAGAATTCTTATAAATATGTAACAATTATAATTCCAAGTATATTGAGTTTAAGATCACGTGTCTGGGGAGATGTCTATCAGGATACGTCTTGGCTATTACGCGAAACAACTGTTTATGTGCAGAACAATTCTTCTACCGTTGGATGGTCATCCAACATATGAGATAAATAGGTGATTTTTGTTGGAGAAATTGGATTTTCTCAATGAATTAAAGTGCAATTAAAGTGTCGTGAGGACATATTTGAGCTAATACAAATATATTCTACACCGCTCGGTTTTGAATGTTATCGAGTTTATCACGAAGTGGGTTGCGCAAGCTTCGTGATGATATATATAACATGTGAGAAAACCAATTCTTGGTGTGAATGATAAATTAGCTTGAACTTGTGTACGGCGCGACACGCGTACACGAATGCCGGACAAAAATACGCGGGCCTGATCAACCACGGTTTTGCTACCGGTTTGAGTTTTGCATATTCAAACTTTGCTGCAATATGCTGCTGAAAACAGCTGGAAACGCTACTGAAACAGCTGTAACAGTTGTAAACAGCTGCAGTTTGCAGCCGAAAAAATGAGAAAATTCAACGTTCAAAGTTTGCTGCTGTAACAGCTGTATTTGAGCTGTTTTCTGCCTATAAAAGGAGAGAACTTCAGCAGTTTTGAAGTATAAAAAAATTAAGCATCTAATAACATCAAAGAGCATCCAAAATCTCAGCAAAATTCCCCTTTTCCTTTGCATATTTTTCTGCATTGTTTTCCTCCACTTTGAACAAGCATTTTTTCTAAGAGTTTCACACCGTTACAAATCGATTCGAAGGTTTCCTTTCTTTCGCTTCAAAGAAAACGGAAGTGTTTGGACGTTGTACCTTGGGAGTTCATTGTTCTCGAAGGCCTGAAGCTGATAAAAGGCAGGACAAATTGAACTTAAGGGGAAGCGGATTACTGCTGTCTCGTCCAGGATTTTAATCCAAACCGGTTGAGGTTCTAAGTTTTATTTTAAATTGTTGTTTTCAGTCCAGAATTTATTTTTCTGTCCAGAAATTGCTGTTTCTGTCCAGAATTTAATTTTTCTGTCCAGATTTAATTATTTTCAGTGCAGAATTTATTTTTCATTGCAGAATTTCTGTCCAAAAATTGTTTAACCAGTGCAGTTTAATACTCCCTCCATTCCTTATTAATTGTCGTTTAGGAGATATCTATGTATCTAAATTAATTGTCGTTTAAGGTTGTTTTATTAGTTGTCAACAATTTATTCCAATTATACCCCCTCAACATTTTCATTTCTTTATGACAAAGAAGTGAGAGAGAGGGAGGGTGGGGGATAATATTGGAAGTTTAGGTGAAAAATGACAACTTCCTTAATTTTTTCAAATTGTCTAAAGAGTCTTATATTTAGGAATGGAGGGAGTACTCAGATTTTTCTAGTCAATATCCTAGAAAAAATAATATGTACCAACAATTTTATGATATTTTTAAATAAAAGTTGTTTCTGTATTTAAATCATCCAACAGTTTTCAACAATACAAACGTGCATCAGGAAAAATGGTGTTTCCGCACCATAACCACAACGTCCAGGACTGGAGTATAAACTTGGAGGGCAAGAGGGCAATTGTACATTATTCTTGGATAGTAAGATGCAATTATGGGTTCTTGAAATTCAACCTTTCAGTTACCAACAAAAAAGAATATCATTGCTGTCAAAATGACATATTTAGCTAAATTCATTGGATACTTTTTCTTTTTTTGCTAATTTTAGATTGGTTCAACAAATATTTTACATGATTTTAAAAGTACTGTTTTTGTAATATTCTCATTTTTTATTTGATGAATTATAAAATACTATCCAGCGGAAATTTTGATTTGCTCTGAAATAGAAGGATTACATTTTACAGTCACCAAGGAACAAGGACAATCACAAGGTCAATAGCCTAGTGGGACTATGGCCTGTCAAATCGTAGGTTCGATACCCTCCCATACATGGGGATGCTTTAAATTTCCCTTTTTAGGATTTTTTTTCTCTTCTTGTGAGGCATTTCTATTTCTCCTTCATGGGGCAACTATCCAGCCGGACTTAAAAAAAAGGAACAAGGACATAATACACAGTAGTGTAGACGACAATACAATGGTTAACTGAACTCTAGGCAACAAAACAACTTTTTTTTTTTTTTCTCTCTCTTCTCTTTCTTCCCCCTCTTTTCCTGCTGCGAGCTTTTTCTCCTTTTTTCCTGCTGCCTCTGATCAGATTTGGCGATTGGCTCTGGCTAATGGTCGAATCTTGGTCAGTTATCTGCTTTTGTTCACTTTTGGTGTCTTCACCCTTTGCTGTAAATCATGATAGAGTTTTTTCAATGCATTTTTATTCAAGATTCAAGACTCGGATGCAAGATCAACTTCATATCCTTCCAGATCTGAAATTTACCTCTATACCCGGAGTTGTTCTGGGCCCTTACTCAATTTTCTTCATCTTTCCAAGACAATCTATGGAACGGTTGATACGTCCATGGTCTCGTAGATTGTTGAATTCTAAGAAAGGTATTGAACCGAGACTGCATCACTGCTTTCGAGCGATTTTGGAGAAGATGTTGCGAAGAATTTTATTATGTATTTATTTTTTTTTCTACTTTTTGTAGTGTTTACCCGGTCCAGGGTGTAGACTTTTATCTGTTATCGTGGTGGTCTACACCATTGTATAACTTTTATTTTTCTTGTATGTTCTTTTTATCCTTTGATTGTAATGGCTTCGGCTATTTTATGATTAATGGATAATTCTTATTTAGCAAAGACAATACAATGGTTAACTGGTTGTATACCAACCCTAATCCACCAAACCCTTTCCTATTTTAGAAAGTTAATACTCACTCCGCTGCAAATTATCTGTTCAGTTTATAATTTGCACGTTAATTAATGTTTGATTAAATTCTAGAATAGAATATGATAAAATGTCAAAAAATATCCAATTTAATTTTACTCAGAATTAATTTTACCCTCTTTTCAATCCTTATCATTTTCTCCATAACATCCAATGTAAGGCCTATGATTGAATAAAAAAAACTATTATTAATGAACAATTTACTTGGGAATGAAGCTGTCATTGTGGGACTTGCCCTACAACCCTCTCACATGAGTTGATATTGGGTCTAAATGCAAAGTATGCCCCACTTAAATTTATGTGAGAGAGTTGTAGAGACATTCCCAAAAGAGCAGCTCTATCTTGAAATTTCCCAAGGCCCACAAGGTCTGACAAAGGCAGTCTAGACTCTAGATAATATGGTCGACATACAAACCCATTTTAACGGGCTCTTTAACGTCGTTAACATCGTTGTCAATTTTTTGTTCTTTATGGAAAGAGGAATTAAGTATTTCTATACAAATATTATTGCCTTGTTTCTATTTATAGCTAAGACTTTTATTTTGCACATTATTTTTTAGATGACAATATTAACTAATTAATCAAAATATGGTCGTTTCAAACAAATTTTACAAACAACAACTCATTTTTTTTATCGGAGTTAGGGGTATTTTTGCTATTTTACTATATCCCTCCTCATTTATAACACAAATTTGAGGTTTGAAATGCACTTTTAGTTTGAAATTGTCATGTTTTTGTTAATTTTTTAAATGTGTCATTTCAAAAATAGTCTATAAGTAAAAATGTTATGAATAGAATTTTAGTTAAACATAGAGACCCAAAAGTAGTTTTTGGGTAAATTAACAGATTTTTCAACAGAAATATACACAAAATACAATTAGTGAAGGTAGAGACAAAATTGATCTTATGGTCAAGAATAAATTTACGTTTTGAGTTTAAACTCTACTCAACACTTCTAATGATCCACCCTTTCTAATAATAACTTTTTAAAAAAAAATATAGTGACAAAATAAATTTTAAAAGTTTCTTTTTAAATGTCCATCATAATATTCTTTCTTTTTAGACTATATGGATGCAATAACAGTAGTTTAGTATAAGTAATTAGTTGGATAAATAATGAATTATAAATAGTGCTAGTAATGATTAGTTTAATGTTCCCTTTGTGTAAAGAATGCTTCTCTAGGTGAAACATTGTTCTTTTCAAATAGTGATTTAGCCACGTGATTGATATACAAACATTGTTGGATAATTTGGTTTATTAAATGTATTGAATTGTAATTAGAGTGTCGTGAAGACAATTTTGAATCAATATTATTATATGTTATACCGTTTGATTTTAAATATTATTGAGATTATCACGAAGTGTGTTGCGTTAGTTTCGCAATGATATATAACATGTGAGAAAACTAATTCTTTGTGTGAATGATAAATTGGTATAAAGTTGGGTGATTGAAATGTGGTAAATGAATATTAAAACCACATCCCCACATGAGTTGACTATGAAAGTGAGAATCACTTTATACGTAAAAGTGGTTTGCATGAGTTTAAAATATCTTGCCAAGATTATGCCCCATATTAAAACTTCGTTCATGCCCGCACAGGGAGTGCGAATTCAAGGCTCGACGAAACTAAAATAGATTGAATTTGTATGTGGGCGCGACCTACACACATAAATGTCGAACCAAAACTCACGGGTCTGATCAACCCACCAATCATGATTAAAAGCTGGGGTTTGGGAGCCTATAAAAGGGCAGCGTTGCCCTGCCAGAATAATCCATCTTGAAATCCTCTCACCTTGCATTTTTGTTATTCATCATATTAGCATTCTGTTCAGTAAAGTTTATGGCCACAATTCGATAACATCAGTAACTCCATACAAGAAGACGATCATCCAACATTAATAACTCTAAACAAATGTCATGGTCGCAGTTTGAAATCTTGGTCATTCTTAAGAGAGAATAAGTCATCATCCACTTTACCATAACTGATATTGATTGTTCAATATATATCGTCACTTTAACGTTTTGTACTATAGCCGCTGCTGTGTATATAGGCCTGCAAACGGGCCGGATTTTATCCGTATCCGACTCGAATTCGATTTTTTTTAGGATTTGGTAAGAACTCCAGACTCATATACCCGCATTCAAATCCGTATAAGAGTAATAAAATGATTACATATATGAAATATAAAAAATCGTATTCGTTAGACCTGAATCCGTTTCAGCATATATATATATATATTTCAGTTATAAATATTCTGTCTCATTAAGGTCAATAATATCAAACTATATATGGGAGCATCATCCCCTAACAGATCATAGTTATTCAAGGGTTATTTATTTTATATATATATATATATATATATATATATATATTTCAGTTATAAATATTCTGTCTCATTAAGGTCAATGATATCAAACTATATATGGGAGCATCATCCCCTAACTGATCATAGTTATTCAAGGGTTATTTATTTTATTTTGAGGAGGCTTCTGAATATTTATATTGAATTGAGATCGATATTCTGGTTATTTATTTTTATTTGAATTTTGAACTTTGAACAACAATATGATTATGGATTGTATTCTATTTCGTAGAATTATTTGTAGATTATAGTATAATTGGGGTGAAGTAACATATGATATGTAAGATTGTTAGATTAAACATGTATGTTTTTAATTAGCCAAAATAGAAAAGTAAAAACTATGAGGATTGAAATTTTTTGAAACGAGTTTTACTATATCCGTATTCGGATCCAAATCAGCGGATCTGGTAATACATATTATGGATCCGTTAAGATGCGGATACGAATTCGATAGAAAAAGTTTAAAATGGATATGAATTCGGATAGATAATTCCGTATCCGTTTGTAGACCTATGTGTATGTATATATAAAGTGGGACCGTATATCACATGCAAAGCGTTTTTGCATGGAAATGCACCCAACAACAATTGTTCTTAATCACGTGATCATTCAATGACACCATTTAAGGTTTACTTTTGTGGGTCCCATTCATCTCCTACTCCTATTCCCTCTCCCTCTCGACGTTGGTTCGGAACGAGGCAATTCCACACGTTTGAAACTCTTTTCGTTCGTTAGATTAAATTTTGACGGTTATAATTAATTTAAAACGAACACATGTTTTGAATTCATGACACTTGATCAATTTTTTACTATCCGGAACACTTATTCTGAGCATCATCATACTTGTTTTGAACATTAAAACACTTGTCGTGAATATCATAGCACATGTTCTGATACGTTCCGTATTTACTGAAAAGGTATTGTTCCGCATAGGATCCGAACCGCTCCCTCTCTATCAAATTTATCGACGTACTACAACTAGAACCAACTAATTCAATAGCAACCCCTAACGACTCAACCCTTTACCAATCTAGCCAAGAAAGAAAAATACAAAATAAACATAACTTACTAATGTTTTTATTTTACTTAAACATAAGTAACTTACTAATATTTTGTATTTTTCTTTCTAATAAGTAACTTAAGAGGATTTTTAAAACATCGGGGGTGATTGTCCCCATCCCCGAGATTTCTAAAAATATTATTAGATATACTAAATTTTATATGTAGTTCGGAATATTTTATCAAATTCGCCAAATATGTAGTTTCGGCATACTGTTGCAGTTTTCGCCTCCCAACACCAAATTACTGGCTTCGCCCTTGGGGCGTGACGACTGACGAGATGGACTATTGGTTTATGATTTGATTTGCTGAGGGGTCTGAAATTTTGCTCTTTTGGGATGAAAATGTTTGTCATTGTTTCTATAATTATTTCAATTTACAAAGAGTTGAATAAAGAACTCCTAATGGGAAAAGAAAAGAAAAGAAAAGAAATGAGTATCTATCTAGAGGTTCGGCAAAAGAATCCGTTGAGTGTAAGCGATAGCTAGATTCTTTGTCTTATGGTTTGTTGATTATGCAAAAAAAATATGCATAATAATGCACAATTAGCAGAACATTTGATTTTGAGTTGGAATAGTTCGAGGGACGAAATGTGTAATGGAGGTAGAGAAGGAATTTAGGGATGGCAATGGGGCCGGGTGGGGCAGAGATCCCGTCACGGCCACGCCTCTTCCAATGCATCTCCATCACTGACCCAGCTCCATTATTGAGGATGGATGGGGTCTCATCCCCAACTCAGGTGGAGGCTCAAGCCCAACTGGGAAAGAGCGGGGATTCCCCCCCCCCACCCCCACACCACCACCACCACCACCACAAATCCTCACTTTCGTCTCAGCGGAGGCCCAACTTCAACTAGAAAAAATTAGAGATTTTTTCGACAAAAAACTCTAAATAGAACCTTGAAAAAATAATATAGAATTGTAAAATAAAGTATTTAATATCTATAAAACGAAATAGCATTTTAGAAGGATCATACGGGGCGGGATATTATTTCACCCGCCTCCGCCCCCGTTAGACGGGGCCCAAATTCATCCCCATCCTCACTCCCAGTTTAAATCGGAGAATCTCCGGTCCAACCGGGTTGTGCGAGGCCGAATCTCCAATTAAACCGGCTCCATTGCCATCCCTGAGAAGGATATGAAAATGAGTTAAAACCCCATGAAAAATTTAGCCCATCTTACCGGGAGATTCAGTTGCTGGAATTATGTCTTTATAGTTGAACTTGAATTATTAGTGTGATTTATTGGTTGGTCTGCAGTTTTTTGGCTCTTATTTTTGTGCAGCAACCCTCCATTTTCTTACTTAAAAAAGAACCCCCAAGGGCATTTTTGTAATTCATTATTGGAAAGAGAGATACAAATGTTGAACTCAGTAACTATGGTTCTGAGTCGGAAGTTGAATGATGTAATGGTCCAATTGGCATGATAACTTCATTCATAGGGTGGGGTTCAATTCCTACCAAGTACAATAATTAACTCTTTATGAGTTGTTGGTGTATAAACAGCTCTGGTATATGCACGTTGTAAGTAATCAAGGCTAGACTAGACTGACTCATGTATACAGGGAGGCAAACGGGGTCGCTGACGGCCTTGCCAAAGCTGGTGGAAGCACTCAATCTTCTGATGTAGTTTTATTTCATTTTGTTCTCTCTTTTGTTAGCCAAATAGTGGCAGGGGATGCCCATGGGACTTCTTATGTTAGAACTGTGTGTAAATTAGTTCATCCTAACTTAGAGGATATGACTACTGTCTCAAACTCTGTTTTGATTGCTTAATATATATATCTTCTTGTTTGTACCAAAAAAAAAAAAAAAAAAAGTAATCAAGGCTAGAAGATTTATAAAGCAAAAACTAGTTCAAAAATGCCTACTCTTTTATCTATCTCTTCGTTCATGTATTCGCGATTCATTCTAGGGGTGAATAGCGCAATAGAACACCGTGAGGTTCGCTTATGCTGGTGTTTCCCAATAGCGGAACAAACCTCGATCCAATCACTGTCACTTCTGGATTCGAGTGTCCCTTAAAAAACGTGTCTGTAATCTGCAAAAAAAGCAACAACAACAAAGATACAAAGAAGATCAGAACTCTAATACCTGCCCAGGTAATCATTTTCCACGGAAAATTTGAGCATAAAAACTTCGCATTATGAGAATGCAATCTCCGTCTTGCAGCTGAACTTTCGTTAGAGATTTGTATGGTTTTAACTGTTAATTAAAGAAAATTGGTCTGAAATGTATGAATCTTTGGTCATGTTTAAGTATAGTTATGCATCTTGAGCCATGAAAGTATCTAAACTCTTCAGCAGACGAATCTTCGTACCTGTGTACAACCAAAGAGTTTGACCTGCTTAAGTGACGAGCAGCTATCGACAATCAACCCGAGTGCCTCGTTTGTTATTTTGCGACACCAAGATAGATCCAAGCTCAACAACTTTCTTGAACATTTGGCAAGCGATAGGGCAGTGCAGGGGCCAACCTGTTGAGGATCATGAGTCGCATTTAGAAAATAGCAAATAGGCCATTCCAAAAATCAGTAACAAAAAGGTATAATGCAGATATAAAGTTCACTAATCTAGGAAACAATAACGACTTCGTCATCATTAGATTTAGCACAGGCCACACAACTCAACTGCAGGGGTTCTATTATGTTAAAGAACAACTCGATGGGTTTTCAAAGTGAAACTAACATGTCAAAATCTGGATAGGAGCGGATTGACGGTTGGGAGGACGCAGATAAGGTGCCAGAAGCAAACAATATACGAAATTTCCAAATTCAAAGTCATGAATGCAGAGAGTACCAAAAGATATACTGTATCATGCAAGCGTAGTTAACTGATTCACAATCCAAGGAGAAACCCGAAAAGAGAGACTAATGAGATTTAGCTTAAAACAAAATTCATATGAAAACAACTAAGTATTTTGAATTTCAGAACTTGAAAATGGTAGGGATTTTGTGAGAATATTCATACCAATTTGACATTATTCAGTGAAAGATCCTTCAATGACTCCCCGGAAGCTTCCAAGAATGCAGCAATTGCTTCATCACTAGCAAAGCCAAAGAAATTCAGTTCATGTAATTAGAATTTAGAAACAAGAAAAGAGATTGACCGAGTAGAAATTGTCCAAACGAATTTTCCCCTTCAATAAGAAAGAAAGAAACGCGGACTAAAGGTTCAAATATAATGGTCCAATAGACTTCAGTAAGCCTCATATATCAGGTGAAAATGCCTTATGGAACAATACACTCATCCAAGTAAGGGGCTAGATGACCTAGTTTGTTTGCCACAAAAAGAAGAACAGGTCTAAAACGCTTTCGAAAATATAGAATTAGGTACCTGAAATTGCTGTGAGAAAATCTGAGTGTTTCAATAGATCTGCAACCATCAGCTAGAAATAGTAATCCAAGGTCCGTCAACTTTTCTAGGTTTGAAACGTTTAGTGAACGCAAGTTAGGGCTTGAATCACCAATAACTTTGAGAGCATAATTGGTCAAACCCCTGCATCCATAGATGAGACGATAAACATTTAAAGTATTGAATTCTGAGCAAGGTGAACTCAAGAAGCGGAACGAATAACTAACTTACCGACAACGGGCAAAATCAAGTTCTTTAATTCTTTGCCCAGATGTGGCCATTAGCTCATGAACAAATCGATCATATACTGTCTGAATTCCAGCAACAGATAAGACTTCCAAACGTTCAAATTTCTTCAATGAAGGCAGAGCAAGCATTACATCTATGTTTGGGCATTCTTTAATAAAGAGCTCCTTCAGAATTGATCCAAGAGAGGCGGTTAAGTGATCGATGGAAACATGCGTAAGAAGGGAGCATTGGCTCAAATTTACAGACTGCAGTCTAGGTGCTGATGCCAGAATTGTTGTTAGCCCATGATCAGATAAACGAGACGCACCCTTCAGGGAGAAGATGGCTAATTTAGGCAAGCTATTCGAAAACCGAGCAACGGTGTTTCTCATCAAGTAATCAAGATGCAATTGCCCGCAAAGATCAAGTTGAAACACCTGCTTTCACAGCGAAAGAAGAGGATTAGTTAACCAGAACAAACTTAACTTACATTTCTGAATGTCGAAATAAGAGGGAGCAAAGATAACAAAACCTACAAAATTTATGTGTAAAATGCAATTAATTCTTGAGCAAAGACGATAAATACAAGTAATTCTTATTGAAACAAGATAAATTATGCATTGGATGAGTTTACATTTTTCAAATACTTAAAAGAGTAAAGAATCATCAATAACTTAATGAGCCTACCAGAGCGGAAAACCGAGTAAATCATCAAATCGAAGCTTGATATGAAGGCTTTTAACTAAAAAAGATGCATATAAAAAATAAAGAGAAAAGAAGAGTTACCATCAATTCCTTTGTGTTGAGATTCCCAAACATTATGGAAAGCTCTTCTTCTGTTAACCATGTAGAGTCCTTTAGACGTATTTCGGTTGGTGATCCTTTTAAAAGAAGTTTCAAAGTGCGGACATTCAT
The DNA here is from genome assembly GCA_026122235.1 of Vinca minor. NCBI lineage: Eukaryota > Viridiplantae > Streptophyta > Magnoliopsida > Gentianales > Apocynaceae > Vinca > Vinca minor. The sequence goes on from JAOCZM010000142.1 coordinate 6,086,152, forward strand.
TCTCCGAAGATCACATAGCAAGTCAATGAGACTTTGTCTCAAGTGATCAGGGACAAATTCAAGTGAATCTATAGCCTCAGTATTCTGCGAAGCCGCTTTCAAAGAGAGATCCAACAATGAAGGTACATGTTTCCTAGATACATTGCAGCCTTTCCTTGACGGTTCCCATTTGATAAGTTGCTTACCCCAATCCGATGATCTTTTGACCCGTTCCTTAATCATCTTCAATGCAGTAGAAAATGGACCAGAAGATTTCCCTAATTGATCATCAACATCTTCTATCAATGTTTTTTCTTCATTCTTATGTTCTTCACTGTAATTATCTGATCTAGCAAATCTAATGGCCGTTTGACGTCTTTCAAGTCCCCTCCACTCCCTATAATTTTCTGCCTGCTCATCCTCACTAGAGAAAGAATCATCACTGCTGGAATAATCAGACCGAATATCGGTAATCTTTTCTTTTCCTTTCCAAGAATCACAAATCCTTGGCTCCTCTTTCACTTTCTCACCCCTTGATGAACTACTTCCACCACATGTGGCCAATTTTACCAATACACCAGCAAGATAGCGAGCCTTCTCATCCTCATTCATTTCATCAAATGGGTCGACATCTTTGGCATCAACTATTTTTACATCATCATCTTCACTCTCACAAGATTGAATATCAATAATTTCCACTTTCCCCTTAGTAACAACAGGTACTGATTCATCATTCCGAATACCCCTGAATTTCAAGATTAAGTCCCAATTTTATTCTTTCAACATCAGGGGAATTCAATCCACCATTGGAAGAAGCTACATTCTCCAAACCTTGAATTTCAAGATCAAGTCCCAACTTTATTTCTTCACCATCAGAGGAATTCAATCCACCACTGCAAGAAGTTACATTTACATTCAAGTTTCTCTTTTCACCAGAGCCTACAACTCCATTTCTAATCTTTTCCTTCTTTGGGCTTCCAATTTCTTCTGAAACCCCAGAATCCTGATGAACTGGAACAGAGATTCTAATTCTCTTACTCCCAGAATTTCTCCCTTCACTTTCCTCGTTACCCCTTTTACACATATTCGATTCAACCTCTTTCCAGTCTTCGTCTTCACCAATAGACCCCATATAATTAATCCAAAGAAAGACTCAGTTTTTTTTTTCAAGAAACAAACCAAAACCCTAAAACCCCAAAATTCAGGTTCTTGATCGTCAAACAAATGAAAACCCACCAAAAAAAAAAGAATCTTTATCTTTATCAATCAACAAAATCAAAAGAATTAAAAAATTCCCATCAAAATTCACCCAAGAAAATCTAAGAAAAACCCATAAAATTAAGAGGGCTTTTCAAGACCCTAAACCCCCAAAATTCAATTCAAGAAACCAAAAATTCAGGTTCTTAATCGTCAAACTAATGAAAACCCAGAAAGAAAGAAAAAAAAGAATCTTTATCAATCGACAAAATAAAAAGAATGGAAAAAATCCCATCAAAATTCACCCAAGAAAATCGAAGAAAAAACCAAAAAATAAATAAATTAAGAGGGCTTTTCAAGAAAGAAGACAAGAACTGAATAAATATATAGGGTAGTGATAAAGAAAATTAGAGTAGGAATTAATGGTGTAACAGTATGATTATATGTAATATGTGTAGAATCTGATGTCTTCATTAGGGACAAGACTTTGAATTTATTGAAATTTTTTTTTTTTGGTAAGAGCTAAAAAAGGTAAGAAGTATTTGATGTTTAAGGAAGTGTCTGTTCTGCAATTGGAAACTTCTCTGCTTTCCTAGAGCAGAGTTTGATTGGGGCTTTCCTCGTCTTCGTTTCAAAGATCGAACTGTTATTTATAATTTTTTTTTTTTGGTAAGAGCTAAAAAAGGTAAGAAGTATTTGATGTTTAAGGAAGTGTCTGTTCTGCAATTGGAAACTTCTCTGCTTTCCTAGAGCAGAGTTTGATTGGGGCTTTCCTCGTCTTCGTTTCAAAGATCGAACTGTTATTTATAGCTTTCTTCTCCACTTTATATTGTAACTTGGCCCCAAAACTTTTTCGCTCCCCGTTCCCAAAGTTTAGAATTCGCCACTCTATTTTTTTCCGTCCCAAATTGAATGTTAATGTGTGAAAATTAGTTCATGAGTCTTTATATTCTCTCCAAATCAATTGGCAATAAGAGGTATTAACTCATTAACTTAGAAGTGATTTGGATTTTCCTTATGCACTCGATGTAAGACTTTATATTTCAACACTCCCCTCACCTCGAGTTAGAAGTCAATTCAAAACCCGCCACCCTTCTTGGGTCACGTAGAGACAGTTCAAGGTTTGTCACCCTCCTTAGGTTGTACGCAGAGACAGTTCATAATGCCAAGTACACACATCTCGCCTAAGAGATCGCTCTGATAGCATTAAGGAATGCATTGTTGACGTCTAATTGAAAGATACTCCAATTTTTTTGGAATTTGACGCGGCAAAAGTCTCAATGAGTACACACATCGAACTATGGCCATTTTGGCAACCGGAGGCAAAAGTCTCAATGAAAGCCCCTCGACACGAGAGTAACATTTAATCACTAGACGAGATTTTGGACCTTTTAGAGAACCATCAGCCTGAAACTTCAATTTTATAAATTCAACGATTGGAAACAAGCTCATTTTCAAGAGGCAATGTTGCATATGCTCAAATGTTGTTACTCGCAAGGGCGCGCATTTCGGTTGCCATAGAGAAAAATGAGCGGCTTATGCAAAGCTGTGATGCTCGGTATAAGGGCAGATAAGCCAAATAACGTTTATAAGGAGTAGAAAAATTCTCACAAGATAAATAATTATATAATGGATAAACCATAAATGAAGAAGCTGTTTGAGAAAGGTAAGCCGAAAAGACAATTGTTTTGTAAATATAATCGTGTCTCACGTGTACCGTCAAATCGGGACATCCAGAGAAGAAACCGAACATAAAGAGGAGGAGCTATTGACAATTTGACATAGCCCCGCAATTGGGTAAGTCTGGCATGGGCCGGACTCACTGCAGGGTAGGTCACGCAGGTCAATCAGGTGGGTCCTTCCTAATTTATGTGAGAGGAGTGTGGGACCGTACCCATTGGGTCCGTCCCATGCCGAATTTTTTCCCCGCAATTGGGCAAAGTTTCAAATGGAGACGGCAACAAGGCACTGGAATGTTGACTAGAAGTCTCATAAGGAGTTGGGCTGGAGTAGTCAGCGGATTGGGGGCTTTGCATGGGCCTGGCCCACTTTTTCTCAATCGGTCATGACATGGCACCCAATTTTGGGGGACAAACATTTTTGGCAAGGACGGAGTCTCGTCCCTGAAGGCAAGACGGGAGTGGGACTTCCGTCCCCGGTTGACGTGGCGACCCACCGCAGTTTTTTTGCCACGCCGACCGTGACTGAAGTCCCACTTCGCCTTGCCTCGGGATCGAAGTGGGACTTCCGTCCTCCACCACCCGAGAGTCAAGACAAAAAATTGTAATCCCCTATTTTTCCATTAATTGCAGAAATATCCGTTTTCGTTGGAATAGTTGATTTTTTTTTAGCATACTAATAACCAAATTAAGTGTAAAATAAGACTTTTGACGAACCGGACTTCAATAATAATAATATGGCAGAAAAAATAATGGAATCGTATATTAAATAAATAAAATTGTTTGTATTAAAAACTTGACGAATATAACGAATGTATTAAATACAAAGCAAAAATAATCTACGGCTGCGAAGGGGTGTATCTGTGGGTCCTCCGCGGGTTAGTCCTGAGATAGTAGGTGTCGCCGCCCCTAGTTCGCACCGCACTACCATGCTCCGCCTCGACGACTCAGCACCGTCGTGGTCGATTCAGTATCGTCTCTCGCTGGAGTCTCGGGCCGGATCTCGTGAGTCTGCTCAAGCGTCTCGTGGGCTGGTCCAGTCTTGATCAGACGAGGGCGTCGCAGCAAAAATACATGTCCGACTGTCCCCGACGACGAAGTCCCCGCACCAGGGATGGCCCCCCGCTTGAAAATCGGGAGAATCGGTGACTTGGGCCGGGCGAATTGGTATTGAAATTGAAGGGGGTACATCTAGCCGAGTCCCGCATCGAGCAGAGAGACCGAGTCGGTTACTCTCGCGGCTGGGACGGACCCGCCTCACCGCCACGCCGCCTCGGCGCCGCGCCGCAAGGTGCTCTTGTGTTGCTTGTCGATTCCGACGAGTACCCTCGCCTCCCAACCTCAGCCCCTACCCAAAGAACACGCTCCCTAGCTGTGTGGAAGGTTGCAGAACAGCAAAGCATCTAAAACATCAGCGCCCGTGATCGGCATGACACCGACTTTCCCTGCAGCTGCGAAGGCATCCTTAATCGCTTTTGGCGGCCCGTGTGATGAGTGACTTGTAATCCTCATTTGTTCGAGTGGCGAGCTCTCGAACTCTTCCAAAGATCACCCCTCGGACGACTCCTCCCGCAATGTAATATTAAATTTAGTAAATTCAAAAATTAAATATGAAAAAAGGAATAAGTACACGAATAAAAACTTACCAAAATGTCCTCAGCTGTAGCGGTGGGTTGAATTCCCATCGCGAGTGACCTCGGGTCCTGATTTTGGGGGTTTATTATGCGGTGAACCGTAATGCGATTGTACCAATCCATGTACTCGGGGGTTGGTGCAATCACATTACCAATGGCGGGAGCAGCGCCCTCCAATGCATCGACGCGTTGGGCCCACAAAGTTATGTAACTGGAGTGGACGGTCTCCCATTTGTTTGTGGCCGACGCCGTCACCGTGTGGATGTCTCGACCCTCATTTGTGCCCTCTATTCATGCCGGGATTGGTACCACCTGCTGGAAGCCAAATTGACGCATTACCCTGTCGGGCAGGTGGTACTCAACCATCTCGAAAGCGTGATCGAGTGGCGTACGGGATCGACACGTCTTAAAGAAGTCAAAATCCCGAGCCACCCTATCTCGCATATACTGCATCTGAGTACGGCCTCACATGAATCAGAAAAAAAAATTAATTGTTACTTTACTTTACAAATAATTTAACTGAAAAACAAAAAACATGAACAATGAAATTGACTCACCCTCTGGTCTTGGTCATCAAATCGAGCTACTCGCGAAACACCAACACATGTGATTTTCGGAGCGTCATGAAACTCCGGGGCATTCCACCTAGCCTCGTGCGGTCTCACCGTCGGCGGGGATCTCATCCGAATGTCGCCTCGGGCTTTCTGCAGGCGGAGAAATGAAATACGCTCCCACGCCCACAGCTGGTCAAAACAAACAAAATCGATTATTAAATATTTAAATCACAAAATCACATTTACATTTAAAGGCGAGAGGACAAACTCGAATCAAGCAAGCAACACCCGCTAATGTCCTTGGAATCGGACATGCATGAGATGCACATCCGGGTGGTACAAATGCGCGAGAACACCGCCCGCCCGAGAATGCGTGTCATGCTCGAGTTACCATCCGGGTTAGAAGATAACGCATGTCGGGCCGGGACCCCGACTTATCCCAGGGAAAAGAAAAGTACCCAACAGGGATGAAGATCAATGCCCTAGCTCTCTGCTGTACCTGGTGGTCGGTAGCATCATTTCGTAAGGGCTCACTAATATGGGCATACACCTCTACCAGCTGCAAAGTGTTCCCCCGATTGCATCATGACCGGGTCTAAATCCTAAAAGATTGCAGGCGTGATCAACCCATCGACCCTTGGGTGTAATTAGTAGTCGTGACTCAACGACACTACCCGGCCCCTCAGTGGGTAGTCCTAGAAGACAGACCCTACGTCCCCTCTAGTGTGATGGTCGCCTCACCGCAACGGAGGTGGAACGTGTGGGTCTCCCGGCGCCACCGCTCAACTAATGCGTTCACGAGAGCGTGATCTACATTCATTTTACCTAACCTACATCAACCTCCCTAAACCTACCCTGTCTATTAGTGTCTATTACCCCCGGGGTTGGTTTCTCTATCAGAGGCGGCGTAAAAGTTCCCCAAACTTTTAATAACCTTTAAAGGTTCGCTCATTGTCGCAACTCCCTAGCCGATTCTTAAGGATCTATGGGATGGTTGTTTGTTCAAGACTGGACGGATCGAAAGGACTGGGTCAAGATGAGCGGGTACTGCCATCTATACAAAAAAAGAATATGCATACAAATTATCAGGAAAAACACAAGTGATTTCAACAAATATACTAGTGACATCGATTCACAAATCACAAATTACCAAAAAAAACAATTTCAAATGTTGTCTAATTCCCTAAAATCACAAATTCTTTACATTTAATTTTGCACATTCACAACATCTCCGCATTTTCACAAGTCTACATGCATAGATACACAAATTACCTAATTCACAAAACCCTAAATTCAAAGATATATCCAATTCACAAAACCCCTAATTTCAAAATTTGCCATAATTTCAAAATTATCCAAATTCACAAAACCCTAAATTCAAAGATATATCCAATTCACAAAACCCATAATTTCAAAATTTGCCATAATTTCAAAATTATCCAAATTCACAATATCAACATTTCACAATATCAACTATTTAAATTCACATTCGTACACAAAACAAGATTCAATGCTAAAGTATCGATTTGAATTTGAATTTGAAAAAAAAATTACCTCCCAATTGAGAGAGCTTGAGGGAGATGAAGGTTGAATCAAGGAGGGGGCGGTGGTTGGCGGCGGCGGGCAGCAGCGGCGAGCGGCGGCCTGTGTCGGAGGCGGTGGAGGAGGGATGGGGGAGGGGGTAGCGGCAGCGGGTGGGTGGTTTGGGGGGGAATTTTTTTTTTACTTAGGGTAATAACTCGACAAGGGGAAGAGGAAAAGGGGTAAAAACTCGGGTGGTGGAGGACTGTGAAGCTCTGGTCGACGTGGCAAAAAAACTGCGGTGGGTCGCCACGTTAACCGAGACGTAAGTCCCACTTCCGTCTTGGCCTCGGGACGGAAGTGTCCTTGCCAAAAATGTTTGTCCCCCAAAATTGGGTGCCATGTCATGACCGATTGAGAAAAAGTGGGCCAGGCCCATGCAAAGCCCCAACGGATTGGTGGAAAAGTCCACTGGTAAGGTGGGCTGGAATTTTTTAGGAGATGGGCTCAGTTGGTGGGCCGAATTAAGTGGACATGCCACTAGGCCCAGGGGCGCATTGCGCGGGTTCTTGGGTCGGGGCCGCGAGTTATTTTTGGATATGCGATGGGACTTTTGTTTTAAACGTAATGTTTTTAAATAAGTATTAAATCCAATTGTAACATATAACACATGTTTTACGTAATGTGTTAGAAAATCATAATAATTGTTTACTCCAAAATATTTTTTTTTGTTGTCGAATTAAAATTTTGATGGTTCATATTTTTTTTAAAGACACTATGTGTTTTGATTTTATAATACTTATTGTGTAAAAACGCGTTACATGATTTAGAACAAAGGTTAATCCGAACAAAACATATATTATATTGGATGTATCACATGTCAATAAATGATTTAGCAAAAAAAACACATGTCAATAAACATATAACAAGTAAAAAAAATGCCAGTATATACAACAACAACAACAACAACAAAATCTTAATCCCAAAAGATTGGGGTCGGCTATATTAACCAAATCAAAAATCACGTAAGGTCATCCACATGAATGCATTTTTTCCATCTCTTTCGATCCCAAATAAAACTCTCATATAATTCTAGCAACTTTATATCCTCTTTTATCACTTCCGTCCAAGTGTTCCTCGGTCTCCCTCTACCTTTTACGCCCTCAATATTACATAATTATTCAATTCTCCTAATTGGAACACTTACCTTCTTTTAATGTGTCCAAACCAATGCAGACGATTCTCTATCATTTTGTCTTCAATCGTTGCTACACCTACCTTCTTCTGAATAGTCTCGTTCTTCACTCTATCCATTCTCGTATGCCCACACATCCATCTTAATATACGCATCTCCGCTACATGCATTTTCTGTCAGTATATAATGATATTTTTTTTGTTCGTACACTACTACTCTCTCAATTCACAATTATATGCCGTCTAGACATATTTTTATCAGTTTTTAATTATCTGTTACTTTAAAAAACCAATAGAGTATTAAATGTATTTTTTTTTCCAAACTTGCCCTCATCTTTAATTAATTCAGTAAACAACTAATTTGAATCGTCCCAACATAAATTTATTAATTAAAGGGTAAAAATGTTTATCTATTTAAATTAATGTATCTCAATCATTTTTTTAATTCGAGTGAATCGTTTCAGTGACACATAAATGAGAACGTAGCTAGTACTATAAAATAAGTCTTTATAAAGGGGGTGCTGATATTGCCAGAGCAAGCATCATCCCGCCAGAGCAAATTCTCAGTGAATGACAGTTTTGTCCTTGAACTTATACGTTAAGATATTTTTATTAATCTTCTTTTCTTTTCTATACTACAATTACTCTCTTTTCTCTGTCCTCTGTTGACCATCGTCTCCACTCTCTCTTCCAATGGCGACTTTGGTTACCAGTCATATCTCATATCTTGAACTCCAAGTATCAATGGTGCCTGCTGTTTTTTCTTTTCTGAATTTTTATCCTGCCCCCTTTCTTTTTATCCCTCTTGCTCTTCCGAGTTCCAATTACTCTGCTTCTCGATTCAGATCTTTCCATGAATAAGGATGGAGAAAATGGGAGCCTTTTCTTATAGAAATATAGGAGCCAATTCCATCAACTTGTGTTCTAGAAATAAGATTTGAAATAGAAGCTTTTTCTTGCAATAGTTTATGTTTAGATGGAAATACTCACAAAGATTTGGGACATAAAACACAGATAATGGAAGAGAAAAGTGGAGAACATGGAAGAATTAGAAAGGAAAGAGGAAAGAGGATTATATCTCAAATGACAATCAAGTGGGATTTGCTGAGATTGCTCTAGGACTCAGGGGTGGCTACTGTCTGTATCGTCTTTGGCCGGAAGGGAGAAAATCACTCTTGCTCAGGAACGGAAAAAAAAGGATAGAGAATTGAGTAAAACATCGAAGATCTTGGACAATGGAGAGGATAATTAAGGCATTAAGTTGGGGAGAGAAGAGAAAAAAAGAAAGAAGATTACAGAATCTTTTAACATAAATGCAGGGACAAAGTTGTCTTTTAAGTACAAATTGCTCTGGCAGGATGATTATTGCTCTGGCAATATAATAGCCTTATAAAGGAGGGAGAAAAAAGGGAAAAAGAACAAGTGGATAAGAAGCCGTCTCTCTACTTCCTCTGCTTAACTCAAAGCAGAGCTTTTTGTTTAGGTTGAAAATGGCGAAATTACAGACCACTGCGCATGTTAGCACCATGATTTCTCCTCCTTCTTCAATTGTGTCTACCTTTACTAGCTTGAAGTTGAAGCAAAGGCAGCAGCGGCGCACTTTTAGAGTGGGGTGCGCATTATTGCAACAAGAAAGGCGAGAGGAGAGCAGCAGCAGGCGATCGGTTTCAATGGCACTAGTCTTTCTTCATTCCGTCTCTTTACCAAAAGGTGCGTCGGATTTTCAGTTGCAATTGCTAATAAGCGCATTACTTGATTTTTAGGGGTAGAAGAAAATTTGGGAAAAAATATAAAATAATGTAATTAAACGGATTTGGGGATAGAAATTAATTGAATTAATGAATGAATTTCTGGGTTTCAGATGCAATAGGGGCTGGCGTTTTCGACAAGTATATGAAAAGGTGACAACTTTGAATATTTCTTTTAATGATTTTAGACTTTTAGTTACTTATTTACTCCGAAATTGGATCTTCACATTTGAAGAGTAGCATGACAATTTAATTTCCATAAATATAGGAGTTTAGTTAGGGGAGTTTAGCTAGGAAAAATCGGCAAAAAAATCATTTGTACCGGTGTATGTACTCATTCCTCTACACAACCAATCATAATTCGCCATGTGCATGTATAATCGGAAGAAATGTCCAAATAGCGAATTCTGATTAGTTCAGTACATGAATAGGGGCATACACGTGGACATGCAATTTTCAACCGGAAAAATCTATTTTGAGAAAGTGATCATTTGGTTACGGGGTTTTTTTTAACTGATTTTCGCGGTGTTTTTTGTTAACAGGAAAAAGTTAGATCCATTAGAGACGTATATACCGGCGGTTATACTTACAAAGATGCAGATTAAAGAATTAGGTAACACCTCCCTTCTAGTTTGAAGGTCCCAAGATATGGTTCAATTTGTATTATTACTAGTCTTTTTTTGGTTTTATATCATCAATCCTTTGTTTTTCGTGACATGCGCCCCGAAATGTAGCTAAATTATCCTTCCTTGATATGTTCTAGTGAGGACCTACCTAATCAACTAAAGAGTAGCTTAGGATGCCATTTCTCACACTGGTTTGCTGCAGTTTAAAAATCTGCTTGTAACTGCAAGGGTGGTAACAGACCTACATTTATGAAAGTATCCAACGTTTCCGATGAATGCCAAGCTTTAGTTGAACGATGGTTTATGGCATTCTTATTGTTAAAAATGATAGTGATGCTTTGGGTTGGTTTGATTATCCTCCAGTCTTCCAGCCTTCTGGTATATCCTACTCAAATCATTTGTGCAAAGTGGCAAATGAACGATCTTTTCGTGTTTACTTCTGATGCTTACGGTTCACCAGAAAACTTTTAAATTCCGGGTTATCTCCATCTTCGTATTGAATCCTTGAACATCCTAAAAGCTTCAACCCCCCACCCCGCCGGAAAGTTTTCATGTCGAAATGGGTAAGGACAGAAACTAGAAATAGCTGTCCATGTTTCCTGTTATTGTCGACTACTTCTTCCTTTGCTCAAATTCTGTTTCGGCTTCAAATTTCTTTTCTACAACTCTGCCAGACCCAAGTCTTTTCACTGTCAGAGAAAATTCGCTGAGGATTTATGTCATGGCATATTTATTTAACTTAATTTGTGACGACTTTGTAAAGTTTGTTTTTAGTTACCATCTCAAATGCCTTTCTTAGATGAACAATGGCACGAAGTGACTAGCTTATATTGGCTTTTAAATTTGAATGCTCTATCATTGCCGGTGCTTACATAGTTATCCTTTTTGGAGGGGATTCTTTATTTACTTCGTTCTCATCTTGCTTTACTTGTTTTCTTCTATACATTTCAAATGTAAGCCTATTTGAGTTATTAAAATTGTATTGTTGTTAGTGATACATCTTTACTTTTAAGTTTAGGAAAATCTTTGGAGGTTGAACAGCCTAAATATGTCGAATGCCGGAATCTGTTACGTTCTGGTCCTGCAGGATCTCTTCGTGTTAATATTCGAGCTGTAAGTCACACTATCTTTGTGAGAAAATCTTTGAATAGGGTATTGATGGATCTCTTTTTGTTAGTCCTAATGATATCCTAAAATGTGAAGGGAAAATTAAATGTTGTTTTGGTTCCTTATTCACGACTTACAACATAATCTTAACCAAATTGTTCATAGGGCTTAAATCATAGCATATCAACTACTCAATTGTATTAAAATTTCTTTAAAAAAATATTCTTTTACTAGTTTCGTGAGTCAGCTAGTTCTCTGAAACTCGGATTTTTCGCCAGTTTGACCAGACAGGCCAACTGTATCTTTCAAAAGAAAACAATTTTTGGACCCTACCGAATTTGATGTTTAATCCGAACCGTTTTCCAAAACGGACCACCAAGTTATCAGTCTGACTGGACAGGCCGAGCTGAGTTTCAAAACCATAGCGTCAATTGAATTATCACCCTATCTTTTTTTATATTTTTTTTATAAATACAAAATAAAGTATTTGATTTAAAAAAAAATCACGTTATAAAAGTCGACTTAGATGATCGTGTCAATCTCTTTCCCATGAAAAAGAAGAAGATAATAATGCCAATCTTATCGAATCATAAACATTACATTTCATAATCTTTTTCATAGCTGCAGGCTGCTATATATATATATATTCATAACTTGAGGCATACTCTTAAAAGGTTCATTATTGGTGACCTCAAAATAAAAAATAAAAAAAGTTTTTTATGACACCTAACACAAAATATAGAAAATAGGAAATTGATTTTAATTGAGTGTATATCAATTGATTTTGATCCTTGAATTGCAGGTAGCACAATATGCAGTAGATGATAGCAATAACAAATCTGCTCTCTATGATGTTGATCAATGCCTGAGGTACGAATTCCAACTCGAAAGCAGAATTCGTGGAATTCGTTCTGGGATTCAAATAGAATTATACTCCAGTCCAACTGGTGCTTCTCTGCTTGTGATGCATCTGTTCCAAGTCCCTCAAATGAGGGCGCCATACGCATCTGTTTCTGTATATATATTTTCGTTATATTTCATTGAAACCGGCCACTGATATTTCTTAAGCATTACCTGCTATGACCTTTTGATACCAATGCATCATATGGTTCTGTCTGTTCATTCTTCTTTTTTTTTTTTTGTGATTTTGAAGATCCTTGGAAGAGCTTGATTCCTTGCTTTTGCATGCATCAAGAAATGAGCCAAATGCCTCAATCAAATCGATGAAGGCCGAGATTGGTACTGCTCTTAATGCATTGGACAGGTAACGATATTGAAACATTCATTTACGTGCAGTTTTTCCAGAATGTAATGAAAAATCTTGCTTCATTCCTAAGATTTTATGATATACTAGAAAGAGTTGATAAATACTAGGTTTTTTTTGTGAACTGCAGCCTTCTCAAAACTGTTCCTTCTGACATTCTTGAGAAGGGGAAGGCTATAGCTGATGCGTATCTCATCCCCGAGGATGATGTAGCTCCTGGGAATCTTGATCCAGAACTCAAACAACTTGAATCAATACTATGAACTTCAGAAGAAAAAACTGCTGATTGTCCATTTCTCTTTTCCTTTACTTCTAATCTGTATAGTTTAATACACATACCTTCACACATAGAATGTACAGAAACATCGAAATTCATATATCAGTGATAGAAAGACAAGTTTTCATTTTACCAATGAGAAGCCTTAATCTAGCCTTGGAAACTACATTTCTCGATAGACTGGCCCAACACCAAGCATACTGATTTTCCATACTCCCCTCTTCATCCCAAATTGAATGCTCATAAGAAAATGGACGTTCAATGCCGGATGAAGGGAGTACTATTTATGAGAGTGAGTCGGGGCTAATAAAAAACTCATCCCTGCTCACAATGCCCCGTCTTACAGTTGGGGTTCGAGATATAATTGTTCCTATTGATGTCGGTAGCCCCTTGTGCAAACATCTTTTTTTTATCTGTTCAACTTGTCTCGTGGAGTAATATTGCTCTAAAGTTTTGATCTTTGGGGCTGGAGGGTTTGAGGTCTTCTTTTCCCTCAGTTGCTCTAAATTGGCACTCTTGCCTTTCTGCCTTTGGAAATGCTTTTTGGTTTGTTTGATGTTGTAATCTGTAACATCCACGTAATCTGCAGATCCTTAATATCTTTCTCTAATCAGAGAAGTTATAAAATTTAATATCATTGTATTTATCATTCTCAATGTTTTTCCATTTGCATTTGGATTGATTTTCATAAAAAAAAGGAGTCAAATGCACTCCCATCTTTTAACTTGTTTTTGAGTGGTTTTTACATTGTAGTGATGTTTGTGGATTGTAATTATACTACGAGTAATTAGCTTTTCAAATCCTTTGTTGGTTTTTTCCTGGATCTATAGGGGTAGTCGATAATGCACTAATTTTGTTAGTCCTAGGATTTTATGGTGCATGTAAGGGAAATATATGATTATTTTAATCATCAGACAAACTTGATCATATGGAGGTCTTTCTTAGCTGCACCTGCTTTTTTCACATTTTTGGATCTTGCAGAATTTCTTGGCCTTCAAGGTTGTATCTTTGAATGCTTTTAACCTGCTAACAACTAAATCTGGTTTTATTAGGTGCAACTTATGATAAAGTGACATATGAAGTCCAAGTATTCTGGGTTTGGTTTCTGGATGTTAAAGAGGACCCTTTATTTATATGTTTGAAAAAGAGGATGAGTTTGTGTATGATCTGTCTTAATGCATAAGGCATGTATTGTAGAGCACTGATAAGTGATAATGATCTGGGTTGCAGGCTTGTAAATTCAATGTTGACATATATTGTGATTGAAAACTGTTATTAGAAGTCGAACGATTTCATGTTGTGCTTTTTTCTATATTTTGTTTATTCTTTTTTGAGTTCTTGTTCAGATATTTTGTTGACCAAGTGAGATAATGCTATAAGGAATGAATGGAGTATTGTGTCAATTAGTACATTAATGTCATTTTGTGTGGTTATATAATAGGACATTTTGCTTGTTTAGGAAAAACATTTTTTAAGTTTTGTTAGGAGGGCTGAAGCTCTCACTTGTATAGTAGTACTTAAACATTGGATTGGAATCTTATACTATTGAAACTCTTAGACTAATGAAGGCATCTTTGTTAACTCAAGACTTTTCTTCCACATGACATTCCTCTTGTGAGTTTTCTTGATCTTCTTGGATTTTCAAGGTTGTACATTGTTTTTAATTTGGGCGATCATGATCTTATGTGCAGTATTTTGTTGAAATAAGGTGCATGAAGTTGTTTTCTTGGCCGATTTTCGGTGTGCAAAGTGTCAGCACAGGGTAGCTGAAGTTATGGCCAAAATGAAAGGTAAATGTTTCCTTCTTCCCCATCCCATAATTTCTAGCTTTTTTTATTTTATTTATTGTTTTTAGCATGAATTTGGCTTGTCATGAAAAATGAGATTCTAAAGATATATTCCTATAGCCGCCATATTAAAAAGTTAAGTGTTAAAGAATTGTCTCTCTTCTCTTCTCATTCTTTAGTAACGTGAATCAAAATTATCCGCATTTATTCTTGGTAAAATCTATCAAGAATATTCAACATAGAGGGAAATAACTCCAAGTGTCCATATATGATAAGATCACAAGATTCAAATTTCCAGAACATTATCTGAATTCCAAATAGATTGAAAGCAAAAGAATAGTAACATTAATAATAATAACAATAATAATAATACAAGCACATAACCACTTGCCAAGTACCAATTGTGACTACAATATCAAATAAGGGAATAATAAGGTACTTCCTTCATTTCGTAATATAGAATCTTTCAGTCGTGTTTAAGTTTAAAGTTTAATCTTTCAGTCGTGTTTAAATTTAAAAGTTTAATCTTTCAGGATGTCATTTCACCAATTGACTCTGGAATTTTTCCTCCCAGGTTGTTATGTTCTATCTCTAGCAGCTTCAAATGCTTCAAGTCTCCAATGCTGCTAGGAATGTTGCCTGAAAACATATTCCAAGACAAATACATTTCTCGGAGAGTGGTAAAGTTATCGATGTCCGGAGGCAAAGAACCACTTAGGAAGTTGGATGACAAATTAAGGGAAGAAAGATTAAGGTTGGATAAAGTTGGAGGAATCTTGAAGTATAATTTGTTTTAGTTCAAGTTAAAGATATTTTTAAAAAGTTGCATTATTACCTAAACATTCTGGAAGGGCTCTGAAATTTGGTTGTTATTGAAATATACCCTAGATAAACTCTTCATTTCACAAAGATTATCAAGATTTCCTTTGCTAATGTTGTTATTGAGAAGTAAAATTTGAAGATTTTGGAGATTTTTGAAGGAAATCGGAATTGATCCATTAAGGGATACAAGGGAAAGTGTTGAAGCCATTTATATAACTAAGAATTACTGTGATTAAACTAAGGCCTCTCAAAATTCACGAGAGCTGATCTTATTTAATTTGTGAAAACTATTTAAAATAAACGAAGCAACTATGAAGAGATGAGGAATGGTCATAGTCTAAGTCAACCATATATAAAGGGTACTTTTAAATGATAATTTTCCACACGTTATAGCTATAACAATACACTGCCGTGGAATTGGATTTTGATATCACAACACTATCAAAATTTTGGTACTGCTCTTAATGCATTGGACAGGTAATGATATTGCAACATTCATTTCCGTGCAGTTTTTTCAAAATGTAATGAAAATCTTAGCTTCATTCCTAAGATTTTATGATATACTAGAAAGAGTTGATAAATACTAAGTTTTTTGTGAACTGCAGCCTTCTCAAAACTGCTCCTTCTGACATTCTTGAGAAGGGGAAGGCTATAGTTGATGCGTATCTCATCCCCGAGGATGATGTAGCTCCTGGGAATCTTGATCCAGAAATCAAACAACTTGAATCAATACTATGAACTTCAGAAGAAAAACTGTTGATTGTTCATTTCTCTTTTCATTTACTTCTAATATGTAAAGTTTAATACACATACCTTCACTCACAGAATGTAAAGAAAAAGCGAAATTCACTTATCACTGTTCAAGGAAATTACTCTTTGGTGTCTTGAGCCGCAAGTAACTCCAATCCCACAAACTGAGGAAGAAGAAGACCAGCTGTTTGTGGTTTGGATCAGAAGTTATATGAGTTTTGAGAGTAAGAAGAGTAGATCGATCAGTGGTTATATTCAAGAATTATATTCAAGAATGTAAAACAAGGTAAGATGATGATGAAACAGAACAACCATACAAGGGAAAGTGTTGTAGCCATTTATATTACTAAGAACTATTATGTGCATAAAATAAGGCCTCTCAAAATTCACGAGAGCTTATCTTATTTATTTTGTGAAAACTATTTAAAATAAACGAAGAAACTATGAAGAGATGAGGAATGGTCATAGTCTAAGTCAACCATATATATATTTTCTAATTTGTGCACCATGAATGAATATCAAGTCAGTCTTTCTGTCAATGCCCACTATCTATTTAACGGGTACTTTTAAATGATAATTTTCCACACGTTATAACTATACACCAATACACTGCTGTGGAATTGGATTTTGATATGATAACACCATCAAAAAATTTGGTACTGCTCTTAATGCATTGGACAGGTAACGATATTGAAACATTCATTTATGTGAAGTTTTTCCAGAATGTAATGAAAATCTAGAAAGAGTTGATAAATACTAGATTTTTTGGGAACTACAGCCTTCTCAAAATTGTTCCTTCTGACATTCTTTAGAAGGGGAAGGCTATAGTTGATGCGTATCTCATCCCCGAAGATGATGTAGCTCCTGGGAATCTTGATCCAGAACTCAAACAACTTGAATCAATACTATGAACTTCATAAGACAATATTGCTGATTGTCCATTTCTCTTTTCCTTTACTTCTAATCTGTAAAGTTTAATACACATACCTTCACACATAGAATGTACAGAAACATCGAAATTCATATATCAGTGTTAGAAATACAAATTTTCATGTACCAATGAAAAGCCTTAATCTAGCCTTGGAAACTACAATTGTGGCCAAACGCCAAGCATACTTATTTTGCACACTCCCCTCCTCATCCCAAATTGAATGTTCATAAGAAAATGGACATTCAATGCCGGATGAAGGGGGTGCTATTTATGAGAGTGAGTCGGGGCTAATAAAAAACTCCTCCCAGCTTACAGTTGGGGTTCGAGAGTGAGTCCAGTTTTCTCAACATTAAAAGAGAAGGTTACCATATCATCCTAATATTGCTCATTACATGAAGAGTAAAGAATAACAAAGATAAGCGAACAAGCAAATGAAAAGATGCATCAAATATTATAACGAAGGTATTTTATTGTATTTCTGACGGACATCATCCAAGTACTAGAACACCAAGGACATCACCAATATATGGGGCAATCTACTATACAAATCGAATAATATGGCTCAGGTAAACAATAGATACTAGAGAATCAAACGCAAGTCAATGTACAAAGAAGCTCTACTGACAATTAAGAAGGTGCAAGCAGGGCCGGTCCTGACATTTTCAGGGCCCGGGACGAAAATTAAAAATGAAGCCCCCTAATATAAACAATAAAATTTTATTTACGTCAACTACAGTTTTATTAAAAAGAAATGATACATACCATTATAAATTACAAAAAACCACTTCTCCGAGCATTGCTTGTTGCAAAATCATTAATAATCTATGTCTCCTAACTTCTCTTTTTCGATGCATAAAATTGACAAATTGTTCAATCTTTCTTGAAACATTGTCGAACTCAGGTAAGTTTTGACCAACTTCAATTTTGAAAAGATTCTCTCCGCTAATGCTACAGAAACAGGCACAGTTAATAAAATTCGATATGCAAGTGAAACATTTGGATAACAATCAGCTTGTTTAAAAAATTCTAAAATTTGAATCGCTGACATTGACACATTGGGTAAAGTCACTTGTAACACTCACAATTCAAAGAATAAATCATATTGATCAATATCAGATGAATCATTATAAGATAAAACATTTCTAAGATGAATGCAACAATCTCTTAGTTCACTATCGTCCAATGACTTCAAACTATCTGAATCAAATAGAAAACCAAACATCTTTTCAAATGTCTTTAGTTGTTCAAATCTCTCTTTCAATGAAGCAATTGCCATATCCACCACAACTAAGAAATAATTAATTCTGAAAGACTCTTCCACGGATTGCATTTCTTCATTGTGATCATTTTCATCAGATAACTAAAGATGTGAAATTTGAAATAAAATAACATACAAAATAATAAATAGGGTAAAAAGCGCTGACGCCCCCTAAACTATTCCGTTTTTTGGTTTTTGACCCTCAACTAAAAACGGTCAAGTTTTACCCCCTAAACTATTTTGGTTTTTGGTTTTTGACCTTCCATCCATATTCTCCGTTACATCATAACGGAAGTCCAAAAAATGGGGGCATTTTGGAAAAATTATATCATTCATAATAAATAGAATTAAATTTAAGGAAAAAAGGGCCTTTTAAGATTTTTTTTAGAGGTTGAAATTTACAGTTGATGGTTGGAGAAGAGGAGTGGTACCCGACTTCCGGCTTCTTCTGTAACTGTTTTCACTGGCGGCTTCTTCTTTCTCGTCAGAATAATAGGGTTTTTTTTTTATAAAAAACAAAAAATGTTAGGATCTTATACAGATTGCCCAAAAATGCACCCATTTTTTGGACTTCCGTTATGATATAACGAAGAATAAGGATGGAGAATATGGATGGAAGGTCAAAACCCAAAAACCGAAATAGTTTAGGGGGTAAAACTTGACCGTTTTTAGTTGAGGGTCAAAAACCAAAAAACGGAATAGTTTAGGGGGCATCAGCGCTTTTTACCCTAATAAATAAAAGGAAAAATTATCACCTGATTTTCAAAAGTATGCCCAAGTTGAAGTCTTGAAGAATGGTTACTTTGACTCTTTGAGTAAATTGATAGATAATAAAATTTATTTAATCTGCCAAGAATGATTGCTGGAAGTAATTTGCTCTACTGCCTCTACATTCTACAATATATAGAGAAGGTTGTCCAATGTTAAAAAAATGGACAATACATTAAATGTGATTGTTAAATTTACTAATCACAAAATAGACTCTCCATATTCCAAGCAAGTGAAAGCAACGGATGGGAAAAAACTGATTGCTAATTAATTGGAGTAAATTAAGACGCCAACTCAGCAAAGGACATTGAGTAAATTCACTAAAAAAACACACACGCCGGGATTTGATCCCAGGACCTCTTTGATGTTTATTATGTACTCTACCATTGCGCTGAAGCTATTTCTTGTCTATAATTTTATAATTACCCTTGAGCTTAACTTGCTCAAGATAAGGACATTTGAGCCCAAGGGTAGTTACAGCACGGCAACCCGCAAGAGAAAGACTAATTAAAGAAGAACTGCAGAAACCGACTGCTGACAAGCTCTGTGATAAATAACCAGAATTTGACATCAGAGCTCCATCCATATAAATTATAAGTGCATGTTACTTGTAATTTACCCGTGGAGAAAAAATCTCCAATGTAACTTTACAAGACGTTATCCATTTGTAATAGATCAAGGACGATATAGCAATCATGTGCATTCTACAATGGGTGACGGAAAATGCCTATGTAGGTGTGTACCACACGACTAAAAATGGTAGGCATTTAATAAGACTAAAAAAGAATTCTTGTTGAGCCCAAATGGTTGAGATGCCATCTTTAACTTGCAAGTAGGCAAAAGAAATAAAGAAAATGACCAACCTCGCAATTGTCAAGAACTAGCGATTTGAGCACCGGGCAGCCCCCACCATCACTGAAAACTTCACAAATAGAATCTGGAAGAGATTCACATTCAGTGAGGTCGACCTCTTGCAAGGACTGGCACTGCAATGCTAATTTGGTCAAGCTTTCTTGCTTTTGCAAAACCAACTTCTGCATGAATTCAGGTAAAGGACAAAAGAGTCACTGCTTGAACACGGCATTTCATAACTTGAAGAAGGCGCAATCTGTCATGGGAAATAGGGATCTCCTGAATACCATTACCAAGAATCGCATCAATAATGGTCAAACTCCTAAGCATACGACAGTCGGTCAGAGCTTGGAAGAAGGTCTCAGCTATTTGACCCTTTCCCAATGTCAAGACCACAAGATTTCTGGGGGAAAATAGACGTTTAAGTGACAGTTCAACCATAAGAATATGACTTAAAACCCAAGATATGTCATACCAAATACCTTAAGGCGGAAATTGCTTTCATCACAAGTGCGTGCCGGTTGGGAGTATTATAGATATTTACTGCAGTAGCATTTGGATATCGAAGACACATATCCTCAACTGCAAATAGTTTAATATTAAATTTAAATCAGCAGCAAGCGCAACCAAACCCGATTAATGATATAAAAAAATTAATCGAGAATGCTGACCAGAACCTAGAATAAAAATAAAAGGAACAACCACAATGATGCTTCATATGTCTTTTTTACAAGGATCAAGAGCTATTATCATTAACACTATAATGAAGGATTGCCCACTTATAGCGGAAGAATGTTGCCGTGTCTAAAAATAAAAGACACCACTTACGTAAATAACTGTTTCTGGAGAAATTTTCAGCAGTCTAGCTTTTCACCTAGGATATTCTCTTTCATTCTCAGGGAATCAAATGCTAACCATAGATCTGGTGAAACGAGCTCATACTGTGACGCGATTGTTGTGCAAAACAACAAAATCTTCTTGTGCTTAATGTTTTTTCAGAATCTACTTCAACTGATAGACATCTTTCTCCCTGACAATGACTGATTTTTTCCAGCCCAGGATGTCATTCAATGGCAAATAGTAGTAATCAGACAATATCACTGCGAGAAAAACAGTTGCTGCATCTATTAGAATAAGAGTCGGATAGTTCACCAGCAACAAGCTTGATGGACCGAGCCATATCAAAGATTAAATACTAAGGAGAAAAAAAAATTCATTGACGATGACAAGAATCTACTTGTCTGATAATGCAATCCATTATGTTACAAAACGTAGCATAATTAATGGCAATTGCACTGCAATACGTGAATTAAGCTACAAACTACCATTTCAAAATCATTCAAAATTTTCCTTATCCAAATGGAGAAGCCACACGAGAATACTAATAGATATTGAAGCAAACTACAGCATGAAGAAGACCAGCACTCCTTCCATCCCCAACACACCAACACAAGTAGGGGAAATCAGGGTATTCCAAAGCGTTAGAAAGAAAGGTAATTTAAACCAAAAATGCATAAAGGAAAGGTAACAAGTGTACAGCTTTCCCTAGGAAATAATTTCAGGACGAAGTGAACAGTTACCTTGTAGAACGAAACCCTACAGTTTGAAACTAGGTGTAAGTACCTGTACTAATTTTTATATTCTAGAAAGGAAATAGAAACTTCTTTTTTATGGTACAAAAAAAATTCACTGGAAAGACAACTTACCCGAGATATTCTTTGTACCAAGGTGAGAGAGCAAAACAGATCACTGTGTCTCAATGGATTACATATTCACAGGACAGAAATAGAAGAACAGCGACAAACATTTAAGACATCAACATGATTTAAGAAAGGATCAAGGAAAATCGTGTTATCTAAGAAACTAGGTGTACGTACCAAAGAGAAATAGGCATTCGTTGTAGAGATAAGCTAATGAGTTAATAAATCATCAATACCTGTTTTCAATATCAATACCTGTTTTCAATATAGAAGAGGAGCACGCGGCACGGATTGGATTCTTTACAAGTAAAGGGAGCCCTTCAGTTGTTCTCACTCCGACATCATGACGAGTAACAAATAAATGATCAGCACCAACGATCATATTCCAGTAAGAGTACTTGGCCATCAAACGTTCAACATGGTCCTGAACCATTATGGTCATGTTCTCATAAGATGTACCCTGCAGGTAAATACAGCACCATTATGCTACCGCATATACAATTATAATATACATCACCGAAATGGAATTTAATCAGCAAAAGTATGACGTAATAATAACTTGGACATCTATGTCCCCGTACCAGACAATAAGATACACGCGAAAGACTCGCATAAACAAAAAGGTCTAAGATTACGTATGATTTATGAACGTTTTCCACCAAAGATAACCAGAATTGAAATTAGTTCACATATCAATAGGAAATTCAATTAGGCATCTATGTCCCTACAATGGATAATTACACGAGTTTATTCTCAATGAATTAACCTTCTACGACAAAGTATGAATATTTCCAACCAAAAGGTACATTATCGACAAGAACTAACTCAAATATTGCTGGGTGATAACAATACTCCAGAAAAGAAATTAAACATTATCAGTTCAAGCCAATACTAATAAGCAAGCAGAGGAGCCATCAACATCTGCAGTTCAGTGCAACAAAGAATAATCTCCAAGAAGCTTTTGAACTTCCAGAAAGAAAAAACGAAGACACAATATCCATTCAGGATTCTCATAGATCAAAATTTTGACATGTGCTGAAATAGGCTTCAAAAGACAAATTTCATTCTGGGTTAAGGTGATATAATCCTCAAGTTCATCCAACCACACAGTGCAATGAAAGGCTTTATATAGCCGTTAGGTAGAACAAAGCTGTCAATCAATAACTGGACTGTACAATGATGTCTAATTCTTTTTACTGATATTTAGGATTGGGGTGGCAGGGGAGCCAAAGTGTGTCCAATTGGTAGCCAAAACAAGTTTGCTAGTGCTATTTACAGAAGGTATCCCAACAACTTGAACTTCAATCATCCATGAATATAAAGAGAAGGCACCCAAGATAAGCAAAACAAAAAAGTAGAAACCCGACTGCAAAAATAGAAATAACCCATACATGAAATAGTATAATAGAATGACCAAGGAAAAAAATTGAAGAATAAAAGAAATTTCTTTCGACTCTTGGACATCATGAATGTCTCGGAAAATGGATTTGGGTAGAGAAGAAATCCCAAATTCCTAAGTTTGCAGCCAGCTCCAATCATAAAATACGTAATGAAGAAATTAACTCGGAGCTCAGAGCATGTTTAGCATCCTAATGAAGGCAAAACCAGAACAAGATTACAATCATTCAATAGAAAGCCGGCTAATTTTGTTTGCAGTGTATGGGGTAGCATTTGCAGCATATGGGGTAGCATATGAAATTACAAGCCATCTATCAGAATATGGATAAACATAAAACAATAAAATAAAACAAACAAATAATGATGAATAGAGAGAGAGGGAAGATAAATAAGAACTAAGAATGAGGATAAGATGGTACACGCCTCTATTTGTTGGAGAATGTTCTTATGTTGCATCAGCTAACTTGTGCAGTGCAGTTTCAAACGGCCAGATCACAAATCTCGCAACAGGTATTAGCCTTAAAGGATCATCTGGAAGTATCAGTTGCTGAAGATGACGAATACATAGTTTCTTCCAGCAGAGGCGAGACGTATAGGAGTTAAAAGCCTCTCAAAGTACAGTTGTCTCCTCCTTTCTTTCGAGAAGCCCCTCCATCAGCATTGAATGAGTTCCGGCACTTAATTTACATCCATTTTCCTCCATGATTTCTACCAATTTGGAGGTTTCATCATCAAGTCCCCTCTTAAGTAAGCCATCAACTAGAAGTTTCCAAGCTACCTCATCGCGATTGTATCCAACTCGAAGCAACCTACGAAATGCATCCTTAGCTTTCTCATCATGTCCTTCATCATACAACCCGCAAACAAGCAGCTTGTAGAACTCTAAATGTGGCATAAACACCATGTTTGACCATTGTATCAATCACCCTCATGGCTTCATCATGCATTTTCAACTTGCAGCAACAACTAAGAATTGCATTATAGATTTCCTCACTAGGAGACATTGAGTCCTCTATTTTCATATGATCAACCAATTTCCAAGCTTCTTGAAGTCTCCCTTCCCTGCAAAAGCCCAGTAATAAGTGAACTGTAGGTTTCTAGATTTGGCACAATACCATGCTCAGACATTTTCTTGAACAGATGCATAGCAGTGTCATATTCTAGTACTTTCCATACGTCAGCAATATTAATTACTCTCCAAACGTCAGCAACAATAGCTGGAGCAACTTTCCGGTTCAGATCAGGACCAAATGCATTTAAATGTTTGTTTCATGTGCTTTTCATGTGAGAGATGTTTAACTAAAACAGAATATGTATAATGTGAAGGCTCGCATCCAGCATTCACCATAGATTTGAGGGTTTCAAAGGCCTTATTTATCAACCCTTGGCGTCCATATCCATCAATTAATGCAGTGTAGGTCATGAAATCTGGTATAATGCCTTCTCCTTTCATTTTGCCCATCACATCCTCTGCTTCTTTCAACCTTCCTCCGTTGCAATATGCAACAAGAAAAGAAGTGTATGTGCAAACATCAGGTTTATATCCCAGAGAATACATTTTGTCAAGAACTTTATAAGCATGGTCAAAGGCATACTCTTTCAGCATTTGCTCAATCAGAATGGTACAAGTAATAACTGTGGGTTTCACACCTCTCTCTAACATTCTTTCCAATAATTGCAATGCTTCATGTATTTTACCCCCTTTGCATAATCCACTCACCAGCACATTGTAAGTCCAAGAGTTCGGAGAGCAATTCTCCTTGATCATTCTTTCAAACAGATCAAAAGCAACGTCTATCTTCTCTGCTTTGCAATATCCACCTATCAAAGCAGTGTATATAACTTCATTTGCTTTCAGACCATGTCCTTCCAGAGAGTCAAATTTTTTGTGAGCTTCTTCAACCCTACCTTTTTCGCACAAGGCATCAATGAGAATTCCATAGGTCCACTCATCAGGTGATACATTATCCTCTTCCATAAATCTAAGCAACCGAAGAGCAATGTCTACCTGACCCTCTTTACAATGTCCCCGAATTAATAAGTTATAAGTAACTATGGTTGGAGACAGCTTCTTTGCAAGCATGACATTAAGTAATATCATTGCCTTTTGCACCTTCTTCTCCTTACAAAATCCAAAGATCAACTCGTTATACGTACGGGCATTAGCATTGCAGTTCTTAGATTCCATGATTTCTAATATCTCAAATGCAGCGTCAACCATTCCTTTTCTACAATAACCATCAATAAGTGCATTGTATGTCACAACATTTGAACTTAATCCTGTTTCTAACATCTGATTCAACAAACTCTTTGCCTCATCGAACTTGCTTTCTTTACACAAAGCGTCAATGAGAACAGTATAAGTGTGAACATTAGGCCTGCAGCCTTTCTCCTTCATTTCTCGAAACAACTTTAATGCCTCTAATCTCCTAGCTAAACCACACAATGCATCAATAAGAATAGTATATGTCCAAACATTAGGATAACAATATTCTTCGTTCATCTGCTTAAACAACCTCATAGCATCATCTAACCTCCCTTCTTCACACAATCCATGAATCAAATTATTATAAGAAACTTCATTTCTCCTACAACCTTTTTGGGGCATTAATGTAAACACCTTAAAAGCACTATCCACATCCTTCTTCCTACAATGCCCAAGAATAAACGACGTATAAGTATGCGTATCCGGATTCAAACCCGCTTGCAAAATCTTACTCAAATACAATTCCGCCTCGCTCAGATTACCCAATTTACAAAACCCATTAATCATGGTATTAAAAGTATAAATATTAGGCGAAATTTTATCGTCCAACACCTCTTTATACACAATCTTCATATCATCAATCATAAGAAACCTTGCCAAACCCATCAATAAAGAATTATAACACCTTAAATTCATCTTAAACTTAAACCCATCATTCTTATCATTCATTTCCCTCAACACAATCAACACAAACTTTACATCCACAACAGAATCGCAAGATTTAATCATCAAAATTCGGATCTTTTCTGCAACACCAAAAAGCTTATTGCGGATCAAAATGTGCAACAGAAAAGAATAGGATTGTACATTGGGCTTAAAAGACGGTACACGACAGATATAATCAAAGAAATTGAGGGCAATTTGGGGATTTAGATTTGGATACTGGGAAAGGAAATTGGAGATTTGTAATGGGGATAAAACTGGAATTAGATTCTTAAAGATTGGATTTTTCTGCCAATTGGGGCGAGATAAAAGAGAATATAGACGGGTAGAAACGTCATCTAAAATGGGTTCTGAAGAAATAGGATTAGAAAGAGAAGGAAGAATGGAGAATGGTTTATTATGGGTGAGGAAGAAAAGGGACTGACCTTGTTTGATTGAGGAGAATGTTGATCTTAACATTGCGGTGGATGATCGGACGGTGGAGGTGAGAGAGCTCCTCCATTCATGAATATTTCTGGTTTTTTCTTATTCTTTCTGGGGCTTCAGAAACCACCATGGGAGCTCTGATGGGCATCTGGAGAAGAAGGCTGTTTGTTTGTAGGCAGGCGGCGCTGATACAGTGGTTTGGAGAGGAGAGAAAGGATTTGGAGAGAAATGAAGTGATGGGGTCCTACTACTCTTTTTGTCGAATAATTAGCTAATTTGATACCCAACTAATTTACGGACAATCATTTTTTATCATTTTCACTTTTGTAAATTTTTTTGTTCCCAACAATTTTACAAACTGTTTATTTTTGTCATTCCGTTGAATAATTCTAAATTTTTCATCTAAATGCACGAGTAGCAATGATTTTTTATCCATTGTAATATATTTTTAGAATATCTTATGCACGTTTTCTCATCTTAATATATAAAACATACCAATTAAATTCAAATTACTTTAAAAAACTTTTATTTATTTTTTATATATAATCTTACAACTACCACCAAAGCACTTATTTTTGACATACATCTCACCTCATTATTCTTCTTTAAATAGTGTCGTCCTTTTTGGAAATCAATCTAACTAATTTTTTTATTTTTGATTGGAAAAGTAGTGTTTAAGTGCTTAACATATGTTTTACTAGTCTTATATAGGCAGGAAGGAAGTAAGTTCCTTTTGAAATTATGATGGTATTTAAAATCTTTAAATGTTGGCTTTTGATAGGTTATTATTTTTAGTAAATACTTTTGATATGTTACTTTTGATAGGTTAAAACATTTTGTTTATATAAAAAAAAACTTTCATTTTGGAACTTTATGAACCTCAATAGTATTTAAAAAATATTATATAGTATTGAATTGAATTGACGGTTCAATTTGTTCATATAATTAAAATTATTTCCCTAAAAGATTAAAAAAAAAAGGATAATTTTTTTTTTTTAGGGGAGGAAGGGATACAGAAATCGAACACCAGTCCTCTGGACAGTGTTGGATAGCCTTTTCTATTGGGCTACCTGATCCCTATAAAAAAAGGACAATTGATATGCAAATTTTGACTAAAATTCAAAAGCAATAAGAACATTGTAATTTGAACAACTATTTTCCAAAAAAAAAAAAATCGAGTAGCAGATGATTTTCACTTCTGTTCTTCAAAAAATTAGATGGCTGAAGACAGGAAAATTAGCCAACAACAAGAAGTTCTTGGGGTCGGATATTTGAATTACTATTTTGGTTACAGAGCCGTGTTAGTCATGAAGCAACTTAATTCATTACTTCATGCCCCCACCCCACAAAATAAAGGCTCCAAATTTTTTTTTAATACTAAAACTTTACTTCAAACAAACAATAAATAAATAAATTAGAGGCCCCATTATAAGTACATCTCACTCATTGCCCACTAAATATGAACACTTCTGATATGGATCGGGTCCACTGGAATATGCGATTCAGATTTGGCCACATCACTGCATTTCCTTCTCTCTCCTCATTCTGCATTGATGTGCACATGGACCCGGTCCATATCAGAATTTTCCACTAAATATACGTCTAGCCTAAACCCATCGAGACTCATTTAAGAGTATAAAAACTCAGTGGCTTTTTATCTTCTATCATTTTGATCATTAAAAATTTGGAGGAGTTTATTCTCTTTACTCTTTACTCTTTACTTTACGCTTAATCTAAATAAATTTATAAAGTCATTCTGATAAATAAATAAAAAAAAAGGAAACGATAGATCTCTCTAGATTCTGATTCGTGCAGCCTGTATCTCTTACTGAAAGAGTGGCTCTACAGCTTATCAGTTCCTATCTTTTTAATCTTTTCTATTTGAATTTATGTTGCAAATTGTTTAACACACAATCTAGTAATAGTCTAAGATATATTAAATGAATTAGTTATACTATATATTGAAAATAATTTATTAGAACTGAATATAAAATTTTAATAAGTAATTTTGCAACCGAAAAATCAAGAAAAAAAATATTTAAACTGTTCAAAATATTTTTATCAATATAAGGGGGTGTATTCAATTAGGATTTTTAAAGATTATTTATGGATAAATAAGTCCAGTGGGTTTTAAAAGACTATCTAAGATTTTAAAAGAATGTAATGACTTATAAGATTTTTTTTTAAAGATTTTGTATACTCAGGATTCTTATGTTCGGATTTTAAAGATTTATATCATAAGATTTGAAAGGATTATAATGATTTTTTATTTGTGCGATGCTAACCAACCAACTTAGTTGGTTGATCTAGTTCAATAACGCACAAATTCAAAGGAACAATCTTTACAACCCAAACTTTTCAAATAATGGTGGAATTTATACTTCCCAAAGGTTTTATGATAGGTATAAGGTTACTAGGTTGCGGACATTTGGTTCAAATAATGGAATGAAGCCATAAACATAAAGCCAATAAAAGTCAATTGGTTAAAGTTGTGGGCACTTGCATCTAGGGGTGAGCAAATTCGGTTTTACCGAATTACCGATCGAATTCAAATTCAATTCGCAATTCAAATTCGATAATTCAGTGTAAATTCGGTAATTCGATTACATCCCAATTCGATTTGGTAAAAAATGGGACGAAATCGGTTTGACTATAATTGAATTCGGCCTAACCGAATTCGAATTCATTTTTTAATTTTATTATATAGTTAATATATATAAAATAAATAGACCCTAAAAATTGTTATTTTGGCGGTTTTGCTATTAATTTTTCTTGTAAATATGGTTGAATTAAACGATGACTAGTTTATTATTTCGATTATTTTTTTCTGAATTTATTGTTTGTTTTTATTTTGGTTTTGATTTTTTTCTTGATGTTTAATTAGAGTTTTCTTATGAAATCGGTCAATTCGGCAAAAAACGAATTCCGAATTCGTCAATTCGAATTCGGTAATTCTAAATTCGAATCCAAATTGGATCCACTATTAGGTTCTAAAAAAGTTGAAAACCCCAAATTCAAATCACCAAATTGGCGAATTCGAATTCGGTGCTCACCACTACTTGTATTAGCAATAACATAAACGGGATCAAATGGAATGGAACAATAAATAAAAGCAAACATTCAAAATAACAAGAGTCAATGAAAAAGATAATAAATAAACAAATCATGAAAATCCCACTAAAAAGTCTTATGGGTTAGGGTGAGATTTTTTAAAGTGTTTGGTATTTATACTTTTCACTAAAAAAATCCCACAAATTCCTAATTAAAAAAAAAAATCCATCGAAATTTGAAAGTTTTTGAATGCCAAAAGATTTTTTGTTACTTGTTTAAAGTCATGATTGAATACCACATGACTTATTTAGATTACTTAAAAGTCTTAATTGAATACCACAAGACTTAATTATCTCAAAATAGTCTTTTAAAATCTCAATTGAATACATCTCCCTAAGTCTCCGATAAAATTTTGTCTAAAGCCCCGTATTACATTCATACGACCCTGTTTGGCTAAAGATACGAGGAGGAATTTTAGACCACCATGGGAAAAAAATAGACATCAGATGAATGTAACGCACGGCCGGGTGAAGGTAATTTGGTTCCTTGGTCATTATTGTCTTCTTTCTCGATTGGTGTGAATTTGACGATAATTTCTGAATCGCCTCCCTCCACCGTCTAGCACCCAACCCTAAGAAAAAATATCAGTAAATAATTATACAAATCTTAAATAAATAAATAAAAAAAAGACAGCAGTTATGTGATCTCCAAAAAAATCAAAGACCCATCACCAAACTTTTTAAATTTTTAACGAAATGATTTGATTTCAAAAAAAAAAAAGATTGAGAAACATATATTGACTTTGAAAATTCAACACCGTTAGATCTGTATAATACACCACTGAATCAGTCATTTCTTTATTTTTGGGTATTATTCAAATAATCTATAAATTTTATAAATAAATAAAAAATCATGATAAATCAATCTAATAGAATAAGATAGAATCTGCGTAGACTCTGCATAGAGTTAAAATAATCCATAGAGTCAGCAAAATATATAGACTTTTGAAAATTAATTAAAATCTTTTAAAATCCGGATTAAATACACCCCCTTAGTTTCTGGGTAAATCTTTAATATGAAATCATCAGCATTTCTCCCAAAATTTATGGATTTGTTTAAAGAACGTCTTTATAGTTTAACTTGAATTATTGGTTGGTCTGCAGTTTTTTTGTCCTTATTTTTGTGCAGCAAGAATCAGATTCCAAGTCTTTTATACCCTCCATTCTACTTCCAAAAGGTCACTATTATCTTCTCGAATGGTTCTCTCTGTTTTTAACACCAAAGACTAATTGGCAATAAAAAAAAGAACCTTTTAAGGGTATTTTTGTAATTCATTATTGGAAGAGAGATACAAATGTTGAACTCGGCACCTATAGTTCTGACTTGGAAGTTAAATAATGTAATTGTCAAATTGGGATATTCATCTTGGCGTAGTGAGAATAGTCGCCAAAAATATGGCCGTGAGACCCGTGACTGCTATCAGGCTCATGAGTCATGCTCGCATGGCCTTGGGCCCACTAGCACGTAGCATGACTCTCTCCTTGAGCAACTTCTCTGCCCCAAATGTGAGAGAGTGATGTGAGGCCATGACCATTGGGTTTGGTCCACACTCCAGCTTCCCGGGTTTAGGAGAACAAGAGTGAAGGGGTCCTCCCGATACTGATTTTAACCTACCAATACCAAGATCCAATTTCAGTTCAGATGATAGCTTAGCAGTCATGTAACTCACACTTTAGAAGATTAAGGTAAACTCATACCCAAAAAATATAAAAGATCCATCCTTCTAGCTATACAATCTCCATCTTGTTCCAAGTCTCAAACTTCTTTCCAGTTACTCGAGAAAGGAAGTAATTTGTCTCTCCGGGCATAGCTTTAACTCAAAAATCCACTCTGAGAAGTGTTGCGCGCTAATATGGCCTTTACTTATAGGGTGGGGATGGGATTTCAATTCCTGTAAAATGCAGAAATTAACTCTTTCACTAGCCCTAAGAACGGGGAGGTTGGGGCTCAATCTTTTTTTTTTTTCACGAAAGGAAGAAACTTTTTTGCTTCAAAAGTTTTCTGGGACATAGTACTACTGAGCATTATGCTTTTTAACTGTACATGGTATATGTTGCAGTAAGTAGTCAAGACTAGAAGATTTATAAAGGAAAAAGCTAGTTCAAAAGGCCTATTCTTCTCTTTTATCTATCTCTTGGTTCATGTATGCGCGATTCAATCTAGGGGTGAATAGCGCAATAGAACACCATGAGGTTCGCTTATGCTGGTGTTTCCCAATAGCGGACCAAACTTCGATCCAATCACCGTCACTTGTGGATTCGAGTGTACCTTAAAAAATGTGTCTGTAATCTGCAAAAAAAGCAACAAAGATACAAAGAAGACCAGAAATCTAATACCTGCCCAGGTAATCATTTTCCAAGGAAAATTTGAGCATAAAAACTTCGCATTATGAGAATGCAATCTCCGTCTTGCAGCTGAACTTTTGTCAGAGATTCGTATGGTTTTAACTGTTAATTAAAGAAAATTGGTCTGAAATGTTTGAATCTTTGGTCATGTTAAGTATAGTTATGCATCTTGAGCCATGAAAGTATCTAAACTCTTCAGCAGACGAATTTTCGTACCTGTGTACAACCAAAGAGTTTGACATGCTTAAGTGACGAGCAACTATCGACAATCAACCCGAGTGCCTCGTTTGTTATTTTGCGACACCAAGATAGATCCAAGCTCAACAACTTTCTTGAACATTTGGCAAGCAATGGGGCAGTGCAGGGGCCAACCTGTTGAGGATCATGAGCCGCTTTTAGAAAATAGCAAATAGGCCATTCCAAAAATCAGTAACAAAAAGGTATAATGCAGATATAAAGTTCACTAATATAGGAAACAATAACGACTTCGTCATCATTAGACTTAGCACAGGCCACACAACTCAACTGCAGGGGTTCTATTATGTTAAAGAACAACTCGATGGGTTTTCAAAGTGAAACTAACATGTCAAAATCTGGATAGGAGCGGATTGACGGTTGGGAGGACGCAGATAAGGTGCCAGAAGCAAACAATATACGAAATTTCCAAATTCAAAGTCATGAATGCAGAGAGTACCAAAAGATCTACTGACTATCATGCAAGCGTAGAAACCCGAAAAAAGAGAGACTTGTGAGGTAGGGATTTTGTTAGAATATATTCATACCAATTTTGACATTATTCAGTGAAAGATCCTTCAATGACTCCCCGGAAGCTTCCAAGAACGCAGCAATTGCTTCATCACTAGCAAAGCCAAAGAAACTCCGATCATGTAATTAGAATTTAGAAACAAGAAAAAGAGATTACTTGGTTACTGATAGAAAGTCAAAGAAATAACAAATTGGCCGAGTAGAAATTGTCCAAACGAATTTTCCCCTTCCTCGATCCTTCTTAAGCCTCATATCAGGTGAAAATGCTTTAAGGAACAATACACTCATCCAAGTAAGGAGCTCGATGACCTAGTTTATTTGCCAAATAAAGAAGAACATTTTTCAAAACGCTTTTCAAGAATATAGCATTAGCCAATAGGTACCTGAAATTGCTGTGAGAAAATCTGAGTGTTTCAATAGATCTGCAACCATCAGCTAGAATTAGTAATCCAAGGTCTGTGAACTTTTCCAGGCTTGAAACGTTTAGTGAACGCAAATTAGGGCTTGAATCACCAATAACTTTGAGAGCATGATCGGTCAAACCCCTGCATCCATAGATAAGACGATAAACATTTAAAATATTGAATTCTGAGCAAGGTGAACTCAAGAAGCCAGAACGAATAATTAACTTACCGACAAGGGCAAAATCAAGTTCTTTCATTCTTTGCCCAGATGTGGCCATTAGCTCATGAACAAATCGATCAGATAATGTCTGAATTCCAGCAACAGATAAGGCTTCCAAACGTTCAAATTTCTTCAATGAAGGCAGAGAAAACATTACATCTATGTTTGGGCATTCTTTAATATATAGCTCCTTCAGAATTGATCCAAGAGAGGCGGTTAAGTGATCGATGGAAACATGCGTAAGAAGGGAGCATTGGCTCAAATTTACAGACTGCAGTCTAGGTGCTGATGTCAGAATTGTTGTTAGCCCATGATCAGATAAACGAGACGCACCCTTCAGGGAGACGATGGCTAATTTAGGCAAGCTATTCGAAAACAACACAAATTATGCATTGGATGAGTTTACATTTTTCAAATACTTAAAGAGTAAAGAATCATCAATAACTTAATGAGCCCACAGAGCGGATAACCGAGTAAATCATCAAAATCGAAGCTTAATATGAAGGCATTTAACTTCTAATGTTACTAGCTCTAACTAAAAAAATATGCATCTAAAGGAAAAGGTAACGAGAAAAGAAGAGTTACCATCAATTCCATTGTGTTGAGATTCCCAAACATTATGGAAAACTCTTTTTCTGTTAACCATGTAGAGTCCTTTAGACGTGTTTAAGTTGGTGATCCTTTTAAAAGAAGTTTCAAAGTGCGAACATTCATTCTCCGAAGATCACATAGCAAGTCAATGAGACTTTGTCTCAAGTGATCAGGGACAAATTCAAGTGAATCTATAGCCTCAGTATTCTGTGAAGCCGCTTTCAAAGAAAGATCCAACAATGAAGGTACATGTTTCCTAGATACATTGCAGCCTTTCCTTGACGGTTCCCATTTGATAAGTTGCTTACCCCAATCCGATGATCTTTTGACCCGTTCCTTAATCATCTTCAATGCAGTAGAAAATGGATCAGAAGATTTCCCTAATTGATCATCAACATCTTCTATCAACGTTTTTTCTTCATTCTTATGTTCTTCACTGTAATTATCTGATCTAGCAAATCTAATGGCCGTTTGACGTCTTTCAAGTCCCCTCCACTCCCTATAATTTTGCACAATTCGCCTATAATTCCAGATATTTATATTCACTCGATTTTAACTCCAATGCAGATGACTTATATTTTTGTAATAAAAATATCAATATTACTCTATTAAATATTACTTGTATACCACTAATTTTATTTTGAAAAATAATATTGATATTTTTATTACAAAAATATTTTTGATTTTTTGCTTCTCTAATTTTCACAACATGTAATGAAAGTTTTATATTTAGGAATAGAGTAGTACATCCCAAGGTAACACGTAATACATTATTTACGCAATATGTGTTAAAAAATCATAATACTTGTTCACTCCAAAACATTTTTTTTCTATTGAATTAAAAATTTGACGGACCATATTATTTTTAGAGAGACCATGTGTTGTGATTTTATAAAACATATTGCGTAAGACACGTGTTACATAATTTAAACAAATGTTAATCAGAACATAAACACATATTATGTAGAATGTAACACATGTCAATAAACATATAACCGATTAAAAAAAATCAGTATATATTGATATTTTTTTATTTTACGTATTTGTTAAAGAGGGAGAAAAAAAAGGGAAAAAGAACAAGTGAATAAGATGCCGTCTCTCTACTTCCTCTGCTTAACTCAAAGCAGAGCTTTTTTTAAGGTTGAAAATGGCGAAATTACAGGCCACTGCGCATGTTAGCACCATGATTTCTCCTCCTCCTTCAATTGTGTCTACCTTTACTAGCTTGAAGTTGAAGCAAAGGCAGCAGCGGGGCACTTTTAGAGTAGGGTGCGCATTATTGCAACAAGAAAGGCGAGAGGAGACCAGCAGCAGGCGATCGGTTTCAATAGCACTGGTCTTTCTTCATTCCGTCTCTTTACCAAAAGGTGCGTCGGATTTTCAGTTGCAATTGCAAATATGCGCATTACTTGATTTTTAGGGGTAGAAAAAATTTGGGAAAAAATATAAAATGATGTAATTAAACGGATTTGGGAATAGAAATTAATTGAATTAATGAATGAATTTCTGGGTTTCAGATGCAATAGGGGCTGGCGTTTTCGACGAGTATATGAAAAGGTGACAACTTTGAATATTTCTTTTAATGATTTTAAACTTTTAGTTACTCATTTACTCTGAAATTGGATCTTCACATTTGAAGAGTAGTATGATAATTTCATTTCCATAAATACAGGAGTTTAGTTACGGGAGTCTAGCAAGGACGAAGTCAGAAATTTGACGTT
Organism: Vinca minor; assembly: GCA_026122235.1. Taxonomy (NCBI): domain Eukaryota; kingdom Viridiplantae; phylum Streptophyta; class Magnoliopsida; order Gentianales; family Apocynaceae; genus Vinca; species Vinca minor. Next base: position 6,121,710 of record JAOCZM010000142.1, read on the forward strand.
TGGGCTAAAACTGCAACAGCATTTCGAACTACATATACAACTGCAAAAAAAAAATGTTTGGGGGAGGGGCGAATTTGATCAAATATTCCGAACTACATATAAAATTTATTATATCTAATAGTATTTTTTAGAAATCTCCCTGGAGTCTAGCCAGCAAAAAAATCTATTTTGAGTAGTGAACATTCAGTTACAGGAGCTTTTTTTTTTTTTTAAAACTGATTTTCGAGGTGTTTTTTAACAGGAAAAAGTTAGATCCATTAGAGACGTATCATACCGGCGGTTATACTTGCAGAGATGCAGATTAAAGAATTAGGTAACACCTCCCTTCTAGTTTAAAACTGATTCCCCGAGGATGATGTAGCTCCTGGGAATCTTGATCCAGAACTCAAACAAATTGAATCAATACTATGAACTTCAGAAGAAAAAACTGCTGACTGTCCATTTCTCTTTTCCTTTACTTCTAGTCTGTAAAATTTAATACACATACCTTCACACACAGAATGTATAGAAACACCGAAATTCACTTATCAGTGTTAGAAATATAAATTTTCATGTACCAAAGAAAAGCCTTAATCTAGCCTTGGAAACTACATTTGTGGCCAAACGCCAAGCATACTTATTTTGCACACTCCCCTCCTCATCCCAAATTGAATGTTCATAAGAAAATGGACATTCAATGCCGGATGAAGGGAGTACTATTTATGAGAGTGAGTCAGGGCTAATAAAAACTCCGACCTGCTCACAATTCCCCCGTCTTACAGTTGGGGTTCGAGAGTGAGTCCAGCTTCCACAACATTAAAAGAGAAGGTTACCATATCATCCTAATATTGCTCATTACATGAAGAGTAAAGAATAACAAAGATAAGCGGACAGGCAAATGAAAAGATACATCAAATATTATCACAAAGGTGTCTTTTATTGTATTTCTTACGGACATCATCCAAGTACTAGAACACCAAAGGACATCACCAACATCCGGGACAATCTACTACACAAATCGAATAATATGGCTCAGGTAAACAATAGATACTGGAGAATCAAACGCAAGTCAATGTAAAAACGACAAAGAAGCTCTACTGACAATTAAGAAGGTGCAAGGCTACTGAAGATACGTTTTAAGCTCGGACATGCAGCGCGGAGCTTTGCCATGCTTACTGGGCATATCTGCGGCATAAAAAGAGTGAGCACATTAAAAATCAGCGGTTGAGATTGCATAGGCATGTGCTGAGAAAAACATGCATCAGCCGGATCATTACCAATAAAGTGAAGGACACTCATTACCTTCGGGCAAAAACGGACATCAAGGGTCTCCAACATGCCACAAGTAGTTATAGCAGCTTCAACTACTTCCTCATTAATGTTGCAAGACTGAAAACATAGAATTAAACATTAAAAATTTCAGAAAGAAAAGGGATGAAACATCAACAAGAATGCAAGAAACAAGGCATAGAACAAGGTATACCTGAAGAAAGAGACTGGTCAATCTAGGACACTCGAGCCTCAAAATTTCCAAGGAAGAACAGTTGCTGAACAAGGGAGGAAATAAATCACCACCTTGATTGGCACAAGTCTCAAAATAAAAAATTATAATATTTGAATATGAAGTTCCTAAACTTGTACCTCAAATTGAGAATGCCTAGGTTGGGACAAGCAATGTCAACTTCCTTCAGATTTGCCGACAGGGAGAGGTTTAATGATGACAAATAAAAGCATTGAGCTGTCGGAGGAATCACAACCTTTTTTATATTTGGACAGCCAACGCAAGTCAGGTTTTGCAGCAAACGATTGGGTTGCGCATGTCCATAAGCCATCCCAAGAATCTGATTGTCGCTAAAACCCCAATCCAAGTCGTGCATATTCACACAGCCATTCAAGCTAACATGGGTAAGTTGAGTGCAGCAAGCAAGCAGCTCTTCAATGGCTGACTGGCAGAGAGTTCCATATGACAAGTCCAACTCGCACAAGGCTGGCAGAGCACCACCTTTGTATAGAGGCTCCAGTGATGAGTTGGCAAGGTATTTGCATGCTTGCAATTTCAGAACCTGTAAGAGAACCACAATCATCAGGCCTGAGGGAGTTAAGGTAACATAACCCTCATACTCTTGGCAATCCGATTTCATCCATCAGTGAAAAACTAACACAAGTGCATCACAACAGATGGGTTAATGGGAAAGTTTAGAACAAAACACAAAATAAGTACTGCTAGAAAATTAGACTTGCATTGCCTAAAAGAATAAAAGAAGTGGGTTCATAGAGAATAAAAGGATGGAAAATATTGCTTAGATCTGGCCAGGGAGAATATTTCCTGTATTTAACACTTTTTAGCCAACAGAAGTCGCCCCGCGTACTGTTAGAAAGTTAGCATTAGTGTATCTTCTATCCGGCACAATGACAAAGGGCGTCACCCTAACATCAAGCTGAGTGTAAGAGAAGTTACCTTCAAATGCAAGCATGACTCATAAACAGGCTGCAAATTCAGTAAGAATGTGTATGACAAATCCAGATAGGTCAAATTTGGAAGCCAGCACAGGGAAAAAAGTCCATCAGGACCAACAGATGGGCATGACATCAGCACTAATGATTCGATGAGAGTGCATGAGGCAGCTGTGGCTGACAGGCAATCATCCTTCAGTTGGCTGCATGGCATAGAAGTAAGGTGACACACACTATAAAGTAAAAAAGAAGATAGCAGAAGTAGAGGAGACTATTTCTAACCATAGAAAAAAACACCAGGAGAATATGATAAGAATAAAGACCTGCAAAAGGATGCATCCAACGATGCTAAGAGAGGGCAGTTAATGGACGCTTCAGAGAGCACACCACATCCCTTTAATTCAAGAGATGCCATTTGTGGAGCTTCAATATCAAGTACATTTAGTTTAGGACAAATCCCCAAATTTAGTGACCTTAGACCAACCTGCAACAGCAAAATGCAAGATTTTGTCAAGAACATTACAAAATTAACTCGCTGATCAAACAAATCATGCCTGAATATCCAGAACGCTGATAATAAGGCAGGTCTACAGAGAAGCATACACATATAGTGTCTTATGAGACAGCTGTAAAGAAAAAGCATGATCATGACTAACAGAGTCGTAGGAAAAGAAAAAAACAAGTGGATAGGATAAAATCATTACCGGACAAAATGATGCTCTTTCAAGATGATCACAACCATCTAGTGAAACTTGCTCAAGATAAGGACATTCGAGCTCAAGGGTAGTTACAGCACGGCAACCAGCAAGAGAAAGACTAATTAAAGAAGAACTGCAGAAACCGACTGCTGTCAAGCTCTGTGATAAATAACCAGAATTTGACATCAGAGCTCCATCCATATAAATAAATTATAAGTGCATGTTACTTGTAATTTACCCGTGGAGAAAAAATCTCCAATGTAACTTTACAAGACGTTATCCATTTGTAATAGATCAAGGACGATATAGCAATCATGTGCATTCTACAATGGGTGACAGAAAATGCCTATGTAGGTGTGAACCACATGACTAAAAATGGTAGGCATTTAATAAGACTAAAAAAGAATTCTTGTTGAGCCCAAATGGTTGAGATGTCATCTTTAACTTGCACGTAGGCAAAAGAAATAAAGAAAATGGCCAACCTCGCAATTGTCAAGAACTAGCGATTTGAGCACCGGGCAGCCCCCACCATCACTGAAAACTTCACAAATAGAATCTGTAAGAGATTCACATTCAGTGAGGTCGACCTCTTGCAAGGACTGGCACTGCAATGCTAATTTGGTCAAGCTTTCTTGCTTTTGCAAAACCAACTTCTGCATGAATTCAGGTAAAGGACAAAAGAGTCACTGCTTGAAGAATTTAACCAGAATGGCAATGCAAAAGCAAATGCAATACTTAGCGGAAGGCGTACCTTAAGGGTGCTTGAAGTTATGTTAATTCTTTGAAGAGAAGGGCAATTGGAAACTGTGATTGATGATAGCATGCTACTCTGTAAATTTAACTCTATGAATCTGCCACCACATTAAAGTAAAAGTTAGTCCCACAAAGGAAACAAAATATAAGGTAAGTCCTCAGATAGTTTTATCATACTTGCGACAATGTACGAATCTAATGTTCTTCAAGCGGGGAAGATCCAAGGACACTGATGTCAGTAAGATACAGTTATCAAGCTCCAGAACCTATGGCAAATGACGAATTCAGCATGTAGAGAGAAAAAAAAAAGCTCTTGAAAAAGAAATGACAATATGAAAAGTAGTCAAACCTCTAGATTATAACTATGAGCTACAGCAGCCATTGAAACTGAAGTAATCCCTTCACAGCTATGCAACTTCAGCACTGTTAACATTGGGAGTCTTACAGACTTCAAACAAAAAAGGGGAGAAGACGCACGTCAAAAAATCATATTCCTGGCTGCATCCCCTCAAATCAGAAAGAAACTTAAAGTAGCATTGAATTACCTCCAGCGAGATGTTTGGGCAGTATGATGCATCAAGAATGTGGAGATTCGCGCAAGCAAGAGCTATTTCGCGCAGTGTCTCATCACTAACACCCGAACAATTTGACATATCCAAGGCTTCTAAGAGAGGGCATGATGTAGCTGCAGAGCGTATTGCAGCATCTGAAAGTTTGTGGCAAGAAGCTATATCAAGGTCTTTGAGAAGGGGGCAATTAAGCACAACATGTGGCATGCTACTGCGTTTCAATGACAGAGTTTCCAGTTGGGGGCATCTGCAAGACACAATACTTCAGTGTAACGTCAAAATAATATCTACCCCAATTTCATAAATGTTGTTTACCTGATATAAACACGGAGAACACGGCATTTCATAACTTGAAGAAGGCGCAATCTGTCATGGGAAATAGGGATCTCCTGAATACCATTACCAAGAGTCGCATCAATAATGGTCAAACTCCTTAGCATACGACAGTCGGTCAGAGCTTGGAAGAAGGTCTCGGCTATTTGACCCTTTCCCAATGTCAAGACCTCAAGATTTCTGGGGGCAAATAGACGTTTAAGTGGCAGTTCAACCATAAGAATATGACTTAAAACCCAAGATATGTCATGCCAAATACCTTAAGGCGGACATTGCTTTCATCACAAGCGAGTGCAGGTTGGGAGTATTATAGATATTTACTGCAGTAGCATTTGGATATCGAAGACACATATCCTCAACTGCAAATAGTTTAATATTAAATTTAAATCAGCACCAAAACCGATTAATGAAAGATATAACAAATTTAATCGAGAATGCTGACCAGAACCTAGAATAAAAATAAAAGGATCAACCACAATGATGCTTCATATGTTTTTTTACGAGGATCAAGAGCTATTATCTTTAACATTATAATGGAGGATTGCTCACTTATAGCTGAAGAATGTTGTCGTGTCTAAAAATAAAAGACACCACTTACGTAAATAACTGTTTCTGGAGAAATTTTCAGCAGTCTAGCTTTTCACCTATGATATTCTCTTTCATTCTCAGGGAATCAAATGCTATTCAACGTGAAGAATATTAAAGAAAGAACATAGCTTAAAAATATAGATCAGTCAATGGGTGCCGGTACAGATCACTGCTCATTTTCAAAAGCTTATTCTATTCAGATTTTCCCTTTTTTGGAGAACAAGAAGTAAAAAACACATACAAAGACTAGTTTTTGGACATTGTATCCTCAATGCATTGAGCTTCTATCATTTGACAGAGATGAAAAACAGCAATTATCATAATTCATTTAATTGTATAGTCTAGCACATACTGCATCTTTTGATACTTACACTGCTGCAAAGTTATTTGTCTGTTCTCAAAATTCAGGTACCGCCAGAAGTCTTCATGGGAACTGGCAGCCCTCCACTGCCGACAAACCTCCGAAGCTCGACAAAGATCAATGTGGTCCAAGAAAGAGAAAACCTAATAATCACAACACAAATCACATATATGAAAAACAATTTGAACAAATATGGTGTTATTTCTCCATTGTAGTCCCTGAAAGTTGAACATCATAAATGAGCATTTCTCAGATTTATAACAAAAGTGTATACCATATGTAATAAATCATCGGTAAGATCCATCCGAACTTCAAAATCCTCCACGGTGGAGGTCATGTTATCATTTCCTTTATTATTTATTGTGCCACCAGAAGCGGGCAGGTTATCTGGACCCCCATCTTCATACATCTGCGAGATATAAGAAAGCGCTTCAAAGCGAGATCCCCAGTCCCTGCATAGTTTTCATAAACATGGATGAAAACAAGCTAATACATGGATTGCGTCTATTCATAAAAAATGCATTTTATTCAGGTTCATAGGAAGTAAAACTAAGTTCTATACAAAACATATCATAGACCCAACGAATAAAGGAACAATAAACTTTAAATTCCAATATCAGTTACGGTTGAAGTGGTCAATCAGCCAGGCACGTGATGGGAGGAATAATCACAAATTGAAGTAAAAAGGGATATAAAGCAATTTGAAGATAATACAAATACAGTGGCATTATCTGATTTCCTCCCGCTTAAACAAACATACCTTACTCCAACAGGTAATTGCACCATGTATTGAATAAAAATATATTTAAAAAAAATACAATATCCTCTCTTCTACTTCAGAATGGGAAAATCACTACATCACAAAACTTCCTTCAGGATAATTTCAGTGAAGACGCGTCTTCTTTGAAGTTCTTGAAGTAAAAAAAAAAAAAAAAACTCCTAGAATGCCCTTATTCAACTTTTGCAAAAGAAAAAAGGCAGTCCAAACAGAATAACCCGATCACAACGGAACTAAAGTTCATCCCGGAGTCCAAAACCACCACAGTTCATTAGGCTACAGAAATTGCAAGAACAAAATGACTGAAAAAAGGCAATTTGATAAGAATAAACATGTAGAAATACAGTAACTACGAGTAGATTGAAAAACAGAAGACTTACAAAGAAAGAGAGTGAACTTTAGGCCGCTTGTTCTGCAAATCATGATCACAGGCCTCTCTATCCAATCCAGTAGGAATCAACGAGGATGACGATGACGAAGGCTCGTCACTTAGCCCCAAACGCAAATTCAAGTCCAAGATTCCCTGATTAGTAGTTGATCCCAACTGATCAAAATGCTGGACATTCTTCAAGTTAACCTCAGCTTCATCCCAATTCCCAACTTCACCATTATTTACTACACCCTCATTCCCTACAACATCACGTTTCATATCACCCATCTCCGAACTGGCCCCCTCTTCTTCCTCTTTGCCGATTCCCCAGGACGTAAACCCTAGTCCAAAACCCTCGGTTTCATCCTTTTCCATGTCTTCAGCTGCAGTACCCTGAGTCACATTTCCCGAAACTCCGTCACTCATAGTACTACTATTCTCAACCTTTAAGTAATTCTTATTATTTTCCTCTTCTTCTCCAAAACATAGGAAACACCAAATCTTCATACACACGATCACACGCTTCATACAAGTACAGACAACACAAATATCCTAACAACCAAATTTTTATAAACCCTAACTTCGATCTCTTACATTTCCCCCAATCCAAAACCCTAATTCGCATACAATTACAACAAAATTTAAAAAACAATTTTGGTAAACCCTAAAATTGACAATTGACACATCAAATTGGTAAAAACAATTTTAAAAAAATTAAAAAATCATTTCATTTCTACAAACAATAATACATTTCTTTTTTAATTCCGAATTAATCAGAAACAAAACATCAAATTCCAATTCAAAAAAACAATTATAAACAGAAATGCCGAATTATATATATACACTAGCCTGGTATATAGAGAAAAGATCTAATCGGATCTTTTGGAGGAGTGGAGATTTGAGTGCAAAGCTTTATGGCTGATGCTTTCAAAAGATCGGCGGTAATGGCAATGGAGATTCAACTTTTTCTCTATCTTTCTCTCTCTATATCGGCCAGTTGCTGTATTTGTACGAGATTTTCGGAGAGACAATGAGTAACATTTGTGTGTGTGTGTGTGTGTTTTTTTTTGATGAATAAAGGATCATTCATTAGTAATAAAATGGTCAGTGAATTACAACCTGAAAAGTTTCTTAAACTGTTTCTCTAATATAACAAAAGAGAGGAGTTGAGGAAGTAAGAAAATCAAACAAGACAGAAAATAAAAGTTACACAAGGTAACAGATAATTATCCACACCCTAAATAACTTAGGTGGGAAACAACTAAAACTATTACTAATAATTTAACAAACAAACAAAATATAGTTTTCTCCGCAACATCTTCATAGCCATTTTCGAACTCCAGAGGCAATCACTTGGTTTCAACCTCTTTCGTAGACAGCGACTATATAACATTTGTGTTTATATAGTCGCTTCTTTCACTATTGAATGTCCACGCTCTATTTTAATTTGATACGAGATTAAATAGTACTATTTTCATTCTTTAATATAAAATTTTTATTAAATTTTGTGAAAATTAAAATATTTTGTTAGTTAAAATACAAATAATATTACTCGTATTTCACTAATTTTATTTAATAGAGTAATATTGATATTTTGATTATAAAAATATCTTAATTTATACTCCCTTAATTTTCGCAACATATAATGAAAGTTTTATATTCAAGAATGGAGGTAGTACTTACTTCAAGATTCATTACGTGTAAAAGGCCTTTTGTTCGAGATACGGGAACAAAAGGATTTGAACACGTAAGGGATATTAAAGTACTATTTTCGCTTCAGTTCGGATCTTATGCGTAACAGTTTTTTTTAGTATATACAGAACGTCTTATAACAAGTGTCATGAGACTCAAAAAACCTGTGACGACATATGTTATGAGGCTCAGAAAAGTTATCCGTTTTAAATCAATATTAACCGTAAAAAAATTTAATCAAACGGGCGAGGAAAATTTCGCACGTGCGGAATGGATCCACTGTCAGTTTCGCATCCCCCTGTCCTAATCTTCGCACATTAGAATTACTTGTTAATAATTGATTAAATTTTACGGATTCACCAACTTAAACAAGAAATTATAGTTTGGCATTTTTTTTTTTATCTGAACATGATTTAATGTTGAATTAAACAATGTCATAAATGTGTGATATATGAAAGTATAATATTAATATTGTTTCCCTAAAATATATCAATATTTTGTAAGAATAATAGATGTACTTGTAACGTTTTCTAAAGAAAATACAATATGAATATGTGTAACTATCATCTAGAAGTATGTTTCCAAGCATGTCTATTAAAATAAATTATTTTCATCCCAATTTAGGATGAAATTATTGAATTCTATATATGTTCCAGCAAATTCTTTTTGCTGAATCACAATAATTACTTATTTCCTATGAAGTTCGTCAATCCTTTCTTGTAATAACGATCATCAAAATTATACAAATAATTTTTAAAAGATACAATAGACAAATAATTAGTGATCGTGTTTAAATTTGAATATTATATTTTTTTAAGTCTGATGCCCTTCATGGATTTCGAATACAACTCATGAGTCTGAGAACATTTATAGTGCCCACTTCGTAATCATTTTTGTTAGGCCAAAATGAATATTACATTGTGACTATAGATCCATATTTATATAACAATGTGTCTTCTCATATTTTCCCCATGTCACGAGCATGGGACGTGACATTATGATATCATAAACGTGTCACCACTCGACAATATATGAATTAAGTGCCACAGTGTGTGTCACACCTCATGTCCGGGTGATGACCTAACAGTGTCTCATCTACCAATAAGACACCAAACCCAAAACAAAAAAGACTAAAATCCAAAATAACTTCCTTACAATACTTAAAGGAACTTCAAAGTCTTACATGAAACTTAAAGGATTACAAAGGTAATTACATGTTCTTACAACAACAACAATAGCATAACCCATTAAGTCCCCAATAATTGGGGGTATGGGCGGGGATGGACGGGATACAGACCTAACCTTTGTCAAACAAAGTGGCAATTACATGTTCTTACATAACGAAAAATAAGCTTACAATAAAAAATTGAACTAAACTATGTTATTACATAAACTCCATAATCACTCTTCGAACCAGGTATCATCTTTAACGGCATCTGCAAAAGAATAAGTAAAGGACTGGGCTACTAAACTAGCCCAGTAAAGATCAACAACATTTGGGATGAAGTATCAAATAAGACACAAAATAATAACAAACTTTCCCAAAATCATTAAAAACATAACATAACTTTACATACCTTGAAATAACCTTTAAAACACTTAGAATACACCTCACATCACTTTAAAAAGATTTACCTTGGACATACATAATATCATATACTACGAGTATGGTTCATGCCAGACTCACATAATTTCACACAATTGAGCTCAATTATCATATCCCGACTCTAAAGCAACTACTAACAACCTATTAACGATTATTCTCGGTTAATGAAGTGTCAGTGATATAGTCATTAGTCCAGTATTCCTCATGAATGAATTGTCAGTGATTTTAAGGATGAGCCTCATTTTAAACGGTTAGTATCTCTAACACGTCAATCACCTTTAGAGGAAGGCTCAGTGATTTGGTTAGTAAACAGTAATCAGTAATCATTGATCAATAATATGGACAGATCTTGCTATAGAGTCGTTCATAGACAAGAGTTTTAGATTGTGGAGACTCTCAAATAACAAGTACATCAATTACAACGCAACAATGACAACAAGTATATACAAATATCATACACAATTAGACTCGATAATCAACCACACAAATGCAATTACAATTCGACGTTTCATCCATTTTCAATACAATAAAACATGTATAAAACCATTTCATCAAAATTCAGTAATTTTAAAATACTCAATTCATGTTTTTTAGGATAGAAAAATAAAGGTGAAGATCCTTACCTTAACAACTCAAGCAAAATATTTCAAAGAGTCAAGAACACCAAAATTCTAGAAAATCAGCCCACTTCCCGAAGCAATAACTTTCTACTAGAAACTCAAAATGTTAATCTGTCACCGCTCAAACGTAGCTCTTTCAATCCACTTTCTAACATCGTTGAAATCACTCCATTTCAACACCGTTTACTATGTCAAATATCAAATCTCACAATCTCTCAGTTCTGTCAGTCTTTTCTTTTATTTATTTTATCTTCTTTTCTTCCCCTTTCTTTTGTAACCTCCCACTTAAAAAATTCTACACTAACTCTCTTTAATTTTCAGTCACAACTTTTACTAACTTCCTCTTAACTTTCTTACAGAAAAGATCCTCAACTTATTAACAACCCCATTTAGGTCTTTCTACTAATCCAACACATCAAAGTATCCCTTAACAAAAAACACATAAAATATAACTAATGAAATCACTTAATATATAAAATCAACTACGATCATGCTAAACACCTAAACAATAAAAGTTCCGATTATCATAGTATACACGGTGAGAGCAACCTCTAAAATCTCATGCATTTGGTGGATCATGATTAACCTTTAATTAAGAAACAACTTGAAAGGTTAAGAATTATTAGGAGCAGGATGTAAGCAATTGCAGTTAAAGCCTGGCGAACTGGCTCCCTGAGGTGAAACATGTGGGCCCATGGGGACAAATCAATGGCTGAAAAAACATTGTAAAATATGATCATGCGGTCCAGCAATTCCTCGACATTGTCGAACCAGGTGGCCGACACTTCACTAGTTTACACGCCCCGGTTCTGTAATTACACTGCATTTATTTTGTGAAGTTTTAATTTATTTATTGGAAAATGATTTTATATATTAACTTGATCCGATTAATAGGGATGATAAAATAATTTCAGAACAAGACATAATGCGTCATTTTAATTATTGTTAATTCCGTTTTAGTATCGCAAAATTTAAGATTTTTTGTTGTTGTCAACAACCTTAATTCTTTTCCTCACTAGAGGAGGAGAATTTTATTGCCCCACATAAGGGGAGGGTGTCGAACCCGAGATTTCTTGATCACAGGTAGAAACTTGCCCCACTGGACTACTGCCTCCTTGACAAAATCAAGCTTCTTAACGTGACACATAAGAGATCAATTTGGATGAAAATCGTTAATAAATTACTTTATCATTCCAATTTATCTACGCTTTAAAAAATTGCACTGGAATTAAATAAATAATTAAGAAATATTAGTTTAAAGATAGATAAACACTTTTACCATTCAATTAATATATTTATATTTGGACAATTAAAATTAATTTTTAATTGAAATAATAAAAGATAAGGGTAACTTTGGAGGAAAATGCATTTAATGCTATCTTTAATTATTAAAATGACAGATAATTAAAAACTACTCCCTCTGATTTAAAATATAAGTTTTTTAGAAATTTTCACACAAATTAATATACTAATTAAGATGATTAAAGTACCCCTAATTAATACTCCAAAGAACAAATAAATTAATGAAGAATTGCATGGGAACTACATATTTTGACCAAAATGAATATAAAGAGAAAATAATATAGGGTAAATTAACCAATAAATGTACAATTCTTGTAAAAAGACCTATGTTTTGCAACAAAACATAATTAATAGAAAGACTTATATTTTGAATCGGAGGGAGAAATAAAGTATATTTAGACGAGAGATAATTGGTAATAGAAAGAGTAACATATATAGGTTAAAATTTCTAATATGTCCCTCATAAAATCATGAAAGTCCAAATTTAACCCTTAAATCTAATAAATGAAATAAATATAAAATGATTTTTTCTCTTCCTCAAACTATCAAAGCCGGGGAAAAATGTATGGGCAATAAAATTTGTATGGGATTCTCTCGAAGTTTTTTTTTTTTTTTTTTTTTTGACGCCCGAAGGCGATTGCCCCTGAAGGGGAAGAGGGGAGGGTACCCTAGATAGGGAGATTATAGCATGTTCCATGCCTGGGGAGGGAATTTAGCCTCACAAGGAGGATAATTTATTTGCCCCACAAGGAGAGATACGAGAATCGACCACGGGACCTCCGTCTCCCGTGGCGGAGTAGCCTTACAACTTGGGCTACCCGGTTCCTGTATTCTCTCGAAGTTAAATACAAAAGATTGCATTTTACGTGTTTATAAATTGTTTAAACGTTTGATTAATTTACAAACACCCCCAAATAGGGGTTTGATTTATTTACAAACTCGCCATAGGGGTTTGATTTCTTTACTTTTAAATTGACACTAGGAAATTAAGCTCGCGCGTTGCGCGGGTTATAATTCAATTTGATTTGTAATAATAATTATTTTTTTTACGATATATATTTTATGGGGAAAACCATTTTATCTAAAATAATTTTCATTAGATTTAATATTAAGAAAGTGTCGTATATTATGTATTAATTTTTTTTTTTTGCTCGTATTTTTAATTTGAAATTTAATAAAATATAAAGAATTACAATATATAATTGTATGTATAAAAGTTCAATGTAAAATTGAATAATTACCCTATCGAAGCAACAAAAAAATAAAAATAAAATAGATTTTATACCGGGTCAAAAAAACAATTTGAAAAAGAGGACCACAACCCTACGTTCTATCTTCTGCTTCTTCTTATCTGGTTCGACCGCCGCCCCTGATGTTGCTTCCTTATGTACCTTCTCCATCAAATGTATGGACAATAATGTCATATTCTCAAGTCACACAGATACGTCTTCCTTCTTTTTCTTCACCTACCATCTACTTCTTGATCTTTACCGCCGTGAAGCCACCACCAGCCATAGATTTCCCTCCCTCCAACAAAATTTCTCTCATTTTATTTTTTTACTTTTTGGTTATTGGAAACCTGCAATAATCAAAATCAAATGGAATCAAAGTTTAGAAATATGAATAAAACTCCAAATTGAAGAGAAGAAACATAGAATCAAATTTCTTGGGTTGCACACTTTTTCAGATTTCATCACCTTTAGTGTGTTGTTCATCAGATTTTTGAGGTATGCATTCTGTTTCACTACACCCCTATCCACTGTCCCCATATAGTCAGTCGCCTACCATTTTCTTACTTCATTCACCTATATAGACACAAATATAAAATTAAATGGCCACAAAGATTATTCAGAGAAAAAGATTTTAAAGAACCTTCACTTATTAGTCCAAGAAATTAATTATCTCTCTGTTTCTGAATCTTAAATTCACGTTGAAGACCAGCATACCAACATCTGCACAAAGAGGAAACAAATCAGTAAGCATAATAACGGAAACTAAAAAATAAAACACACGAAGAGATTAAAATCTCCATAAATTGTATTCTAAATATCTCTCCATAGAGGAATATTGTGGGACTGTTTGCAAAACTGAATGTAAAGGGTTGTGGGTTGATCTTTATAATGGATAATGAGTAAATGCTATGAGATGCGAATGCCACCTCTTCCGGACTCTTCGTTGTCTAATGTGTTTAAGAGGTCATAATTCACCAAATCAATATAGGTGTCTTTTGAAATTCTATTGTGCTCCTCCTATAGGTATCTCTTTTATCAATAGTTTTTTAGATGATTGTAAATTTGGTTCATATATCATTTTAGATTTTTTTTAACTAATGTCTATAGCTTTATATATATAACCAATTATATCAAAAGTCATTAAGATTATGAAGTTATTAGATGTTATTAATTCTTTGATTGATACATATTCCATTTGTATCTTATCATCTTTAAGTAGTAAATTCATGTATGATGACAATTAATTAATCGACATTTTGATGACTTTATGAATTCCATAGCTGAATTTTCTCCTTTATATTTAAGTTTAATAGCTATATTTTTTGTTGTAAGCCTTTTAGAATTCTTATATACATGTTATTTTCTTAGAATATGAAATCAAATTTACGATAGAAGACTTTTAGAATTCCTAACAATTGAAAACTATTGAACTTCTTGATTTAAAAAAACAATTAAAATTTTTTATTTAAAAAAACTCATTCAACTTTTTCATTTAAAAAGAAGCAACAATAAATAAATATAATTACTAAATAAAGTTACAAAACTCTTCTACTTCATTCATTAATATAACTAATGAACTTTATAAATATGTAGTTATAGCCATTATAATAAAAGTTACAAAACTCTTCTACTTCATTCATTAAGATAACTAATGAACTTTATAAATATGTAGTTATAGCCATTAGCTATAGAAATCTTCTCAAGTTTTTATCTCCATAACAACTTAAAATTAGAGTTGAAGATTATAGCTCATAAAGAAGTAATTTTAAAGAGAAAATTAATGATAAAGTTGCCACATAGAAATTTCTAATTGGTCCAAATGCCACATGTCACATCTTGAAGCTTCTACCTCAACTTTATCTAACTTTATATATTATAGATTTCTTTGAAAATTAATAGTATTACTTTAAACGTCCACAGGTAGATGTACTGCCAGAGCAAACAACTTCTTTCTTGCAAGAGCATATTATGTGTTAGTTGAATAATAAATTAGGGATACGATTAAAAAAAAATGCATCGATTTCTGAAATATTTCATCAAATTCTATGTTAAAATGTCAAACATGACCTTATTTAATTTTACTCTCAATTAATTATATTCTCTTCTCTCTATATTATTCTCTATGCAATATTTTACTCTCAAACCATCATAATTGAACCATTTAGAAAGTGGACATATAATTTTGAAACAAATTTAAAAGGAAATATGTATAGATAATTTGGACGGAGGAAGTATTCATTTAAAGAAATTGTACATTTATCTTGGGACAAATTAAAATAGTAATGTTACATTTAATTTAATTTGGGAAGGAGAAAATAATTAATTTACTTCTGAATTGGACATTGATTATTTGAGCATAAGCCCAAGCCCGTATCTGTATAATTACTTTTGGATCAGAAACATCTATTTTGGGCCCTCTGACTGTACCCAACTTCAACCATTGTACTTTAATGGCCCAACCCGTTGTTCTTAATGAGATCCATACTTGAGAAACAAATAATGATTTTTTTTTTTTTTTTTACGCCACGATGGGCGATTGTCCCACATTGGGGAGAGAGAACACCCTAAATAAGGGAGAAAAAAACTTACCGTGCGCTGGCGGAGGATATCGAACCCGGGACCTCTCGATCACGGGCCGGCCAATGTCCCACTGGGCTATTGGCCTCATCGATAACAAATAATGAAATAAACAACCATCTTTACTAGGGAAATTTAAAATTTGTATTTTTAGATAGTGTATAACATGCAATTCATGCGATAAAAACATTGGATCGAGTACTAAATATTCTTTTGGTCAGCATTTACTCACATATTATCAACTTCAAATTAATGAATTAGTTGGACTGGACGACTGAGTTGTAATCGATGAATAATTCAAAGGAAAATGATTAATAGCTAAGTAGTATTGGTTAAAAATCTAAATTAAATACTATTCACACATGTTTGCATAAGAAATTTAACGAGTTATTTACACTTTATCCTTCTATTTATCTAATTAATTAGATTATTTGGATACACATTATTCACCACCGTTGACATAAGGGATTTAACGAGTTATTTAAAATTTGAGCCACCCAAATTATACATATTCACTTTTTTTATTTTTATAACGGTATTAACATTAGAATTTATATACAATACATGCCGACCAAAAGAGTGTGCAGCACAAAAGTTGAACTAAGGTAAACTTTAAACAAAAAGTGACTAATTTTTTTTTTAAAATGACCACCTATAAAGCAATTTTTGACAATTTCGGGACCGCCACCCCATAGTTACATCTTATGAATCGCACCTCAAAACAAACTTTTATTTGAAAACTTCCAAAATAGTTCCCACAAAGCAGGAATCAACTTTAATAGAAGTCTATGCAACTTCATTGTCATTCAAATTGATTTTTTATGATATGAATCATGATAAATGTACTCTAAATTTATTCATATCAGTAGAAAAACTCTCTAATCTGATGTGAATAAATTTGGACCACATTATCCATATCAGAATTAACCATTCAAATTAACCACAGAAGAGATCAAAGACTTATTGCAAAAGAAAGCATCCATGTTCCTCAAAACAAGTTCAGCCACTCCTTCATTTGCCTCTCTACTAAAAGCACCACTATGAGGAGACAAGACAACATTGTCCAAACCAAATAACTCTTTAGGAACATAAGGTTCGTCTTCAAACACATCGAGTGCTGCCCCTCCTATCTCACCTCGGACCAAAAACCCGACCAATTCCTTCTCATCGATGAGTGCACCGCGCCCTATATTGATTATGACGCCTCCCTTTCCGAGGGCTGTCATGACATTCTTGTCAACAATGTGGAATGTTTCAGGTGTTGATGAACAACATAGTATTAGAATGTCACTCCATTTAGCAAGTTTAAGAATGTTTGGAAAATAAGGATAGGAGATGTAAGGTTTTTCCATCCTTGAGTTGTATGCAATGGTGCAACCAAAGGGTTCCAACCTCCTGGCTACTCTCAATCCTATACTCCCTAAACCGACAATCCCTACTCGCTTTCCTCCTACCTGCAAGAACGATATGAACAGGGTAACTAGAAGTTATATGTCAGGGGCACAAATTATAAACACATACTAACTTTAAAGTTATTGGGGGAAGACAAGATGTAATATTTAAAATGACTTTTCATATGAAAAAAAAAACAAAAAAAATTCTTAGTAGAAAACATGATATTTCGAAGAATTAAGGAGGCGGGAAATTTGAAGGGCAGTTGTCATTCTCTTCAGGGCGCTATACTATTTATTAAAGTTAGGCCCATATTTAAAATAATAATAATAATAAACTATAAAAAATGTCAAAATATAATACGGTTTTTGGATTATCAAAACCTAAGCAAACAACCGTAGTAAAATATGACTTTATTATTGTTTATTTTTTGAAATTTATATCTATGTAGATTTCACTCTAAGTTTTATCATTTCATTCAAAATTCTGGTGTGGTGCTATAATAAACAACTGTGAATATTCGTCACATCTATAAGTGTTTTCTTTCACATGATTGCTTATCTGATTTTTAGTATTGATAAATAATTTATTCTAAACTTTGAATCTCTAAATATTCGTTATTGTCACTCGGATAATTCAATATGTTGACATTAATTTTAAGGTTTACAGATCTTTTGCCGCAACTTGTGTCCCATTTTTGCTATTATAAAATCAAAGTTCAGTCTTTAAATTTTCATGGAAATTGTAAAATATTCCACTGCATTTTTTAAAACCCGTTAAGTCACCTAAATCAAATATTTAAATCCCGCGACATGATAAAAAAAAGTTTACTTCAGAAAAAAATACTGTTTAAATTAATAAAATTTTAAATTATCGATTAATTAATATCTCTGAATTAATAAAATTCATTGGTCTCAATCTTATTAATTTACATATAGAGGTTATAATTAGAAAAAAAAATGATTTGAACTTTTTAACCTTTGAGCCGAGAGGGAACTCTTGTATAACGGGCCACGACCCAGCCCGAACGAATCTATCACCAGACGAGACCCGTCGGAGAACATCGATCAACAGCCCGACGGCATAATCCGCCACATCATCAGAGAAAATACCGTCATTGTTGGAGACACGTATGCCTCGCCTGTGGCACTCGGCGAGGTCAATGTGGTCAACGCCGGCGGTAGTTGCAAGAACACATTCAAGAGAAGGGTATTGGTCTAATGTCTCAGAATTTACCGGAAATAAATCCCAACAGAGCATAACCCGAACCGACTTGAATAATGCTTGGTCGGTATCCGATTCTACGTTCGGGTCGATAATTCGGTAACGGGTTTGGAAGAAGGAGACATACTGGCACTCAAAATTTGGGTCCTGATGAAGAAGGACGACCAGAAACGGAGTTTGGTCGCCGTTAATCGAGGCCATTTTGTAGAAGTAGAGAGTGGCTTTGTCTTGCATGGTTTTGCATTATTAAATAGGAGTAGAATATAGAAAATATGATGTTATTTTTCTTGTTTTTTTGGTTAAGGATTAATTAGTTATTTAATTCGGTTTGTTATGAATGATGATAGAAATAAAGTCAAGAATTGGGTTATTAAAGACTTGGTATAACTGACACTAACACTTTTAATTTAGAACAATAAGTTATATTTTCTGTTAGTTATATTTTATGTCCTTTATATTATGTTTAATGCGAAACTGATATTCTATTTCCATTTGTAAAATAGTGACATACTACTGTTGGTGTTTTATTTGATTACTATGATTTAGATAAATAAATAGTTGTAACAACTATTATTTTTCGAAAAGAAAAAATCTATTTATTTATTGATTCGTTAAATAACTTAATCAAACGGTTAAACATTTGTTTCACACATAAGGAATAATAACTGTTCAACATAATAGCCAATTTGTAACGATAATTATCGCACTTTTAGCTATAACAACTATTTATAACTATCTCATAAATACATCTTGTACGCATTGTTCAATATAAATTTTTCATTTTGGTTCTTAAATATTCTTTCACCAATGCATATTTATTGTTATTTTTTCAGGCATACACTTAATTTATTGTTAAACTAACTACTAATAATAACTTTTCAGTCATCAATTGAGGGGTGTTTAAGATTTTTTTGTCATATTAATTATTTCCAATTTTTTTCTTAATCTCAATGAAAACCCCAAATGTAATAAACAATTGGCAAAATCGTAAATTTCGTCCTAGAACATTTTACGACTTGCACGTTGGGTCCTTTTTGTATTTTTTTCCCTTGTTGGATACTTGAACATTTTACGACTTGCAAGTTGGGTCCTTCCGTGTGTGTTTTGGCTAGTCAACCGTTAGTCAACATAAATCCCAAATATACTCAAGGGCATTTTTGGTACTTCAAATTGAACTCATCTGAGCTCCTCCCCTCAACATCTGAGCTCCTCCCATTTTTGGTATTTTTGAAGCAATGCTCCGGTAAAGCAAAGGTAACATAAATAAACATGGCAAGAGAGTGGGGCCCGCAAAAGAACAGGTCTTAAGGTGGTTTTGTGGGTAACCTGGTATAGAAGGTAACACCCAGTGGCTTTATCCGGTAAATTCCGTAACAGGGGTCAATTGTATAAGAGCTGGGGTTTAAGCAAAATGGGTTGTATGGGTTTCAGAGTGGTTTTGGCATTATAATTCAAAAATAAAGAGAGAAACTTTTTATTTAATCATTTTAAAGAAAAGATAACAAAAAAATGGTCTTGTTTTTGAGAATTTTGGAGGCTTGTTGTTGGTAAGGGGGAAAAGAATCATGGGTTAGGAGGGATTTTGGTGGATGGAAATGCATAAATTCAATATCTTTTTTGTTTTGGGGCTTTGAATTTTGATGGATTGATTGATCTTGTGTTGTTACTTCTGAATTATGTGGAAATTTGAAGGAATTCTGATATTGGGTGGTGAAATTTTGAAGGATATGGTGGTTCTATGAAGGTGAGGAAGATGAATTGTCCATTGCTTTACCGAACCTTTGCTTTACCGGAGCATTGCCTCAAAAATACCAAAAATGGGAGGAGCTCAGATGTTGAGGGGAGGAGCTCAGATGAGTTCAATTTGAAGTACCAAAAATGCCCTTGAGTATATTTGGGATTTATGTTGACTAACGGTTGACTAGCCAAAACACACACGGAAGGACCCAACTTGCAAGTCGTAAAATGTTCAAGTATCCAACAAGGGAAAAAAATACAAAAAGGACCCAACGTGCAAGTCGTAAAATGTTCTAGGACGAAATTTACGATTTTGCCTAAACAATTTGGGACGAAAATAATACCAAATTACAATATTATTAAAAAATCATTTAAAAAAATCTAGACGTTCAATTTTTTTTTTATTATCAAAATAATAAATTTATAAGGCAAATTGGTATATTTAGTCCCTAAACAATTTATAGCCAGAGCTAAAATCCCTAAAGATTAATTATGAATATTAAAATCCCCAAACAATTTACAATTAGTATGTAAAGTCCTTCCTAAAAGAATTTGACGGATAAACATAAATATGGTGAAAATAATCTAACCAAAGCAAATAATTGAAGGGTAATTTTGGTATTTTGCTTACTTAAACCTACCCCCATCTATGCCAGCCCCTCCCCTTACCCAAACCCATTCATCCCCGCGGAATCACCTCTACAGTTCCGACGTCAACCCAGCCCACCCCAATCTACCAACCATCATCCCCGCCAACCCATCACAAACTCAGCCTCCCACTCTCTCCACCCTCCCCGACGTAGACCCACCCCCATCTACCTCACCCCCTCGCCTACCCAACCATATGAGGCTGCTGGACAAAAATAGAGCTGAAAAGAAGCGCAGATCCTGTGTGACGCGCACCTGTCGTCAGTACAGCAGAACAACGTTCAACCGCAGGATGGACAGTAGCCTTGCATTTTCCTTCTGACGATGACACATGTCAGAGCTGTCACCCGCACCCAATTCCCATCCCCGAACTCTCTATGTTCCCCTGTTACACGGTTTTTTGATCGACCGGACATGATCACTGTCAACTGTCGGATGGGCAGTAAGTAAAGAATCAGTGGCCAGAATATCTGGTTTTTTGGATCTTCTACAACGGTCGCCCGCACACAATATTTACACCCCAAAAATAGGCAGTAACATTGTTTATTCTTCGCTAAGTCCCGAACTTCGAGCAAAGGGAGCGCTGCTCCAAAAGTCTTTCTCCACATTGGAGATCAATTCTTCAAGAAATCACCACCGGAGGCAATAATAATTACGGAAAAAAAATGTGGAGAAACTTGATTTTTCATTTTAATTGAAAGCCACTAATTTTAATTCGGTGCTTAAAGAAACTCCGTCAACATATGTTGTCGCTGAATTCTTCTAGAAATCAGTTGCACTTCTTAGTATCTCCACTCAAACTTGATGGTAGTGGTGGTGGTGGTGGTGGTGGTGGTGTTGGGCGTTGATGGGGATTTGCATGGGCTTGACCCAGTTTTTTCAGATCAGTCATAACATGGCACCCGGAAAAGTGGGACAAACATTTTTGTCCCATAACTAAGTCCCCACTCAGTCCAGCCATAACTGAGTGGGGACTTCCGCTCCTACTGACGTACTGATCATGACTCTGAGACGGAAGTGGGGACTTCAGTTATGGCCTCCCAGTTTAAAAAAAAACCCTTCTTCTTCCCCCCACCGCGATTTGCAAGAGAATTTTTCCAAAAAAAAAACCACCCCCCTCCCCCTCCGCTGCAGCCCCTCCCTCCTACTGCCGCCGCCGCCAGTCCGTCCGCCGCTGCCGGTCCTCCCTCCCACCGTCACTCTCACTCTCCCCACCACCAATATCTCTCTCTCCCAAATTTTAATTTGGAGGTATACTTTTTTTTTTAATTTTATTTAAGTGTAATTTTTGTATTTATAGTTTTAAAATTCAATTGCAGATTAATAATGTATTTTGTATATATAGTTTTGATATTTATGTATTTTTGCGAATTGTATATGTATGTATTTTTTGTGAATTTGATATTCTTATGGACTAAAATTGGAATTTTGTGAATTTGATATCCTTATGTATTGTAATTGCAATTATGTGAATTTGATATTCTTATGGACTAAAATTGCAATTTTGTGAATGTGATATCCTTATGTATTGTAATTGCAATTATGTGAATTTGATATTCTTATGGACTAAAATTGCAATTTTGTGAATTTGATATCCTTATGCATTGTAATTGCAATTTTGTGAATTTGATATTCTTATGGACTTGAATTGCAATTATGTGAATTTGATATCCTTATGCATTGTAATTGCAATTTTGTGAATTTGATATTCTTATGGACTTGAATTGCAATTATGTGAATTTGATATCCTTATGTATTTTAATTGCAATTTTTGAGAATTTGATGTCCTTATGATTTAAGTGCGAATTGTTATAATATGCACATTTTATTGATAAAAATCCCTGCAGCTTTTTATTACGGATGGCTTTTCTCGCCCACCTTATGCCGGTCCAGTACGATCCCGAGTGTGTTGAACAAACACACGTCACATAGAAGCACTTAGGATTTGGGGGCGGGGATGTAGTCCTAGACAGTGGGTTTGAAGGTCATTAGCTATGACGGGCATTTTTTTTAGTGCATACTGACGCGAGGGCAAACCGGAGAGTGCTAGATCTCATTGACAGTGATAGGTTTCGGGGGGTTGTTGTCGGATAGGTAAGATAAAGATAGACCACGCACCGATCACCGCATTAGTAGAGCGGTGGCGCCCGAGACGCACTTTCATTCCATCTCGCGATGCGGTGAGGTCACCATCACCCTGGAGGGACGTAGGTCGCCTCCCTCAGGGATCGCCACCGGGGGCCACGTGGTGACGTGGGGACGAGGACTACAACATGACCAGGGTCGCTGGATTGAGCGTGTGCACCATATCCTAGGTTTCCGCCCCACCGGTCAATAAAGTGGTAACGCCCTCGAGCTTGCAGAGGTGTACGCCCACATTTCCGAGCCCCTAGGCGAGGATGCCACACACCTCGCGGGTTGACCGAGCGGGCCCGGGCCCCCGATTTTCCTCTCGCATGACCGCTTTTCTCTTCCCGGATAAGTCCGGTCGCGAGGGAACATGCGCTATCTCTTGCTCATCGGCGACAGGGGACCTCACCGATGACCCAAGCATTCTCGGGCCCAGTGCCAGTCTCGTCCCTACCTATACCGCTAGATGTGCATCTCTGCACAGGCCGACTCTAAGGACATAGCTGGTTGTTGCCTGTTGATCCAGGTTTGTGTAATTGTTAATGACTTTTTTTATTGTTTACATACAAATTTTTAAATATTTGATGATTAATCTGTGTTTGTTTGTACCAATTGTGGGCGTGGGAGCGCATTTCATTTCTCCGGCCGGCGAACCGGGGAGAGATTATGAATGAACCTCCCGCGGACGGCCGAGCGTCATGGGCGCGTTGGAACACCGCCCTGGAGTTTCAAGAACACGCCGAAATCTCAGCTGACGGTGTTTTCATGACCAGCATTGACCGACTGACGGGACGCTCGAGGGGTAAGGTTTATCGTATTTTTCGTGTGTTTGTTTTTATTTGCGCAATTAATTTATGCTAATGTACAATTTTTTTTTACGATTCATGTGGAGGCCGTACCCGATCGGGTTATCGCTGTTCGGGTCTCACGCGATGAGGGCTTCCCATCCACTCTGCCGGCCCGTACGCCACTCGTGTGTTTCGAGTTGGTTGAGTTTCACATGCCGGGACCGGGTTGCTAGGCAATTCGGGTTCCAAAGAGTGATACCCGACTCATCGGTGGCGAAGGGGTACGACAGAGGGCGAAGACGCCCACACCCACATGGCGGGGCCGAATATGAACCCAGGGCGAAGAAGCACAAAGACTACATACCCATGTGGGATGCCCGACGGGGATGACCGGCGAACGCCTGTCCCTGGGTCCCCTGTAATGTGATCTTACCAACCCGTGAGTAAAGGTCGAGCACCGAATTCGATTTACCGAATTCGAATTGACCATGTACTACCGACCTTTTTCGAACCGAATTCGATTTACCGAATTCGATTGACTGACCAAGTGACTCGAATTCGGTAAATTTACCGAATTACCGAATTAGAGAATACATAGAAAGAAGAAAAGAAAACAGGGAGGCTTACCTGGAGGGAGTTTTGGGGCGGTGTCAATGGAGTAAGATGAAGAAGAGAAGAAAAAATGGGAGTAATCTAGTGTGGGTGACATTTTTTGTTAGAAGTAGGGATTTAGGAGAGTATTTATAGTGTATTTATTTTAGTATTATACTATTATTTATTAAAATATTTTTTTGAATTCGAATTCGGTAATACCGAATTCACCAAAACCATATACCGAATTCGAAAACTTCGAATTCGGTATGATCCGAATTACCGAATTCGATTTACCGAATTCAAATCGAATTCGGTCGGTAAATCGGTTTTTACCGAATTTGCTCACCCCTACCCGTGAGTACATGGATTGGTACAATCGCATTACCGTGCACCTCCTTACAAACCCACGCAACAGGGATGCCGGTCCACTCCCGTTGGGCATTCAACCCATCACGCCTTCCGAGGACATTATTGCAAGTTCTTTTCTTTTTGTCTACATTGCTTTACCTTGTTTATAATATACTCGACACGAGAATTAATGTTGCGAGAGGTCGCCAATGCAGATCGATAATCACGGAGGTCGATAAGTCGGCCTCAACTCAATCAGCCCACTACAGTCCCTCGTCTCCTGGGTGTCAAAGACCATCAAAGATGCTTTCGTGGTCGCCGGGAAGCCCCTCGTCCCCGCAGATCGCGAGCCGCGGATGTGGTAGAAGTCTCGCTGCTCGGAACCGGTGACGCAGCTCGAGAGAGCCTGCTCCGCCCTGGGTCCCCAAAGGGGGAAGGCAAGGTACGCGGAGGCGCAGGGAGGCCGCGCGGGAGGACTTGAGCGGCGAGGCGACAACGACAGCAGTGGCGACCCTCCGAGCTGGCCAGCATCGGGCGACAGATTCGGCACGAGCCCTCCCCAGCATGCATCACGCTTTCCCGACCAGTCGACGTACCCACCCCTTTTGAGTACCAATTTGCATCACCCTAGTACTTTTTCAAACTGAAGTTTTCAGACGGGTGGGGATCCCAGTGCCGGGCCCTCTACATCCGCAGCACCGGCTTCTACTCGGGAGGGACGCCTTGCATGACCCTCGCACATCACCGAGACGCAGCAGAGAGACTCCGTTGCCGATAGACCCCGAGGAGCGGACATTTATCGACCACGAAGGCGCGGAGGTCATCTCAACCAATTTTGGTAGCACTGCAGGGTGAGAGATGGCAGCCTTTACTTCCCTGCGACCGCCCCGAGACACACCGCTCCATACACACCTTCGTCGCCGTAGATAGGTTTTCATTTACGTTGTTTACGCTTTCGCTCATTGTAGTTACGAAGAATGTTAATTTTTTTTCGGTTGTAAAATATTATTACGATAATTCGTTGCTTGTTTTATATTAATATACAATTTATTTATTTTCTTGCTCAATTTTTAGTAAGTATTGTGTTTTTGCAAATATTGTTTATATATAATACAAATACCTCGTAAAAAATAACCTCTGGAAAAAAAACCAAGTGTTTTGGGCAAACACACTGCCAGCCCGTAACGGAAGTCCCACTTCCATCTCGGGGTCATAACGGAAGTGGGACTTCGCTTTCGCCACGTGGCAACGCACGTGGGAAAAGCCGCCACGTCAGCCCGTAACGAAGTCCCACTTCGCGTATGTTCTCGGACGGAAGCTGGGACTTCCGCTATGGACAAAAATGTTTGTCCCACTTTTTCCGGTGCCATGTTATGATCGAACCGGAGAATCAGGGCCAAGCTTTCATGCAAAACCCGCGTTGATGCGGTTGGGATGGGCGGTGTCTGGGTTATGACCGGATTGTGGGTAATAGTTAATGTGTGAGGACCGTAACTTTTTACTGCTTTTTAGACGGGTTTTGGTTGATCGGCGTTAAATCAACGTCGACCGAAACACATCGTATGTGCTTAAGTGTTTTATTTACCTTTTCTGCTTATTTTACTTGTTTTAATTATTTGACAAGTGTTATTGTATTTTTAGGAATTGTATAACATTAAAATAAGATAAGTGGGCATTTGGTGATTTCTAGAAAGTAGTGGGAGTTAAGAGAGAGGTTATTAAGAAGTTAGAGGCGGTTTTTAAACTTCCTAGAAAGCCATTTTCGAAATCCATTCAGTTCTAAATCTTAGAAAGGAGAAAAAAATAATAGAAAGAAAAAGAAAGAAGAAGAAAAACAAGAAAAATAGATTCTGGACAGTATGCGTGCACTGCATTAGAAACGTCATAAAGGTAAATCTAGAACTCCAAATTCTCTGATTCTTTTTTTATTTAGAAACTAGACTTGTAGAGCTACGATCTGACCAGAGGGATTAGGATTTTAACTTTTAGATTTTCCTGTGTACGTCTTTCAATTAGAAACACGAACCAGATTTTCTGGATTTTTTTACAAGTTAAGAACGTAACTGTGATAAGGTAAGGACCCTTCAACTTTTGAGTTTTTCCAAAGCTTTCAAAAACTGATATTTTACAAATTATGTATGAAGTATGAATGAAAAATGGTTTAATCATGTTTTCTTGCATAAAAGTGGATGAAGCAATATTTAATGTGAATGGATGAATTGTATGATGCTTAATTGCGCATGTATGTGATAGCATGATTACTTGCTGTTTTTATGATTTTAAGCATAAGGGAACATTCCAGTAGGGACATTAACTAAGGAAGGATCCAATATGTTTATGTTATGCTTATGTTATGGATTTCATGAGAAGTCAATGTACCTAACTTGGGATAAGATGTAGCATATAGAGTTGTGTTACATGATAAGTACATTTATAAGATGTTGGGAGAGGCCCAAACATCAAGTCATGATGTACGATGTCACGAATAGTATACAACGATATATAATGTTTGCATTTGATATTTGATATTTGATATTTGATATTTGATATTTGATATTTGATATTTGATATTTGATGTGAGCGGTTTTGCAGGGAAATGGAAGTCGTTTTCTAACTGTTTTTCATGTTTTGGAGTTGTTTAGTTGTCTCGTAGTAAGGGTGTAGACGACGACCATCGTCTGTACTCGAGCTATTGAGAAGCTAGGCATTCCCACGTATACGCTAGGCTAGAACCTTCACTTCCTAGAGGCCTCGCAGTGGAGAGGTAAGAGTGGCGGGTGCGCAACCGTCATTCCTGAAGCTGTCGAGAAAGCTAGGTGGTTGAGTCGCAGGTATTTCTGATTTCACGGGTGGAGGGGTAAGAGTGTAGGGTCGTTGTATGGGCGGCGATTCTGCACTCACAATATTCTAAGAAGTCAGAAGTATTTTGCATACCATGATTTTACTGCTTTATTGGTGATTATATTTTTTAAAGTTATGAAATGTTTTTGGGATGCATAAATTGTTTTAATCAAGTGTATATATATTTCTTCATCCCAAGGTTGAAGGGATCTTACTGAGCAATAGTTGGTTTTGCTCATCCTTATCCACATTTCCTTTTTAGATGAGCAGTATGATAGCTACAAAGAGTACGTGGGGGACGTTGTGTTCGAGTTCCAGGGAGATGACACTTTATAGACGTCTAGCTCACTTTACTGCTTTGAAATAGACTAAGTGATGAACTTTGAAGTATGTTTAAGTTGTACTATTTCCTTTTAAGTTATGATGTGTACCCTTTTAAGTTAATTATATATATATATATATATATATATATATATATATATATATATATATATATATATATATACTATTTCGAGGTTTTAGTATTTTTATAGCTTCAGTTGATACATGTATGAGTTTTATGTTATGGGTTCTGTGTTACGTTTGGCAAAACGGAACGCTGCCAGGTCATTTCCCGGTTACTGGGCGTGACACAATGGGTAAATGAAATATGAACTACCTATAATGCCCCTCTTGTAAATTCCATTGACCCATTTAAATTTTGTACTCCCTCAATTCACATTTAATTGTCATTTAGGAGATTTATAGGTATCCAAATTAATTGTCGTTTAAGGTTTTTTGATTAGTTGTCAACAATTTATTCCAATTATACCATTGACATTTCTTTTATTTGCCGTCTCTGCCATCCTATTTATTCATTTCTTTTCTTATGCTATAGAAATGAGAGAGATGTGGGTAATATTGGAACTTTCAGTGAAAATGACAAGTTCCTTAATTTTCTAAAATTATTTAAAGAGTCTTATATTTAGGAATGGAGGGAGTATTTCACAGTTGACTAACAAAAAATATAACGGAATGACTTGGCACACCAAATGTAAATTAATTGTTTGAGGATTCTAAATACCAGGTTTAATCTTTAGGACCTTACGCGGAACGTGTAAATTGTTTAGGGACTATTTATACCAATTTGCCAATTTATAATATTCATTGCAATACTATCGTTAGTGTTTACTCTCTTCTATAACAAGAAGAAGATGGGATTAACAAAATTTTCCAGGGTTTCTGGAGATGCCGCCGGAACCAGTGGAGAGGAGGCCGGAACTAGTAGTTCACCTGGCTCCGCCGCGGATGCTGCCGTCGGCGGTGGCGTCCGAAGGTTCCCGGTGGCAGCTCAACCGGAGATTATGAGAGCAGCTGAGAAGGACGACCAGTACGCTTCCTTTCTTTACGAAGCCTGTCGAGATGCATTTCGTCATCTCTTCGGTACAATTTCTTGTTCTTGTATTACTAGCTCAGTTCGAAATTAACTGCGACTTTAGTAGGATGAATTAAAATGATTGAATTGTCTATGTTTAATGATAAATAGAGAATATTGTCATATGGTAACTCGAAGATTGAATTCCTAAGCATTTACTCCTACTACTAGAATATGGATAAATTGCCCCGGGCATATGCCTGTACACGGTGGTGCTGCGTGAGGTCACGGATTTGATTCCCGGTTGTGTTATGCACATCTTGCGATTTATCTTTTTTACAGGGTTGTAGGTACTCGTGATGTAGCGTTATCAAAAAGAATATGGATAAATTTGGAAGAAAAAAAAGACATAGCACATTATTGATGTTCCAAAATCCAAAGTGACAGATAATTAGAAGGGAAAATAAGCATGTTTAAATGACAGATAAGTAGAAGGAAAAAGAAAAGTATGTTTTAAGTAAGTTAATTTCAAAGTGAGCCGAGGGAGTATTGTATGGTTGTATCTAGCATTGCGTGTGTGTTTCCTTTTGTACGCTTCTTTTCATTTGTGCTGAACGGAATAATGATTAGTTCCTTCTTTAATTTTGGCAAAATTTCCATTTTCGTGCAATTTCAGGGACGAGAGTTGTTGTTGCTTATCAGAATGAGGTTTGGATTATTTTATTATTTTCATTAAAGTTAATACTTTGTGAACTTTGATTGCTAAGATTCTGAAATTATAAGCATTTTAAGAATTGAAAGTTTTTTCTTTGATGATTGAAGTTGTAAGAATCTGACAACTGCATATTTCCTTGCGTTTGACGCTCTTATGTTTTATTTTATGGCACCAAGAGGGTGTGCAAAAACATAGTAAGAGAGTGAAATAGACCAGATTTTAACCAATACTAAAATATCTCAAACTTGCCCTTGAGAAGGAAATATGACAGTGTAATTAGGAAGAACTATATCTCTTTCCTTGCGAATTGTTCTATGATGTAACATGCATATTTCACCTTCTGTCAAGGTTTTTTCTGAGTATGGCATGATGCACTGCAGCACTGGAAACAAAAAAGAAAAAAAACATTGACTCATCCATGACTTCATTATAGGAGGAGAATATTGGGTACAGAACAGGTGGAACCAGGAACTTCTAGTTTAATGGGGGAGGGGAGGCTGTGCATTTGGATTGGTTTTTTGTTTGAGAATTTTTATCTGAGGGATTGAAAAAGTGAATTGTTTGTTAGAGAGATGTGGGGCCCAAACAGAGAATTTTGTGTTGGAGATTGTGAGAGAATTGTGCACAAATGCACCCTAAAATTTCTAATGAAATCTTTGAAAATTCTGAAATTTATTAGAGATAAATACATTGGTTTTTTAATTTTACAGATACTTCTTACCTAAGGCGTTCACTACATCAACTGCCCTATCTCCTCTTTCTCCTTTTCATATTTAATTTGGTTAGAAGTAGAATGGTCTCCAGAGCAGGTATGTATGTGAGTCCAACAACCTCTATTGTAAGTTCAGTTTGTTGGAGTAGAGGTTTTAGAAGCAGAGAACACAATAGGAAAAAAATAAATAATCTTGGAATATGTAGTGGAGAGTGTGCATTTGATATTAGATTGCCTGGTTCACTTTATCACAAGCATACTCTTAAAAGTGTTTTTGGCTGGTATTGGCGGCTGTACTTTCACAACCTAAAGTACATATGAATACATATGAATACTCTATCATGTATACTTGCTGAGGTATCAACCTTTGTGATGCTGCGGCTTGTGGGTTATCCTTCTGATTTCTTTCTCCTTTTCATATCCTTTTCAGACTAAACTTTTGGGACAGATGCTTTATTATATCTTGACTACCGGTGCAGGACAGCAAACACTGGGTGAGGAATACTGTGACATCATTCGTATTTCTTACTCTCGGCCTAATAACACACCGGACTGTAATGTATCTTGCAATTGTTTATCATATTTACCCATATGAAATATTCAGCAAGCTCGAATTATGAACGGGATACAGTTTTTTATTACTGAAAAGTGGCAAAAAAAAATACAGGCTGTGTTTATATTTCTGAATTTGCAACTACGGAAAACATAATTTAGTTCCAGCGTTGAATTGCTTTCTTCTAGACTCTGCATTGGCTGGATCCTCGTCGACAACTTTGCTTTCTTCAGAACGTATTTCCCTGCAAGTGCGAGTAACAAGATTTTAATATCTTGCTTGCTTTGCCTCTAAGCTAGGCAGACATTTAGTTTTTCTATGTACTTTTTTTTTATAACAACTTTCTCTTGAAATCTGTTATTGTTTGTTAGTAGTGGTAAAAACTTTGTCAAAGTTTTTAAATGCCTTCACCTTGTCCAGAGGATTTAGCAAGTAGCACTCATTTGGTGGACTATGCTACACAGCCTTCTAATTGATCAATGCTTGAATTTCTAGGTTGAAGGACTGTATGAACTTTCTCCAACACCTGCTAGGCGTGCCCTCTTTATTTTCTATCAGACAGCAGTTCCGTATATTGCAGAAAGACTCAGGTAAACCACTTCTTAAGCTCTTGTCTTGTTTCATTGCAAAAATAGCTCCCTCAACCTACATTATTTTATGGTTTGCAGCTCCAGAATCGCTTCTCAAGGCATCTCACTGTCTGATGATATTTATGGCGATGCTGTTACTGGAAGCAGCCAAGATCAACCTTCTGACACTGTTGAAATCCCTGTGAGACGGATTTCAGCTTTCTCCAGATTTAAAGCCAAAATTGTTGGATTATGGGCATATGCAGTTCAGAGGTGGCCCTCAGTATGCTCTCTTCCATTGTATTATTTGCACCTTCTTCTTCTTTTTGGGTATAAAATATTCGAGATAATTGGATTTTTGGGGTACCTATGTGCTGTCTATTATTTGGATTTGGAAATCCATGTTTTTCATTTACGTGTGAGTAGATCACTTCTGTCAGCAATGTTTTTGGTCACCCACACTACTTTTTACTGGAATATTATTTGTCATCCTCTCTCCATAATTTTGAGCATGCCATGTTTTCTCCTGTTTGACTTAGTTATGCTATTTTATCTCAGGCGCTTCCTTTAGCTCGTGAATTTTTTATGTTGATTCTCCGTGCTAACCTCATGTTCTTCTATTTTGAAGGTAATGCATTGCCAGCTTTAGTTACCCATTGCGGATATTCGGGTTAAATTTCAAGAATCCCCTTAAATCTTATATATCTTGTTTGTGGCAGGCCTTTACTATCATATCTCAAAACGTGCAGCAGGCATTCGTTATGTGTTCATTGGAAAATCTACCAGCCAACGGCCTAGGTGGGTCTTTTACTTGGGACCAGAGATAGTTAAATCTTCACGTATATCGAACTCTGTGAATGAGTATATTATAGTTTTGTTTTCTGGTGTGGGGGGCTTTTCTACTTCTGTTCTATAATTTCTTTGTGGATGGTACTCTTTGTTCCACATGTTATTAGGTTGTGATCATCTAATGCTAATGTTAAGACATAGGCGCGAATTGTGCTTCAAAAAAAGTAGTCTTATTTGTTTGTTTCACCCATGTATTTTCTATGCTTAAAACTTTTCATTTATATTTTCAAAACCCACTGAATTTCACTATTACATGGTTGGAGGATCATCAAATTTATTTTTGGTGCAGATATCAAATATTGGGGATTTTTCTGTTAGTTCAGCTTTGTATCATTACTGCTGAAGGGTTGCGGCGAAGTTATTTGTCTTCCATTACAAGTTCGGTTCAGCAAACATCTCTTGGGAACTTCCAAACTTCTGGAGGTTATAAAAGTTTCAACTTTACTGGTGCTTTTTCTAGGATCAAGGAATACTAGATATCCCCCCCCACCACCACCACATTCAAGGTTTTAGTATCAGTCTGAGGTCTTGGGGTATTTGTTAGAACTGCAATGAATGAAATTGAAGAAAATCGATAGATCCTTTGCTTCACAAATACTATTTTTTCCCCAAATGAATCATAATGAGTAAATGTCTAAATCTTGTTGAAGAATGTATATACATCAAAGCAAGATTGTTTTCCTGATGAACATAATCTAGTGACTTGTGATTTTATTGCAGTTAGTGAGGGATAACGTCAATTCGCATTATCATTACACATATATTGTAGTTTTCATGAGTTCTCCTACTCACCCATGTCACTTTTGGCCTGTAGGGCGAAGTTTGCCTGTTTTAAATGAAGAAGGAAATCTGATTACTGGAGAGGGCGGTTGGGTTTCAGAACCTTCATCAACTTCAGAGGTAGGTTTGCGACTTTTTGTACTTCCATCGCATACATTGATGATTTTCTCCCTCATAGCTACCTGTGCATGTGGTAATGATCAGATAACTGACTTTTTTTTTTTTATATAAGAAATAATAATAATTATCATAATCAGGACATGGGATATCAAACCCGGGACCTATTGTTCCGAGTCCGAAGTGCTTAGCCAACTACGCTAGCCTTCTTGACATCAGATAACTGACTCGAGTAGTTGATACAGTTGTGGAAAAGAGCAACTGACTTGAGTAATTGTCTACGTTTGACTTCCAAGATACCAAAGTCGTCAGTTACTTTGTCGTGTAAGCACATTTATGGACAGTGTAATACTTCTATGTTTCCCCAGATTTCATTTTTCAAATACATGTAAATTAGGGCATGTTTGAGTCGTTCATTGTAGAATGCACAATTTGTAGGTTTGTTTTCTTCAAGTATCTATCCAATAATGTTCTTACCGACCTTCTATTAGAATTTTGATCCATCCTCTGTTTTTATTTTCAGTCAACTGGGGTAAGTAAATGCACACTCTGCCTAAGTAATCGCCAACACCCTACAGCTACTCCGTGTGGTCACGTCTTTTGCTGGTAACTTCTTGAATCCTCCTGTTTTCCCCCCTCTTTCCTCCCGATATTCGTTCATTTCTCAGTTCTTTGTATTGCATTTTTCCCATCATACCTTCTTTCTTCTTCGTGGACTTGTTAATATGTATGCTCAAACTGTAGGAACTGCATTATGGAGTGGTGTAACGAAAAACCCGAGTGTCCTCTATGCCGTTCTGCTGTAACTCATTCAAGCCTAGTCTGTCTGTACCATTCAGATTTTTAATTCATCATGATGCAGCCGAATTCAACAGAAACAAACGGAACTTCTTAGAATCATACTTGTCGTAATGGTATGTCGTCCACAGCGAGAAACCCGGGTTTACTGCATTGTTTCGGTGCCAAGATATGACGGTCGAAGAAGAAAGTTGGAAGATTATCCTTTCTTAGATTTTGGTGGTTTCTTCAACGGCTCAATGCAGTTAGCTGCTTGTTGTACTGTGTTTAATTTCTTGACCATTATATAGATTATCAATGTGCTAATATATTACTACCTCCTTTCCACAATATAAGGCATGCATCGGAAATTAAGAAGCAAAAAATAAAGTATTTTGTTTGTCAAAGTATCAATATTACTCTCTTAAGTATGACTTGTATAACACTAATTCTATTCAAGATAGTAATATTGGTATTTTGATTAAAAAATACTTTATTTGTTGCTTCCTTAATTTTCGCTAAATGTTTTAAATTACTTAGGGGGTGTGTTCAATCTAGATTCTATAGGATTTTTAAGGAGTTTTAAAGTCTAAAGGTATTCAATTTAGATTTTAAAAAGTCCACTAAAATCTAGAGGTAAGGTATTCAAAAATCTATAGATTCTCATAGATTTCATTAAATGTAGGATTTTGATGGATTTCCTAGGCTTAAACGTGTATTGTGAAATCTCTTCTTTTTCCTCAAGATTTTGATTTTCTCTCATTAATATTAAAATTCAATGTCTTTGATTACAATATTAATATTTACAGCAAGTTGGTTTTTCAAGTACCTGTCTTGTGATTTTTGAGATGGAGGAATAGTCTTGATGAATCACAATAAACTATCGATGCTTGATCTATTATGATGGATAGTAACTAACTAGTTTTAGATGATCAATTCTTGGCAGCTGTATTTAATTTTTACTCCGAGAGATAGTACCTAATTTGTTCTGTGTTTGATTGGATTATCTTATGCTGATGGTGGGTTTCAAGAATCAATACTATAAGATATCTGTCGAATTGATTGTATGTTGAAGCTCAGATCTATTTTTTTACCCTTGAAAGATTTCTTGCTCTACATCGAATCCTCTTCGTCCTGCCGGCTATCTGGATGATGCATTTTTCTCATTTAAGCTTATTAACCTTTCGTGCATTGACCTGTCCTCTTTTCTGACTTAGGGCCTGCTATGGTGTCTTGAGGTTTGTTATGGAAAATGGCGCAAAGGGATGTGAGGTTTGTACTAGATTTCCCAATTAGCTGGACTTTGTTAAAGTGGAAACATTGTTTGTTGCTGCTCATCTGATTTGCTTTCGTACAGGTGATTGTTAGCGGAAAGCTCCGCGCTAAGTCAATGAAGTTCAAGGATGGGTATATGGTATCTTCTGGGCATCCCGTAAAAGAATATATCGACTCAGCTGTGAGGTATGTTTTGCTTCGGCAGGTGTGCAGCTCTCATTTTGTCCTTTTAACACGCTACACATTTGTGAATAATGGCTACTATTTGTTGTTGCTTGAAGGAATTTTCTTCAATTATGATTCCGTAGGGTGTGCTTGGTATCAAGGTCAAGATTCCAAGCGGCAAGGTGGGACCAAAAACGCCAATGCCTGATCAGGTTACGATTCACGCTCCAAAGGAAGAACAGGATTATTCTACTCCAACTTTAACACTTGTTGTTGAGGTGGCATAAAACATATATGTTTTGCCTGCTAATCAATTTGTCACATTTATTTACCGTCGAGAATTGCTACTTCGTGCATGTTTCCTTTTTGCTTTAGTAGCAAGGGTGGAAATATGTAATCCCTTTGGGGTTCAAGTCTCTTCTTTCTAGAGCAGGTACAAGTTAAACTACTTTTACTGGACTAGTTTTTTCTTATAAAGAGCCTTTTATTTCTTTATTTTCTTGTTTTTTTAGGTAAATCAAGAGCTTCTTGTTACCATTTACTCTATTATAGTTGTTCAAGACAGTTTTAGCTTGAAGAAATTGGACTTTCCTTTACTTGAACTTTGAAGTTGGCCTTTTGGCTGGTGTTTTTGTTAATGGAATGGAATTTTTGTCTCAATCTAAATACAATTAAACTATTTTTTTCATTTTTTTTTTTTTAAAACTATGAGACCTCGCATTTCATCTAAAAAAAGTTAACCATTGACCTTATAAAGTTTAAAAAGGTTGTACGGTGTTGGAGTCATTTTGGACTTTGAGACAATAGGCAGATTAGATCTGAGATCTATATATATATATCCTACAAATAATTTAACTTTTATTTGACAACGAAAGCGCAATACAAACAGTAATACCCGGTAAATCAAGAGTTCGAGTCATATAAAAAAGAAAGTGGATAACCACTATTCGAGTCATCATTTTAAAGAAAAGAATATTTTTTTTGTTCCCTTCGTATCTAATTGAGTGTAGTTTGAGATGAGATGTTTTTCTGTTATAATAAGTATTGTCTTGCTATACTTGAGGGAAAAATTGTTGTACTTTTTCCAATTTTGCACCATAAGGGAGAGAGAAATATATTGAATTCTATGAGAAATCATTAAAGGCAAATTGGTGGATTTCGTCCCTAAACAATTTCGAGATTGATATAAGGTCCCTAAACATTGTTTTTTAATTTTTTTATCCTCAAACAATTTATGTTTTGTGCATAAGGTCCTTCCGTCAAAAAAATGGTTAGTCAACTGTGAAATAGAAATCGAGATCGAGTCAACCCAAAAGCTTTAGGGGCAATTTCGGTACAACATTGGCAATTTGGTGGATTTCGTCCCTAAACAATTTTGAGATTGATATAAGGGTCCCTAAACAATTTTTTTAATTTTTTTTATCCTCAAACAATTTATGTTTTGTGTGTAAGGTCCTTCCGTAAAAAAAAAATGGTCAGTCAAATGCGAAACAGAAATTCAGATCGGGTCAAACCCAAAAGCTTTAGGGGCAAAACCCTTCTCTTCTTCTCTTTTTTCTTAAAAAATTTGCTAATGCATTATATAATTATTAAAATCAAAACCCTTTATATATATATATATATATATATATATTTTTTTTTTTTGAAAGAATCAAAACCCATTCTATAATTCCTAAAAAAAAACCCAACTTGATCATAAGAAAACAGTGAGCGGTGTGTTATGAGTGATAGGCAAAAGGTAATTAAATTTATAATATTTATAACTCATTGTATTTTACTAGTGAATTTCTGGTGATCAAGTGGGGTTTTTTTTTTAGGAATTATAGAATGGGTTTTGATTTTTTTTTAAAAACAAAATATAAAGGGTTTTGATTTTAATAATTATATAATGCACTAGCCAAGTTTTTAAGAAAAAGAGAAGAAGAGAAGGGTTTTGCCCCTAAAGCTTTTGGGGTTGACCCGATCTCAATTTCTGTTTCGCATTTGACTGACCATTTTTTTTACGGAAGGACCTTACACACAAAACATAAATTGTTTGAGGATAAAAAAAATTAAAAAAATTGTTTAGGGACCCTTATATCAATCTCAAAATTGTTTAGGGACGAAATCCACCAAATTGCCAATGTTGTACCGAAATTGCCCCTAAAGCTTTTGGGTTGACTCGATCTCGATTTCTATTTCACAGTTGACTAACCATTTTTTTGACGGAAGGACCTTATGCACAAAACATAAATTGTTTGAGGATAAAAAAATTAAAAAACAATGTTTAGGGACCTTATATCAAAACCATAAATTGTTTAGGGACGAAATCCACCAATTTTCCATCATTAAAAGACAGTGTAATTTTGGAAAAAAACTTTATTTGTCTCTCTTAACTTGTGTTGATCACCATCAATTTTTTTTTCTTTTTTTTTTTACTACAAGTTTTAACAATTTTTGTCAATGTTGATCACCTCAAATATTCTCATCAATCCAAATTCTGCTAAAATAGGATAGCTTAGCAGCCCTAATAGCTTTTTCCATGGAGATATTATTTTTGCCATTTTCATTAAAAAATAATAATGAGAAAAAGGTAAAAAGGAAGATGGATAAACTTGGAAGCATTTGGAATTTTTTTCACAATCCTAAAAGAAAGATGAAGATGTTTTGTCAAACCCATGAATGTGTTTTAAGTGTTTGGTGGAGCACACCATAGAGAGAGTAGAAGCATGCTCTATTTGCTATCTCATTATCAACCATTTTTTTAGGTTATTTTATTATGATGGTGAGGTTGATATCATATTCCACATGGTACTAGACAACTACTAAACCTCATCATCCTTCCTTTACCCCACAAGATCCACTTTTAAGACACATTCCCATGATCCAACCTAATTTTTATCACTTCCCATTTGGAGCACTACCACCCCATGTCACTCAATTCTAAAATCGTCTTTATAGGTTTGGTCCTATAGTCCCCTCACATGAATTGAGCGGAACTCACATCTGCAAGTAGGTCCCGCCCAATTATTGTAAGTGAGATATGACCAATCCTAAAATGACGATTCTAGGATTGAATTTTCCCACCATCACACTCTCAATCTCCTCACTCTCTACTCTTCAACACCGAAGAACAGTAAAATAAAAAAAGTGAATATTTAATTTATGACTAAATGAGTAACATATTTATTTACGCTTAAAAATGTATTTTAGTGTGATATTTAAGATTTAGTTCGGTTGGGGCAAAAAGGAGGGAAAGGAAAGTGTCACTTCGTCTTTTCCTCCCCTCTTTTGGCAAACCAAACCAAGTAAAGCAAATAGTCTTAGCAAATGTAGAATATTTATAATCTTTCTAAATAGATAAGTTGTAGGTCCATTTATTCTAATATATATTGCGACTCTTGTGTATTTGAAAGGTTTTTATTATCTAAATTGATATAAGTTTTTAGTTTCTTTACCATTTGGTCAACAATTAAACACTTATTTTCTTTTAAGATTTCA
This sequence comes from Vinca minor, assembly GCA_026122235.1. Lineage (NCBI taxonomy): Eukaryota > Viridiplantae > Streptophyta > Magnoliopsida > Gentianales > Apocynaceae > Vinca > Vinca minor. Next base: position 6,160,670 of record JAOCZM010000142.1, read on the forward strand.
TGCATTATCCATATTGTATAGTACAAGATTGTGACCTTAACCAATAAAAAAAAAAATAAAGTACAAGATTTGGGTTTAGTACATGTCATAATTCGAGTAATTAGGGTGAATTGGTTGCAATGCATTCTGATGTATTCTCATTTTATTTAAATTTAGTTTTGATCTCACCTATAAATAAAGTTAGTAGCTATTTTGGTAATTAAACTATTTACTCTTTGTTATTTTTATTAATCAATTAATTTTTGGCTAAATATACCGGTCTAATATTCACGTTGAGCTAAAAATAAATTGCAACCACTTTTTGCTGTGGTTTCCGACCAAATTAGACATGTGTCGAACATGTGACTGAAAATACAGGGGCATAAATCACTATAAACTCATTTAACTCCCACTTAACCCATAACTTAATTGTGGGTCAAAATTTGATCAGTAACCCGTATCAAGTGAGTTTAGAGTGATTTTAATTTTCTACCCTCTATTTTCAATCACATGTTTGACACATGACTAACCGGGTCAGAAATCACCGCAAAAAGTAGTGAGAATTTTTTTTTTTTAACGAAATGTAAATATTATGGTAATATATTTAGCCAAAAAATAACTGAGTAACAAAAATTGTAAAAAATAAATAGTTTAGTAACTATAATAACTAGTAACTCCTTTTAAATATGAGGTCCATATCTTTTAATAATATAACTGAATTTATTTGAAGTGAAGTAGACCAAACTGCATTACAACTGGTCCACTCTTAATTTTCGGTTGTACTTACCACCACCCACCCAAAGACTACTCATTATTAAAATCTTCAAATAATGTAAACGTGCATATGTTTGCGAACCGCATGCGTTTGAGAAATGAGAATAAAAAAATTGCAATCTCATTTGGAGGGGAAAGTCTGGCATGGGGCGGACCCACCGGCCCCACACTCATTTCACATAATTTTAGACAGTACCCACTTGAAGGGTAAATTGCGCAGACCTTCATGTCTCACAGGTACCCACAAGGACCGCCCCATACCGAATTTTTCCCATTTGGAGTCGTATGGTGTGAGAACAAAACCTTTAGAAGTGGTCGATCCAAAATGATACAAAATCCAAAAGGGATATCAAATAAATTAATTGTCACTTCAATTAGGATCTCCCCATGCTTGTGATGAGAACTTGTGGATCATTATATCTTTTTTTTAATGAAAACTAGTCCTTAGACAGGGACGAAGAAAGGGGCAGGTGGGGGCAGTCATTCCCAAGATTTTTAAAAATTATACTAGATATAGTAGATTTTATATGTAGTTCTGAATATTTGATCAAATTCGTCCCTAATATTTTTGCAGTTTTTCTCCCCCAATCCTAAAAGTCTTTACTTCGTCCCCTATCCTTAGGTACAGTTCAGTGGGAAACCTATCATGAATATTATAGTAGATCGTTTAATTTACATTTAAAGTTGGGGTATTTTAATTAATGTCAAGTACAAAAATTAAATCCTTATAGATGATTAGTTAATAAACATTCGTGATTAACTACCTATTGAAACTTATCTTGTGATTTATATCATTTACTCCTAAGAACGGGGAGGTAGATACCTTAGGGAATGAGGTTCATTCATCTTTAATAAATGAAAAAGGAATGTAAAAATGTATAGAGGTGTTCAAAATCAAATATCTAATGAATGAGGATATCCATATATATATTTGACCTTCTTATAAAGAAAATCTATTGGAAAAAGGTATGACTTAAAAAGTTTTGACTCCATCGAGAGAGGTCATACTCATGGGTATTTTAGAACCCATTGACTTATTGTGGGGGCGATGGTGAGTGATATTATGCAAAAGTGGAGGGATAAAAAAGGCCTAGAAAATGATTGTGAGCCACCCTAATTACAATGCATAATATCATGCTTGGTGGATTCATTAAAAAGTATAAAAAAATATTGTACCCTTGTCTCCACATTTCTTGAAACAAACTTATAACAATCCAATGAATACTCCTTTTTGTGGCATATATCTTTACCTAAAATGATAGAAATACCCTATAGCATGTTTTGAGTTTCAATATATATATATATATATATATATATATATATATATATATATATATCCCAAATTATCTATCTATTTTGCACAAAATTTAAAAGGTTTCATCAAGTTATATAATAGAATATGGTAAAATGTCAAACATGACCCTATTTAAATTACTCTTAATTTAATTCCACATATTTTGCAACATTCAATATAAGGGGTAGAATTGGAAAAAAACATCATTAATGATCCATTTATTTAGAAAGCGGACAATTAATTTGAGATAAATTAAAAAAAAAAACTGTGAATAAATAATTTGGGACGGAAAATTCAGTTGCCAAGTAGATAGTTATAAGTGCTATTAGGCTCATACGTTGTGCTCTCGGGTTTGCGGGTATTAGGCGTGACAATTGGACTTCTATATAATCTTACTTTATACCAAGAAAAGTAGTAAAACAAAACAAAAAATAAAAGAAAAAAATGATTTTGAGACAATGGGGAGACATGAATGGAGAGAGGGAGATTAGTGGGAAAAATGCACGCTTGATCAAAGAAGTATATGCACAAAAAAACAGCACGTATCTCTTAGGTCATGTTTCTCCATTAAGAGGACCTCTCAAAATATACACAAATTTCCCCTATTGACTTAGCACGCCACTACTCATTCCCATTCATTGTACACTTTTTTTTTTCATACGAATTTTGTGGGTGTGTATAAGTACATTTACCTACTAATTGATATATATATATATATATATATATATATATATATATATATATATATATATCGTAAGTGTGCATTGTGTTATTTTTTTGTTATGTGTCAATCTGTCTTGTGGATAAAGTTTAATTTTACCAAGTAATTGTCATTCAAGACCAATAGGTCCGATCCACCCGCACTTTTTCATCTCTAGAGAGTGGGGTTGGAATCGGAAAATAAGCTTGGACCAAGTGTGAATTAGGATCACTGGACCAATTCATTCTCTATTTTTCCTTATAGTTATAGTACGGTAAGAATTTAGTTAGTAAAAATATTTTTTCGTGGACAAAATTCTGAATTTAATTCACATTCGTTATATTAGAATAGATTATATTTGAGTTGAATTTAGAACTACATTCTTTTGTCATTCATGTGAAATGGATTTATATACAACCAATAATGGAAGATGATGGATGTAATTATAACTTTATTTAGGTATGAAGATGGGTATGTAAAGAGGGAGGTATAGAATGTTTAAACATTTATTTGGTATATATTGTTGACACATAAAAAAGTGCACCGTGATCACCCAGCTAATAGGAAAAACAGGACTGGTTATAAGGAAAGTTGCTACACATAGTTTTTTTTTACTTGGTAATCGCTAACGGTTATGTTTAAATTTTGAAAGAGTGGGATACAAACAGGAGAAAATATAGCGAAAAAAAATTTATCGAACAACGCCAGATTAAGTGGGACTGTCAATTACTAGTCGACCACAACCCGGTAAGCCAACACACGTTTTCCATGACATGGTTATCTTGCAAGAACATCACGATCAACTGTCAAAATGCATTTTTTTCTTCGTTTATATCGTTTTTACATCTATACCCTGCTACGCTTCAATTCATGTATTCTTTTTAGACTTAGACATTTCGGATCAACCAAATTTTTTTGCATGAGTATTCTCATCCAATAACGCATACTAGGTATTTTATAACTTGAATATTAGGTCTACGAGGCTCACAGCTCAGCTCGAACTCACAATTATTACGTGAGTGTAGTGTGAATTTAAATTATGTGAACTTATTCGGGCTGAGCTATAAGTCTCGTAAACCTAATATTCAAGTTATAAAATACATAGTATGGCTTTGAGGAATTGTCTACGAGCGTTAACTGAGCATCTCAATTTTAACTGAAATTAACGTGGACTATACTAAACTCGATTAACAACCCTATGCAGAATATATATTTGTCCACATGTGAGGAATAAACGAAAGCTGTCAAATGAAAAATATGCTGTCTGAAAAAAATTAGAACAAAATATTGGTGTAATTAATCATAATTTTTTTTATTTAACAATCAAAATTTAATCGACAGAACAAAATTCGTTATGCATTGGAACTACCAGCGAATGAGCACAAGCAATCGTCGTCCCGTAGGTACATTATGTAATGGACGTGCTCTTTTGGTCCGCGTGTACAAAGTGGGCCACCACAAAGCCATGCGTTCTACCAAATTAAAATTATTTTCTGACTGCTAAATAATTTGGACGTATAATGCGCATGCCTTCCCCAATATGCTTCGTCACATACCCACCATTTCTTCTTCTTCTTGCTATTGTTTCCAATTTCTTCATAATTCACTAGTAGACTTAATTCAGCTGATTTCACGTTTAAATATTAAAAGTTAATTCATAATAAATTACGGATTTAAGTGATTAAAATAGCGATTTTATTTTGTATTAACAAATTTATTCAACACATCTCACCAAAATAGTCGAAATGGAACCATTTGTGTTGCAAGATTTTAAGACTTGGTAATTTGTAAAGAAGGAAAAAATGGTAAGGACTTTTTAGAAATAAAATATTTCTTGTGAGAAATAAAAGATTTTGAAACTCTTTTTTTTAATGGCAATTTCTGTCTCGGAAAAAATTATATTAAACAATGCGTACAAGATGTGTGTCCAAATACATTAGATATATAACTTACAGGAAGGTGGGGTGGACCGGTTCATCGATTATTATCTCACTTCTAATTCACAATATCAACAACTTTTTAATTTACAATGAAGGAGGTTAGTTATGTGAATAAGGTCATTGGCGGACCTAGGGTGGGTCGTGGTGGGGTAAGTGTCCCACCATGGCTTTCCCCCAAAAATATATATTTTTTATTTTTTATTTTTAGTTTTGTTTCTATAATATCCTGTGCCGTAAGTATTTTTTAATATACCCATTTTGAGTCAGTTTTTAATTTGAAATTAGATGGTGTGGTTCGTGAATTATAGGAATAACACAATTTTTTTTTTTTGCTAAATAATAAATTTTTTCATTAATCACAAAATAGCCGAAGCCATTACAATCAAAGGAAAATCTGAAAATACAAGAAAATACAAGATATATAATGATTTAAAAAATCATGATAACAGACAAAAACTATACCCAAGAAAACTTGTTTAGTTAAAATTTTAATAAGATTAAATGTGTAATGGGACTATCATGTTCAACACCTTTCATATGTAATAAACATCATTAAAATGCCTTTTCAACACCTTTCATACAGTGACGGATCCAAAGAAGGGTGAGTGGGGTCATAATTATAATTATATATAATGTATTTTACTCAATTTAGATAATAAATGTATAAATGACCCCAGTGAATTATTGTGTATATCAAATTACCCCAGTGATTTTTTTAATTATATATGATATATTTTACTCCATTTAGATAATAAATGTATAAATGACCGCAGTCAATTGTTGTGTATATCAAATGATCCCAGTGAAATTTTTTTCTGGATCCGTCACTGCTTTCAAATGTACATATATATATATATATATATATATATATATATATATTTAAAATAAATAAATAAATAAATGAAGGCTTGTGGCAAAAATCCTACCTTGGTGCACCCTATATAAGGAATAACATTTACTACCTTCCAATTCTCACATACACACACTCATCTCCTTGGAACTAATTTGATTATATCCTTCCTTCTTATTATTATATATACCAATGGGTGAAGCAGTAAATTTTTACCATCCTCTCAATTGCTTAATCTCTTCTAAAGTTCATCATTCTTTAACCATGGCTTCTGAAAATAATCAAAATGATAATTCTTCTTCTCCTTTTTGGTATGAAGAAGAATTGGATGATGATCTCAAATGGTCTTTCTTGCTTAACAGGTCTGCTTCATTAATTTTTTCCCACTCTTTTTTTTTTTTAAAATTATTTTATCTTTCTTGATTGGGAAACAAAACTCTTATAATTCAGACCGGATCCAACAATTTTAGTATGTGATGAATTTGTACATTTGGAGTGAGACTTCTTCAAAATGATTTTCTTAAAAAAAGATTAAAAAACAAAAAAATCTTAACAGCAAAAACACGTAATTTTTAAAATTTTAAGGTGACTATCATTAAAACTTTTAGATCCGTCACTATTCCCACCACTTTTTTTCTTGATTTTGAAGTGGGGGTTGTGGTGGTTTGGAGTTTTTCCGTGTGGGGGGTGGGGGTCGAGTTCATTTTTTGGTACTCCTCTCATTCAATAGCGAATCTAAAGAGGTCGGGTGACGGTAGCCCCAAATATAGTTAAAAAATACATTTTTAAAATGTTCAAAAACATCTTTAAAGTTTTAACTTTTGCTTCCAAAAGTTTTTGTTCATATATGTTAATTTCGCCCCTTAACGTAAAATCTCTACATCGGTTTCTGCTCTTATCCCACTTGAACATTCAATTTGGGAGATCTAATTTCACCCCTAAAATTTTTGGAACATGACGTATTTTACAACTAGTAAATATTTTTATTTTTCCGATATTATTTATAAAATAATGCCAGTTTCGCCCTTAGAACTTTTTTATATATAATCTTTTTATATAGGTTTCATGTTAATTTGCTTCCAACACAAGGTTTATGAATTCGTTGGCGAGTTTGACTTTACTTAAAAATTATTTTTCAAATGGATTATTGGGAACGTTAGTGCAGTTGACACAAATACTGATCGATGGAAAAGCTTTTCAAATCTTGAACATTTTCTTTTGCTATGATCTCAAAATTTTCCAGTTGATTTTTAGAGGGGTGTTCTTTATTTACTTGTTTCCTTGATGCACAAACAATAATAAATAATAATAATAAAAAAAATCAGGCCAAACCCTTTTCTTTTTGAATAGTTCTAATATGGATCAAGTCCATTGGATTATATGGTGCAGAACTGGCCAGATCACTGCAGAATGAGGAGAGAAACAATTATGTGATGACGTGGCTAATTCTGAACCACAATGTCCATGTGAACCTGATCGATATAAGAAAAATCCTTTCTTTCTTGGCCAATTTCATAGTGTAAAAAGTGACTAATTTGGATTTAATTTTTTGTCTTTTTATTTTTTTCCAGTGTTCTGCACAGAGGAACCAGTGAATACCAAGACATTGCTCTCTTAGATACCAAGAAATTTGGCAAGGTTTGAATAATCAATTACTTATTAGTATTATTGGATTTTTTTTTATTTATCTCCATTTTTTTTTGTCTTGTTGAAAATGAAGTTCTTAATTATATTGTAGTGGGTAATTTCAACTGTTTTTTAATATATATATATTATTCAAGAGAATGAAGTTCTTAATTTTATATATATATATATATATATATATATATAATGGGATTAATTTGAGGTGTGCATATAAATAAACAGGTATTGGTGCTTGATGGCAAGATGCAGAGTGCAGAAGTTGATGAATTTATTTATCATGAATGCTTAATTCATCCTGCTCTTGTATCTCATCCCAAGTGAGTCTTACATTACATTAAATCAATTAATTTTTCTTATTTTCATAGGCGAATCTAACAATTTGGTGTTGAGCGCGAGTTTAATCGGGAGTCGTAATATATTTCAAATGTTTTTTTTTAAAAAAAAATATTATTTTAGAGACAACTGTCACAATTTCCCCTTTTAATCTGCCATTGCTTATTTTACTCCTAACTCTTTCATGCCATAGAATGTCACGTTCTTTAATCTTAGTTATTCTTAATTTGACTAATCATTTTATCCCCCTCCAAATATTAATATTTTTTAGTACTCGGTCAAAATCAAGAAATATTTATATATAGACGAATGCAAAACAGAGTTTCAATCTTAATTTCTTTAATTATGAGTTATATATTCGATTGACAAGTTATTAACTTATAGTCGTAATACGCGTGACTAAATATGATTCTTTATTTTTTTAATTTTTTGCAGCCCAAAAACTATGTTTATAATGGGAGGAGGTGAGGGCTCAGCAGCCAGAGAAGCACTGAGGCACAAATCAATAGAGAAAGTGGTAATGTGTGACATTGATCAGGTATATAATATTTTTAAAATTTTCTGGTTTAAATTTGTCATTTTTTCAGTTTCATTTATTAATCAATTCATGTAAGGAAGGTTATCGTAATTTGCTTAATACTACAGTCGTTGTCTCGATAAAAATTATTAATGAATGGATATTGAGTGTGATATGTTCTTGTAGGAAGTGGTTGATTTCTGCAAGAAGCATTTGACTGCAAATTATGCGGCCTTTCGTAACAAGAAGCTTGATTTAGTGATCAATTGTGCAAAGTAAGTCTTCAATGTCATCTATACCATAATTTTTTTTTTTTTAAAATGCAAAAATACAAAGGCATCAAAATTAATTATATGCCTTCAAACTTAATTTTTGGAGGCGCAATTGATGAAAATAACTGAAATTATAAAAAATCAATACTTATAAAACAATATTAAAAAAATGTCAGTGTTAATTGTGGTTGGGAGTGAATTCAGGGGCAAGGGATAGCAGCTGCAACCCCAAGATTTTTAGAATTACGGTTTTTTTTTGCAACAATACATGAGAATACGCCTTCAAATTTATTTGGGACGAAATTAAAGAAAGTGACTAAAAAAAAAAAAAAAAAAAAATTAATGCCAATAAAGTAACTTTAAAAATTGTTAGAGCGTGATTTGTGGTTGAGGTAGATTTAGGGGAGCGAGGGTGACGGCTGCACTCCCATTATTTTTTGAAGCGCGGTTTTTTATTTATAGGAAATTATTTTTTGTTCAGAAAACCCCTCTTAAAAATAACAAGTCTCGCCCCAAAATTTAAAAACTCGTCCCTCATATACGAAGTTGCTAAATCCGCCCTCGAAGCTAACAATACTCTTTTTTTTTGGGGGGGCCAAAAGAGCTGAGCTAGAGCAGAGGAAAGAAAAATTTGACATCATAGTTGGAGATTTAGCAGATCCAGTAGAAGGAGGGCCTTGCTATCAACTCTATACAAAGTCTTTCTATCAAAACATTTTGAAACCAAAGCTCAATGAAAATGGCATCTTTGTTACTCAGGTTTTTTTTTCTTTCACTTTTCCCATTTTTTTTTTACTTAATTCTTTAATTTCATATTAATAGTGTTTTTTTTTCTATTAAAAAATATAAAATGTTTTTTTTTTTTGGTTGCTTAGGCTGGACCTGCAGGGGTTTTCTCTCACAAGGAAGTTTTCTCATCTATCTACAATACCGTAAAACAGGTCTTCAAGTGTAAGTAATTTTGTTGCCCCCGGAGTATGCATTTATTAATATAGACTACATATGCTAATTTAAGTATATTAAAATCTAATATCCTATGAAAAAATAGGAGAACAGTAAGATGATATAAACTTAAACTAATATATAAAATAACTAAATTCATATTAACATGTACTTTGAACACGCGTTACAAAACTCAACTTTAAAATAATGCTCTATATACCCAGAAAATGAGACTTTCATGTAAACATTACTACAAAATAAGTTATGTATTAACTGTTGAGCTCGAGGCCCAAATCTAAAAGGCTTACAAATAGTTTTTTAATGGAAACACAAACACACACGCATATATATAAAAATAAAAAAAATTTGGTGCCCTTAATTTTTGGAGGCCTTGTACGGTCAAGTACTTTGAACATTAGTCGCCTCTGAAAGTAATATTAGTGCAGTTGACGTAACTGGCTTTGACCACTGGTTCTCGGTTTGACATTTGTATTATGTTTAAAATAATGTCTTAATTGTAAGAAGAAAAAAAACTTATATACGCGTTTTTTTCGCATTTTTGTAATTTATTGTGTTGAAATTGACCTATCTACTCTTTATATTTCCAGATGTTGTTGCATACACAGCTCATGTGCCATCTTTTATTGATACTTGGGGATGGGTTATGGTTAGTATTCAAAATTAATTACACTTTTTTTTTCTTCATATTTTTTAGTAATTATTTTCGATATTTCTATCAGAAGATTTAACCAAAAACTTGTTTTGGATGTGAAAATTCAGGCGTCAGATCAACCCTTCTGCCTTGATTCTGCGAAAATCGACACGAAAATGTCTGAAAGAATTGATGGAGAATTGCTATACTTAAGTGGTGCTTCCTTTGTTTCCTCGACCATCTTGAATAAGACCATTGCCAAAACGTACGATTTCTCATGTCACATTATTTCATTTTTTAAGATAATAATAATTACTAAGAGCGCGATACTGATATTGTAATCTAGTTGTTGGATATCTGTCTCGTGTGACATAAAAATGGCATTTAGGGATCGCGATAAATAATGAAATATTTAACTGACAATATTGTTGTTGTTGTTCATGCAGATTGGAGAATGAAACTCATATTTATACTGAGGAGGATGCGAGGTTCATTTATGGACGTGGCGTAGCACATAAAAATTGATTGTTGCAGCAAGCGACTTTAGCCGGAGGAAAAAAATGAAATTAGAAAAAAAAAAATTAAATGAAAAGAAATAATTTAGAAGTCAATTTGAATTGGTTTTTAATGCTTTTTATGTTTAGATTAGTTATATATAAACACTATGCTTTAAGCTTCATATGGTTTTAATTGCTTTAGGCTTATGTACTGATGAGTTGTTATCAAGAAGCACATTCTTTCCTTCAATTTTTTTTTGAGATCTATATTTCAATTTTTCTCTCCAAGTTTCATTAGGTATTCAAATCATTCATTTCAAAGGTTTATTCTCCATTTGTACAATTTTTTTTTTTGACGCCCGAAGGCGATTGTCCCTAGGGAAGAGCGGAGAAACTGCTGGGATCGGGGAGATTGTAGCGTCCCTACGTGCACGGGAGGGAGCTTTAGCCTCATAAAGAGGAGAATATTATTTGCCCCATTGTGCGGGGAGAAGGTGTCGAACTTGGGACCTTCCGGTCCCAAGCCAAAGGCTTACCCACTGGGCCAAACCATTTGTTGACCTCCATTTGTACATTAAGCTCTTGTGGATGATGTTTTCGGTACTGATTGGATTGAGTCTCAGTTTGAGATTTCTGGTCTCAGTTTCAGAATGGTCTTAAAATCAAACTAAATTTGACGTGATTTAATGTTTAAAAGTTTCATTCACATATTCGATCTAAAAAAAAAATTGAGTATCAGTTTGAGTTATAAACCCAGTCTATACCCAATTCAAGCACACCAATATAAATTTCACGAAAACTTTAGATGCCTTTGTTTTCAATTGTTGCCTATTTTTACTCTTGTGTTATTTTCCCCAAGTTGTGTAAGTCGGCAAAAAATTCTCTGTCCGCATTTCTATTTTCATCTTTGTCCCCAACCAATCAAAATTTACTATATAAATATTTTTTTCAACTATATATACACAGGGTAAATTGTGATTAGTTGGAGTGAAAAATAGGAACAGGAACGGGGACAGAGTATTTTCACCCGTGTAAGTCGGAAGTGACTAGGAACTAAGGGCTAAATCACTCAGACATCATAATCCGTCTTTAACTCCCAAGTATGTGAAGTTATCCAAGTGGAAGATGAGCAAGGTTTCAAATTTGAGCTTTGCATATAAAAAAAATTATATTGAGCCACAACACGGTTTGACAATAAAACGAACTGAATTTTCGAAGGTTATATTATTTCGTACAAGTTAAAAATGGCTTTAAGACATGTTAAAACGTGAATTTGTGTGCTTGTACAAAAAATTCACTAAGACGAGATAATAAATCTTAATTTCTATACTTTTTTTCATCTCAAACTGAATATTCATTTTATGATGTAGAAAAGTTAACATTCAATTTTTACTTTGAATTGCTAAAGTTTGCAATTTGAGCTTCAATGAAGAGACATTTTCAGAGATTTATCCAAACAACAACCAAAAACAACAAAAATAAAGTAACTCATTAAATCCTGAGAATGGATAGGAGACGTCTAATCTTTAACTATAAATGCACCAAGTGACTACTCTTGAAATATTCAGAGATTTGTCCAAAAAGGGACACAAATTATTTGCCAATTTCAAGTGCACAATTTTAGAGTAGCATATAAAATAACAAAGATTTTTCATTACAGAATCATCATCAAGAAAAGAGAGATTGAAGAAGAAGAAGAAGAAATCTAATTCCTTTTAACAGGGTCAAAGTTGGAAACACCAATAATAGCAGCAAGAATTCCTCCAAGAACAACCCCACCAGCTACAATGCTAAGAAGAAAGTTCTTTAGAGATGGGCTAACTCCAGAAGCTGCTTCAGCAACATCAGGAACCACCATTGAAGCTGTTAGAGCAGCTGCAGTTAATCCAGTAATTGCCTTCTCCTTCAAAGAAGACTCAACTTTATTTAACTTCTTTGAATTGACCATTATACCCTTGGATTTCCTCACTGGTAGTGGCTTGAAAAATGAATCAGATGATGGTGGTTGAAGAAGCCTCTTTTGGGTAATTGCTGCATTTGGAACTTGCATAGACATTGAAACAGAGGCCATTTTTCTTCTCTATGAAATTTTTGTGGGATTTTGGAGCAAATAATTGGGGGAAAGAAATGGGATGGGATTAATTGGATTGATCAAAGATTTGAGAGGTTGAAAATGGAGATTTTTTGAATCCATGGTGTCACTTACATTGATTAGGTGGCAAATTTACAACCTTGGTGTCATGGATAAGGTCTATCCTTGTAGATTGTTATAATCTTAGGTTGTCTCAAAGGACATGGCATCCACAAGGGAGTCTCAAGTCCTTCATTTTTTTTAACCTTTTCAAATTGTATAAAAATATAATTTAAAGTCCTTCACAACCACTAGTCGGATAATAGTCTGATGGTAAAGTGGTCTAATTTGTAGTTTAGAAGACCAAAAATAAACACGTGACAACTAAAGCAAAAAGAAAAAGTAAAAATCCTTTACGATCGAATAATTTTATTTGGTATCAATATTCAGGTATTTGGCCCGACTAATTCGGTTGAGATATTAATAACACTTTGGCTGACCTAGTAAGAATTCTTGCAAAATACGACATATTGTTATTTTCTACATTTGGCAGGATTTAATCCCGATGCCTCAACTCTTACTACTTGAGAGGAACTCCGAACAAATTTTGGTTGAGCCCTTTTGAGGGAATTGAATCGTCATAAGTAACATAGTATCCTCCTTGTAATCACTAGTTACAAATCTTTCTAACTCTTAATACCTACTTACATAATAAAAAAAAGTTAAGAATACTTGCATCAAATTTGATGACAAACTTTATAGCACCCTCTAACATAGTATACTTTTTTTAAGAAACAAATAGTTTATATAAGGTATTTGTCTCATCAAAATATCACCTAATATTTTCCAATTTATTTAATTAAAATATAGAAAGAGCATTTCATTTATATATCTAAGAAAAGAGGAATACATTGTTAATTATAAAAATAGAAATTAAAGTAGTAACATAAATAACTATATAAAGTAAAAAGTAAAAATACAATCTACATTATCAAAATCCCCATGTGTGAAAACATTTTAAAAATGTAAAAACTTTCAATATGTGTGGAAGCTAAAATTTTAAATAATAATCCAACTCATAAGATTGTCACACTTTGGGATTGTTCTGGGTAGAACAAAATGGTATAAATGTATAAGTGCTACTTTCTCCGTCCCAAATTATCTGTCAACATTTCAACAGATTTTATTAGGGGATATGATAAAATGTCAAATATGACCTTATTTAATTTTACTTTCAATTTAATTATACTTTATTTTCTCTCTATTCTTCTATCCCAACTATCAATGTAAAGGGTCGAATTGGAAAAATTGGTGGATTATGTCCCTAAACAATTTTTTTTTGGTAATTAATGTCATAATTTATTGTTTCTGGACATTACTGTACCCAATTTCTTTTCATGCTATACGTAAGGTCATTTCATTAAAAAAATGGTTAGTCAACCGTGAATTCAAAATTTTGATCAGGTCAAAGTAAATTGTTATAGGAATATATATAGTACATCAAAAAAATTACCCCTTTTAACTCAAACACCCCCTCCCTTCTTCCCCGCCACCCCACTCCCTCCCTCCACCCCTAACACCCTCCAGCGCCAACCACCATCACTCACCCCTACCTCCACCCCAATCTCCCTACCGCACCACCGTAGCCCAACACCGCCACCATCACGCACCATCACCACCACCATAAAAACATTACTACCCTATGCATAAACCCTTCACTAATGTTGCACATTAGTAAAAGAAAAAAGAAAAAAGAATTTAAATTGGTTTCTGGTCTCTCAGTCTAACCTCGCTCAAAAGTAACCAATATACTTAACTCACAATAAACATATTTTGATTTTGATGCTGATAATTGTTTGTCAGTATCTTATTGAATCAATATAAGTATTCAAAACATTTGATTCAGCGACTAAAGTAGTTGTTAAGAAACCACGGTTATTAAGAACACGTATTTTTAAATAGTTTTAATTGCCTAATATATGACTAGTCGATCAATATTAATTCATCACGGTGTTATTGTCGATTCCAACACTGAGACCAAAATGCAACAGAGGATGGCCCGAGTAGTACAGTCCGGTTCCTATGCGGAACAGATTTTTTTCCGCATGTGCGGAACAACTGGAGCCGTCGGATGAGATTTTGAACGGCCCAGATCAGGGGAGAGACTTAAAAAAAAATTATTATTTTTTTAATCAGCCGCAACTTTTCTCTCTCCTGATCTGGACCGTTAAAAATCTCATCTGACGGTCAGTATTTTGTCCCGCACATGCGGAACAAAACCCTGTTCCGCATAGGAGCCGTGAGCGAGTAGTAAGTAATGCATTATGTTCTACAATCATTCGCACATAATGCAATGGATAGACCAGAGTTTCTGGTTAATCATCACCCCTTTTCTCTCATCATATCCTACTACTATTTTAGTCCAAATAAATGTACATTTGTTGTACACTATACATACATAAATACAATTCATTTATTCATGGATTATTCTTATCATTTATGTTTATGATAATAGCTGCTACAATATTAAACACTGTTAGTATTATTCTTTTGGCAACAATATTAAATGAGAGGAATTTTGTAACAAGTAAATATTCACCAGTTGTTAGATTTGTTGCAAGGGATTTTTTAGGATAAGAGAATTTTTGAATTTTTGGAGAGGAAGTTGAGAAATTTAGAGTTTTTGTCTGAAGTAGAGAGTAATGGAGAGTGGAAAATGTGGATTTGTAAGTAGTATGGAATAGGGATGAGCACCGAATGCCAATTTACCGAATTCGAATTCGAATTTCACATGTACTACCGACCTTTTTCGAACCGAATTCCGAATTCGAATTGACCGAATTGACGAATTCGGAATTCGGTAAATTTACCGAATTACCGATTTGGCTTTCTGTTCTAGATTCTAGAGAATACATAGAAAGAAGAAAAGAAAACAGAGGCTTACTGGAGGGAGTTTTGGGGCGGTGTCAATGGAGAGAGCAGCGGTGGTGATGGGGAAGCCACTGCAAAGACAGAAAGAGAAAAAAAAAAAAAGAAGAAATTTTTAGAAATAAAGATGAAATTGGGGATTCAGGAATTTTGGATTTTGGGGAAAATTAAAATAGAGGGAGAAGAGAAGAAGAGAGAAGGAGAAGAGGAAGAAGAGAAGAGGAGAAGAGAAGAAAAGAATGGAGAACAATGGAGGGTGGTGACGGGATGAAGAAGAAGAAAGGGGAAGGAGTTTGGGGCTGGAGTCGATGAAGAAGAGGAAGAAAAAGGGGAGTAATCTAGTGTGGGTGACATTTTTTGTTAGAAGTTGGGATTTAGGAGAGTATTTATAGTGTATTTATTTTAATATTATTTATTAAAATATTTTTTTGAATTCGAATTCGGTAATACCGAATTCACCAAAACCATATACCGAATTCGAAAACTTCGAATTCGGTATGATCCGAATTACCGAATTGGTCCGAATTACCGAATTCGGTCGGTAAATCGGTTTTTACCAAATTTGCTCACCCCAGGAAGGTCGGAAAGAGGAGTAAATGGGTGAGATAGACAAAATAAAATGCAGAGGGGGTTACGGACGGACTGAGATTTGGTAACACACCCTATTGGACAGAGGGGATAAGGGGAAATGTGACGGGTAGATATAGCGGGAAGAAGAAGGAACTGAGAGGAAGTACACGAAACAGAATTTGTAACGCACAAGATCTGGATAACCAGAGTAAACAAGCGAACAAAGCTTATTTAAAGAGGATAGGAGAATATACTCGAGAGAGAAATGAATATTTTATGTGATGATGGTAGAACCATTTGAGAAATGAATATTTTATGTGATGATTGCTTAACATTTGTCATTGGAAAATAAAAAATATTAAATGGTTGATTAGATATAAGGTAATGTTGGAAAATGAATAATAAATGCATATTTTATACTACTCCAGTTCAAAGAATTATTAGCCTTCCGTGTCCCCAAGTTATTTTCGTTTAGCCAATTTTATCCTTTTAACATAAAACTTCTTTTTTTTGTCCTCAATGTATTTACGGGCTGCCAGTTTTGTCCTTCTGTCAAAAACTAGGCATAAATCTGTTAAGTGGAAAGAGAACCCGTTAAGAGCCAAAAAAAACCCTTTCTCGACCTGGGGGGGTATTATTGGAAACACACTAATTTGACCCTCTACTTATACACGAATTTGGTAGCATTTAGAGGGCACATTCTCCATTTTATTAAGTGATTTGAGGGGAAAAAATATCTTCTTCTTCCCCAAAGCTTCTCCTTCAATGGTGATGTTGAATGATGGTAGTACAAGTCATAAGAAGGGTTGCAAAGGTAAGGTGAATGAATTTGACAACCTTCAATTTGAGTTTGGTGTGATTGATGGTGAATTTGCTTCAAGAATGCTCCCAATTTCAAAATCCAATTTTGGGGAAAGTGACAACCCCAACAACCCAATCTCAAAATCGAGTTTTTGATGGTGAATTTGGACTCCACTACACAGACAAAAATCTTGTGAATTTTGTGGATCCATGAAAAAAAGCAAAAAGTGAGAGGGAGAAGTTGAAAATTGCTGATTTAAGAAGGAAAGTTGGGAAAAAAGACCAAGAGTTAACTCAACAAGCATTGATAATCAAGATTCTTGTTGTTTTAAATGTATTTTTATTTGGTTTTTTGGTTGCAAAATTTGGTCCAATGTAATGGTAAGGTTTAGTTTGAGTATGAATAAAAGTTTCCTGGAGCGAATTTATTGCGGTAAAACCTTCAATTTAGTATGATTTTAGGGGTTTTTGGGTTGGGTAAAATCAGATTATGGAGAAGAGGACTGTGATTTGGTAATGACGGGTTCCAAAGACGGTGGGGGATGTCAACTAAGGGTCAAATTAGTGTGTTTCCAATAATACCCCTGGCTGAGAAAGGGGTTTTTTTTTCTCTTAACTGGGTTCTCTTTCCACTTAATGATTTATGCCTAATTTTTTGATGAAGGACAAAAGCGCGGCACGTAAATACGTTGAGGACAAAAAAAAGTAGTTTTCTGTTAAAAGGATAAAACTGGCTAAACGAAAATAACTTGGGGACACGGAAGGCTAATAATTCCCAGTTCAAATATAAATTTTAAGAGTTTTCACACAAATTAACATACTAATTAGAATGACTAAAATACCCTAACTAATACTCCAAATAACAAATAAATTACTAATAGAGAGTTGCATGAGACCTATGTATTTCGACCAAAATGAATATAGAGAGAAAATAATATAAGGATAAATTAGACAAGAAACGCACAATTCTTATAAAAAACCGTTTATTCTTGTAAAAAGACTTGTATTTTAAATCGGAGGGTGTACAGATTATGATATTTAATTTTAAACAAACCAAACAAAGCTTTTTTTTTTTTCCACTTTTTTCCCAACTTTTTTCTCTCTTCTCTCTCATCCCTGCGTTTCTTGCTGTTCTTCCTGTTTTCTCTGCCTTTGGCCAGATTTGGCCATTGGCTCCGGCCAATGGTCAAATCTTGGTCCTTTTGGTTAGTTTTTATAACTCTATTTTGTACCACAAATCATATGAAACTTTTTTCTAAGTATTTTTTCTTCAAGATTCAAGACACGGAGGTTAGATTTGTCTCGGATCTTCTCGGATCTAGACTGCTTTTTCTCTGTTTCTAGGAGAAGTCATTCAACCTCGGACTTGATCTCGGCCCCTTTATCGCCTTTCTACATCTTTCCCGAGGCAATTTGTAGAGATTGTTGATACGCCCAGTAGTCCTACAAATTGTCGATTCTAAGGATGATGTTGATGACCGATCTTCTCTTATATCCGTGGTTCAAGAATCACTGTTGAAGATCTTTGCGAAGACGAAGATTATATATTTGTTTTATTTTACTAGTTTTAATCTTAGTATCTCATACCCATCTAAGTTTCTTGGGTGTGGCTTTTTTGTCATTATCATGGTTTTTCTAAACCATTTGTATAACTTTTAATTTCTGTATTTTCAGAGTTTTCTTTAATTGTAATGGCCTCGGCTATTTGTGATTAATGAAAACAAAATTTATTCAGCAAAAAAAAAAAAAAAAAAAGTGAACAACATTTAAAGCCCAAATTCGACTTTAACTTCAATAGGCTAGCTTTTAAGTACTCACCCAAACACACAAGTGAATTACAATTTTCAGCTCAGTTTTTTAAGACTAACGAGTAACCATAGCTAAATAATTAAGTTGGAAATGTAAATAAATGCATTTTGCCCTTTTTCACTATTCACAAAATGCATTTTGCATAATTTCAGTTCTATACTAATAACTATCGATATATAACAGAACCTTCCTGTCATTCCCTCGATGATCAGTCGAGCAAGCAGGCAATGTTTTTTATATCTATTCCTAGCTTTAACGCGGTCCTAACAACAGCGTGAAAATACATATGCTGAATCGATTTGATATAGAAAGCATCAAAAACTCGTCAAGAAACAACCCGGGAGATTACCTGCAACGCGTTATAGGTGCCCGTAAAAACGATCATCCCACCATTCATTAAAGGTCTAAAATGATTTCCTTGCGAAAGTTACAAAATGATTATCCAAGAACGCATCAGCATGTTACTGAAATATTTTATATGAAAATTACCACTTACGGGACTAAATTCATGAGAAAGATCATCTTATAGTTCCAGTTGTCGATGTTCTTGATTCAACAAGACGAACTTCTTGAGGAAGCAGGTCATATTTGATGCCCAGCTCTTCGAACATTCGCTTCAGCTCCAGGACAAATTCAGATCTCCTCCTGTTCTTCTCTCCGAAGTTTTGGAAGTTCATTGTATGGTTAAAAAAGATGGCCATTTTTATCTTGTTTATGTTCTCAATCTCCTTCACCACCACACTGTGATTAGGATGCCAATACAGGGTATTATTCTCCAAATGCCTGACAAACAAGATACAACTAGGACATTAGTTTCTTGTTTATTTTCGTCTCGTCTCCAATCGAAGTTATTGATACCAAATAAAATGCTGCCTATAGGTGTAGGTATTTAGATACAAGGATTCCGTTGGGTTGATCATATGTACTAGGGTTTGAGCAGTGTCGTAAAAGTCGCTCTAGTCAGCCGACAAGTCACTCGGCTCCCTACTGACTAGAAAATCGCAAAATCAGGGTAAAAAATCGGTGCGGTCAAAAGTCGGTCCTATTCTGTCATTTTTTTGCTGACTTTTTTTAATAAAAAAATTCACTGTTCTTCACAAAACGAGCGTCGTTTTGGGCAGAGAAATTTAAACAAAACACATCTCTTTCTCTTTTTTCCTAGCCCTAACCCTCATCGACCAAAACTTCTTCCTTGGAGGGAAGAGACGGCGATGGCGACGGCGAGACTATTATAATATTTACGATAACGGAATTTAAAAAAAAAATCACTTGTAATCTAGGTAAGCCGACTAGTCGCTAGTCGTCAGTCTGGCGACCGACTAGCGATTTCTGCAACATTGGATTTGAGATCCAAGGTAAACCGAATAAACAGAAACCTACTAGCAGCAAAGATTAGGTTGCTACCAAGAGTAAATAGAGGAAAACGTTCGACTTACTTCTTTATGTTTTCTTTTAAAGCCCCTATCTTTTCCAGAGGCGTCCTGAAATCAATGCAGAACTCGATGTTATCACCCATATCTGGACTTCTATAGAAATTGCTGATGGGCTTGGTAGCAAGAACTGAATTTGGATAGTATATCTTCTCATTGTCGTATCGGAGAAACACTGTTGTTAGGATATTCATCTCTTCAACGATCATCTGCAAATGCAGGATACCATTACGTATTAGTAAAAGATTCATGATAAACGAAAAAGATCTAGCATAAATGTAAAGGAAAACAAAACGAAGTACAGAAAGTCAAAGAAGGCTAGTGCAGTTGGCACAACACTTCTGACTCGGAACAATAAGTCCCGGATTCGACACCACCCCTTGTCCCGATAATAAAATAAAATAAAACAAAAAAGTATCGAAAGATGGGATTACCTGAACACCATCAACAACACAACGATCACCAACATCAAAAGGATGCATAACAAATACAAATATGATGGCTTCAAATATCGTCTTGCAAGTGTTCCCGAACATAAAAGCAACCACGACAAGTTGCGATGACAGAAAGAGGAGCACTTTGGTCGTTGCTATTTCCATTAAGAGAAGCCACACAATAGTAACCACAATAATCAATATTGCGGTAACAAGCTTGTCCAATTGTTTTACAGCTGATTTTGTATCGTTTAAAGCATGCGCTAATGCTTTCCGTCCATTATAAACTTTCACCTGTAGAGAAATGAAAAGGTCAAGCGGAGAAATGAGAGATTTCCACGAGGGAGAGAGATTAAAAAACTTCCAAATTTGAGAGGCAAAATGTCACTTGGTTATACGGCCTTGAGTGATAGTAGCATGAACATGATTTTATAGTTTAAAAAGTAGCTAGAAAGATATTATTCAGTTTCCGAGTCATCTTCTCTTCAATTTTATACTAGCAATGAACTAAAATTTAGCAAAAAATACAGCTCGGAACTACTTCCGGAGTTATTTCCTTATGAACAAGAAAAATATATTAGGCAAACATTTGTACCAAAGTATCCCAAAGTATATTGGAGGTCGTCCCACAAAAATGGAGAGAAGCTTACTTACCACCCAGTCTGTCAAAGCTTTCCGGTCAATTTGTCCAGTCTCAGCCGCATCTATCATTGGGAAGACGAGATCCACTTCTTCTTTAATCATGAATCTCCTAAAGTCGTATTCATCAATATACCTGTCACAGACGGTGACTCTCAGAAACAAGTGCGGCTAAGATAAAACATGAGAAAAAAAATGAAAAAGAAAATTAATCCTCACTTGCAACCAGGTTGAGCAACATTTCTAAAAATGCGATAAGCAGCTGCAATTGCTTCTTCCTCATTAGTAATTTCCTTATCCGACT
The DNA here is from genome assembly GCA_026122235.1 of Vinca minor. NCBI lineage: Eukaryota > Viridiplantae > Streptophyta > Magnoliopsida > Gentianales > Apocynaceae > Vinca > Vinca minor. The sequence goes on from JAOCZM010000142.1 coordinate 6,182,050, forward strand.
TTTCGTTTCCAGTTTCATAAATACTTTCATCAAGGGCACCAGATATAGTAGTTAGACCTGAATTAGATATCACATCAACCAACATCTTAATTGTCCAAGCAGAAACCTTTTCTCGCTTCATCTCATGAAGCTTATTCATATCAATTATAGCTTTCACCTTCTTTTCCTTCCCGTCTTTTCCTTTCTTCGTAGTACGGAAGCTAAATTGACTTGTACCACTAGCAGTTCTGCTAAACATTTGAGCCGACTCCATTACTGGACGTCCGGATAGTGTCATTAGAACATACTGATGGAAGACTGATTCCTGAATCCTATCAAAGAATGCATTCACATGAAAAGACGATGCTAAAATCTTTAGAAACAAAGTCTTCAACAGCCACAAGAATGCACCAATGAGCAAAGTTACAATGGTCCAACTAATGTAATCTAAAATTCGAGTGGCAAGGCGTGATCGCTCAACGCCTTGTCTGAATAGTAAAAGCCATGTTACAAGAACCAAACTTAACCAGATAAAGACCTGCACGACCTTCTTCAAAGCGTGAACGAAATACAGCACCTTCCTTCTCAACAAGAAATTAAGCTCAATCAACAACACAGCAAAACGAATAAGCCATTCCGTAAACAACATTCCACTAATAGTCACCATCACAAGAGTGTTCCATTTCCAAATTTCTAAACCCCAAAGCTTCCAATGTCGCATTTTCTCAACGGTCAAGGTAGCAATGAGAAACCCCACAAAGCAAAGAAATACAAACCATTCAATCAAAACCTTTGTTTTCACTTTCTTATATCTCAAATTTATCTTGCTACTCACTCTTTTATAAACCTCCTCCTCTTCATCCACTCCTCCAAAACCACCAGGGGACGCCATCAAAGGTGTCTTGGGCGTTACCGAAACTGTTGACGCTGTCCTCATAGTCTCTTTGAGTGAAGTACCAACGTTAGAACCCATTTTGCTAATAGGGGAAGCTTCATTAGATAAATTCCTATAAGGCGAACTTACGCCCTGCTCTTGAGTTACTGAGGGGCTATCTTCAAACATACTAACGGCAGCAGATATCTCACCAAATCGTGATTTAGGCTTCGAGTAAACTGACCTTGAAAGCGTTTTGCGCCTTGTGAGAGTCTCATTTGTTGGGATTTTTGGTGGCCTATTAGGACTATGACTATGTCTAGCAGTTTCAGGTGATGCAGAACCAACCGAAACTCTCTGAGGTGAACTAATAGTAACTTTAGCCTTCTGATCCTTTGGTACAAATGGCTGTGTATTCTTAGTATCTTTTTCATCTCCAGAAACCACAACAACCACTTCATCCGGTGTTTTCTTGCTCTCCATCATACTTATTTCTCCAGCAGAATTTGGAGCTTTACCATTTTGATCCATCAATTTGCTGCAATATCAAACACATTATATATGAATTAGTCAAGGAAGGCATTAGCGCAACACTTCAGCCCCTTAGGTCCCGGTTGAACACCTCCTCCCGGGGAATAAAAATACTTTTTTTCTAAAAATATAGATATGAATTACTCCCTCCGTCCAAAAATAATTGTCCTCTTTAAAAAATACACGGGAATCAAGCTTTCAAATAATTTTATGGTAAAACATTATAAATAGACTAAAAAGGAAATGAGTACCATTCTTTTTGCTAATTAGCTGCTTTCAATTCTCTTGGATTGGCATGTATAATTAAATAATAACAAAAAAAACGAATCTTACAAAATGAGAAAAGGAAAATTTATAGCAAAAGTACAATGGCTTGTATCTAATTAAGTCAGTGAGGTTCACCCATTATTAAAAACTCAGAAAGTTCAAATACTACCTCCATAACATCGTTTAGGATATGTGAAAAAAATTAAATAAGCAAATATCAATATTACTCGCTTAAATAAGACTCGTATACCACTAGAATTAGTTAAGAAAGTACTCACTCCATTCCCTATTAATTGTCGTTTAGGAGACATCTAGGTATCCAAATTAATTGTCGTTTAAGGTTATTTTTATTAGTTGTCAACAATTTATTCTAATTATACCCTCAACATTTTCCTTTCTTTATGACAAAGAAGTGAGAGAGAGAGAGGGAGGGTGGGGGATAATATTGAAAGTTTAGCTGAAAATAACAACTTCCTTCATTTTCTCAAATTGTCTAAAGAGTCTTATATTTAGGAATGGAGGGAGTAATATTGATATTTTTATTAAAAAAACACCTTTTTTTTTCTTACTTATTTTTGCTAAATGTTCTAAACGACTTATATTATTAAATGGAGAGAGTATTATTATTTGCTAAGTGCTATGTCCATACCCACTCATATTTTCACAAGAGAAATTACCAAAAAAATAATTTAAGAAGAAAATAAGAAATTCAAAGCAACAAAATATCTTGCCAAGATTACAACTTTATGATATACAGATGAAAAAAGGTTTAGCCCATTACCGGAAAATGAGTTACCGGTCGCCAGCCGCCGGTAGCAGTTTGAAGAAGAGACAAGTCAAGTGTGAACTCTCTGGAAGCCGTTAAAAGAAGGGGGAAAGAAAAGGAAGCACAGATTTCGAGAAAGAAAGAACTTCAAACTTGCACAAAGGGAAATTTCAAGAAGTTGAAGATTATATATAAAATGGTTTTAGGGAAGAAGAAGAAGAAGGGTCCAAAACACCATTGCTGAGGTTTTTGGCCTGCATCAATATCAGTGAACGTTTTGAAAGAAAATTCGAAACTGTGTGGGGCAATGGAGGGAGCTGATTTCACCAATTCTTATGAGCTCATTTCTACTTTGACGGTAATGGAAACCTCACAGTATAATTGTGCACCACGGTTACTATGCGGAACAGTTTTTATTCCGCACATGCGGACGAAATTTCAATCGTTGGATTAAAATTTTGACAGCTTAAATTTGATTTTAAAAATAAACACCTGTTCGGACCAGGTGTTCTTAACTTGAGAACATCTGTCATCAAGACAAAAAAATTGTTCCGCATGTGCGAAAAAAAAAGTATTCTGCATAGGAGCCGGACTGATAATTATGAGAGAAGGTAAGATTATCAAATGACCAAATAGCTATTTCTGCTATATAAGTAGTTTTGTGTGCTATTTCTGTAATAATTTGTTTTTTATGTACTTTTCTGCCGCAAAAGAAATTTTGCGTTTATAAGTGTCATAACACGACATTCATCTCAGACTTGACCCGACGCGACCATTAAATCGAATTGGATAGTTTGTCAATTTTACCTCTAAATTAGAATGTCGTGGAAAAGAGTCTGTCTTGTCGGGTCGAATCTGAATTTGATAGGTCGCATTATGACACTAATATAGTTATAGCACGCGAAATTTTTTTTGTGGCAAAAAAAGCACCGAACAATTATTTGTGACAGAAGTAACACACAAAACTACTTATATGACAAAAATAATTATTTGCTCTTATCAAAACAATATATTTTCGAACCCTGCATGATTGTGAGATTACTTAAAAACGAAATTTGCTACAAAATTTGGAAATTACTGTTATAAGAGAGATAAAAGTGAATTTTTTTGTGTGCCTATTTAGGTAATTTCAGGAGAAAGTTTCTAAGACAACATGTTATAATTGCAAAAGGTGGTCTAATTGCAGAATCTTCATCCCATGATTGCTCTACAAGTTCAATCAGCTCTTCCAATTCATTGTCGTTCTCAGGAGCTGCCGGTCTTAGTCCGTTTTTTGCAACTTCTAATGCTATCTGTAATATATATATTTTTTAATCAGAATGATCATGATTTGATAGAATAAATATCACATGAAACTCTGCTATCAAAGTAGAATTAGAGTTTGTAATTTTGTTTATTACTACCTTGGAAGGACCAAAATCCGTCTCGATATATGGATGTTCACCAGTAATCAACTCATTTAGTATCACTCCAAAGCTATAAACATCGCTTTTTTCATCATAAGGAGTAGACCAAATCACCTCCGGAGCCATGTAAACATATGTACCTGATACACATCCATGTATTAGAAGGTCCAAAAATATATTAAAAAAAAAAAAAAAAAATTGGAGCAAAACTAGTTTTTGAAAATGCTATAAAATTTTCGGGTCAACTCAATTCTAAAACTGTCCTGGTAGGACTGACCCCACATCCCCTTACATGAATTGAGCGGGAGCCCACATCTGAAAGTAGGCCCCCGCCCAACTCATGTGAGGAGGCTGTGGGGGACATAATTAGCAGGGACGAAGCCAAGACTTTTAGGTTTAGGGGCGAAAAACTGAAACAGTATACCGAACTACATATAAAAATTGCAAAAAAAAAAAAAAATGTGGGGGGCAAAATTGATTAAATATTTCGAACTATATATAAAATTTACTATATCTAGTAAGATTTGTAAAAAATCTCAGGGGCGGGTGAGGGTCTTCGTCCCTGACCATAAGTACGGTACTAGAATTGATTTTTTCCGAAATTTCTGACCTGTTTCACCGGTTAAAGCCTTTTCAGCATCATTCAAGAATCTAGCATGACCAAAATCAGCAACCTTAACATGCATATCATAATCCAAAAATATGTTACTAGGTTTCAAATCTCTATGAATGATCATCATTGGCTTATGTTCATGAAGATATTGCATTGCCTGAGAAATCTCCAACCCCTTTTCCAACCTATCTCTAAGTGTAGGAAGAGGGGTTGTTCTTTCTTTTCTCCGGTCGCCCGGACCATGTAACCATGTCCTAAGATTTGTGCTCAAGAACTCAGTTACTATCCAACCATGAGATGGAGGCCTAAGACATGCTCCCATTAGCTGAAGAACATAGGGGTGGCGTTGTCGCGATAAGGTGTCGATTTCTTGTGCAAAGAAGCCAATCATGTTGTCATTTGATTGGAATAGATCAGGGAATATGCATTTCACTGCTACTTCAATTCCTCTCCATGTTCCTTTGTATATATCTGCTGTTGTTCCTTGTGCTACCTTTTCTTGCAATTTTATCTGTTTTTGAATTTCATGGTTAATTAGTGCTGGAAATTGTAATCAAATGTGTGTATAAGCAATGTTTGCATATAGTGTTTCTAACCGGATGAGTTATTTAGGGTAAAAGGTGCCAACGCTCCTGAACTTTTGGTGTTTTTGTTTTTTGACCTTCAACTAAAATTGTAAAGTTCTTAACCTGAACTTGTCAGAAATATTAATGTTGTCCCTTTCATCTAATTTCGCTGTTAAATCTGGACGGAATAGGACCATATAACTAATCTCAAGGGCATTTTGGAAATAACACGTTTTGACCCTTAAAAAACGCGTTAATGGGACAAAAAACCGGTCTTCCACCTGCATAGTAGTTTTTCCATCTTCCTCCCATTTTTCACATATTTAACATTTGCGGTTTTTAAGGGTGGGAACTTATTTTTTACCAAAATTCTCCGAGTTTGGTCATGTGAGAGACATGTGGTCTCATTATATCCAAATTTAACCGTGAAAATGGTGGAAGAGGCAACAATAATACTCAAGAAAAGTTTAGGATAAAAAACTTTGCATTTTTTTAGTTCAAAGTCAAAAACTAAAATCGAAAAAAGTTTAGAAGACGTAGATACTTTTTAACCAATGTTTGCATATAATGTTTCTAACCAGATGAGCTATTTATTTAGGGTAAAAGGTGCCTATGCTCTTTGAACATTTTTTCATTTTGATTTTTTACCCTAAACTAAAAAAATTAAATCCTTTACCCTAAACATTTTGGAAATATTAATGTTGCTCATTTGATCCAATTTCGTTGTTAAATCTGGACATGATAGAACCATATAACCAAACTCAATGGCATTTTGAAAATAACAGGTTTTTTACCCTTAAAAAACGACAATGGGACAAAAACTCAGTCTTCCACATGCGCAGTTTTTCCATTTTCCTTTTTTTTTCCACATCTTTCCTATATGTAATTTTTTAGGGTCATACTTCGTTTTTACCAAAATTCCGGAGTTTGGTCATGTGGGAATCATGTAGTCTTATTATGTCCAAATTTAACTGCGAAAATGGATGGAATAGTCAACACTATTATACCAGAAAAATGTAGGGTAAAAAAACTTTGCATTTTTTTCAGTTCATAGTCAAAAATTAAAATCGAGAAAAAGTTCAAAAAACGTTGACACTTTTTACCCGTTTATTTGTCGAGTTTTGTGGGATAACGTTTAACCAACCTCGTTAGGCTCAATGTACCAGCCCTGCATCTTTGCTTGTTCGACGAGGGGTGCTAGGTAAGAATGATCTTGGGCCGGAGGAGGAATTGGGGGACTAATGATGCCATCGGAGACCATTCTAGTTGGGGACTTTAAGGAATCTTGAGGCTTGTTTTTGTTGTTTCCAATTATAAGATCCAAGAAACCATTGTCTTGTGCTGTTTGTAGACAATGTCTTAGGTAATCTTGTGTTCTTTCAAGCTTCATCTTGTACAATGTCCTCACTTCTTTTTGCTTTTGAAGTTCCACCTCTATTTCTCCCAACTTTGTAAATAGAAAAACCAATTGTCACAACTCATAAGCTACAATACCGTCACGGTTATAGTGTAGAACACAAAAAAATCGGTACGTATTGAACATTTTTTTGCTAGCGTTACATTTTATATAATATGTGTTTTCTCATGATTAACACATGTTTTACACAATATAAGTTAAAAAATCACAACACTTGTTCGATTAAAAAATCTAAACCGTCAAATTTTTTATTCGCTGATAAAAAAAAATTCAGTATATACTGAATTTTGAGTGTTCAACACCATATACCAAGGAGGCATTAGTGTTGAGGACGAATCCTCCCCCCATTTCTTATAATAAATAAGTCCCCTCCTCCGATAAATAATAAAAAAAAATATAAGTTGTCATAATGTTTAGTTCGCGTGTCTTTAAAAATTTAATGTTTAGTTCTAAAGGTAATATCGATTAAATAGATATTAAATTTGAAGTTATTTAATAAATTGCGCGTGATTTTGTAATCAAATTAACATTATGGTATTACCTGCTTCTCAAATTGTACCATAGGAGGAGGAAGGGGGCGGCGGTGGCGCGATGACGTGGAACCCATAACAAGGCAGTCGCTAAATCCTCTACAAAAGCCGCCGGAAGAGGAGGAGGAGCGGGTGGTGGTGGTGGTCGTTTGCTCCTTTGGTTTGGCACCAGTAGTACCGCTCATTATGTACTTGTAGAGAGTTATGGTTTTACTATTATGAAATGGACTTGTACAAATTTCATCAAGAGAAGAGCTGGCAAAGAGAGAGCTAAAAACTAGGCAAAATTTCCAAGATCTTATATTGCTTTAGAAATCATTGGTTCCCTTGTTTCTATTGGGTGAAAATCGTCTATCCCCTTATATGTTCTTATTCATGTGTCTAACCAATTGGAATTTGTTATGTTGATATTTCTTCCAATTATATTTATATATAGAAAATTGTGAGTGGTTGAGTACAGAAATGAGGTCATACGCAGGGACAGACCCAACCAATTAGAATTTGCTATGTTGATATTTCTTCCAATTATATATACATACGTTAAATTGTGGGTGGGGGAGGAAATGAATGGGGACATAGGTAGGGCTGGACGGTGTTTTACCGTTTCTAATAGGACAAATTTAGGCGGATTCTGTGATGAAATTTGTCTATTGTACAAGTCATGCAACCAAAATTCCAAAAGATACGAAAGTCTTTAAATTAATTTGGATTATTCATTTACCTAATGAATAAGAATGATTATATATATTTGCATTTTTTATTCTTTAATAATATATTGTCACGTGCGTTATTTTTTTTTGGGGTTTCACTATTTTATTAGGTTATGATTTTTTTTTATATTTATAAATAAAATTCAACTGACACTTGACAAGTTATTATTAATTGGACAGAAAATACGACACAAATTTAAGTCGGAAGATCTCTTACGAAAATATGGAGTGTTTGTACTTATTTGAGCAGCTGACGATGTTGTCTTATGGAGTGTTTGTCTGAGGATTAAAAATGAAGTTTGGAACTGGAAATACGTGAATTGGTGGAAATTTCAATACTGGATTAGTAAGCAACTTGTAAAAAAATCAATGTTTTGTTGTTTTGTGCGATTTCCACAATTATATGCAAACCGTAAACAGCTACAACACTTTGCCTTCACTGTAGAAGGGCAAATAATCATTTGTATCAATGTATATTCTTAATTCTATGTCTAACTACTTATTCATCATGTGTATATATTATTAGAATAAATGTACATATGACAATTGTTACAAATATATCCTCCACATCAGATCTTAATCCACCTCCTAGTTAGTTGTACTGTATTGTACTATAGTTCGTTGTACTATATTATACTAGACTAGTTTGTAGTACAATATAGTACAAGTTAATTTGTATAAATAGGAGTAGCAATGTATATTTTAAATACATCAATATAAGGAATTATTTTTCCCAATTTAAATCTTTTCCTCTTCATGGTATCAGAGCATTATTTTCTTCTCTTTTCCTTTTTCTAATCCATTCACCCGTTTTCATTTCCTTGTTTGCTGGTGATTATAAAATATTTTTCACAAAATCTTTTGTTTCCTTTTTCATTTCAACTGATATCTTAAAATTATTTTCTCTCAAAAAAAAAAAAAAAGTCTCTTTCCTTATATATTTTTTCTCACATGCTTTTAATAATAAAGATCAATTCCCATTTTTTTTTTCTTCAAATTTCTCAGAAAATAAACATCCACTCAATTCAACATTTCCTAATAAAAAATATTTACACAATTTTCTTTCCTGGTATTCCTTCGTCTACCAAATTTTTTCTCTCACCACAACTCTCCTCAAACTCTATAATGCCGTCATTCATTCCTAATAAAAATCTTATATGCACTTTTTGTGGAAAACGGGGCCACACCCATGATACGTGCTATCAGCAGCACGGTTTCCCGGCAGGCTATCGCAGCAAAGGGCGTTCTTCTCCGCCATCAACGTATCAAGTTTCTGTCTTCGGAAATGCTGCTGTTCAGGTTACTATCCAAGCAAATGATGCAAATGCTTCCACTCCCATGGCATTGCAGGCTGCTTTTCAACCGGCTTCTTCAAATCACGGCTCGACTCCAGGTAATAAGTTACATACTATGCAATGGATTATTGATTCTGGGGCAACTCATCATATTTCTTCATCTCTGCATGTTTTCTCTGATTATCATGCACTTCCTTATACTCCTATTCGTTTGCCCAATGGTGATTTCACATTAGCTACTCATCAGGAGACAATTTGTTTAAATTCTCATCTAAAATTGACTAATGTACTCTATGCTCCCACGTTTTCTTTTAATTTACTATCTTTAGGTCAACTTCTTTAGAATCCAAATCTTTTTGTCTTTTTCAGTGCTAACTCTTGTTTCATTCAGGATCTTATTAAGCAGAAGACAATTGGATCGGCTAAGCTTGATAATGGTCTTTATATTTTGCATCTCTCTTCTTGTTTCCCTTCCTCATTTGTTTCAAACGTTATTTCTCCTATGAATAAGGGCGCAATTTTCTCTGATGATTTGTTATGGCATTTTCGTTTAGGACATCTCTCTTTTCCTAAATTAAAATTAGCACAACAAATTGATTCTCATATTATTGCTAAACATGCTGAATATTGCTCCATATGTCCATTGGCTAAACAAACAAAAATCCCTTTTCCCTCTAGTAATTCTACTTCTAATGCTTGTTTTGATTTAATTCATGTTGATATATGGGGGCCTTATAAAACTCACACTATCCATGGTCACCTATATTTTCTTACCATTGTGGATGATTTTAGTCGCTTTACTTGGATTTTTCTCATGAAAACAAAATCTGAAGCCCGACCCCTTATTAAACAATTTTGTCAACTCATCTTTACACAATTCAACACAAACATTAAAACTATCCGTTCAGATAATGGCTCAGAATTTATCATGCCTGATTTTTACAGTGACAAAGGCATTATACACCAAAAAACTTGTGTTGAAACCCCCCAACAAAATGGGGTCGTCGAAAGAAAACATCGCCACATTTTAAATATAGCCCGCGCACTTAAGTTTCAATCAAACCTCCCATCTTCTTACTGGGGCTACTTTGTCACCCATTCTGTCCATCTCATAAATATTATCCCTACCCCTTTACTCTCCAACAAAACACCTCATGACATACTTTTTCAAAGAACACCCACATATAATCACCTTCGTGTTTTTGGATGTCTTGCCTATGCTTCTACCCTTTCTGCCCACCGCTCAAAATTTGACTCTAGGAGCCATCCTTCCATTTTTTTAGGTTACCCTAGTCACACCAAAGGATACATTTTGTTAGATTTGCATACACACTCCATTTTCACCTCTCGCCATGTCACATTTTTTGAACATATTTTCCCTCACCCACCTCCTTCCTCGGAACCTCAAGATAAAATCTCTTTACCCGTCCCCTCTTTCCAAGAGTTACATTTTCCCTCCTCTCAACCTGACCCTCCCCCACATCCACCACCATCTCCGCAACATACACATCTTTCTCCTCTACAATCTCCTCTTCCCTCCCCTACCCCACCACCACCTCCTCTTCGCCGCTCCACGAGAGCCTCCCATCGTCCATCTTATTTGAATGATTTTCATTGTTCTATGGCACAAACATCTCTTCCCCCGAATAAACATCTTACCACTCCTCATTCTTTAGATAAAGTTTATAATCATCACTCATTATCCCCGGGTCATACATCTTTTGCATTGTCTGTAACTTCTCACTTTGAGCCTCAATTTTACAGCGAAGCCGTTAAGCATGCAGAATGGAAAAACGCAATGCAATTAGAAATTGATGCATTGGAAGCCAATCATACATGGAAACTTGTTCCTCTTCCTGCCAATGTCAAACCCATTGGTTGCAAATGGGTATATCGGATCAAGTATCTTTTTAGTGGTATCATTGAGCGGCTTAAAGCCCGTTTGGTTGCAAAGGGTTTCAATCAGCAAGCAGGTATTGATTATCTTGAGACCTTTTCCCCGGTGGCTAAAATGACATCTGTTCGCATTCTTCTTGCAATTGCTGCCGCACGTGGATGGTTTTTAGAGCAACTTGACATTAATAATGCATATCTACATGGGGACCTTCTGAGGATGTATACATGCAACCCCCTCCCTGGGTTTTTTCCGCCTCCAGGGTTATGTATGCAAGCTCCAAAAATCTTTATATGGTCTTAAGCAGGCTGGCCATCAATGGAATAAGAAACTCACTAATGCTCTTTTTTCACAAGGTTTCTCTCAAGCGGTTAGTGATCCCAGCCTTTTTATTCGTCGACAGGGCACATCCTTCACTGTCCTACTGGTCTATGTTGATGATGTCATTCTTTCTGGTAATGATTCTGCTTCCATCTTTTCCATCAAGCATTTCCTTAATGAGACATTCAAAATCAAAGATCTTGGACCAGTTAAATATTTTCTTGGCTTGAAAATTGCTCGCTCTTCCAAGGGAATCAATGTCTGTCAGCGGAAATATTCTCTAGAGCTACTTGAACAAAATGGATTTCTTGGCTGCAAACCAGCTATCACTCCAATGGATTCTTCATACCAATGCTCAAATGATGATTCTCCGCCTCTTTCTGACAATACATCATACCGCAGTCTCATTGGCAAACTTCTCTATCTCACTCATACACGACCGGACATTTCTCACGCTGTCCAACAATTATCTCAGTTTCTTGATCATCCCACTGAACTTCATCTTAAGGCAGCTCATAGAATTTTATGTTATCTCAAAGGATCTCCTGCCAAAGGCTTATTTTTCCCTCCACATCAGATCTTCGTCTTAGTGTATATTCCGACTCTGACTGGGCAGGTTGCTCTGACACTCGTCGTTCTACTACTGGGTTTTGTGTTTTTCTTGGGTCATCTTTAATATCTTGGAAATCTAAAAAGCAGCACACTGTATCCCGTAGTTCTTCAGAGGCAAAATATCGCGTTCTTGCCACTACGACTTGTGAACTTCAGTGGCTAAAATACCTTCTCCATGACCTTCTTATACCACATCCTCAAGCCATTCCTCTATTTTGTGACAACAAGAGTGCCTTATACCTTACCACCAACCCTGCCTTCTATGAACGCACAAAACACATTAAGATTGATTGCCACATTGTTCGGGAAAAGACGCAAACTGGACTTGTCATACCTTTACCTATCCCTTCACATTCTCAACTAGCCGACTTTTTCACCAAGAGTCTTGCTTCTCCCCGTTTTACATTTCTTATTCACTCTCTTGGCCTCCTTGATATCTTCTCTCCCCAAGTCCAGTTTGAGGGAGCCTGTTACAAATATACCCTCCACATAAGATCTTAATCCACCTCCTAGTTAGTTGTACTGTATTGTACTATAGTTCGTTGTACTATATTGTACTAGACTAGTTTGTAGTACAATATAGTACAAGTTAATTTGTATAAATAGGAGTAGCAATGTATATTTTAAATACATCAATATAAGGAATTATTTTTCCCAATTTAAATCTTTTCCTCTTCAACAATTTCTGAATGGTTGAACACATGAATGGAAACATACACGGGTATAGACGATTTTTACCATGTTAAAGCCAGTTAAACACATGTTAAAAAAAAGATAAAAATCATTAGTGAAAATATATGGGTTTAAAAATAGAAGGTCGGGAGGAGTGCACTAGTTCATTGACGTGATCTTACTCCTTACTCGCAATATTTAGTATTAGCAAGTCCTTAATTTACATGCAGATGTTAGTTATATGAGTCGGGTGTGAAGACCAGACCAAAAGACCGGCCAATTCTTCATTTTTTCCAGTGTCTTCCTGCTCATGCTCCTTCACATCTTCAGTCTCGTTTATGACATATTGTCACGTGTCTTACTCTAGTATTCAAGACTATGCCATTTTATTTAGATTTTCTATTATTATTATTTTTTTTGAAGAAGAAGCACAATAACATGTGACAACTTAATAATATATAGGATACAAAACAAGATAGAAGATTTGGGTAAAATGAGGCTTTAATTTGAATAAAAAAAATTGTTTTTTAAATGGTTGGAAAATAAAAGTTAAACTAGTGGAATAACATCCCACATGAGTTGCTTATGGAAGTGAGAACCAATTCATATTATTGTTACAAAATTTGGTCACTTATAAATTTATTATGATCACAAATATTACTTTCAAAACAACAATGCAATTTAAATATGTGACAAAGGAAATTTAAATAGTGACCAATGTGTAAAATACTTGGTCACAATATAAAAGTTATTTTGTATTATAATTTGGACACTGAATAAAAGCCAGGATGGATGGCCGAACCAAGCCGGAGTCGAGATGCGAGCCCCCCTCCCCCACACACACACACACAAAGCCGAGCCAAAACCGAGCCGTCAAGTCAAGCCACATTTGAATAATTTAGAATAAAGTCTCTCATTTAGCCACCAAGTCAATCATTTAGCCACCATGTCAAACCACATTCGGATAAAGTCTCTTTTTTTCTCAAATGGATGATAATTAAACCCTACGACCTCCCGCATGTATGTCTTAAGGTGGGCCGCTAGGCTAGCTGATTGTTTGTTAATTGGTGTTTCTCCTATCATATTTATTATAATGAAGTTTTGGATTTTGAACCTTTACTTATTTAAATTTCTCTTTGTGTTTTGATTTCCTTTTTTTTATGAAATTTCTCTTTGTGTTTTGATTCCATTTCTTCGTGAACCAAATTAAAATTAATTCACTCTCATTAAATTTTAAATAAGTAAATGTATTTGATTTTTCTTTCAAAATATATTTCAGAAACATAATCTATGTATTTGTGTATGAAATTTTTATTCTATATGGATACTAATTTTTAGTAATAACTTCAATGTATTACTTTTTTTTTTTTGAAGCCCAGACGGGCGTACACCCCAATTGGGAGAGTAGCACCTCACAAGAGGAGGAGAAGATAACCCTAGAAAGGGAGACAATTTAAAGCATGCCCCATGCGCGGGGAGGATATCGAACCCACGACCTTGAGGTCGTGGGCAGGCCGTTGCCCCCACTGGGCTAAGGACATTGTGATAACTTCAATGTATTACTAAACAAATATAAAAACTAAAATTATATTCTAAATTATAGTATATATACCTGTATATTTATACTCTTCCTTTTTCTTTTTTTTAAAAACCAAAAGTATTTATACACTCCATCAGTTTCCGTTGCAATGCCACTTTCATTTTTTATTTTAAAATAAATATACATTCAACGTGAGAGGAGAAGAATTGTATAACTACTTCATATACAAACTATATATTATAAAAGGAAAAAATATTTTTAGGACAAAACTTTTCGTAACAAAGACATTTTACTCACCAAAAGTCATGTCTATTGTGACAAAAATTTGTGTTCGCCACAATTGGTAGACCTTTTGTGACAGAGCAATTACTTTTTTTGTGACAAAGCGAGATTATCGTCAGAAAAGTCATATTTTTCGTGACGGAGTCGTTTTCGCCAAAAAATATGGACCTTCAGTGACAAAAATGTCTTTGTCACGAAAAGTTTCGTCCAAAAAAGTATTTTTGTTTGTAGTGTAAATAATAATAATAATGATTTAGGTGCTTGTACATATATGTGATTTAGATGCAATAATTGTTGAAGGAAATCCGGTTAGAATTTGATTATGATAATGATACAATGAGTGTTGAAAAAAAAATTGATTATGATGAATATATTATTATTATCAGTGATGATGAGATGAATTTTAGAAGTTGAGATGAGGAGGTCCATGATAATGATGATGATTGAACATCTGTGGTTTTTAAGTTTTAAATATCGAAACATTTGTTTTGTTATGTTTTTTAATTTTTAATTTTTAATTTTAATTAATTTTTCTTTTGATCAATATCAAACCGATAAACATTGAAAATCCTTTGTAAAAGAAAATATATGTGTCAAATTTCTCGTCTTAAATATTTTCAAAATAGTGACCAGAGTAGTAGTTCTTTTTCTTCTTATTTTGGTGACAATATTCAATTAAATTGACTAATTGACATTTTTGTGACACAAAATTTCAACAACAAGAGTAAACGTTTGAGTGAAAAAAAAAGAATTTTCGTCAAAGTAAATGAAAATACTAGTGACAAAGACAAGTTGTCATAAATATGTTTCCACCCACCAAAAGATCAACGACACCATAGTGCATATGTTATTAGTGACAAAATCTAGTAACAAAAAAAACATGACACTAGTAATACATTAATAATGACAAACAAAATCTAGTAACAAAAAAAACATGACACTAGTAATACATTAATAATGACAACTTAACTGTGGAAAACACTAATCGTCACAATTTACGGTAGTACACCACTAGTACAAACAATACTGACCATACATGTTTTGTCACAATAAACCTTTTATTTCTGACTACATTTATTTATTTATTGGGGGAGGGGACCTATCTATTGCAAGAAATGGGTATTCAAGAAGCAGAGAGGGGATTCGAACCCACAACCTCTACGTCATGAGGCCTCGACCTTAGCCAATAGTCCAATGCGTCATTGGCTTGAGACTACATTCAGCTAAAACTAACTAATGGAACTTTAGTTGCACAAATTTTCATTGCAAAAAGGCGTAAGTAGAGTGATAAAACACTTTTTATCATAATAAATTGGAATACTAGCGAGCAAAGTAATTTTTGTCACAACTAAGTTTCATCCCCGCAAGAAAAATTCGGTATCAGAGCGCATATGCTGTTAGTGTGAAACCCTATCCCACATGGGATAAGTCTGAAAGTTGTGATTGGTATATAAGGTGGGTCTAAGTACCCATTATCATCTCGGGATATCGCTTTTGGCATAGCGAGTTCTGTTGCCAAGTAGATGATCGTGGCTACTGCCAGGCCCATGCGGCGCGTTGCGGGCCCGGGGCGTAACAGTTAGAAACAAAAATTCACTGAAAAAAGAAATTATAACACTATTAATATAGTAATTGTGATACCCCCAACCCCTCCGCTAGGTTCACTGCGGCTGAGTAGGGTACCAGCGATGCCTCTCGGCACTAACGAATACACAACACAAACTAGAGTAGCCGTGCGGAAGTACATATAAAACAAGAAGTTTACGTCAAAAAGGGTTACAAAACTAAAATAGTGAAATACAACATTTTTACAAAGATGGAAATATTACATAATTTATTCCAAAAGTAGTACAAACTACGAAAAACATTTTGTTTTTTATTTATTTAGTCTCACGTAAACCGAGAGTTACATAGTTGTACTAATCTCGTATACAAGTAACCAAAACACAACGAAATCCACAAGTTCCCTGCTGATTCGGAGAAAGTGTTCAGACCGTGACTTCCTGATCCCAACCATCTGAAATATGACATAAATAGACGTGTGAGCCAAAAAGCCCAGTGAGTTCGCGTGTGTGCCAGTGTATTTTCAAACAATAATTTCATGAGTGTATGCAAATGTTTTCTCAAATAACGTTTAATGCAATTAAACATAATTTCAATTGAATTTCAAATTCAATTGCGAAATCATATGAAAGGTCGAGACATAACCGGAAAGTCTGAGCGAATCAAGACACATCACTGCAGTCTCGAGACCTAATTTTTCAAAACATGGTCAGACTCAACGGAAACAAAATCCGGATCCTGAAGTCAATACCAGCCTCACACTAGTACGAGCTCGACTGTTCATACATTATGCCTCCCTAAACACAAAACCAGACTACGAAAACTGGGGCACCTACCAGTCCGCACCTGATGACTAACTCCAACATCGAGCCCCTCCTGACTCGCCACAGAGCAGCCGAACACCACAAAACAATGTTCCACAAAACAAACGCAATACCGATTGGGCCGAACCCTCCCCGAATACTACGCCCCCTTCACGTGATACCACAATCCAGAGTCTATGCGTTCCACGCCAGCAGAACTAGCACAGGTGACTAGCCATGTACAATGCAATCCACTGACGCTTCAGGCTATCAAATCAATTTCGAATCGTATCCAAATCAAAGCTGGTCGGAATGGGGTTTTAATGCAAATTTCACAATCAAAAGGGCCAACATAATCATATTCAAATCTAATTCAAAATATTCACCCGTCCACCAGTCCAAATATAACAAAAATGCTCAATTTCTCAAATATGCCATGATAATGCACATGAGTTTCCAAAACAATGCAGTTTTCCTATATCAAATCATTTTCCGAAACTTACCGGTGTTAAGCGAACCTGCGAAAAATAGGTTATTCCAAAACTCATATATTCGTAACTGGAGCACCGCTCCTATGCAATTCTAATGCACATTTTATACAAACATTGAAGAACCTCTCCAATTTAAAGCAGTTGGTAAATAACCAAATTCTTAAGAATAAATAATTTCTATTTTCCAAAAGAATCAATTGTCAAAATAAATTACTTTATAAACCAAATGAATAATTTTATAAACATATCGTAAGCACTTTAAATCCAGTAAGTTTTTGTTTGCGAAACTCACCTGAAAGCGGTAGTTAACCAAGTCCTCTATATAGACCAAGTACTTCCTACAAACCCAAACGACTTAATAACTTAGTCGACTTCCATTTAACCATGATCAGTAGTAATGGTTGACAGAAAGAAAAAAGAAACAAATGAAAGTTTAGTAATTAAAAGAATTTATCTTGTACCAAAGGTATACATATAAGAAAGGATCAAAAGCCAATTCGCATAGCTTTTCTATTTTCTGTATTGCAACCAAGCACTGTTAGTGCTAGTGAACTTATAGCCAAGAATGAATATTGGTTCAAAATGTTCAACAAAACAAGTTGTTCCAAGGAATATGAAAAATGAAATAAGAAGAAGTATCTACAAACAAATACGTGGAATTGTTTCAAAGTTGAAAACAGAAAGGTAAACAAGACCTTATTCCATGAAATAAAACTTTTTTTTTTTTGAAAATCCTTTACCACATCATGGTATATACAATGACATCAAATAGACCCGATTCATCCCATATTTCATACAAAAATATAATCCTTTTGATAAAAATAGAGGGATTCTATACTTATGCTTCAATTTTACGGTATTTGACAAATATTAATATAGATAAAATAATCTAAATTGAAATCAAATTTGCAAATCTTAATATGATAAGCACATTTATATACGAGTAAAGGCTCAAGTTTGCTAAATCGAGATCGATTTTCAAAATAAAATTTATTAAAAACGTTTTCTTACAAACATTATAGAGAAAAAATGTTGTCAAAATAAATAAATGTCTTATTTTTTTCTCCTTTTCTTTAAATATATATATATATATATATATATATATATATATATATATATATATATATATAATGTGTACTTTTTTTTTATTATATAGAACAAGCACGTTTCCCAACCGAAACCCATCAGTGGTACATATGTTCACTTGATTTCAAGATATGCAAATATTACAATAATTTCTAATTAAAAATTAAAGCAAGAAAAATTAAAGAAAGATAAAGAACAAAGGGAAAGAAAAAAAAAAGAAAGAAAACTCACCTCAAAGTTCTACTACTGCTGCGAGAATGAAAAGTCTACTTTTGGTTCAAATTTATAATATATAAAGTTAGGCAAAGTTGAGGTAGAAGGTTGTGGTGGTGACATTTGGCATTCTATGGATTCATGGACCAATGGAAATCTTACACATGGCAATTTAAGTATTGATAACTTTCTAAAATGCAATGCCCTATTAGCTATTAACATAAATTGAAGCTTTATATAGCTATGAAACTCAATATTTAGTCATAATAGTTTAGCTAATGCTTATGAGCTATATATATAGAGCTAAGAAATATAGCTATTCAAGAGGTCAATTAAATAATTTTTAATTAATGCTATTAATTTTAGAGAATTTGAATAGACTATGGTTATATGTAATTAATTGATAGGTATAACTATGGTCATAAGCAATTTTCACACTATCTTCACTACAAATAATAATTATAATAAATTGAAAAAAAGAAATAGCAACATGAATATGAAAAAAAATTTAGTTTCTAAATAATTAAGAAAGCAAGAATTAATGTGTATTTTAATGAAAATATCAATACTACTCTCTTATTATTCAAATGGCACACTAGAATTCCAAAAGGCATCTATATTATTTGAAGAAGTAACTTTAATTCCACATAAATAAAAAACCCCAAACTCTAATGAAAAGTTTAGGGAATAAATGATCATACATGCTTGCAATTTTCACAATCTATTCACTACAATAAATAAATAAATAATAATAATAAATTGGAAAAAAACAATCACATGAATATGGAAGAACTTCAGTTTTTCCCAATAAGAGCAACTAAAAGGTCAAGAATTATTTAAAGGTGGCAATTTAATTTCAAAACAACTTCTATCTATGACCTTTAAAATGAGAAAGAGAAAGAGCAGATATGTACATAGTTGAGATACATCAGATTTATATACACAAAAAACAAAAATTAGATTTATATTCATATAAACCCAAAAATCCTTCGACTATCTCTTTATTCATAAAACTACAACCGCTTTCTCTAATTCCATCCCATTGAAAATCCCAGATGAGAATCTAATTTTTCTAATAATTCTATCTCTTCTATGTTTATTGAGTTTTAATGAAAATTATTTCAGAAAAAAATAAAAATTGGAGAGAGACAAGAGAAGATGGAGAAATATAGGAAAGAACATATCAACTGTCAGTGAAAACTTTTATAAAAAATTAAATTTTCAAGAGACTTAAAAACTACACATGCAATCAGTAGTTCTCAAAATTTTTATAACAAGACCTAATATCAAATATCACCTACTCTTTTTCCAACTTCCATCCAATAAAACAATCACAAGGTAAGTGTATTTTTCTTTTATCCACATGTACATATGATGTTTTTGTTTCTTCTCTATGCTTTCTTGGTATCTTTGTAATTTTTTTTTTTTTTTTTTTTGATTATTTGATAACTATTGTTCTAGACATATCTGAAAAGAATGGAGATCGATCAAAAAAAGAATAAGGGTAGGATCTCTGTGAAAAATAGAAGAAGATGAAGGAAAAACTTGAGACTATAAAATATAGGAACATATTGGTGACAGAATAATGGAGAAGAAAACAAGGGGAAAAAACGAGAAAAAAATATTGGGAGAGAAAGAAATAGACGACTAATATGAGAAAGGAAGATAGTCTTATGAAAATATATTAAGGTTGGAGTCCTTATTCCATAACCCCTTCAACATTATGGATACCTTAACTTTCCATTGAAAGAAGAGTTATAAGAAATCCATAACCTACACATTCAAGCTCCATTATCTACCCTTTATGAAAGGTTTCATAACCTACATTTTCTAACCCTATAAATAGAGAGCTTTTGTTGATGTAAAGGGGTGAGATGAAATAATATAGAAATACTTCTCCTATCTCTTGTGTCTTGTCTATTTCATCTTTATATTATGTTTTAGTTTTGTGGTGAAATTCATTCTAGAATTTCATCCGTTTTATAACACGTTATCGGCACGAAACTCTACCGTTAACTGATTAGATTTGTGAGACTTTTTATCTCCTTGGTAGATATTCAGGCCGAATCGTTATGTTCATATATGTATTGGAGTTTTGTATATGATTTTCTGCATCTTGAATATAATGAACCTATTATTGTGGTTGAAGACTTGAGGGAAGAGGTTAAGGTAAGTTGTTTATATTCTAAAGGTTAATTTAATGGCTAACCTTGCTAAACTTGAATTTACAATTCTTGAGATCAACGAGAGATATTACCTATCATGGATGATGAAATCCATTTGGAGAAAATGGGTCTTGAAGATACCATTGGAAAGCATCAAAGCCACTTAATTGCTGACAAATCTTGAGAAAATATACAACCACAAGAAGTTGGTTGTGATGCAAAATGCTAGTTGTGAACAAATATCATTGTAGCTCATAATTTTGAATATATCAAGATTTATCATGTATATAATTTTTTCATGTTGGAGAAAATATGACATGTAACTCTTTTCTCATACCTCAAATATGCTCCAGAAGTAGCAATATTGAGAATAAATATTTTAGAAAATATGAAAGTATTATGAGTATATCTTCTTGAGATTAATTGAGAAAATGAGTTATCGATGATATATTGAAAGTTTCGACCATCTTATTTTATGTCATTCCCTGAAGTGAATGAATTAAGAATATATGATTCATTTATGAAATAATTTTGGTTCATGTCATGATTTTAGTATACCATGTTAAACATGACTCATTGAGTTCAATAAAAAATAATTTTTCACCCGAAGTGAGAAAATAATTAGAGATGGAAGAGAATATATGATTCTAACACTTAATGAAAAAATTGATAAGATATGTTTTGTCACGTACCTGTAGTATGTTGGACATATGCAACATATTTTTGTCGCGGATAAAAGAAAGGGAAATAAGATCACGGCCCTGTAAAAAGGAAATTGCAAAAGATCACACACAGATTGGCGGACTTGGGATGAAAAGATCTCAACATGGGAGCGGAGAACAGGTTCTATCAATAAGATGAATGGCTCAAAGTAAATAAAAAAATTCAAAGTTAGTTGGAAGATACCAAGATCATGATTACTAATAGTTAATTATATATTTGTATTAGATTTTGTCAATTATACATTACATATTTAATTTTACATATTATAATGTTATTTGATTTGTTTTACATTCAAGAATAATAAATTTATAATATGTACACATTCGGGATATGTGTCAAATACCAACAAATGACATAATTTGTCTCGACTATACTGGTGTCATCATATTAAAAATTGGTAGAATATTTTTGTACACTAAATGGTCTGGTAGAACCATAAGTGCCTTGAACTTGTTGATACGAATTATTTTGTAGCATTAGCTTGTATTTTTCCAACAAGAATACTGTGAATTCTCATCTATTAAATTAGTTTCTGGTCATGGACTAAAATTTTCCCTCTCCCATCCAAGAGTTAAATGTGCGCTACAAAGTAGTAGTCACCACCACTAAAGTATTAATATGGGACCTTAAAGATGTTAAGAATATATCTTGGGTATGAAATCTCAAGAGGAGAGATTCAATGTATAACCGGATAAAAATATGAGTTTGTGTCTCATCTTGATCCTCACATACTTTGAACCAGAAGTTCAAAGGATAAGCCAGACATATTTACTGACCAAAATCCGGCTAAGAAGGCTCCTATTTGACGTCCTTGAAGGGCGATCTACCACTACTGATAAATATGAGACACAATTGAAGTGTGGTAGACTAGACGGTTCCAAATATTTAAAAAAAAAAAAATCTTCGCATATAAAAAGGAGTAAAGATTTAGATGGTTGTATATGGTAGACATATATATGTTAAAGTCGAGGATTCCCTAGACATGATCAATGTAATATCTCCAGGAAAGATTCGAGTACTCGAAAGTTGAGATAATGAGATCTCTACATAATGTCATGATTGGGAACTATGGAACTGCGAAAGTGTAAGATATGATAAGTATTAATGCGCATAAAATGTGAATCTAAAATGAGGATCTAGATTCAAAGTCTGCAGAAACAAAATTTTGAGATTTGAGAAAATTAGCCAAAATATATTACATATGAGTTCGCATGAGAAATATGAAAAGTCCGGACAATTAACAAGTACACCATAAGTGTATGATATTCTCAGTATGGATGATACACCTGAAGTGTATGGATAGCGTGACAACAATGCGAACTATAAAATGTAAACGTCACTACTAGTGGCAAAAATGTTCTTCTTAAAAGTCTGGCAATGGTTAGAAAGAAAGAAATTTCCAGGTGGTGGATGCAAGTATGTTTGTGTTTTAATATCATAAAGAATACTTAGCGCATATATGAAGTATTTGAATGATTTGATATGCCTGAATCATATCCATAAATTGTTCCAGAAGAATGTAACATTATTTCCTTAGTGAAAATCTATCAAAAATTATATGATAGTGTCAACGTCCATGTATAAAGAAATTTGGATCGGATTTAGTTATTTGCCACATACAATTCTTTGCCTATTGACGAAAGATGCCTAAATGTATAATTTGCTAATGAACATTATTAGTTAGTGATCTCCGTATGAGGGGGAGAAAATCGGCAATGTAAAGGACTTTATTTAAGAACATCATTATCTTAATCTACGCATTAGGCATTAATGAACCAGAAGTTCATAACTTATTCATTTGCAAAGGATTGCAAATACATAGCCTAATGCATTTATAGACTCTATAAGTAGATGTCTCCATATGTGGAATCTGTTCCAGTAGGATAACGTATGAGTTTTGTAGCTAAGAAACATGCCTGAAGCGTAATTGATATCTTAAGTCTTAGCATATAAGATCCTTGAAAGAAATGACTATAGATTTATCAAGATGTTTCTCCTAAATATGTTATAGTAGCAAGTGATTGCTGAAGGAAAAATTATGATCTCGGGTTTTAGAAATTCATGATTTTTCTTGATTTTACAATTAGACATCCAGAAGATGATATATATGGACAAAGAACATCCTTTAAGTATCCTAGTATTTGTCTAATCGTTAGATATTACTAAACATCACTCGCTATTGCGAAAGGAAGAATGAAGAGTCGTTTGGTCTCGAAGTGCCATGTTTAGTGCTATTGGAGCACTAATGTATCTTGAAAATACTATTTGTCCTGATATTTCATTGGTAATGAAATTCTTTGCAAGATAATGTTCTTATTCTACTCGACGACATATTTGGACATTAAAAGGATCATTCAATATCTCCAAAGCAAAACAGTTTTCTATGAAGCAAATGGATGACGCTTATGGTTGAGATTCGATGATTCATCATAGGGAGAAATCTCTATGATATTGTATGAGAAGAATGCAGCTTGTATAACTTAATTGAAAAGAGGATATATGAAAAGATCGAATTTCACTAAGTTTTCATTTATAAGGAGGTGAAATCGAGTTGCTATAATGTGATAATCCAGAAGATTTATTCACTAAGACATTACTGACTTCAACTTTTAAGAAGTTGATTTATAAGATTGGCATGTGTCGGTACAATAATCTTAATTCTTAAAAGATCTAGTCAACGGGGGAGTAAAATATAAAGAAGGATGTACTCTTTTTCCTTCACTAGAGAAGTTTTTTTTCCCACTGGGTTTTTACTCTAGTAAGGTTTTAACGAGGCATATTCTTTATATTAAGGACTCCAAAGGGGGAGTCTTATGAAAATATATTAAGGTTGGAGTCCTTATTCCATAATCCCTTCAACATTATGGATACCTTAACTTTCCATTGAAAGAGAATTTATAAGAAATCCATAACCTACACATTCAAGCTCCATTATCTACCCTTTATGAAAGGTTTCATAACCTACATTTTCTAACCCTATAAATAGAGAGCTTTTGTTGATGTAAAGGGGTGAGATGAAATAATATAGAAATACTTCTCATATCTCTTGTGTCTTGTCTATTTCATCTTTATATTATGTTTTAGTTTTGTGGTGAAATTCATTCTAGAATTTCATCCGTTTTATAACAGATAGGGATTTCTTTAGTTTTGATTTTCCCATTTAATGGCAAATTTTACGGTTTAATTAAAACAATTATGGATATTTCCTTTTTTGAAATGTCAAATTATACGGTTTAATTAACATAATTATGGATATTTTCTTTTTTGAAATTTAACTGTTAATTTAGTTGTTTATTTCTCCCTCCATCTCTCTCTCTTAATTCACCGTGATGTTTTTTTTTCCTTTCTTGCTGATTCTTTCATTAATATATTATTATTTAATCATTTAATAAATTCGTTTTTCTTCTCTTTTTTTTGTTATTCTTAAAACTTCAAAATTTAAAATTATGGTTCAATTTTTTTACTTGAGTCATTCAATATTTTTTCTTTGCAGTGATTCTTTCATAATTCAGTGAATTAAAAAAATCAGTGACTTTTACTTTTTTTCTTTGAATTCTTAAAACTTCAAATTTAAAATATTTATATTAAAATATATTTAAAAAATTCAGCTAATTTTTTTCATCAAATTTTGTTTCATTTTGTATGATTTTTTTTTCATGATGATTTCTTTATTCAGTCTTAAAACTTAAAAAATAGGTAAGTGAATCTTTATTAGGTCTTAAAACTTTAAAATTGAATGTTTTAAAAATAATTGGGTCTTAAAACTTTAAAAATTAAAATATATTATATAAAAAATTAGAAAAATTGAAACAAAATTTCTTTCGTTCCATATAGGTAACTGAATCATCTCCACAAAATAAAATTTTTTTTGTTAATTCTTATAATTTATAAAACAATTTATCTTCCACCGTGCATCGCACGGGTTAGAGCACAAAATCAATCGATATATATTTAGAGGTGATTATTGCCAAGTGTCCCTACTTTAACACAAGTGTCCAATTTAGTAAGTGTTCGTTGACAAGTGTCTCAACACTTGTCCCTCATGCACTATTTCTATTTTTTTTTAAAGTACAAATCATATCTTGCTTGCACATTTAAATTTGTTAAAACAATTATCCTAACTTGTTAAAATAAAAGTGTTGTCATTACTATAATTTTCAAAACACAAAATCGAATAAAATCGAACACTGACTCAAAATGGGTACAACCACAAATGCTCACGGGATGGAGTGTTATAGTAATAGTGATAACTTAATTATGAAAGACTTTAAATCGTCACCATCAACACTACAATAGTGTCAAACATATAAGTTGTCACAATAAACCTCTTATTTGTGACAAAATGATATATAATCACCTACAAATTGTAACTAAATATTTTCACTCTTGTATCTTGTAATGGTACACCTCACTTTCCGTATTGTAACAAATATCATTACTTAATTTTTGTGAGTGACAGCTGGACCTAATTAAAGCATAGGAAAAAGCTTTATGATCTTCTCCATGAAGGACCATGTTAAGTACTTAATTAATCTGTCATTGATAGCAAGTATTCTTTCTTTTCTTTTTTTTTTTTTGAGAAAAACAGCAAGTATTCTATTATATCTATCAATCATGTATTTAGATAAAGAATTAATTAAAATCAGTCGATTCTCTGATTAATTCCACTAATCCTTTGACTGATTAATTATCTCTACATCGATGGTTTGATGTGCATGTGTATGTGTAAAATTGTTGGAGACACTAAAGTACTCCTTCTATTCCTTAATATAAGACTTTTATTACATGTTGCGAGAATTAAGGAAGCAAAAAACTTTATTAGTTAATATACAAATATTAATCTCTTAAATATGACTTGTATACCACTAATTTTATATAAGAGAGTAATATTGATATTTTGATTAAAAAAGCATCTTAATTTTTACAATATATAATGAAAGTATTGTACTGAGGAATGTAGGTAATATTAAGTTAATTTGACTAAGTGTAAAATTGGAAGAAATATTATGAATGTTCATTAAATTTTAAAATGTATTAAATAATTTAAAATATACTAAAAGTGAAATATATCAATTATACAGTAACATAGGTAGTATTGAATTGGGTTCTTGAAAAGAATTCATTTTATAGGGTGGGGGTAGGGGGAAGTGAATCTTTAGGGATTGTGGTCCTGGTGGCCTCTTGATGCTTACCATTTTATAAACATTAAAATATTGAAGGGCAACAGAGGCACATGGAGGGTTAAATCACCTCACACCCGATTTAGCTGATGGGTCACATTAATTTACATATTCTAAAATTTTTATCGTATTGGAGAGTGAAGAATTATGGGGCGTGAGTAATACCTTTTTGTGCATATGAAGAGTTAATTCACAAACCGTCTCGTACATAGAGTTAAAAGTGACGAATTAAATTACGGAATGTACTTTATTGGAGTTTTATAATGAATTGCTCATTATTAGTAACTAACTGTTCATAAAAGATTGATTTCTGAATTTCTTATGTTAGATATGGATTAAGTTACAATATTGATGAATATTATTCTCAATACGTACTAATAAATTTTTTATCCATGTGAAAAATGTAAATGTAACTACTCCCTCCATTCCCGTTTTGGACATTCTAAAAGATTAAGGAAATTATACTTTTTTGCATACAGTTCCAATATTACCCCAAATGATGATGTAAACAAGAACCGGTAGAAGGCATAAAGTGGGATAGCAGAGTGGCAAATAAAAAAAAATGTTAAAGGTATAATTGAAATAAATTGTTGACAATTAATAAAAGAGTATTAAACGACCATTAATTTAGATACATATATATCTCCTAAACGACAATTAAATGGGAATGAAGGGAGTATATTCTAAAATGGAGGAAGTACAAAAGAAGTCTTGGTGGTAGTGGTAGTGTTGGTGGTGGAAATAGGATTGTTTTTGTTTTGAGTGGTATTTGACTGTATTTGTATTGTGTTTTTATAGCTGGAAGAATGAACTTGTCCTGTTCTTTTGCTGATGAAAATAGAGTTTCTTGATGTTGAAGAATGATAATTTGCATATAAATCAAAATAGTTATTTTTTTTTTATACTTTTTGCTTTTGATTTGATGGCATCTTCCGTAGTAAATGTGTCGGTATAGGGAATTACTGTTTTAGTGTTATTCTGTGTGCAACGGCTTTGTGCATTCATTGTCAAATGTTATGTTAGTCTCCAATCCATTTATTTCAGTGTTATTTTGGAAACAGTCACTGTCTTTGGCGTCTCTTATCTATCCTCGCTCATACCCAATAATTGTAAATTTAATAGGTAATAATGTTATTGTTGTATTTGTTGATGTTGAAAGGAGCAATAAGTTAGTAGTTTTCAATAGGAAGTAGAATAAAGACTTGGCATTAAATCCAAGAACCAGAAAAGAAAAGATAGCTATCAAAGAAGGGATGCTCCAGTATTCATTTCTGAAATTTCATGCTCAAAAGGTCCTTTCTCTATCCCCTAAAAGCTCAAGAATTGTTACTATTTATTCATCTTGATTTTTCATTTAGGTTATGTGATTATTCTGTGAGTAGCAACTCTGTGCATTTATTGTCAAAGTTTAGGTCAATCTCCTACTTATCCCTTGTCCACACCCCAATTATTGAGGATTTACCGAGTTATGTTACAGTTGTATGTTGTGGTTGGTTCTTCTTTTTCATCCTAGTTTTTTCATTTATGTGTGTTTGCTGGCTTGGTTTGTATTGTATGCATCTAAAATTGGAATTCTTGGAAACTTGATATTTTATCAGTTTTGGTTGATAATTGGATAGACTTTTTCTTTACCTCTTTTGGCAGGAAGATAATTGGACATATTCTTTGTCCTTGTCTGAAGTCAAAATTACAACCGTTCTCCATGTCTCAATTCTGAAAATGGTTCTTGGGTTTGCCTTCTCGATTTGGCTTTGATTTGAGAGTATGATTTTGTAGTAAACGTGACAGTCAGGGGTGAAGACACCGGCCCCCTCCTCCCAAGATTTTTAAAAATACTACTATTTATCGAAATTTTATGTGTATTTTGGAAAATTTTATCAATTTGGCCCCCCCCAAGAATTTTTTTTTGCCTTTTTTATTGCCCCCAAGAATTTTATCAGTTTCGCCCCCCCACTCCCCCCCCCCCCAACACTAAATTCCTGGCTTCGCCCATGGTGACAGTATAGAGGCTGCTGTTTTAGTGGTATTCTGTGAGCAAGTCACTTTGTGCATTCAATGTCATAGATTAGCCGGTCTCCAATCCATTTGTTTCAGTGGTATTCTGGGAGCAGCTACTTTGTGCATTCAATTGCAAAGGTTAAGTCTGTCTCCTATCCATCCCCGCTCATACCCTCAATCAAGGACGAAGCCAGGAATTTGACGTGGGGGGAGGGGACTGCAACAGTATGTCGAACTACATATAAAAATGGCAAAAAAAGAATTTTGGGGGGCGAAACTGATAAAATCATTTGGCAACGATGTTCTGAGCTTATGATTGACATACATTTTTCCGGTTTAGTTAGATATGTAGCTTCTAAAGAAGAATGTGAATGCGATTAGAATTCGTCCACTATCTGTATGATGAATCTTTTCTTGCAACTAATACTTTACTTATTGCCTTGTTTCTCATGTATTAGTGCAAGGAGTTTCATGTAACATAGGTGATATAGTTGCGAATTCCGGTCCTACAGATCTAGTTTTTTTCAGCTCATTATTAGAGCCACATATGTTTTCTCATAATCTACAGATCATTTGGGACGGAGGGAGTATATTTTAAGCGGGTTATCCTTCGTCTACTTCTCTGCTTGACATTTGCAGCTTTGCCATGTTATAACAGGAACCAAGAGATCTCATCTACAAAGAAGAATAAGAGTTATATTTATTATAAAGGATGCGAACTTCTTCTCATAAAGATAATCGATCCACTGCTCGATCACTATCACCTTTGGTCCTTTCTTGCCCGTCTCTATGGAACTCCAATGAACAAGCCAAGTATTCTTCTCCCAGGAGTATAGTTCCTGGATACGTACCGTCTCCCACCTTTTCTGATCAAATGAAGCAGTCAGAATCCCAGTTTCAAGAACAGGACTCCTCGTCTACTCTGTCCCGCTGTCAATCTCACCCTGCAATGGGAAAAACCGCAAGGAACAACTCTATGGTGCAAAATCATGGATCGCAGCACGGTAATGCTTCTCGTACTTGTACTATTTTTGGATCAAGTTGGAATTATAAATCAATTTAAATATCTGAGATATATCAATACATCAATGTGATCCCATTGCTTACAATCCATCAATACATTGTCCCCGGCTTACATTTGATAATCGTTCTCTTTCATCTTAGGTACCGTTGAAAATTGTGGAATGGATGCAGAGCACCAAAAGAAATCATCTCTTCCGTATGGCAATGCCGATTACGCGCAAGTGCAGTTTGATTATAATCAGGCAATGGTAGGTCCATTCCATTTCAAAAGTGTCCTCTGCATTGGTAATGTTCTCAGTTTTCTTCGGATGATTGCTCCATACTTCAATTATAGCATATTAGAACTCCTAGGTTTTCTTCAAATGAATTGCTCCTCACTTCAAACCTTCCTTGTAGAACTCTCATTTAAGGAAAATAAAAAATATTATCGGGGGAGGGGGTGTCGAACGAGGGACCTATGGTTGCACTAGCCTTCCTTGACAATTTTGTTGACAGGCCATACCCTATCAATGGGCTGAGTCGTGTGTTGGTGCGCTTGTAGCTGCTTATGGACCGAATGCTCTTGTAAGTCTTCAGTTCCTTTGCAAAACGTAATCCTAGTCGGAAATGTGTAGTTATTAGTCGATTGTAGTTATTAATCTTGGAAGTTGGTTTCTGAAAATGTGTGTAGCCAAAAACAGACCGCGATTGGAATTTGCGCAAGTTATGATCAGCGAACTATTGCTTAGCCCCCCCAGGAGACCTCTCATGTCCATTATCTAGAAAAAAATCATTGGAAGTAGGTAAATTAAAATTACATACATGTATAGATGAGAAATTGAAATCTGGAGACATAACATGGGATCTTTTAAAGTTGAACGAGTGCGCTTAATTCAGTTGATTGCAAATGAATCTGGAAAAAAAGGGTTGAGAAGGGCCGGAACAAAGATTTAGCATGAAATCTTGAGCTCCTCCTCGTAGATTCTTGATTGCTGTTGTGCTAACTATAGTGCAAGGTTGTATCCGCTTGTTTCAAATAACGTCCAAAAGGTATACCGATCCATTCACAATGTAAATGGGAAAATCTTGCTTGCCCCTCTAGATCGCACCCTTTATGTTCTTTTCCTTTTCCGAAATAATGCTCGTGTATTTACTTGTATTGTTTTCCGTCGTCATATACCTCTTGTGCTTTTCAAATATCCATGGAATTTTCACTAATAAATCTTCATCTTATGGAAATTCTTGTTGCAATATTTATAGGTTTATCCTCAAATGCTGGGGATCAATCAGGCCAGTGTTCCAATACCTCTTGACTGTGCAGAAACCATTCCCATCTATGTTAATCCAAAACAATTCCGCGCTATTCTAAGGCGAAGGCAAATGCGCGCAAAGCTCGAGGCTCAGAATAACATTATGAAATCCCGAAAGGTAATCTTAATCATCATATATTTGATTTCATCAACTTTTGAACCTATAAATTTACACCTAAGCTCCTTTTTTTTTGTAGCCATATCTTCATGAGTCGCGACATCTTCATGCATTAAAGAGGCCGAGGGGTTTAGGAGGGCGATTCTTGAATGCAAAGACAACTTCCAAATTCAAGCCTTCTTCGCTCCCTAAACAACATAAAGAAATCTCTTCTCAGCACTCGGATAGTGGCGGTTGGGAACCTTCGGCTCAATCCGGTTCTGATGTCACGAGCATTTTCAGTTGTGACGATATTTTCCAGCAGCCGGAAGTTAAGCTTTCTAAATCTCCTTTCCACTTGGACGCTCGTGTTGGAGATTATTTAATTTCTCATCCATGAATGGAGGCGCGCGAAAGTAACTGCAGCTATATCGCGCTCTCCTATTTGGATCTTGGCAGTTCATCCTTGGCTATTTCGACTACTACTGCTTTTTTTAAAACTCGAATCAGAAAGAAACTTCGGTTTTCTGAGTCCGGGATCATGTTTGTGCTTCCAAATAAATGGTATCTAAGTTTTTTTTTTTCTTTTTATAGTTTCTTGATAATGATCTAAAAAGGGGTAGCAAGAAAGCTATCTGATGTTATTAAGAAAGCAAGAACTGGGAAGACATTTTTATGTTTTCTGTTTATATTGGGGTAATGTATTTAATTAATATGATTTCTTCAAAATATTTCATGTTTTTTTGCTATTTGCCAAACAGTATGTACCAATGCCACTCTTTAGCATGATTCCTTTCATCCTTTTTATGTTTACCTATCTTATTTCTCTTTTCTCTCTCTCTCTCTCTCTCTCTCTCTCTCTCTCTCTCTCTACCTCCGCCATCACTAACAACCCCTTACACTTTCTTAATATAAAAAAAAGAAAATTGATCTTGAAGAGAATATCTTAAAAGGAAATGGTCAAATTTTAAAATAAAAGCAATAAAAATGATCAAGTCTGGAAGAGTTCTAATTCCTAAAGCACCAATCTTGACTGAGAAACATCAAATCTTGACTGGGCGTACATGCATAGTAAAGAGTATGTTTATGTTCTTCATGGGTTCTTTTTATTGAAAATATGATCAAATTTTCTTTGTGGCACGAAATATTAAACAACTTTTGATGGGGATTCAACATGTGAATAAGAGAATTTCTCATAAAATTAGTCGGACAAAATAGCTAGCAGTTTGAAAGATTGGTCGCCGGTGACAGTGATGGATGTGGCGGTGGGGGCGGAGGTAGAAAATGAGAAGAAAGAGGGAGAAGGATAGGAGAGAGAATGATTGGCGGTGGTGGTAGTGTGGCGAGAAAGGCAGGCAAAAATGGAGGAATAGGAGAGAGAAAATCAATTGTCTCTTCTTTTTAATTTTTTTTTGGGTAGAAAAGCGAATATATAAATAAATAAATAAAGGTGCTCCCTAGCCCGTAGGGTATGCAACAAAGTTGTTATAATTAGGCCTATCTAATAATACATCATGTCCATATCCTGCCACTAAACGGCTAACAAAATGATGGATATGGATAGAGGTATCTGAAATAGTCCTAGCAAAAAAAGCCCCACGGGCATCCCCCACCACTATGTGGCTGACAAAAGGGGGTAAAGAGTGAAAAGTAAAAAGAACGGAGGATGACAGAAGTCCTCCAGCTTTAGCCAGCTAATCAGCACAACCATTGGCTTCCCTGTAAATATGTGATAGACTATGCTCTGGTAACATCCGTAGTAGTGCCCTGCAGTTAGAAATAAGCACAGATAAAGTGTGAGTAGAAACATCAGCACGCAGAATAAGGTCGATCACAACTTTTGCATCCATTTCGATAGCTAACTTCTGAGCATTGATACTGATAGCAAGTTTGAGCCCGTCTCTAAGAGCCCAAAGTTCTACCACATTGTTAGTACAAGTGCCGATGCTCCTGTAGAAGCCTGATACCCAGTCTCCCTCGTTGTTTCTAATAAGGCCACCTCCACCACCTTTACCCGGGTTACCAATAGACGATCCATCCACATTAAGTTTCAGCCACCCCTCAAGTGGTCTAGTCCAGGATACTGAAATAGTCTTGCACTGACTTGATCTTGTGTGATTTGGTCCCAAAGCATGGTATTCAGTCGATTTGGTGATAGCGTCTAGAAATGGAGCGATACACGGTTTGCCCGTGGAGAACAGTTTGTTGTTTCTGAAGGTCCATATAGCCCAACACCCATAACCAAATAGGGTCCCCAAAGGTACATTGTTGTAGGTTGAAACATCTGTTTTTTCAGCGCATCTCTTGATCCACTTATCAAAATTGGAATAATGGGTGCCTGTGATATGCTGAGAGATATTAAGGTTTTGCCAAACTTGATGCGCTATAGGACAGAACTTTAGCAGGTGTTCACTTGTTTCAGGAAGGATGCCACATTGTGGGCAGGTTGGGTTAGGATTGATTTGTTTCCTGTGGAGGTGTTCTTTGGTAGCCAGTCGGTTGTGAACACAGAGCCATAAGAACATTTTTATTCTCTGATTGCATTTTACCTTCCAAATCCATTCCCAATCTTTCTCACTTGTGATAACATCTAGACTCTCTTCGTGGATGACCATGTGTGTGGCTTTAAAGTTGAAACTACCATCAGCTGACATTTTCCACTTCCTACGATCAGGCGAGTCGGATCGGTCAGTTCTAGGTATACCTCTAATATGGTCGGTAAGATGCTTTGGCAGCTGAAACAAAAGAGTGTTGAGGTCCCAACCATTGGAGCTACTGAAGATATCCTTAATCCTGGCGTTTTCTTCATTCCAATGAAGAGGGCCCGAGATGAGTTTTCTTAACGGCCCAAGTCCCGTCCAGTCATCATGCCAAGTTCTAATAATATTGTCGTTACCAGGAATCCAAGTAGATGATTTATGGAATAGATCTAACCCAAGTTTGAGGGCTTTCAGATTGATGGACCCTTGACCCTTCTTAAGCTGAATTAAAGATTGAGAGTCATCCTTGATGTATTTCTTTTGCAGCACTATAGCCCAAGTGTTATAATTATCCTTAGAAATCCTCCAGTTAAGTTTGGCAAGCCTTACTTGATTGATATGCCTAGCCTTTCTGATTCCCAAACCGCCAAGTTTCTTCGGTTTTGCCTCCCTGTCATATTTAACTAGGTGGATTTTCCTTTTTGTCGAAGAGCTACCCCACAGAAATGATCTATTTTCTTTATCGATTTTGTCACAAATTGAAGCTGATATAGGTAAGCATTGAGAGTAGTAAGATAAGATCTGGGCAGAGAATGCTTGAATGATTGTTTGCCTGCCAGCTAAGGATAAGAGATTGGCTTTCCAGCCTGAAAGTTTATTCCTCACTTTATCCAAGATAAATTGAAAGTCCGAGTTTACAGGCCTCTTTTGGAAAATTGGAAAAGCGAGATATTTACCCAGATTCAAAGTGTGTCGAATCTGAAGGATATTCTCAATGGCTTGGATTTTGTGGGCCGAGATATTGGCTGAGGCAATGAATTTAGATTTATTGAGATTAATCTTTTGGCCCGATCTAAGGCTAAAGTCATCAAATACCCTCTTCATCTCATTGATTGTGCCATGGTCTGCTCTCCCAAATAAAATGATATAAGGAGTGAGATATTTTCGGGCCTTGTTTCCCTATTCTGATGGGTCTCAACTTCTTAAGACCAACCGAATTCTCAATACTGATGGAGAGGTATTCCATACAGATGACAAACAAGCAAGGTGATAAGGATCACCTTACCTGATGCCTCTCGAGGGGTAAAACCATTCAGTCGGCTCTCCGTTGAATAAAATAGCCATTTTTGAGGAGCATATTGAGTTCATGATAAGTTTGATAAGCATTTTGGGAAAGTTGAAGAATTCTAGAGATTCTTTGATAAAGTCCCTTTTTAATTGATGATGTGATAAATATGGTAAATTTTACTATGATGACTCTCAATTATCATTTAAGCTCATTAAACTGAAGGGTAAAAATGGTATTTGCACAGAATTTGTCTTGGCAATATCACTAACCATAAGAAAAATTAGGTTAATTTTATTTTCCCTGACCGACTAATTTGGTTGGGACCAAATAGACAATGTGAATTGTTAGTAAGATTAATTTTGCAATCTCAAAATGTTCAAACCCGTAATTAGGAAGCTCTGAAAAGCGCAAGTGTGACTAACTAAACTCGGATCGTTTTACAAATTATGTTAAACTTTGAATTATTTTCAAATTTTTAATAATTAGAAGGTTTTTTGGGCTCTTAAGGCCCTGGTGGGCTTGGTCCGGCTTGTGGACCCTTTCAATGGGCCGTTCAAGAGGTTTTAGTATGGGAAAATCATAATCATTGTTCCCTTCTTTTCCGGCCCGATTGAAGAATTTGAGTTTTCCAAATTGATGATATTCTTTGACCTTTGACTAGTCACCTAATTGTGATTTCCAAATATTTTTAGGCAACCCGGACTTCATAGATCTGGACTTATTTGCTCTGTTCTTAGGATAAATCTTTCAATTCGGACTTGATCTGGGCCCTTTATTAACTTTTTACATCTTCCCGAGGCAATTTGTAGGACGGTTGATACGCCCATGGTCCTATAAATTGTCGATCCCTAAGGAAGATGTTGAAATTGATTTTCTCCTGCCTCTGTGGTTCAAGGATTGCGATGGGATGCTGCGAAGAAGAAAATTATGTATTCGTTTATCTTACTAGTTTTTATATTAGTATCTCCTAACCACCCAAGTTTTTCTTGAGTGTGGCTTTTGTCTGTTATCATAACCTTTATTTTCTTGTAATTTCAGATTTTCCTTTAATTGTAATGGCCTCGGCTATTTTGTGATTAATGAAAAATATCTTATTAAGCAAATATTTTTTTATATGGACTTGTTTAGTGCAAAATCAGATTCGTGACATTTGGAAACAAATAATGCGTATCATATTTGATTCTAACTTATTCTAACCGAATTAGTCAGATAAAATACTCAGACACTCAATGACATGAAAGGCTAGTGATATTGCCAAGGCAATTATCCTCCTGCCAAGGCAAATTTTGTGTCAATACCAACTTTACCCTTATGTTTAATAAACTCAAATGGTAACTGAGAAGCAAAGTAAAATTTACTATATTTACCACATGGTAATTGAGAGTAAACTAAAAACAAATCCCATATACTCCACTTATTCATTTTCTTCTCTTTTTCTCTCTCTCTCTCTCCCCCTCCGCCATCACTCTTACAGTTTCTTAATAAAAAAAAAGAAAATTCATCTTGAAGAGAATATCTTAAAGGGAAATTGTCAAATTTTAAAATAAAAGCAATAAAAATGATTAAGTCTGGAAGAGTTCTAATTCCTAAAGCACCAATCTTGACTGAGAAACATCAAATCTTGAATGGGCGTACATGCATAGTAAAGAGTATCTTTATGTTCTTCATGGGTTCTTTTTATTGAAAATATGATCAAATTTTCTTTGTGGCACGAAATATTAAACAACTTTTGATGGGGATTCAACATGTGAATAAGAGAATTTCTCATAAAATTAGTCGGACAAAATAGCTAGCAGTTTGAAAGATTGGTCGCCGGTGACAGTGATGGATGTGGCGGTGGGGGAGGAGGTAGAAAATGAGAAGAAAGAGGGAGAAGGATAGGAGAGAGAATGATTGGCGGTGGTGGTAGTGTGGCGAGGAAGGCGGGCAAAAATGGAGGAATAGGAGAGAGAAAATCAATTGTCTCTTCTTTTTAATTGATGATGTGATAAATATGATAAATTTTACTATGATGACTCTCAATTATCATTTAAGCTCATTAAATTGACAGGTAATATTGGTATTTGCACATAATTTGCCTTGGCATGAGGATAATTCACTAGCCAGAAAAGAAAAAAAAAATTTATGATAATTGTTCAAAACTTCAAGTAACACAGTTGAGAAATAGAGCATAAGTATGTGATTCATAGTTTTAAAAGTGATAATTTGATTTAAACAACTTAAAAAGAAAAAAGAAAAGAATGAAAGAGGATATGCATGAAACAACCCCAGCTCCAACCCTCAAACGCACGAGTAGTTTTATCTTGGTAGGCTACTAAGTTTAAAACTTACGTCCAAGCCAATCAATACAGTACACGTAGGAAAGAGAATTAAACTTATATCAATTATCTTTCTTACGTGTACTGTACTTATTGGTTTGTATGTAACTTATAAAGTTAGTAGCCTACCAAGATAAAAAAAAATTCCAAACGCACATGAGATAATAACTCGATTGTTTTTTTTTCCACCCTTCTTCTTCCCAGTATTCTTTTTAGTTTATTATCCTTGTTATAAAATTCACCAAGTGCCCTTATAATTAAAATTGGCCCTTTGTTTTTCAATAATCTATTTGTTGTCCCCTCTTCAAAAAGTAACCATGGCCTTTGCAGCTTTATTTTATTTTTTCTTTATTATCAATATTGCCTTTTAGAAAGAATTTTTTTTTATTAATTTTCTCCAGATTTTTTTAAAAATATTTTTTATTTATCAGGACAAAATCTTTACATCATGAAGGTTCAGCATTGGCCACTAAACAAATGTCTAATTGGCTCCAATTGATTTCAATGAACAATGGCCGTGATCAAGAATTCCAAGCCAACTTACTTCTAATTTGTTTATCAAGATCTTCAAAAATAGAGTCCTTATGCATGTCTTGGTTAAACTTCAGCTGTATGTAAATAAAGAAAAATAAAACTTCTATCTATATATAATGGCTTCAAAGATGCGTTTTTGCCCTTTTGGCATCATTTTTTGTAGGAATTAAGTAGAGTTAGATATGTTATGTTGTAGCACGACCAGAACCGACCTGCAGAACACAATAGAAGCCATTAGATTTAAAAGCCTTTTATTTAATGGCCAGAAAAAAACGCGATACAATTAAAAAACAATTAGGTCTGCCGCACATAATTCAACTCTAGCAAAAAAAAAAAACCTTCCCGTCCACAAAATACTACTCATCCTCCTCCTTTTTTCCACCATTAATTTTTTTTTTTTTTGAAACTGCTACCACCATTACACTCATCTTCCATACCTTTAAACCACGATTTCCCCAGTTAATTCATAACAATCCTCCATCATTATATATTTAACCTTCATCCATTAACTCATAAATCCGAACCCCAAAAAATTTGAAAACCCAAAAATCCTTGATTTAATAGTTATTTTGTTCGCTTCACAAACCCTATGGAAACCAAAAAAAAAAAAAAACAAATAGTCCAAGTTTCAGCTTGCTACAAACATATTGTTGACATAAACAGAAACATTTTGGAGAATAAAAACGGCTTCAAAAGCAGAGTAGACAGATTGAGAGTGAATGAATTCTTGGGCTTCACTGGAATAATAGCAGATTACAGAGAATCATGATTTCATAGCTATTTTGTTCATTTCTGAAAGCCATGTGTATAATAACTGTAAGCTATTTGCACAATAACTATTACCTTGTCACATAATAGCTATGCTACTAATTAGCTAGACACATAAGATATGTTACAAATTCATAACAGCGGTAAACGGCCAAACACACATTTATAATGAACAATACATACAGTTCTGCAAATTAAAATAATTTGTTATTTGACATCGAACTCTCTATGGAATCAGCAACTGGAATTCATTGATTAGAAAGCAATTCGGTGAAGGAAAATGGTGGTTTCCAACTATGCATAAATGAATTCTCCATTGAAAATAATTGCAAAAAAGAAGAAAATGAAGAACAATCATGAAAATATGAGAGTTTAGAATTTTTTTTGATATATTGAAACTCTAAATTATGGACATTGTGGGGAATGATAAGTATGATGCTCGAACTGGAGTAAAAATTCCGACATTTTCGGAAACAAAAAATCACGATTGAGATGGAGAAAAATAATGAATTTGAAAAAAATTCCAATCTGAGATGGGAAAAAAATTAAGGAATTTGAAACAATCCCAATTTGAGATGGAGAAAATTAGGTAATCTGAGAATAGGGGAGGTTAAAAGTAAAGGATTCAGTGTGGACGCTATTTCTCTATGTCAAATGCTTGATGACCACTAGATCCAAAATGAATGAATCCGATAGCTATAAAAGCGTACTGACTATTTTGATTGGGAGGGTGTTTAGCATTGTAGCCAAATGCGTTATCGTAACAGTGTTCATGCAGTTTGTAATAAATTCCTATTGAGATATATATTCTCGCTATTTAAATCATCTACAAACCCTAAGGACGAGAAGACGAGCTTTAAGGGGCTCAGTCTTTTTTATGAAGAAGAGTTTTTATTTGATGTGAGACTTTGGAGATATCATCTAAGATTCTTATGTGATTAATCGAAGATTTGATTTTGAGAACCTTAAGGATATCCTTTATTATCGAAACTGATGTTAATATAATTTTAAAAAGGAAACTGGTTCTTTGTCAAGAAGGATGTCATGTCAACCCTAACACGAATATAAGTTCCAACTCAGCTAGTAAATTTCACTGACGAAATACAAATATGAGAGATTATATTGTTGTTTACATACACTTATATTGTGGGTAGAGGGCGGATTTAAGGTGGTTATTGTGTTTGATATTTTTTAAATATTATTTTTTTTATTAGAGAAAATAATTTTTCCTGGATAAATTTTTAAAAATTATATTCGCCCCTCCAAAATTTATATTTCGCCTACTAATATATAAGTTCGGGATCTATTTGGGATGAATAAGAACTCTTATTTTCTGCTCAGAAAATAAAATAAAATCCTACAATTCTACAATATTAGTTATTTTCAGAACGTTATAAACTTGTAACCTTACTCTGGACAAGTCATGTAGTGGCAAGGTGATCACTTAATAAAAGATCATTTGGCTAACGACGGAGCCAAGAGGCAGAGGTAATAACGGCCCAAAAGATTTTAAAAGTCACGTTTATTACCCTTAGAGAAAAAATATTTCAAAATTTTAAATCTTGCCCCTTCTAAATGTACAAACTCGCTCTCCAATACGAAGTTGTTGAATTGAATATCGCACGTGTAAGTTTATTAGTCAGAAATCTGTTATTGCTGCAATATAAACTTATGTAATACTACTCGAATAATTTCTCAATGTTGATATGATGCAAAGGGAGCACATTAATCACATTGACCAAAATGGAATGATATTTCCACCAAAGTTCTAAAGTTTTCTAGCAAGTTTTTTTTTTTTTTTTTTTTTTTGACCTCACCAGAGGAGGAGCCTATGTAGAGCGGATAGAAGTCCGGCTTAGTGGATACTCCATAAGAGGGAGTAGAAGTACCTCACAAAGGAGGAGAACTAGAAGTCCGGCTAGCGGATGTCCTATGAAGGGAAGTAGAAGACCCACAAAAGAGAACCCAAAAAATAGCAATTAAATCATTTACTTTGTGTGAGAGGGTATCGAACCCACAACCTTTGTGGGCAGGCCATAGTCCCACTGGACTATGGGACTTATGATTCTAGCAAGTTTCTTATTAGTGGATGTCTCTTTCCAAAATATTTGCACATTGCTAAGAGTATGAAGAATTTATAAAGGAAGATAAAAAAAAGTCAACTTTTTATATTCCTCTTGCTCTATAATAAAGTCACTTTTTCTATGTCCCTCAATTATCTTGAAAAAAAATTCCATCCTACCAAGTTATACAATAATGAAGTAACTAGAAAGATTAGAACCATGTCCTATCTCAAATGCTGAAAGACAAAGACCTC
Source organism: Vinca minor (assembly GCA_026122235.1). Lineage (NCBI taxonomy): Eukaryota > Viridiplantae > Streptophyta > Magnoliopsida > Gentianales > Apocynaceae > Vinca > Vinca minor. The sequence goes on from JAOCZM010000142.1 coordinate 6,222,661, forward strand.
CAATAAGAATAGCATTTTCTTGTCAATTCCCAAACCAAATTAGTTCAATCTTCACCGACGTTTTTTTTTTTTCTTTAACATTTTAAATCCGAATATATTATTTAAAAATATGCACATGACTTATATTTTTTAAGAGAAACTTGAGCCCTGATTAAAAATAGAAGATTACATACATATTACAATATTTCAGCCATCAAAGATTTGATTCTTAGTTTGAGAAGTTGACAATTCAATTTTCTTGTAGACATGATTAAAAGTTTTAGACTTCTTGTTTTATGTCTTTTATAATTATTTTTTTTCCTTTTGTGGTTTTTTTGTGTGTGGGAAATTGTTTTTTTTTTTTTGGTCCTAAACCTAAGCAAACCTAAACGCGCATGCACATGCAGCAAAAAATCGTCGGTGAAGGTTCTGTATCTCTGTCTATGTCTCTACGAATAGATATTTGTCACGTGTATATTTTTTCTCTGTGGTTTTACTATTTTTTTAGGTTATAATTTTTTAATTAAAAATTTAATACATTTCATTTTTTTTATTAGTGGAACAGGGAAGAAAACAATGAATAAGGATAGAGGATTCCTAGCCTGCACATGCATGGAACTCTAGGGAAAAGCATGCAGGGCACATAACCAGGTGCGTGTGCCGGCAGGTTTTTCTTAATTATATTTTGAGATCCCCTCAAAAGAAAAAAGAAAAAAAAAAAATATATATATATATATATATATATATAATAAACGTTTGAAATTTGTACATTTTGCAGAAATAATTCAACATCAAGGATTTAGCCTATAAGACTCATCCTTATAACTATAATTTAAATAAATTACAAAAATTAAAAGTACTTACAACAACAACAACAACAACAACAACAAAAAAATTATGAACTAATGAATTAAGTAAAGAATTATTGTAAAGTTATCTTAACAACTATGGTGATTCAAAAGTACTGAGTTAAGTATGGGTTAAGTGGTTTTGACAATAATCTGATTGAGTTATTTCTGAGAAATCTGAGACCGAACTACTATTTAGGCCGCTTGAGCCGATGGATAGGCGTTTTAGGCCGTTTTGTATAGTGGTTGTTGATTTCAGGGAAATAATTTCATGACGGATTATTGATCATGTAAAAAGAAGAACAGAGCAGTGGAATTTTTGTAAAAGTATCCTTCTAAGAAACTGGAGGTTACTCAGCTCTTGTTTTCCAGACTTAATGCCCTGTAAGATCTTAGACTTAGGTTTGTATATTATGCCCTTTGGATTAAAAAATGCCTCTTCTGAATTCCAGAAAATAATGAATGATATTTTCAATCACTATAGTGATTTTATTATTGTTTATATAGATGATATATTAATCTTTTCTAAATCTATTAAGATGCATTTTAAACATTTAGACATTTTTAAAAAATGTGTTATTAATAATGGATTAGTAATATCTAGATCTAAGATGTCCTTATTTCAGACTAAAATTAGATTTTTAGGTCATAATATTGAAAAGGTTGTATAATTCCTATTAATAGGAGTATAGAATTTGGTTCTAAATTCCCTGATGAAATCACTAATAAAACTCAGTTGCAGAGATTTTTAGGAAGTTTAAATTATATTTCTCCTTATTACAAAAATCTTACTCAAGATACAACAATTTTATATGAGAGACTTAAAAAGGATCCAAAACCTTGGTCAAAAGAACATACCAATATGGTTTAAAAAAATTAAGAGTAGAGTTATATCTTTACCTTGTTTAATGTTAGCTAATCCTAATTGGGAAAAAATAATAGAAACAGATGCCTCTGATATAGGTTATGGAGGTATTTTAAAACAAATTGACCCTTGAGAATAAACAGGAATATCTGGTTAGATTTTATTCTAGAAAATGGAATACTACCCAGAAAAATTATGCAACTGTGGCTAAAGAAATTCTAGCTATAGTCAAATGTGTTTTAAAATTTCAAGATGATTTATATAATTAGAAATTTATTATTAAAATAGATTGTAAATCTACTAAATTCATGTTTCTTAAAGATTATATATATATATATATATATATATATTTTATTTTTGAGAAATTTGGTATTAGCAATAGAAAACGACATATTGAAAAGGTAGATGCAACAATATCGTCACGGCTACATAGCTGATGTAGAGCGATTTTCAGCACAGCCAACACATTAGTGAGGCATTTGGATCGTCGCCTTCTTCATCTAGCGTCCCATGTAGTTTTTTCTGTCCAAGCCGAGCGTCATACTAGATTATTTTTTGAATTTCCTGTTGTTGCGCGCCTTTTCCTCGCCTGATCAGTGAGATCGCGATTTGTGCGTGATCTTATCATTATTTTTTCACACGTTTATGTCCTACAATCACGGGAGATTGGATTAATTTGGGAAACTCTCTGTTTTATCCTCACAATCATGATAATCGTGAGTTAATATAGCGGAAAAAAACCTATTTCCTCTTCTTCTTGTCTTTTTTCTTCTATGTTTTTTTTCTTCTCTGATTCCTTTAATAGAATTTCCTTCATCGAATTACTTTATAGCCAATAAATTCCTGTTTCTAATTTCTATTGATTTGTCGTGACAAATCACAGTGATGTTGAATAAAATCCAAGATTTAATGATGATGTTAATTTTATCGTTGTATAATAGCTATTGGTATTGGAATTATATTACATTGTCGTTGTAACTTAGGGTAGAATATAGTGATGGAGTACATCATATTTTTGTTCCATGGTATATAATTATTTTTTTGGTGAACTGTATATTTTGTTTATTATGGATATCTACTGCTATTGTGTATGTGTATAATAGCTATGTATAAGTGTTTTAGTAGATTATATATGATATTTCTTGTTTTGAACAGATTTTGAAGGGTTTTGTGGTGAGAGAGACGGATTCGGCTTGGGGACTGAACGGCTTGGGGATTTTGTCAGTTAGTAGATTAATAATTGTTTTAGGAGTTATCTAGAGGTTAATAAACGGCAGGAATGTTAATGGTGACAATTGTACTTATCATTTTTAATAGCTATTAGTTTGATGGCTTATAACTATTATGTAAATAATATTTAGGATTGTTGTTAATGACAATTATTTTTTTGCTGTTGTAATATCTATCAGTGTGGTAGCTGTTAGTAGTGCCCTAGGACCATTAGCATATGTTGTACGTTTTATCTTTTTGAGCATTTCATATGAATAGTTAATTTTGCTTATGAACATCAAATGCGTGATTTGATAGTAAAACTCATTTGCTTATGTAATTACTATTCTAGTTGTCCCTAGTTTTATGTAATCTATTTTACAATGAAATAAAACTAGTATGATGTTTGATTGATGATTACGTTTTACTAATCATGTGTAATGAGTACAAATCAAATCATAGATGCAATATATAGGGATACATTGTATGGACGTGATCCGTTAGAGAAGTAATACTTCATGGTCCTTAGTCATAAGTATTACTTCCTCAATACTATTTTAGAATCCTTAGACCTTATGTCTCCATTGATTCTAGCATGAATGGAACCACGTTTTGACTCAGTCGTACGTTGCTTTTAATCGAGTAATCAATACAACTGATGATCGGATGTAGTGTCCTATCATGGCTTGAATGTGAGAGGCATTGTAAGGAATTTGTCCCTCTCTTATTAGAGAGAGATATCCATGGGCCCCTCGATAGGGAAAGACTGTCTAAATGCATGGCCGTGCTCAAATATATTTGATAAAGAGGTTATCAAATACTATTTGTTGGAACAGTCTACCTGGAGATCGAGCATAAATACAATTAAGCTTAATAAGGGTGACGACTACCATGCCTTATGCTTAATTAGGATATCGCGAGACAAATGGATTAAATAGTGAACAAATGGATTAAATAGTGGATTGATATTAGGTTCCGTTGTATATTCATTCACTTTGGGTAGTCACATTGTCCTGCTAGGGACCGCTTGTGATTTATGAACACATACTACTACTAAGTGTGTTTTCATTGCCATTGTGAGATGAACCTACAGGGTCACATGCATAGACGAGCTAACGAGCTTCATGTCCAGATTCAATGAATCTAGAATGTGTCTAGGTTCATTGTATCTGACATTCACTTTTCTGAGAATGATAAAGCGTTATTATTCGAATTAGAGATAAGGGGCATTTTCGGTATAGATGGGATTACGTGGGAGTTATTATCCGATAAGGACTCCCACTACCAGCAGAAGTCTAGGGGACGTGGGAGTTAAAGACTCCCACTGCCGAGAGGAGTTGAGGGTGTGAGAGTTGGTTATGGGAACAAACTCTCATACCTTATATAATGATCTCTTAGTCGAAACCCTATCCTATCAATTTTTCCAGCCGCAAAATCACCAACTCTCTGAAATCTGATTTCAGTTTTCGGTCTCCCTTTTCTCTCACAATTCCGAAACTCAGAAAGACGAAGAGCTAGCACTCGCTGCCCGTTTCGTCGCGTGGATACTGGTAGAGGGATATTCCGCAAAGGGAATTATGTTGGTGGAAACAACGTATCCAAGAAATAACATCTTCCATTCAAGAATCGGATTCTTGAACCCGAAATTGTAAGTCTTTTCTTGCTGTTTTTCTATTCGTTTTGTATGAGCGGATCCTTCAGGGGAGGACTCATGGGTGTTTGGAACGAGTTTCCGCCCATGAATCCTTTCAGTAGCTTATAACTATTAATATCACACTTTATACATTAAAAATCATTCAAATTCCCAGGATCTCATTAAAAAGCATTACATTTAAATTTTGCTAATTTTCATCACTTGTGTTGCTTGTGATTTGTTCCATAACAGTCGTGTTCTCTTTCTGATTCATCAGTGGTGAAGCAATGCTTTTCCGCTTTTAAGCATCATAATCGGCGGTCGCCATATCAAAAACCAATTGGATGAAAGGCTCACTTCCCAGTGTTCCATCATGCTCAGTAAGAAGACACCACAACTGTTAGGACTGCTGCTTTGTTGTTCTGGTACTGAGCCCCACTTGACACTTGGCAGGAATGTAGGTATCTTTTCACTTGGTAAAGCATCTCTCATCCACGGTTCAAGAAATACAAGAACAACATCTGCAATTGGTTTATAATTGGTATCGATAACATGACTTTCCACGTTCAGGCTGCTTAGACACCACCGTTTGCCTATTTTCATGTCGATTGTGATCAACCAGTAGTGATCATTGCTATACACTGGGATGTAAAACTGTATATTTCACACATTAAAAGGATGTTAGTGAACAATTTAAAAATAGGTATTCAATTTTTGTAATAGATATGTCAGTTGTAATTAATAATTATATGTTTTATGCTGAATAGTTTAATAACATAATAGTAAATAGTAAATGAAACTTACGATTTCAACTTCAAGTGGTATCCATCGCTCTCCAACTTTGTTCCTAGGCAAGTAAGGTAGTGTTTTGAAGAATGTATCATCGATGAATTAAATTATATCCCCACTACCCAAGTTTGCACCAGCTGCAACACTTGATAGTGTTGCGTTGTGAAGAATAAGTGTCTAAACGTCGTCCCCTTTCTTTCTTTTCTGTTCAACATGTGTGCATAAGCATCGATGATTGTGCTCTCCATTCTTTCTCCGACTTTTAGCGATCTCATGTCTCTCCTGTATAGGGTGGGTGAGGAATCCATCCCTTAGGAATGCCACATTCTCGGGTCCATCACCCCAAGAGAACTCAACCAACGCATCCTCAACACTGACTGCTTTACGTTTTTTATTTTTTCTTAATTGACAGAGTTTTTTTCTTTGCTTTCCCCTTTAGGGGTTTTACCTTTTATGTTGTTTTAGTTTCTTCAAATACAAAACAAAATTGTTTTTACAAACCAAACAGTTTGGAAAAGACATTTTCCCAAATAATGATTTTGTAAATCAATAATAGTTATAAGACACATGTAATACATCTATTATGAATATAATAAATAGCTATGTTGCCCATACCTCAGAGTTCTTCATCATTTGCCGCGTTGTTTCGATGTTGATCTTCTCCTAGCACCGCTCTCATTCTTCTTAAATATGTTATTGTTATGGGTTGTCCACTCTTTGTGCAACAAATGATGTTTCGGTGGTGGCTCTATTTCTACTGCGGCCTTCATTGAAATAATCTGTCCTCTTATACGCTCTATCTTTTTTTTCATATTTCCTTTCAAGGTTATATAAATCTTCCAGTGTACGGTTACCTGTAGAAGAGGTTTTTCTCTTCTTCTTTTTTGAACGAGTTAATTTTGATCTGCTTCATCTTCATTCTCATCACCTTCGTAAATTCATTCTTCCACATTTGAGAATCCAATCCCCCGAATGTTGTGCATTTTAACCAAGACATTTTGATTGTCCCAGTATTTTGATGTTGTTGTGAGTCTTGATGTGTGCGATGTTCGGTCACGTAGTCAAGATAATGAATCTATTTTAAGGTGTTGCAAAACTGTATAAAACTGGTCAACAGTTTAAAACAATATAAAAATCTAATATATACACATAGCTATTATGTACATCACACGTGACTATTAAACACATATGTTATAGCTATTATCCATAGAAGTTACAGTTATTTACAATAAAGTTGGAATCTTTAATTGCTATGTTTTTTAACATAATAGATATTTATTCTGCAACTTACCATTACTAATTGACACCACTTTTAATAACTATTATATACATGTGTTATAGCTATTATTAACATATGTTACAGTTTTTTACCATCTAAAATCAGAGTATGCAACACGGTTTCAATCAATATACTAAGTGAAAATAGTAAACTATATGAAATACAATTAATAACAATTTTATACATAGCTATTATTAACAATTATAAAAACTATAAACAGGGTCATACCATCATGAAATGTATATTCCCAACAGTATTTACATTGGTATGTTCTGAAGCCATTTTTATTTTATTTGTTACCAGATTTTCGTGCATGACTGCTGCAAAATACTCTGCCTAATTGTATTTTGTAGCATCTGTCAACGATTCCAAAAGCATTGCATACCTCATGTTCATACTTTCGGTAATATCCGCCAACATTGTTGTAGACATTACGTACTAGATGTATATGACACACCACTTGTCATTAGCTTCTATTTCATCTTGTTTCAACAGAGATTTCATTAGTTTCTCACACATGTAAGCTTTTTTTGCTGATCTCAACGTTATAGCTATTTGACAATATTCCTTAGCCCATGGTGCTTTTGGCAGTAGGTCTTCATTCACTGTTTTCCCCTCATTTTTCACACCATATACTCGCCTAATATTCGCTACTGTAATGTACCACTTACGGCCACTAGAGAGGAGTATACATTCTTCATCAGCATCGTAGTTTTTGGCAAAAAACTTGCACGCATCCCTAGAAATTTTAGACAATTTTATTGCAGTGAATCCAAAAAAAACAAACAATTTAAGCCTATCTAATTTTTCTTTGTAGGCAGATTTTTTCTTCATAATGTGATTGTTAATTTCTACAATATGTTTATAACCACTGAATACTTGAATAATTTGTTTATTTTGCTGCATAATTATTGATCAATACAAGAATAACTATTGTGATGTTGTAAAATCGATGTAAGCTTTTCTAGGTTTTTCAATTTTTTACCCAAATTAGTGTTCATACTTCTTTTTATACTATTCCAAATGTGTGTGATCGATTAATGGTGGTGAACGTGTGCGGAGGTTACCGATTAATAGTTATTGAGGAAGTTGAATGGGTGATTTTCGTGGTGATCATGGTTTATCTCCATCAAAGGTGAAGGAGTTCATGGGAGAGAAAGAAGATGCAGCGGGGTTTTTTTGGGATTTTGGGTATCATTATTGTGTGTTACGCGTGTTCTGTTAATTTTTGCAATGCGCACCTTTGTTGGCCGTTGGATTTCAAAGAAATCAATCTTGTGGCTTGTGTTCTGTTCTGCACGTGCTGAATCCAGAGAGGTTCAGCACCATAGCTGAGTCGAGATGTTGTTGGGCTTTTTTTTAAATCCCCCATAAGTTTTTCCATTTCTGATAAGATTTTAAATTTTAATATACTTAAATTACTATGTATAGTGTATTTTATATGAACTAAAGCGTGTTTCAGAACAAACATTATAATAACCCTTGTGAAAATTGGAACAATGATTTTCAATACAACCAATTCAAATATGAATTTCCACCAATAACAAGGGGCAAAAAAAGGAAAACCAACCAAAATAGCAACCTTGTTTTGCAATCATCAATTAACCCCATTTCCGTTTTGAAAAGTTGAGTACTCTCCTAGGTGTTAAAAGAGCAATTGAGAGTTAATGGTGAATTTTTTTAAAATCATTTTGACAAGAATTTAATATAAAAGAAAAGTGAATATTAAATTCATGAGTTGATGAATTTTATTTCACTTGAAGACAAGGAATGAAAAGTAGATCTACTGTTGGGCATTTCAACTTTATTATAGTGAAAGTAAAGATTTGAGATGTACATGAATTGAGTTTCATTTGAATTTGATTTAGATTGAAACTCAAATTGATAACCAAATTATTTTTGTATTGAGTCTGGAAACGAATTTGAAGACCCAATTCAAATAGACCTCACTTTTGTCCAAAATGGTTGATAAATTTTCCTAATGTTTATATACTTTCTTGAAGATGCATATTATTTTTTTCTCAAAACAAGAATCCTAGAAACTCTATGTAAATTCTTAATAGATTAATCTGTTTAAATATTTAGATTTAATATATTATATAAAGTAATGATATTTGCACTTCCTTTCTCCTTATTTTATAAGTGAAAAGATTTGAATGTTCCCTAAATCAATCCATTCAATCAAGCCTAACATTTCAATAAAACTAGCTAAGGGGTACTATTGTCTTTTCATTAAAAAATAATGTGAAAAAGTGCATGAAACGACATGTGAGGTGCAAATATCATTTCTCATTAAATATATATAATTTTCCCCTACTTAAAGCAGCACGGCTTTACTGCAAAAAAAAAATAAAAATAAATAAATATTGCTCCATTAACTGTCAGGCACAAAATCAAAAAAAATTGACGCTTCAATTACGTGTTCACGAATAAGTATTTTTTAGTTTTGAAAACTCTGTTTGCAAACACTTGTTCAGTCTCAGAGTCATCAAAAAAAATTATCCTGCAATGTGCGACTATTCTGCACGGTGCAAAATTCTCATTTGCAAATACGTATCATAGCCGCCAGACGAATCGCTATTATGTAAGGTACAAAATAAGTAAATTGATGGATTTTTTCCCCAAACATAACACATTTAGTGATTTTGATCCCCATTCTACATTTTTTTGTTTTTAAGTCTCCAAATATATTGTGTTTGATGGACATGTTACTTCCGTCCACAATTGTTACGAAAAAAACTAATTTGATTTTTTTTTAAATAATACTAGAAACCGGGGTTAATTTGGGAAATTCACAAAACATAATTTGCAAATTGGTGAATTTAGTCCCAAAGTATAGTACGATTGGTGGTTTTAGTTCATATCTTCATCCTCCATCTCTTCTTCTTCATCTAACTCATCCACCAAAACTTTGATCAATTCCCCTTTCAACTTTAAATCAATTGAACATATGAGATTCAATTTTTTTTCGTCTGAATTTTACAAATGACTCATTCCTTTTTTCTCTGTTATTTCCTTTGTTAGTGTTCTTGATTTGTGCTTTAATGGATTCTTGTTAATGTTGATGGTTTTTGGGTGGGCTGAATAAGAAGAAGAAGGGTGTGGTGTGTTTTTGGGTAAGTTGAAGAAGAAGGGGAGATGTGGGGTGGGGATATCTCGGGGTGCAGGGTGGTGGTGAGTTTAAGAAGAAAATAAGAGAGGTGAGGTGGGGTGGGGTTGCGGGGGTAGGGGCAGGAAATGCGTCTTTGGGTGTGTTGAAGAAGAAGAGAGGAGGTGAGAGGTTCATTTTAATGTTTTTGAAGAAGAGTAATGTTTTCCCAAAATACCCTTTAAATATAGTGTTTTTGAAGTAATTTTTGTTGACTATCACATTTGTGACAGAAGCAGTGGCGGAGGCCCCCCCATGAATTTTCAATTTTTTTATATACTAGGAATATATATCCAATCTGTCGTGAAAAAAAATAGATTTTTTTTCTACTACTACCTCCCAAGAATTTTATGATACACACCGAAATATACCATTTAGAAATTTTTACAATCATTTGGTCCACCAATGTTGAAGATTAGTAGAAGAAATGAAGATCAAGATTAAGTTCTTTCAAGTTGCAAGCGTAAAGATCAAGCAAAAAGAGAATAAAAAGAGCTGCAAAAATGCTAAGGAAAAGGAAGAATGGACTTGTGATGTGGGTGAAGATTTACGCATTGGGCCAAAAAAGAATTAAGTAAAATAGGTCCCACTTCTCCTCGTAAATAAAATAGCTCGATTTATGTATGTTAAGCGATTTAGGGTTAAAATCGGGGTAAAAAACTCATTCGATGAGTCGATGAAGAGTCAAAGTAAAATTTATAGGGCACCGCCCCTGACCCCCTCTTCCGCTAACCTAAGACTTTGTATATGTCATTTAAATTCAATTTTTCTAAAAAAATATATAATTCTACCTCAAATATATCATTTTACACCGTAAGCAAAATTTTAGTTCGGCCCCCCCTAAATTCAAATCCCGGCTCCGTCACTGGACAGAAGGGTCATGTCCATCAAACGCAATATGTTTGGGGACCAAAATCACCAAACGTACTATGTTTGGGGACTAAATTAATCAATTTGCCTACAAAATAAACTGAAGGCAATAGAGTAACCTCTACTTTTCAACATCATACGACTCAAAAGTCATTAAAGCTAAGAAGCCATTTTTCCCTTTTTAATCGTCAGAGCTCGCCTTCGAATTCCTCTGCAACAGTAGAGATTCTAAGAAAAAATGCCTGACGAGCTACTCTGGAAGAAGAAAAAGGCAGATGGGTATTCCAATTCTACAAGTACTCCTATTTTGATTGCTCAAACTTCTGTTCAATTCATTCTAGAGCATCTGGACCTGCTTCTTTTCCATGATTCCTTGAAAGAAAATCTCGAAACTTTGATGTACTTTCTCGAAAGAGTTGAAGAGACTTGGATTCAACATCCCGCCATTTCTGATTTAGTTCTTGAAATTTCAAAAGTGATGGAAGTATTGTTAGCTTCAGTTTATTCATATTTAAAGAGTACTACGATTTCTGCCGCAGCCGCAACTAATAATTTCCTCCAGCATGGCTCCGAAGTTGCTAGTCTGGTAAGAAAGATTGTTGAAATTGAAGCTATTGTTGAGGTTGTTGGTGGAGAATGTAGTAATGAAATCTCATTGAAGCAAAAAAAAAAAAAAACCAAATTGAAAATTGCTTAATTTTGGAGGAAAATTTAGTTGTGGGTTTTGATTGTGAGATTTCGGAATTGATGGACAAGCTCATCGGTGGAAGAAGGAAGAGACTGGAAGTGATTTCCTTAATTGGGATGGCAGGAATTGGTAAGACAGCTTTAGCTAAAAGATTATACAATGATCCTCAGATTCGTTATTATTTTCATGTTCGTGCTTGGATTTCTGTGTCTGAATTCTACGAAAAGAGAAATTTATTGAATGATTTATTAAGTTTTACTGTACAAGACGGAGGAGATTCATTTATTTTAAATATGAGTGATATAGAGATGGGAGATAAGTTGTATAAATCCTTGAAGGGGAGAAAATATTTCATTCTTATTGATGATCTATGGAGTCCCTTTGCCTGGTACGACTTAAAAGCGTTCTTGCCAGAAGATAACAATGGTAGTAGAATCTTAATGACTAGTCGATATAATAATGTGGCTCTGCAAATTAGACCTGGTATAGCTCCTATCTTGCTGCGATTTTTGAGTCAGGACGAGAGTTGGGATTTATTCAAGCGAAAGATATTTCCTGATAGCATTGTTCCAGAAGAGTTGGTAGAAGTAGGAAAGGCCATTGTTGAAAAATGTAAAGGTCTACCACGCGCAATTGTTTCTATGGCCGGAATTCTTGCTAAGGAGGAAGAGAAAACAGAAAAGCGGTGGAGGGAATTTGAAAAGAACATACGGTCATCTAATAGTAACGAGTCTTTGGAATACATGGATTTCTTGGAATTAAGTTATAAACATTTGCCTAAGCCATTACAATGTTGTTTCCTTTACCTTGGAACATTTCCAAAAGATAATGAAATTTCGGTGAAAAGGTTGATTTGGTCATGGATTGGGGAGGGTTTTATTGAGCATATCCCCGGGAAGAGATTGGAGGATGTAGCAGAGGATTGGCTAATGGATCTCATTAATGGAAGCCTAGTAATAGTTGTGAAGAAAAACACCAACGGGGGAATAAAATCTTGTCGGATTCATGATTTGTTGAGAGATTTGTGCGTCTTGAAAGCAAAGGAAAAGAGATTTTTGCAGCCGATTTGTAACTGTCATGCGCGGAAGGATTCTTTCTATTCGGAACCTGAATCAGATATCAATGATCCATTTTATACTTGTGACAAACATTTACACGTTTATTACAGTTCGCATTATGTTTCTTCAGAGGAAGTGTTTACTGAGAAAGCCATTTCTTTATTCAAGTTTCTCAGGAGATTGGAACTCGGAATCACTTTTGTCAACTTTCCTGAACAAATCTTTCAGCTACTTCATTTGAGGTATTTGGCCCTTAAATTTAAATGCATTAACCATCCATTTCCATCGTCAATATTTGATCTTTGGAACCTAGAAACTTGCATATTTGATGTAGAGAAGGGAGGAACAACAGTAGAATTGCCACAGAATATTTGGAAAATGGTAAACTTGAGACATCTCCATATTTCCCAAGAAGTGATTTTGAATGGTCCAATGGAAGGAAGTTCTACTAATGTCATACTTGCGAATTTGCAGACCATTTCCCAATTATGTCCTTTAGCTTCGATAACTCATGTATTGGCAAGAACTCCTAATCTTAGAAGTCTGGGATTTCATATGATTTTATCCAAGTTCCCGAAACCCTTTTGCTTCCCTTATATAGCCCATTTAAGTCGACTTGAAAATTTGAAATTTGAATATCAAACATTAGGGTTGGTGCGTTTCAGCATCCCTGAACTATACACATTTCCTCCGAGCTTGAAAAAGCTAACTCTAGTTGGTAGCTATGTTCAATGGGAAGGAATGTCAATTATTGCATTGCTACCAAATCTCGAAATTCTCAAGATAAAGGATAATTTCTTTAGTGGACCTTTGTGGGAAACAAGTGATAACGGATTTCATCGCCTCAAATTCTTGAAACTTTCACACATGGATCTTCGTAAATGGATTTCTTCAAGTGATCACTTTCCTAGACTTGAGCATTTAGTGCTGAATGGATGTTTAGAGCTCGAAGAAGTACCATTTGAACTTGGAGAGATTCCTACTTTGCAATCTATCAAGGTTTATTTGTCATCGAACTCTACAATGATATCAACCCAGCAGATTCTAGAGTTTCAGAAGTCGATGGGCAATGACAATCTGGAGGTCTTTCTTTACCATCATCTTGAAGAGTTCAGGTATGCTTCTATTTAAAATCTGGAGATGGAAATTATCACTTCACAAAATATGTCAAAAAACAGGACACTTCAATATGAAACTTTTTTGAAGGAGTATGTAGAACATTTTTTTAGTAAATTGGAGACAATAATTTACAACTCTTTGGAAAAGGATTTATCTTGAAGCATTATTTACAACATATTTTCTGTTTTTCTGCTTCTTTTATATTAAATAATAGATAGGTCATTGTCTTTTGTATTTCATATATTCATGATTAGCAATGCAAAATAAGGAGACTTCTTATTGCTGTGAAATTGGAGAATGAAGCACTGGAGTTCAGGTCACTTCCACCCCTACTAAACAACATGAAGATATCTCTTCTCAGCACTCGGATAGTGGCGGTTGGGAAACTTCGGCTCAATCCGGTTCTGATGTCACGAGCATTTTCAGTTGTGACGATATTTTCCAGCAGCCGGAAGTTAAGCTTTCTAAATCTCCTTTCCACTTGGACACTCGTGTTGGAGATTATTTAATTTCTCATCCATGAATGGAGGCGCGCGAAAGTAACTGCAGCTATATCGCGCTCTCCTATTTGGATATTGGCAGTTCATCCTTGACTATTTCGACTACTACTGCTTTTTTAAAACTCGAATCAGAAAGAAGGTTCGGTTTTCTGAGTCCGTGATCATGTTTGTGCTTCCAAATAAATGGTATCTAAGTTTTTTTCTTTTTATAGTTTCTTGATAATGATCTAAAAAGGGTAGCAAGAAAGCTCTCTGGTCTTATTAAGAAAACAAGAACTGGGAAGACATTTTTATGTTTTCTGTTTATATTTGGGTAATGTATTTAATTATTATGATTTCTTCAAAATATTTCATGTTTTTTGCTATTTACATTGCTGTTTTAGACTAATAGCTTGTGTCGCGTGAGATATGTTTGAAGAGTCTGAATGGTCTATAAATATAGTTAATGGACGTAGGTGTTTTTGGTCTTTTTTTTTCAATTCCCCATAAGTTTTTCCATTTTTGATCAGATTTTAGATTTTGATATACTTAAATTACTATTAGAGTGTATTTTATTTGAATTAATGCGTCTTCCGGAACAGACGTTAGACTGGCCCTTGTGAAAATTGGAACAATGATTTTCAATAGAACCAATTCAAATATGAATTTCCACCCATAATAACAAGGGGAAAAAAAAAGGAAAACCAACCAAAATAGCAACCTTGTTTTGCAATCATCAATTAACCCCATTTCCATTTTGAAAAGTTGAGTGTGAAAGGAGCAATTGAGAGTTAATGGTGAATTTTTTTAAAACCAATTTGATAAGAATTTATCACAAGGTCCTTAGCCCAGTGAGGTAACGGTCTGCCCACGACTTTGAGGTTGTGGGTTCGATACCCTCCCCGCGCATAAGGCATGCTTTAAATTGTCTTCCTTTTTAGGGTTATCTCCTCCTCTTCTTGTGAGGTTGCTACTCTTCCCTTTGGGGTGTACGCCCGTCTGGATTTCAAAAAAAAAATATTTGATAAGAATTTAATATAAAGAAAAGTGAATATTAAATTCATGAGTTGATGAATTTTATTTCACTATTCATGGTAATGGAAGACAAGGGATGAAAAGTAGATCTATTGTTGGGCCTTTCAACTTGATTATAGAGAAAGTAAGGATTCAATTTAGTCCAAAATGGTCGATAAGGTTTACTAGTGATCAATAATGTTAGAGTGTGGCTGGGGGATGTTCCTCAGTAACTAACCACTCTTTTAATGTCGGAGATGATATAATAAAAGACAACGTAAAGTTAAATTTTGAGTGATTCGAAAATTTCAAACTTATTCTTAATATGCCGTAAAATAGTGATGAATAAAAAGTAAAACCAACCGAAAACAATTGCGTTACTAACCGTAATAGAAAAAATCTAATTCGGACGAAACATGTGATCTTAGAAAAAATTTATCTTGGTAGGCTATTAAGTTTATAAGTTACATCTAAACCAATGAGTGCAGTACAAGTAGCAAAGATAATTATCAATTCTCTTTCCTACGTATATTGTATTAATTGGATTAGATACATAAAACTACTCGTAATCTTACATTAATCTAATTCTACTAGCCTTCATCAATCTAATTCTAACACGTGGAGTTCACTGACTTATAGATCGTAATATCCAATATGATAACTAGGGAAAATTCTGATATATACCTGGGCTATATGTGGGGTTGTGGATCACTTGGTACAGAATTAATCACATCACCTCTTTTGATTAAAAAAATAATTTTTTTTATAAGGTACCACATATTTTTATTATTTTAATCAAAACTGTGATGTGGCTGAATGTGGACCAAGTGGTCCATAATCACTTGGTGGCCCAGGTCCCCGACATAATGCTTCGATAACTAGCCGATTTGACTGCCCGCAAAAATTCAAAATCTCATCCGGACTCATTATCCACTATCAAATCCAATTTATTGTCCATTTTCAATCCCATTCATTCAAACAATTCTCTCCCTCACTCTCACACTATCTTTGCCGGCTCTTACAGTAGTAAAAAATTTCCCTCCCTTCTTCCATTAACACACACTTTCCCTCTCTACAACTACACACTTTCTCTTTCTACAATATATATATACATGCATATATAAAGCTAGCTAGAAGAGCAGTTTATGGTAAATTGATATATAGAAGATAATGATGGATGCCAGTCAACAGTACAGTCCAAGAACAGTTGAAGAAGTCTTTAGAGATTTCAAGGGTAGAAGAGCTAGCTTGATTAAAGCTCTTACTACTGGTAAAATGTTAATTAAATTAAGGTTTTTTTTTTTTTTGAAGTGGGTTCGTAATAATTTCTGTTTTTTCTTAACTTTTGAGTTTTAATTTTTGGTGGGTTTTTTATTTTTTTGTTCCAGTTAATAGCTATTTTATTTACTAAACGCTTTGCGATTTTTGTCACTCAACTATTTTTTAAATAAATATATCACCCTATAATGTATTTTTTTTGTTAAAAATAAACCGTCATAACTTTTTGAGTTGACTTTTTGACAAGTTATAAATGTGGCGAGCATGTTAATGAAAATACTGGGTAGAAAAGTAAAAACACTCTAAATTATTTAAATCCAAACACGGATTTAGTGATTTTAGAGTGTTTTTACTTTTTCACGTCTCTATTTTTAGTCAAATGCTCGTCACATGTCTAATTGGGCCGTGCGTCAGATTATTTTTAGTCAAATATAAATACTAAAGTGATATATTTAGCCAAAAAATAATCGAGCGACAAACCGCAAAACGTAAATAGTTCCCCTTTTGCAACTGTTTTTTTCTAATTGTGTTGTGTTCTGTGATGGGTTTCTTTGTAGATGTTGAAGAATTCTCTCAGCAATGTGACCCTGGTGTGTGGTTTGATTCTTTGTTCTCCCCCCTCTTATTTTACTTAAATTTCCCTCTGCTCTTATTTCTTCGAAATGTTACTGTCTTTTTATTTAAGTTATTTTGGGTTTTTTTTTTCCATCAATGGAGGAGGTAGAAATTAGAATTACTATTATTTTCTGAATTTTAGTGGTGGAAATGAGCTCTTCTAGTTGGCATTTAGTGTGAGCACCCATACCACATGGGATATATGTTTGAAATGTTTGACTGCTATATAAGTATGACCTAAGCATTCACTAGCACCTCGGATATTCATTTTGGCATAATGAGTTAGTTACCTAGTAAGTAGGTGATCGTGCAGGCCGCGGCCCTGCGGGCCAGAGTCATGGCATTTAGTGTCATGTTTTGGCTATTATATTTTCCTATTTTCGGGAGTTTAGATGTATAATTTTTGAAATTCTGTTTTATGGATGAACCGATATCGCCGCACTTAATATCCTTCATCTTAATGTCCTTCATCTAACGTAATGCAATGCAAATGGATTGATTATAAAACGTCAATCGTAGCTGATTGCTGAATCATCCTTGTAGTACCGCCTAGAAAATTTGAAAATTTGCTTGTTTTGTACTGTAGCCCGGCAAGTACTGCCTAGAAATATTTTGCCCTTCCACCCAGTCACTTGGAGGAAAAATGAATTACTTGTAGACCTTACACATTTTAAAATATCCAAAGGATTTGATCAAGACTCTCATGTCCTCGGTTTTTATCTTTTCACTTCATATGCGTGCTTGCGTTTCAGATTTTCTTCCGTTCTTGAGTGATCTGTCATCATACTAGAGAGCTTCCCTAGTAGCACTCGAAACCTGAAAGTTTCTAACATGCCGTGCCATGTACCCTTATGAACAAACATACCTTTCATCTCTTTTTGGTGAAAACGTGAGGTTCTTCAGGCTCTTATGGACATATATCCCTAGAACTGATAAGACTTATGTGTTTTCTCTGCTTCTTCTTGGAGTCAATCTTGTGCACTACCTTTTACAGTAACAGAATGTTGATATTGTTCGTGATTCTTGATAATTTAGCGATCCTGTATAAGTTTTAAGCTCGTTTAGATCACTATGGTTTGTTTAAAAATCATTATAATCCTTGAAGCTAAGGATATTATAATAATTCTCTCGATGTCCTATTGTAGAAAAGGAAAATCTTTGCCTCTATGGGTTACCTAATGAGAACTGGAAAGTTACTTTACCTGCTGAAGAAGTGCCTCCGGAACTTCCAGAGCCCGCTCTAGGTATTAACTTTGCAAGAGATGGCATGCAAGAGAAGGACTGGTTGTCATTGGTTGCTGTCCACAGCGACGCATGGTTGCTTGCGGTTGCATTCTATTTCGGTGCTAGATTTGGTTTTGACAAAGCTGATAGGTACCGCTTCTCTTGACTTTCCTGTGCAAAGATAGGCCTCGATAATTGCCATTTTTCTCAACTGTAGTAAGGTCACCATACCTGTATAATGGTCTTAGTTTATGCAAGTCTTCCCTTTCAAGATTTCCCTATTATAGTCAACTTCGGCTGGATGTAGCTTATTCCTTTCAACTGCTAAGAAACTTTAGCATTCTTTGCTATGTGATTGGTCATGTTGTATGACACTCGGCCTGCAAAAATGGCATACGGATTATGCTAAAATGCTGCACTTATCATGTGCGCATATTTTGGAAGTGCGATATTCGACATTTATTTCTGTGAGCAACCACTTTGTGCATTCATTCCCTAACGTTAGTTCAGTCTCCAATCCATATGTTTCAGTGGTATTCTGGAGTAGCCACTTTGTGCATTTATTTCCAAAGGTTAGGTATGTCTCCTATCCATACCCGCTCATACTCCAGTTATTGGGGACTTAATGGGTTAATGTTATTGTTGATATTTGGCATTTATTTGCCCTTTTAATTGAGTGAAGGTGTTTGTTGTCTTAATCCACTCCTTCATTTTCCAAGCAGTACCACAAAAATGTTTCCCATTTATGATATTATTGCCTTTAGCGAGTACCGAATAAGATAGGAAGAAGATTTGAACTGTACTTCAATTTTGAAGTTAAGCTTGAAAGTTACTCGGACTAATCTGTTTCAGCTAATACTGACTTCCTTTGTCACTCCTAAGCTTGGAAAATTATCTTCTATCTGGAAGGAAAAAAACCTGAAATTTGATGTCATTGTAGTAGTTAATAGATTAATGGCGTGCCTTCGATGGGCTTAAAGACATAGAACTACTTGGCTGTTACTTTAGTTTGATTTTTCCTTCATTTCAGTTGATATTCTCGAGTCTTCGTGATGCAGGAAAAGGCTATTTAATATGATAAATGATCTGCCAACGGTATTTGAGGTTGTGACGGGGTCATCCAAGAGGCAATCAAAGGAGAAGTCGTCAGTGTCAAATCATAGCAGCAACAAATCCAAGTCAAACTCCAAGGTACTGCTGATACCCAAGAAAAAAATTCTAGTCCATTCTGTTTATTTTGTCCGAGAAAATTTTGACAATTGTTGGAACAGCGTGATGGTGATTCCCAGGGCAAGTTCTCAAGGACAGCACTGCTAAAAGATGAAGAAGACGATGATGGTTTTGAGGATGAGGAAGAGGAAGAGGAAAATGAGGAACACGGAGAGACTCTATGCGGTGCATGTGGCGAGAACTATGCTTCAGATGAATTCTGGATTTGCTGTGACATCTGCGAGAAGTGGTTCCATGGGAAGTGCGTCAAAATCACGCCTGCTAGAGCCGAGCATATTAAGCAGTACAAATGCCCAACTTGCAGCAACAAAAGATCGCGCACCTGACCCTGGTTTGTTTTATTCGCGCCTCTTATGATGAATCCTGCTAGTTGTTTATTGTAGGTCAGATCCTAGTCTCTCAGCCATGGAAATATGTTTGTAGGTTTCAAATTTTTCTCAGCCGAGTTTCGCGCAACATTTGCAATAATGCTGTTCTAAATTGGATTACATTAAACTCTGTAATTTCTTTTTCTGTCATTTGGTGTAAGCATTCTGTGAAATGCTTATGGCTTACGCGTTAAAGGGCAGCCTTGTTTCGTCTCTCTTTTCCGAGTAGATGAATAACTGTTGTTTATGGCTTACGCGTTAAAGGGAAGCCTTGTTTATGTCATTTGGTGCACTGGACAGAATAGCTGTCGGCACTGGACCAGAAAAGACGGACAGGATAATGTATTTTTGTGTCTAGTCTACTGAAGAAGAAAGATAACTAATTATATAGTGTTATGTTCGGAACACACGCAACTTTAGGTTTGAAGTTGGCGTTTTCGCTCACATATAATTCTTTTTTTTTTTTTTATTATGAATTCAAGACATTTTGTTTTAAAATTAATTACTATCATATTAAACCAGTCCGTAGATTACTTGAGGTGATTGTTTTTTACAGCAAAACTGAATACTATCCAACTAGATTGGGCCTTAGATGACATGCAGTGATTTTTTTCTCAGACGAATGACCTTTCTTTCACTGTGATTGAGACCTATTGATAAACTAGAATTTGACCAGTAACTGGAAAAATGGCAGAGAATAAAAAGAATTCTAACTTAAAACCGCATGTGGGATCTTCAAGTGATGTCACCAAACATTATTGAATTATTCAGGTTAAATGCTAGAATACGAGTTAAAAAAAAATACATCGAAATTTTATGAAAGTGCACATTAGATGTTCTGTTGCACTCCTCGCAACACTTCATACAACATTGATTTGATTCGGCCTAATGCACCCTTAAGGGGTCTGGACATGGCCGAGAAAAGTTAAAAGTGCCCACGGACTTGAATGGCTCACTTTGCAAAGAATGTGGTCTCGAAATGGCTACAATGGTAATTAACATTTGTTTTGTACATGTAGAACGGTTACTAAACTATTGATAAGAATATTTAACGGTGAATTGAAGAAAAAAAACTATTTTTAAAAAAATAAATAAATTAACAACTGTTAAAAAAAATCTCTGTAAATCTGAATCGTCAATGAAACATCTGACGATTTTCCATGCTCGGTAAACAGGGCAGGTCTTGACATTTCGGGGGCCTTGTGCGAAAACTAAAAATGGGGTCTTTCGTATGAACATTAACATTTTTAACTTGTTACAATTTTTAAAATAAACGAAATATGACATTATAAAACTACAAAATATGCTTTCTTCGAGCATTGGTGGAGACAAAATCGTCAATAATAGTTGGACTATTGGAGTAATGGGCATGGATGGCTACATGGTAGCTTGGATATTTGGGTTGGGCTTAATATATAAACATGTTATACTTAAAAATTTTGGGGCCCTCCTATGCGGAACGTCCTTTTGTTCCGCACTTGCGGGACACGCTCCCAGCTGTCGGATGAGATTTTTTAACGATCCAGATCTGAAGAGAGAAAAGTTTTTATTTTTTTATTTTTTAAGTCAGCCGCAACTTTTCTCTCTCCAGATCTAATCCGTTCAAAATCTCATCCGATCGACTTCCAGTTGCTTTCGCAAAGTGCGAAAAAAGCGACTGCTCTCATGTAAATCGAACTCGCTGAGAGGGCCCTCATGCGATTGCACCACCTCCATTCCCTCTCGGGCCGGCCCTGTCGGTAAATGGAAAACTCCGTACGTTGCACCATAGCCGAATCAATTTTTTGTAGCTTTTTGGCTAAAAGTTCAATGAACCACCTGTTTTTGCTCCTCGTCAAAAATAATTGTGTCGTGTCCTTTTCAATCTCTCTGCTCAATTTATCGTATTTATTTTTTCCCATATTTATTTTGGTTAAAATGTATAGTTCTAATGTAACTCTTTATCAATTTTTTTATTTTTTGGTGTATTGATTAAATGTACTTTAGTCATTTTTATTAATATCTTAATTTGTGTACAAACTTGTAAAAAATATATTTTGAATAGGAGGGAGAATTGTTTAGTACACAATTTTTAATATATAATCTAGTATATTGTTGAATATACCAATTAAATTGTCACTTTTTTTTTAAATCCTCCTCCTCAAGACTATCAATATTAATTCTCCACTATTCACTCAACATGACTCGAATCCAACTTACCGGTTAGAGAAAAAACTTCTTACTACTTGAGTTGCATGTAATTGCCAATTAAATCATCATATATATATATATATATATATATATATATATATATAACAAAATTCCATGGCTCGATACCATCAAGGGGCAGGGACCTTTTAAGCTACCCCAGCATACATGGCGAGTTTTACGGATCATGCTTAAGCATAAGAAGCCATTTCGTAACTTAATGTACCACTAAACCGCGCCCAAACGCCCCTAACGCCTTCATCCTCTCAACGGCTTGACGGGCTTAACGAGCTTAATGGTAAGTTCTGCTATCCTTTCTCGAAGCAACCTTCATCCTTAAACATATTCTAACCATAACGCCAGATTTCTTAGAAACCCCTAGTCCTTAAGACATCTTTATCATGGAGGTTTCATTTATTCATTAATCAGCCATAATCCAACACAAGAAAGTTTAGCCTATAAGGCTAAGCATAAACATAAAAATTAAATAAAAATAAAAATAAAAACAGAAAATAAAAGACTTACAGAAATTAAGGGAGAAGCCTTATATACCGCAAGCTCTGAAAGATATTATTAATAAGATTTTTTGTGTACAAGAGAGAGAGAGTCTAAAGAAAAGCGTAATTACAAATGAAAACACATCCGCCTTATATAGACTGCGGATTTCAAATGAAATTTAAAAACTACATAATCTACAGTAGGCTAAATTATTACATATGCTTTATTAAAGCATTGTCTTTTTCATAAAGACGAATCTTCTCACTTTATCAAAGTGACGAATATAATCTTGTCGGCCATAAAGTAAAAGTAAAGATTCCTTTACTATTCTTCTACCTTATCTTTTCCCTTGGATTTATCCAAGCTTTCACTATGAATCGTGTTTGATGTCTTCAATACATCTTCAATATTGATTTCAATTTCATTAGGATCCTGAGCATCCTCAAAGTCATCCAATTCTTGAAATTTGTTGACACTTGTCATTGAAGTATCACTTCCTACAGATTTCTTTTCTTTTTCCATCTGTTTTTTCTCTGCCAAAACTCTTCCTAGATCTTTAAGATATTTGGAGACAATTTCTTGGCTTGATAAATTCATATCTTCTACTTTTGAGGTATCACCTCCAAATCTGAATGTCAGATTTTCTTGAATCTTCATTTCATTATACTTATCAAGTGTGTCTCTGATTTTATCAAGAGTATCTGAGCAATTTAATTGCTTTGTTTTGGGATATTCTTTCATCATGGTATCCCAAAATCTTGTATATGAACATCTTTTTAGACATAAAATATTATTATGATCAGTCCCAATTTTGGGATCATTCCGCCATATATACGGGATTGAGAACTCTATAAAAAAGTTCATTTGGTTATAACCAGAATAATTTCTTTTAGAAATATTAGGAGTTACTTGAATATAATCAGTATAATACTCCTTAAATAATAGAGGCAATATTTCCTCTGAAGTTCCATAGAACTGCCACCAGTTTATAAACCAGTTGGGGATTTTATGATTATAAATCTGAGAACATAGCTTAACAAACCATGTGTGGGTTCTTTTCCCATTCTCATATAGGAAGACTTTATCAAAAGCCTGGATATAATCCCAATAGTTGTATTTCAACTGGGTATTCTTTATAAAGAATGTTTTTTCGGTAAATGGAGATATACCCCAATCCTCAATAGATATGATCTTTTTGATTATTATCTTGGAGAAATTATAAATTTCTTTATTAGTACTTGTGAAGTGATTAAAATCACATTCATTATCAGCAAGTAATAATTCATAATATTTTTGAGATTTATAAGTCTCAAAGGTATTACCCATGTTGTTGAGATATTTCTCATATATAATCCAGGGCTGATCCTCCCATTTGATATCATCATCATTCAAGAGTAAAATAACTCTTTCTTCTTGGTTTTTAACCATGAGTTCATCCTTTTGCTTTCCTTCTTCTACTATCCTAGCAAAAGAGGGAGCACTTGAACTGCTTGAGGTATTACCTTCTTGGGTTTCCTGCCAGGCTTTAAACCTCGCATATTCATCATCATTTATCTTGGATAAACCAGATATATCAAGAAGCTATCAGCTTCTTGTTACCACGTTGTGCAAGGACTCTATCAGGTCCTCTGCCTCTTCCGCCTCTTCCTCTATAAGAGGAATTTCCCCTGTATCCTGACATTACTGCATCATTTGGATACATTAAATTTGTATAATTATAGAAATTATAAGGATCCTGGAATAAATTTATATTATAGGAATTAATATGACCATTAATATTATAAGGTTCATCATTTGAATAAGAATTTATATCCTCATCCATCCTATCACAAAATATTTCTAAATTTTCAATATCCTGGGATGTCTCAATATGAGATGGTATTGGATGATTGTCATAGATATGATCTATCCATTCATAACCAGTTTTTTCCTCTGGAGATTTGATAATTGGATTATTAACTTCCTTAATAATATCATTGTCACATTCCATATCAGCAAATATCTTTAAATCTAATTTGATTAATTGTTCTAATGATTTGTTATCTGGAAGATTCACATCTTCATCATCTGAAATTATAATTTCTTCATTAGTTTCATAACATTTTAAATTAATGTTATCATAGAAAATACAACTTTGTAACCATTGGTCAAAAAACATTTGTTTCACAATTGGATTTAAATGAATCATAGATATTCACGAGTTAAAAAATCTGGAAGACTATTATCTTCTCCTTTTTTATAAATGATTTCAAAATCAAATGGCGCTAAATTAGCTTGCCATCTAGCAAACATTTGCTTAGAAACATCATGTTTAAAATCTTTATTAAACATATATTTAGCTGATTGACAGTCTGTTTTTATTATAAATTTCTGATTATATAAATCATCTTGAAATTTTAATACGCATTTAACTATGGCTAGGATTTCCTTAGCTATAGTAGCATAATTTTTCTGACCAGTATTCCATTTTCCTGAATGAAATCTAATCAAATTTTCTTGTTTATTTTCAGGATTAACCTGTTTCAGGATTCCACCATACCCTATATCAGAGGCATCTGTTTCAATAATTTTATCCCAATTAGGATTAGATATCATTAAGCAAGGCAAAGTTTTTACTTTTCCTTTAATCTTTTGTATTACCTTAGTGTGACTATCAGTCCAAGGTTTAGGATTCTTTTTCAATCTATCATATAAGATTGCTGTATCCTCTGCTAAATTTTTATAATAAGGTAGGATGTAATTTAAACTTCCTAAAAATCTTTGTAATTGAGTTTTATCAGTTATTATATCTGGAAATTTGCTTCCAAATTCAATACTTCTATTGATTGGTATTATTTCACCTTTCTCAATATTATGACCTAAGAATCTTATCTTAGTCTGGAATAAAACCATTTTAGGTTTAGAAATTACTAACCCATTAGTTATTACTAATTTCTTAAATATTTCCAAGTGTCTAAAATGATCCTCTATTGTCTTAGAGAATACTAAGATATCATCAATATAGACAATTATAAAATCAGTATAATTCATGAAAATATCATTCATAATTCTCTGAAAATCAGAGGGAGCATTTTTCAAACCAAAAGGCATAACATACCATTCATATTGACCAAAAGGCACATTAAAGGCAGTTTTATACCTATCAGCTGGATTAATTTGAATCTGCCAATATCCTGATTTTAAATCAAACTTAGAAAATATTAAGGCATCATATAACCTATCCAATAAATCTTTTTTATTTGGAATGGGATATCTACCCCATTTTAATACCTTATTTAAGGGTTTATAATTAATTACCAATCTTGGTACACCTCTCTCAATTTCTGAGTGTTTATTAACATAGAAAGCAGTACAAGACCAAGGAGAATTAGATGGTCCTATAATTTTCCTTTCTAACAAAGATTGAATTTCTTTTTTACAAAATTCTAAATATTCAGAATTCATTTGACAAGGCCTAGCCTTGGTAGGAATATCTTCCTCATTAAAGTTTTCCTCATAAGGTAAACTTACCATATGTTTTTTCCTATCCCAAAAAGCATTAGGATGGTCATTACATATTTCCTGGGCAAATTGATTAGTTATATTAACTATCTTTTCCTTTAATTTAGGATTGTCCAGTTTTTCATCAACTGTAAGCATATTAACTTCATATTTAAGAAAGCCTAATTGTCTTTCTTTATATAAGATATCATCATATAAATTATTTAACACCTTTGTAAAAGGTTTACTTATCCATTTAAAAGTTATTGGTGCATTCTTATAAGTTGCTACCATTTTCTCCTTATCTATCCATCTAAAAGGATAAATCTTATTAATAAATGGTTGTCCTAATATCACAGGAACAGATAATTTATTCTTAGTTAATAAGAAGTTTAATGGTATACATTTTCCATCAGTACAAACCATTGTTTTGGATAATTTATATTTAATATCCATTTTGTCACCACCTGCATGTTTAATATTATGAGTGGTTTTTTCAAAATATTTAGTAGGTATTACCCCTTCTTGAATAATATTCAAATCTGCACCACTATCAAATAATGCAGTAAATTCTTGAGAATAATAATTCCCTATTAAGAGAGTAATTTTTATATGCCATTTCTGTATAGTTACATACTCTAGCATTTGTAAAAATTCTTCTTTCTCAGTTTCAGAAGTTTCTTTAAGAATTTCTTCTTTTGCTTTATTTTTAAATTTCTTGTCAATTTTATCGACAATTGTCATGGTTTCTAAATTAGAAATCCTAGTATCATTTTCAACATTTTTCTTTTTTAAATCTTTAATTTCAGATTTAAGATTCGGCATAGGGGACCATTGTTACATGTGTATTATATGAGCAACCACTTTGTGCACTTGTTGCCAAAGGTTAGGTTAGTCTCCAATACATCTGTTTCAGTGGTATCCTGGGATCAGCCACTTTGTTTGACAAAGGTTAGGTCTGTATCCCGTCCATCCCCGCCCATACCCCCAATTATTGGGGACTTAATGGGTTATGCTATTGTTGTTGTTGTTGTAATTTCAGATTTAAGATTATCAATCTCTTTAAGAATATCAGATACTGAAGTGGGTTTTTCCTTAGAAGTTTTATTTTCTAAGATCATTTTATGAACTTCAGACATGCTATATTCTTCTTTGTATTTATTTATATCAAATTCTTCTTTGATATGAGTTTTACTCTTAGAAGTACTAGGTGTATTACCCATCTGATCTATCATTTTTAATCTTAATTCTGGATCCTTGATTGTTTTTAACAATTCTATCCAATGATCAGATTCTAATACATTAATCTCAAGATCTTGTTCTTGAAATTGTGATATCATCTTATAAAGCTGTTCATCCTTCCTAGGAGGCTTTATACAAGATTGTCCTATTTGACAGGGTTCACATTCAGATTCATTAGAAGAACTAGTATAATAGTCACTTTCTATGATATCTAAACTATCAGATTGATCTGAGCTATCAGTTGAATCTAGCAATAATTTGCATAATTTATCTTTGACTTCATCGTCAAATTCAAGATTTTTAATCTCTTTTTTAGTCCAACAATTTTTTGCAATATGTCCGACTTTTTTACATTTATTACAGACAATTAGTTTGTCTTTCTTTTTATTATAATTTCTATATTTTTTAGAGGATTTCCTCTTTTCTTTCTTATCAGCTTTTTCCTCTAATTTCTTCTTAGAGTACTTTCTTTTCTTCTTTCTATAATAAGAAGGTTTATCAAGGATTTGTTTTTTACCTTTGTGCTTATAAGCAGGCATATCCATACCAAATTGACCACAAAATTCACCTAATTGTTTTCTTTCAACAATTCTTTGGTTTTTTAATTGTTGATTCAATTTAATTTCATTACAAAGGTTTAAACCTTCCTGGGTGCAAGTTCCTATTAACTTCCCATAACTATATTCCTGATAAGGAATTGTAGGTTTATTACCTTTTAAAGATTTTCTAATTCTTTCTGCAAATAAGTGTGGTAAGCCATCTATAAATTTAGCTTTCCAATGAGTACTATCACTCTCTGGTAATTGTAATACTCTGTTAAGAAAAGTATCTTTATACCATCTAAAATCAGTAAGTGTTTTACACCTAAGATTTTGTAATAAAGTTCTAATAGTATCATAATTTTCAGAGAATGTTCCTGTAAAGTGTTCAATTATCTGAACTACTAGTGTATAAACAACATTTTCTTTGATTTCACCATTTTCAACTTTAACAGTTTTTAAAATGCCTTCTCTAGTTTCAGGTTTTAGATAATTATCCCACCAACCTTTTAGTTGGCCTGTAAATCCTGCAACTATCATTTTTGCAATATTAAGGTCACTATTACCTTCATTTTTAGCAATTGTAGAATACATAAGTATCCTATGCATATGACTAAAGATTTGATTTTGAGTAAAATTATCTATGTTCCATTCATAGATATATTTTCCACCATAGCTATTATTAAGCTAAAAATAATCTTCTTCTTGAAGAGTATCTATTGGTGAGGGTTTAGTATAATAATACCTCTTTTGAATAGGCTTAGTTGCCCATTTTTCATTTACTACAGCATGAATATTATCATCTGAGTCATTTATAACTACATTAATATTATCTTCACTGGATGATTCATCAGAATCTTTTCCAAAAGGGTTTATATTATCACTTAAAGTATTTAAACTTAATTTTGAGATTTGACTACCCAAAATTTCTACTAACTTATCAGTTACATCTTTCTCCCAAACAGAAGATTTCTTAGACTTAAAGTCTTTAATTTCAGGAGGACTTTGTAAATTAGTCTCTACCTTTAATGGTTCAACAGTTTCTGGTTTTACCACTGTAATTTGACTATTCATTAGTGTTATTACACTATCAATTTTCTTATGTAAAGAAACCATTTGCTCTCCTAATATATTTAAATTAAGATTAGCAAAATTATTTTTTCTTGTGTTGGATTATGGCTGATTAATGAATAAATGAAACCTCCATGATAAAGATGTCTTAAGGACTAGGGGTTTCTAAGAAATCTGGCGTTATGGTTAGAATATGTTTAAGGATGAAGGTTGCTTCAGAAAAGGATAGCCGAACTTACCATTAAGCCTGTTAAGCCCGTCAAGCCGTTGAGAAGATGAAGGCGTTAGGGCGCGGTTTAGTGGCTGTTAAGTTCTGAAATGGCTTCTTATGCTTAAGCATGATCTGTAAAACCTGCCATGTATGCCGGTAGCTTAAAAGGTCCTGCCCCTTGATGGTATCAGAGCCATGGAATTTTGTTAGTTCATTATGAAGTTCATAATTCAACATAAGGTTTATAAGATATGTCTTTTAAGTTTAAAAGCATAATAAACAATAAGACAACTGTTAAAAATAGTAGAACTCAAGAATCTGAGATACCTCAGAATTTAGATCTATTAAATAGATGGACAATTCCTAGAGTTGAACCTAGGACAATTTACCAGTTAGGAACTTTTGAAAAACTGGGTTTAAAACAAATTGTTAAAACAATGAGAGAATCTATTTCCTTAGATAATGAAGAAATGATAATTCCTTTGTTAACTGAAAGTGATATTAATCCTTATAGGTATTCAGAACATAAGTTTATACACATAGGATTAGTGCAAGTTGCATTTAAACCTTTAACCTTAGAAGGGTTACCTGAAAGCTTTATAGCAGCTTTAAGAGATGGAAGAAATCTTGATTGGAAAAAATCAATCATGGGTGTTCTATAATCCCAGTCGCGCGGAGGACCAAGTATATTTTAATGTTTATCCGAATTTACAGCTTTCATTAACTGATAGCAATATTCTTGATGCTTTGACATTAAATGTTAAAACTCATGGTTATAACTATGCTCCAGGATCTGAAGTTATTGTATATGTTATAGGATTTATTTCAAACCCTTATATACTTTGAATCCTCACTGCAAATTGGCAGATAAAAAATTAAATGAGACAATAATAATTGAAACCAATTTTGGTAGATCTAATATAACTACCAGAAGATCAATTAAATGGGATGAAATAACTTTTCCTGATAATTGGCAAATAGAAAGGGCCATGAGACCTCGACTCGTTATACGAGACAAATTTGTTAAATGTTATGCAGGACTCAGAAGGATCTGTATCTTTAAACTTTGGTAATAACGATAGGTTAAAAGATGTTTCTAGATCATCAACCCCAAGATCTTGTAGATCTTTCATATCACCTTTAGATCCAGATATCCCTGGACCCTCAAGACTTTTTGAAGAAAATCTTGGACCTTCTAGGTTATCCACTTCTTATATAAAAGAAGATAGAAAAGATGATAGCAGTAATGAGTCTATCAAGGATAATAAAGTTGATGGATTAAAATTGCACGATGATAATATATTAAGAGCCTTTAATAATAAAAAGGACCCAGAGACTATGTCTCAAATGAGTTACAATTTTGGTAATGGATAGTAAACCCAAAATAGATTTTACTCCTGGCTCAATAGCCAGAAAAATTATTAGTAATGAATTTAAGTTACCCAGATGGGAAGCTTTTAGAACATGGTTATTTCAGAATTTTGATAAAATTCAACAAAAAGAATTTCAAAAAGAATTCTATGAATTTTGTGAATTACACAATAAAATTATATATTTTGTTCCTTGGTTTTATTCAACCTATATTCAAAATTATATTAATATTTTGGAAAGAAATTATAAACTAACCAATGGAAATATTATAAAGGATGTTAATCCTCCATTAACTGAATTCAAAGTAGAAAATTGTGATTTTCTAGCTTTATCAAAATTATTTGAAGATGATACTTTAAATATTACTGTTAAATAGATATATATATATATATATATATATATATATATATATAAAGTAATATAATTAATTAAAGCACATGAGCTTTTCTTAGTTTTATAATAATATTATCACAAATATAACAATTTATTTCATATACTAAATTATGTATTAGAAAAACGTTAGCATCTAATTCTCCCAAAATACGGAAGGCAAGAAGAACTGATTCTGATTCAGCTTCAAAAGAAAAGAGTCTCACCCACCATTCATTCCCTCACATAAATTGCACATGACTTACCTACAGGTGTGGGCTCCGTTCTATTCATGTGAAATGGTTGTAGGATCAGTCCAGAAGGACGATCCTAGGATTGAGTGAGAGCTCTGTTCAATTTATTTGAAGAGTTGTAGGATCAGTCCCATAAGAACGGTTCTAAGATTGAGTGACTCATTTAAAAAAAAATGTGCCTTAAAAGCTCTTCTACTTTGGATAAGAAAAAGGAAATAAATGTCAATTTGTAAATTATCTGCTTTTTTCCTTGAAATCCTTGGACCATTTTCTTTCTTTTTCATTTCAGGAAAGAATTCCTTCTTTTTCTTTTTTCTCATTTGGATAAGAAAAAGCAGACAGACGTTAATTTGTAAATTATCTGCCTTTTTCCTTGAAATCCTTGGACCATTTTCTTTTGGGGCCTAAAAAAACCCAAGATATTTCATGGAAATAGATTTGTACCCTAAAGTTTTTGTTTCCCTATCAACCACCACGTCTTCCGTGTGGAACACCTTTTAATTTTGTATGGTGAAAACACATATTAGTTGTTAAATCAAAAAATTTGACGACTGAAATTATTTGGGTTCCAATATTTATTATGATCCTAACAAGTATTAAAATACAAATGATCTCAGTCTTCAAATTTTTTGATTCGATGATTAACATGTGTTTTGCACATGTGATACTTTTCGTGCACATGCGGTACTTTTCGTGTTCTGCACCCAAGTCGGACTGACTATCAATTGCTCACTCATATCTTTTTACCTATGAGAACTCGAATCTAATTTTTATCATGTTGGTTATGGTATTAACAATTACTCTGTTAATACTTTATTGGATTAATTTTGATCGTCAGGTCGTTTGAATCGACGACTAAGATAATATTTCTAGAATAATGAACATTTACCTCATTCACAGGGCCGTCTCAATCATTTTGAGAACCTATACTAAATTTCAAAATAAAGTCATATACTATCGAAAATATGAACTATTATTTAAATATAACAAAAAATAAATAAATCACTACAATGGTATCAGAATTGTTGTTCTTCAAAATATACTCAAAAATTCTGAAACATAGAGAAGTGATGGTAGTCAAAAAGTTTAGCGAGGAAAAAGAAGGAAATAAGAAAGACAAAAAATAATTAAGTAAATAAGATGGATCATCAGAGATTTTGATTTAATCGAAAAAGAATACTATAAATCAAAACATTTATTATTCAGCTCGAGAGGCCTCAAATCCAAAAAAAAAAATTAGGACCTCTAATTTTTAATGACCCCGTTCAATTGAGCATTTCACACTCTTCTTGAATTTGATCCGCTCCTGCTCATTCGTGAGATCAAATGACCTGATCAAGGTTATCAAAATCGCGAGTTAGATCGTACAATCGTACGATTCTACAATCCGGAAGGTATGAATCGAATTAAAATCTTAAAAACCCGCTAGAGGATAAGATCGTA
Organism: Vinca minor; assembly: GCA_026122235.1. NCBI lineage: Eukaryota > Viridiplantae > Streptophyta > Magnoliopsida > Gentianales > Apocynaceae > Vinca > Vinca minor. The sequence goes on from JAOCZM010000142.1 coordinate 6,255,019, forward strand.
TAGGATCGTCGATACATATCTTAAGATTGTTGGATCAGGCGATTTGGTGCGATTCAATTTGTCTTCGTTCAGTCAGGTAGACGGGTCGTTTTGGGTCCCCTCAGTTAAAAGATAAAAGTATCCGGTTTAATTCAACTCATGCCTCTCAACTTCATCATGTTTGTTTCTCATGGCTGTGCGGTCGAATTTCGACTTCAATCAAGGATCAGTATTGATTAGCTCTCTTATTCCCCATCCTCTTATGTGAGTTTTATATGAAAGAATATCATTCGGTCCTATATTGAATTGGTATTATAATTTATAAAATTATAATGAAATATTATTTAACTAATTTTATAGCATATTTCGATTCATGCTACGATCTCGTGTTTACGAATTTTCGAATCTTGAGTCATAGTTACTATTTTATAACATACATAAATTAAATATTGGAATTGATTCTAAGTTTGTTATCGATTTACTCAACTCATGCTCAAATATTAACTACACTAATATTGTTCTTGAGCACGGATTTCTAATGTCACAAATTCAAGAATGCAGCATTCATCACATCTTCAGGGAAGCCAACTCAGTGGCTGATAAATTAGCTAAGCATGCTTGTTCTCTCCCTTGCACAACTTGCCAGATTTTCAATACTTCATCGGATTTTGTCCAATCATACTGGCGGAATGACAAGGAAGGGAAACAATATATTAGATTTCGGATTATAAAATAGTTTGTCTATCATGTACTAGTTATGTATTTTGTTTCACAACTTCTATATCTGTACTCCTATTTCCTATATTAATATATCTCTTTTACCAAAAAAAAACCTTGGACCTATAATAAATACTATTTGAGTACCGCACTTCACCAGACTCCACCAGAAGACTAATTATTTGTACTGCTACCAATTATGACTTGACTTCTTCTTGACTGGTATGTAAATGGTCTCAAGTCTAGTCAAGAAGGCCGTAGCCCAGTGGGGCAGATCTTCGTTCGGGGACTGCGAGATCCTGAGTTTGATACTCTCCTCGTGTATGGGGCAATAATTTTCCTTTTCTGGTGAAATTTTCTCCTCCTGTGGTGAGGTAAAAAAAAAAAAATGGTCTCAAGTCTCAACTCTCAAGTATAATTAGGACATAAAGATAAGTTATTATAATGAACCTTATGAAAGTGCTATTTTTTTTCCTTTTTAATTTCAACTTTCATCTGATACCATACTTTGGAATCATCAAAAGATTTGATCACATGACAGCCAAAATTAAAGAAATTGTATTTTATAAGCCATATGGATCCTCAATACCAATTGGCAATTTAATATATTGATCTTATCCACCAAAATATGTCCCCTTCTTTTTAAATTTGTAAACAAAATATAAATTTATTAATTGAACACTTGAATTTAAAAAAAAAAAAAAAAAGTGTCTAGTTCCTAAAAGAACAAAAAAAAAAAAAAAAAGTGTATAATTCCTAAAATTTTGATTTTTTTTTAGTCCTCAAGATCATAGGGATCATTGGGTAAATGTATTAAGGGCTTCCACCAAACCGTCCCAAATAAGTCACTTGTCTTTTCAATCCATTGAAGGGCTTTCCTTCATCCAAAGCCAGAGCCAATTAGGCCTGCCCTTCTAAAGAATTTATTTTTTTAAAAAAACAAAAAATTCTATATCAGAAGTTAGACGCAGCAGAGCACATGAAAAACTTAACAAAAAATTTTGTTTTGGTCTTTTTGGTATTTTTTTTGTTCCAAGAAAACTATCTACACTACTACAAGAGAAAGGAAATACACAAGATTTGTAGGAGATATTAATAATAATTTGATAAGTTGGGGGTATATATATATCTAAACAAAGAGAAAATGCTCAAATGCATGATTGAAAGAAGAACACATTCATTCAATTCAAAAGATAAATAAAAAGTGACATTGATTGTTCCATCTATATATACAAAATTTACATGGTTAAGCCAATTAGGCAAATTCCGATATGACTATGGTCAAATACACAATGTGGTTCAGATTTATCCATATCAGTAAAAAAAACTATTTATTCTTTCTTTGCTAAATTTGGTTAATCCAAAAATGTAATCAAGCAAAGTCTTGTTGGTTTTTGGTAGACAATCTTTTCAAGAACTCATAGGTAGTGATCATAGTTGTAGCAGACAGAGACATTGAAGCCCATCTTGGACCTAAACCTCTATAACAAGCACTAAATCCACCTTCCTTAACTAAATCCCTCACTGTCTGAACAATCGTAGGCGGCGGCGGCCTACTCCGCCCATTCCCTTCCCCACCACCATCCAAAACCTGCAATCTTGTCTTGATTGTATCAAGTGGCATTGTAATCAAAGCCGAAACGCCACTCGCCATCGCGGCGCTCAACCCCTGAACCGCCACCATCGCCTTCCCACTTTTCTCATCTTTCTTGCAACAATGACTATCAATGGAACCCCAAATCAATCGATTAGCAACTGAATAAGACGCCCACCAAACAGCATTCGACGGGGCATATGTCAAGATCGAAATCCCGAATCCTCTGTATAATCCTCTGACTCCATCTGAACGCAAGATTTTCCTAAATGCATCAATCCCACCATTGTATCTCTTCAAAGAACGACTACTTCCTTGTACCATTAGTCTTTGGCTCACAACATCAATTGGTGTCCAAACCAATTGAGCAGCCATGGCAGAGCTTAATCCAGCAGCAGCATTAGCAATGGTGGAAGCTGATGTTTCTGAAAACCCCATTTGGACAGTGGCGATTCCGACATTGCTCTTAGTGATTTCGAGAGCTCCCATGTACAGAGCGCGAGCCGGAATCGTTCCCATTAGGGAAGTTCCGAATCCTCTGTAAAATCCCCTATAACCCTCGTTTCTTAAGATCGATTTAGCCATTTTTAGACAAGGGGTTTGGCTTAACATCACTTGCTGCCGAGTTTTTAACACCACGATTGGGTAAAGTGTAGCTGAAACACCTGAAAATAAAGCTGCCCCGAGTAAGAAAAACTTGGATTTATCAAGCATCTCCCAATCTATTTCGGCAGGAAGATGGATTCTTGAAGCTGATTCTTCCTCGGCCGCTCCTAAACTCATCTTCGCCACTTTAAATTTCTCAAAAAAGAAAGAGCTAATCCCACTACCTGTCCTGATCTATTCAACCTTGAAAATGATACTGGAAAATGCAAGAAAAAGTTAAGGATAATGAAGAATCTATAAACCAACTAAATAAAAAGAAAAAAGAATCCCAACCCACTTGAAGATTTCAAGAGTATTCAAAAGGGTCTAGCTTAAATCACTCAAAAAACGGGCCATATGATCTTTATATTTTGTGAAGTTTTTGTTCTAAAACAAAAACAGTGAGTTTTTCTTTATATTCTTGTGAATGAGCCGCCGCCAACGCCGATGTTAGAATTCAGTACTTTTTTCCCTTTTTCTCAAACAGATTTCAGAACGAAGATGAGTTAATATAAAAGGATCAAACATTTCCTCACCAAATCTGCCAAGTTCACCATTGAATTATTACCATGAAAAACAAAAAACGATCTCGATCGCTGGACACAGAAAACAGATAATAAAAAGAACTGAAACTACGAGATGAATCAGTAGCAGATGAGGGTTTCGTTTTAGAGAGAGAAAAAGAAAGATGGATATGGGTAGAGACTAGAGAGAGAAAGAGAAAGGACTGTAACTGAAATAGAGAAGAAAGCTGGCGGAAATTTGAGGTGGAGTTTATATATAAAGAAGATATGAGGGTTTTGCGGGGAGGATATGTTGGGTATCAAATCAAACCAAACTCAACTCAAATTTAATTAAATTTAGAGAAATTTTATCTTGGTTAGTGAGTAAATTTTTTTTTTTTTGGGTGGGGGGAAGGGGTACAGGAATCTAACACCAAATCACTGGCCAGCGTTGGAGGCTACCTGATCCCTATGTTAGTGAGTAAGTTTAAAACTTATACCCAGACCAATATATGCAATATAAATAGGATAAAAAATCAATTTACTTTCTTGTGAATTGGCATTTTTTGTCTACGTATATTGTACTTATTGGTTTGTATGTAAGTTTTAAACTTACTCACTAACCAAGGTAAAATTACACTTAAATCAGACCATATAACGATAAAAAATTTTACATGGGATTTTGTGTTAGTAGGATTTGGAATTTTTTTTTGGTGCGCCGTGATTATAGTGGAGAACGCATTAATTCAATACATATGAAATATTTTTTAATACTCTTCTTATTAACAGATTTTTAACGTTGCGACAAGTGTTTTTATCCTAACGAACACCAATTTTTAGGTATGTTATACATGTATTACGTAATCGATGTCTAAAAATCACAATACGTGTCTCCGTAAAAAAAAAAGTTTGACCGTTAATTTTTTTATCTAACGGCTCATAATGGCTAAAATTGTTCATTATATAATGAATTTGGGCTGTTATGCATCATAGTCGGGCCGAGGAGCCGATACTTTTTGTCGGACTAATCTGGTTGGAATTTAAATTTTAATACTCCCTTCATCCTGTGAAACCCGTAACTTTTGCTTATGTGTTATTTTACTTTTAATTTATTTGTGTGTGAATTATTGCGTAGGCGTAATTTATTTTGCGCGATTATGTGTTTACGTGTCTATTTATTTTTTTTGTCACGTGTTACTTTTTGTTTGGATACGTTTGTGAAGGGCGTTTCGTACACGTATCGTAATTGAGGGACCTAATAGTAATTCACCTAGAGAAGTAATTAGTTGGAATTGGAATAAAGAAAATATATAGAAAATGAAAATAAAAGGCACGAGAAAAAGAAAGAGTTTAACAAATTTTTGGTCTTGGGAATCGTGCCAGAAGCACAAAATCGAATTATTAGCCACTTTGATCATCAACGTTTTTTCATCAATGACTTTTGGTCAAAAATTCAAGTTTTTTAACTTATTTCATCATTAAACATTTTTCGGCCTGCCATTTTGGTCAAAAATGTTTTTTTTAACTTTTTTCATCACTAAAGTTTTTTCTATCTGCCATTTTGATCACTAAAGTATTTTCATTCTGCCATTTTGCTCACTAAAGTATTTTCATTCTGCCATTTAGGTCACTAAAATTTTTGACCAAAATGGCAGACCGAAAAAACTTTAGTGACCAAAATGGCAGAATGAAAAAACTTTAGTGATGAAAAAAGTTAAAAAAATTATTTTTGACCAAAATGGCAGGCCGAAAAGTAAAAAATGTTTAATGATGAAATAAGTTAAAAAACTTGAATTTTGACCAAAGTGGCTAGACGAAAAAACGTTGATGATCAAAGTGGCTAATTATTCCACAAAATCAGTAGAGAAAGATTTAAACGGCTATTAGCGGTGAACAACAGAGAGTTTTGGAGAGTTTTCTGTGAGATTTACTGAGAACTTTGAGAGGTCACCGAGGGAGCGATATCTGTCCGTTTTCAGCCTATTATATACCGAATCGAAGATAATCTTATAAGCTTCGAGTGAGCGCAGACGGCACATCATTCCGAGTCTCGAGCAAGAAGTTATAGCTCCGCGAGTAGAACTGTACACTGCTGTTTCAGATTTTCTGTTTTTAATTGTCTTCGTAAGAGGTAGGGACCTTTTCGTCATTTAATTCTCGCATTTATTTATGCACAGTAAAAGCGAATAAACTATTCTATTTACAAAATATTTGCATGAATTGTCTTTATTGTTTTCGATATTGTATAAGCTGTTTTGGACTTGATTTAAATGCGTTATAATCTGAATCGTAAATTGAATTAATGTGTTATTATACTTGAAATTACTTAATTCGTTATTGTTAAGTGTTATACGTGTAACGTGGATCGTAATTGGCTATTTTACGAACTTCCTTAGTTGTTTATCGTTTTGGTCGTCTTATTTGGTTGTCGTCGTTTAGTCTTTCTTGGTTTTGGTCGACCGAGTCGTCGCCCTATTTTGAGCTCGTGTCTAGAACCTACTAAATGACAGGACTCGTTCGAAAGGTATAAACGTGAACACAATGAGGTGCGAATTTGGTGATCCCGGGGATCATGCGTGGCACTTTATGGACCTTCACCTGATGAGGGAAAATCATTGGGACTGTAATGGTTTTGTGGAGTCCAAGTTGTTGGATGATGATACAATGTAGAATGAGTTCTTAAGGCGTGAACCCGTTCGTTCAGGGGGTGAAACTGAACCCAGTGTATATGAACTTCTTGGGGTCTTCCTAACAAGGCAAAGTGTTGGCCGTTACAGTTATTGTCGTATAGTCGTGACTAGATACCTGAGCTCGAAATGTGGGAAGTCGTGTCACAGCGGTAGCTATACTCGTAGTGTCTTAGCAAGCATACAATTCGTGCGTACCGTTTGGACAGAGCACGGTGCCCTTCGTACATTCGGTTGTATAAGTGCTTGGACATGAAGAGCGTGGTTATTTAGCTTATTTGTTATCTTAACTAGTTATTCGTGTCCTATTTGATACTTGTGATTGTCGGTCCCCTATCGAGCACCCGGAGGCTCGATCCCATCCGCTCTATCGTGCGGTGAGGATGAGCAGTTTGATGATATTATTGAAGCTTGGGAAGGGGACCATGATGAGTGATTCATAACCAACTTCAATTAAAGAACTTAGTTTATTTTATTTACTCGTTTTTACTTGGAACAATTTATTTATTATTAGTATCGTTGAACAATTTCATTTGTAATAATTAGTTTCCGCTGTTGAACTCTTATTTCGGATATTTCATAATTGAATTTCTTTTTAGTAACTCTGTTTGTCGGCTTTGGTGTTTCATTAACCAATGAGACACTGCCATGTCATCGACCCTGGTTACGGGGTGTGACACATCCTAATTTGAATGTTTCATTTGTTTTATTAAGATGTTTGGAATTGACTTTTCATTTTTAAATTAAGTTAACATTTCAATGCAAAATTTCAATTGTATCTCAAGTATGGATGGCAATGGGGCGGGTGAGGGAGGAGACTATTGTCTCCAGTCCCAACCCCTATTCCTCCATCTGATCCCCCCTGGCACAGGTCTGCTACTGGGGATAGATGGTGATCCCATCCCCGGATCCGGCATGGTCAATCTCAACTGGGAAAAAATACTTTCCCCTCCAAATTATGGTTGTCGGTCAATTCAACTAGATAAAGTCATTGAACTTTTGACAAAATCTTCCAAATATATACAACCTTTAAAAAAGAATACAAAATTATAAACAACAAATCTTTAATATATAAGGATTCCTTTCCTTTTGTATAGATTCTATCATCTCTAAGGATTCCTTTCCTTTTTATCTCGACCATATATTTTGGGAAGAATATAAGGTTGTTGCTCCCTTCATTTATACTGCATGGAAAATCTGGTACAACAAGAATAAAAAAAATTTCGAGGGTAAGAAGAAGTTGCTAACATCCCTAATCCTAAATAAAAATTATTTTTTCTTAAATTTTAGTTCAAGTCAGATGAGATATTCAAATACGAAGGAATGCAGTAATTCCTATTGTCTGCTGATAGAAAATACTGTAAATTTGCGATCTAAGTCGCTTTGAAGATGCCAGGAACCCACATGGTCAACTTAAGCATGTGCCAATGAGGCATTGGTCTAGTCGCCATGGCTGAGGCTTCATGACGTAGAGGTCATGAGTTCGAATCTATCCCCGCTTCTTGAATCCCCTATCTCTTGTAATAGATAAGTTTCTCTCCCCCAATAAATAAATAAAAAAATTTTTAAAAAAAACTTAAGAATGTATTGAAGGGTCATATTGTGACCAGTTAAGTTAAAATCAATTTAACCCCGAGCTCTGAAGCAGCTGGTTGGAGTTGCTTAAGCTGACGTTGTTGACGAGGGATTTTCCGCGGCTGAGAGTGCCGTTTAAGAGCAGTATGGGTTAGGCTCTCCCCTGTTGAGCAGTAACGCTGCGGGCCAACCGTGAGGCCGAGTCCGGATGTAATCACCACGTTATCGGTGGAGATACTGGATGCCCCCAAACGGGTAGAACAAAAAAAAAAGTTAGAATCGATTTGGCATTTCTGTCTGATTTGGAATTCGGATTTTGATTGGACTGATAAGGAACAAGAAAATCAGCGGTCCGGCTCCTATGCGGAACAGGGATTATTCCGCATGTGCGGAACAATCTCAGCCGTCGGATGGGATTTTGAACGGTCCAAATCTGGAGAGAGAAAAGTTGCGGTTGGACTTAAAATATTAAAAAAAATTCTCTCCAGATCTGGACCGTTAAAAAATCTCATCCGACGGCTGACAGCTTGTCCCGCACATGGGGAACAAAAATCTATCCCGCATAGGAGCCGGGGCGGAAAATCAGGTGCGGACGGTTAGTGGTTTACTGCTGTCTTGCGGCCCTCTGATTGATCCAAAACCGTGGGTGATGATGAGTAAGTGGGTCTGATCTGATCTGATCTGATCAATGGGCTATCATTAGAGTAATTGTGGGTATACCCCTTTTTGCAGCTCCAATTGACTACGGTTTTTACCAAAAAGACTACGGTTTTATATCTAATGTAATAGAAGTGTTTTGTCTTCTACCCTTTTTACCGGAACACTTCTGATATGGACCGGGTTCACTGGACCATGCGGTTTAGATTTGACCACATCACTGCATTTCCTTCTCTCCTCATTCTGCAGGGATGTGACCAAATCTGGACCACATGGTCCACATGGACCCGGTCCATATCAGAATTTTCATTTTTACAGTGATATGTGGTTAGTGATATTTGTTCTTTTAAAGTAAATTGCTAAATAAGAAAAATACAAAGTAAAATATTTGGTTAATTTTGATATGTACTATATTTCCATGTATTATCTGATTCAGATTTATTCATCAGTCTGATGTGGATAAATTTGAATTACATGATCCATATCAGAAAAAATCAAAATATTTTACTAACAAGAGTGGCCCAAGTGCAAAATTCGATACGTTTATGATCTCGGCCCAACTATAGTGCAGAACAATCAAAATTCAGTAAATACTAAATAATTTTGATAGTTCTGGACGATTGATTAAAATTTCCACGGTCCAATTTTTTTTTACAATGACACGTGTTGGTATATTCAAACATTTATTACGTAAGACAGATGTTATATGTCTAAAGACATGTGTTTATCAAAATAAAACACATGTTGCATATTTATTACATGTTTTCATGAAGAAAAAACATATGTTACATTAGATTTAACATATATGCAAGAGAATACAACACATGTCCAAAAAATATTTTATATGTACAGAATTTAAAGCGTTGTCATAATTCATAACACCATATTTGACTGGTAGGCCCCTTCCTCCATTCTTAGTACCCTCAACCTCCTACACAATAAAAGGCGATACCCACGCTCACAAGGCTCCCACCTCCCGATCTGATAGGAATTGTGGAGGATGTAAATCAAGGTGACCCAGTGGTTCGATGGGAGGCATTGTCTTAGCCCCTCGCAAGGAACCACCCCCACATTGGGGGTTGAAACTTCCACACTGCGGCTATCAAAATTCGAATATGCGCCCTCCTACACAATCTGCCACCCCCGAACCAATTAGCTTACCTTGCAGATTAATACCCTCAACCTCAACATCACCCGAATAGAGTACGTATCATACTTCTTCTTTTTTCTATATAGAAACGATGAAGTAGTCGTGTAGAATAGTTATTCACCTCGTAAAAAATAATAACTTATTTACCATTTTATATGTGCGAAAAAATGTGTGTTGCTCGCCTAATTTTGAAGCCCCTCTACATCTCCTTCCATGATTGTAGCATTAGAGACAAATTGTTATAAAATGGATGAAATTCTATAATGAATTTCACCACAAAACTAAAACATAAACTAAAGAGAATGAACAAAAGACAAGAGATGGTATAAGTGCTTCTATATTATTCATATATCTTTTTTACATCAACAAAAGCTCTCTATTTATAGGGATGAAAAATATAGGTTATGAAATCTCTCATCAATAGGTAGATTAGTGGACTCATCAATGGGAGGTTATGGACTCCTTGTAACTCCTCTATCAATGGGGAGTTAGGGGATCCATAAAGTAGAAGGGGTTATGGAATCCATGATGACTCAATTATTTGATATTTCATAACACTCCCCCTTGGAGTCCTTAACATAAAGAATATGCCTCGTTAAAACCTTACTAGAGTAAAAACCCAGTGGGAAAAAAAAACTTCTCTAGTGAAGGAAAAAGAGTACACCCTTCTTTATATTTTACTCCCCCGTTGACTAGATCTTTTAAGAATTAAGATTATTGTACCGACACATGCCAATCTTATAAATCAACTTCTTAAAAGTTGAAGTCGGTAATGTCTTAGTGAATAAATCTTCTGGATTATCACATTATAGCAAATCGATTTCACCTCCTTATAAATGAAAACTTAGTGAAATTCAATCTTGTCATGTATCCCTTTTCAATTAAGTTAGACAGGCTGTATTATTCTCATACAATATCATAGAGATTTCTCCCTCTGATGAATCATCGAAACTCAACCATAAGCGTCATCCACTTGCAAAGAATTTCATTACAAATAAAATATCAGGACAAATAGTATTTTCAAGATACATTAGTGCTCCAATAACACTAAATATGGCACTTTAGGACCAAGCAGTTCTTCATTCTTCCTTTCACGATAGCGAGTGATATTTAGTAATATATAACGATTAGACAAATACTAGGATACTTAAAGGATGTTCTTTGTCCATATATATATCATCTTCTGAATGTCTAATTGTAAAATCAAGAAAAATCATGAATTTCTAAAACCCGAGATCATAATTTTTCCTTCAGCAATCACTTGCTACTATAACATATTTAGGATGAACATCTTGATAAATCTAGTCATTTCTTTCAAGGATCTTATATGCTAAGACTTAAGATAACAATCACGGTTCAGACATGCTCCTTAGCTGTATAACTCATACATTATCCTACTTTCCACATATGGAGACATCTACTTATAGAGTCTATAAATGCATTAGGCTATGTATATGCAATCCTTTGCAAAGGAATAAGTTATGAACTTCTGGTTCATTAATGCCTAATGCGTAGATTAAGATAATGAAGTTCCTAAATAAATTCCTTTACATTGCCCATTTTCTCCCCCTCATATGGATATCACTAACTAATAATGTTTATTAGCAAATTAGACATTTAGGCATCTTTCATCAATAGACAAAGAATTGTTTGTGGCAAATAACTAAATCCGATCCAAATTTTCCTTATACATGGACATTGACACTATCATATAATTTTTGATAGATTTTCACTAAGGAAATAATGTTACGTTCTTCATGAACAATTTACGGATATGCTTCAGGCATATCAAATCATTCAAAGACTTCATATATGTGCCAAGTATTCTTTACGCTATTAAAACACAAACATACTTGCATCCACCACCTGATAATTTCTTTCTTTCTTTCTAACCATTGCCAAACTTTTAAGAAGAGCATTCCACTAGTAGTGACGTTTACATTTTTATAGTTTGCATTGTTGTCCCGCTATCCATACACTTCAAGTGTACATGTTAATTGTTCGGACTTTTCATATTTCTCATGCGAACTCATATATAATCTATTTTGGCTAATTTTCTCGAAAATCAAAATTTTGTTTCTGCAGACTTTGAATCTAAATCCTCATTTTAGATTCACATTTTATGCGCATTAATACTTATCATATCTTACACTTTCGCAGTTTCATAGTTCCCAATCATGACATTATGTAGAGATCTCATTATCTGAACTTTCAGGGTACCTGAATCTCTCCTGGAGATATTACATTGATCATGTCTAGGGAATCCTCGACTTTAACATATATATGTCTACCATATACAACCATCTAAACCTTTACTCCTTTTTATATGCGAGGATTTTTTTTTTTTTTAATATTTGGAACCGTCTAGTCTCCCACACTTCAATTGTGTCTCATACTTATCAGCAGTGGTAGATCGCCCTTCAAGGACGTCAAATAGGAGCCTTCTTAGCCGGATTTTGGTCAGTAAATATGTCTGGCTTATCCTTTGAACTTCTGGTTCAAAGTATATGAGGATCAAGATGAGACACAAACTCATATTTTTATCCGGTTATACATTAAATCTCTCCTCTTGAGATTTCTATACCCAAGATATATTCTTAACATCTTTAAGGTCCCATATTACTACTTTATTGGTGGTGACTACTACTTTGTAGCGCACATTTAACTCTTAAATGGGAGAGGGAAAACTTTAGTTCCTGACCAGAAACTAATTTAATAGAGGAGAATTCACAGTATTCTTGTTGGAAAAATACGAGCTAATGTTACAAAATAATCAGTATCAACAAGGTCAAGGCACTTATGGTTCTACCAGACCATTTAGTGTATAAAAATATTCTACCAAATTTTTATATGATGACACCAGTATAGTCGAGACAAATTATGTCATTTGTTGAATATAAAATTTGAGCTCATTATCAATATATCACAAACTTCAGGTTGCGAGTCGATCGACTATTTATTCAATTCTATTCAACCCCGAGTTGTACTGGTTATATCCTTATATCAATTTTCCTTGAAATAAGTAGCACAAAAGAATGCATCGGATAAGGAAACTTTTGGTTCCTTCATTTTCCATGAATTTTTAAATATATTTCGTATTTTTGTGACCCGAGATGGCCTAACCGGTCATTCCAACAATTAAATCGGTAAACTTCAGGTTTACTTAATAAAATATCTTAACTAAATAAATTTTGTGGCAATATAAGCCAATAAAGACAAATGACGATTTTTCTAATATAAATTTATTCTCTTAAATAATATTAGTAATACACAAAAATTTTAAAACTTTACTCAATCCAATGTCTCCAAATAATCTTCACTATGAAAAATATCAAAAAAAAATCTCTAAGAGACTTTATGGAGAGTCGTGTATTTACATGTTGATATGTAACCCTTTAGTTCAATTAGCTCTTCTGGAGCCTTTAAACAAATAATTCTTCTGGAACTTGGTATTTGACACTTATCCCGAATGTGTACATATTATATATTTATTATTCTTGAATGTAAAACAAACTAAATAACATTATAATATGTGAAATTAAATATGTAATATATAATTGACAAAATCTAATACAAATATATAATTAAATGTTAGTAATCATGATCTTGGTATCTTCCAACTAACTTTGAATTTTTTTTATTTACTTTGAGCCATTCATCTTATTGATAGAACATGTTCTCCACTCCCATGTTGAGATCTTTTCATCCCAAGTCCGCCAACTGTTATTTTTTGTGATCTTTTGCAATTTCCTTTTACAAGCCGTGATCTTATTTCCCTTTCTTTTATCTGGCGACAAAAATATGTTGCATATGTCCAACATACTACAGGTACGTGACAAAATATATCTTATCAATTTTTTCATTAAGTGTTGGAATCATATATTCTCTTCCATCTCTAATTATTTTCTCACTTCGGGTGAAAAATTATTTTTTATTGAACTTAATGAGTCATGTTTAACATGGTCCACTAAAATCATGACATGAACCAAAATTATTTCATAAATGAATCATATATTCTAATTCATTCACTTCAGGGAATGACATAAAATAAGGTGGTCGAAACTTTTAATATATCATCGATAACTCATTTTCTCAATTAATCTCAAGAAGATATACTCATAATACTTTCATATTTTCTAATATATTTATTCTCAATATTGCTACTTCTGGAGCATATTTGAGGTATGAGAAAAGAGTTACATGTCATATTTTCTCCAACATGAAGAAATTATATACATGATAAATCTTGATATATTCAAAATTATGAGCTACAATGATATTTGTTCACAACTAGCATTTTGCATCAGAATCAACTTTTTGTGATTGTATATTTTCTCAAGATTTGTTAGCAATCAATTAAGTGGCTTTGATGCTTTCCAATGGTATCTTCAAGACCCATTTTCTCCAAATGGATTTCATCATCCATGATAGGTAATATCTCTCGTTGATCTCAAGAATTGTAAATTCAAGTTTAGCAAGGTTAGCCATTAAATTAACCTTTAGAATATAAACAACTTACCTTAACCTCTTCCCTCAAGTCTTCAACCTCAATAATAGGTTCATTATATTCAAGATGCAGAAAATCATATACAAAACTCAAATACATATATGAACATAACGATTCGGCCTGAATATCTACCAAGGAGATAAAAAGTCTCACAAATCTAATCAGTTAACGGTAGAGTTTCGTGTTGATAACGTGTTATAAAATGGATGAAATTCTATAATGAATTTCACCACAAAACTAAAACATAAACTAAAGAGAATGAACAAAAGATAAGAGATGGTATAAGTGCTTCTATATTATTCATATATCTTCTTTACATCAACAAAAGCTCTCTATTTATAGGGATGAAAAATATAGGTTATGAAATCTTTCATCAATAGCTAGGTTAGTGGACTCATCAATGGGAGGTTATGGACTCCTTGTAACTCCTCTATCAATGGGGAGTTAGGGGGATCCATAAAGTAGAAGGGGTTATGAAATCCATAAAGACTCCATTATTTGATATTTCATAACACAAATTTGATTCTTTAAAAAAAAAAAATTAGACAATGATATTCTGTTGTTTTAAGTCAAAGGGGGTAACACGGTGAAGTGAAATTCAAATTGATTCTTCTCATATACTGTTAAAGATCCCACTTCGACTAGTTCGTGTGGATATTTGCAATATATAAGGCTTGGGCAATCCTTCCCCTCTTGTGGTACTTTTTTAGGGATTGAGTTAGGCCCAAGTCCATTTTTAACCTGATATCAAAGCCACCTCGACTAGTTCATGTGGATATTTGCAATATATAAGGCTTGAACAATCCTCCCTTTTTGAGGTACCTTTCAAGGGATTGAATTAGTCCCAATTCCATTTTTAACATATGCATATGGTAAAATTTAATTTGCGTAGTAATATAAAGAATCATGATTTTATTCACAAATAAAATTAACAACAGGAAATCATAGGGCCATTACATCAAACACCTTTTTTTCTATAACGAAGATTAAATCAAATAATCTCATACTGACGTCTCTTTGAAGCTAGGACGACCTCGTCTTTTTTTTTTTTTCTGAATAAATTTAGTTTCCATTAATCACAAATAGCCGAAGCCATTACAATCAAAGGAAAATACAGAAAGTAAAAGTTATACAATGATTTAAAAAATCACGATAACAGACAAAAGACACACCCAATAAAACTTGAATGGTTAGGAAAAACAATTAGAAAAACTAGCCAACTGACGACCTCGTCTCTTTGCTTCAATTTTCACAAGCTAGGACGACCTCTCTATAAACTGTTTATCAATCAATTCGAATAGAAACTTGCCTATTCCTATGATCTTGAATACCAATTCTTGAACCAAATTTCTTCAAACCACCTCTATTAATCCATTTTTGGATTAATCTAATTGTATTTCCAAGCAACAAAAGTAACATAACAAAACACCAAACCGTAACGGAAGTCTCAATAACATGGCTCAATGTTTTCCTATGATCTTTAGGAGTAATCATCATAATCGAAATCCCATAAGTTAATGCCACAGAAGTAATCGTAAGCCACATTATAACCATCAAAAACCACATAAAAAACCGTCTCTTGAAAGGTAAACCACTGATTAGTAACAAAATTGTACTGAGAGATGAAACCAACGCTATTGTATTAGATCGGACGAAATATCTGTAGTATTTTTTATGATAATGAGCCATTATAGCTTCCCCTGCTCTGTGGGGTCGCGGCAGGGGAGGCGGCGACATTATACCTTGAGGGTTATTATTATTTGCTGGAAAAAAGTCTTCTTGCCAAACGCCTCCAGCCGGGTTCAACCCGGCTTGGAAGGCGAAGGTCGCGATTAGGGTGGCTACTATCATAATTGCATCTCTTTTTTTGTCTAACCATCCAGTGTTTGACATTTCCTTGGATCTTAAAGCTCTGGATTCTTCAAGAATTTTTGCAATTTCCGAGTTCTGGTTGTCGTCACAAAGGTCTAATGATGTTTTACCATTGGCATTCTTTTTGTTCACATCTATGTTGTTGTCTACCAAGCATCTCACTGTCTGCAGAATTTTGTATTTTTTTCAATTCGATTACAAAAATTCCAAAAAAAGTAAAAAGCGTTCACGCCCCTTAAACTATTTCCTTTTTTGGTTTTTGACCCTCAACTAAAAACGGTAAAGTTTTACCCTAAACTATTTCGCTTTTTGGTTTTTTATCTTCCATCCATATTCTCCGTTACATCATAACAGAAGTCCAAAAAATGGGGGCATTTTTGGGCAATCTGTATAAGATCCTAAATTTTTTGTTTTTATAAAAAAAAAACCTATTATTTTGACGAAAAAGAAGAAGTCGCCGGTGAGAACAGTAACAGAAGAAGCCGGATACCACTCCTCTTCTCCAGCCACCAACTGTAAATTCCAACCTCTAAAAAAAATCTTAAAAGTCCATTTTTCCCCTTAAATTTAATTCTATTTATTATGAATGATATGATTTTTTCCCAAAATGCCCCCATTTTTTGGACTTCCGTTATGATGTAATGGAGAATATGGATGGAAGGTCAAAAACCAAAAACCAAAATAGTTTAGGGAGTAAAGCTTGACCCTTTTTAGTTGAAGGTCAAAAACCAAAAAAAAGAAATAATTTAGGGGCGTCAGCGTTTTTTACCCAAAAAACTATATATTACCTAGTTAAAGTAATCAATCATATGAAACTCGAATGGAAAGGTATGGTGGAGATGAACATTCTAAACTTTCAACTACTAATCAAACCTCTTAACAAGGGCTTAAGTTGAAGAGAGGTGAACCCTACTAATGACTTCATGTCCCGTTGAAACGTGATACATGGGTCTGATAACACTCACGAACACCTATTTGACCACCGAACTAGAGATGATAGTAAATTGTTAGATCCATACTTATATATCTATCAAATCTTTCATTCAGTAAAAGTTAGATGGTAGTCCTTATGTTTCTTAATATAAGAGTTTTCAAATAATTTAGTAAATTTTAAAAAGGAAAAGACAACTAAGAATATGACATGATTCAAGTTGTATAAATATAAAGTTCTACTTTCGTCCCAAATTGATTGTAATGTTTCACTTCTCAAGACATCCCAAATTGATTGCTATGTTTCAAAAATTAATGTATATTTATTGTTACTTTTTCAATCATATCCCTAATTTATTACTCAATTAACCTCTAATAATAACCTTTTAGTAATTGATTAAGGGGTATTTAAGACTTTTTAGTCATATTAATTGCTTTCCAATCATTTTATTAATTCTGATAAAAACTCCAAATATAACAAACAATTTGAGACGGAGGTAGTAACAACTTTAGAAAAATAAACATAAAATTGAAAATGATGATAGTCCCAACAAAAAAAATTACCTCAATTTGTTGATCAAGAACAGCCAAATGCAATATAGTAATGCCTTCATCATTTGTAGCATTGAAGAAATCCAAATCATTAACAACCTCAAGAACAATCTTCAAAGCCTCCAACTTATTATACTTAACACACAAATGCAAAATAGTCCCTCCTCCATCAGTCTTCTCCCTAGCAGCCAAAGGCCTTTCACCAATCAAAACCTTCAAAACTTCCCCTTTCCCTTTAATGGCTGCAATATGTAAAGGGTTCATTCCATTTCCGTCGCGTGCGAAACAAATCTCAGTATTTTCATTCAAAATTGTCTTAACAAAATCTAAGTGCCCAAAAAATGCACCTAAATGAAGAGGAGTTTCATTTGGACATTTCAAAGTGGATTTATCAAGAAGAAGTGGATCTTCTTGAAGTAATTGATTGAGCATTTGGGTATTTCCTTCAATTGCAATAGCATTAAGCTTTTCTAATAAATCCATTTCTTTTGTAATTTGTTTTGCCCTCTCTTTCTAAAAGAAGAAGGAATTTATAAAGGGAAGGGTTGGATATTAAATTCATTGAAGTCTTCTGCTATGTTGTGTAGGTAGGTGGGGAATTTAATTTTATTTAAATTTTTGACTTTTTCAAGATATTAATAATAAGAGAAGTTTACAAGTTGGTTCGTATGTCATGTCTTTACTCGGTTTCTTTATTCCATTGGTGAACTCACACAAAAGGAAAAAGACAAAAGGAGAAAGTTATTTGGAAATCACTGATTTTATTATGATTTTCTAAATCATTGTATAATTTTTATTTTCTTGTATGTTTAAATTTTCCTTTGATTGTAATGACTTCGACTATTTTGTGATTAATGAAAAAAAAATTTCATAAAAAAAAAGGAAGTTATTTGGAAATCTCAACGCAAAATTTATCATAGAGTTCTAAGGTTTAGGGTATTCTGTCCATAACCTATATCTCATTCTCTGTTATATTTATAGGTGACTGTCACGTGTTTCATTTTTCTCTTAAAATTTCACCATTTTCTTCAAGTATAAATTTTTTTATTAAAAAGAAAAAAATAGATATTAACAGTTGATTATTAATAGAATAAGAGATACAACATATATTGAGATGGACGATCTGAACCAAACCAACCCAAAATTCTAGTGTGTACAATATGTTATTGTCGGCCAAATAAATCGGGACAAATCGTTTATCCCCGTACATGTCTATATCACCCAAAATTCACCATGTGGTAATTTCTTTCAATTTCCTATACTACGTGATAAATTGTGAGTGGTTGAGAACAAATATAGAGATATATATGGGAAAAGACGATTTTTTGCTCAAATAAACTACTATACCGTAGAATTTGTTAGAAGCCTTCTTGCTAAGAAATAATTAAAGTAAACTCGACCACACTTTCTCTACTTAATGTATTGGAGAGAAAAAAACAATTAAAAAAAACATTTTTTTAGTGACAACGGATACTTATATATATAACAGACACATCAAATGTGAAACAAAGTATCATAAAATTGGAAATAAGATGAGGAAGCCAAAGATGAAAGGGGCTATATTTAGCAAAAAAAAAAGATGAAAGGGGCTAGAAAGCACCAATAATGCCCCTACACCTGAAATATCTACTCCATGAAGCCAAAGTTCTTTTAAGTCTCTTTGATGTTGTGGACCAATATTTCAAGTGGAGTCTATTTATTACAAAATAAAAATAAAAATTTAAAAAGGATTTTCTTATTGGGCTCAAATCATTATCTTGTACTTAACCTGATGATTTTCTTATTGGGCTCAAATCATTTAGACCAACCCATTGTTTTGGGCTTGACCCCATCATTTAAAATCTTAAGAGTAAAAGAGTGATAGGCAAGGCTATTTTCCTAACCATAACTTAAAAAATAAATATAGAATAACTATTTAAGTCTACTTGAATTTCAATCCAAATACCTTTAAGTTTTTGCTCCTAATCAAATTTCCTTTCACTAATGGAAAAATATAAGACTTTTATTAAATGTTACGAAAAAAAAATTAATATACTTTTATAATTAAAATATCAATATTACTCTATTAAATATAATTTATATGCCACTAATTATATTTAAAAAAGTAATATTTGTAATTTAATTACAAAAATATTTTAATATTTTATTTCTTTATCTTGCAAAATGTAATAAAAAATCTTATATTTAGGAATGGAGGGAATAATAAATAAAAAAAAAAGACCAAGTTTGCATTTGTAAATTAAGAGAGAGTTGACACGGACAATTATGAATTCGAATCTTTCCCACTTTTAAAAATCTCTATTTCTTGTAATTAAGAGAGAATTATCAATTGGGACCGGTAAAAGAAGACAAGTTTCACTAAATAGTTATTCTCATCATTCATACTAAGCAAAGGATTACAGCAAAACATAATATAGAAAGAAAAAAAAACAAAGACCAGAGAATCTCCTAAAAACCTATCCAAATTATTATTCCATCTAAAGAAAACAGCAGACCAAACCACTAAAGAACCCATTACTGCAAGAAACCCATAACAAACCTTAAAAAAATCAAGCAATTTTAACCTCAATAGTCTTAGGTTTCTTTGGCTGAGGAGGAGGCAATTTGTTAACAGTAACAGTCAAAACCCCATCTTTACAAACTGCAGAAATTGAATCAGTATTTGCATTTTCAGGCAACACGAATTTCCTCATTAATTTCCCAATTCTTCTCTCCATTCTCAAATACTTAGCCGCAGCAGAACCTTCCTTTTCTTCTTCATCTTCTCTTTTTCTTTCTCCACTTATAATCAGCAAATTGTCTTCCTCCACCTGTACTTTGATATCCCCGGACTTCAATCCGGGCATATCCACCACGAATACGTACGAATTTGGGTATTCTTTAACGTCTGCTGGTGTCGAAGCCATTGCTTTAGCGTCTCGGACGTAGTTTCTAGAAGGTGCGTTGATGGATTTGTTGTCGGAAGATTCTTCGGAAGCGGCGGCGGCGTCGATTATGTGCTGAAGTGTGTTGAATAATGGCGCGTCGATTCCCATTAGCCTCTGATCCATCTTCTTCTTTTCTTGATTTGGGGAAAATTATCGGAAATTGAAGCACAAATATGAAACTGTGATTTTTTTATCTGGGGAGGATTGAACAAGGGAGGGGTAATATATAAGGGCTTGGAGGTGGAGGAGTTGTGGAAGTTTCTGGAAGGGAAAAGAACAATGTTTCTACTTCTTCTAGAAACGTCTAGCATGTCGGTGAATTTGCTGATAACTTATTCTTTAGGGAAAAAAGGATTTTTCTGATATTAACCATGTTCATATGGGCCTTGTGTGGTTCAGAATTAGTCACGTCATCACAGAATTGTCTTTGTGCTCATATTGTAGTGATGTGGTCAGTTCAGTACCACATGTGATTCCATCAACAAAAAAAAAATTACCACATGGTAGAATGGACCTAATATATATCAGAATTAAAAGATAGTTTTAGTTTGGGATAAAGTGTTTTTTATTATTGGAAATTTTGGTACTCAAGTTTATCATGATGCACTATTTTGATCCTCAAACTTAAAACTTAAGTGTGTAATCAAGAAAAATACGATTATGTCTCATCTCTTATTCTATTTAATGATAGTTATTAAATGTCTCATTTTCTATTTAGTTTTCCACTATCAAGGATGAATGTAGGAAAGAGGGGGTGAAGGTAGGAGTGGGCACTGTCACGGGTCGCACGAATATAGCATCTCTCAGTGACCGTGACACTGCTCGGCACCCTAAGTCGTTGCATGAAGTTACCATGTGGTGTGCGCCACAACAGCGTGCACGTCGCATGGCGGCCATGCCCCCAACCCGAGCGTGCACCATGTCTCGCCCCTAACCAGCGATGCAGAGCAACTCGCACAGCAATGGCGTCTCGGCCCATGCTGCAGTCGCCCTAGCGTGCAGCGAGAATCGTGGCAGCGGCGCCATCGAGCCAACAACTTGGCACTTGTCGTTTTGCATCCGGATGAGCTCCAAGTGAGCCCAAATTTGATGGGTCACATTTTGACAACATGTAGAAGATAATGCACGAGCTAGTTTGTAATTATCATGTGTATAGCATAAGTTATAGTTTTCCCACCTCTTCGGAAAAAAGTGCTACACTCCTGTCATATGGGCAAATGCTTTTTAAGCACCTATAGGGGGAATAAAAATCTACACACATACAAGCAAGCAAGCAATTGTAATCTCATGCAAACGACTCCCCCTCCCCCCCCTCGTCGTATTGTACATTCAAACTCTGTAAATTTGCATTAAATTCAATGAAGTGATTTTAGTGCAATTTGTCCCGTGCCATTTATTTTGTGTTTATTTACGATTTTGCCATTGTGAAGCGTTTGTCCCTTTTCGATTATTTCAAAAGCCGGGAGTGACTTGGGGCTAGGAACCAAGGTCACTCGGCATCACGGTGTGTCTAAGAACCTCAAGAGACGACCCGTGACACTTGGTATCAGAGCAAGGTTGCTAGAACTCGGGACTAAGAAAAGCGATGGCAACGAAAACGAGAGGCGTGTTGGTTACGGATGATGCTACCAAGGCCAGACTAGATGCTCTAGAGGCCATGGTAAGAAAAGTGCATACCTTCTGCTATGGTGAAAGTGAGGAGGATGCCGAATCCATGAAGAGGAAGACGACTCTTATGGAAAACGATATCGGCGTGCAAAGTGGGGAACTAGAGGAAATGGATAACGCTACAAGAGAGTTATTCCATGTTACCCAAGCACAGGATGCTAAGCTGGTAAGCAACGAGGTAGCGACCGAGGAGATACGCTCATCGTTAACCAACAACACCAAAGCAGTGACTGATATGTAGGCTGCTTTGGAAGAGGTGAAGGCAGAGCTAGGGACGCTTTCCTTAGACATTGGCCGAGCCGCTGGAGAACGGAATGCCCCACAAGCTGCCTCGAAACTAAAGGTGAGAGAACCTAAGGCATTCAAAGGAGCAAGGGATGCTCAAGAAGTAAATAATTTCTTCTTCAACATCACGCAATACTTCAAGACGGTAGGTATCACCGAGGAGAGCATGAAGGTGGATACGGCTGCTACGTACTTGGAGGACGATGCGAAATTATGGTGGAAAGTCCAATCGACTGAGATGGAAGCCGGGCGGGTAACCATAAACACTTGGGAACTACTGAAAGAAGCTCTTAAGAAGTAGTTTTTTCCCCAGAACGTGGTCTATGAAGCTAGACGAAAGCTTAGAGAACTGAAGCAGGGTGGGACTATTCGAGAGTACGTCAAGTGCTTCTCGGCATGCTTACTACAAATTACTGACATGTCCGAGTCGGACAAGCTTTTTGTTTTCATGGAAGGTCTCAAACCGTGGGCTAAGAATGAGCTTACTCGCCAGCGTGTGCAGAACCTGGCCGATGCTATAACTATTGGTGAGGGCCTAGTAGACTTTCAGTCAGACGTGAGGATGGACAAGGAGAAGTCGACTACCTTCCAGACTAAGACGGGGAACTACAAGCCGTTCTGGTCGAACTTCACAAGAGGTGGGAGAGATAGGCCCTCCCCCTCTTTCGTGGGACAAAATCGAGGTGATGCCCCATAAAGGAATTACACTCCGAGACCATTCACTGGGTCGTGCTACAACTGTTCAGGGCCTCACCCATTGAGAAATTGTCCAACCTACAAGGGTGGACCTCTGGCGGCGAATGGTTTTCAACGGGGACCAGATACACCCCAAATGCAACGTGAGGAAGCATATCAGGACGAATGAGGTGCTGCTGGAGCACTAGCTAATGTGCGAACGGCCCAAGGCGGTCATGAAGCTTTAGGCACTCGATCTAAAAGCGATCCAGGATTGATGTACGTGGATGTGCACATCAACGGGATACCTATTCGAGCTATGGTGGATTCCGGCGCTACTCACAACTATATAGACATCTCGGAAGTGGAGAGATTGGGTCTAACTTTAGAAGAAAGTAACCGAACGGTGAAGGCCATAAACTCACCGCCTCAAACGGTTGCTGGAGTGGCGAAGGCAGTTAAGTTAAGTGTGGGGCCTTTTGAGGGGAGCACGGACCTCACCGCGGCCCGGATGGATGACTTCAAACTCATATTGGGTCTCCAATTTATGAGGGAGAATAAGACGCAAGTGCTCCCCTATGCTGATTCGATTATTGTTGACGGGAATGTTGTTCCCGTTATTGTTGGGAAATCGGTCAACCCCAAGCTGTCTGCATTCCAACTGGGGAAGGGCCTCACCTAAATTGGGAAGAGGTGGAGGAGAAGTCGGGATCTATACCACCGGTGGTGAAGCAGTTGTTACACAAGTACGAAGATGTCATGCAGGAAGAACTCCCTCGGCAACTGCCGCCAAAGAGAGACATCGATCATGAAATTGAGCTGCTCCCAGGCACGAAACCTCCTGCTAGGGCCCCTTATCGTATGTCTCAACCCGAACTTACTGAGCTTCGAAAAACAACTAACGGAAATGCTGGAGGCCGGTATCATCGTTCCTGCAAGGTCTCCTTATGGTGCCCAGTAATATTCCAAAAGAAGTCTGATGGTTCTCTTCACATGTGCGTGGACTATCGGGCACTCAACAAGATCACGATCAAGAACAAGTATCCTATACCTCTGCCGGCTGATTGCTTTGATCAACTGAGTCGGGCGAAGTATTACTCCAAAATTGATCTTCGTTCGGACTACAAGCAAGTACGCGTGAAGGAGGGAGATGAGATGAAGACCACTTGTGTGACGAGATATGGGGCATTTGAATTCCTGGTAATGCCCTTTGGGCTAACCAATGCTCCTGCAACTTTTTACACCTTGATGAATCAAGTTTTGAGAGACTTTTTGGACCAATTTGTGGTCGTATACTTGGATGACATTGTAATCTATAGCAACAGCTTGGAGGAGCATGTAGCACACCTGGAGATGGTGCTCGCTCGCCTCAGAGAAAACCAGTTGTATGCTAAGTTGTCCAAGTGCGCTTTTGCCCAACAGAGAATTGCATTCCTTGGTCACATCATTGAACCAGGATGCATTCGTATGGATGAGAAGAAGATACAGGCAATTGAGGAATGGCAGCCCCCGAAGAATCTGCACGAATTGAGATCATTCCTTGGGCTGGCCAACTACTATCGGCGATTTGTGAAGGACTATTCCAAGATAGCCTTACACTTGACCGAGCTTCTCAAGAAGAAGATGGAGTGGAATTGGGACTCGAAATGTCAATTGGCCTTTGAGAACCTGAAGAGACAAATGTCCACTGACCCGGTGCTAGGCCTACCAAACATGACTAAGCCATTTGCGGTGCATACTGATGCTTCAGACTTTGCCCTCGGAGAGGTGCTTATACAAGAAGGTCACCAGGTAGCTTTTGAGAGTAGAAAGCTGAGCGAGGCAGAAAGAAGGTACACGGTGCACGAGAAAGAGCTCCTTGTCGTAGTCCACTGCTTGAGGGTATGGAGACATTACCTATTGGGAGCTGCTTTTCTTGTGAAGACGGACAACACTGCGGTGAGCCACTTCATGACTCAGCCGAGACTAACGGGACGACAAGCCCGTTGGCAAGAACTTCTAGCGGAATTCGACTTCACGCTAGAATATAGAACTGGTGCAACAAATGTGGCCGCTGATGCTCTAAGCCGAAGGGGTGAACTAGCTCCATCTAGTCAACTCTCAGTTTTGGCTAGTAGCAAATTCTCCATGGGCATAAAAGAGGCAATTCGTGGATTTTTGCCAAATGACCCCAACGGACAACAACTTATGTCGATGGTAAGAGAAGGAAAGACTAAGATTTTGGGTCGATGATGGACTTTTGATGACACGGGGTCATCGTCTCTATGTTCCGAAGGGTGGACACTTGAGAAAAAGAATTATTAAGGAATGCCATAGTACACTGTGGGCTAGACACCAAGGAGAAAACCGCACGATGGCCTTGGTGGAAAGAGCATACTATTGGCCCCAGATGCGGGATGAGATTTCCGATTTTGTGAAGACTTGATATACGTGTCAGAAGGACAAGGTCGATAGACAAAAGAAATGAGGACTGCTTGAGCCTCTATCCGTACCAGCTAAACCTTGGGAAAGTGTATCCCTGGACTTCATCGCTGGACTGCCGAAGATAGGAGACAATGCCACAATTCTAGTTGTGATTGATCGTTTCTCTAAGTATGCCACATTCATTCCTGCACCGAAATATGTGACGGCAGAGGAGACGGCTAAGTTATTCTTCCAGAATGTGGTGAAGTTTTGGGGAGTGCCCAGGGAGATCATCAGTGATCGGGATGGGAGATTCACGGGGAAATTTTGGTCCGAACTCTTTTTGCGGCTTGGCACTAAAACGCGTGCATGAGTTCGACATTCCACCCCCGAGTCGGGATGGGCGATCGAAAGATATAATGGGATGCTAGAAGAATACTTGCGGCACTTCGTGTGGATTAATCAAAGAAATTGGGTCGAACTTCTGGATGTGGCACAGCTCTGCTTCAATGCACAGAAGAGTTCGGCTACTAGCAAGAGCCCCTTTGAGATTGTATCTGGCCAACAACCTCTGCTACCTCACACTACAGACACGCCCTGGGTCGGAGCCAAGTCTTCGCGGGCGCAGGACTTCTCCGGAGAATGGAAAAAGAATGTGGAACTTACGAAGATGTGCCTTGAAAGGACAACGAAAATGATGAAAAAGTATGCCGATCAAAAGCGGCGATTTGTGGAGTTTCAGGTCGGAGATCAAGTAATGGTAAAGAGGCATTTGAAAAGAGAGCCTCAACTAAATAAAGGGTTGGATACGAGACTGATGCCCAAATACATTGGACCCGTACCTATATTGAAAAGGATTAGGGGAGTTGCTTACAAGGTGGAACTTCCGCCAGACATGAAGATCCACCCAGTCTTTCATGTAAGTCTTTTGAAACCTTATCATGAGAATCTACAAGAGCAGGTTGACACGACCCTACGGTATCCGCCCTCCTCAACAACATTGAGCAAGAAAGTAGCCGAGGCAATCCTTGATGCTCGGACAACCAGGAGGGGTAAGAGGCAGTATATGGAATTCTTGGTGCATTGGCAAGGTCGGGGCACCGAAGAAGACACTTGGGAAAGAGAAGCAGATATGAGAGCCTTTAAACAGCTTATAGAGGACTACAAGGCAGTTACGGCGACGAGGGCGTCGCCAAATCAGGTGGAGGAGGATGTCACGGGTCGCAACGAATATAGCATCTCTCAGTGACCGTGACACTGCTCGGCACCATAAGTCGTTGCATGAAGTTACCATGTGGTGTGCGCCACAACAGCGTGCACGTGGCATGGCAGCCATGCCCCAACCAACGTGCACCATGTCTGCCCCAACCAGCGTGCAGCAGCGTGCACCAGTGGGCAGCAGCGTGCCCCAGCCGCCCAGCAGCGTGCAGCAACCAAGCACAGCAGCGTGCAGCAGCCAGCCGCCCAGCAGAGGCACTGTAGCTGCCCCCCAACCAGCCGCCCAGCGTGCAGCAGAATGCAGCGGCAGCGCCCATCAGGCCAACAACTTGGCACTTGTCGTTTCGCATCCGGATGAGCTCCAAATGAGCCCAAATTTGATGGGTCACCTTTTGACAACATGTAGAAGATAATGCACGAGCTAGTTTGTAATTATCATGTGTATAGCATAAGTTATAGTTTTCCCACCTCCTCGGAAAAAAGTGCTACACTCCTGTCATATGGGCAAATGCTTTTTAAGCACCTATAGGGGGAATAAAAATCTACACACAAGCAAGCAAGCAATTGTAATCTCATGCAAACGACTCCTCCCCCTCGTCGTATTGTACATTCAAACTCTGTAAATTTGCATTAAATTCAATGAAGTGATTTTAGTGCAATTTGTCCCGTGCCATTTATTTTGTATTTATTTACGATTTTGCTATTGTGAAGCGTTTGTCCCTTTTCGATTATTTCAAAAGCCGGGAGTGACTTGGGGCTAGGAACCAAGGTCACTCGGCATCACGGTGCGTCTAAGAACCTCAAGAGACGACCCGTGACAGCACCCCATCCCCAATAATTTCAAAATTGCATTCTTTACCATTATAAATGTTGAAATTTTAGAAATAGTATTAGAATAATTATGTTTTGCTCCTCAAAATAATGTAAATTTTTTTTTTCGACACCCAGCGTAAAGTTGCTGGCTCGTCGTTGTCCACCATTGTTTAGGGGAGGTGATATTTGAACTCCTTTTTTAACTCTTTGCATTCATTTTTCTTTTATTTTATTAATGAAATAATCTTAATAGTCAAACTTAACAAATCCAACTAAAACTTAACGCTTCAAGAAAACAGTAGTCAAGCTATTTGAGATTTTTTTTTTTCATTTATAAAATAAAAGGTGTAGGAGTGCAAGAAATAAAACCAATATTGCAAATATCATTTTCTTATTTTTTTAAAGAAAAACTACACTTGACATAGGGGTAATCAATGTTAAGGTTATTATTGTCTGACCACTGATTATTAACTGTAGTCAACAAGTAATTTAATTTGTCAACAGTTAGGTGATTACAACCTTAATCGTAATTTTCATTGCAAGTTATGGTTAATGTTTATATTATTTCTTAACCGTCAACCGAAAACATCAGTTATGGATATGTTTAAGAGTAATTATAAATAAAGGTTATTTGATAAGAAATTAAAAAAAACATTAACATTGAGAACTTAAAAACAAATGAGCTTAAATTCTTTTGCGATAAAAGGCATTTTCTACATAATTATTTGAAGTATTTGTCGGTGAAATGTTAAATAGTTCGAAGTAAGGAGCTTATAAATAAAGAGAACAATGATGTTTTAAATTCAAGTTATTTTTCTATTTAAAAAGTTATAGAATTATTTATTTATATTATTTTTTGCTTAAAAAATATTTCCTTAAATTAAATTTAGAACGGTTAATAACTGTAACCGGAATTTCAATTTTATAATTAGTAACGGTAACATTGTTACCATTTATAAATATTGAAGTTAAAATTGATAATAATTTGTATTTATATGGTTAGATTAATCGGAACCGATACCTAATTTGACAACTTGTTAGTAAATGCATTAAGAAGAAATAAACACAAATATTGAGAAAATATTTGATCCGATCTTTCCTATAGCAGAATCCACCACGGCTCCTATGCGGAACAGCTTTTATTTCGCACGTGAGGAGCGGAATCTTAGCCATTAGATTAAAATTTTAACGGACGAGATTGATTTGAAAAATAAACATCTATTATGTTCTCAATGCAAAAAAATTGCTTCGCATGTGCGAAAAAAAGGTGTTCCGCATAAGAGCCAGACTGAGAAGAATCAGCATAATTCCATGAATGATTCTGCATCGTGGACACTAGCCACAGTAGCAATGAATAGACCACTGTAGTCACATTCAATCACATCATGCTTTTGATTAAAATAATAAAAAGCAGTGGGGCGCTTTATAAGATTTTTTTTTAATCAAAAAGAGGTGATATGGTTAATTATAGACTAAAGTAGTGTCACAACCCCACATATAGCCCAGGTCTATATCAGAATTTTCCTAATTCCATAACATTCTGGAATCATCCGTAACAGAACCTTCTAGAACCTCTCCTCCCTTCTTCATTTCACCCTCCAGAAACTTCCAAATCCACCTTATATATGTATTCCTCCCTCATTCTTCCTTCTTCCATTGCATCCAAATCCAAGTTCAAGAATTCAATCAATTATTCCCCAAATCAAGAAAAGAAAAAGATGGATCTGAGGCTAATGGGAATCGACGAGCCATTATTCCACACTCTCCGGCACATAATCGACGCCTCTGCCGCTGCCGAAGAATCTTCCGACAACAAATCCATCAACGCACCTTCTAGAAACTACGTCCGAGACGCTAAAGCAATGGCTTCGACACCAGCAGACGTTAAAGAATACCCAAATTCGTACGTATTCGTGGTGGATATGCCCGGATTGAAGTCCGGGGACATTAAAGTACAGGTGGAGGAAGACAATTTGCTGATTATAAGTGGAGAAAGAAAAAGAGAAGAAGAAGAAAAAGGAAGGTTCTGCTGCGGCTAAGTATTTGAGAATGGAGAGAAGAATTGGGAAATTAATGAGGAAATTCGTGTTGCCTGAAAATGCAAATACTGATTCAATTTCTGCAGTTTGTAAAGATGGGGTTTTGACTGTTACTGTTAACAAATTGCCTCCTCCTCAGCCTAAGAAACCTAAGACTATTGATGTCAAGATTGCTTGAAATTTTTAAGGTTTGTTGCGGTTTTTTGGTCTGTTTTTGAGTAATGGGCTGTTTGAGTAGTGGGTTTGGTCTAATAATGGAATAATTTGGTTAGGTTTTTAGGAACTTTTGTTTCATTGTCTATGTTTCTTGTTGATTCTCTCTTGAGCTTTTGGGTGTCCGTTTTGATGTAGAGAGAGATGATTTGCTGTGATGGTTATGCTGTAATCTTTACTTATTATGAAGTGTTAATTCCATTTTAGTATTTTGTCAATTAAGTTTGAGTACCAAAACTCTTTTCGGAAAATTTAATCTTAAGATCGTCTATAAACTGGCTCCAATTCTTCTTCACATAAATTGAGCGGAGATTTTCAGATGTTGATTTCGCTCTATTTATGTGAAGGAATTGTGAAAGAATAAAAAGGGGTTTTAGGGTTGAGTAACTCTTCTTTTTTATTACAATAAGTACCAACATTTACCGGGGCAACATTAATTTGATTGGAAGTCACTCCAAACGACACAGTATAAGGGTATAGAAGTCTTTTTAGTAAATTTTATTTGACAATTTGACAATTACATTACATTTTAAGATGTCTGATTTAATGGATAAGAAACGAATGAACTAACGTTTTTGAACAAGTCTTCTAAGTTGTTATTGAACAACAGTAGTTGTTGCACATAGAATACGGATATCTTAGGGGTTTTTGGATTGAAAATTTATGGTGAATTGTTTATGAATATTGAGTTAAAAATAGAAATTGCACCATCTCCGTTTCAAATTGTTCGTCATAAAGTTATCACCAAGATTTAAAAACAAAAGATAAGTTGGTATATTTTGTCCCTAAACAATTTCAAGATTGATATAAGGTCCTTAAATATTATTTTTTAATTTTTTTTATCTAAAACAATTTATATTTGGTACAAAATGTCTTTCCGTACAAAAATTTGTTAGTCAACTGTGAATTCTAAATTTTGATCGGGTCAAATTAAGAAGTTAAAGGACATTTTTGGTAGATTACTAATATATTAATTTGTCCCTACCCCGCCCACCTTCTCCCTCTCTCCCGACGCAACCGCCCTCTCCCCACCTAACTTGTTCTTTCTCTCTCCCCATCCTCCACCACCCCTAAAAATTTTCCCACAAAATCTCATCCCCAAATAAATCATCCCTAAGTACTCTCTTTTAAACCACATAATCATCAAGTTCGAGTTTCAATCTTTTGGTGAACAAAAATTATTACTTTGATTTGGGTTTTCTAAGATTATTTTCAAATCATGTTAAAATTAGTTGTCTTCTATTTGATTTGGTAAGTATTATGGTTAAAGGATTGTATGAGGGTAATGATAATGCCAGAGCAAGAATTCTCCTGCAAGAGCGATTTACGTGTATGTGATAAAATTACCCCTCTAACATATTAACTAAATCTTTTAATTATTTTTTCTATTTTCTCTCCCAATATTTTCTCTCTATCCCGGCCTGAACTTTCTCTCTTCCCTAGATTCTTTCCTTATTTTTCTCTCAATCTCTCGTGATTTTTGTTTCTATATATGTTATTTTTTTTGTTTTTTCCTCTCTCTCTCTCTCTCTCTCTCTCTCTCTCTCTCTCCCTGTTTTCTTTTCGTTTTTTTTTTCTTCTCTCCATCTCCAAGTGATTTTATTTTTTTCTCTGTTTTTTATTATTTTTCTTCTCTCAATTTCCTCATTGAATAGACTATTTTCTTGGATTGAATCATTCAACAACAATAGTACTTCGTTAGTACCCATAAAAAAATCTCATAATCATTGGAAATTAAAAAAAATTAGACTAACACTATTAGCAAAGGGATAACAATAATGATAATAACCATTTAGTGGGATTTGCTTATATTTTATGGAGTCTCCTCCATTTCAAGTCATTTTCTCATGTTCATATTCCAAAAAAATGAGCCAATAACTTGCTAAACTAAACAAAAAGCCAGTAATAACAGTAATATAAATCAAGAAAATATCTCATCTCCTAGTTTCAATGTCAATATCCTTATTTATGCAAAACTCAAAATTCATAAAAAATCACTAAAGAAAGAAAACACTCGGAGATGGAGAGAAGAAAAAAAAACGAGAAAAAAATAGAGGAAAAAACGAAAAAAATATATATATATATATATATATATATATATATATATATATATATCCCTCTAACATATTAACTAAATCTTTTAATTATTTTTTCTATTTTCTCTCCCAATATTTTCTCTCTATCCTGGCCTGATCTTTCTCTCCTCCTAAATTCTTTCCTTATTTTTCTCTCAATCTCTCTATTTTCACATTTTCACACAGATCAAGAAAATGATTTAAAGATAATAATTATGAAAAAATTTAAATTACCACTAATTACAATCATTAAATTATATTTTTAATATGCATGAATAAGTGCAAAATTGTTGAAAAACTAAAGTATTAAATAAAATTGACTAAGGGTAAAGTTGAGAAACATGATAAATGTTTATCAAATAATAAAGGGAAAATGACCTGAAAAATCCTTAAAGTATTTACCAATACATGATAAGGTCCTATAAGTTTTTTCGCTTCTTGTTAGGTCCTGTAAGAATTTTCGTACCAGATAAAGAGTCCTACCACCAATTTAAGAGGTGGTTTTCGGCCAAGTGACGTCGAATTAAGGGCAAAATGGTCAAAAAAATGATGGTCACCCCTGCCACCCCTCTCCACCAGAAACCTCCCATGTCTTTTTACCTTCTTCACACATGCATCAAATCCCTTTTCCACCACCACCACCCCGCCAACCACCAATACCGTCAACACCATCTCCCAGTGACGAAGCCCTTCCTGTAGCAATCAATGGGAAATTCCCACAAAAACCCAGGTTCAATATGGTGGCGGATATGTAAATGCGGGAGGAGGGAACGAAGAGAAGAAGTTAATGGAGGAAATAAGCAACTGGGGCTGCCTTATTCTTCTTCCTCTTAGAGTTAAAAAAAGAATGGGGGAGAAGGGAGACCATGGAAGGTTTATGGTGGAGAGGGGGTGGCGGGGTAACCAGCATTTTTTGACCATTTTGCCCTTAATTCGACATCACTTGGCCGAAAACCGCCGCTTAAATTGGTAGTAGAACTCTTTATCTGGCACGAAAATTCTTCCAGGACCTAACAAGAAGCGAAAAAACTTATAGGACCTTATCGTGTATTGATAAATACTTTAAGAATTTTTCAGGTCATTTTCCCAATAATAAACATATGAAACGTATCAATTGTTTAGGAGTGGAGGTAGTAGTATTAATTTTAAAGTGATAATTGTGTCAACAAAATAATCAAAAATATCAAACAACAATTATTTATAAGTAAATTTACTTGCAAGTAATAGAAACATAGTAATACAACAAAAGATTTAGCAAAAAAAAATAGTAATACAACAAAAGAGAAAACCTTGAAAAAAATTGATGCCTCAAATATATCGTGTTACTCTCTCATCAGTAATTTTAATCATATAAGATGTCAGCTCCTAACATGGAATGGAGAAAATAAGAGCATTCTGAACTTGTTGCTAAAGAAATAGCTTACTGGTACTTTCTTCTTCTTCCTTACGGATTTCGCTTTACAAACGTCTGCAGAAATTCTTTCTGCATTTTCCGCGGTGTCTTCTAAATTACGAGCTCCTGCTTTACGAATGAACAAAGCGATGAAGAAGCCTTCTCCATCCTCCTCCAGGCTGGTCCTGAGCAAGTGTTCATCTGGAGAGATAAAATGCTCTTTAATGTACTACATTATGGTTAAAAAAAATTAAGTTTAGAGATGCAACCTCAAATTTGAACAATAAGAGAACTCGATGTGCAGAGAACTTACATCCGTCAAGAACTGGAAGACCACGGCGAGGCCACTGGGGAAAGACGGTTGAAAGTTGAAAGCCATGAGATGCAGCAAGTGGTAAAACGGATCTAATGACATCTTCATTTTCTATCTGGTGGATGGAGCATGTGCTGTAAACAATCCTCTCGGCTGCTGGAACTATAAAAAGATGTTACGGCTTGTCAAATCAGTTTGGAAGATTCGTCCATTGTGGTTCTAAATACTCTTGATAAAGCTAGCAAAGTATGTGGAACCTCGACAAGTTAAGGGGAAGTATATTCAAAACAAGAGTCTAATTCAACCAAATAAACTTACAAGAAAATGCATGTTCGAGAGCCTTTGTCTGGAAAGCAGCAAGCTTTGTGAGCCGATTAATGTTGGCAGTATCAGTTGAACCTTACAGGTAGAATGGCAAACGTGAGATGACAGAAGATTGAAATTGGAACATAGACATACTATTAAGAAATTGATCGTCTATTAGGTATAATCATCGCACAATTTTGCAAATTAAGCTGAAAATGGTCATCACCTGCTGTATAGGATGGAAGAAGATGATCTAATCTATCAATCACGGTTCCTGATCCCGAACATGATGGATCAAGAAGTATAGCTTGGATCTGCAAGAATAATAGTTATTTCCAGTTAAATTGCTTACCAAATTATTAAAGCAAGTCAATAGGGTGCCAGGAGAACAGATATTTATATCTCTTTTACACTATTATCATTGCGCAGTAACTATTCCGTTGGTCCAACTCTCCATTACGCCTGCTGGAATTAGGTTGATTTCCAAAAACGATTTTTTTTTCAAAGCTGCCATTTCGAAAAATGTAAAAGTATATTACATATGAAAATTTGAACTAGTACTATTGTCAGTTTTCATTGGCTGAAAAACTTTGTCAGTAGCAGTTTTTTTTTACTCAAGAGGATCATTTCCAGAAAGATATACTACTGTCTTCCGGGCAGGGATCTGTTTTATATGCAAAAAAAGTTTAAAAAGGATCAAAGAAAGAGAAAAGAAATAAAATACCTTTGAAGAATCAGGAGCATTAGGATTCAGGTTTAAGAAGTCCTCATGTTTGACTTTGACATCTGAACCAAGTTAAGTTTGCAATACGCATTATTATGAACTAAAAACAGTTGAAATCAGTTAGGAAGGAAGGAAGACCATCGCAGTGTGCCAAATACACTCAATTATTTGGTTGAAAATACTAAAGTTCTTGAATGTAGAGGATAAAGGCTCACATCAGTGAAAAATAATAATGGAGAGTTATGCATTGCATTAAAGGGCAGAACACAAACATAATCTTCAATTGGCAAGAATAAAGGGAACAACCTAGAAAAGTTGAGGATACCAGAAAGTCACCGAAGGATACTAGAGGCTCCAGCAAGTTTGACGGTATACTTTAACCGTTCGACCCTTTTCTCATCCAGCTCACAAGCTATAATTTTGCCCTTTCCCTTCATCAGAGCAGCCAGATGGACGGTTTTGTTGCCTGGAGCGGAACAAGCATCAAGAACCTTCACCACAATATCAGAAATTGGAGAACACAAATAAGAGAAATCAACGAGATATAACAATCTTCCGTAAAGAAATCATGAACGGAAATTACCAGAAAACTGAATTTTCATTTTCCAATCAACTCACCTGCCATCCTGGTTTAGGCCCAAGGGCTAATGCGACCATGGAACTTGCCTTTCCCTAGTAAAGAAAGAAGAGGACACCTATATGAGAAAGCTGGCAGGATCACTCTTTTAAGAGAAGATGTTTCGGTTGATTGTTGTTTTTCTTAGTCTGTCGTAGAATATTATGCACTCCAATAGTTATATAAGACAAGACAACTAGTTCCAAAGCTAATCCTTACCTGCAGAAAAACATTCCCGCTTATGACCAAAGGATGATTGTGCAAATCCGTACCTGGAGGTAGTACCAATAAGTCAGGCACTAGGTCATCCTTGTTGACCTACATAGTATAGATAACAGAAAGAATAACTGTTAAAGATAAGATGTGTTAAATGATTAAGTTCAAAGATTGAGTTTCTTTTCATCTCGCATGGAATGAGACATGCCCAATAAGCTAACATAACAAAGACAAATTCCCTGAAAATGGTGTCAAATGTCACATCCATTTAGATAGTCACTCGCTTTAAATTGTTCCTTCAAGAGTTCTCTTTTATGTAAATTTATTTCCCTAAAACAATACCCAGAAGGTCAAACGAGTAACTTTCCAACT
The DNA here is from genome assembly GCA_026122235.1 of Vinca minor. Lineage (NCBI taxonomy): Eukaryota > Viridiplantae > Streptophyta > Magnoliopsida > Gentianales > Apocynaceae > Vinca > Vinca minor. The sequence goes on from JAOCZM010000142.1 coordinate 6,290,643, forward strand.
CTACAGATATTGATTACAAGATCACATCATTCTTTCCGAATATTTTCTCTTACATTCCATATTATTTCCATGGCCCAATTTCTATCCTTCTATAGTTCTACCCCATTAATTTCAATTGTATATCCCTTAAAAGGAGCAGCGAAGTCAACTGGTGCCTGTGAGGGTTCATCACACCACAAAGTCATTGCATTAAAGTTTAGATGTCAGAAATACCCCCCCCCCTCCTCTCAAAAGGAAGTAAAACAAAATACACTCACCTGCTTGCAAGCTAAGTTCTGTAGGTTTGGAAGTCATACCTCATATTGTTTACTCAATTCAAGTAAGGCAGAATCTACGTCCATTTTCAGGGTATTTACGCGAACATAGCGTGGTTTTGAAACATCTGCAAAAAAAGTTCAGATATCTCTTAAAGAAGCAGCAAAAGTTCAGATATCTCTTAAAGAAGCAGCAGCACATCGATGAAATACTAAGAAATTGTGATCCAGCGTTCTTGTTTTGGGACTGGATGAAAATTTATTGGACTCTACATTTAGGATCTTTATTTTGACGTCCACATTGACAGCCAAAGGGAATTGAATTATTTGTTAAATACTTTTCTTTTTCTCTTTTACCAGAAAGAACAACCATAACTCCTCTATTCTTTTCTTCTTTATGAGCTAAACAGGCAGAAGTGAGGACGCCTTTCAATACAAAGGTTTCCATGGCCATCATGATCTTTTCCAGATATGCATAAATTTTTAAACAAGTGTACAGCAGCATTGCGCCATGGGCATCAAGTGAATGGACAAAAGCAGTATAAACACTCACTAGCTATTTTATATAGGGGCATCAAATCTTCTATATTCTTCACTCTCTTAATTGCTAAAAGCTGAGCCACAGCAGACTGTAATTTGTCTTTCCTATGCAGGAGAAACTTTTCTGCATCGCCAATTAATGAAGCCTCCTATATAAAATTAAAAGATCTTCAATGTATGATCACAAATAACACAACAGAGAAGATACCATGCAAGCATAGAATGTTAGAAGCAAGATAAATTACATTTAGTAGAATTGATCTGAGTTGAAATAACAAATAAGTCACATGAAAAGCAAGAACTGGAACACCTAAGACAAAATTCAGGGATTATCCATTTGTCAAGCTTACAAGACAATCCTAAAGGTGGGAGAAGTTCTCTGCCTTTTGCAAAGAGTGCCTAATAGACCTTTCTATCAATTTCTTCTAATCCAAGAAGAACACAGCTTCCAAATTACTTCACCAAGTAGAACCAACTAGTTCTCTTGTCCTAGTAAGTAAAAGGAAAAATCTTGAATCATGGCACCAAGAGAGAGACATCAAGCTACCGATGTCTATGGATATACAAAGTGGTAGTATAATTTAACTCCCGCTCATATAGTTAACTTCAAGATGATGCTAGGATTTCCTCAATACCCTTGCTACTTTAACCATCTCACGCCATCTCACGCTCACAAGCATCCAAAACATACACATATCTTGTAGCTATCAAATGGTATACAAAAACACCAAGATACTCAAGAAATAAAGTGGAAAAGAAAACAACAAAACACTGAAAAAATATTAGTAGCTACCTGACCAAAAAGAACATCATATGCGATTATATAGATTAAGTGTTCCTGTCTCTGCAAAATAAACAGAAATATATGTTGTGTTAATAAATGAGTGCAAAACCTTAGAAACACTAACAATGTCTTACAATTTACTATTATTGTTACTTGTAGTGTAAGAAATAATTATCACTAAACTCTTCTGTTTTGAGTGGAAAATCGAAACCGTGAAACAGTAACCATCTAAAACGAACTTTTTAGCTTTAACTCTAGCTAGGGAACCGACTTACCTTCCACTTGCTGTTCAGCACATCAGCAGCCTTCAGAACATCTTTGATTACTGGTAGAACTATCAGAAAAATAAATATCACGCATTTTATCAAGCACTTACTGGTCATGTTTAGACAAAACAACTGCCAAAAGATAAAAATTAAAAAAAATGGAAAAGAAAGAACATTACTCTATAGGTTTCAGTTCATATCACACATCGCTTTAAACGTATCACGGTTTCAAACTCTTGTACATTACATACATATTGAGAGCAACTGATCAATCATTTTGCATCTGTACCAAGTTTTCGCTACATATCTACTCCCTCCATTCCTTAATATGAGACTATCAAGACATGTAGCGAAAATTAAGGAAGCAAAAAACAAGGTACTTTGTTAGTCAAAATACTAATATTACTCTCTTAAATAAGACTTGTATACCAATAATTCTATTTAAGAAAGTAATATTGATATTTTGATTAAAAAACATTTTATGCTTCCTTAGTTTTCGCTACATTTCCTAAACAACTTATATTAAGTAAGGGAGGTAGTATTATGTTATCAACAGATTCCATTTTAAAACATATTTAGATTACACAAAGTTCATCAATACTGAAAAATATACTTAACAAATTTATAAGCAACATAAAAAGTCTCCTAAATCCGTTAATTTCAAAAGAAAAACAAATTGAATCCAAAAAGGCAGGAAATCAACTCTAACAGAATAAAAAACCTAGAAAATGCAAAAATGAATGCTTACACTTGAGAGTTTGACAAACCAAAGCGTAGGTAGCTTTCTTATTCCTCACTGAAGGACTGTAAACTAGTGATTTAATGGAAGCCACAGCTCGGCGACGAGCGTCGCCTTGAAGCAGGCTGCCTAATACTTTAGCTGCTTCTCTCCGAGCAAAGTAGGCTGATCTCTCCGCTCTCTTCATCTGATTTCCGCCGTTACTCGCCGACTCCTTTCCGGTGAGTTTGTTTCTCGCCGGCGGTCGACTCTTTTGCTGCAAGTTTGTTTCTCTCCGGAATACGACTCCTTTCCGGCCAGTTTGTTTCTCGCCGGAATCCGTGTCCTTTGGAGCAAGTTTGTTTCTCGCCGGCGGCGGCTTCTTGCTGCGCGCCATAGTCTGTTTTCAGAATCAGTCGAAACGTTAAAGTGTTTTGGGTTTTCAAAAGGTTTATTTGAGAGCAGTAACTCTTTGTATTAGAGCCCAACAATATAGGCCCATATCAAGTCTCATGGGCTTTCAGTAACTCGGATTTTTCCTCATTTTGATACTAGTCCCAACTTTTTTCTTTTTTTCTTTTTTAGTATCTCCATTTGGGTGACTAATCTAAATTTGGGTTGCGGTTGTTCCATATTGTTACGGTTAGCAGGGAAGTCTGACTCATACTGCTCTTTATATGAGGCACACAACCGTGAGAAATTTCCACTACAGCAACCCAAAACACTTTAACGTTTCGACAATGGCGTCATACTTGACAACTCCAATCAACTACCCAACTTTTTTCTTTTTTTCTTTTTTAGTATCTCCATTTGGGTGACTAATCTAAATTTGGGTTGCGGTTGTTCCATATTGTTACGGTTAGCAGGGAAGTCTGACTCATACTGCTCTTTATATGAGGCACACAACCGTGAGAAATTTCCACTACAGCAACCCAAAACACTTTAACGTTTCGACAATGGCGTCATATTTGACAACTCCAATCAACTACCCTAGAGCTCGAATTTTTTTATTTTATTTTATCTTGCTAAGTAAGATTTTGTTCATTTTTTAGATCTTCACATATCCGCCAAATTAGCTGACTGTATTTAGACACTAATTTACCAAAAGATAAAATGGTCCATTAAATTGTTCTTAACCTAATTTACAGTAGACAGTGACAGAATCAAAGGGGAGTGGAGGTGAGGGACGAGGACGGCCGTCCCTACATTTTAGAAAATGGCACAATTTCATTGGGGAAAAAATCAGTCCCCAAAAAATTATATTTTACCCTTCAAAATGTATATCTTAAAATTACGCACGAAATTTTCCTCATCCGTTGGATTAACATTTTGACGGTTAATACTGATTGAAAACGAACACTTGTTCTATTTTTTAGCCTCAAAACACATGTACTGAACCTTATAACACATGTTTGCAGGTGTTCTATACATATTGAAAAAAAGTTGTTCCGCATAGAACATGTACGGACCAAAGTCTCCCTTTCCCTTATTAGTTATTGCACCGTCAAATGTATGTTGTATTCGAGTGGACCTAAAAAGAAAATTCCTGGTTCGAGGTGGCCCGAATTGTATGCCGAACAACAAAATTTATGCACATACGGATTGTATAAGTATAGGTGTCCTGCATGATAGGTATCACGTTTTAAATCAATCTTAACTGTTCAAATTATGAATTGACGAACGAGATAAATTCCGCACTGAAGACGTGGCTCACTCGAGGAATGGAACAATCTTTGCAATTTTGTAATGCTTCCCAACAAAGATGCATAGACCAACTCCATCTATCTGAGTTTATGGTCTTCACTAGACCTAGTGACTCAGAATTGAAAGTCTGTGTTTAAAAGTGTGAAAGATTTTAAATATAACTATGCTTAGGATGATTCAATAAAAAAATAAATAAAAATAAATAAATAAATAAATAAACTACGATGTTTTCATGTTGTGAATGGGCTGGTCTTCCCACGAGACCAAAGGCGACCGGGCAAAAGTCTGCTCCCGGCTCCTATACAGGATAGTTTTTTGTTCCGCACGTGCGGGACAAACTATCAGCCGTCGGATGAGATTTTTTAACGGTCCAGATCTGGAAAGAATTTTTTTAATATTTTAAGTCCAACCGCAACTTTTCTCTCTCCAGATCTGGATCATTCAAAATCCCATTCGACGGCTGAGTTTGTTTCGCACGTGCGGAACAATCCTTATTTCGCATAGGAGCCGGACTGCAAAAGTCTTCCCCAAACCCAAAGTCGTCTTATCCTTAACCCCACCACCACCACATCGTACTTAATATAATAAAACAAATTAGTAAATACTAAATATATTTTGATAGGTGTTATATTTTATTTAATAAATATTTTCTTTTAATTAACATATGTACAAAAGCATATAATACCGATTTTATGCAACATGTGTTACAAATTCTTAATAAATCTGAATCGTCGAATTTTTACTGACAACTAAAAAATATTCCGTATATACTGATTTTTTTTTGTGTTTAACATCATAGAGATGACCGAGGAAACAGATGTCATCAGCTATCTCTCTGCATGGGCCCAATCAAATATCACAGTCACACCATTCTTAACCATGAAGCTTCTTTGGGCATGGCACGAAGCTTACTAGGAAACCCAAAGTCACTTAAGAAACTTGGATACTAATTAATATAAATGTGTAGCCAATTTTGATCAAAATGGATGGCCATCAAGATCATCGTAAAATGTCTGATTCTAACAACAACCACTGTTCTAATTTTGAAATTTCTGATCAGTTCTTTGAGTTTGATGATTGGACATCGTTCCTCGTCTCCGGCTATGCCGAAACTCCTAATCATGCAATTAATGAAGTTAACGGCTCAGCCGGTGGTAGTATCCTACAGCAGCATCAAGTAGAAGGACAAACCAGCAGTAAGCAAAACTCATCTTTTTCTGCTTCACCACAACTGATATTGTTATAATTCTGTCCAAATTCTCTGTTATATACTCCCTCCATTCCTAAATATAAGACTCTTTAGATAATTTGAGAAAATTAAGGAAGTTGTCATTTTCACCTAAACTTCCAATATTATCCCCCACCCTCCCTCTCTCTCACTTCTTTGTCATAAAGAAAGGAAAATGTTGAGGGTATAATTGGAATAAATTGTTGACAACTAATAAAACAACCTTAAACGACAATTAATTTGGATACCTAGATATCTCCTAAACGACAATTAATAGGGAATGGAGGGAGTATTTTATAATATTTTTATTTACTTTTTTTGTTCGAAATTAAATATATTATTTCCTATTTATTCTGTATAGGAAGTGATGCATTTAATTCCGAACAAATAGTGTATAAAATTTTCTTTTAGTATATCATAAAAGATAAATTTGTAAGTACTAAATAATACTCCCTCAATTCCCTATTAATTGTCGTTTAGGAGATATCTAGGTATCCAAATTAATTGTCGTTTAAGGTTGTTTTATTAGTTGTCAACAATTTATTCCAATTATACCCTCAACATTTTCCTTTCTTTATGACAAAGAAGTGAGAGAGAGGGAGGGTGGGGGATAATATTGGAAGTTTAGGTAAAAATGATAACTTCCTTAATTTTCTCAAATTGTATAAAGAGTCTTATATTTAGGAATAGAGGGAGTATAATATAAATATTACATAGAGATGTTACTGAGGGTTCATAGTGTTGCGATCAAGAATGTAATTTTGGTTGGCAATGGAAATATAGAGAATATATGTTACATTATGTGCATAATTAAGCAACTTATATAGAGAAGTGTCAATCGGTTCGGTCCAGCTATGATGCTAAATATAAATTTTTTAATCTATAGTGAATACTTTTTTTATCGTCGGATAAAAAATTCGACGATCCCGGATTTTTTAACGAATATGTATTGTAATTTTATAACACTTATTGTGTAAAACATGTGTTAGTAAGGAGAGAAAACACGTATTACATAGAAAGTAATAACACCTACTAAAAATGTTTAAGTATGTACTGAATTTTTGTTGTTCTGTGTCACGGCCAGCGCCCATGGCCAATCATGAGTAATGATGATCAAATTATAATGTGTTGGGATTATGAGTTTGCAGGAGAGGTGAGTGGGAATGGAAGGGATCAGAAGGAGGAGATCAAAGAGAAAGTTGCTTTTAAAACAAAATCAGAAGTTGAAATACTAGATGATGGTTTCAAGTGGAGAAAGTATGGAAAGAAGATGGTGAAAAACAGCCCAAGCCCCAGGTTATTTATATTAACACTTTCAACAAACCTATATATATATATATATATATATATATATATATATATATATCATGATTTATATGATCAATTAATGTTTTAATTTCTTTTGACTTATCTTCTCAAGCTCAAAGTTACATGAACATGGGTGCCTCTGGAAAAATGGGAGGTGACCGGTCTATTGGTCATGTCTTATACCTCACTCATAATGTCTATAAGTTGTACATGTATATGTAGATCTCGCTGAGAAAACGTTGTGAATATCTCGTAAGAACGTGACTAATTAACTCATTCATTCCTACCTTCCCATGGCCACCACGGCTTCAGTGCGAAACGGGAAATGTTTCGTATGTGCGTAATAGTTTCTCGTCCGCTAGATTCAAATTTTGACGGCTAATATTGATTTTAAAAAAACACCTGTTTTTTTTTCTATCAAAACACTTGTTCGCGCGAACACCTGTTTTTAAGCTAAAAATACCTATTTTCAAAGCAAAAATAGATGGGAGAATTTGTTTTTAACATTAAAATGGGAAGATTTGTTTTTAACATGAGCATCTTCATGTAATAAACAGGAATTACTATAGGTGCTCATACCAAGGATGTCCAGTGAAGAAGAGAGTTGAAAGAGACAAAGAAGATCAAAGGTATGTAATAACAACATATGAGGGCATCCACAATCACCAAGATCATCTCTAATAGATCCCTACTTGTGCAAGTAAGACAACCAGAAACATGTAAGAAAGGAAAAAACTCAATACCAATAGAGTAAGTCTAGAATAAAACCGCCCTTAAATTTGAGTTCTTGAAATAGTATAATAGAATTCAATATTTATGGTTTATTCAGTATTATAGAATTCAATATCAATGGGTCGGGTCTCGAATGTATAGTATCCCTTTTGCCCATTAGTTCTATTATAGTTCATTCTCTCCCATAAGGAAAACATAATCTACACTATATGTGTCACGTCCCATGCCCACAGGCCAAAACGCACCCATGAGCGTTGACAACACTTGATGCAAACTACTTGGAAATCGTCCTCGCCTGCTAAAATAGACTATTCCATGTTGTTAATAGCTACCTAGTCCAAGCTCACATACTATTTAATAATCTCAAACATTTCAGATGCGGGATTCGGTATCACAAGATCATCATTCAAAATTTATACAAGGAAATATTATAGCACTTTCAGAAAAAACTTTTGTCAACTGCTTTAGAAGCAAGAAAGTTCCCACAATGTGCATTTTCACTTCATTTAACAATAATAAATCTTACAAAATTATTCAACCAAAAATTGCAGAAGCCTTTCACATTCTTGATAGTGGAAGAAAATTTTCAATTGTTTCTACATGGGAATGGTACATGCATTTTGTCAATAATATAAACAAAAATAAAAAGGTCACTTCTTTGATCTATAGACAAAAACATCTAAAAAGATCTCCTAGCAAAAATTTAAACATGCAATTCTAGCTAGATTTTTATTTTATTTTTTTTATAGAGGTTCATTCGAAAAAATAATATCAGGGTTGCGTACGCGAATACTAAATGCTGCCAACTCTTTCCATTTATCTGTTGAATATTGAACTTGAGAGGAAAGGGACCACAAAATATTACCAGACCGCTTTCTTAAAATCTGCGAGGATGATTTAATGATTGCATTTGACGAGGAAAACCGCTTCTTGCCTATCCTCGCCATGCCATTAGAAAGCAACCATCGCGATCCAGATTGCAGCTGTCTTCTGGTGCCCAAAGGCAGGTTATCGTTCGGCTCAAAAGTAATACCTGCAACATGAACTTCAGAAATCTTAAACTGAGGAACAACCTGTTCATTGATGCTTTCGTCTTTCTCTTCTTCATTCAGATCGTCCTCTTTGGTGTTGTTCGAATGTGTTTCTAAAGACTTCACGCGATACCTTTCTGGTTGTTGAGGAATGCAAACTCTTTCCACTTGAGCTAGAGCGAGCATAGAGGCACCAACCATTTCATAATCCCGAAAGGGATCTCTGAGCTGCAATCTAAAAGCTAACGTGAAGTTGTCACCGAGCAAACCACAGACATTACCTGACAGTTTGACCCTTCCTTCATTTGTTGATAATTCTGCATTCTCCATATCGGATAATTTTGCACCATATGCTGCTAAGATTTTCATACATTCATCGGTCTCACTTTTGTGACCAATACGTACTCTATCAAACTCAACCCACTGATCCAAAGACAGAGACAGTTTAATTACTTCATCTATATAGTCATCTCTTTTCACATCCAAAAGTTGCAAGTCGGTGACTCCAAAAGAACTTGAAATTCCAGTAAGTTTAATATTCTCTCCTAAGGAGGTCCAGTTCCTTGGCAACTCAGGCCTTATGCTTGAAGGTGCCTCCTCGTCTGACAAGCCGGACTGAATCCTTAGACCTTCAATCGACAGTGCTTCGATTTTAGCCACGGCTAACGGAACAAGGTCTTCTAAAGATACATGGTCCGAAGATGTCTCGTCCGACAATGAGCTTAAGCTAAGATTTTCATAAGAGTCAGTGAACCGGGACTCTTCTTCATGATTCCTCCGCATACTAAATGAATGATCTTTGGACCTGTCAGGCAAATAATTGAAATATATTAAGTTCTACATAATCAGACGAATATAAACTAGATTGACCGAGAATAATTTGGACAGACAAATGAACCGGAGAATTCACAAACCTGTCAATAACTTCAGCACTAGCTTCATCCATCACTTGTTGCATTGTCTTTGCTGTTATATCTTCCAAAGGCATCAATTCATTTAGCTGAATAGACATTTTGTGTGCTCCCTCAGATGCCCAGCATTGAAGTATCTCCATGACATTAGAACCCATCACCGCAGGTAACACGAGTGGTTTAGCAACTTGCAATATCAGCTTAGCACCATTTTTTGCACTCTTGAAAAGCGACGAATTCATCGACCGTATGTATCCTCCACCCTTTGTCACGATAACAGAGCCTAAGCCTTCCCCGATAGGTGGTAATGCATATGGTTCTTCGGGGGGTGGATAGACAGGACTACCAAACCCACCAGAATTAGTATGCGGAGAATTTTGGAAAGCTCTTTCATTCAGACCCCATCTTTGCATCAAAGACTCGGTTTCCAAGTTTTCGATCACTTTCGTGTTCCTTCTGCTTCTCAGTGACTGGGTTACCCTATTCTGCTCCTTTTCGGCTTCTTGAATAACGAATGACAAATCAAAATCATCAGCACAGGCCACCCTCGCGTTGCCAGTCAGAGTAATACCATTGGCTTCCATCTCCCCTGCTACTGCATCTAAACCAAGAATAGAATCGCTGAATCCCAGACATTCCATTTCAAACTCTCTTAGTAAACGCTCTCTCGGAGATTCAGATTCACTCTCCGAACTTACGTCTCCTGGAATCTGCCCCGTGCCCAGCATGTCAAGAAACTCATTGGCTACCGAGTCCATAACATCATCCAGACTAAGTGATCTTAGCATCTTACCTGAACTGCAGCTAGGTTTAGCTTCCAAGTCATTCTCTGGTTCAATCGATCGACTTTCATTTGGCAAAAAATTCAGTTCTGCTAATTTTGAGCCCAACAAATTGTCTAAAACTGTTGAGGGATCTTCAGCATTCAGTTTTCCTCCATATTCATCATTTTCATTGTTAGTGCTATTTTTGGTTCTTTCACACCCATCATTCCCGAGAATTTCAGCATTTGAACTGAAATTTATATTCTCATCAATGTCACTCAAATCTTCCTTGAAAATATCTGCGACATCTATAGTTTCAATAACAGAGCTATCGGAACCTGGATAAGAATCACGAACTTTCATTTCATCGTCCACAGAGGACTCTATACCTCGATCAATAACAACAAAATCAGTATTATCGAGATCATTTCCAGTATCTTCGTAAGTAAACCTGGTTGAAGGGGCAGAATTTGAGCCTGGAGGTTCTGGATTCTCAAGAAAGGACTTAAACTCCTTTCTGTTACTGATTTTTTCCTCATCAAGCTTCTGACATAAAAGAGTAATTGACTGAGCAAGCTCCGGTTTTCTATCGGTGAAAACATCATCTAGAAATTTCATGTCTAATGAACGTGATGCTGAATGGCGATACACACCGGTTGATGTTCTCCTAACACTTCCACGTCTATAAAGAGTACTATTATTGTTGGTCCCGCCATGATCAGCAAAATGATCAACTTTAGTATGTCTATGTCTGCTACTCTCGGTAATATCAGAAATTTTGACAAGACGACTTGAATCAAATGGATTATTCCCAAAAATAGAGAATCCAAAACTCACATTCAGAACGGCGCCTTTGGCCTTGCCTTTGAGCTTAAAGCTCGTTGTCCACTTCCCGGAGGTCCTCTTCTCCTCCTCTAACTCTTCTAAAGTCAAAGGAAGTAGCCTTGCAAGATCTACCCAATGCTTTCCAATATCAAGAGCTGGAGCTCCAATGACAGAAGCGTTCAGCAGAAAAAGTTTAGGATCATATTTCACTGAACTTTGGTGCCCATGTCTATTACCATAAACTGTACATTGATGCATCAAAGTTTCTTCGAACTCAGCTACGCCCTGGAAAACACGAACAGGACGAGTCCTTAGCACCTCATTTTTCCTTTTCCAATTTACGCAGAGAATAAGATCATTGAAATTCGAAGGCAGGCCTTCAGCAGTATGTACATGGAGAAAGAAGCAACAAGTGAATTGATGATCGCGAATATGCGTCAGAGCCTTTAAGGGCCTCCACTTCCAAATGGACGATTTCTTGTCCTTGTGCAACTCATCACCAGAATAACTGGGTTGATGTTCGGGTGGCAAAAGCAATGCCTTGGAAGGAGCCTTGTCCAGATAAAGGGATCTGCTTATTTCTTCAATGTCATGCAATAACTGCCCACTATACATATCTTCACCATTGCTTGTGTCATTTTCATTCGACGACAAAACCATCTGGCCACCCAACATACAAGTTTCGAGCGAAAATATTCAGTAAGGAGTAATAATTTCATATCTGTATATGGCAAAAGGAGGAAAAAGAAGCATGCAAACCAAAACGGAAATACTAGAGAGATCTTTAAAGCATGCATTCCTAAAATTTTAAAATCAAATATTCAATTGAAAACTGAGGTATACCAAAGCAAATTAGATTCTATGTTTACTTTTCCATTCCTTGTTTTCTCATTTTATATTCCGCTCCTGCATTATATTTCCCTTCTGCCAATCGCAAAGCATTCACAATCACTGGACAGTTAAGGTTCCAAAACTACATGAAAGTCTAATCTAACAAAAATACGAAATACTATATCGTTTCCTCCTAGTTAAGCATACTATCTTCTTCACATTTAGAAGAAACCAGCATAAAGTCTCACTACTTTAAACCTTCATCAAACTCAGATTTTGCATGCTCCTAGAATCATGGGCAGGGAGAAAAATCCATCAGACTCATGGCCACCAACTCCCAGGTCCCATCAACACCACCTCCACCTCCATCTACCCCTCCCCCACCCACCTCCAATTTTTCTAAAAGTGCTTTATAGGTACTGATTTCTACCCTTTAAGTCCCTTGTTTTCTAACCACCCCCCCCCCACCCCATCCAAAAAAAAATCTGGAAACTCCTTCGTTGATCCTCGCCCCCAATTAAAAAGAAAAAGAAGAGAAGCAATCAAACAGAAATTCTGTTGTATGGGTATTTGACAAATCTTACACATTTTGGCTAGGAGATTAATGGAGTCCCAAATTCATAGTAATCAAGCCAAGTAGCAGGCTAGTGATTTCATTTCATTACATTTCTATAAATTTTAAAGAAACTGATTCAAAAACAAACACAATAACAATAACACAACTCATTAAGTCCCCAATAATTCGGGGTATGTGCGGAGATGGATAGGAGACAGACATAACCTTTGACAATAAATGGACAAAGAGACTGCTACCAGAAATTCACAAACAAAAGAGGGAAAAAATTCTATCCTAAATTTAGGTGCAATAAATCATTTCAATCACTTCTTTTTCATCATTTCCAAGAGCCAAAGAACCTCATAAACCATGTAAAGAAGAATTATATACCAAATCCAACTAGCAAGAAGAATTAACTATAAACTATTGAGTTAAATAAACTCACCAGGGCTGTGTAAATAACAATATGATCCAATCCCACAAGAGAGAGAGATAAAAAATTAAGTAAAATTATGGGTTTTGCCCAAGATTCTTGAACAGATGATCTGCTGAATTAGCAATTTTAGACGGTATATATTTCCCAAGATTCCCGTGAAATGATTTTTACCTTCAGTTTCGTTAAGTCTTCCGCCGCAACCAACTACCCCCAGCTAGCCAAACACCCTTTTGCCGTCGTTGAAAAGTCTTTTATTATTCCATTCTTCTTATTTGTTTCACCATTTTCCGTACCTTTTTTGCGATTTTTAAGATTTGAAAACAAAAATACTAATATGTTTTGTCTTATATGACATTGGTAGGTTGTGCATTCGGTAACGGAATAAAATTTCGGAATTTGGTTTGATTTTGTAATGTTTTATAAAATTGAATCGAATCAAAATTTTATGAAAACTGCATACCGAATAACTAAATTATTTCAGTATTGTTCAGTTCGGTTTAATTTGTACCGAAATTTCAATTTTTCCTTGTGGAACTCAACTTAATAAAATTATACAAAAGATAAAATATAGTACAACACTAACATAATGCATTAAGTCCCCAATAATTCGGGGTACGGCGGGGATGAATATGAGACATACCTAACATTTGACAATAAGAGCACAAAGTTCTTACTCCCAAAATATCATTGAAACAGATTGATTGAAGACAACTCTAAGTAATATTACTAATACTTATAATTTATAAGTATAATACAAAAAAAAAACGAATAATAAAAAAATGGTCTGATTCGGTAGTTCGGTTTCTAAAAATTGAAAACCGAATTATTTTGACTTTTTCAAAATTGAACCAAATAAACTGAACCATCTAGTAAAATTCGATTTGGTTCGATTCAGTATTTCGATTTAACCGAATAGTGAACACCCCTAGATATTGGTGTTCAGCTGTTCTTGTATGATACTTGTGGTGACCTGCTTGTTGATTGTTGGGTTGGCTTGCTTATTTACTGAGTAGAGGTTCGATTCCTACTAAAAGTATGAAATTAAATTCTTACGCGATATTGTGGTAAGTTCATTAATACGGAGTGGAATTCGATTACCGCTAAAGTTATATAAAATTGCATTTCATATCTAAAATTGAATCTGCCCCATTGCCATCCCTAATCGCTGCCCACCGTGTGTAAGTTAAATTCCAACCAAATATATAAAATTGAATCTCAATACAATTCAACACATACCGAGTCACGGATATAGTGTAGAACACTAAAAATTCAGTACATACTGAACATTTTTACAGGTGTTAAAAGTTTTAGACATATGTTACATTCTATTTATTATGCGTTCTCTCCTAATTAACATATATGTTATAAGACAGGTAACACATATTTTACACAACATATATTAAAAAATTACAACATATGTCAAACTGGACCGTCGAATTTTTAATCCGAAGATAAAACAAAGTTTTGTCATGTGATTTTAACTTAATTGGTAACACCTTCAACTTCTCAGATTTATCCCCAATAAAATCATTAATTCGAGACATCTCGATTCAAGTATTTGAATACCAATCACCAAATAACTTCTTTATGATAAAAGAATTATTGCATTTTAGCCCACAATATTTAAGATTAATGTGTACACTCTATTGGTTGTTAGTTAACATAAAGTGTCCTTAAAATTTCATCAAAACATCATTTATATATCCTTACTTTATTTAGTAAAATTATAAAATTATCAAGGAACCATTGTAATTATAAATTTATATAAGCAACTTCCATTGTTTATTTCATATACATCACTTGAGGACTATACTTCCATTGTAGATAATACAATAATTGCAAAATTCAAACAAATACAAGCTGTTATGTTTTATATTGTTGGTACAATTATTATGGATTGGCGATATTTGCAACTCTCAAATGGTCTCTAGAAATAATATTTTTAATCCTAAATTAATTGTCATAATTTCCTTTTCTTTATTTTTTTTTTCCAAATTAATTGTTCTTTTTCTAAATAAAGTGAATATTTGTTATATGTTTTCCTATTTTACTCTTTCCTCAAATCCCTTATTTAATACTCTAGATTTATTAAAATTAGACATTTTCAATATAAGTTTTTTTTTTTTTTGAGGCCCGAAGGCGATTGCCCCCGAAGGGGAAGAGCGGAGAATACCCTAGATCGGGAGATTGTAGCATGCCTCAAGCCGGGGAGGGAACTTGACCTCACAAGGAGGAGAATTTATTGCCCCATAAGGGGAGATACAACCGTGGCCGAGTAGCCTTACCACTTGGGCTACCCGATTCCTATTTCAATATAAGTTAAGAGGTGGTTTGTTGGTTAACAAGAATCATTATGAGTAAGACTTTTATTACTCACTCCGTTCCAAATTATATATCCACATTTTTATTTTAATATGTCCTAAATTAATTGTCCACTTTCTAAATAAAAGGGTCATTAATGGTGTTTTTTTCAATCCTACACCTTACATTAAATGTTGAATGATAATAATAGAGAGAGAAAAGAGAGTATAATTAAGTTGGAAGTAAAGTTAAATAGGATTATGTTTGACATTTTACCATTTTCTACTTTAGAATTTAGTGAAATCTTAATTCCCGTACAAAATACAAAGTGTACAGATAATTTGGGACGGAGGGAGTAATGTTTTGACTTCTAAGTTATCAAAATCTTAATTCCTATGTATTTAAAATTTTCCTGAATCAAATTGACCTCGCCCATGCCCTTCCAATATCTTAAAATAAGATTAAAAAATAATATTGAAAATCGCTCTTAAATTAATAATTTATTAATTTACCAAAAAACTAATATTTCTATTTAATAAAATTTTATAGTCCCAATACTAATAATTTATAGACATTTCACTGTATTTCAAGAAACTAAACACGTGTTCTCTTAAAGAAATATCAGACGTCAGATATTTTTTATCGGACGATCATAATTTTTCGCATATGCAGACAATAGTCTAGTGATATTGCATCGTAACTAGTGTTTCCCACGGCCCGATTCTTTCTGGTTTCGGTTCCGTACAATTCTACGTTATTAAAACTCAAAGGAAAATGTTAGATATGTATCAAATATCAATATCCAAATTGAAACTGGAAGGTCATGCTCGCTCGTTTGGATCATTCGTGATTGGAATGATCTCCTCGATTGTATAGATGAACTGCTTGACGGTTCAGTAGCAGAAGAAAAAGTTCGTGCATATTCTACACATAAATCTGTTATATATTTTTTAAAACTTTTCAATTATAGCCAAAACAATGGTATCCTGGGATATAAACTCAAATAATGAATGTTAGTGTTTAAAAAAACCAGTTAGACCATCTATCCTTGACCGGGGCTCGAAAACAATATCAATTAAATATTATTTAGGGATTTCCATGCAATATTTTAATCACTTTTTCTTAATAGCCATTACCGCATTACCAAATAAAGGATCATTAATATTTTCGTGAATAACTTCCGCAATATTGCAACATTCAAGAAACATTTGGTTTGAAGCAGGATAATACACCCCTGACATATTTACACTAGCATCATTGAAAACTTCTAGTATAATCATCATCTTTTCGCAAATAAAACAATGGTGAGCATTAATCGTGCCCGATTTTTAACATGTTATAAGAAGAGTTCCAGCTGTGGGGGACATCATTTGGAAATTTTCTATGGTACAATCTGTTTCGAATATTTCGATAGTAAAAAAATTCCACTGCTTTTTAAGTGGTTTGGAGTACAAGTAAATTCCATAGCCAGTTTAATTGATAAATGCAATCAGTTAGAGTTCCCACACCATCCTGTACACAAAGATTATTAATATTACTGCGCACCTAATGTGAAATTTTTTACCGCCCAAACTAGATTGACAAACTTAAGAAAGACCGGAGGTGGAAGTGGTATTTGAAGCTGCATTATAAAAAAGAAGTTGAAAACACATTTTCAGAAACTAATATATATATATATATATATATATATATATATATATGGGAATCGGGTAGCGCAGTGGTAAAGTATCACCCGAACATGAGCGGAGGTCCCGTTTCGGTCTATATCTCACTATAATGGGGCAAAAATAATTTCTCCTCCTTATGAGAGCTTATCTTCACTCACAGGACGTGAGGCGTCTTAATCTTCACTATGTAAAGGAAAATTTCGATATGGGATCGAGAGTAGGGGAGTGAGGCGCTGAGTCCGACATTAGCTGTGATATTGTCGCATCGCCTCACCCTCTGCAAATTTTTTTCGTCGATCGTGGTTAAAATACAAAAAAAAATAGTCGCGATATGAATACGGTTAAAAGTTAAAAAAAATCTCTTTCTCGTTTTATAGTGATGTGATGAGTTTGTATAATTTTTTAACTTTTAATCGTATCCATATCGAGACTATCTTTTTAGTATTTTAACCGTGGTAGAAATTTGTTTTTTATTTTTTTTCTTTTGCAGAGGAGGCGGCGTGGGACATTTGCTGTAGCCAGTGACTGAAGCCTCTACTGACCCCTCAGTCCATGTCAGAGTATCCTATGTAAAATTATAACATCAAGTGACTTTTTTTTAATATTCCAGTTATGGTCTATCCACATATGCATGTGACGCTTAAATAATTATGCCCCTTATAAGAATATAAGAATTGACAACGACAAGTAAGGGTGGAAATGGTGAAAGTGAAATTTAGAAATGTCATTCATTTCGAGATCACAGCTAATTTCTTGACATTCATCATTTCAATTTCATATTTGATGTGAATAATTTTCTCATTTCAATTGCTCAACTCATCGATGGTTAACGAGCAAATTTCAACTCATTTATCTACAATTTTTTTCTTTTTTAAAATGATGACTTTATAATATGAGTTTAATATCAAACCAATACTAAAATAAATCAAGAAATTTTCTTAGCAGCAATAACATATTATAGAAGTTTAATATGTCTCTACTAATTATAATATATCAATACTCCAAAAATTTGTAAGGTTTTGGTTATTTGTTTTGCCTTGACTTGAGAAGATGTCATATGCGAACTTTTTATGTGTTACTTGATTTTTACAGATACTTAATGTTATAAAACGTTAAGTGCATGTAGAGATTTTGTTGTATAGAAACTTTTATGGGTTCTTACATTTTTTACAAATTTCATCCATGTCTATATATATATATATATATATATATATATATATATATATATATATATATATATATATATATATATATTGAGCATTTCGTAAGAGACAAATGAGTCGAAACTCTACTTTAAATTTCAAACTCGACTCATATTTTAGATGAGCCAAAAATCGGGCTCATGTATCGCTCATTTAGCTTATGAAAGTTTGAGCTCGTTGAGTAGAATATCGAATCGAATCGTGAAATTTCTTCATGAGCAGATTTCAACTCATTTCCACCCCTAACGACAAGAGAGAATTAGAAAAATGAGAAATAGAGAAAAAAAAAATTGTCAAATAATTATAATCATCAATTTCAAAAGGTCAAACAATCCTAACCATTCATTTCATTTTAAAAAAAAAAAAAAAAAATAGTCAACTTTGTTGTTTGCAATTAATCCTTATCCGAAATGATAATCCCAACATTTCCTTCCTTCCTTCCTTATAATACTCAAAAGAATCCCGTGAATCCCTGTCCCTGACATAGTTTCTGAACCAGAAAACAGAGATATAGAGAAAGAAGCAGCGGAATTAATCAAGAAATTATCCATTTTTGAAGAAGTATTCAGTAGTAAAGATTTAATTTTAATGGAGGCAATTATTAAGGCACCGTACGATGTAACAGTTCGTTTGATGTTATCTTCATTGGAGAGGAATTTGTTGCCAGATGCTGTAATAAGGAGATTCACTCGCCTGCTTTTAGCAAGCCGCCTTCGCTCCGGTTACAAGCCCACTTCTCAACTTCAACTCTCCGACCTACTCCACTTCGCACATTGTTCGTATTTCTTACTACCATTAATTTTTTTGAATTTTGGCCTTTTTTAATTGTTCAGTGAATTGTAATTATCAAATTACGCAAAAGGGGTTTTTTTTTCCTTCTGGAAACTGAAGAATATTGGAGTAAAGAAGGAGCGGATCTAGAACTTATGCATAGAAATATAAAAGAGCTACTTTTCGAAAATTAACTGTTTGCTTTCTAAATAAATGACTGATTAATGATGGGAAGAGAGAAAAGAAGGTAGAATTAAATTGAGAGTAAAATTAAATAGTGTTATCATATCTTAGGTTACAATTTGATGAAACCTTAATTTTCGTGCAAAAGACAAAGTGGACAGATGATTTGGGAAGGAAATGAGGGAGTATATATTTATACTAGTAGACAGACTTGTTTAAAATTTTGGGTCGAGATGTAAGTTTTTAAAGGATTTCTCTTGAAAATGAATTTTTTTCTATAAAAAATCTAGAGTTTTAGAAAATGTTGGGGCAATTCTATCCCGCCCCTTGGGTCCGCCGTTAATGTGTGTAGCCAAATGCATGAGAAAGTTTATTTGAATTTGTTTTTTTTTTTTTTGAGAAATTTTGTGTGAGTTTTGTAGTAAGTGAATTGTTCAATATGTAGAATTTATTGGGTTAACTAAAGTCTAAAGTCCTGAACTTTGAACAGCAGAAAGTGAAAGCACAAAGTGGACAGATGATATGAGGGATGATTCTATTTGTTAGCAGTTCATTGTTATGTTCATTATTATTTTCCATTTGCCATTCTACTCTTAATGTTTTTTGGAAAGAAAATTCAGGAATTATTGTTTATTTGATCTTTTGTTTCAATTATTGTTCTGGAACCATGATCTTTCATTTGTAAATGGTGGGTACATCGATAGAACTAGAACTTTGAGTTTGGAGGGCGAGAATCTTATGAGTTTTTCGGAAAATATTCGGGGCTTTCGATAGTTCCGTCTGTGGGTGGTTGTCACAGGACACTGGCTTACCCCCCTAAGTACTTGAGCCTATCATTTTTAGTTTTGCTAATTGTTTGGAGCATGAACATTGGATGTCAGCATATACAACAAAGCTTTAATCCTAAGTAATTGGGTTCGCCTACATGAATCAATATAAGATTTTCGTGTGATTGTTAGCATTAATACATTCCCTCAATTTCTTTCGATCAAATACCATACTCTCATCCAAGTATAACAAATTCATATCATTTTTTATGACTTCGGTCCAAACCTTTTTTCGGCCTCCCCTGTCTCCTACAACCTCATGACTCCATCCTTCAAGTTTCAAACCGGAGTTTCACTCGGCCTTCTTTTAATGTGTCCAAACCACAACAAGCGAGTTTCCCCCATCTTTGTTTTAATAGGTGTCACTCATATCTTCTCTCGGATGATCTCATTTCTCACTCTATCCTTTCTAGTATGTCCACACAACCATCGCAACATACGCATCTTTGCTACGCTCATTTTTTGAATATGACATTTTCTCAGGAATGGTTTTTTCAAAATCAGTAAACATTGGATTTCAGCCTATGAATCTCAAAATCTAGTATTCACTAGACATGGTTTTTCAAAGTTTTAAGTTTTTCTAGATACAACCCCACAGAGCCCCAAAAAAACTGGATGCTGATTTACTGCTTCTTTTCACAGCATTAAGGGAAATGCCGATAGCCATTAAGACTGAAGATGCAAAATCTCAGCATTATGAACTCCCTACTTCTTTCTTCAAGCTTGTTCTCGGAAAACATCTTAAATACAGGCAACTATATCTAAAACCGAATAAATTTTGTTTTGGCCTGCAATTTGTCGAACCTTGAATTTTGATGCGAATTTATATGTGACATGGTGCAGCTGTTGCCTTTTCTCTGAAACCGCGAAGACATTAGAGGATGCCGAGATAGCAATGTTAGACTTATACTGCGAGAGGGCGGAGTTAAAAGATGGTCAGAGTGTTCTTGATGTTGGATGTGGCTGGGGATCTCTTTCTTTATACATAGCTCAGAAATACAGCAATTGCAAGGTTACTGGGATTTGCAATTCTGCAACACAGAAAGCACATATTGAGGAGCTGTGCCGGTAACTTATTAATTATATTTTCTTCTTTTCAAGTATAATTATCTAAATACAAACGAATGTCTTCTATGCTAATATGCTTTATGGTGTTTCTTAATGTTTTCTGGAAAAGATTCTCATGATTTCTTCTTGTTAATATGTTTCTGGACCAATTTTATGCAAGAAACTAATTAGATTATGAATGATGTAGTTTCTCTCTAGTGGCATGGTTATATTTTTGGATAGATTTTTGGTTAAAAAGTGCTAACGCTCTCTGAACTTTTCTCGATTTTGATTTTAGACACTGAACTAAAAAATGCAAAGTTCTTGACCCTGAACTTTTCTGGAGTATTAATGTTGCCCATTCCATCCAGTTTCGTTTTTAAATATAGGCAAAATGGGACCACATTACTAAACTCGGAGGCATTTTGGGAAAAACAGGTTCTGACACGATAAACTACACATGGGAAAGATGTGAAAAAGTAGAAAAATGGAAAAACTGCTATGCATGTGGGAAAATGATTTTTTATCCCATTGACGCTCTTTTTAATCCCATTTTCAATTTTTGCAAGGGTTAAAACCTATTTTTTTTTCCAAAATGCTCCCAGTTTGGTCATGTGATTCTATTTCGTCGAGATTTAACATCGAAATTAGATGGAAGGTGCAACATTAATACTTCAAAAAAGTTCAGGGTCAAGGACTTTGTATTCTTTAGTTCGGGGAAAAAATCAAAATTGAGAAAAGTTCATAGGGCGGGGAGATTGTTTACCCTAGATGGTTTTTTTTTTTTTTTGTAAATCGGCTGAGTATGTTTATATACTATACTTACATTTACAAAATATATAATCTAGGAATTTTGTTTTTTATTTTGCCTAAATCTTTGAAAAGTTATGAGTGAGATTTTCTCTATGGTGATAAATTTACAAATAGGGAACATCAGCTACAGAATCTGGAGATCATTGTTGCAGATATAAGCACATTTGACATGGAAGCTTCCTATGACAGAATATTTTCTATCGAAATGTTTGAGGTACCATATATATATTTTCTCGCCTCTAATATATCGCTTCTAGACTTGATAACGAGGAGTAAAAATGGTAAAAGTTTGTTTTCGTCTTTTGTAAATATAGCACATGAAGAACTACAAGGATCTCCTGAAGAAGATATCAATGTGGATGAAACCAGATAGTCTTCTTTTCATTCATCATTTTTGCCATAAAGCATTTGCTTACCACTACGAGGTACTCTTAGTTTTCTGTTGGTCTAATTTAGATCATGATCGTAAGGCGGTTTTCTTCGCAAAAAATAATCTCCGTTTCTCTTTCGTTCTTCGTCTTTGGTTAAAATTTTATGGATGAATTTGCTAAGTTTCCTGATGTATAATTTTATTATAGGATGTGAATGAAGATGATTGGATTACTAGGTATTTCTTCAGTGGAGGTACCATGCCTTCTGCAAATTTACTCCTATATTTTCAGGTGAGCTTTATATATCAGGACGTTATTGTACCAGCTACTTGGATCATCTGGGTTTTTTTGTCTTCTCTTTATGTTGTTTCTGTACTCGAGGCAATTTTTTTCTTTCCATCCACATTTTCTCATTGTTATCATCAGTTAAAGCATGTAGACATCAAGGTTGTCAAAATCGTGAGTCGGATCGTAGAACGATTCTACGATCCGGAAGATATAATTCAAGTTAAATTCGATAAAAAAAACCGATGGAGGAGAGGATCGGGTATGATCAACGATCAGAACCGTAGAATTGGATCGGACAATCCTGTGCGCACTGATTTTGTCTCTATACAGCCAAGTCGACGAGTCGGTTTGGGGGCACTGAATTAAATAAAAGATTCGATTAAATGGAAAAACTTAATTTTGAGTTTAGTTCCAACTCCCTAGGCATCCCCTCCTCATTCATCCTTTGTTTTTTCCACCGCTGGCGACTATTTCAACATTGATTTGGTCTGAAAATAACTCCTATTCGATTTTAGCGGTAGCAAATAGCTGAAATTCGTTAAACTTGAAATTCTAACTTTCAAGAATCAAGATTTGTTAGCTAGGACAAAAACTTTTTAGTTCTATGATATTCTTATCTTCTTTTTTTTGTTGAAGTATTGTTATATTTTTTACTCATTGCATATATATTTATGTCTATATTGACATAAATTTATTACAAAGTATTATTTAAATAGTTTTGTAGTATATTCCGATCCGTGCGACGACCCTCATGTTTACGAGTTTTTGAACATATTTCGTTTTGGGTCAAAATTCCAATCTTGACAACCTTGGTAGACACATAATTATAGCATTATTGCATATTGAGTGTATTATGATGTTCTTCAAAGTTTGTGATCTTTAAGGTGAACTTAGAAATGGTAAGACAATTGGTGCTTTCTTGTTGCCTTGCACTTGCAGGATGATGTTTCCGTTGTTGATCATTGGCTTGTGAATGGAAACCATTATGCACAAACAAGGTATTGCATTAATTACTTTTTTTTTCCTGTTGGGTTTCGCCTGGCTTTTGATATCTGTTCCTGGATTTGAGATGCGCGTTGATTCTGTATATATGGCTGCTGGCAGTGAAGAGTGGCTTAAGAGAATGGACGAGAACACGAGTTCTGTGAAACCGATAATGGAGTCCACATATGGCAAGGATTCAGCTGTGAAATGGACCGTTTACTGGAGAACGTTCTTCATCGCCGTGGCTGAGCTATTTGGATACAACAATGGTGAGGAATGGATGGTCGTACACTTCTTGTTCAAGAAGAAGTAGTATTCTTTGTCATGCCCAGGAAACCAATAAAACATCACTACAAAGTTCTCTTAGGCTCTTTTAATCAAAGTGGAATTTCATAGTTAAGTTCTTGGGCAGATTTGGTCTAAATTTATGTTAAAATAATCCCACAAAAAAGTAGAAGTGGGAAATCTTCTAACCATTTGAGATTCCAAGCATTAGTTGAAGTCTCCTCCAGCCTATAGTGCTGAACACGTTTTTTCTCCATAAATAAGGAACATTTTTTAGGCAGGTGTAGCATGTTTTTGGACATATGTTAAAATCTTATACAATATGTGTTCTCGTCTTATGAACCTCTGTCCTAAGGCCTGCAACACGCAACATGTGTTTTATCTTGATAAACATCTGTTTTTAGGCTTAGGTATATAACACGTCTTACGTACGTAATAGTTGTTTGAAGATCACAACTGGTGTCCCTAGAAACAATTTTGGATCATTGATTGTTTTTTATCAAAATGCCCAGAACTATCAAAATTGTTCAGTATGTATTGAATTTTAGTTATTCTGCACTGCATAGACAGAACGGAATGAGAACTTTAACTTTCGGAGCGGGGAAAGAGAGAGAATCTAGTAAAAACAAGCGACTAAAAAGCCTCGAAAATCAATATTTATAAATCAACATATATCTCATGAGTACTAAGAACTGTAAATACCATACCACTGCATATAATTACAGCCCATTTGATTCTAAACAAATAAAAATATGCAATTTAAATCAAGTTATTATTTCAATCACCTTTGCTAAGCTACCATCTCAGACCTTGGGAACTTGTTTTTCACTTCTAGGATTAACCTGACTTGTTAAATCTGCAATTTCATCAGCTTCCAAGAACCTACTTAGATGCTTATCATCTAAATGTTCCTGCAAGAAACAGAAACAACATTCTTAGAATCAAAAGCAAATCTCAAATAACAAAAAAAAAACTTGTTCTTCTTAATTAATCACAATAAAATAGTACTCCCTCCATTCCATAATATAAGTCAGTTTAGGACATATAGCGAAAATTAAGAAAGTAAAAAAACATGGTACTTTGTCAGAGTATCTTATTATTTCGTTACATGTTTTAAACGACTTATATTATGGAACAGAGAGAGTATCATAATAAAATAGTACTACTATGATTGCCATCTAAAGAAAATAAGAGCTCACATATAAGCATTCTTTGTACTTTTGCCACTCTATAACACAACAATCATCTTTATCACATTCACCTTTCAAGAACTTCTCAGAATACCACCTGTTAAAGAAAATGAAAAAATAAATAAATACAACACAACAATCAAACATTAATTCTAAATAATTAGGCTCGGCTACGTTAACAATAGAAAGAATTTACTGTTTGATCATCATCAATACGAATACATTATCTCTATTTCTTTTCTATCCAAAGGTTATACCATCATCCAAATCTAACAAAATTGCCCTTTATTACTTCCGTCCAAATGTTTGTCGGCCCCTCTATGACTTACAACAAAACAATAACATAACATATTAACTCCTCAATAATTGGGGTATGGGCGGGAGATGAATAAGAGACAAACCTAATCTTTAGAAATAAATACACAAAGTGTCTGCCCAGACACCCACTACGTCTTACAACCTCGTTTATTTCCCCGCCCTTCAATCCTTCCAACATGAGCCGTATTCGTTCTTTTTATCTGTCCAAGCCAATGCAAACAGATTTCTCTAATCTTGTTTTTAATAGCCGATGAAACATTGATCTAATAACTAAGGCTGAGACTTATGACATATAAGTGATGAGTTTGAATCCCTTCTCGCTTTTTAAATGCCCAAAATAAGTTCCCTCCTCAATTAATAAAAAAACTTCTATGTACTCTCGAATGATCTCATTCCTCACACTATCCTTCCTTGTATCTAGTAACCACGACTGATACATCATGACGTAGAAGTCTAGTCATGAGTTCGAATCCCTCCAGCTTCTTAAATGCCCAATTAATTTTTTTTAAAAAACTTCTATATACTCGAATGATCTCATTCCTCGCACTATCCTTCCCCGTATGCCCACATCTCCATAGAAAATAAATAAATAAAATAAAAACCAATATTTTAGGGTTTTATAGTATCATAAACCCTTTTGTCACTGCATTAATTCGCCTAAATTAGCCCAATTTTTTCCAATTAAAACATAACCATTCTTTCTTTCTGAGACAAAATCTTCTATGAAATTGTAAATAAAGAAAAACCCAGAATTTAAAAAACTTGAAAGATCGCAACTTTAATTACCTGTTGAAGCAATTGTGATAAGAATCTCTGAGCTGAGCGCAAGGGGAAGTTGTCAAAGAAGCAGATTTGTTCTTTTTGTCTCGTAATATTCCCATTATCATTCAATTAATACTCTGCTAGAAAAAAATCTATCTTTGAATGTATTCCAAGATAATATCGAATCAAATTTTCCTGCTTAAATTTGAAGCTTAGAGCCGGAGATTCCCAGTTTCTTTTTTTTTTTGGTTTCTTTCTTCCTCGCCTAGAACAAAGAAGAATTGGGGCTTAATAAAGATTTTTTTTTTCTCACGGCTCAAGTTCGGAAGCATTAATAATTTGATACTATTTTTTATTTTTGTCCATAAATTATTGGTAACATTTATGACATTTGTCTAATTTGGCCGGATACCATTAAAAGAGTGTTGAAAATTTATTTTTAGCTAAACGTAAATACTAATGTAATTAATTCAAAAAAATCAGTTGAGTGCACAAAGCAATAAAGCGTTTAGTAACCTAAATAACTATTTGATTTTTCTGATATGGACTTTGTGGTTCAGAATTAGCATCGTCATCACAACATTGTCTCTCTACTTATTCTGTAGTGATGTGGCCAGTCCTGAACCACATGATCCAATGTACCTGATTCATATCAGAATTATTCGTAACTATTTGCCCATTAGTACCAAGGTTGTCAAAATCTAATTTTCATATCACTAATTTTCATATCACTTCCAACTTCTCTGTCTTATGCCATCCTTTGTTATCACTGCAGACGACTATTTCGACATTGATTTGGTTTGAAAATAAATATTAATCGATTTTAGCGGTAGTTGATATCTATGTAGATAAAATATTATCGACATAAATTTATCATTAATTATTATTTAAATATTTTTTTATAGGATCTTCGTTTCATATTAGTATCCTCATGTTTACGAGTTTTTTTACACTCTCGGTTATAAGTCAAAATTTCAATATTGATAACCTTATTTAGGACAATTAGGGGTGGAAATGAGCTGAGCTAAGGCTAGTTCAGACGCAGCTCACACTAATTTTGCTCAACTCATATTTGATGTGAGCTAATTTCTCAGCTCAAGCTCAACTCATCAGTAGCTCACGAGCTGCTCAACTCAACTCATTTATCAAAAAATATTTTAGAAAAAAATACGGTGACTTATAATATTAGTTTAATATCCAAGTGATACAAAATAAATGAAGATATTTTCGCAGCATATGTAATGACTCCGAAAAAAATAATTTTTTTTAACAATATATAAAATAAAACCAATGTAAACCAATAGAAGTCCAATTACCAAATATTTTAATCCTTTTTAATAAACAATAAAAAGTTTTGAAGCATTCTTATATAAGCAATTTTTGTCTCGTAATATTCCCATTATCATTCAATTAGCAGATTTGTTCTTTTTGTCTCGCAATATTCCCATTATCATTCAATTAGTATTCTGCTAGAAAGAAATCTATCTTTGAGTGTATTTCAAGATAATATTGAATCAAATTTTCCTGCTTAAAATTGAAGTTTAGAGCCGGAGATTCCCAGTTCCTTTTTGTTTCTTTCTTCCTCGCCAAGAACAAAGAAGAATTGGGGCTTAATAAAGAATTTTTTTTCTCCCGGCTCAAGTTCGGAAGCATTAATAATTTGATACTAATTTTTATTTTTGTCCATAAATTATTGGTAACATTTATGACATTTGTCTAATTTAGCCGGATACCATTAAAAGAGTATTTTTTTTTAACAGATAAACTGGATATTATTTAATATTAGAAAAAATTTGTGGTAGGAGAAAATTCGGAGGACCTCCAAACCATTGAGACGAGGTTTTTGACATCATAGCATATTTAGCCAATACATCAGTAGACGAATTACATAATCTATGAACATATGATATATCGGCTAACCAAATCCCATATCCCCTGGACTTTTTTAATAAGACTAACGAAGAGACCAATGGACGATAAATCTTCTTCTTCGCTGTGTATGCGAGTGATCAGTGCTTTGCAGTCGCTTTCTATACAGTCTATTTGATAACCATTAGAAGCAGCAAATTTAATTCCCTCGAGGAGTGCCAAAGCTTCTGTATGCTTGGGACTGGGCGAAATGCTGAGGTAATTGGCAAATCCCTGCTATAAAAGCTCCTTCATGATTTCGAATAATTGCATCGATACCACCATTGCCGTCCATCCAAGAGCCATCAACATTTAGTTTAAACAGATTGTAGTCCGGGGGTTTCCATATCTTGGGACTGGTCGACCCGTTGGCAATAATCCTTGGTGCCTGGTTGGGATTATCTATAGCAAATAATTTGGCCTTCCCTTTAAGAATGTATCGAATCTGATCATGAGTAGGTAGAATTTTTGGGCCATGCGCAAATCATAATTTTCTCAGCTCAAGCTCAACTAATCAGTAGCTCACGAGCTGCTCAACTCAGCTCATTTATCTACAAATATTTTAGAAAAAATACAGTGACTTATAATATTAGTTTAATATCCAAGTGATACAAAATAAATGAAGATATTTTCTCAGCACAATGACATATAATAGAAGTTTAATATCTCTTTACTAATTATAATATGTAGTGACTCTGTAAAAAAGATTTTTTTTTAACAATATATAAAATAAAACCAATGTAAACCAACAAAAGTCTAATTACCAAATATTCTAATCCTTATTAATAAACAATAAAAGTCTTTGAAGCATTCTTATATAAGCAATTTAATTCTGTGGTATATTCTCCCCACCTCCCGAAAATATGAAAATATAGTATTGTCATGAAAAAATGTATTTTATATACTAATAAGTGATGACCAATAATAAAGGACAAATAGTAATATATACTTAATTTCATAAGTGACTCAAAGTCAATCCCTCCACAAATCAATGATTGAACTATTTGAAGACAAATGAGCTCGATATAAATCAATAACTCTTCCAACTTGATAAGATGAGAAGATTATAAGAGATTTGTAGGGGTTTATTGGTTTATTTCATTGAGAAGATGTGCGAGACTACTTCTCTTTAGTTTTTTAGGGGTATATGCGACTATATATATATATATATATATATATATATATGCTAGCAAATGACCCGTGCTATGCACGGAAATACTTAATTTCAAATTACTAATATAATGATTGTTCAATTGTACTTATATAAAAAACTTGTTAACTTTAATTTTTCAGAAAGCAAATAAGAAAATTCAACATGATGGGAGTAACGTGATTTTTATTGAGTAACTCTCAAATGTAGATATACTGATAAATCATCACAACTTGCAAGTGAATAATAAAAATATTTTATCAATAATGATAAATATTTAATTAAAAGAAAATAAAATAACTTGAATAACAAATCAATGTATTATAGCATTACTTGCATTTACTTAACATTATTTCAATTTGTATGTCTCAAAGATGCGAGCATTCTTCACACCAGTTTACTTTCAAGGCAAAAGAAACTACTAGGCAAAGACTTTGATCCAAATTGAATATAGGTAGACGAATAAGAAAAGTAAATGCAGAACCCACGCAAAAATTTATATGATCTTAGAACCAAAATAACACATCAAGTCTAAATTAAGTTTTTGCCTAAGACTTCTAGGACATAAGTAAATCAATACATATAACATAAAAAGTTACCAAGAGTTAGGATTCTGTACCCTGCAATCAAATAAGTCGAACCATTTAAAAGAAAAATCAAATAGAAAAATTGAAAGTGGCTAACAATGATATCATCAGATCCAATCAAGAATAATACAGATATCATCGGATACACAATCTAGCATAATCTAAGTAAGACATCCGAGCCGGCTTCAGTGCGAAACATCAATTGTTGCACACCGTGCAAAACAATTATGGGTCGTCAGATCAAACATTTGACAGCTAAGATCATTTGAGTATCAATAATTATTATAAATGAGGTATTAAACCAAATGATCCAGATGTCAGATTTTAGATATGACAGCCCGTAATAGTTCCGCACAAACCTATGTTTCAGGAGGTTGTATAGTCAAACTTGCTTTGTCATCCCATAGATTGCTCTAAAATGGAAAAAATTTAAATAAATATTTACCTGAGAAGGAATGTCGTGGGAAACAAAACCCTTCACATTAGAATTATGGATAATCTGGCCATTTGAGATAAGTCACTCTTACAGACAAATTCAGTTCAAATAAAATAAGAAAATAAATGGAGGTCATTCAAAAAATATATAACATGATAAAAAACAAAATTATCTGAAAATCTTCATCTTCTTTACAAATTTACAAATTGAATCTATAATAATTTATGCATTTTCGGTTCTAAACAGTATGAGCATTGGTAAATCGAGAGTAAAGTGATAAATTGAAGAAGCATATAAACAAAGAAGGAAAAAACATGAAGAAAGAAGAAAACGCTTACTGGTTTGTTTATTTGAGAGGATATTTAGCAGAGTGATATTATGATGATATGTTAGGTGTTTCTGAGAGGGCGTGTATTGCATAAGTGGTTACACATGTAGGAGGATTTGTAGGGGATAACTGAGTAGTGGATTAGAATTGGAAGTTATTAAGATAATTATTAACTTTGAACCCGAGCTATGGGGCAACTGGTTGGAGTTGTCATATGCTTCAACGTTGACGAGGGTTCGATTCCCATCGTGGACATCGACTCTCGTGGGATTTTTCCGAGGTTGTAGGGCTCCATGTATAAGAGCAATATGGGCCAGGCCATCCCCCGCGCTACTGTCCAACCGCAGGCCGAGCCCGGATTAGTCACCAAGTTGTCGGTAGAGACCGGGTGCCCCTCGGGTGAACCAAGATATTATTAAATTTTAATTGATTTAAGGCAAATTGGTCATTATTGTCCCTAAACAATTTACAGATTGCACGCAAAGTCCTTAAAAATTAATTATGAACGTTAAAATCCCTAAGCAATTTATCATTAGTACACAAGGTCCTTCCGTCAAAAAAATAGTTAGTCGACTGTGAATTTAAATTTTTTATCAGGTCAACGAAAATATTTTAGGGGTATAATCGGTAATCACAGTTAACTTACCCACTAATCCCTTATCCCTGGCGCCCCCACCCCGCCCATTCGTCCATTTCCATCATGAACACCACTATCATTGCTGACCACTATCATCGCCGACCACCACCATCACCACCCTTACCGACCACCACCACACATCTTCTTCACCCGTCATCACAAACTCGCCATCAGATTCTGTAAATTCATAAAATTTCAGTAAAATTGAAAAAATATACTAAAAGAAAAAATATTTTAGAGCTAAATTACTTTCATCATGTCACCTGGCATAAAAAACGTACAAAAAAATAATCTTAACACCTCTAAGACAATAATCTGTAATTAAAATCACTAACCAAGTTTAGAAAATAAAATTGCTAATTATAAATTCATGAAATGTGTCATAAATGTCCATAAAAAAGAATAACATACATGAAAGAAAGACTAATCCGTTGTGATATTAAACTGGACGTCAATACAAATTGATATTAAAAATCCAAGATCCAGTGCAACTCTTTAAATGTCCATAACACATAGAAGACCAACTTTAACGCCACCAACAGTGTAGATTGTGTGAATCGAATGTTAAATAGGTCATTTACATGTATTGACTATTAATCAGATATTGGATAAGCGAACATTCGTTTTGAAAAAAAGAAGTCAAACTCACCTCTAACTTATTGGTGCACAAACATTCTTGTTGAGGAATGATAAACTCATATTTTCTATATAAAATATACTACTTTTGACTTCGTTTTTACCTAAATAATATTATATTTCCATATTTTAGAGTCGATTTGATATTAAATTCGTAATATATTTATTTTGATTTCATATATATATATTTTAGGTATTTTTATATGTTAAATAGAAACATATTATTAAAAATCTTTATTTTAGAATTATATTATATTTTCTTAAATTTATTTGGTAGGAAATCATGTCAATTGGATACAAGTTGATATGAAATTGGAAACAAAGACTATGGACCTTGGGCCACAAGAACAAGAAATGATTAACACCTCATCACATCTCTATAAAAAGAGGGCATGAAGCCTTACTAAGGACACCCTAATCGAACCCCGATTCAGCCGCCAAATGAGCAGCAAATTAGCACTGGGGAGCAACCGCAAGTCACCACCAATCATCATCATCTTCACGCCACCAACCACCAATCATCACTGCATCATTCCCTCATCACCTTTTCATATAATTTCGACATCAAGTTGTAATTTAAAACTTACCTCTTGTTATGGTTGATTCATATAAGATGATTGGCTAAATTTTCTAGTTGATTAGGTTTGTGAAAACTGTGTTGGAACAATGATTTAGTTTATTATTTTTCCCTTAATATTGTGTTCAATATTACCTTAATCCCTATTTTATTAATTATTTTTATGGTGTGTTTAATGCTTGTATGGATTTGATCACTCTATACATGATCTCATAATTTAATTGCGAAGGACCGGAAGGTGAAGTAATTAATTAGGAACTAAGTAATAATAACTCATAGTAAAACTGATAAGGAATAGATTCGGTTTCTATTGAGCGGTTTCCAAAAGTAGATAACTACGGGGATTGAAATTGGGGAATTCCATAAATCGTTAATGCTGTCTCATTAATCAATTTCACATAGACATATGATTTTTGTTAATTGAGATTAGGGGGTTTATTGCAAGGAATTGAATAAAACCTAGATGATAAATTTAAGGGAATTCGACACGATAAAAAGGGAATCTTTTAAACTAATCATTGGGAAAACAAGTTGGATTAATGTCCTAATCAACATTTCTCTCATTATTTGATCTTCTTTCTTATTTATTTAATTTAGTTGTTATTTAATTTTAAGCATTAGTTAGTAAAACTCTAAAAAAATATTCGTAGGTCTAAATTAGGATAATAAACAATTTTGGTACTTACTTATAATCTTTGTGGGAACGACACTTGTCTTACTTATATACTCAACTGGACACTAGTTCACTTGCTAGGATTTTGTGCATCAAGGAAGAATAATGACAGTCAAACAAAAAAAGGGAACCAAAAAGAAAATTATTTTTTCCCAGATGATTCCTAGCACACAACAGGTGGACAGGCCCTCTACCAATTTCTCGCTATCTCCCTCTTCCCCAACATTTTCTAAATTTTTACCACTTCATTTACCTATTCCGCTTGCAATTCCCTGCATAGTAAAAAAAAGGGAAATAAAGATCACTTGCCAAAGAATTTATTTTAGTAAATCTAATTCATTGATCCATGCATATTAACAAAAATGGTTAGAGAAAAACAACAATTCCCTGGATCAGATCGCTACTTATGTGAGAAAAAACCCAAAAGAAATGGTGATCGGTAAAAGAAACTAAATAACTACTTTTATTTCAATTAATGCAGTTGATAGTTCATAATTAATTTTTATGCAATATGATCCCTGAAAAACTAAAGGAAAAGATATAATAAAACCATTCTTGAGAACTTGTGTGTGGAGTAGTGCATTCTAAAAGTTCAAACGAAACAATTTTTCCTTACGAAATTTATTACAATATTCCAACTATCTCATAATTTTCTTTAATATGAAAAAAAAGCATAATATTGTAATATGAAAATCAATTTATAACCATCACCTAAATTTTCTCACATCAGAAAAGAAAAAATATCTAGACACGAAAAGCCATTTAAATCATAATAATTGCTCATCGCTCATCGCTCTCACTCTCAATTTCATCTTCGACCACTTTCGAACTCGTTCTACCACTACTCGACCTCCGTCTCCTTTATCACTAACGTCAACCATCTAGACCAACCATAAACAAAACTATAGGAAAAAAAGGTCTATAATAAGGATAATTTCGAGTATGGATCAGGGGAGCCATAGGTAGGGCGCAGTCCACTTAGCCTCAATTGGCCACGTCGCCCTCACTCCAATTTTTTTTTCCGATTCTGATTAAAATACAAAAAAAGATTGCTCGATATGGGACACATTTAAAAGTAAAAAAAATTGTACAAATTTGTCACATCACTATAAAATGAGGAGAGAGACAATTTTTTTACTTTTAATCGTGTCATATCGTAACAATCTTTTTTGCATTTTAACTCGTGATTTGAGAGAAATTTTTGGAGGGGCGACGTGGCCAATTGAGGGCCAGTGGACCAGGGCCCTACCTATGGCCCTGGTCCATATCAGAATTTTCCCTATAATAAAGCTACAGGAAAACAGGTCTATAGTATATTTAATGTAAATTATTATATCAAACAAAAAATACTGTTAGTTTATATTTGTTTAAGATCGTGGGAAATTTTACTTAAATTAGCATTCCATTGAAAGAATTAAATAAAATCGTTGTCAAATACCTGCCAGAGTAGTTGGCAATGTGGTGTAGCATTTGACTTGCATGTTGCGGGATCAAATCCCGCCTCCTCCAAATTAAATAAAATAGTTTAAATTTTTCGACTCATATTTTAGATGAGCCAAAAATCTTGCCTCATATATCGCTCATTTAGCTTAGCTCGTCGAGCCGAATATCGAATCGTGAGTTACTCACGAGCCAACTCAACTCACTTCCACCCAATTAAGCACAATTAATTTTAGACGAATATGGTGATACACATTACACGTGTAATGCGCTCGTTTCCCACTCTTAAAACTCTATAAATAGAGGATAGTTCTGATATGTATCAGGTATATTAAATCATATGGTACAAAATTGGTCACATCACTACCGATGAGAAGATAAAATAATTATGCGACGACGTGACTAATTCTGAAGCATACATGGTCCCTGTCAGAAAAATCCATAAATACAAGGTAAGGAAACAGAAAAAAAACCCTTACCTGAAGCAATCTTTATATCATTTCTCACACACGCAGAGGAGGAATTTCAAAAGCTAAGCAAAAATGGCGGAAGCAACGACGAAGAAGTACGAGCAGTTCAGAGGTCAGCCGCGATTACCGAAATTCGCCTTACCGAAGCGATACGATCTGAAGTTGAAACCGGACCTCGACGCTTGTAAATTCTCCGGCGCCGTTGATATAGCCGTCGATGTTGTCTCCGACACCAAATTTCTCGTCCTTAATGCTGCCGAGCTTTCCGTTGATTCCACGTTTGTTCAATTCAAGTCTTCTAATAAGGTTACTTCTAGTACTCCCAGATTATATTTCCACATCTCGTTTTTAATATGTCCCAAATTAACTGTCCACTTCTAAATAACGGGTTCAATGGTTCCTTACATTGAGGTTGGAGAGAAGAATAGAGATTGAAAATAAGGTAGAATTAAATTGAGAGAGAAATTAAATAGGGTCTTTGACATTTTACCATATCCTACTATAGAGTTTGATGAAACTGGTGGACAGATAATTTGGGACGGAGGGAGTACTGATTAATTCTTGTGAATCTCGAGAAGGTGGTTGTTTTGAAATATTGAATTGATTGTGTTTTTGGTGTTAATTGATGGAAAGTGGAATTTGTGGTGTTTTTTGATGAATTTGAATTTTAGGTTTTGGAGGCAGTGGAGGTGGAATTGTGCGAGGAAGATGAGATAATGGTGCTGGAGTTTGGGGAAACTTTGCCGATTGGACTTGGAGTTCTTAGTATTGTATTTCAAGGAACTCTCAATGATAGGATGAAAGGGTTTTACAGAAGGTACATTGGCGATTTCCCCCCTCCCTATATGCTTTATATACCTGTACATCATGTACTGATATATTGCAGTTAGTAAATTTATTATGATTGTATGTTTTCTGCTATATTAGTAGTTTTAGATCGATTAGTTTGTGTTAATCTCTTGCTTTTTCATTTTGATGAATTGATTTTTCTCTCCTTGAAAGGAGCTATAAGTATGTAAGAATGCATAGTCAACTTGGTCTTGAATGTTTGTTTCATTCGTCAAGAACACAACAATGGGTAAGAGTAACTTATTCAATGAGGACACAAGAAAGAGTAAAAGTAATGTATTCCCTCTGTTTCTTTGTCGGGTACTTTTCGGGAAAAGTTTAAAAGATTAATGGAAAGCTACTCTAATCTGCAGCCATAAATGCATTGTCAGCTAGGATGGGTAGTGTGTATTACTATATATTTGTTGGATGAGTCTCCCATAGTGATTACAATTCCACTTTGTTCAGTGTCTACGAGCATAATGGTGAGAAGAAGAATATGGCGGTAACGCAGTTTGAACCAGCAGATGCAAGGCGATGCTTTCCATGCTGGGATGAGCCTGCTTGTAAGGTGTTTATTTTTCTCCTCTCTCTTACATCAGCTGTTGCTGTACCTCAATCTTGATCTGTTGCAATTCAATGAGCCACGACAACTATCAACAAGTTTTCTCATTGAAGCACCAATAATTCCCTTTTGACATTACTTGGTTCATAATTTTCATGCAGGCTACGTTCAAGATAACATTGGAAGTACCTGCAGAACTTGTGGCTCTCTCCAATATGCCGGTTGTTGAAGAGAAAGTGAACGGACACATGAAAACAGTCTATTACCAGGAATCACCTATCATGTCTACTTATTTGGTAGCAGTGGTTGTTGGCTTGTTTGATTATCTTGAAGATCACACACCTGATGGTATACTTTCAGAAATATTTTCCTCTTTCTTTAAACCTATTGCATCATGGACATCCTTTTAATGTGAACGATATCCCAGGAATTACTGTTAGGGTATACTGCAAGGTTGGCAAGGCAGACCAAGGGAAATTTGCTTTAGATGTTGCTGTTAAAACACTTGGTATATATAAAGAGTACGTTTCGCTCCTTTTTCTCCTATTTGAAATGCAATCTGAGAGAATCTTGTATTAAACTAATTTGTTCTGCAAAGTACTTTCCTGCGGATATCTTTGTTAAATTCACCTAAATCTTCATCTGGGGTTTAAAACTTAATCCAGCATGTCACGTGATACTTCCTAATGCGGTTGCTGAAAAAATCCAGGTACTTTGCTGTGCCGTATTCACTGCCCAAGCTAGATATGATTGCCATTCCTGATTTTGCTGCTGGGGCAATGGAGAATTATGGTCTTGTTACGTATCGGGAAACAGCATTGCTCTATGATGAGAAGCACTCTGCAGCTGCTAACAAGCAGAGGGTATTGCGAGCATGAAATTACTTTCAGCAAGTTATTTAAACCAATTTTTATTGTCCATTATTGAATCTCATGAAGAATTTGGTTTCAATCAGGTTGCAACTGTTGTAGCCCATGAACTTGCACATCAGTGGTTTGGCAATCTTGTGACAATGGAGTGGTGGACACATCTATGGCTGAATGAAGGGTTTGCAACATGGGTATCATCTTGTTTCTATAATAGGCGTCAAATTTTCTAATTAAGTTGATTTATGTTTATATAATTTTTTTACATCACATTGTTCAGGTTAGCTATTTAGCTGCAGATAGCTTGTTCCCTGAATGGCAAATTTGGACTCAGTTTCTTGAAGAGAGTACAGAGGGACTGAGACTGGACGGTCTTGCAGAGTCGCATGCCATTGAAGTAAGCCTGGAATATTCTCTCTTGTACATGTGTAA
The DNA here is from genome assembly GCA_026122235.1 of Vinca minor. NCBI lineage: Eukaryota > Viridiplantae > Streptophyta > Magnoliopsida > Gentianales > Apocynaceae > Vinca > Vinca minor. Next base: position 6,328,073 of record JAOCZM010000142.1, read on the forward strand.
TCTTAGTCTTGAATCATTAGCATCTCTTGTTTGGTTAATGTTCCCTTTCTCCAGGTGGACATAAATCATGCAGCTGAAATTGATGAGATCTTTGATGCAATAAGTTACAGAAAGGGTGCATCTGTAATACGTATGTTGCAGAGCTACCTTGGTGCTGAATGTTTTCAGGTTGATCTTTCTTCATTCTGATGATTTGACTAAGATACTTTGCAATCTTCCTTGATTCTTTGGTTATAGTTTTTGTATTTTAGTATCTTCTTTTATATTTTTCTGTGGGATTTTGCAACTTTGACGTGTTTGACCAGTCATCTCGAAGCTGTAATCTTTTCACTTCCCAATTTTAATTTTCCCCTCCTTTCATGTTGTTATAGATGTGATTGGGTGGAGAGAGGTTGTAGCATATATGCGCACTCTTACAAGTCTGTGCATGATCCTGGGTTGTCTTGAATTTGGACGAAGTTAAAGCTCTCTCTTGTGTGATGTTTGTCTTATCCTACTGTGTCCAATTGTATTGGTGTTAGTAGTAGTTACCAGTGTTGTTAAATGGCGGCCATGGCGGCGCCATGGCGGGTGGCGGGTGGCGGAAATGGGGACCGGCGCCATATAATCCCTGTGGCATGGCGGGGAAGGCGGCCGCCTTTGCAGCGTAGGCCATGGCGGCCATAGCATTGATGGCGGATGCAGGGTTAGGGTTTTGTTTTTTTGGGCATATTTAAGGCTCGGATTTTAGTTTTTCTGGGCCAAAATTATGTTTGGGCTTCAAATAGTTTGGGCCAGCCCAAGTTGCTACAATCTTTCAAAATAAATATAAACCTAAAGCTACCTCAAAGCTTAAAACAAAAAGGAGCTGTTTTGTCTCCATCTGCGATCGGTCACCAGCTCCGGCGACCTTCTCCGGCGACGTGCTCCCGCGACCAGTCACTTTTTTTTTAAATGTTTCTCTGCTATTTTTTTCCCTCTTCTCTCAATTTTTTCTTTTCATTCTCTTCTTTTTTTTTTTAATTAAAAATTCAGTTTTTTTTTTCTTCCATTCTCTGCTATTTTTCGTAGTCTTATTTTGCAATCTTTCATTCACTTCTTCTTTCCACAAACTAGATTACACTAATGCTGTCTGATTTTTCACCAGTTATCATGATTTTTTCTTTTGTTTGCATGAACTTACTTGAAAGTTGGAACGTGAACTTGATTATTTTCTATTTTAGTTGAAATTATGTTACGAGATTTGAAGTGTTTTGGTCTATAATATTATTATATGATATTATTATATTGATATTTGTTTTGGTGTTTTTACATATATAAAACTTATTTTTTTTAGGCCGCCATAACCCGCTACGCCATCCGCTATTTTCTATGGCGGTTTTTTAGCTTTCCATTGATAACACTGGTAGTTACACTCCTGTCTCAAGCAGCAGGTCGTTGTTCATAGACCATGATATCAGAAGGAACTAATGCATAGACTCCAGTCTAAACGGATCCTGCAAACATTTAAAACCCAGAATATATCCACCATGTAAACACGATTTGCCTCTTGGGTCTGATATAACTAAATACGCTATACAGTAGCTTTTGAGTTTGTTGTATAATTTATGAAGAATTACTTTAATCTTTTTCTTATTGTTAATACCCTATTCATAAGTTGCTTTCTTTAAGCAACACAAAAATTTGAGGTTAAAGGAAAATGCATTAGGTTTTTGGTTTTTGAAACTTAAGGTATATGGCCCTTGTCAGCTGCTATTGTTCTTGATCTGCCTCTATTTCTACTGTACACTTCAAATTGACAACTTCCATTTGCTATGACAACTTTATTCATCCAGAGGGCACTCGCTTCATACATAAAGAGGTATGCATGCTCAAATGCAAAGACCGAAGATTTATGGTCTGTCCTCCAGGAGGAATCTGGTGAACCTGTTAATCAGCTAATGAATTCATGGACAAAGCAAAAAGGTTATCCAGTTGTCTCCGTGTCATTGAAAGACCAAAAATTGGAGCTTGAGCAGGTATTTCTACTAGCAACTTGTCTTTTGATTGCTCTGCTGCAAAACTGCAGATGTTTATCTTCACAGCAATATACCATTTCGTCCCAACAGTTGAGACACGTATAGGAATCCAGTAATGAATTTACCTTATCAAATTGCAGGCACACTTTTTACTGAGTGGTTCTCCTGGAGATGGGCAATGGATTGTTCCAGTAACAGTGTGCTGCAGCTCTTATGATGCTCGTAAAAGATTTTTACTACAATCCAAATCTGAAGTTCTTGATATCAAGGACTTAATGGGTGCTGCTTTCTCTAAACCCAGCTCATGGATTAAAGTCAATTTGGATCAAACAGGTTTCTATCGTGTGAAATATGATGAGAATCTATCTGCTAGGCTCAGATATGCTATAGAGAATAAATGCTTGTCTGTAATGGACAGATATGGTAATTTCAATTTTCAACATAATACTTTCAACTTCCCCTTGTTTTACCAAGTAAAGAGACTGATTGAAGATGACTTGTTTAATCAGGCATTTTGGATGACTCATATGCCTTGTCTATGGCATGTCAGCAGCCCTTGACCTCTCTACTTGCATTGATGAGTGCTTTCAGGGAGGAGACAGAGTATACAGTTCTATCGAACTTGATTAGTGTATGTCCTTGTCATCAATATTATTATATTCCTTAAAGCTTGCCTCTGCATCTAATTTCTATTATCCATCTTTATGTTTGAATTCACAGATAAGTCTCAATGTCACGAGAATAGCAGCTGACGCAGCTCCTGGACTACTTGATGTCATTAAATTATTTTTCATAAACCTTTTCCAGAATTCTGCAGAGTATGTTCTTTAACTGTTGGTACTTAGCACTGGAAGTTACCTACTACCCTTGAGATGTTCATATAATATTTGTGTACGACCATGTTTGTGTGCATGATCTTATTCTTGTGTGCCATCAATTTTTGAAAAAGGTTCCGGCTTCGATTGAAAAGATCTTGGAATTCTGGTGATAAGCACCATGCAATTGTACATAATCTATTAGGTTAATGGTCTATTGTAAAATTTAAGATATTGATTGCCCCTGTGAGATTCTAATTTAGTTTTTCCTTGGTGATCTCAAGATTGCCACCTGCTTATAAAGAGAAAGGTCATAATAACTTGGGATTAAAAGCTCCAAATTTTAATTTACCCTCTCAGCATTATCCTAGAAGATAGAGCAGATCGAGAAATTGAAATAGGGAGCTTTTGATGTATATGAAACTTATGAAGCTTGATAGTCCACATCAATAGTACAAGAACATGCTCTTCGAAACTTTCGGGTATGGTTGATTTCATTGTTTCCTCTGGAATTTTTTCACAGGAGACTAGGCTGGGATCCTAAGCCAGGCGAGAGCCACCTAAATGCCATGTTGAGAGGGGAACTCTTGACTGCTCTGGCTCTTTTTGGAGACGGTGCAACACAAAAGGAAGCTATTAGGCGTTTCCAAATATTCTTGGATGACAGAAGTACAGATGTTCTCCCTCCAGATTTGAGAAGGGTATAAACTTATAATCAAAGATATAATCCCCCCACCCACCCCGGCGCAACAAACCAAAAAAACAAAGAGAAGGGATATTTTTAAATTCCAAGTCCACAATTAGTTCTGTTTATCATGGCTGCCTCAATGTTTTGAATGCAGGCGGCTTATGTTGCTGTTATGGTGGATGCGAATAAATCAAACAGGTCAAGCTATGATTCTCTTCTGAGAGTTTATAGGGAAACTGAACTCAGCCAGGAGAAAACACGAATATTAGGTGATTTGCGTTACTAATGGTACAAAAACATGAGAATCAATTTTGCAGTAATTATATGGATCCTTCTTTTTGTAGGTTCTCTGGGGTCTTGTCGGGATCCTGAAATCATTCTTGAAAATCTCAACTTCTTGTTATCTCCTGAGGTACTGTTGATTGTATCTAGCTGTTATGAATTAGATGTTTTTAGTACAGAAGCCACAAATGTTGTTATTTTTTTGTTGGTCTTTGCATTCCCTTATCTCATTATTTAATCCAGGTCCGAAGTCAAGATGCTGTTTTTGGACTTGGTATTAGTCTAGAGGGACGAGAAGTTGCTTGGAAATGGTTGCAGGTAAGTACATCTACTTGTCGTGTAGAAACACCATCGACTGTTTATAAACTTACACTAGCAAATTTAAGATCATGTTAGCTCATTATACAGAAAATGAGCTTAGGATACTTTTGCTTTTCTAAAATTGTCTCTGTATGATGTTTACTGATGAGGGATTCAGAAGTTAAAAGTGGTAGAACTAGGGCGACTTGATCTGTGCATTATAGCTCCCAAACAACATAGAGATGCCGATTATTATCGCTGATTTGCTGTTTATATTCAATGGTTTTTACTGTATATATTCCAGTTTAGCGAACCCGAAAGCAGTAAAAGGCTTTCTGCTAACACATTGTATTCTTCTTTGGGATGAATGGTGGGAATAACAGGATCGCTGGGATCACATTTGCAAAACCTATGGTGCTGGATTCTTGGTGACACGTTTTGTCAGTGCAGTCGTTTCACCCGTGAGTCCCCTATCTCTATTCCTCGTTTATTTTCTTTTTAGCAATGCTTATACCTAAAAGAGAGCTGGCTGTACTTTTGCGTGATTTCTTTGTTTTCCTCGTGTTGCTCTAGTTCTCTTCTAATGAAAAGGCAAAAGAAGTAGAGGAATTTTTCGCGAGCTGCATGAAACCTTTCATTGCAAGAACCTTAAAGCAGAGTATAGAGAGAATCCAAGTGAATGCAAATTGGGTTCAGAGCATTCAGGGTGAGAAAAATCTCGCGGATACAGTGAAGGAGCTAGCTTACAGGAAGTACTAGCGTGTATTATCGTTTTCTTTGGCAACGTTACAGATGCTCTGGTAAAAAAACCGTTCCCCTATATAGGTTCATTTCAAAAGTCTTTTCCTTTCTTAGCAGGACAAAGGTGCTTGAACTTTAGGTGATTTTGTGTTATTTATTTCTAATAAATGGACTATAATCTGTGAATGGGTGTTTTTTTGTTTGTTGAAGTTTTATGTTTGATCTTATACTTGACTTGTATGGGCAATAAGTAGGAGACTAATGCTTAATGAGCTCCACAACATTCAATTGGGATAGGACCATATATTATCATTTGATCAATGCAAGGAATTTTATTGAAGCCCACACATCCTTCTTAGGGTTGGCATTAAAATCAAAGTGACTAATGGGGTTATGGGTAGAGCACTGAATTGCATCCGGAAGTGCTTTCTCTTTATTCAAAATTGGCCCTGCCTCAACATGAGTGAGAAGGTGAAAAACTTTCATTCGCTCTGGGTGGTATCGATCTAGTTGACCTTCGGCTAGGAGCTCTGCGTGGTTGTAGTGACTGTGGTACCCTAGAGGGGAGTAGTTTTATCTTGGTTAGTGAGTAAGTTTAAAATTTACATTCAGACCAATAAGTACAATACACGTAGACCAAAAGTGTTAATTAGCAGGAAAGAGAATTGACTTTTTATCTTACTTGTATTGCATTTATTGGTTTGAATATAAGTTTTAAACTTACTCACTAACAAGATAAACTTTCTCCTAGAGGGGGCATGGGAGGAAATTAAAAATGAACCAGGCCTCTACCGGTTGAACTGAAGAATCCGAGAAGACTCAAGTGATGTCTGTTTTAATGAAAAAAGAATTAACTGAGACCATGCGTTAAAGTTTGTCCCAAAGTGATGCCACCACAGATAAAGATGGGCATCTACCGCATAATCCCATCACCCCAATAATGAACACCAAAGCCACCATTGCCGCCACTATCCCCAACCCAATTTGATCCCTCAAACCACAATTCAATGTACAATAATAGTAAATCCAACAAAAAAAAAAAAGGATAACTCGGTAAAAAAAAAGGGCACAAGAACTAACCAGTTAAACGGTGCATTATTGTCGTAATAAATGGTCATTACATAATATCTAAATTTGCTATTCATTTGCAAGGCATAAAATAAAAAGCACTTGTTCACTTACCTCACAGAGATCTTAGCTCGGAGGCAAAACAACCAATACATTTGGTAACGCTAATATTTTCTTGCCGCCAATAAGCCTTGTCTTTCGATCCTACTTCCTACTTCCGACTGCTGAAATTTACATAAACTGATGAGTAGTGGCACGCACGACAATGAGAGAGCTGCGGGAACACGTCTAAGATTGTCAGTGCAGCACCGCGATATATATTATAAGCATTTCCTAGTAAGATAAGAAGAATAACAATATAACCCTGGTGAAAAAACAGAAGGGCTATAAACCATATCCAGTTTAAGACTTGGTCTTAAATTTTCTTTGGGCTTTCAAGTCCACCACAATTACTGTTATGTTGTCCTTGCTTCCCTTTTGATGAGCGCGATTGGAAAGCCACTCGGCTGCTGCTTGAGCTGCGGGGTCAATTCCTTCGCCTCTTCCCAAGATAGGCGTGTCACCGTTCTTTTTATGCCAAAAAAGAATTCGTTTGCGAGCCATTTCACAAACTTCCTCGTTTGTCATAACGTCCCATAAACCATCACTTGCCAGGATTAAGCACTCATCTTCCTTTGCTCGGGGTATAAACATCACTTCTGGATCCGGTATTATCCATGGTTTCAAATACCTATCACCTGCAAATGGATGGATATAGACAAATTTAATCCATGGATACTCCCTCTACCCATGCCATATGTCTGTAGGCATGTTGTTATGTGTACCCGCGCCGCGCCGCGCATGCATGTGTGTGTGTGTGTGAGAGAGAGAGAGAGAGAGAGACCAATGCACGGTTTGTTTTTCTAGTTTCAAGGGGATACATTTATGATGGAGAGGTACGCACGAGTCATAAGAAAACCCCTACATAAATGCATTTGAACCCTCCATATCTGGAAGCATTACAGAGGAATAATTCCACGAGATAAACTTTAATATGCACAAGCTAAACTGAACAATGAGAAACAACAATTACTTCGGAAAAAAGGCATACCAATAGATCTAGACATGGCAAGGACGCCAAAAACACGATGCCCGTTCCACTGTATTACCTTGCCTCCAGCAGCTTCAATCCTTGCATATTCATCTTCTCGATTCGGCTAGCCAAGATACGGAAGAAAATCAGTTATGGAAAGATTAGAAGACATTTACATTCAGAATAGAGTTCATTTAACTTACCTTATGGTCAACAGAGAGCGCCATGGGTTCTTTACCACGGCATAGGACTGCTCTTGAATCACCACAGTTTGACACTATGATATGAGATGAACAAACAACGGCAACAACAGCAGTAGAGCCAACAGTTTCAGGAGCTACCGGCTCAGCACGATCTTTTCCTCCAACCTCAGCATCAACCTTGAGAAAACAATTTATGAATGCACTTTTCCACTGTTCTTGGCAATCATCCTTGGCACTCCCATCACTCATATTGGCTATGATAGCTTCCAACTCCTCAGCCAAGACAGGATGAAGCCGATCACGGCAATAATTTGCAACCTACAAAGACAGTGTTAACACTAGGACAGACAGACAAAAGTAATAACAGAGAGAAAGCGAGTGAAAGAAACCTGAGAACCCCCATGGCCATCATAGACGCCGAAGAAATGTGTTGTCAAATGACTTAAATACTTGTTTGCTTTATCAAGATCTCTATCTCCGATGAACATGTGCAGTGGAATTCTGAGGAACCTAGGAACAACTGTAAGAGCATCTTCCATTTCCGGTCTCCTACCGCATACAGAATGAACACCCCAAAGTGGAACACAATCCACCTCAAAAACGCTGCGTCCTGCCGGTGCACTTAACCCTTGTTTTGGAGGCAATTGAACAACTACCGTAGATGATTTTGAGCTCGACCCTTCAGCAATCTCTTCCTCAATGCCTACGGCAATAGCTAGAGAATCGGTTACAATCTCGCCAACATTCGATTGTCTCAAAGGACTTGGTTTAGTATCAACTTGACTATTACAAATATTTCTTTCTACATCAATAAAGTTCTGAGCCAGTATCTCAGATATTGCTTCATAAGCTAACAGATCATCACCACATAAACTGCTAGAATCACTCACCACTGACAGAGAACAATCACCATCCACAGATAAAAAATCATCCTCCTCGCTTTCCCGGACAACAGAATCACCAGCAACCCAGTTGTTTTCATTTTCAAAGGTCATATCAAGCAAGGTAGCCTCTAGAGGTCCGTTATCTTCAGGAACAGACGACATGGAAGCACTTAATTCACTCACGGTATCCCCACAATTGCAATCCTCATTGCCACCAGAAACAGAATCGACCATACTATTAGACTCGGTATCAGAAAATGAACTTCCTATTATGTCATTCATTAACGTTAGTCCACCGGCATCCACACAACTTCCTAAAGTTGGACTTTCACAGATTAAATTACCTAAACTAAATGGCACTGCAGCAGCCAGAAACATCTCCTCCATAAAACCCATTCTTTTGATAGTAAGAGTAAAAATTTCCCTCCAACCCCTCTATAGCTACAGAAACTGCCATTGTTAAACTAATTCATCGCCCCCTTCTCCTATCAAGAATAACGTCGAATTGCAAATGATGAATTTCAGCAGACCATTTTCCATTCCTGATAATATATATAAATAACAGAAGCAAGTAAGACTCAATTCCAAAGTTCCCTATAATGCCTTAATGAACAAAGAAAACCCAAAATGGAAATGAGTAGACAGATCTGGTGAACAAAAAGTACCATTTCTAGAAAATCTAACCTTACATATATATGTCAGAATTGAAAGCTTTGTCCGTTCAAAATCCCTCAAATCCAGACAATCACTCTATAAATAACAAAACAAAAAAAAACCAAATTAAACTCAAACACTTTATCCTAAAACACAAGAAAGATTTAAAAGAAATCATGTGAAAGAACCTAGTAAAAGGTAAAAAAACAAAAGTCCCTATATTCACAGGTAAACTCTGAAAAGATAGTACCCTCTTTTAACACTAAAAACTAAAGAGTACCCTGGATCTAAGGCAACCCATATCAACCTTTTCTTGAAATTTTGACTCTTTTGTTTTTTTCACACTCCTTTTCAACCAATTATGACTCTCCCAACCCAAAGGTCCTACACAGTGCACAAAGCTCCCGCATCAATAGAGTGTTTGGCGCGATTATCAAGTGTTTACTTGCTATCCCAACCCAAAAACTTAAAATTACAAAAATGGGAAAGTGGTAATTTCAAAGATTAACAAGTCAAGCAGAAGAGACACAGAGAGAAAGTGACTACCAAATCTTTGAGCAACTGCAGAGCCCTTCTGTTGTTCTTCACAATCATAAACTTTCTGTTTCTCTCTCATAAAAAATCAAGAAATGAAGTGGGTTTTTCTGACTAATTTTAGTAAAATAAAACCCAGTTTTTTGCTGGTGATCAACAACAAAGATTTTGGCAAAATTTGCTGCTCCTTTTGTTTAAGTAGCAAGAACTTCTTTTTCCTTTTTTGGCCTTGAAACTTGTAAGAGCAGCAAAGTTAGTGGAGAAGAAGAAGAAAAAGATTATTAAAACAAAAGAAATTATTAAAAATATTGATAACTATTAGTAGCAGAAAAATTCTTTTATTATTGGAAGATATAATAATGACTTAGAAAAAGATTGGATTGGAATAAGAAATTGTTGGAGGAAAAAGAGGGGGACAAGTGTCTAGTCTTGAAGATCATATTATAAAGCATCTCCACCCATTCTTTTGGGTTTCTCACTTTGCATTTCTTATACAAGAAAAAAGAAGAAAAAGATACTAATTGAAAGGACAAGTCATGCTACAACTAATTATAGTAATTACTTGTAGATTATGTCACCTAATGAGAACAGTCCGAATCTTATGTGGAACGCTTTTTTTTTTTCCTTTCAATATGTGCGGAACACCTTAGAATAAATATTCTGACATAAGGCACAAACACAAAATAGGATAGATATCGAATAAATCAGGACATATATTCTTTTTAAATCAATTTTAATCTTAAAAATTTAAATTTGACAAACGAAATTAAGTTTCGCACATATCTGAAAAAGGCGTTCTGCACTTGTGTTTCAGCTTAATGAGTTATGCCCTCCAAAAACTTAAACTTCAATTGTAAGGTTTCTCCTTTCCGTTCCTAAGGTTAAAAAAAATATAAATCGTGGAATCTTGCTCAGTAGGAGCCAATTACAAACGGTCTATATAGCATAATTACAAGGAATATAATTTTATGTCCTTAATAAGAATTGACCCAATTATGTGAATAAAGATTAAAGGCAAGACTTACGGATGTTCATTAAAAATCGAAACCGATCAAACTAAATTGATTCAAATTAAATTTTCAGTTTGAACGATACATTATACTGGTTTCAGTTTGAACGATACATTATACTGGTTTCAGTTTGAACTAAATTAAAATCGAAGGTTTAAATTTTTTTTATAGAGCAAATAGCTTTTTCTGCCACAAAACTAGTTACAAGTGCTATATCTGCTACAAATCATGTTTTCGTGCTATATCTGCCACAAAACTAGTTACTGAAGTCTATATCTGCCACAAATCGTTTTTCCGTGCCTTTTTTGCCATGAAACATTTTATGAGTGCTAAAAATGCCACAAAAGAGGGAGGGTGAAAGGAAAAATAGGTAAGAGATCAAATTAATTTCAAATAGACCCTAAAATCAAAATTTTATATTATATTGGGTACATAATTTTATTTTATTTTTAATATTTGACCCTTCTTCCCAAGTTTACCAAAACCCTCACCGCTACCTTCTTCTTTCTTCTCTTCCCACATCGAGCCACCACCACCTCCCATCCCGTTACCCAATCCCTGCCCCCACCCATACCAAAGAGTACCAAATCTGCCAAAAAATAACTGCTTGAAGATTTGGAGAGACGTGGTGAAAGTGATAGCATAGCAAAAATGCCTAAGAACAATTAGATATTCTTAGGAAATTGGTCTGCATTTTGCATATTGCTTTGCGAGAGTCCTTTTTGTTCAAGAATTCTGATGGTTTCATATGCAAAGCATCTCTGTTAGGTTAATTATGTACTGCAAACTAATCTACATTTTGTTTAGTACTTTGACTGGTATGTATTTTGTTTAAATATTTTTAATGGTTTAGCAGCAAAGCACTTGGTTAATCATGTAGTGCAAATTGATTAGCATTTTGCTTATTGCTTTGACTTATATGTATTTTGTAAAACAGTTTCTAAAGGTTAGAGCAGCAAAGCATTGTGAAATTTGTTATATGTGTCTGAAATATAGACCTAGAAGTGCTTTCATCATATGGATTGCTATTCTTGGTTAATTTTCAGGGGGTATGGGTGGGGGTTAGGGATTGGGTGGCTGGATAGGAGGTGGTGGCGGCGGCTCGAGGTGGGAGGAGAAGGAAGAAGAAGGTGGTGGAGGCTTTGATAAATTTGGGAATAAGGGGTCAATTATTTAAAAAATAAATTGTGTACCCAATTAAATATAAAAATGTGATTTTAGGGTCTATTTGAAATTAATTTGATCTCTTACCTATTTTTCCTTTCACCCTCCCTCTTTTTGTGGCATTTTTAGCACTCATAAAATGTTTCATGGCAAAAAAGGCACGGAAAAATGATTTGTGGCAGATATAGCACTTGTAACTAGTTTTGTGGCAGATATAGCACGAAAACATGATTTGTATCAGATATAGCACTTGTAACTAATTTTGTGGCAGAAAAAGCTATTTGCTCTTTTTTATAATTCAAACAGAAACAAATCGAAAAATTCCACTCAATTATAAATAACTAGGTGTAGCAGAATACATGAGAACATGAATAATCACAATATAAGCACACTCTAACAACTCGCGACGTCCAACCCTACAATTGCTAATATACAGTATTACTACTTCATTAGTCAATTTGTTATTTGACTCATTTACTAAATATACTTGGTTGTCTAGAAAGCAGCTTAGTAGGTAAATGAACTTCCGACCAGAGTATTATTACGAGTTCGAGATACGTATCTAGGATGTTTACTATTCGCTTAAACTTAAATATCGAACTGAATCAAACTGAATTATACTATATGGTTCGGTTTATTCTGTATTTTAATTTATTCGGTTCGATTTTCAATTTTTAAAAACCGAATATACAAATTTTTAATATTATTATTAAAAAAATATATTATACTTATACGTATCATTAATATTACTTATATCTGTCTTTAATCCATCTATTTCAGTGACATTCAGGGAGCAGACACTTTGTACATTTATTGCCAAATGTTACCGCCAATACCCCGAATAATTGAGTACTTAATGAGTTATGTTATTGTTGTAAAGGTTTATTTTTTTCTTAATTTTTAATTTGCTGTTTTTATTTTAATTGTGCATTATAATTTTATGGTTGTCTATTTTTTAATTAAGTTGAGCTCCACAAGAAAAAAATAAAATTTCGGTACAAACCGAACCGAACCGAACCATAATGAAATAATTTCGGTATTCGGTATATGATTTTCATAAAAGTTTGGATCGATTCGGTTTTTATAAAACGTTAAAAAATTGAACCGAATTCCGAAATTTTATTCAAAATACCGAATGCACACCCCTATACGTATCAACTCCTCCCCTTATATATATATAAAAATAAATAAATAAACTAAATATAGTTGGTTGGAATATGAGTAGAGGTACTAAGAAATGTAAAAATTTCTATTTAAATTATTTTTCATATTATCTTACAAACTGTTAAGCATTTGTAACAGGTTTATTTTCCTATTCTTACGAAAACCACTAGTAATGACGTTAGGGATGACGCCCTACTGCTATTTGTATCACACTCGTCTGCGCGCTTATAGTACAAAATAAAAAAATATCAGTATATACTAAATACGTGTGATATGTTACATTCCCATGCAACAAGTAAGACCTATCTTAAATAATAAATGTTCTAAAAATCACATCATGTGTTTGTTCTAATTAATTTGGACCGTCAAATTTTTCATCATATAATTTATAATGGCAAAAAATGTTCAGCATATATAATTATTTTTTTACATTCTGCACCATAACAGAATGGATTGTCAGTAGAGCTGTCAAAATGGGCATATGCCCACGGGTATGCCCGCCCCGTGAAATTAATGGGTGGGTATGGGCCTATGAATTCTATGCCCATTTAAATGCGGGTATTAACGGGCATACCCGTGCGGGTAACGGGCCATGCGGGTACGGGCGGGTTGCAACCGGGCATGCCGGCTTTATTTTATTTTATTTTATTTTTAATTTTGCATAGGGATTAATAAGACTCTTCAAACTTCTTCAAACTGAATAAGAGTATTGTATATCCAATGTCTTCTTGCACGAGTTCTTACCAAATATATGAGTCATCTTCCTCCTATAGAGTACATGCTCAAATATGTATACTCAATTGAATTCACTGTTTCATCCCTAAAAGTAACTAACTTATGTTCTAACTTATCATTTTTCATTTATAATGTTTTAACTTCGTAAGATGTGTGTTTTATATGTGAAAATGATGAGAAGAAATCAACATTATCTAAAATGAATTCAAATAACACTTCTAGTGCTCATGATCTAAATCAATAGATGGATGATATTAAAAACAAAAATATCTATTTTTGTTGATTTGACTTCAATAATATGTTTGTTAATTTTGGACAGTTCATCTTGAATTATTTTTAAAATTGTGGATTTTGATTTGATTATTGTTTTTTTATAACTATTTTGGATATTGTGGAATTTAATTTGATTGTGCTTGAACTATTTTGGATTTTTATTTCCCCTTCATAGGACTGTAAACTGTACGTGAATGAGAAAGAACTGTATTTTATAAACTGGGCATCCGGCGGGTGGGTACGAGCATCCCTTTTTATGGCCCGTTTAAAAAACGGGCATGCCCGCCCATCTCCATTTAAGGTATGCCCATGACGGGGTGGAGAGGAGCGGGCGAGCTACCCGTTTTGACAGTACTAATTGTCAGTGACCTTTTTAGATATTTTGAAATCTTGGATCTCTATATTATTCCTTTTTGTGGAAGCTTTCTTTATCAAGGTCATAATAATTTGTTATTAAATATAATGTCTTATTTATGAGATAATATGTTATTAATACAATAATACGTTTTGTTTATTGAGCAAAAAAATTAACACAGATAGTTAAGTACTTTTCATACTTTTGATAATGGTAAACTATTTATTTTGTTTTTGTAATATTTTTTCTTTTTCTTCATGAGTTGTTAAAGCCAATGATGTATTATGAAAAGATTTTCCTTTAATCATATCATGAATTATGTTGTCTTACTTATTAATTTTACCTTTTTTGAAAAGTTAACTTTTATTGAATTGAGTTTGGTTTGAATTTGGTTTAAAACTCAAATTGAAGTTCAAATTACCTTTTGGATTGAGTGTGCAAACGAAACTTGAAGCATCAAATCATTTGGAATTGAGTTTTGAATTTAGACTAACTTGAGTTGAGATTGAAGGACAAGTTTTATAGAACAGCCGCTAGACCTGCGTTGTTGTATGGTAAATAAGGTTGAGTCGTGAAAATATGTCATATCCAGAAAATGAGTGTGACAGAGATGCGTACGTTGCGATGGATGTGTGAGCACACTAGAAAGGATGGAGTGAGGAATGAGATTATCCGAGAGAAGATAGGAGTTGCATTTATTGAAGAGAATATGAGGGGAAATCATTTAAGGTGTTTTGGACACACACAAAAAAAGTTCGAATGATGCTCCGATTAGGAAACTCGAAGGATGGAGGCATGAAGTTGTAAGAGAGATGTCTATGTTGTGATGCGTATGTTTTGGACAGGTAAATGAGTGTAATAGAGATGCGTATGTTGTGATGGATGTGTGAGCATACTAAAAATGATAGAGTGAGGAATGAGATTATCCGAGACAAAATATGAGTTGCATCTATTGAAGAAAAGATGAGGGAAAATCGTTTGTGGTATCTTGGACACATAAAAAGAAGATCGAATGACGCTCCGTTTCAGAAACTTTAAGGATTGAGGCATAATAACTTACATATATGGTGTCACACCCCGTGACCTGGGATGACCGGACAGTGCGTCATCTACCAATGAGCCACCGAACCCTCAAACAAAAAACTAAATTCCCAAAATAAACTTCATTACAAACTTAAAAGATTTCAAGTCTTACAAAGGAAATCTTAAGTCTTACCAACCATAAATAAATAACAAGATCCAAAAGGTAAAACAACTTAACTATAACATAAAAAACTATCAACCAAGTCTCTCCTCGATCCATGGCTCATCAACCTGATCCGCCATCTTCTTACCTGCAAAATGTTAATAAAGGATGAACCACTAAACTGGCTCAGTAAGGTCCCAACACCATTGGGATGAAACAGAGTTAGTCTCTAAAAAACATAATCTCGTTCACTAAAACCATGCATACTTATTGACTTGAAATACACTTTAAAACACTTGTAAAATACTTTACATAAATAGAAAACACTATGCTTGAAAACAGAACTGAACAGAAAACCAAAGTTTATCAAAAACTGAAATCTCCGGTCGACCTAACACAAGTACCAGTCGACCAATTTAGAGGCAGAAACATTTCCAAAAAGCCCGGACGATAGTTAGAGCACTTTGGTCGAGTGGCAAACCGCATCGGTCGACCGACATGGACACCCAGTCATCCGCAATTAGCCCCAGTACTTTACTTCGGTCGATCAATTTAGTCTTCCGGTCCACCGAACCGATCTGCTGAGGTTCAGTGCAGGGCAAAAACAGTACATTTTAACATTGAAAACACATATGAAATTCCCAAGGTTCCAACCCCAAAAATGCCAACTTCATATAACAGATAAACACCTAGCACATATGATTATTCTACTACACTTCTAGCTACTAAATTTGCCACATTCTAACTTCTGCTATTCTTCTCATAGGGCCAAAGGCTTCTGAGTGTACTATATCTCAATCCATCTCCTACAGGCTATCTCCCTCACTGGTTGATCGGTTTCGGTGGCTTCTAGTCCCACGAGGTATTACCTCATGGAAAAATTCTAGTCTACTAGTCCATCTCGCATGACATCTAGGTCAGCGGAATCCCACGAGGTACTACCTCATGATAATTGTGACGGCTACACATAAAGTTGTACTACTACTAACTATCTACCAATATAAACACGACTGAAATCATAAAATAGAACTGTATAAACACGTAGGAACATAAAACTTCTAACTAAACATATATGTCACATAATCACTCATTCTATTTAATTAATTCAATTTAAAAGAGTAATATTGATATTTTGATTCACACATACCTTTTTTTTTTTTACTACTTGTCATAAACGACTTATATTATGGAATGAAGGGACATAATCTTCTCCCTGCTCTGTTTTGTGTGATTTTTTGAATTGTCTAGAAAAGTTTTGATTTTTGATTTTGATTTGTGTGTGGGTGTTGTTGTAGAAAGTGTAAACTTTATAGGTTTGACAAGGAAGGGAATCAATGGAAAGAAAGAGGAGTTGGAACTGTGAAACTTCTCAGGCATAAAGAAACTGGGAAAGTTAGGCTTGTCATGAGTCAGTCCAAGACACTTAAAATTAGATGTTTGTCTATGTGTTCATGTATGTCTTTTGGGGGAAATGCCATTGATGATGAAGTGTAATTTCCCTTTGAAATCATTTCCAGACTTGTACAAAGCATTCTGCCTAGAAGTTGAAACTTTTATCTCACTTTCTTGGGGAAGAAAATCGCCTGTCCTAAAACTCTGTCCCTTTTCATACCCACCATTAGAAATGTGCCACATTTCCCACTTAGAGAATAAGAGGTAGGACAAAGAAATTAGGAGAATGATGCAATGCAAGAGGTGGTTGTGTTATGGATGACTAGACATGTGACACATTTTTAGTGGTGGAACAGGGAAGGAGAAAGAATTTCGGGACAAGCGATTTTATGTCCCTTTCTTGGTAGCACTTAAATGGTCAAAAGAGTTTCCATAAGTTTGGACAATCAGTTAAAAACCATTCTGAAACTGCCACTAGAGAAGGCAAAAGTTTCATAGCCAGCCTGGGCAGCCAGGACAAAAAACTACAACATAATCCTAAAACTAGATTTTTTAACCAATTTCCAACACTCCCAGGAATGTTTCTTCGGAATTTCTGTACACTTATAATTATGGAACGCCGATTCAGGGCGAGCAACCTGATAAAAATACTACAGGGCTCATGCCACCATCCCATATCGCGCTACCACTTTGTCGAATACAACATTATTATCACAGTGACATTGCATCATCCATTGATGCCATCATCTGTACATCTGTGTCCTCAGCTGTTCCTTTGGTAGTGGGGTCCCCCTTGGACTCGCCTGTTTCATATAACGTCTTAGATTACAACAATTCACTGACGCATCACATATACTGAAATGGAAGTCGGGTAAGATTCTTACCGAAGATGGAATCAATAGAACGTCGTGGCGAGGTGCTTCTTGTAAAATCTGCAAGAACCAACCAATTAGGAGCAACTTCTACACAAATACTCCCTCCGTCCCAGAATAAGGGTAACATTTGGACTTTTTACACAAATTAAGGACTTCCTAAACAACAACAAGTTTCGAAGTAAAAAGACTCGTATATCCTCATTTACTCCTCCTTGAAAACTGGGATAGTGGTTAGAAGAAGGGTAAGAATGGTAAAATCTCGTTAGATGCCTATTGATATTGCAAATGTAGCACTTATTCTGGGAAAAATACAAAGTCCAAACGGTGCTCTTAATTCTGGGACGGAAGGAGTATTACTTAACAGTTACAGTGCAGATGCAACAACAAGATTCACCAGTTGGATAAGTCAAATAACTAGAAATCTACCAGAAAAACATGTGCCGAATTAACCTAAAGCACGTGTTTAAAAGAAAGTTTTTATCTTTCTGTGCAGGGGAATGTGGATATTGCAAACATGGAAGTGAACAATCTTACTCACCAGAAGAATTACGTATTGTCTTGACAGCATCGAAGTTCTTGTATGTGTAGCCCACAAAACTCAAATCTTTGGGGTTTAACTGTAAGTAGACGGAAAAGGGGAAATTATTAGATACTTCGATAGAGTCCCATGAAACTGCAGAAGGGAGAGATTACTGCATCTATGAGCAATGGCGGAGCATAAGGGAGGCAGGAGGGGGGCCCCGCATTATTTGAAAATTCCATATTAGTACTAGTGATATTTTTTTTTTTTTTGTATAAATAAGTCCTTATAATATAAAATGTATTGGTCTTTTCAAACATTTGAAATTTCATAATTGTACTCTCTCCGTCTCAAATCGAATGTCTATTTTCTATTTTAGTTTATTCCGGAATGAATGTTCATTTTCATTTTCTTAGACTATGAGGAAAGGATGATGCATGTACCTTCCGTGATTGTCCTGAGCCAATTCTTGCAGGTGTTGGAGGATTAACCTGATGAAACATTGAAGGTAATAGTTGCATGAAAAGATTATTCACATAGAAATACTACTAAATAAAAAACTTGTGAAAGAATATGAAGGGCCAGCCAAATAAATCAGAAATGCATGAATCAGACTTTTTAATAGTCACAAATATTTTTTACTATTTCAGAAACGTAAATATTCGAAATAAAAAAAATGGATTTTGTGTAATACTTCATCAAACTTCATGAAATTCTGAGTGTCCAGCTCTCCGTTTACTTCTGGTCTGAAAGCTGCGTCCATTTCATATAGTTTATCCCATTCGACATCCTTAAACCAGGAATGAGCCTGACCAAAACAAAAAAAAAATCATATTGCCTTTTAGAATGAAGAAAGAAAAGTTTACGAAGAAAAACAAAAGGAAGAAAAAAATTTCTCTAGATATAGACCTTAATTTGATCAGCTCCTGCAGTGCCAAGCCTGTGATCAACATCACATAGTAACCTACAGATAAGATCTTTCGCCTCGGGACTCAATTTGGCATCTTCTGGAAATTTTCGGTGATTTCTCCAATGAACAATCTAAGAATCATAATAAACATGTATTAAGAAGACGGTTCCTTAACCATTATTCAAACTAAGAAACCAGTGTTAAGGAAGGCTACTGTAGTTGCTTAGCACTTCCGACTCGAAACGATAGGTAATAGGTTCGACACCCACCTGACCTGATATTAATAAAAAAAAATTAAAAAGAACTCCAAGAAACCAGTCTAGTAGAACCCCGGTCTCTAGACGAGAACAAAATAACTTTGGTTTCGAAGAACTAAACCATCTTGTCTCAAGCAAACAACAATGCAAAATAGATCGAGAAAGTAACTAGGTTGATGCTTAGTCCCTCGAAAGATAATGCATTCCCAAAGAAAAAATGTAAAATCACAATCATCGTCAACTGACCAACTCAATGAAAATCGCAAAGTAGAGACCGGAGAAAATCTGACACTAACTTTAGAGTCATGTTTATGTATTAATGATGTTACCTTCCTGCAAGTGGTTAAAGGATCATCTGAATAAAACGGTGGATAACCCATAAGCATTTCATACATAATTGCGCCCAGCGACCACCTGCAGGTATAGCAGAAAAACAAAGTCATTTTCCACTGTCATAAACAAAGCGTCCTGGCTTCAATTATGATCTGCAACATGCTCGATCAAACTCAAAAAAATTATTAATTAAAAGAACAGTGCAGTATGGCTAGAATATAACTGAAGAGTTTCACGGGAAGAAAATAAAATGCTAAAGCACTAACCAGTCACACTCCATGCCGTAACCTTTCTTCAGTAGCACTTCAGGTGCAATGTAGTCTGGTGTACCCACTGTTGAGAATGCCTTTCAAAAGGGAAAGAACAGAGACATTACAAGTTGGTTCTAAATAAATATGACGCAAACAATCTGCTGTCGGCGGAAGTATAATAGCCGAATTTATAGTAACATATTTCTGTACCAATTTCCTTCTGTTCATCTGCCAATACTGAAGCTGTTCACGAGCACTTTTCCAATTCCGACCATTGCTTGCATCTGGGAACCCATCAATATCCATTGGTTCCCTTATGTTCTCATCATCCATGGCTTCATTTTCACTTAGTGTAGAGAGTGTTCTACAATCAAGTGGCTTACAGAGACCAAAATCTGAGAGCTTCATGTGGCCATTTTTGTCAAGGAGGAGGTTGTCAGGCTTGATATCTCTGAAGAGAAAATGACACGGAGTCAACTTTTTTTTTTTTTGCTAAATAAAAGATGAATCATTAGATGAGTCCAAAACCGGACTAAAGTTACAGGAAGTGCCTCCTCTATCACAAAGAAGTGCAGGAGGAATAGAAGCTGGATCAATACTACCACTAAAAGAGTTAGATTTTGCCCAACTCGCTAAGTTATGAGCATGGACATTGGCTAACCTATTCACATAAGCAACCTTCCATTGTTTGAAAAGTCCAAGCAAGGATCTGCCCATGTAAGTTGACACGGAGTCAACTTACACCGAGAGAAAAGCAACTAAATTATTCCGGGGTTCGACGACCCCCCTCTCCAGATAATAAAAAGAATAGCTAGATAAAAGTCATTTTCAAGGAGGCTAGCATAGTTGGCGCAACAGTCCCGACTCGGAACAATAGGTTCCAGGTTCAATAACCCCTGCCCCGATAACTAAAAAAAATCAAATAATGAAAAAAAAAAATCAAAACGAGCCCCCACCTATGGATGTAATTATGCTTGTGAATAGATTCTATGGCCAAGACGCTTTGAGCAATATAAAATTTAGCCACGTTTTCAGATAAGGTGTCCTCTCTCATCAACAACGTCATGATATCCCCTCCAGGTAGGTATTCCATTATGAGATAAAGATACTCATCGTCTTGAAATGAATAGTACAATTTCACGATGAAGTGACTAGCTACTTCCGCCAGTAAGTTTCTTTCGGCTCTAACATGTTCCACCTGTAGAATAATAAGCCAAAGTATGAGAGAGAATGAAAGATGCATAGAATAAGTGTTTCGTAAGATGCAGCTAGTGAACCCTGTAATGGATATAAAGACTTCAAGCACTAGAGAGTTCTAGCTCAAGCAATGTTTCAACACTACTTCTAGCGCCCGATGGTATATGAATCTTTATTTAGGACTATTTTCTAGTTCTTAAGTTAACATTTCTCCGGTGACCTTCAGCTTGAAGTAATTTTTATAGCTAAGAATTCCGGCCATTTTTCGGTCAGACCTATTTTCTTAATTCTCCTGCATCCGCATTGACAGTACAAACGTGAGAGAATCACATAAAGAAACATCAAATGGGTGAATGCAATTGAAAAGAAACTACTAATAAGATGTAAATATATATTTTGTGAGTTAACCTGTCCTCTCATGACCATTTCAGATTTCTTCAACTTCTTCATTGCGTAAATATTGCCTGATTTTTTCTCCCGGCATAATCGCACCTGCATATTCACAGGATTATATATAAAAGGAGCATGATAAATAGAAAATATAAATAAAGACAACAACAAAAGCATAGCAATTCTTGTACTGAAAGAGCATGAGGTACATATTAGTATGAATTTTATTTGACATGCACACGAACTAACCTCGCCAAAGGCTCCCCTTCCTATGATGGTTAGAAGCTCAAAGTCATCAATGGAGATCTTGTTTCTCTTCAGTCTCATATATTCTGTCTCCTTACGCTCTAAATCCTTAATTCGGTTTAGCTGTTCCTCCTTCGGCACATCTGAAGCAGTAAGCTGTCTTTCTAGAATCCACCGCCTAAAAGGATATCATAATATATTAGAAGTTACCATAGTTGAAGAATCAATAATGTCCATAGCAGACCAACCAAGAAGAATTGCACACAAGTATATGCAATTATGTGCCATATATCAAAAAACACTTTATTATATCTTATATTGAAATGATATTGCTAATAAATTGCATATCCATAACTAAGTGCAACACTAATTACAACCCAGTGAAAGATGCACGTGACTTAGGCAGTTAGGCCCAAGCACTGGCAGAAAGTCTACGGGTGTGCCAAGTTAAATGGCCATTTACCCAGCTTGTCTTGGGCAAGTTTGCTCCAAGCACAACTGCCTTGTGCGATACACCTTGAGTAAATATAAGCTTCAAAAGTGCAAGAATTCCTGACAAATATACTAATTCAATGTGGCAATACCGACAATCATAAAGATTACATTCTTTGATGCCGAAACTCCACAATGAACCTCAAGTACACTATAAGACGCTGTTATACTAAATGCTAATTTCCAAAATCCCTAAATTAGAAGCAAACCCATCAAAGTCCTGAATTAATTACGGCACAGTAAAGACGTAGCTTTTATTAAATAGTATTTCACTACGGCACGACCTTCACCAAGCCTACTGAACAGTGATGATTATGGCTCGAAGCAACGTATGGGATGCAATCCGTATCATGATCACTGAATTTACCGGTTTGATGCACCGAGACTTCCTGCGTAGAATGGATGCCAACCCCCCCCCCCCAATAAAACGTAAGCACCAACAATCATGACGATTGTGATTCTTTAATGCCAAAACCTCCCAATGAACAGTAAGTACACTATAAGACCCCCTTACACTAAATGCTAACTTCCAAAATCCTTAAATTAGAAACAAACCCATTAAGGCCCTGAATTAAAAGCCACAGCGCAGCAAACACGTCACTTTTGGTAAAAAACTATATTCATTACATCATCACCTTCACCCAGCCTATTGAACAGTACCTATCTCTCCTTTTGGTTGGGGGTTTAAGTAAAATGCTGACATTCATGGCCCCGAAGCAACTTAAGGATCACACTACCTATCATGATCATCGAATTCACAGGTTCAGTGAACCTTATACCTCCCTGCACTGACATGGATGGATGCCCACTCATTAACCCTTAATGGGGTCTTAACTCTCAAGATGAGATATATAATCTATAAAACTTTTGCCTTAACTAAAATACTTCATTAAGTTGAAAATGGAAGAAAATCTACAAACAACAAAATCAAGAGACAACCCAGTTCAGTAGACTCCAAACAGGACCATTTTCCCCAAGGATCCATATACATACAATGCCTCACAACTAAGAAAAATCAAAGAAACCCCAATTTCACAAGTCAATTAAACTTCCTTTCTGGGGCTATTTCTGGCCAAATTACAACCCTGAATCAACTAAAAACTTCAAAAAAAATCAGAACAAAATTGGAAGAATTTCAAGAAATAAAGCTAAAAACTAACTCTTAAACACTGGATCTTGAACAACACTAGACATCCCACCTGACAAGCTAAATTAATTATCCCAAAAACTTACAAAAGTGAATAAACACCAAAATGAATTTACCTCTCTTTCCTTTCTTGAATGGTCTTCATCTGGTTCTTGTAATGGCTCTCAATAAATTTCTTAGCAGCATCAACTTTCTCCATTGTTAAGCTTGAACCCAGTATTTCTTCCTCACTCTGGTGATTCTGATTTTCTTCTTCCTCCATTTTTCTTTCAATCCGTCTTCCTTTTTTGCACTCTAAAACTGAAAAAAGGCCCCTCCTTTCTACTATTTACACACACACACACACACACACACACAAAAAAAGACCTCTAGAAATTCAATAAATACTAGAAAAATTAGTGGTAATATTTATTGCAAGAACGAACAAGAAGGTGAAGAGGAAACCTGAGAAGAAGAAACCCGTTTGGTTTTCTTATTACCTCATCAGTTTTAGCAGAAACCCAAGTAGAGAAATCAGTAGTTTTTTAGCTTAATATTCTCAAGTAGAATCACTGTATCACTGTGGGCAGTAATAATATTCTCCCTCTATTAACCATAGTTGGTTGTTCAAGCTGGCTCGGCAATTTCCTCTTCAAAATTATCCTAGCTCAGGTATGGAGTTGACATTTATCTAACATTTTACCTCTTTGTGAGCCCGATTTGGTACCAACTATAATTAATCTATTACAATCTCTCAAAGATCCAAACTAATTAAACAACTTGTGGCCAGAAACAAAATATACTCCCTTTATTAAGTAATTTAACAATTTTTTAGAGGTGTACATAAGTGATATTTTGCTTATTATACTCCTAACTAATTTCATAATTATTCCCTTAAAAAAAATACTCCCTCCATTTTAAATTGAATATTATATTTTTATTTCTGTTTTTTGTCCAAAAATAAATTTTTACTTACTCGAAATGAATATACTTTCTCACTAAATTCTCAAAACTAACTTTCTACACTATTGACAACGAATCGCAGTTTAAGCGGTAAGACACTTTACTCTCAACTGATAAGTCGAAAGTTTGAGTCATTCCAGAAGAAAAGTGGAGAACCTATGAAAGAAAAAGAGAAAAAAACTTTCTACGTACAAGTTTCATTAGCTTAATGGAGTCTTACCATTAGTATCTATGAATGAAAAAATTATGATAATCACTTTTACTCAAACGATTTTTCTTGGTTATGATGAAAGACAAACACATATGTCTAATTTGAGACGGATTGAGTAATGTTTTTTTTTTTTTGTAACTTTTACTAATTATAATAGAGAATAAAAGAAATTATATATAGGATTGAAAGTAACTTTAAATAATATTACTTAATTTTAAAATGTCAAATATTCTTTTTAGAGGAAAAGTGACACATGAAAAAATTATATATGTTTAGCGGGTGAAAATCCTCTGTCCCCGTCCGTGTATGTCCCCGTGTCCCTAACCAATCAGAATTTACTATATAGGTGAATTGTGATTGGTTGGGGACACGGGAACATACACGAACGGGGACAGAGGATTTTTTGCCATGTTTAGCAATAGCAAATATCAAACTCGAATTCAACTAATCGGGAATTTAAATGACACTTTTGACCTCCCAACTTTTATCTTCTTGTAAATTTGTAACATAATATTTTGTTCTTCATTTCATACTTGATAAAATTCGAACTCTCGACTTTTGAATGGACCTCAGATAAATAATTGCCTTAAATATGACAATAGCTAATAATCAGCCACTTACGTAATTAAAAAAAACAAGTAAACCTAGCCTGGTAACAAGAGCCCATAACTATTTGTCGAACTATATAGTGTGTTCTACTTTTATATATATATATATATATATCTCCTTTCACATATATTTCATTTTTTCAAAGAAATTTATGGTGAAATATCTATGAATTAAAAGTGATAGATATCAAAAGGGAACAGAGAGTCCCATCCCTCAACAGGTGATGGTTAGGATGACCATTTTAAGCACATAAATATATAAAATTTTATTTTAGTTTATTTCAGGGACGATTCTAGGAGCAGGGTGGTAGGCGCTCCCGGAATTTTTAAAAATACTACTAAATACACTAAATTTTATATATAGTTTGGAATATTTGATCAAGTTTGTCCTTTCCAGATTTTGTTTTTTTTTTTTTTGCAATTTTTATATGTAGTTCGGTATATTGTTATAATTTTTCGCCTTCAACATACAATTTCTATATTCGTCCCTGGTTTATTTGGAGGCCACCAACAACAACCTTGCCTTCTTAGGAAGTCTTTGCATTTATTATCAAGTCAATATATTAATTTTTCCTATCTATAATTAGCCAATTATTTTGTTAGTTTCTCTTTATCTTTGTATTTGTTATATATTTGACCACCTTTATAGGACCACCCCTCGAGACCAACATAAAAAATGTGATTACCATTTCTTCTCATTTGAGGCAAGATGAAATAGGAATTGTTCATATTGTAAAAGTAATTTCTTGACTCAAAGTAATTTCTTGATAATCAACTCAGGTTGTGGTGAGTGATAGGGCTCTGTCCTTTAAATAAAAAGTTGAGAGTTCGAACTTCAACTTTTGTGAATGGAGTAGACTGAGATGGGAAGAGTTCACTTTTTGACTTTTATACTCCGAAAGAGATTAGTCATTTCTGTCATTAGAGACAATTTTTGGCTAAAACAATATATGAACATATTCTTGTAGTTTCACTTCTTTTTCCTTGAACATGATTTCTAAGGTAATATAAGGGGTAAAATAATAAAAGAAAAATATAGTAGTAGAAAATTAACCATGTTTAAGGTTTAATCATATTCACCCACAAAAAATGGTTAAAATTTTCAGAAGGCAAAATTGTTTGACTAATTTCAGTATGTTAGATTTGCTCTTAACGGAATAAGTCATTGTCATTTAATAATTTCATTCCCAAATTATAAGTGAGTAACATAATGGTCATTTTGTATGCATATTTAATGGAAATTTACTATTATTTTTTGACTAACGGTCTTGAAACTCCTGATATCTTTTCTTTTTGACATAATGGAGTAAAATACAACTATCCAAGAAGTCAGGAATAGTAAATTGCAATAAATCATAGTTATTGATACATAATACATTTATACTGTTTTGAGTCGAAAGTGTTGTGCCAAAAAAAATAGAATAGTTGACACAAAATTTTCGATTCAGAATATTTGTCTCAAATACGACATCCCTCCCTAATAACAATTTATTTTTAAAAGAAAAACACATAAAACTTTGTATTCTTTTGACCAAAGAAAAGCAGAGAGCAAAAGAATGCAAGCAAAATTGAGTTGTGCTAAGCAGAGCCGTGTCAATCATGAGGCAACTTAGATCATTGTCTCAGACCCCACAAAATAAAGGCCCCATTCTTTTTTTTTTTTTTAACTAAAACTTCTTTTCATAAAAAAAAATAAAAAATTAGAGGCCCTATATAATAATTATATTTTACCCATTGCCCACTGAACATAGGCATAGTTTAAGCCCATTGAGACTCACTTTAAGATTATAAAAACTCAGTGGTTTTCTATCTTTCATCATATAATAATTATATTTTACCCATTGCCCACTGAACATAGGCATAGTCTAAGCCCATTGAGACTCACTTTAAGATTATAAAAACTTAGTGGCTTTCTATCTTTCATCATTTTCATACCTAAAAAATTTGGAGTCTTTTATTCTTTTACTCTTTACTCTACGCTTAGTCTAAACAAATTCCTGAAGTAATTATGTTAAACAAATAAAAGAAGAAACGATAGATCTCTTTGAATTTTAATACGCGCAGCCTGTCTGTCATACTGAGGGAGAACCACTACAGCTTTATCACTTCTCAAATCCCTCGCAATTCTCAATCTCATCCCATTCTCCAATATTTTGGCTATATAAATTGCATATTCCATCTTTCTAGTTTCTATATCTTTAATCTTTTTTATTTGAATTTATATTTTTAATTTCATTATCGATTACTATATTTCTATGTTATTTGTATTTGTTATTGATTTATTGATTTTTGCATTGTATTTTTCATATTATTGAATTTTTTAGTGGAAATTATAATTATGTCTAACATAAAATATGAAAGTGGATATAAAAAACCAATGAAAAAAAAGAAGAGTTGAAAGGTTAATCCAATCTCAATTTGGAGCACTTGATAAGTTTTTCATTAGCAATAAAAGAGATAAAACATCGCGTTAATTTGAGGAACAAACTTCAGTAGAAAATGAATTAGAAAATGATGTGGAAGCAATTAGACAAACAAGTTAAAAGCTCTAAAGGACGATGAATTAAAAACCTCTTGTCTTAACCTTAAAAATTCTTTAAAATTTAATGAACATTTGGATGTTGATTAATTTGATTTATTTTCAGAAATAAAAGTGTTAAAAAAAATTAATGTAAAAATTAATACTCTAATTGAGGTACTAAATTGCATTAAAAAATTAGATTCTTTTCCAAATGCATGCATTCTTTATAGAATTCTTTATAGAATTCTAAATTCAATATTCATTACCATAAATGGTACTGCATTTTTAGAAAGTACAAATTGTAATGCATATCGTATACTACTTACAAGTTTAATCTACCAATACAAGTATACTGAAGAGTTTCTCTTTACCTTATATCATGCTGTTTTTCCTACCAAGGAAAATGTAGTCTTAAGAATGGAACCAAAAAAAAAAATTTCCATTTAGATCTAGTGCTGAACACCCTTTTAGTCGGTACATGCCGACCAAAACGGTACAACAAAATGACAAATAGTCTGTACCATTCCACAAGCAAAAAAAAACCATCTCATATGAAGCTCATAACCATTACAGGAAAAGATCCTTATAGGTTTTGACAAGTAACGATAAGTTGCTAAAACTGAATCATATATTAGAATACAAAACTCAAGAACTGCATTGTCAATATGCTAAGCTCAGGCGATATAGTTAATGACTAAGCCGCCTATTTATACCGATAATCTCAGTTCCCTTGGTGCATAGTTTAAACAACTAAGCTGATTTACAGGTTTTTGTATTTCACATAAGTATGGGGAAGAGCAGTTTTAGCTTTTTGTGAAACTTTAAGTCTCCACCCATGTCAAGCTTCCTACAATCAGAAATTTACCCGGAAGTTCTCCAGCACATGGTGCGAGGTAAGTGACTTTCTTCCTGAAATGATGATTGATGAGAATATACCGTTGGTAGAATACAAGACTTATTTTGAATGATGAAGGATATTGCAGTTCTAACCTTTGAATGTCGATGTCTGTGATATAGATGAATCCAGCAACATTGCTGCCAAAGTCGGTCCAAAAAAGAAAAAAATGTTAGTAAAATTGAGAATCTCGCATATTTTTAGATACTATGAGCAAGGGATGCAATTGAATGGAGCTTTTAATCGAATTGTTCGGGCTTGGTTCGAGTTCAACTTTTTCGAGCTCGAGCTCCTTTGAGTAAAAGTCTTAGGCATGAATTCTTAAACGACAAGTCAAGCTAGACAAGTCTGGCAATTGCGCAGATCGGATAGTTATTGTAATGATAAAAGAGCAGTTCCCTGTACCTTGAGATAATTTGTTCTGGTTCTTTGGCATACGAGACAGCAAGAACTAAATGGAGCAAATCCCTGTTGATGTTAACGGGAACCAATCTAGTAGGGTCTGCAGCAGGCTCTGCACCAATCGGCAAAGCTGAACGTGGGGCTTGTGGTCCACCACCAATTCGATAAATAGACAAGTCAC
Organism: Vinca minor; assembly: GCA_026122235.1. NCBI lineage: Eukaryota > Viridiplantae > Streptophyta > Magnoliopsida > Gentianales > Apocynaceae > Vinca > Vinca minor. The sequence goes on from JAOCZM010000142.1 coordinate 6,356,968, forward strand.
TAAAACTAGCGATATTGGAATGTGGAGAGAGATCATTTGTAAGACCGTAAAAGTACTCCTGCGGTAAGAACGAGAAAAAATACCATATTACTTACTATGATTGTACCACAAATGGAAGCTAAAATTATATCAAAATGTTAGTTTGTCTTTCCAATAAAATATCCATCACTTCACTGTCAAAGCCAGTTTTTCTTTCATCTCTAATAGAGGTATAATTACCCGTATTTTGTGACCCCTGGCCTTTTGACGGACTTTTGGGTTCCGCGATACAACACCACCAGATTTTTGAAGTTTCACCACATCCACGTTAGGCTTGCTCTTTAATACATCTTTCAACATGCTGCATAGTTTTTCCTTCAAAAGCCAACAATTTTAAGTAATTCTGGGGATTGTAACAACTCTGGAGACAACTAGTACAAGACACTAATGATAGCTACACCAATGCCAGAAAGCAACACATAAAATGATTCAGGATTAACAGCAACAACAAATCAGATAATGACATCTAGCCCAGGGAAAGGAGTCTGAGTTGAGAAAGTTATTTGCCTCCTGCTTTAAATAACAATCAGGATCTTCTATTAAAAGCTTCAAACTCCATTAAAAAGTAAAAAAGTATTCCATCAATTTGATGATTCTAGCCCACCAAAAAGTAGTGCAAAAGCTCTTCTGCACCTAAAAACTGGGTTTTAAAGAAATGCATCCAGTAATTAGTTTGTAAGTCCTATCAAGAAATATCACAAAGTTTACATTTGAAGTATAGACTTGCTCAAGTTCAGGTCTGAAAAGAATCTTTAAGCCATTAGGTGATGATCTCAACTTGCATCTAAAAATCAACAATTCTATTTATTGACGGATTGAGACAAATGTTACATCTATCCACAACTCTCAACAGCTCAAGTATTTGCTCAGCATTTATTTGTTAGAGCAACAAAATAAACAGCACAGTTATTTTCAGCTAACCTGGATCAGACTGTACCTGACCCAAAACCAGAACAACAGTAGCACCAAATGCCTCAATTGCATGGAGTAGCAACTGCAAGAAACCAGAAAATCAAGAATTTTATTAGACAAAGTACTGTTCAGTAATTATCCCAGGCATAACTATCATTTTGATGAAATATGCAATAGATAACATGATGAATATTTTCTATACAAGTACCTCATAGCCAAGACCTTCAATCCATCCCATGGTATTAATCACCATTCCTGCAGCTCGAGACTCTGGATTCCCGGAAAACTGTTTCTCTAGAGTCTGAGCAAGCTCCTTAACGAGGACCTTGTAAAGATCTACATTGGCACTGCAACCACCAATTCAAAAACGGCTTGTTCAGGTGTTACTTTAAGTACCGTTATTGTGTAGATTCAGGAAAAGGCATAATTCTATAGACCTAGGGGTAGGATGTCCATGGAAGTAGACCAAAGGCATTTCAAGTGGTATTCCTTCCACTGGGTCTATGGGCATCTCAATAGGAGTAGCAGCTATACATCCAGGAATGGTTATTGATCCTTGGCCAATATCTAAATCCACAAATGTTGGTTTCCACCCCTGTTTAGATGCCCAGCTAAGAAGCATTCTTGACAAAGTGCTCTTTCCTGAATCTGTCGGTCCGACAACGATCACCCTGGGGCCCTGAATCAGAAAGTAAGATAGGCCATCAACACAAGAAAAGGGAATTACTGACAGATGCACCATTGTATTACATGGGTGAAGAATAAGTCATAATCAAACACTGAAAGAAACTGCTAAGACAAGGTGAAAGAAAACATAATTTTGTAAACAGTAAGCTCTTAAACTATAGACTTGGGACAGGTTAAGTGTTAACATTTGACCAACTCTATTTCAATTCTTAGGGTCATTGCTTCTTTTAAAAAGAAAGAAGAAGATATGCAAGAATATGGTAACGCAAAAAAAGAAATAAAAAAGAAGGCCGACTAAATTCATGGTATGGAACGTCATGAGAGTGAAACATCCACATGAAAATTTCAGGTTTTTCCCAAATTGTGTTCATCATGATCATACACATGCAGAAGCAGATTGAAAAGAGAGTGGAAATTTGAGGAGGTGAAAAAGTAACACAAGGCAACCATTGCAGTAGGAAAGTCTTGATCTCTTGAAGTCAATTTTTCTTCTAGACTGCATCATTGCCAATGAACTCATGCATCCCCCCCCCCAAAAAAAAAAAACAAATCGACTTTGGTTTTCCTTAGTATCAATTTTCTTTTCTTTTAAAATACTTTTCTCATGTGAGTTTGGGGAGAGAATCACACAGTAAGGATGGCACTAAATATTAGGTTCACCAGAATAAATAACTGAATGATGTGCTTCACTTTACTGAATGCTCACTGCTGACAGAAACTACTGTAGTCATTCATAAGACACATGACATTGTTTCGTCTAAGATTGTTCTTATTCATAATGTTTTAAACAAAAACCTCCTAGGAAAACGAATAGTGAAGTTTACAATAGAACGGGTGGGAGAACAAGGAAACAAACACAGACAAGGTAAAATGGTTTAAAATGCTCATACACAAAAACAGAACAATAATTAATTGAATTAATAACTAAATAAATTATATGTAATCAACAATATATCAATATAATGGCTTTAACTCGTGAATATCAATAATCATAGGAATTTTAATTTGTTTTCTTAAAATAAGCAGAGCATAAAACCAAAACTAATACCTGAGAAGCATCAGAATCAGGTGGTGATGCTTTTGCCCGATTTCTTCGTCCCTCTAGTACAGCATGCACATTTACATAACTGATCATGGGTGTCTAGCACCATGATTGCAAAATCCATTAACCAAGGTATCAAAACTATAAATGCCAAAAGAAAATAAATAAATAAATTGCATCATCTCTTCATAGGTGACAGTGAGAATATATATTGGTAGAACTCTTGTTGAACTCATAAAGTAGTAAGGTACCCCCAACAAACACTTGACACTGCATTAAGGTTATGGAACATTCCCATGATATGTAACTGGCAACCATATCTGACATCATAAATCTAAACAATTACCATATAGTATGTTTAAAGATACATTACTGGTTCATAGAGGAGTTTATCATTTTTTATCGATCTATGCCCTACAGAACTAAAAAACTTTAAATAAAATCTCAGCCCAAATTGAAATAACAAATTCCTGAAGTTAAATTTTTAACAAATGATGAATTCCAGTCTATCCAATATGCACACAGCTGGTACTTGCACACACAACCCCATGTAGGAGAGCCTTTTATTTTATTTTTTCCTTTTTCTTTGGGGGCGGGGGAGAGGGGAGTTGATGATATTGGAGCTAGTTACCTCATCTGCTGTATAGTCTGTCTCAGTGTTACCGTCCATTTCAATTGTAGCTCCATACCAGGTGAAAACCTAGTTCCAGAAAACCAGGAAAAAAAGAGAGGGGCGGGGTTAGTATCTCTGCGGCAAGAGAACGTCGAATACAATAATCAGACTCGGATACTTGAAACAAAAAAAAACAAAAACAAAAAAATCCTGATCAGACATGAGCATTGCTGCATGCTCAAAACTCAAAAATACAAATATTTCAAAGGCATGTGAATAAAATCTAATGGGCCAAAAAAAAAAAACAATGGACCCTTAAAAAACTCGAGCATTATACTTCATTTTTTTATGAATAATTAACATGTTAAACATAAAGGCATAACCATGTGGCTCAAGAATTTGTCATTGGGGGGGTAAATACAATATTTATAAGAAAATATCACAAGAAAAAAAAATCCTATAGAAAATTCGTCGTTTCTGAAAATTTTGGGGGACCGTAGCCCCCTTCTGCCCTCATGAAGCTCCGACAGTGCATCACTATATCTAAACAAAGATATTACGTACAGCAAATTTCAGTCTTGGAGGAAAACTAAGCCATATTTCAGGAGGGATTTCAGTGCCAAAGATTTCTGCTGAGCCGTTGAGGAGCCTAAGGCGGAAAGGTGCATCAGCAACTTCAACTCTGAGTTCACTTTCTTTGTCCAGCTTCACCTGTCTAATCGTTGCTGAGCCACCTGATGCTGCCGGGGGACCCAATCCTGCACCTCCATAAGCCATGTTTAATCTCCGGCTTGCGTAAAAGAACCTCGACTATCTGAATTCGAGTTCATCAAAATAGTATTATAAGAAAGACAAAGACAAAGTATATTTAATTACACAATCCCACCTAGTAAACAAGTCTTACACTACTACTGATAGAACTTCAACTTCAAATGAATTTGGAGCTATCTTGCAATATATAGTAGGAAGAAACCTCAATTACACTGATTAACCATAGATGAACTGAACATCACAAGTTAGGAAAACAAGAAAAGCAGGGGTTCTTCAAAAATGATTTTATCAAAGAGGGAGAAGCAGAACCATTTTAACAAACAGTTGGTGGGCAAAAGAAATAAAACAGAAACTGAAGCGTTAAACATAATGATAACTCCAAAAATAATTTACCAGACCACAATTACAAGCAAAGAAGATTCAGTTCTTGAATAAATTGAAAAAAGAAAAAGGAAATTTACTGACAATTTCTTGGGGTACCTGAGTTGGGTTTCAATTCAAGAATTCAGCAAATTTTGAGCTTTCCAGAGAATCAAAATAACGCCTGAAGTTCGTATCTTATTAACAAGCATTAATCTGGCACATCCCGATCTTTCCTTTTGTTTTTTTAAATACATATTTTTTTTTGGAAAATGAAAATACGATTGAATCTTCTAGTACATCCCTCTACTATATCCACTTAGTAAATCGATGATATTATTTGACGTATATTAACATTATCGAATCAGAGTGAATTGAGGGCTAATTAGTGGAGTATGTCCCTAAACTATTTATTTTTTTGTAAATAACGTCCTAATTCATTATTATTGTACATTACCATCCTCAAACAATTTACATTTTGTATTTATCGTCTTTCTGTTAAAAAAAAGTTAGTTAACTGTGAATTCAAAAAATTTGTTCGAGTAAAAAAAATAGTTAAAGGGGCATATTTGGCACATCACCAAAAATAGCACACCCCACTCCACTCCACTCCCTAAAAAAATGGGAATTTAAATTTAATTCAAACATTTTCCATTGGTATATATTTTAAACAGAAACAGAAGAGAAGAAGAAAAATTATGTGGCGAATAAAAAAACTGTATCATTGGCCGACGAAGTGCTTGATCAAATTCCTCAATGGAATGAACTGTTTGTACTCTTTCATCGCTTTTTTTCTCAGTGCTCTTAATTACAGCCCCATATGCATATTTGGGCTTGATAGTTTGAAAATGGTCTTGTTAATTTCACATTCACAAACATATCAAGAAGAAGAAATAGTGAAATTTAAAGCCTGGGCACATTAAGTTCAGCCACAAGCAAGCAGTAGTAGTGAAATTCAGTCTTATCCGAGAAAAGGCATAACAAAAATGGAGTCTTTGCTTATTCAAGATTGCTAATTTCATTTTGAACAAAAATGGAGTGGGTTGCGCTACGGAGTGAGCGGGGCTGAAAGGGTAGGTGAGTATGTTTGAGTAGTTTTTTTGCCGGCCGGAGAAGAAGAACAGAGGGTGTGTCAGGTACTCAGATTGTCGGGGGTGGGGGGTAGGATTTAGTTAATAAAATGTTCTATAAATACCCATGAAACTTTTTAGGATTGACTCGATTTTTTTTTTCTAAAGTTTAGTTGACCGTTATCTTTTTGTTTACAGAAGAATTTTACATACAAAATGAAAATTGTTTGGGGATAGTAATGTACATAAACAATAGATTGAGACATTAATCACCAAAATAAATAGTTTAGGGACATAATTCACTAAATAGCCGTAAATTGAGGGTTGGAACAATATATTGTACAATGTCTAATAGTATCATTGTTGGCCAATTGGTGCATATACTCCTGAAACAATTTACCCTTGGTAGACTTGGTCCCTGATGATTCTTTACACCTTTTTACATCCCTAACTATTTTACGGGATTGAGGTTTGGTCCTTCCGTCTATTTTTTGGAATTTTGACTGTTAGTCATAAAAAGTCCCGTTAAATCCTGAGGGCAAATTTGGAAGTTTTTTTTGTTCCTTTCTTCTACTTAACCCTACCCATCCCCTAGAAGACCTCATTCTTCTTCAAAAAACTTCATTTTTTTTCTTCAATCCCAGTCCAAGAAGTTCAAAAATTTGCAATTGGATACTCAAATCGTTCAAATCAATTTAATTGTTTACCAAATCTCTCAGTTGCTGTTTCCTTTTTATTAATCTCAAACCACAATCATGTTGTTGGCTACTGAAAATTGACCTTAAAACTTTGCCCCCAAAGATTTCTTCAGCTATTTCCAAAATATTGCAGTGTGTATGACTATCTCAAAGCAAAGTTGCTTAGTAGCTTCATAACATCGATCAGCAAAATCAGAGGGATTATGACTTTAGAATTAAAAATAACAAAACAATTATTCTTCCGAATATAGATCATAACTAACAATGAATAAAAATTGACTAATATTTGCCTTTTTTCCCCGATCGATTCAAAACAAGTGATCACACTCGTAAAATGAAAATTCTAATCATTGATTTTGTCTTTCTTTAATTTGGAAAAGATTTATGCTCTGCCAAAAACACTACTACAGCCTACAGCTTTTGCATAAGTCAAAGGTGAATGAATATAAGCAAAATATTTATTTCCTTAACAAACTGGAAAAAAAATCAGAAATCAGAACAATGACCGTTTCGCTCCCAATCTCCATACCGAGTGGGCTCGGGACCTCCAATTTCACCGGTCACTTTGTTCACGTCGTCGCCATTGTCGTCGTGGTGATAATCATCATCGGATTCTCTTTCATTCTGAGGGACTTTCATAAAACCCTAACAATCTTCGCGATTTGGAAAGAGGGGAAGAAGCCAAGGGTTTTTTGTATCAGGATAATTAGACGGGTCAGATTAATGGGTATGGGTTGTTTTTTAAAATTCCTTTTTTGCCCCTCTAATATATCTTAACTGACGTTCAAAATTCCAAAAAATAAGCGGAAGGACCAAACCTTAGTCCCGTAAAATAGTTAGGGATGTAAAAAGCTGCAAATAATCATCAGGGACCAAGTATGTCAAGGGTAAATTGTTTCAGGACTATATGCACCAATTGGCCTATCATTGTTTAAAATTGGAGATACAATCCTCTCATTTGTTAATCTCTTCCATGTTGATATCATAATAAATGATATAATAATAAAAAAACTAATTATTTTTCCATTTCTTGATCCATGAAAAAAATTGCTTTTAAAAAAACCTTCTATTATAATAATGAAAGAAGTATTTTTTTTTAAAAGAAAATGAAAGAAGTATTTATATATTTATTACAAATAGAAAAAATAGAATTTTCTGCTCTTTTATGTTTTTCACTTTTGTGTAAGTCGTTTTCTTATGAAACGACGTCATTTTCTTCATAAAAACTACTCTCTTACACCGCAAAAAATTATTATACTAATAGAGCAAATAACTATTTATAAAATAGTTTTATGTGTTATTTTTAGGCAAAAACGCCTATTTGGTCCAAAATGTATTTCAAGTTTGAGGTTTTTGTCTAATATGTTTAATTTTATCTTTTAAGATCCAGTATGTATTTACGACCTGCCGTTATTGTCTTTCCTCCCATTTTCTGTTAAAAATCCGCCAAGAAGCTAATCTGGTCAAACGATGTCTTTTTACCCAGGGGCATAATAAGTATTCTCTTCATAACCCTAACCACCATCATCACAATCGACATCACCATCTTCTCCACCTCATTGTGTTGGTGTTCTTGTAATCACATAATTTCTACAAATATTTCTCCAATCACATAGCTGGAAGACACCCACCATATCTCAGCCATTTTGTCGAACACTTGGTCTTCATTTTCTTTTCCATAGCCCCATTCAGATTTCTTGACCTCAACTCAAAAAGAAAAGAAAATGAAAGAAGTATTTTTTTAAAAATACAAGAATGCGAAGCATCGCTTTTGTTCGTAACATACATATAGCAGCATCTCAACCTATAAACCCCTTTTGGATTTTTTTTTTTTTTTAAATTTTTTAACAAGGTTCTGGGATTAGGCCATAGGTATGATGAAACATAGAAGAGATAAAAGAAGGTACGGAGGGAATCCCAGGAAGGAAAATGCAGAGAGAGGTGGAGATTTTAGAATGGCAATGTAAGAAATAAAATCAAGAAGCATTTGTTGAAGGGAATCAAAATCCTAAGGAATCTTAAAAAGTGATGGTGGAGAAGAGGTGATTTAGAAATTAAATATCCAAAAATCCACTTCCAAAATGATGGTGGTGATATTGGTGATGTTGGCGGTGTTGATTGTAATGATGGTGGTGTTGGTGGAGAAGATGAAAGGGTGGTAGGAGGAGAAGGTACAGATGGGTCGGGTTTGAGTTTCTGGTTCGGATTTGAGTTTTTGAATGAGGTAATCAAGAGAATACCTATTATGCCCCTGGGTAAAAAGACATCGTTTGACCAGATTGACTTCTTGACTATTTTTTAACAGAAAATGGGACGGAAGGACAATAACGGCAACTCGTAAATATATGTTGGATCTTAAATGATAAAATTAAATATACTGGACAAAAACTTCAACTCGAAATACATTCAGGATCAAATCGGCGTTTTTGCCGTTATTTTTATCACAAATATTTTTTCGATTCAATTTTTTGTAACAAAAGTAATTTTGTACGCTATTTTTATCATAAATAGTTGTTCGATATTTTGTTTGCAACAAAAAAACATTTTGTGTGCTATAAAATATTAAAACTATTCAAGACAGAAATAACACAAATAAAATTTTAACATGTTTTTTTTAAGGCAAATTGACATCATGGATCCAAAAACAATTTACTTTTTAGAAGATGAGTCAAAAAACTATGTTTTCAACCGCTCTTATCCTAAAACAATTTAGATTTTGTGCACTAAGTCCTTCCGTAAAAAAACTCTTAATCAACTTTTAATTTAAAAATTGAATTTGGTCAACCTAAAACTATCGGGGTATTTTTAAAAATTTGCATATTAACCCATCCCCCTCTCTCAACTCTCTATACCGCACCCACAGCTACCCCCACGCCTACCCCTTCCTTCCCCACCTCAATATTTGGCGTCACTCCATTTTCATTTGCAGGCAGATTACTGTTTTCTGCTATATTCTACATTGGAGTTTGGGAAATCATAGAAGACCTTTTATGAGGAAAAGAAATAAGATTTTTGGTTGATGATTGATTTCTGAAAATGGGTTCATTTTGATTATCTCTTAAAGAATTTGTTGAAGAAAAATGTGGGATCTTGATTAGAAGACGAGGTGATGTTGACTGTTTTTTGTGGGAAGAAGACTGAAGAACACAAGATGGAATCTTTATACTCAAATCGGAAGAAGAAGATTGTTGGGCAACAATGGTTTTCTGATATGACTGTTAAGGTTGGGGGAGATGAAGAAGGAAGGGCTAGGAGTTGGGGTGGTTGTCGGGCATTTGGCTACAATGCTGAACGGGTGCTTTTTCAGCATGATCAACAAGCATCCATAGTCATTGGATTAATTCTTTTTATATCTAATGGTTATAACGCACGCGGCTATCCAATATGTCGTACACACTGAATTCAATAACTTCTAAATCTAATCTGTTCCCGCCCAGATTTTAATTTTTTCTAAAATTCCACAATTTTCTCCCCCCTAATGCGATTTTGCTCCAGATATCTCGCAAAGATCACTCTAATTCGGCTAGGGTGCCTATCAAGTCGCAAACTGACCATAATTTGGAGTTCCAATATACCAAAAAAACCTAAAATCTCTTAATATCAGTCATGTTCTTCATTTTCTTCTTTTTTTTTCAATTTTTGTGGATTCCTTCAATGGAGAATTCGATTATCGATAGTTGAAAACAACCATTGGCATTCACCGATTTGCTTGCAAATCAATCCATTCCAGTTTAAAATTCCATAGTGATTTCGGTGCTGAATTACAATGTTTTAGATTCAATTCGACACAGTAACAATGGCATAGTTTTAACCTTAAATATGTTTATAATGTTGTATTTGTTTTTTATCATTAAGTTTGAAAATAGTGATGAAGGAGATCATTTATTCTTTGGACTATAAAGCTTTTGTGATTTTGACAAAACTAATAGCTATTATGAATTTGTCTTATAGATATTTGTCGTATAGTTATATTCTTGAGTGCCACTATATTCAGGCAAGAACACGGTGTCACCTTCCTTAACAGCCACCAAAATAGCATTTCCTTTCCTGTTTGATCTCAATTTTTTTATCCAATAAACACTACCCAATTTGCGTTCATGTATATCATTCTTGTTTATTTACATTTATTTGTGATATAAATAAACTTATCGGTTCATACTCTTCGATGTCTTTTACAAATTTATGGGGCATTTTTTTTATTGATTTTAGATTCTATCTTTTATCATTGGAAAGTTTACAAAGCAAAAAGTACCTACAATTTTCAAATAATTAAAGGAAAAATGAAAAGGAAAAAATTATGGATTTGTTGAGCGAGAGCCAGAGCCCGAGTCAGAGCCTGCTTTTTGTAGATTTTGTAATATTATTGAAAAAATTATGAAAAGGAAACTCCCGTTCTTAAAAAAAAAAAGGATAAAAATCTCAAATTGGAGAAATCTGAGGTGGTTTAATGGTGAAAATCGTGGGGGGCAAATCGTGGGTAATAGTTATGGAGGAAGATGAATGTGGAATTGGTGGGGATCGTGGGTTAAGCTTCCATAAAAATTGGAGGATCGTGGAGGAAGATGAACAGTAACACGGTTCATCTTCTTGTTTGGTTATTAATCATGTGTTCAGTGTCTTTTTTGCAACTATCAACAACGCGTTTTTCAAGGGCAGTTGGATTTGAAGCTAATGAATCAGATGTTTATTAAATGTGTTCAGCACTACCATAGCCGAGTCAGGCTATGGGTGGGTATAGAGAGTTGAGGGATGGGATAGATTTAATATGCAAATTCCCAAAAATACCCTTGATAGTTTTAGATTGACCAAATTAAAATTTCAAATTAACAGTTGACTAAGGGGGGTATATTCAATTAGGATTTTAAAAGACTATTTTGGGATAAATAAGTCTTGTGGTATTCAATTAAGACTTTTAAGTAATCTAAATAAGTCATGTGGTATTCAATAATAACTATTATGATATTTTAAAGATGGTGTCCAATTCTAGTGGTATTCAATTAGGACTTTAAACAAGTAACAAAAAAGTCTTGATATTAAAAAACTTGCAAATTTCGATGATTTTTTTTTTTTAATTAGGAATTTGTGGGATTTTTTTAGTGAAAAGTATAAATACCAAACCTTTTTAAAAAATCTCACCATAACCCATAAGACTTTTTAGTGGAATTTTCATGATTTGTTTAATAATAATAGTTCTTATACAGGTCAACAAAAGGTTTGGCCCAGTGGGTAAGCCTTTGGCTTGGGACCGAAAGGTCCCAAGTTCGACACCTTCTCCCCGCATAATGGGGCAATAATATTCTCCTCTTTATGAGGCTAAGCTCCCTCCCCAGGCATGGGGCATGCTACAATCTCCCTGATCTAGGGTACTCTGCGCTCTTCTCCCTCGGGGGCAATCGCCTTCGAGCGTCAAAATAGTTCTTATACAGGGCGAAAACCCCAAACAACTATAATTTCATTAATTGTGAAGAAGAAGAAGAAGAAACTGACGTTGAAATTCCTGATTTTCCGTAACTATCATAAGCTTGTCGTTGGACAAGTATCACTCAATACTTGGTAAGCCTCTCCCAAAACCTAAGAATATTTGAAAAGAAAAGAATATAGGTATCCATTCCATTATTTGAACCAAGTGTCCACAGCCTAGTAACCTTATACCTATCATAAAACTTTTGAGAAGGATAAATTCCACCATTATTTGGAAATCTTGGGTTGTAAAGGTTGTTCCTAAAGAATTCTGTGCACCATTGAACTAGACATTGATCATCATCCAACTAAGTTGGTTGGTTAGCAAAGTACAAATAAAAAGTCTTGTGTTCTTTTCAAATCTTAAAAATTCTTATGATATAAATCGTTAAAATCCGAACATAACAAATCCTGAGTATAAAAAATCTTATAAGTCATTACATTCTTTTAAAATCTTAAATAGTCTTTAAAATCCATTGGACTTATTTATCCATAAATAATCTTTTAAAATTCTAATTTAATACACCCTAAGAGTTTTTTAGACGGAAGAATTTAGTGCACCAAACCTAAATTATTTTAGGATAGAAGATGTTGAAAACATAATTTATGTACCCGTCTTCTAAAAAGTAAATTGTTTTTGGGCACAAGATGCCAATTTGCCTTTTTTTTTTAAACAGAAATAATTATTTGCTCGTACTATTACTAGCAGCTACTCACTCCTCCACCAAAGGCTGCCGGAGTTTGGCCCAAACACCGCGAAAGAAAGCGAAATCAGCCTGAGAAAGATTCAGATGGACGATCCATACTGGAGATACACTGTTCCTCCTTCTGAATTAGGTCTTCTCTTGTCATCCCCATACCCAAATTATCTTGTATTACGTAATCGATCAAACATTACTTAATTCATGTTTGCATATTTAGGGTTACAGAATTTTTTGTGTTATTTTCTGTTGAGACGTCGTTTTATAGCTTAAAAAATGATGCATTTGTGTTAACTGATTAGTAGATGGTGTTTTGATGTTGAATTGACATGTGAATTATGGAGGTTGTAGGTTTAATTTGGAGTTTAAAGCATGAATATGGGAATTTTTGTTACGTTAGGTTATACTGAAAGTAAATGAATTTTTGTGTTATTTTCTGTGGAGATGTCAAAGTGCACATAAATGATGCCAATCCATTGTTTCCGCCCATGCCCCCAATTATTGGGTTATGTTATTGTTGTTTCTGTGGAGATGTCGTTTTGAAGCTTAAAAAATGATGCCTTTGTGCTAACTGATGAGTAGATGGTGTTTTTTATGTGGAATTGACATATGAATTATGGAGGTTGTAGGTTTAATTTGGAATTTAAAGCATGAATATTGGAATTTTGTAATGTTAGGTTATACTGAAAGTAAATGAATGTTTGTGCTATTTTCTGTTGAGATGTCGTTTTGAAGCTTCGAAATTGATGCCTTTGTGTTAACTCATGAGTAGATGGTGTTTTGATGTGGAATTTCCATGTGAATTATGGAGGCTGTAGGTTTAATTTGGAGTTTAAAAGCATGAATATGGGAATTTCGTAATGTTTTATTTTACAGAATGTAAATTGCTTAGTAGGTAGAATGCATTGCTACTCAGGTTGAGTATTTACAGTCTTCTGGGCTTCAGCTCTTGGAACTGGATTAGCTAGGTTCATATAACTATAGCTTTAGCGAGAGTTGTCCTTAAGTTCCTAGGTTTTACATGCAATTTTATGAGTTAAAAATCAGTTATTCTGCAATATTTGGCCCTTAATGCTATTGTTGATGACTTAGAAGTAGTTTGTATGACAATGTTATTTTCATTTATTCCTCCTTATCCCTTTCTATTTTTGTTAAAGAAACTTGCGAATTTTCATCAAGAGAAGTTACAAAAGTTCTTGTGCCTAGTTTAGAGTCATGTTTTCTATCACATATGCACGTGCAGATTATTCCACTAAGAAGGGATTCCTTGTCGAACTTTCTGTTTTTGCAAACTATAGTTACTGATTTCCAGCAGCACCCCCTTTCACTTTTCTTTCGTTTTTTTCATTAACCACCATATGGATCTTTGCAGTTGCAGGTAGCACCCCTAAAGCAAGGTTTCCTGGATACTTATCATCAGAGGCATCTACATTAACCACTCATCATCACTGGACCTCCAACGATGTTCCGAGTAGTTCAGATTTTCTACAGCAAGATGTAAGAAGTTGCTTTTTTTTTAGGCTTTATCAGTATAATATATGGTCACTGAAAAAATGCCTTTTTTTTTGTATTTTTAGTCTCTACTATCACGTCCTGGTGCCTATGGAGTAGATGACATCAGGGGTACGCATGCTGCACCTTTTGGTAGTGGATTAACCAGTGGAATTAGCAATAAAGGCTACCCCTCTACTGTGAGAGAACCAAGCTTGCTTGGGCAAAGAAGGGATGTTACTCCTGGTATTGGCCTTGGCATCCAGGAGAAAATTTATGAGAGACCCAATTCTTTGAGAAGAGATGTTACCCCTGGCATTGGCCTTGGCATCCACGAGAAGATTTATGAGAGACCCAATTCTTTGAGAAGGGCTGATGATCTTCCAGTTGCTGCAGTAGAGTCTAACATTCTTTTTGTGGATGGGCTTCCAACTGACTGTTCAAGAAGAGAAGTTGGTCGTATCCTTTATATTGAGTTCATTTATAAAATTTTCCTTTCTTTTACCTTGAAATATAATCTTGATTTGTTCTAAGCATGTCCATCTCTTTGTTTGGATTGAAATCTTAATGGTGCTTAGGTCCTTGAATTTATCAAGAGGCTTTTGTGTATTGTAATAATGAAGATTTTGTGTTGCCAAATATGGCTGTAATAGTTTAGTTACAACTAGCACATCTGGAAAAAAGGATGCTCGATGTTTGTGTTCTCTTTACCATGTGTTTTCTTGTATTCTCATTTCTATTCCTTGACCTATGAGTAGATCTTTTTCGTCCTTTTATCGGTTTCAGAGACCTTAAAGTGGTTCATAAGGAGCCCAGACATGTAAGTATGCCCTTATCCTTTTAGAATCTTTCTATATAGGGAAACACTGTTCTATTTGAAATATACTTTCCTCTTTTCTGTGAACAAATTACTTGTCCTTTTACTTGCCACAAAAAAAAAGTACTTATCTTTTTGGTCGATGGTTATTTTTTTATGATTGACACGACAAATGTCATTTGGTACTACCAGCGTTCCTTAAAGAACCTTATGGTATGTGGGTTTATGATTTTTATCTTTGGGCCACAATTGTGTTGAACATCAGAAGCTCCCCACCTGAGTGTTACCAGTTGTTAGGTAAACGGATCATTTGGTTCTGTTATCAATTTGTGTAGTTACCCATGCATTTTTTCTGTTAGTTAGCATGTGAAACTAGCCCAAGGCGTATCTGGATTGGTGTATATAAAAGTTACGTCAGAAAGTTATGCTGATTTCGAATTAATATGTCCACCTATATTTATGCTGCAGACTGGGGATAAAGCCATGGTATTGTGCTTTGTTGAGTTCGCTGATGCAAAATGTGCTCTTACTGCTATGGAAGCCCTTCAAGGTATTAGCATACTTTTGAACTCATAGAATTATTTAACCATCTTTACCAGGCTACACATTTGAGTTGTTAATTAACAAAAAGAATTATCCCGAAGTAATGAAATAACATTGAAAATTTTGTTTCTTTTACAAACAGACGGTAACTCTACTTAAATATAGTTCTTTGATTTACTTTCTTGACTCTTTTCTACTGGTTGAACAATTTGGTTGTTACGATAAAATTTAAAATATGATGATATACCATCGGTCATAGTATTTTCACTTCCATTGACCGAGGAAGCAAAAGCCAAAAAAAGTGGATACTGTGCTTGGATTAGAGTGATAAAAACATCACCGATGGTGTTTATATTTAACAGAAGTCAAGGGTTATGCTAGAAATATGTTGCTTTGACCATGGCCCCTTGTCTTCTGATTCCATTTATAGTGCAATTATTTTATCAGTTACCTGGTAAAATTGCAGGTTATATATTTGATGACCGGAAACCTGACTCGCCTGCTGCATTAAAGATCCATTTTGCTTATTTCCCATTTCGCTTACCTTCATCTGACCAAGAAGACCAATGATTTGGAAGTGCTCGGCAATCAAACTATGCTGACCAGTGACGTTTCTGGCATTTGTACTGGAGATTGTTCTTCCTTTTGTGCAAAGTAAGAGTTATGAGCTCCCAACTCTCACCCACTTTTTGAACATGGAATCAGCTGCAGCAGCCTTCTCCTGGAAGTGTTATGATCTCATGGAAAAATGCAACAGCAGACATTCTCATGGCCATTGGTACTTGTCTACCTTGATTTTCTCTGTATTATAAAACGAAGATAACATGACGAAAATCATATTTTTGGAAAAAAAAATCATGTGATAATAAGATGTATACATATCATATTCTCCCTATCAGTTGTTGTATGTTAAAAATAACGTATCTTCTCTCTGTGCCTGTGTGTTTGTTCCGCAATTGGTTTTGGTGCTGATTAGATCTCGCTTGTCAAGTCATTTGTTCAGATAACTAAGATTACAGTCCTACAATAAGAGTGGGATCTTATCGGCTGGAAATGGACCTTAAATCTCCAGATATGCAAAACTGAGCCAGAATTTCTGCATCACGCCCTATTTGGGGCCTATTTCCCGCTCAATTCCCTATGGTTTTTCAACCAAACATTTTCCCCAATAGACTATCGAAATTCCTACAAGATAATAGTCGCTTTAAAGTGCACCTTATCTACACAACGGGGCTAGTATGGTGTAATAAAAATCGTGTTATTTTTTAAAGCAAAATTCGCTCACCTGTTGATACCATTCGGCTTGCTTCTACTCTCTCTGAGGGATATCGTTGCATCCTGAGAGTGGCCCCTTCGCTGAGGTCAATCTTGCGGATCCGGTGGGTGGCAATCCTCCAACTATCGTCGGGCCACTTTTCCGTCGACTTGAGGTGCATTTACGCAAGTAAGGAGGACTTGGCGGCCTCCGTCGACGGGACACTTCAAACTGATCGTTGATGGATCATGGACTTCTGGTATTGGTAGCGTCGATTATATCATGCGAGATGAGTTGGGAGCGGTAATGTAATTTTGTTGAGATTTTTGGGCATCACAACAAATGCGGAACAAGCTGAAGCACTAGCTATTGTGGAAGGTCTCAAGTTTGTTAAAAGTTTGAATTTTTTTCAATTTAATTGTTGAGGCTGATTGTAAGGCTATTGTGGATCGTTTTTATCAGTTTGATGTTGATCTGTCACCATCTGACCATATTTTAAACGTGGTCCGTAGTACTTTAGGAGATCTTTTTACTAGGATTACTATGTACAGATTCATCACCTGGTCATATATTCGTATAGGCTGAAAAGCCTCTTTCCAATGGATTGGAGATCCTCCAAAATTCCTCCTCCTTATGTAAGTCGTATATTATTTAGTAATATCAATTTTTCTGTTAAAAAAAATTAAGATTACGATCGTTCATAATTTAATATAGACGATATAAAACAATTGCAATCTTGTTCATTTAATCAAGTTACCCGACTGCCGACATCTGGCAGATAGCACAGATCTGAACTGTTTGTTCAGTGCATCCTCCTATCCGGAAGCATGATGGGAGGGAAATGTTATGAATATCTCCATTGAACTGTCATCCTAAGGATCCACCTGTATGGACACATATAAAACCTCCATTTGATGGGAGTGATGGAGACAGAATAAATTAGATAGGTTAGTTAAACCATATACCTGAAGTTACTTTGCAAAAAAAAAAAAAAAAATCATATAACTGAAGTTGCAGCTGTATTAGGTAAAAACGTATATTTGGTCCTAAATGTATTTTCACCATGAGGTTTATGTCCTGTCATATTTAATTTTCTCTTTTTACAGTCTGTAAGTATTTATGACCTGCCATTATTGTCCTTCCGTCCATTTTTCTGTGATTTTTCCGTCAAATTACTCATGTGTCTCACATGTGAGGTACTTTTGAAGGACATTTCAACATATTGCACACAAGAAAAACTTAGTTACTCAAAAAATAATTATAGATACACAATTTAATTTAACTAAAAAATCTCTAAACTCATCTTCCCATTCATCTTAATCCTTTTCACTTTTTCCATCACCACCACCCATTCTTCTCATCCCTCTCCCCCTAATTGAACTTATGCCTCTGAGTTGCCCCTTTTTCTTTTTTTAATGAAAGTGGGTTTTAATAATGAGAAGAGAAGATCTGCACTACCACCAAATTGATGATGAAAGTGGATTTTTCTGATGAAGAGCCACTGCCAAGAGCTCAAAGAGTGCATCTTTATTACCCAAAACAAACACAACTGGTTTTCCTTCTTCATTCTGATTTCAAGTCATCATATCTCTTCAAAAAAAAAAAATCAATAGTTTTTATAATTTCCTTCTCTATATTTCTCCCTCCAATACAAGAAATTTTGTGCATCATCCTCTTAATTAATTTTTGTTAGAATTATATCTTTTAAACATTTACCTTGTAGCTTCCTTTTTTTTTTCTTTCCCAATTTGATTTCAGATTTTAGTTTCTCATTAATTTATATGTATAGCTTGGTGAAGGAGATGAGGAGAAAATGGATGACATGTATTGGTGGTGGTGGGATGACGGTGGTGGTCGAAATTGGGAGCAGAGATCGTACGGTGGTAGTACGAAGGTGGAAGATGGTGTGGGTGCTGAACGACGAAGATAGTATGGCGGTGGTTGACAAAAGTGAAGAGGGTGAAGATAAATGGGGATTGGGGAAGATGAGTTTAGAGATTTTTGGTTAAATTAAATTGGGTATATATAGTTATTTTGTTTAACAATTGAGTACCCAAATTTTTCTTGTGAAAAATATGTTAATGTCCGAAATGCCCTTCAAAAGCACACTTCTTGACAATTTTGACGATTTTTTTACAGAAAAATGGACGGAAGGATAATAATGGCAGATCGTAAATACTTATAGGATGTAAAAAGAAAAAATTAAACATATAAGATACAAAGTGAAAATACATTTATGACAAATAAGCGTTTTTACCGCTGTATTATCATAAACCAAAGTCTTGAAGCGATCGAGACAGAATAAATTAGGTAGGTTAGTTAAACCACATAACTGAAGTTGCAGCTGTATTATCATAAACCAAAGTCTTGATTCATCCCATAATAAATGATGGAAATAAGGGCTATATGTTTGACAAAATTCATTTTGCTAACCAATCTGGACCGTCGTGTCCTTTAATTCAATGGCATGAGATAGTTGTTCGCAAATAAATATGTGTTTGATTGTTTATGAACAACTATCTCAATTGTCGAATCAAACGATTCAAGTACTGAAATTACTTTAGTTTAAGTGAACTAACAAACAGAATAGCAGTTAATATTGAAATTGGGCTTTGACAAAATTAGCATGATATCAAGGACAAAGCCAAAAATTTGGTATTGGAGGGCGAAACTGCAACAGTATGTAGAACTACAGAGCTCAAGTGATTAAAACGGTACAAAAAATTCTTGGGAACAATAAAAACGGTCAAAAAAAATTCTTAAAAGGCGAAACTGATAAAATTACCCCCTATCTTCGCCCCTGCATGATATTGACCACATGATTGCCCCAAGGAAATGAAACAACTAAAACGAAATCAACTGGGGAAGGTACACTTGTTCATTCTAATGTAGAAAAACAACATAAATTATTAGTTCAAGACCACTTAATGTGGTTTGAAACGAGTAGTTTTATTTTGATAGGCTACTAAATTTAAAATTTACATCCAAACCAATCAATACATTATACATAGGAAAGAGAATTGAACTTATATCAATTCTCTTTCTTATATGTACTGTACTCATTGGATTGAATGTAACTTATAAACTTAGTAACCTACCAAGATAAAAAAATTCGTTTGAAAGGGCCATCAATCATGTTATAATCTAATGGAGAAAAAGAAACAACATTTCTTAGACTATCACATTTTTCTAGCATTAAGATCTTTTGACTTTAGGAAAACCAAGCAATGACTCAACATGATTGTTATCATTAATTAATGTTTACATTAAGGAAGGCACAAGGTTTTTCGGTAGACAATGTGACTGGTATTGAGAATTATTGTTTCAATGATATTCTATTAGCAGTCATTTTGTACATTCATTGTCAAAGTTTAAATCAGTCTTCAATCTATCTGTTACAGTCACTTTGTACATTTATTGTCAAACGTTAGGTATGTCTTGTATCAATCCTCCGCTCATACCCTAATTATCGGGGATTTAATGAGTTGTGTTATTGTTGTTATATTAAGGAAGACATTGCTAGAAGGAAGTCATTCATCATCACAAGTTTACTAGATGAAAAGGTTACTATGTTTCTTGATCAAATTATGTTGCAAGGAAAGATGAATGGAAGAACAACTGCTGCTTATTAGCACAAACAACAACAAAGCCTTAATATTACAGTGTAGTTGATATAGAAGCACGTAGCCGACTACAAATTCATTGTCAAAGTTTAAATCAGTCGGCTACGTGCTTCTATATCAACACGTACACAATTTTTTCTTCAATCGAAAGGGAAAGAGAAACGAGTTTGATATCAATTTGTACAAGAAATATCGTCACTTCTGATGATGCAAAGAACAAAATAACTGAGAACATTCATCCTGGAAAAAGTACGGAAGGTATTTTTTTTCCGGGGAGGAGGGAGGGCGGCCTCCCCTCTTTCATATGGAGCATAGACTACGCCGCCTGCAATTGGTTACCATCTCATTGAGACTGAAAATGAACGCAAAATTTTAGGTTTCGGACACACTTCTACTCGACAATTCACCTAATTAGGAAACCAAAGATAAAATTCTCAAACATAACCCTATCAACCCACACCCTATACTTTCAGGATCTCAAAAGCCAATTGTGTGATTCAACCACTGTAATGCAAGAACTCTAGTTTTACTGACCTCTCCAACAGACCAGCAAAAGATCCGAAAACAAAAACGATAACAAAATACGCCATCAAAACAGAGAGTTACAACTCAAGTATGCATTAAAAGACCGTAGGAGAGCGCCATAAAATGAAGCAAGAACAAATCTCAACTGATAAAATGATAATCCTTTTAGCATTAGCTATAGCACAAATCAGATTTAGGAACCATCATATATCCAAAGTTTTAACCGTAAAACATGGTGTGCCATTGAATTGAATCCCATATTTCCATTCATTAAAATGATTCCAGGGACGACTGAAAGAAATAACGAACAATAACAATCCATTGCAAGAATAAGATGATCAGGAAAGATCTAAATTATCTTTAGTCAATTGGATTGAAGGATGGAAACTGACTACAACTCTTACTGTGATTTTTGTTTTTGGTATACAACATTGCAATATAAATTAAGATAGACGTACTTAATTTTTGGTAAAGAACTAATTCTAATTGTACAATAACAAATGTAAATCAAATAAGCATTGAATAAATTCGAACTTTCAGAAAATGTGATTCATTTCTATGATAAAAAGGAAGTGCCAGCATGATTATGGTGCAAAAGATTGTGAGCAATACCATCTCTTGCTTTCATTGCATTTGCTGACCTCAATGGAACCTCTGGAACCATCTCATCGTCGATAAGATCGAATGTCAGCTCCGGATCAAATCCTTCATTCTGCATTTCACATATATTATGCAAGACACAGCATGCGCCTAGCACCACCGGCAAGTCCTGAAGTTTCACTTCAGTTCTTTTCTGCAGACAGGTCCATCTTCCCTTTAACCTTGCAAAGGCGTCTCTCGCTATCCTCTGAAGATCACTGATTTTTTCATTAAAAGCGTGCTGAGTCCAAGTCAAATGCTGCTGTGTATAAGGCACCAATACCCAATCCATCAAAGGGTAACCAGAACCACCAACAATCCAAACATTCTTTAGTAGCCCTTGGTTAGCCCTCTGACATAAAGCCGATTTCTCTAAAACCTGATCATCAGGCATTGAACCAGGCCAACCAATGCATACATCAGAAAACACCCCTTTTGGATCAACAACGCCTTGAACAGTGATCGAATACGAAGTCTTCTGATTTCTTTCTGTATGCCTCTTGTTAAAGTAAGCTGCAACACTAATCTTAGGAGCAATTATTGGTATATGAGTTGTATACATAGATCCCACAACATTAGGAATGCCCGAAATTGCTTCATAATCATCCTTAATTCTTCTTGATGTATCCTCATCAGGCCATTGAAGATACTTGGGCATTAGAACAGTCCGTATCGCGGTACAAACCTCAAGAACAAGCTTATGGCAAGTAGATATGCCCAAACCAAACCTCTTCGATACAAGTCTAAGCGGCTCACCTGTGGCCAATCTCCAAATACACACAGCCACTCTTTGCCTAACCGGAACGGCATCTCTTAACATAGTATTTTCTTTGGCAACTACAGAGCTCAATTCATTGCATATCAATTCAAAAGTGTCCTTCCCCATTCGAAACGCCTTCCTGAACTCCTCTTCAGGAAATTCAGCACTGTTGCATTGATCCCACCAGGCCTTTGATCTGTTCTTCACCCACAACCGCCTTTGCGGCACCCCCTTGGCCCCTTTCTGATCACCATGTTCACCTCCAGAGTTATCATTCTTGTTATTACCATGTTCTGCAGCATCAGCAACAGCTGCAGCAAGAGTTGTGGCAGCCATAGCACTGTTAGACCTACCTTTCCTTTTTTTAACCCCTTCTTTGAGATCTGATTCTTTATTATACTCTTGCAACTGTGAATAATAATCCAACATCGCCTTCGCCTTCTTTTCGTGATTAGTATCAAAGAAAAGCTTCTCCTCTTGCTCCTCCTGTTCAAATTTATCCACATCTTTCTTTTCTTGCTCATCAAGCAATATCAAAGAAGTAATAATCTCCTTCAACTCTTTAGTCTTCACCACGCCACCTTGTTTTTCAACATCAATTTGATTATGATCATTTTTATCACCATCCCCAAGCCCGTCTAGTGGTACCCCCGCGCTCTCCTTCCTCCTACGCCTCCTCTTATTATCATTCATTTCCACAATCAAACCAATTTCTTTCTCAAAAAAAACTATACTTATATAAACAAACAAACTAGCAAAATTCAAACTTTATACAAGGAAACAGTAACCTACATATAAAGAAGAACAAAAAAACCCAACTTGCACAAGAACTGTTTGAAAGAATGAGTGAACCCAAAGAGAGAATTCCCAACAAAAACAAGCAAAATGGGTTGATTCTTGAATCTAAAAAAATTTACCCTTTTTACAAATAAACAGAAATATACAAGGTAAATTAACAGTAAATATGTACTTATATAGTAGTATTGAAATTGGATGATCCTTGTAGGGTTTTCTACTTTCAAGAAAACGTTAGTTGCACAAGAACTGTTTGAAAGAATGTGTGAACGCAAGTGTGAACACATAAAACAAGAATTGCCAAGAAAACAAACAAAAGGGGCCGAATCTTGAAACTGAATTTTGACTTTTTGACAGGTAAATAAATGGACTTTCTACACTATTAGAATTATTGACTAAAAAATTGATTAAAATAGTTTTTCGGATCTTTTTACCCTTATAGTTGGGTGAATCCCTTATACAAGCAGGGGGTAAGATAGTCATTTAACATCCTCAATTTTGGGATTTAGGGTTTCTATTCCCAAAATTTTTAGAGTAAATCATTTTCCTTAATTAATATATTTGAATTCCTTGGTGCGGTTTTCTAGAAAACGTGTGCGAACGGTATGAACGCGGCTTTTGATTTTTTTGATGTTTTTTATTTTTTGCAGATACAGAATGATGATGATTAGATTAGTTGAAATTAGAGACCAAAAAGAGAGAGAGAAAGAAGGTGACATTTAGCAGTATCTTTTTAAGTTTTAACTGGATTAGTCAGATCAAATACTAAAAAAAAAATATGTGTACCTCTTCTTAATGATATTTAACAGATAAAAAAGGATACTTAGAAGAGGACAAGTGAATCATGCTTTGTACATAGATGTTTATGTTTATGATAGTTACATAAATATTTGTTTATTTTCATGATAATAACCCTTTTTTCGTCTCAATTTCATAATTACTTTTTTTAAATAATAGATGTTGGGTTAAAAAGAAAAGAAAAAACAAATGTTATTTATGTGTATATGAGGAAAAATCGCCTAAATGGTCCTTTACGTATTTCAAATTTTATACCTAGATCCTACATGTTTAATTTCGCCTTTTAAGGTACGTAATGTATTTTTTACCTGCCATTTAAGGATTTTTGTTAGGTTTTCTATCAAAAAATCGTTAAGCTCATGAACCGGTCAACTGGTGGGTTTTTTACCAGGGGTATTTTCGCCATTTCAAATATACCCATCCAGTAAAAACCCACTAGAGTATTCATTCCTTACCTTAATCGTATTCTTCTTCTTCTTCCTTAGTAAAATGTCTTCTTTTTCTTCCCAATCTGTAAATTGCCCTAACAAATGTGGTTGTGGCAACAAGCCTGTTCTTAAGGTATCGAAGACTTCATCGAACCCAGGTCGACTGTTTTGGGGTTGCAAGAATTATGAGGTGAAAGAATATTTGACTAAATTTTGACTTAATTATCTAGACCTGAAATGTAATTGCTTAAACATTTGTTCCTAATTCATTTTTTGTTAATTGAATTTGTAGAATCAAGTACATTGTGGTTATTTTAAATGGTTTGACATGCCCCCATGTTGCAAATGTGTTGTTCTGAAGAAAAAACTAAAACTCTGCAAAACCTCCATTACTGAAGCTGACAGAAGAGCTTCAAGGTTGTGGATAGCTTTGTTGGTGTCTTGGGTGATTGTAATCACCTTATACTTGACAAAAGCAAATGATGTATTGTTGTCTAAAAAATGATTTTGTAATATTAATTGTTAATGATGGATTTTTATGTTTTATGTAAGATTGGTTTTCATATTTTGGAATCCTGTTTTATTGTGTTAATATTTCACGTAATTAAGCAAATTAATATTATGAAAGTAAATATTTCGAAATGAGCATTCTGTTTAATGAGCAAAAACCAGGCACAATATGGCTATATACCAGTAGTTTACTACATTCCAAACAGAAAAGCCATTCAATGGCCAAAAAACCAATATCCAAACAACGAAATGCCATTCAATGGCCAAAAACCAATTAAGTTTTAGATACACAAAAAGTAGTAAGTAGTCCATCATAGTTGTCTTCAGTTTTGGGCAGATTTGCTTGGATCACCTAAAGATCTTCCTTTGAAGTTGCCCCTCTTCCTTTGATCAGCCTGAAGACAATGATTTAAGCAAAAAAATCAGTTACAAATGACTACTTCACTCTATACTTTTAACAAACATTTATGCTATGTATTCTTTATTTAATTGATTTCTAACAAAGAATAATTAAAAAAAAATATGGTTTACTGACCCAAATACACATTCAGACAAAACCACGACAGTCACTATCTATTTAAAGCAATAAACAAATGATTTAAGAAACAAAAAGACTGAGGATTCACCATATTCGGCAGGCTCAGCACCAGGCTTCCTAATATGCATGTCGAGACTTATATTCTCCAACAACGAGCTCAATAATCATCAAATTATAACAAATAACAACACCATATGGGTTTTTATTACACTATATAGACTAAATTTCAAGTAAGCAGCAATAATTTGAGGTTTAATCGGAGAAAATTTGAATGTCTGTTCATATACTCAAACCCTAGTTTGAGAGAGTTAGGAAGAATACGATTAAGGTAAGGAATGAAAACTCTAGTGAGTTTTTACTGGATGGGTATATTTGAAATGGTGAAAATATCCCTGGTAAAAAACCCACCAGTTAACCGGTTCATGAGCTTAACGATTTTTTGACAGGAAATCTAACAAAAGTCCTTAAATGGCAGGTCGAAAATACATTATGTACCTTAAAAGGCGAAATTAAACATATAGGATCCAGGTATAAAATTCGAAATACGTAAAGGACCATTTATGCAATTTTGCTTGTATATGATGGAAATTTTAGACACTTTATATAACAATTACAGGAAAATTGACAAAAAAAAAAAAAATCAAGGATACTCAATTGAAAAATGAAATGAACTTCACGAACTTGTTTCTAAAATTTGAATATTCATTGAAGGAAATATTGGACAATTTGAATATTGTTTGAATGACTTGTCCTAAATAGAATCAATAACAGCCTACTTATACCAATACCAATTCCAGTCCGGATCATATGCAAAATGTCCCGGGACAAATGTTTTGAGCCATACAAAATTAAGACATTTATCGTACAAATTAATACTGATATTCGTTTTAAATCAATTTTAATCGTTCAAATGTTAATTCAACGAACGAGATTAAATTTTACACGTACTTAAAAAAGTCTGGAGCCTCAGCATACAACTCCCATTACCAAAGACCAGTTTTTCTCTGACCTCAAATCTTGGAGCTAGGGATGCCCCTATTTAAGAGGGACCATCCATTATCCTTCTCGTGCTATCGCTTGCACCTAATATAATTTTATCATTAGAATAAATTAATTTGACGAGTGAATTTTAGTAGGATGAACAATTAATTTTCAATAGTTATAAATATTCATAGCTATTTGAACAATATTCGTTCTTTTTTCCCCTCAACCGTAAATCAAGAATTACTTATCATGTGACCTCTATCTCATATGAAATAATTTTGAAAATTTTAATTGGTATATAAGATTGACTTAAGTATCTATTTTGACATAACGAGTTCGGTTGACAATTAAGTAGTTGTGGGTGCTACTAGGTCCTTGTATTGCGCTCTCAAACCCACATATATGGTGCATGACGTATCAAGATTGTACCTACACGTGTGGATAAAATACTTATTTTTTACCGAGATCTAAAACGAATCAAGTATGCTTGGTTAATGGCAACAAAAGCACAAATGCAAAATAATTGTTTCCTTTTTGTTCTTCATTTTTGAAAACCAACATCTTTTTTTTAAAAAGGAGAAATACAACAATTGTTTTCCATTGTTTGTCAAAAGTGATAAGAATCTTTAGGAATGCTCATCCTTGAAGAAATTGAACCAAACAACCCCATAAAATAGAGGAAAAAGAAGCTCCCAAAAGTCAGCAAAGTGGAAAACAAGTGAGATTTTTACTGTTCCCAAAAGTCACCAATCTTCACCATTATCAATATTCAACCTAGACACCAACAAAGTTGATAAAGTTTGCAGCAATGCTACAACGGTGTCTCCCGTGCGAAACGGGATAATTGTATACGCGCAGAACTTCTTAATCACCAGATTAACACGTGTTCGACTCTCACCTAACGCAACTAATCCCATCCCTAGTACTCCAAAAAAAAAAAAATCATTGAACGCATAGCAGATAAGAGTTAGTGAAAAAAATTGAAGTCAAAGAAAAGTTTCATTTTTTTATAATCGGTCAAATGAAAAAGAAATCTAAATAACTCAAGTTATTTTTTTAGTTAATTATTTATGTTTTTCTATAAATAGAATAAATAATAAAATCGAACTTTTTTAGCACGATCTTTTTACGGGACTGTTCATTGTGTCAAAATGGCGATTTTGGCCAAAACACCACTGCAATGCACATGTCGTCAGGAAAGAAGGGTAAAAATGTTATTTCCTGCATCACCATCATCACCATCTTCCCCTTTCGCACAACACCAGCAGCAGTGGCGGAGCCACAAATTTATCTTTGGGGCACAATTAACATTGACAAAATAAATTTATAAGAACATATAAAATATTTCATTACAATTGTTCCTTACGCGTTTTCAAATAATGAAGGATTGATGATTGAGAACAAAACAAACCCTAATGAAAGCTTGAGGGGGGGAAAAATCGCCATTGTATTTGTTGTTGAGACTTGAGTGACAGAGAGATATGAGTCGTGACTTTTGCTTTCTTGAAGACTTTTGCACCTGATAGACTTGTAGTCTACAACTTATAAACTATCGCTTTTTTATTTTATTTTTATGAAATCTAATAGAGTAGAGGTTTTTTTTTCCCTTTCTAAATAAGTTATAGATTAGAGATTAGAGTTATACACACTTTTATTCACCCTTTTCTAGTAGTATTTTTTTTATTAAATAAATATTATAGTCTCTTACACACTTAAACTTGTTACAATTTTAATCAAATTTGTTAAGATATAAGTGGTGTCATTTCTATAATTCACGAACTAAATAATCTAATTTTAAATCGTAAAGAGATTCAAAATAGGTAAAATAAACAATTTTTAATGTTACAAAAACAAAATTAAAACTATGATAATTTTTTTTTGTTGAAAAAACTGGTGACCAGGCCCCACTGTGTCTCCGCTAGTGACCACCAGCTCATCAGACTCTCCTCTTCCATCACCAACTTCCTAACCAAGATTGAAGATCAACACCTCTTCGCCGGTGACAACCACCACTGCAGCCAACACCACCCCTCCCCTCTGCCTCAACCACCACTGTCTGCAGCCAGCACCACCTCTCGCCCTCCGTCAATATTTCTCTCCTCCTTTTGCAAAAAATCACCACAGAAAATCGTCTACCCAAATTTGATATAAAACCAACCGGCGAACCACGAAGATCACGACGATATTCAATGTTTTTAAACATGTGTTATATATATATATTGGTGTGATCTCATGATTAACATATATTAAATGCATATAAGATACCTATTTTATACAATAAACATTAGAAAATCACAATACTTGTTCACTTTAAAATAATTTGAACCGTAATTTTTTTTTATTCAACAGTTAAAACACGTTTTGTATATATACTGATTTTTTTATATTTAACAATATAGTTAGGCCGGCATAATTATTGAATGGTCTAACCTAAAAACTTTAGTACTCCATCAATCCTAGGTTAACTTTTGGATTTCAAATTTGTTTCTAAAATAATGTTAACATTTGACTTAACTTTTAATGAACTTTTAACATTTTTATTTTCTTCCTACTTTTTTTAATTATAATTTTAATTTCTAATATTTAGTTAATGAAGATATATTATTCTTTTATCTTTAACTTTTATTTATTTATTTTTAAGAATTTTTTAATGTTTATAAAAAATTTAAATGTTAATATTATTTTGAAATGGATGAAACATATTTTACAGCTCACTGCTCAAATTTTAAAACAGATCCAGTCGGTATCCTTTAAATTCCGAGGTTGTCAGAAGAGATGTGGTCAGGCTTTTGAATGAAAGTCGGTGGTCGGTCAGCCGAAATCCAATCCATCATTTCACACATCAAACCCAATCCAGATATGATGTCTACGCGTAAAAAAACACTTATTTATATTATTATTTTTTAAAGTCCGATCGGACGATTGCTCATATAAGTGAAAGAGAACTGTCTCAGACAAAAAAAAATAATCCTAAAAAGAAAAATTAAAGTTTACCGTACGCAAGCTGAGGATATCGAATCTACGACCTTAAGGTCGTGGGCAGACATCTGCCCCACTGGGTTGACACCTTTGATACACTTATTTGTGTTGAATAAATTGATTTGAGAGTTGAATTTTTATATTTTTTTTGCAACTGTTTAAGATTATCTGAGAGGCTAATTTTTGTTTGAAAAAAAAGAGACAATTCATCGCTTCAATTCACCCAACTCAGACATATGCTTCGTACATGCAGACAAAATATATGTTCAGTATATAATCGGGAACCTATCAAACCACTAACCTCGCTGTTCGGATCTAATCTAAAAAGTGTATTTTTCTGCACGTCCAAAATGGTCAAAAATAAAATTTCATAACGATAGAGAAAAGAACCAACATTTTTTTTTATGACAAAAGAACTAACATTTATATTTTTGAATAGTCATGAACAATCATTCTTAATAAGAATAGATGTTCTTTTTTAAAAAAAAAATTAGTCAATAAATCAACCTATTAGACGATTAAATTATACTTTTCATGCTATTACAAAACACATATTTCACATTGAATCCAAATTCTCACCTTTGAAGACCACATCGTTCTACTCTTTTTGACAATAATAAGGCGGGAAGAATCATCCGTTGATCGTTGGGCTGGCCGGGGATTTTCACAAAACGGAACTTTACTCCTGTCCTACTCATTTTCTTAAGGTGAATTTCATTTTGGTCTCTGTAAATAGATTGCAGTATCAAGTTCGTTCCTAAAATTTAAGAAATAGCTTTTAATGTCAAATTCGTCCCTGTAAATGGCTCGCAATGCCAAGTTTGTCCCTGGAATTATAGAAATGTCAACCTTGTCCCTAAAAATTGCTAACAGTGTCAAGTTCGTCCCTGAAATTTCAGAAATGCCAACCTCCATACCAAGTGATGTAGAGATCTGTAGAAGTTTTTGTATATATATTTTTGCAGTTTGATTCTGATTTTATTATAATCAATTTTGAATTTCATTTACGAGAATTTACAATTTTCACTTTTGTTAGTATAGAGTTGGTCAATGACGGAAAGACTTTTTTGAAACGGGAGGGCCATTTCTAGGGACGATGACATTTCTGAAATTTCAAGGACGAACTTGACAGTGTAAGTCATTTCTAGGGACGAGATTGACATTTCTGAAAATTTAAGGACGAACTCGACACCGCGAGCCATTTACAGGGATCAAAATAAAATTCACCAAATTTCTTACTAGTAATTCTTTTTAAAAAATAAGACCCGAGAGTCAGACTCCCACCCGAACCAGAGATTTTTTTGCCAGGTAGAATTTAAATCGCGAGATATGCATGAATTGGTAGAGGCCTAGGGGAGAGAGTCAACAAGATACCAACCTCATACGAGATTCGAATCTGCGTTGCCGGCATCGCTAAACCCACATTTCTAAATTCACATCAGCGCAGGCTTGCCAACTCGCCTGTGCCCGGGAGGCTCATACTAGTAATTCTAATTCACAAGAGAGTTTATACATGTCTTGAACCTAATACCTAAGATTTCGACTATGAATTTCTATTCTAACTGTGCAAGCCTTCTTAGACAACTGTAGTTAGAATAGCAAGACATAATTTTCTCATCGCATGTTGATTATCATTCATCAGGCGGTTAAGTGTAAAAATTGGATCACAACTATTATTCCCTATGTTAATAGAGGCAAATAACCGTCCACCCGTATGTGTACCCATTCTTGTGTCCAACTAATCACAATTAACCATGTGTATATATAATTAAAAAAAATGATCACATGGCGAATTGTTATTGGTTGGGCATAAGAATGGGTACACTGACGATATTCACCCGTTAATAGCTCCCTATGTTTCTTAATAGAAGTCTTTCTATTTCAAAGACTTGTATTAAAAAATGGAAGATTATCTTTTACAAGACGAGAACTTGGATAATTACTCTGAAACTACCTGATGGTGCAAACAGTTTGGTCCCTTTTTCCCTCCAGGGTTTAACCTATGGTCGCCTGAATTACGAGACAAGCACTTGACAGCCATGCTATTACCTGAACGGTTAAAAAAAAAATCGGTCTTTCAGGAGCTGAACTTCAGGCTGCTACATTTGAACACACTGAAAGGTTTTGTTGCTAGCTTATGCAACTCCTAATTATAATTAGTGCTCAAAAAATTAAATTAAATCACCTGGTATTGAGTAGCAGAGGCCCATTATTTATGTGACAATTCATGATTGTTGCACACTTTGATCGATGACAAATACGAGATCTAAGTAAGAGATTTTCCAGCCCATTCTCTTTGCCTCTTTTCCTTGGCTTGCATTTTGTTGAACTTCTCCTTTCCTTTTTCCAGAAGTGGATCATGCACAACATAGTCATTCGGGTCATTACTCCGTGACATTTTATCCTGTGTGATAATGCAAAGAGTCAATATAAGTATCATCACAACAACATTAAATAAAAATTTTTAAAAAGAAAATATATATTACAACATCACAATTCACAGATTTCTGGAAAGGAATGAGAATTGACCCTACTTTTGTGACAGAAATAGTTATTTGCTCTTTTCTAAACACTATAACCAAAATTAAGTAAAATTTACCAAAGGATCAAGGTATTTGTGAATAGAAGAAATAACATAAGCAAGCTCTAGGTGATGGTATACAAACAACACAATAGTCTAGCTCAAGTTGAGCTAGGCAGGCGGCGCACATACACTGGCGGAGACACAGTGGGGCCTGGTGATGCAAGTGTCCCACCAATTTTTTCCAAAAATAATTTTTAATTTTTATTTTTTATAGTTATAGTTTTGCTATTTATATAAAAAAAAATGCTATTTATTACTCACTTTATTTGGATTTGAATGTACAATTTTTATTTTTTCATGTCCACAATTAAATGTCTCATTTTCTAAAATAGAAATAATTTTGATTTGAACTTCCACTAGTAGTCTTCTATAAACTAATATAATTAAAATTCACTAGTATATTGGTTATTAAACGTAAATTCACTAGTACAATTCTTATTCATGTATATATGAATAAATTCGTAATTAAACGTAAATTTGCGTTTTGTTCGGAACAAACTAGTGAAAGGGGTGTTAGGGATAAAAGGGTTGAGATTGGAGATGAAAATGATATTGAAATTAATGTAAAAATGGATGTTGAAGAGGATTTACTTGAAACTAATGTGAGAAATGTTAGAGATGAAATACTTGAATTTGATATTGAAAAATTGCCTCCGGATCCTGGATTGTTCAACTTTTACCAAGAAATGAGGATGTTATTTTTACCCATTCTAATATTAGCTATGCTCATAAAGAACTTGGGTAGCAACCCAAAACGAATTTATAAACGGGGTTGAAAAGTTCGTCCATTGGTATCTTCATTATTATTCTCAAGGGACTTTGAAAAAGAGCTATTGGTCATGATTTCCATGGATTCTTCCTTCTTATATATCACTTAATTTAGGGTAGTAGTTTATTAGTCATTTCCCTTCGTTTTCCTCCTTGAGTTTGATAAAAGTATTCTTGCACTTTTTGTCTTGCTTTTTAATAATAAAATTTCATTTTTCGTCCACGTAAAAATTCGTGACATGTATAAACAGTGGCGGAGACATTTTAAAAAACGACGAATTTTCTATAGAAACAAATTATTTTTTGTGATATTTTCTTATAAATATGGTATTTCACCCCCCAAAAAAATTTCAGTAAAAAATTTGCCCCCCAGTGATAAATTCCTGTCTCCGCCACTGCCACATACACATAGTTTATGTACTACCACCACACTAGACTTGTTATAAATTCCATAAATATTATATTACATACACGACCTCAAATTCTTTTCCTTTATTCCTATCTCCTATATGAGATTCACGAAACTCATGTACTCTCCCACGATTAACTCTCTAATTTCTAATTCTATATCAACTATAGATTCCCACCGCTAAAATAACTTATATTAAAGCCTAATAATTTTTAATGTACCTATAACAAATCTCAATCCCAATCATTATTTCAAGCTACCTCATTATATGCTCAAGTATATGAACCTCCAATGTTATCACTTCCAATATCAAGTAGTCATTTCATCAATGGTTAAGAATTAAAATACTAAAGAAAAAAGGACAAGAGAGATAGCTTAAGTGGTAGCAATACTCTCACTTCTGGTCAATATCTAATAAATATGTAATTTTTACTCTAAGAAACTATAAATCTTTCCATAAAATAAAATTTAGGAAACTCACAATGTGAGTTGGTGTAACCATTACTACAACTTATTTAGCAAAAATCATTACTACAACTAATCACAAGGCTAATGATATTGTCAAGACAATTTGTCTTCAAATGACTAAGTTATCATTTTGTTTTTTGTTTATAATATCATTAATAGATAGTAGGAACTACATGAGAGAGGTGGAATTCCAATGAATCCCCCCTTTGAAAAGAGGCGTCAAGCTTTAGAAAAATTCCAGCTAACCAATGACCCAGAACATTACAAGACTCGCGATCATAGAAAAATCTAGAGAATAGGTGCCCTATAATACAAAATTCTATTACCGTATAACCAGACATTACTACTAAAAAAACAATAGCAAAACTGAGGTCACGCACAAACTATAGGCCTTCCACAATTTCCAGAATTCATGTATGCAAACTTTCAAAACACGTAAAATTATGAGGGGAGATAAGCTGCAAACTTTTGGTTAATATTAACATCTCTCAATTAAGTTATCTCTCTAATATTTTCTTCCCTAATATTTTACAATAATCTCTACTTTTCCATCTCTTATATCCAAAATCATCACACGATTTTTCCAATATTTTTTTTTCACACTCAATCTCTAATTTTATATCTCTTATAATGCTAGAAGTTCACCACAAAAAATAAAACTAAACAAACAAAAACTATAAATTCTTCTTTTTCTTTAATGTTTTTGCCATCTTATATATTGATCTTTTTTATTCACAAATGAAATAGAGAATTTAATCAAAGTCATATTGCTCAATCAATATAAATTTACAATCTTTTTCTTATTTATTAGTTGTAATAAATAGAAATCTTACACCATGATTTTTTATTTTATATCGTTTTTTTGGGTGAACTTCTAGCATTATAAGAGAGAGAAAAATAGAGATTGTATGTGGATATATTATGGAAGAAAATATTAGGGAGATCATTGACTGGTTTTTTTAATAAGAGAGAGAAAATTAGATATTTAATGTGAATAGATGATCGAATAAAATATTAAAAAATTAAATTAATTTAGAGAAATTAATATTGACAAAAAAAGTAACTTGGTCATTAAAGGCAAATTGTCTTGGCATGAGAAAATCTTCATTGGTAATATCACTATTATTAATTAAATAAGAGTGTTGAATGGAGATTTAGAACAAGTGTAAAATTAACATAAAATGACGAATGAGGGGAAAAAAAATATTCTCTCAGACGAGGAGGCGGACCAATTACGTCGGAGTACCAAAAAATACAAACGACACAACCAGAGGACCCCATCGTCCTCGAGGACGCTGTTAGGGATACGCCAGTGGAGAACTTTGAGTCCCAGGGTGTGGCTAACCCGTGGAATACTCAGAGAATCTTGAACATATTCAAGCGGCCTGCTTTGCGTCGATGCGTGTATACAAGCGAAGGGGATGAGGATCCAATGGATGAATCGATTTTGGCAGCGTTTACGGAGAAGGTTTTTTGGGAACCCGTAGGTAAGCAAGAGAGCCCGGCCCTGTGTGAGGGTAAACTCGGTGGAATTCAGTGAATGGTGGAAACCATGGCGACGAACGTTGGTGGTCAAACTGTTGGGTAAGTCTTTTAGCCTCAGAGTCCTCATGCATAGGACTAATAATGTGTGGAAACTTGCCATGGGATGTGATATTGTGGATATGGATGATGGGTATTTCGCTGTCCAATTCTTCGACAAGAAAGACTATCTACACGTGCTAGAAGATGGACCATGGATAATTATGGGATACTATTTGATGGTGTCTAAATGGACACCGCTGTTCCGGTCAAAATAAGATATGATCAAAACCTCCATGGTTTGGGTTCGTTTGCCGAGGTTTTCGTTGTACCTTTATAACTCGGACATGCTGATGAGGGTGGGCAATCACCTTGGACGAGCGGTTAGAGCAGACCTAAATTTACTGGATGTGTCAAGGGGAAAGTTTGTGCGGGTGTGCGTTGAGATTGACCTAGACAAGCCATTGATTCATAAGTTACAAATTCTTGGCACACAACAGGTTAAATATGAGGGTTTACACCTGGTATGTTTCGAATGTGGACAGTATGGACATAGGCAACCGGAATGCCCTAGGAACAAGACGGTAGAACTACCCAATGTCCAACAAGTATGGCAGATGAGAACCCCGTCCAGGACGGAGATACCGACCAGTTGTATGGCGTGGATGCTAGCCACGAATGTTCGCCGACGTAGGACTCAGGCAACGGTAGCAGATGACAGATTCCTCTTCAAAACACTGGGCAAACCGGGCCAATGGACTCAAAATTACTCACTTGATTAGGGGGCAGGAGATCCGATGGGGCTGCAAATCAAGGAAAATTCTAATATGGAC
The DNA here is from genome assembly GCA_026122235.1 of Vinca minor. NCBI lineage: Eukaryota > Viridiplantae > Streptophyta > Magnoliopsida > Gentianales > Apocynaceae > Vinca > Vinca minor. The sequence goes on from JAOCZM010000142.1 coordinate 6,392,589, forward strand.
CGGGTCCATGTGGACCATGTGGTCCAGATTTGGCCACATCCCTGCAGAATGAGGAGAGAGAAGGAAATGCAGTGATGTGGCCAAATCTGGACCGCATGGTCCAGTGGACCCAGTCCATATCAGAAGTGTTCGCAAATCAAGGTCCATCAGTGTTTGGTAACTCTTAGAAGTCCAATCCAACAAAACTGCAAAATCAGAGGACGGATAATGAAAGTAACCTATTTGGTAAGGGATCACGGTTTGATATCCTGAATGGAATAAATGAGAATAATTTGGCGAAAATCCTGGTGGAGTTGTTAAAGGACAGAGTTTGGGCCATTGCGCAGGTGGGGGAGGCTGCTAATCTGAGTTTTTTGGGCCGAAAATTGACTGGGACGGTTGGGCCCAAGCAGAAGTCTTCGCAAACTAAGCTGGCCGCGGCCCAAAAGAACCAGGCTGGGGCTGGTAAGGGAAATGAGTCTCCAAGGATAGAATCTACGGAGCCCACAAACTAGGTTAGAGAACCTAGAACAAGTTTGGGGCCTAATCAGACAAGCTTGAACCAAAACCCACTTCACCACCCCACCCGTTTCCCAAGTCCACAAATCGCATCAGCAGCCTTAACACCCACTTTATCTCTCTCTGCTGGAATTAACCAGAACGTGGAAATGGGTGGCGCGTGAGGTGGTTTGGAAGTTGATATCACCCGTAAGAGCAAGCCACCCGATTGTACATCTCAGACCATGGGGGAATCAAGCGCTACAGTATGGCGGCAGTCGTCCCAGGTTGGGGATGCAGACCAATTTGATCCGGAAATAATAGTGTTGACTGGGGATTCTCAAGGGCTTGAACCCCATGAAGATATGGTTCTATAATGATAGCAAACCTTAAGGTTTGTTGTTGGAATTGCCACGGTGCGGCGTCTTCGGAGTTTTTTCGCAATTTGAAGGAACTTCTAGCTGGTCAGAATCTGGAAGTGTTGATTCTTCTGGAGTCAAGAATAAAGAGTAATCGAGCTAGGCGGATTTTGAACATGTTCTAATTTACGGACTTGGTGGCGGTGAAAGCACGGGGATTCTCTTGGGGAATTTGGTGCTTCTAGGTTAACCAAATTATCAATCTTGAGGTGCTATCTTTTAACAATCAAATGCTCAACCTTTTAGTTATAAATGCTCATCCTTTTAGTTACTGAGACATGGTTGGTTAGGGGAGTTTTATCTTGTGTATATGTTTCTCCAATAGCTTCGATTCAGGAGGGATTTTGGGAATATTTGGGGCGGCTCAGCCCATGTATTCAAGTCACATGGCTTATGGTGGGGGACTTTAAACATGTACTAACTGTATCGGACAAGCAAGGGGGAAATGAGAATTGACGAAGTGGGGCGAGAAGGACTTGAGATGTCTTAGATTAGTGTGGACTTATAGATCTGGGGTTTCAGGGCCCCCGTTTCACTTGGGGCTCTTGGCTAGTCCTTGAATGAATTGATAGGACATGGTGCAATACAAGCTGACTTGAGGCGTTTGCGATCACGGAGATACACCACATCCCTAAAACTGATTATGATCATCACCCTCTTATGATTAATTGTAGAAAGCAGTCGAGTATGAACCAATCAAAGTTTGTTCCGATTCCAAATATCATGGATTTCACATGAAGAGTTTGCAGAGTTTTTTAGATCAGTTTGGGGGATGGAAAACGGGGACTTGACTTATATTCTTAGGAAACTCACACGGGATTTTGAGTGGTGGAGAAATGAGGTATTTGGTAGCTTATCATTGCACAAAAGACGGTGCCTGACTAGGATCGCAAGGCTACAAAAACAATGGCACTATGGCTACTTTGCCTTTCTCATGGAATTGGAGGAACAACTAGTATGTAAGTTCAACGACATTCTAACCCAAGAAGAATTAGTATGGATGCAGAAGTCCCGGGTCCAGTGGTGGGTAGAAGGGGAGCGTAATACGAGATATTTTCACTCCTTAGTTGCTATTAAGAAAAAAAGGAATCGTATTTTTTGACTAAGGAATCAAGTTGGGATTGGACAGAGGATCAAGAGGAATTGAAGTCTCTAGCTCGTGCGTTCTATGCTCAACTATATTCAGCGGATATACAGGGTCCCATAGACCTTGATGGTTTTGAATTCCCAGTCTTGAACCACTCAGAGAAGAGACTCTTTCACCATCCGGTTGCGGCGTGTGAAGTACAGTAGGCTATGAGTATGATGGGGGGCTGTAAAAGCCCCAGGGCCTGATGGATTCTCGCCTGTCTTTTTTCAGAAATTTTGGGGAGTAGTTGGTCCAGATGTTGTGAGGTTTGTGCAGGCTTCAATAACTAATGGCCAATTCCCGGAAACATATGAATGAGACGTTGATTACCCTTATACCGAAGGTGGAGATACTAGAGAATATAACCCAATTCAGACCAATCGCATTATGCAATGTCGTAGTTAAATGCATTGCTAAGGTAATAGCAAATCGCCTGAAGCCTTTGATGGATAAGATGGTGGGTGAGATATAGACTAGCTTCATCCATGGGTGCCAGGGAATGGATAATGTGGTCATTATGCAAGAGGCAATCCATATCATGAACAAGAAAGCAAGCCGAAGGGTTGGATGGCAGCGAAAATCAATTTAAAAAAAAGCTTATGATCGTATCAGTTGACCTTTTTTACAACAAGTTCTACAGAATGTGGGATTTAGTGATGAAATGAGATGGATTATAATGTTTTGTATCTCCTCGGCCTCCTTGCCTGTCCTTTGGAATGGGAGCAAACTAGAGAGCTTCAAATCACAAAGGGGCCTTCGACAAGGGGATCTATTATCCCCGTACCTGTTTGTTCTATGTATGGAGGTACTCGGAGCGGACATTGACAAAAAGGTTTGAGATAGGAGTTGGAAGCCGCTGTCATTTAGAAAATAGGGACCTTTGGTATCGTATCTTTTCTTTGCTGATGATTTATTCTTGTTTGGGGAGGCGAGTGGAGGCCAAGCCGAGATAATGGAGGGTGTGCTTCAGAGATTTTGTGAGTTATAGGGTCAGAAGTTGAATGTGGGCAAATCTAAACTGTTTGTGTCTAAAAACACGAATCAAATGGTTGCACGGGTTATAAGCATTAAGTGTGGAATACCTTTGACATCTAACCTCTAGAGCTACATCAGTATCCTTGTCTTGCACAAACGGATGAACCGTGGGACGTTTGGCGATATGGTGGCAAAAGTCAAGAGGAAACTGAGTGGGTGGAAAGTTCGTATGATAGGGAGGGTCGGAGTGTACTAATACAAACAGTCACAGACAATTCCTATCTATTACATGCAGGTTTTGGCGCTGCCGAAAGGGAATCTGGAGGATATTGAGTGGTTGAACTGCAAGTTTCTATGGGGAGAGGATGGACATGTAAGGAAAATGCATACGATTTCATGGGAGACAATTTGTAAACTTGTGGAATGTGGAGGACTTGGGCTTAAAAGACTACGGGATGTTAATACAACATTGTTGGTAAAGCTTGGATGGAGACTTTTTCACAATAGTGATAGGTTGTGGGCTCGGGTTTTGTGGGCAAAATATGGTAAATTATTTTTACCATTTGCTAAGAAGGGCAATGCATCAAGAATTTGGGCTAGTCTGCTTGGGGTGCGAGAGATTTTGAAATAAAAAATTGATTGGTGGCGCCTTCCATGAAACTTAATAGCACAGACACAAGAGTGATACAATTGCAAGAGGTCTATAAGCGCCTTGGCTGAGATAAATCCGGTAGAGAAGCTTTGAAGTGGAGTAGAATTTGGAAGCATAAGGGCCCAAAACGGTATAATTTCCTGTTATGGCAACTGCGGCATGATGTCCTTTCGACCGGGGGGCTGTTATTTAATAGATATTGTGCACCTTCTCCGTTTTGTTAGGTGTGTTGTAATGAGGTGGATTCAACCCTGCATTCCATTAAGGACTTGTCCTCCGTGTAAAGAGATATGGAAGCTGATCCTTATGGATCAGGAGCAAGGCGGGTTCTGAGAAACAATGTCACCTAAGGATTGGCTGGATGGAAATATGGAAGGCTAATGTGATATACGGCGGCTTGAGTATAGACAAATAGATTGGGGGTGCTTCTTTAGTGAAGCCGTGAGTGCTATTTGGTACTGGCGTAGCAAAGTGCTACATGATACTTGTATTGAGATTCCTGGTCCTATAAAAATTGCACGGTTGATTAAAGCTCGGAGCCTGGAATGGATGAAGTCTTGGAGGGATAGGAGGCTACAAGCTTCGTATATCTGTACATATGAGACTAGGGAATATGAAGGTTATTGTTTTCCCCTCAAACGTTTTGTTTTGAATCATCCGTCTGGATTGTTTGGTCGGGTGACGGTAGGACTAGTATGGTCTTAGCTTTTGGTTGAGCACACTATAATTTTGTTACCCCTTTGACAATGAATATATGGATCCCATTTTTTTTGTCAAAAATAGCAAGTGTAAAATTGGAAAAAAAATAACATTAATACCTACCTTATTTAAAAAGTAGGCAGTTAATTTAAGACCCACAAAAAAAAAGTATCAAAGCAAAATAAGGTAATTACATAAATTGCTGTGTCAGCATCATTAATCAACCAATTACATTCGGTTGGTTTTGGTATCTATAAAAGGAGAGATAATAGCTAATATTTTCAGTACAATCTCACTTTTGTACCTTCTCTAGTACGAGTATCTTTTATAAGTAAAGTCATGGCTTCAAAACTTTTAACTCTCTTCTTCATCTTTTTCGTGATGGGACCTTGTAAGTCTCTCTTTTTTATTACAGTTACTACTTAATTTTTCATTGTTATTTTTTTTTTTTACGGGGTGGGGGTGGGGGGTAGGGATTCGAACCTGGGCCGAAGCCAGGTTTATGGCTGCCTTTTCCACTGGGGCAATTGTTATTTGATTATGAACAAATGTAATATGATCAGTCAACAAAATACTTATTAGTGAAGTTTATTCTTTGTAGATATCTTATTTGGTACAGAAGCAAGACGCGTGATTCACGTTCATTGTCATTCCGATGCTGAGTGCGAATTTATATGCCCTCCTGGAACACCCTCATATAAATGTGTTGATACATTATGTGATTGCGCCCCTATCAAATTTACAGTTCATCATGAAAATATTCTTAGGGATTTTCCTTGAGAAGAGATAATTCATTATGTAATAATGAACCATGAGTCAATGTTTTGATAAGTGATATGTCAATAACAAACAAAAAAAAAAACAAGAAATATAAGATGGAGTTGAAATTTTACTGTTTTTTATTATCTATAATGCACTTTTCTTCATCCAAATGTATGTCTCTCAACAATAAACTAATTAAAAATTCCATTTAATAAAAACAAAGAAATGTTAATCGAAAATAGTGGTTCACTAGTTTTAATAAAAACCCAATTCTCTAATTTTTTTTATTTTTTTTTAATTTATGTATAAGAAGATTTAAAAATTCAGCAAATGACTTGAATTGTATTTTCCGAAGTGCTTGCAATGATATTTGACGTTAAGTATCCTTTGTGCACAATGACGTGTCAATGCCAAATGACAAAATCAAATCTAATTAAAATAGATTTGATGTGGTGCCGAAAAGCAATATTTTCGGCACCTAAAGATTAATGATAGGCCAATAAATTTGTGACATGTGGAAAATATGACCTGCAATAGCAAGTTTTCAGGTTTTTATTTAAAAAAAAAAATTAGGATACTGACATGGACGAATGAGAGTTTGCCACGTCATCCCAATCAAGTGACTGGTTACCTGTCAAACTGGTCAACACACATTTGTTAACCATATATTTTTTATTATTAGTAACTTTGGTATTTGTAATGGTAAAATTAAAACAAATATTGGTAAATCTTAATAAATAACTAGTAAATGTTGAATATTACTACTTTATTTTATAATCTTGCCATTTTTTATTTGAAACTTACTACTTTTATCATGAATATTTATATTATATAAAATAGTAAATTTAGATGCAATAATGGTGAATTTTATGACATAAATAGTAATTTATTTTATAATAATGGTAAATGTGCTGAAAAATAACTTATTATTTAAAAAATAAAATTTATCACATTAATTTCTATTATTTTCATTTTTATCTCAGTTGTAACCAATTGATAAAATGGTAAGTTTAGTGAAAATTTTGGTAATTTTATGAGCAAATAGCTTTTTCTGCCACAAAACTAGTTACGAGTGCTATATCTGCCACAAATCATGTTTTCGTGCTATATATGCCACAAGACTAGTTACAAGTGCTATATCTGCCACAAATCGTTTTTTCGTGCCTTTTTTGTCATGAAACATTTTATGAATGCTAAAAATGCCACAAAAAGAGGGAGAGTGAAAGGGAAAATAGGTAAGAGATCAAATTAATTTCAAATAGACCCTAAAATCACATTTTTATATTTAATTGGGTACACAATTTATTTTTTAAATAATTGACCCCTTATTACCAAATTTATCAAAGCCTCCACCACCTTCTTCTTCCTTCTCCTCCCACCTCGAGCCGCCGCCACCACCTCCCATCCCGCCATCCAATCCCTAAACCCCACCCATACCCCCTAAAAATTAACCAAGAATAGCAATTCATATGATGAAAGCACTTCTAGGTCTATATTTCAGACACATATAACAAATTTCACAATGCTTTGCTGCTCTAACCTTTAGAAACTGTTTTACAAAATACATATAAGTCAAAGCAATAAGCAAAATGCTAATCAATTTGCACTACATGATTAACCAAGTGCTTTGCTGCTAAAACCATCAAAAAACAAAATACATATCAGTCAAAGTACTAAACAAAATGTAGATTAGTTTGCAGTACATAATTAACCTAACAGAGATGCTTTGCATCTGAAACCATCAAAAACCAATTTCCTAAGAATATCTAATTGTTCTTAGGCATTTTTGCTAGGCTATCACCTTCACCACGCCTCTCCAAATATTCAAGCAGTTATTTTTTGGCAGATTTGGTACTCTTTGGTATGGGTGGGGGCAGGGATTGGGTAACGGGATGGGAGGTGGTGGTGGCTCGATGTGGGAAGAGAAGAAATAAGAAGGTAGCGATGAGGGTTTTGGTAAATTTGGGAAGAAGGGTCAAATATTAAAAATAAAATAAAATTAGGTACCCAATATAATATAAAATTTTGATTTTAGGGTCTATTTGAAATTAATTTGATCTCTTACCTATTTTTCCTTTCACCCTCCCTCTTTTTGTGGCATTTTTAGCACTCATAAAATATTTCGTGGCAAAAAAGGCACGGAAAAATGATTTGTGGCAGATATAGCACTTGTAACTAGTTTTGTGGCAGATATAGCACGCAAATGTGATTTGTGGCAGATATAGCACTCGTAACTAGTTTTGTGGCAGAAAAAGCTATTTGCTCTAATTTTATTTACATTGTTTGTAACTTTTTGTTAAAAAATTAGAAACTTTTGTAAATAATAAAAATTACTATATAAATATCCAAATTCAAACAAAACTTACCATTTTTGGTTGATTTTTATTATTTTGTAAATTTTACCAATAATTTGGTAGTTTTTTAAAATAAAATTATAGATTTTATGAACTAATTGGGGAAGAAATCTTTTGGCAAAGGCAGATTCTGCAAATCCGCTAAGAACGGATTTCCGAAATCCTTCTATTACTGACGTGGATCATTTTCTTAATTCCCAGTAGCAAGTCAACTAGGGTCCATGAACAAAACTCTTTTTTGGAAATCAGTCCAACTATGGTGCAAACTCCAGTAATATAACATCCTTCATTTAACAAAACTCTATCCTTTAAGAAATTAGATGAAAAAATATTCCTAATAGATTGTATGCTAGTGTGGTTGGATTTCCTTTAGAACATGACTTATAGGAATGGTAGTGGTTCAATTCTCTTATGCAACATTTTTCGTTTTTTGTTTACTTTTTTTATTAGAGAAATTAATAACATGTTTAATATTTCAGTTTTGCTAAATAATAACATATTTAATATACTCATAAATAATTTATAATACTTTGAATTAAAAATTTGTCAATACTATGTATTTTAATTATAAGATAGCCAACAAACACCCAAATTAGTGTATGTTACCAATTTGTGAAGAGCATCAATTGGTAAAAAATAACTGAAGAAAAAATTGCGATAATAGTTTAGAAATCGAAATAAAATAATAATGCTTGTATTAATTAATTTTCTCATTACAATAGATAAATTTAACAAACGAATCTTTTTCTAAATTTTGTTTAAAAAATGATTGTTTTTTAGAATACATCAGAAAGAGAAAGAAATACATTAGCTCTATTTTATGTAGTATATAAATTAGGAAAAAAAAGTAATTAACTAAGATCATATATATTATAAGAAATTAATTAATATATTATTACTACTTCGAAATTGTTGTAAGTATATCCTAACGTTACAAGTAATCTATACTACGTTTGTTTAAATAATTATACATTACTTATAATATTTTCAAAATGGGTATGCCCACTCATCCCGCCATGCCCGCTTTTTAATGGACCATCAAAAGGGATGCCCGTAACGAGGTTTTTTTTAAGAATCAGAATATTTTGTTTTTTAACGATGATAAAATTAGTGCTTGTTCGACAACTAAGTATTTTAACACTTAATCTAAACATTATGTGGTATAAATTAATGAACACTAAATACTATAATAATAATTGGATTACTTGTTAGTATAAAATTAGAAATTGTGTTCGTTATAACACAAAGTACTATAACACAGCGACTTATAAAATACTGGTTAAAAGGAAAACGAATATATGCAATAAAAATAATGATCCTCAATATACTAAGTATTATATAGTTACTTAAACATTATTTAGATTAGATTATTTGTTAACATATGACACATGTTAAATGAAGAACCAATCTAAATATTATAACAATGATTAGATTACTTGTTAATATAAAATTAGAATTAGTGTTTATTAGACCACAAAATACTATATAACAAAGTATTATAAAACACCGGTTAAAAAGAAAAACGAATATATTTACTACAATTCCTGGCTTCGTTCCTGGAGGCGGGGCGGGATGGGCGTGTATACCTGTTTTGACAATACTATAAGTAAGGTATAATTACTTAAACAAACGTAGTATAGATTATTTGTAACGTTAGGACATACTTACAACAATTAAATAATAGTAATAATCTATTAATTAGATTTTTATAATACATATGATCTTAGTTAATTACTTTTTTTCCTAATTAAGTACTACTTAAAATAGAGCTGATGTATTTCTTTCTCTTTCTGATGTATTCTCAAAAGAAGTCAATTTTTTTATAAAAAAAAAAATTATAACAAGATTCGTTTGTTATATCTATCTATTGTAACTCGAAAATTAATTAATACAAGTATTATTATTTTATGTCCATTTATTTCGATTTCTACACTATTATCACAAATATTTCTTCAGTTATTTTTTGCTCATTCATGATTTTCACAAACGGGTAACATACACTAATTTGGTGTTTGTTGGCTATCTTGTAATTAAAATACATAGTATCAAAGCATTATAAATTTTTTTATTTTTATTTTTAATTCATAAATAATGTTTAAGTAACTATAAATATTTAATTCATAAAATCTATAATTTTATTTTTAAAACCTAATAAATTATTTGTTAAATTTACCAAAATGATAAAATTTAACCTAAAATGGTAAGTTTTGTTTGAATTTGGATATTTATATAGTGATTTTTATTCTTTACAAAAGTTTATAATTTTTTAACAGAAGTTACAAAGAATGTAAATAAAATTACCGAATTTTTCATTAAACTTACCATTTTATCAATTGGTTACAACTGAGATAAAATGGTAATATTATAACTTAATGTGATAAATTTCATTTTTAAATAGTAAGTTTTAATTTTCAGCACATTTACAATTATTATAAAATAAATTACTATTTATGTCATGAAATTCATCATTATTGCATCTAAATTTACTATTTTATATAATATAAATATTCATGATAAAAGTAGTAAATTTCAAATAAAAAATTGTAAGATTATAAAATAATGTAGTAATATTCAACATTTACTAGTTATTTATTAAGATTTACCAATTTTTGTTTTAATTTACCATTACAAATACCAAAGTTACTAATAATAAAAAAATATGGTTAACAAATGTGTGTTGACCAGTTTAACAGGTAACCGGTCACTTGACTGGGGATGATGTGGCAAACTATCATTCGTCCATGTCATTATCTTAATTTTTTTTAAACAAAAAACTTGAAAACTTGCTATTGCAGGTCATATTTTCCACATGTCACAAATCTATTGGCCTATCATTAATCTTTAGGTGATTTTCGGCACCACAATACATCTCTAATTAAAAATAGTAGTAATATTATCAAATCAAATTTCCTCTTGTCAAGACAATTTTTCTTCAAATGTCTAATCTATCATTTTGGTAAACATTAATCTCTCATTTAATTTATCTCTCCAATATTTCTTTCTCTAATATATTTACATGCAATCTCTATTTTTTTTTCTTATTCCAAAATCAGCCACAATCTCTCCAATATTTTATTCCCTCATTTATCCACACGCAATCTCTAATTTTCTCTCTTTTATCCTAAAATCAGCCTACAATTTCTCCTATATTTCTTCCCTTTTCTATTCACACTCAATCTGCTAAAAGTTCTTCAAGTAATCCCAAGCTTCTATCACGAAGGAGAACAAGGCAGCAAGGGAATAGAAATAAAAGATTTCAATGTGCAATAGCATATGAAGAACACAATAGTTTAAAATTCAAACTTAGAACTTGCATGATGTTTTTACTGCACAAAAGTACTCTCAAAGGAAAGAGAGAGAATGACAGTAAGAGAAAATGTTGGAGAAATCATGGACTGATTTTGAGGATAAGAGAGAAAATTATAGATGGAGTGTGAATATATTAGGGAGGAAAATATTATAGAGATCGTGTGATGATTTTGAGTATAAGAGAGAATAATAGAGATTGAATGTGAATAGATTATGGAAGAAAATATTGGAGAGGGAAATTAAACGAGCGAGATTAATGTTGACCAAAAGGGTAGCTTGGTCATTTGAAGAAAAATTGTCTTGGTAGGAGGAAATATTTTATTGCAATATCACTAACCTAATCACAATATAGGAATTCGTTAGGTTTAGTGATATTGTCAAGACATATTGAAAAGAAATTAATTTAGAGAAGTTAATATTGACCAAAAGCATAGTTTCGGTCATGTAAAAGCAATAATATCACTAGCCATTTGTATTTATAAGGAGTTCCTCCAAAAACATAATTTCAAAACAACTCGTGGAATTTTCAGAGAAAACACCAACATGCATTAGTACTGGACCGTTTAGCATCATCTTTTCACTTTTTCGTATTTTATCATTTATCTCATTCATGGACAAGTTTTATAGTGTACTTGAATTAAGGTTCTTGTTTGAGATTTTTTTTTTTTTTATCTAAGAAAACGTGAAAATTAATTGTTTGCAAGAAAATTTTGTGAGAGCCAAAGTAAAAAAAAATCGTTTAAAAGTTAGAAACAAATACAGTGTCACATTTTCCTCTTGAAGTTACACAATTTTTTATGTTATAAATTTTATGAAAAATAAAAATTGTTGCATAACATCTTATTAATAATAGAGCAATTTGCACTACATGGCCACCAACTATTTACGTATTTCTCTTTCTGACCAAATACATTAATTTTAGTGGTTTCTAGTCATCAACAATTTACGACCTGCAGGTCTTAGATCCGGTCAAGGATTTCGGTAATTTTTTAAAAAAAAGCTCTCAAGTGCCGAGCACGTGAGGGGCAATTTGGACAAATCACAAATTTGTCTGCAACTATTTGTATCTCCGACCCAACCCAAAAACATTTGGCCCGACACATCATCACCACCCTAGCTCCGCCGACCACCACCGCCCCATCTCGTTTGGTGCAGCCAGAAAATGACGTCTTGCCAGCAATCCCTTCTGGACCTTCACTGGGAGATTTTTGTTGTCTGGAAAGGGGAGTCAGCCAGTTCTTCCGCCGTGCCAGCATGGTCCGGATTGAAAATGGAGAATTCTCGGAAAAGAAGACGAAGAAAACTCAGGAGGCGGTCGTGATTTTGATAATAATAATAATAATAATAATGATTCTCGAAAAACCCTCAATCGATTGACAATTGGAATCGAATACCCTAATTCACTAGTATTAAAAAAATCCCCATTTTCCTCAACCAAAATCCCTTTAATGCCTCTTCCTCCTCCGATTACCGAAATCCGTCGGTGGTTTTTTCCGTTCTCGTACTAACTGTAACTGAATTTGTAGCCTTTTTCAATATCTTCGTTGCATTTTTTGGAATTTAGCTGCGGATTGGAATTTTTGGAAAGAAAGGGAAATCGATACGGAATCAGCAAAAATGTGAGTGGGTGATGGGAATTCTTGATTGTCTTCAATCATATTTGTCTACTGGTGGGAATAAATATTGGGTTGCGTGGAAATGGAAATCATATTGTTTGGTATGATTTGTTTCATTGAATTTTGGATTGAAATTGAAACTCATTGTCGGAGAAGATGATCGAAGGTGGCGCTGGAGAAAATGACCGGAGATGAAGGTGGTTTGATCTTGGGTCGATTTTAGGTGAATCTGGGTCGGGTTTTAAGGGATAAAGTGATCTTTTTATGTTTTCAGGCAAAAAAATTAAGAAATTGATTGGAAAAGTACACCGGTGCTAAGACCCGCAGCCCGTAAATTGTTGATGGCTAAAAACAACTAAAATTCATGTATTTAATCAGAAAGAGAAATACGTAAATAATTGGTGGCCATTTAGTGCAAATTGCTATTAATAATAAAATAGGGTACATTGATGACGCTTTTTACACATTTCTAATTATAATTTGTATTCATCACTATTACTCTTCATTATAACTTATTTGTCCATATGTGCTTTTTTAATATGTTCTAAATTACTATCTATCCACCTTCTGGCTCATTAATGATGGTTTTTCAATCCTACCACTTATATTTCTCTCCATTCCAGAATATTGTTAACACTTGATTCTTTCACACGGATTAATAATTTACTGAAATATATACAGTTGAAAATAAAAAGATGCATATTTTCATTTTTTGCCCATGAAACACATTAAAGACATGCCATTGGAATTTATATAGTAATAGTTAATGAAGGATAAAATTGAAAAATCTGCATTAAATACACATTGATAGTACGAGTCACTTTGGCATGAATCCGACCTTGTGGGACTGGCTCCATGCCCCTCTCACATGGGTTGGAGTGGAGCCTACCTGCTAGAGGTGGAAATGAGCTGAGCTAAGGCTAGCTCAGGCTCAACTCACACTAAATTTGCCCAGCTCATATTTGATGTGAGCTAATTTTCTCAGCTCATCAGTAGCTCACGAGCAGCTCAGCTTAGCTCAACTTATTTATTTACAAATATTTTTCGAAAAAATACGATAACTTATAATATGAGTTTAATATCCAACTTATACAAAATAAATCAAGATATTTTATTAGCACAATGACATATGATAGAAGTTTATATCTTTCTACTAATTATACTATGTAAAGACTCCGGTAAAAAAAAAAAAGCTTAACAAGATATAAAATTAACCCAATGTAAACCAACAAAAGTCTAGCTATCAAATATTATAATCCTTATCAATATATGTCAAAAGTCTTCTTATATAACCAATTTGATTTTTGTGGAATGTTTTTTCACCTGAAAAGATAAAAATGTAGTATTGTCATAAAAAGAGTATTTTGTATATTAACAATTAATTATCATCAGTAATAAACGACAAGTAATAATATACTTTGAGTTTATCTTAATGTCATAAGTGACTCGAGCCAATCTCTTTCAAAACTCAATGCTTGAACTGTTTTCGGGCCAAGAAGCTCGATATGAATCAATAACTCTTTCACTTTGAGAAGATGAGAAGATTATAAGAGATTTCTAGGGTTGTCTTTGTTTATTTTCCTTAAGAAGATGTGCAGCTACTTTTTTAAGGGGTATTTTGGCTCATCTAAAATATGAGTCGAGTTTGAGCTAGATAGAGTTCGACTCATTTATATATATATATATATATATATATATATATATATATATCGCTCATCTAGCTCATGAGCTGAGCTTGTCGAGCCGAATATCGAATCGAATCGTGAGCTACTCACGAGGCGGCTCAACTCACTTCATCCCCTGCTACCTACAAAGTAGGTCCCGCCACAATTCATGTGAAAGGGTTGTGGGGTCAATCCCAAAAGATCGGCCTTGTATTAGAATTTTCCTGATAGTACAAACGTAAACTATATTTTAGGATGAAAAAATGACCCCAAATGTTAACTATATTCATGAATAGGTAAGTGATGAGGCCTTGTTGTAGGGGTTATGTTGTGCAACATCTCCTAACTTAGCTTATTACGCACTACGTACCGACTATATATATATAGCTATTTCATGGTAGTGAAACAGAGGATGATATCGGGCTTGGCATTGTCCACGACCGTGAGGTCGCGGGTTCGATACCTGCCTCCTACGTGGGGTTTAATAAATTCCGTCCTTCTTGGGCTCTTCCTCCTGTGAAGCCGCCTCCCTCTATAAGATAAAAAAAAACAGAGGATGATGATTGTTTAAAAAAAAATTAGCGGGGGAATGTGCTAACGGGTTTTATTATGTAGTGCAAATAAATCAAAAATTTAGCAAAGGAATATGCTAACGGATTTTGTTATGTACATGCAAATAAATCTTAACAGTTAAAACCAAAATCTATCAATGTTTAAAACTCTTTTCAGCCGTCAAATAAAAGTTCATTCTTGAAGGCCACTTGTAGACTGTAGCACTAATGAAAGAAGAAAAAGATAGGGAGATATGGAATCCTCAAGAACATGTCAGAGCAATCAGTAAGCTACCACATAGCATATATATATATATATATATATATATATATATATATATATATATATATATATATATATATATATATATATATATATATATATATATATATATATATATATACTACCTCCATTCCTACTTATAAGATTTTCAGGATAAGTATAAAAAAATTAAAGATGCAAATATTAGGACTTTTTTAAATAAAATATCAATATTACTATCTTAAATAGAATGAGTGACATACAAATTGTGGTTAAGAAACTATATTAGTATTTTGATTAACAAAACACCTTAAATTTTGCTTTATTAATTTTTACTAATTTTAAAAGTTTTATATTTAGGAATGAAGGTAGTTTTTTGTTTTTTAAATTGAAAAAAAATGGCTTGAACTTAATTTTGGATTCACAAAGATATGATGTCCATGTATTTCTTTAGAGTATAGAAGAATCAAAGCCCTCATAAGTAGGGTGTCACCCTACTCGCAAGGGGTGAATTGTCTGTATCCGTTTGTGTACCTATTTGTGTGCCCAATCAATAAGAATTTGTCATGTGATTATTTTTTTTAATTATTTATACACATAGTAAATTGTGATTGATTAGACATAAAAATGAGTACACAGACGAATACATATTATTATTTAGCACTCGCAAGTGGTGTGTTGATAGAATTTGATTTCGGTTGTTTCGGCCACCAACGAAGACCAATTTTGACTCTATTTTTGTGTGTGTGTGTGTGTGTTTGTCTCATCTCCTAAGTTCTATTTATCTACAATCTTTACAGATTAATGAGAGAGATAATTTCCCTAAATTATTTTTCTTATCTTCCCATATCCTATAAAAATGTGGAGAATTGTACGCCACAAGATCACGACAAAATTATCCATTTTTCCCGATTCATAAAAAAATGTATTTTTTTCCCTTAAAAGAAAAAAGTAAAAAAAAAACTAGGACCCAACTCATATCATCAGTCCACCCACCAAACACCATATGTTCAACCTTTAGGCCCATATGCAAAAAGAAACCTTGGCCAATCCACAGGTCCACTCTGAAAGCGACATCGTATAACTACGCAAACCATCACAACGACGTCGTCGCAACCAAACACTCAGTGGTAAAATGGGGAATTCACAATAATAAGACAAAAGCATTATTGGGGGAGCAAATCCAAATCCCTAAAAACTTCCCTCATTACTACAGCAGTCCTTCAAAACCCTTTTTTTTCACTATCACTCTTTTTTTGCTTCTTCCTCAACTCCGCGGCGTAGATCCGAGGAGTTTTGGAATAATCAGCCTCAACAAACTCTAAATCGAGAAACCCTTTTTAGATCTTCATCTTTTCACTGCTATAAAAAAAAAGGTAATATTTTTCTTTGTTTTTTTTTGTTGATTTGTCGGATATGTTATTAAATATTTAGTTTTGATGGTTGTTGTTGGAAGTTTGATTCTTGATGGGTTTTTTTTTATTCTTGATGTGGGTTGTTATTAGTTTCTTGATTTGATTTTTTTTTGGTGGGGTTTTCTTCTCGTCTTACGATCTGTGTATAGTTTGTTTGATTTAAGGATGTTACCATAAAAAAGTTAAAAAGTTATTTTCTTTTTTTATGAGACATAGTTAATGCGTGTTCTAGGTGGACTGATGATGGAGTTGATTATAGGTCTGGTTACTTTTTTAATTTGTCTTTACTGGTTTATATAAGATATGTAAGGGATTTACTATTTTTAAGACTCTGTTTGGTAAGAATTGCATAAGGAACTTATGTATGAATTAAATGTGACAATTTTGGTATAAGTGAAACTATCTGGAGTTCTGATTATGCCAAGTTCTTGGAAAGAGAATAGTTTTCATTCTTATGGTATATCGATTGCTTTTTTCTTGCTTCTGTTATTCTATGTTATCGAATTAGTAATGCTCTGTATTGTTAAATATGTCATTTTGACTGGTATTCAATTAAAAATAAATTGTTTTCCGTGTATTTTTCATTTTGGTGGTTGTCACTCACTCACTCACATATATCACAATTTTCCCCTCTCTGATCCTGCAAGTTTATTCCAGAGTTGAAATTCTTTCGTATATCTAAAATGAAAAGGTGAAAGAAAAAGATCAGTCATGAAGCACTGTAATATCAAGATTTTGACAAGCTTTCTAGCTGCATTAGATTGATTTGCCTAAATGTCGTGACATTAAAGCATGTACTAATTAATATCAAGGCAGATAGTTTAAGTTTGCTGTTTGCATGTAAACCATGCGAAACTGAAACCTGTCAAGATTTCATTTCCAGATTGCATGATAAGATTGATAAACAGTCATGTTCATTGTACCTTTGATTAATTTTATTACTTTGTGTTTGTTTCTCCTTGTCAAGTTTGCTTGCAATAATTGCACGTGATATACAACTATTCTTTTGCTATGCTTTCTGTTTTCACTTTGAATTTTTTCTGAAATGACTTTTTTTGTAGTCAATAAATTTCGACATGTCGTGTACTATGGTGCAATGTTTTTTTTTTTTTAATGTAGTATGGCTGGAGAAGCACCTGAAGGATCTGCATTTGATGCTCGTCAGTATGATGCCAAAATGACTGAGCTGTAAGTCCTGTTCTGTACGTTAACCATCCCATGTATAATAAAGCTTTGAGGAAGAAAACACACTTTCTTATGTTGGTCATTAGTTCTCCATTTGTCTATTTATCTTTCAGCCTCTGAAGTGGTATAAATCTGGTCGTGTCTTACTTTCTTTATGATGATTATCATTCCAAACTTTATTTCCTCATTTATCGCATGCAGACTCAATACTGAAGGACAGGATTTCTTCACATCATATGATGAAGTTTATGACAGTTTTCGATGCCATGGGATTGCAAGAAAACCTTCTTAGAGGAATATATGCTTATGGTAGGTTTTAAAAAATGTTTCTGTTGTTACAAGTTTATTTGTACTTTTATGCTGTTAAATCATATCCAAGTCCCTTGGACTTGACGTTAGCATCGCCCAAGTTTTTGCTCTTATTGGAAAGGTAATTACTTGCCATGTTTATTGAGTTGTTGCATCAACTCTGATGAGTATATTGGATGACAGCCTTGACAGTTGAAGTTTAGATGAAATTTTCATATTGATAGCACCTGGTTCTATAAAGATTCAATTATTTCTCTTTGTGGTAATTTACTGCATTCATGCCTGATAATTTAATGATTCGAAGACTTTGTGGACATTATATGTGAAAACTGATGGCTAAGTTTATTATTTTGATAGGTTTTGAGAAGCCCTCTGCTATTCAGCAAAGGGGAATTGTTCCCTTCTGCAAGGGTCTTGATGTCATCCAACAGGCACAGTCAGGAACTGGAAAGACAGCTACATTTTGCTCAGGCGTTCTTCAGCAGCTTGACTATAGCTTAGTTGAATGTCAAGCTCTGGTTCTTGCTCCCACCCGTGAACTTGCGCAGCAAATTGAGAAGGTTATGCGAGCTTTGGGTGACTACCTTGGCGTGAAGGTTCACGCCTGTGTTGGTGGAACTAGTGTCCGTGAGGATCAACGAATTCTTTCCAGTGGAGTTCATGTTGTTGTTGGTACTCCTGGCCGTGTGTTTGATATGTTGAGGAGACAGTCCCTTCGTCCTGATTACATCAAGATGTTTGTTCTTGATGAAGCTGATGAAATGCTTTCAAGAGGATTTAAGGATCAGGTCTGCTTTTTATTGGATTACTTGAGCTGCTAATTATCAATATATGAATAAATTTGATATCTCTTGAGCTGTGTTTAAGTTGATTGTTGTTTCTTTGTTCCCAGATTTACGATATCTTCCAGCTCCTGCCTCCAAAGATCCAGGTTGGAGTTTTCTCAGCCACAATGCCACCTGAGGCCCTTGAAATCACAAGGAAGTTCATGAACAAGCCTGTAAGGATTCTCGTGAAGCGTGATGAGCTTACTCTTGAGGGTATCAAGCAGTTCTACGTCAATGTTGAAAAGGAGGAGTGGAAGCTCGAAACACTCTGTGATCTTTATGAGACCCTTGCCATAACACAATCTGTCATCTTTGTTAACACCAGGCGTAAGGTGGATTGGCTTACTGACAAGATGAGAAGCCGTGACCACACTGTATCAGCCACTCACGGAGACATGGACCAAAACACACGAGACATCATTATGAGGGAGTTCCGTTCCGGTTCTTCTCGTGTGCTCATCACAACCGATCTTCTTGCCCGGGGTATCGATGTTCAACAAGTCTCACTTGTTATTAACTTTGATCTCCCAACTCAGGCTGAGAACTACCTGCATCGTATCGGTCGTAGTGGACGATTTGGTAGGAAGGGTGTTGCGATCAACTTTGTGACTAAGGATGACGAGCGGATGCTCTTTGACATACAGAAGTTTTACAATGTTGTAATCGAGGAGCTGCCAGCCAATGTTGCTGATCTTCTTTGAAGCGGGTTTTTATATGGGCAAAGGTAAATTTTTTCTTGTTTGAAGTAATTTTACATGTTATTCGTAGGGTAGTTAAGCATGTACCAGACTTGGATTAGTGGGATGGCAAGTGTCCTGATTTGCGGAGCAACTTGCATCTCTTATGTTTGGTTTAAGGTTGGAACCTATTTTCGCAAATTTTGTTGGTTGTTTTTGTATTGTAAGGAGCCAAAAAAAATAACTGTTTTGGATGATGTCTGAATTAATATTTATTGATCTACGGTCACTCTTGCTTGTGTCTGGCTTGGCTATGCCATCCTCAGTTAATTGGGTATGGTATGACCTTATGGGGGCTTGGCTTGGGCTATATCCCGTGTGTTTGTGGGCTTTAATACTACTAACTTGATTGAAACGTCCTTAATTCTACCGAAAGGGGCTTAAGAGGTAATAGGCAGCAGATTTCGGTTCTCTTTATTTCTTAATCTTTTCCTGTTGCCGGGGGCTTCCTTATGGTCTTCTCTTTATGCGTTTTTTTGTCTTGTTTCGGCCTGGAAAACATAATTTCAGAAAGTTTTTAGGTGCAGCATTGGAGTTTTTTGTGTCTTTTCCTGTTTCTCTTTTGCATTCGATTCTCTTAATGTCGTCTCTTTACGTCAGGACCACAATATGATTCCTAATGTTGCCCCTCTGCTAAATAATATTGAAACGGCATCTTGCCGCTTTGTTCTCTCCCCCTAGGGAAAGTCTGGCGGAGCCCCACACTCCTCTCACATAATTTTTAGACAGGGTCTATCTGCAGGATAGGTCCCGCAGACCTTCATGTTTCACAGATGCCTAAAAGCACTGTCCCATAGCGAATTTTTCCCTCACCTAGGCACACGTCGGAAAAAAATTAGTTGTCTGTTGATTGATCTGATGGCGGTAGACTGATGTTTAGTAACAACTTTGTCAACATGCGAAATTAGTGATCTTTGGGAACAACTTTGGGTTATTTCTAGACAGTAGGGTGTTAATGGTTCGAGTTGGGTTTGGTTTTCCACATTTTTTAATTTAATTGAAATATTCGGTTTGAAAACTTTTGAAACCAATCAAAACCGTACAAAATCTCAAACCGGTGCAATAGACTCCAATTACCAACGATAATTCATTTAGCATATACAAACGCAGCAATTCCAAACACAACATACTCACATCATTAACAATTTATATCAATGCTTCATCTAATTTTAATGCAACGAAAATATGAATGAAAAAACCCAAAACATTGCAAATCGTAATTTCGATAAGATCTACATTTCATGATGTTTAAGGACTTAAAATATAAGGGTGAAGGATCCTTTCTTGTCAAACTTGAACAATTACTCCAAAATCCGAAATTCCTAAAAATGGCAGAATTCAGCCTAATAAAACTGCAATTACTCCCAAGTTCGAACTGGAAACTTCGATCCGTCGACTCCCTAGGCATAGCCTATTCAGTTAGTTTTCCAACACAATAAGAATTGCCTGATTCCGACTCCGTTTGCTATGTTAATCGCTCAAAAAAGTTCACAACACTCACTTTTTCTTTCTCCTACCGTAAGCTCTCCTTCTTTTCCTCCAACCATTAACACCCACTAAACTCCTTTCAAAACTCTACAAAACAGCCACAAAAGTTTTACAAAGCCTACACTCAAGTCCCCTCACGTATAACCTCATAAAATGTGCCCCTTAGCCCAAATGTACTCAACATATAACATATAAACATGTTACAACAATTAATTGGCACATATCATATTTCATATCACATAAATTAATGCTAGAGCAAATAATGAACATATAACATGCAAGAATTAAGTACAAGTCATGTGACAATTAAGCTAAAAAGTCTCGGGTATCACAATTTTAACTTTGGCAGATCATTTTGTTCAAAAGTGATCATTTTCTTGATGGACTTTCTAATCATCTTCTTGATATTTTGAGTATTTTGATAATGCTTGTGTGCTTGAATATGTTCTGGAATTTGGTTCAAAGTAATATTTTGAAGAAATTTATTATTTTTGTATCTTTATCATTTAATTTGGTTCAAAGTAATAATGGCTATTCAAAGCAATGGCAGATTCAGAGGAACAGGTTGGTACTGTTAAAATTGGTATGTCCGTCCTCCCCATCCCATCACAAGCTGGACTAAAGTGGGTGGGTGGGCATGCCCATTTTTTTTAACGGGTCATCAAAGAAACTGTTCAAACCTTTTTGACAAATGTCTACGGACGGACTGGCTTGCGGGCATTCTTTTTTAATTTTGAAAAATATATCAGATCCAATAGACGTTGAATGCAATTAACCTTCGCAGTGTTACATTCTATATAATACGTGTTCTCTCTTGATTAGTGATTAACACTTATCTCAAGGCATGTAGCACACATATTTTATATAACAAATGTTACAAAATCACAATACATGTTCGTTCAAAAAAAATATGGACCATCAAATTTTTTATACGACAACAAAAAATTATTCAGTATGTACTGAATTTTTTATATTCAGCACCATAGCCGAACCGGTTGAGATAATAGATCAAACATTTAATGTCTGGTAAAGTTTTCTAAAAAAACGCCTAATAAAGAAAATTAGAAACATAAGGATGTAAAGGAAAAGAGTTATAAGCAAATATGCCCTTCAAAATACGAGTTTGTCGCAATTATAACTATATTATAAAAACTATATGCAATTATACACTTCAAAATTCACCGATTTTGCAATTATAATCTCAGTTTAAAGTTAAGCTCTATAAAATTGATTTAGATCAACATTAATTTCAGCTTTGCAACAGTTTGGTGTAATGGTCATAACTTTCGATCCAGGAATCCAATGGAGCTCATTCAAGATGTTAGGGAAAGCTAAGAGGCAAAGTTACAATTTTCATGAAAACCACAAGATCAGATTCTGCCGTTTTGGTATCCTAAATTGTCATTCAAGTTACTACATCATGTTGTCCAGATTTTAGGCGAGAATTAATCTTGTTTTCCAAGTTTAATTATTATTTAATTTCCAGCTTTTAGTAATTTATTAATTTCGAATTATTACTTTAATAAAGGACATGTGGTCCATATAGTTATTTAGTTTATAACAAGTATTAGTTTAAGGAAGTAAATAGTACACAAAGAGATTCAGACTTTAGAGTGTCGATATGTGTGTTATTGTCTTTCATGGATAACATTTGAAGATGTAATGAATGATATAATGTATAGTTCTGATATAGATTAGGTCCATTGGATCATATGGTACTGAACTGGTCACATCACTACAAAATGAGGAGAGAGACAATTTTGTAGTGATGTGACTAGTTCTGTACATTGTGCATGTGGGACCTGATCCATATTAGAAAAATCCTAATATAATTGACATTGAGAAACTATATTTCTTACACCCATATCCTTGACCAGCTTTTAGATTTGAGAAATGATATGTTAAATTTTGAAACGAGTTAAATCAGTAGATTAGTTGGTAATTAAAGAATGGCATGACTACCCACCCATCCCCAATAGAATAAGTTAACACCCCTCCCTCATTTATTTCCTTTCATTCTCTCTCCTCTCATTAATTCATCTCAAATTCTCTCAAGTTTCAACCACCACCATCATCAGCTGCCGCCGTCGGAAATCGTTGGAACAGCCGCTGTTGCAATATGCCGCCGCCGGAATTTCACCGGAATTTTTTTGGAGACCATCATCTTGTTGCAAACTTCGGTCTCGTCAACTTTGTCTCTAGACCCAACGTCAAAATAATATTACAACTTAACACAATGTAAGTTTTACTTTTTCAAATTTTGAAA
This sequence comes from Vinca minor, assembly GCA_026122235.1. Classification (NCBI taxonomy): domain Eukaryota; kingdom Viridiplantae; phylum Streptophyta; class Magnoliopsida; order Gentianales; family Apocynaceae; genus Vinca; species Vinca minor. The sequence goes on from JAOCZM010000142.1 coordinate 6,415,685, forward strand.
ATTTGCTTAAAAATAGGTAGATCTAACTCATTATCAATAACAAAACACATAAATCTTAGTTTGTCCTAAATGTTATGTAGTTGACTTAAAATTAGACTAGATCCGGGGGTTTTTTAATTTTTTGCATAAAAGTACCCAAAAATGGACTGAAAAGAAAAGAAAAAAAGACAAAGGGGCGGCGGTGCGTGTAGCACGTGTGAATGAAGAAGTTTTTGGGGCGTGTGGGGGCAGTGGGGCGCGTTGGGGCGTGGGACGAGTGGGGCAGTGCAACATTGACAGCTTTGTATCGTCAATTGGGACAAGCGTCTAGGGGCGTCTGCAAGTCAATGGGCGGATGTCTTACATTACTAGAGGTACTTGATTATTTTTAAAAAATGTTAATTATATTTAATTTCAATTGGTCATTGATTTTTTTTGCAGACATGGATATATTCATATTTCCCGACATTTTTGAGTCGGGATAGGTTGAATAATAATTGAAATTCTTCGCAACCATTTGCCTCGAAGTATATGTCTGAGAAAGTTGATTTAAAAAATATGAACAGACTCAGACGCTACCAGATGATCTTGGATGACATGAGTGTAGAAGAGGTATTAATTGATTATTTAAACTTTAATCTACAATTTAAATTATTTATTTGTTTTAAGGTAACTGACTTAATTTTGTAGGTTAATTTCACACCATTTGAGAGATTCTCATTGGAAAATCCTAGTTGCTAGATTTCTACATTTCATGGCACCATTCGGTTTGCCCATATTGTAGAACCATACATGCCAGATCTCTGTTTGAGACAGTTTAGGTATGTCCAGAAGAAGCACATTCATAGAATTTTGCCACAGGAGTATTATCGTCCTAAGGAGACTCTGAAGTATAAGACCGTATATACTTTTGTCGAGGCATTCTGGCTAGCGGCGGAAACACGTTGTTATTCCCAAGACTTATTGGGACGTATAGCGAACCCTCATTCAGCAGTGGATTTTGGTTATCTTGAATGGTACCGACCAAATACTCACTTGAGAATTCAGCCACCCCCAGTTTGTGGGGTTCCTAAGACGATAAGGAACTAACAGGTATTAAATTGTTATTTTTCCAACAATATAGATTATAGTTTATTTTTTGAAGTGTTAACATTTTTTTTTTTTTGTTTTACAGTTCGTCGATGCTATTACATCACTATCGTCAAGTTTACCGGATCCCCAAAATGCGACATTTCTTGGAGATTTTGAGCACTTTTGTATTTTATTAAAAGAAAATATTTGTCAGGTGCACCAGACAGGTCAAGCGCATGATTATGAAGACGTATAATTAAGACTTGAATTTTCTTAGACTTGTATTTTATTAAGACTTTCAATTCGTATTTTATTAAGACTTTAATTTGTAATTTATTAAGATTTTATTTAAGTTTGTAAGAATTGTTGATTATTTAAATGTATTAATGTGTAAACAACATACCCTAATTGTTGAAAGCTAAATACAAAGAAAATACTGGGAATTTATTTTGCACTTTTTTTTTTTGGTTTCAAAACTCATAAAATACTAATTAGGATATTCTACAAAAAAAAGAAGAGGAAAATAAGTTGCATGCCGGTCTGCCACGTCACCCCAAGCTGGTCAACCAATGGTGACGTGGCAAACCATCAGCATGCGGCATATTTTCTAATTTTTTTCTTGAAAAAATCCACCCCAGGCTGGTCAACCAACGGTGACATATCGCATGGTGACATCATCATGCGGTGGAATTTTTAAAAAATAAATTAAAAAATAGTGTTTTATGAGTTTTGAAATAATCATCCTAGGGACGTGGCAGACCGCATACTGACGTCAGCATGCGGCATATTTTCCATTTTTTTTCCAGAATATTCTAATTAGTGTTTTATGAGTGTTGGAAAAAAAAAAGTGCAAAAAAAAATTCCAAGTATTTTCTTTGTATATTTAGGTTTCAACAATTAGGGTATGTTGTTTACACATTAATACATCTAAATAATTAACAATTCTTACAAACTTAAATAAAATCTTAATAAATTACAAATTTAAAGTCTTAATAAAATACGAATTGAAAATCTTAATAAAATACAAGCCTAAGAAAATTATCAACAATTCTTACAAAATTAAATAAAGTGGGAGATAAAATTCAAAATCCATATACTTGTTCTAATGTGTCCCACTCGGTAAATCTGGGTATCAATGGATCATACCAACTTTTTGCCATTGTACTTGCATAATGTATCCAGGATGGATGCAATGGGGGCAATGGAAAATTACGTTTGTATTTGTATCTATAAAGTATAAAAATTATAGTTAGTCAATCATAAAAAATCACAAATATTTAGTAAATCAAGTGATTAAAGTTAGAACAACATACCGATACAAAGTGGCGTTTTGTTGGTATATAAGCTAAGTGTGTATCGTGAGGGTAGATTATTTCGGCAAACTTGTTTTTGTATTGTCTTATCTGTTCAAGATCTCTTGTAGAAATTTCATTATACATGTCCATAAGCCTCTTTAAATTATCCCCGGGAGGCTGTATATCGCCAAACATAGGATGTTTAGGAGGAGTATCAATTGAAAGAGAACTCCAAAAGGGTGAAGATCCCTAACTCGTATTTTACCCCCGTCTTCCTTAATATGGCTTGTAGTTCACATGAACATGGAATTCCATAAATCGATCTTGCAGTGCAATCACATACATGCCCAATCTTTTCGTACTGTTTCGTCAAAAGGTTTAAACCCCAAGAACTAACCCTACCTTTCAACTTCCTCAGAAAGTTGTTGTCATTTTATTTTTTATCGCAAGTATGAGAGGATTCCATTGCCCTCTTAATCTCATCAATTTGATTTACAATCATATAATGGATCCTCTCCCAAACTAATACAACCCCCCCCAACAGGGGTTCTCAAATACCTCTTTAATGTGGAGTGTGAGCTCTCAACCCGGTTTGTGGTATTTGAACCGAATTGGAAATACTTGTTTGTCCACGCCGGAACGAACATTTCTTTGTAATTATCAACCCAGGTTTTTGAAGATAGCTTATCAAATCGGATCCCTGCTAGGTTTTAGAACCATGTAAAATATCAGACTAATTCTTATAATATTCATGTTCAGTTTGAGCATACGCCAGTGCGCCCCAAGTGGTTTGAGAAAAATCGTCACCTTTTGTTGTTCCAAGTATTGAAACAACATTTTTTTGACACACTTCCCAATGTGTCGCCTACACAACATGCGTTTGGCTTCATGAAATACCTCAATACTTGCCTTAACAAGTTGCATATCTTTATCCGTTACAACAACAACCGGGGACTCGGTTGGGATCAAATAATCCCCTAATCATAGCAAGTGCCCAAGCAAAATTTTCTTGTTTTTCTTGACGCAAGAATGCATATGCAATAGTGAAATTTTGACCGGTGCAGGTAAATCCAATAACAGCAAGTAGAGGCATTTTGTATATGTAATTATTGAAATCGGTAAATCTACAAAATCCTAAACAATACAAATAATTACAGTACAATATAATACTTCAAATAAAAAAAATACCTGTTTGTTTTGTTGGTGCTGTCCATAAGGATAATGTAGGAAAAAATCCTGTCAAGTCTTTTGGAGTCCGGATGAGCAAATAATAAGTCGCCAACATATTTTTGAGATTCGTCTACACCCGTCCCGTCACTCCCGCTATTTACATAACGGCGACACTCTACAACATAGCCAGCTTCAGTAAGATCATACATCAGATCTTATAATTCAGTCCTACCATTTTTATCAAGTCTCTTGAGTTTTGCCCTTGCATTAAATATTGTAGACTTACTGCCATAAAAATTAGGATTTTTCAATTTCAGTGTGTTGTATATTTCGTTCGCCACGACGTTGCACTTACTCAACAGCTCAACCAACTTAATCTGGTCGTCATCCAACCGCCGTGCCGCAACATGACCAAACTGATAAATTCTCAAGAAGTGGTTATGTAAACGCTTTGGCTAACTTGAAATCTCCATGACTCAGATTTAGTCTTTTTCCCGACTATCTTGAATAAGCAATTTATCTTCTTAGTCCTCCTTGTCCGGTTAGCTTTTCTCCCTTCACCGCCCTTGCCAACTGGTTCCCCAACGTACGTACCAGAACGCTCACACCGTAAATACACTTTGGGTACACTATAATCTTGTCCCTGTCTTGAGCGACCAATCACAATATATACTTTATTTTCTATCCCCATTTTTCTTACCCACTCACTAACCCTTCCTTGGTTTGAAAATCAAATTCAGTATAGGGACTAAAAAAATTCCCCGTATCGGGCTAATTTTCCTCATTATCAGGAAATTCTTCTAGATCACTATCGAGTCCGTCTGAACTTTCAACCTATAATAAATACAAAACAAAAAAATTGTTAGAAAATAAAAGTTACACAAAATACTAATATTAATAAATCTTAGCCACTGCTAAAAAAAAATTAAGCCGCGTGTAAACGGACTCGCGGTGGAGTAATTTACAGCGTATAAATCTGCATGCGGACCAGTTGTTAAAAAAAAAATCAGAAAACAGGCGCATGATGACGTCATCATGCGGTGGGTGACGTCACCCCATGCGCGTGAACATGCAATGACATCATCCACCGCATGATGACATCATCATGCGCTCGCTTCGCCCTGCAACCGATTCCGAGTGCGGGTTTTCTCCGCCCTGATGAGTTTTTTTCTACTTTTTTTCCAGTTTAAACATATTTTTTTTACTGGAAAAAAATAAATATTATTAAAACAAAAAGAAACGTATATGTAAGTATTTACCTCAAAACCAATATCTTCCAAATAACCACAATCGCCGGATTCCATTTAGCCGGAATCTGGCCGGAATTTTTTTTTTTGCTCCAAATTTTTTAAAATTGATATTTTGTGGTGAATATAGTCCGATTAGCTAAAAAAAAATAAAATTGCCGGAATTCGGTGAGCGGCAGCGGCAGCGGCAGCAGCTGATGATGGTTGAGGTTTGAGAGGTTTTGAGAGGAAAAATTGAGAGGAGATAGAAAGAAAGGGAAAAAAAATGTGTGTGTGTATTGGAGGAGGGGGGGTTAACTTACCCTTTTAAGGGTGCCCCAATAGTGTCCATGTTAAAGAACACTCATTAGTAGATAGAGAAATTTTGAGTTGGATGCTCACAAGGCACATATCTCCTTACTTTTTGGCGAAAAAAATATGAAAAAGAAAAGAGAATGTTAAATTCGTAATGGAGGGATATAATTACAGTCTTCTCATTTCAAAGCACCTAATTATTTTTTAAAAAAAATGGCTCGTTTTAGTGCTGAATGGGGTTTTTGAGCACCGTGCGAACATTTGTTAGTCATCGGATTAAAAATTTGACTGCTAGTTGATTTTAGTCATTGACATCTTTGATTACACAACTGACAGAAGTTCAGTACAGTGCTGCATCTGGACTAAAAAAAATATACAGGGCATAATTGCAACAAACCACTATCTCAAGGACTTTTTTTTTGCTTTTAACCTTGTTTCTCGGAGTTTTGTCCTAAAAGAAGAAAATCAGAAACAGAAAAAAGGGTAGAAGAAAGAAAACACCCATATATAAACATCAAATCAATCCAAGAAATTCCCATCATAAATCGAATCAGAGAGAAAGCCGAAGAGGGAGAAAGAGAGTGTGGAAGGATGTGGGAGTCGATCTGCCTAACGGTAGCAGCTACAGCCGGTAATAACATCGGCAAAGTTCTTCAGAAAAAGGGCACCCTCATTCTACCACCCCTCTCCTTCAAGCTCAAGGTTTGTGTGATTCTTTTTCTTTAGATTTTTTTGAAATTTGTCATCTTTTTCCTTTTTTTGAAAATGGGGGTTTTTATGTATGATTCACCGATTGTTTAAGTGTACTCTGTGAGTAACATATTTGTGCATTTATTGTCAAATGTTATGTATATCTCTTATCGATCCCGATCCCGCCTATATCTCCAATTATTGGGGACTTATTATGTTATTGTTGTATTAAACGATTGTTAATTTGTAAATATTTTGGAATTAGGAGCTTTAATTTGTAATATTAGAAGGCTTGGTATTGTGGGTCGTGATTTGTCATTGATTTGAAGATATTTTTGAAATGCCATTGAGTTTCTTTTATGATGTAACGGTTGTGTTAGCAAGTTAGAATGCCTAATGACGATATACTGTCATGTCCCAAAGGATTCACAACAGATTTCAGACTCAATCTAGACCAAACAGCAGCTAAGAGACCAATGTCTCAATCAAATCAATCCAACAAGAAATATAGGAACTGATAATAGTATATATATTGATCAATAAACAGGATAAAATTTCAATACATATCATTCATCACCATCTAGTTCACTTCCTCAAATGGAAACTAGCAACATAAGTCATAGTTCTCAGAATACTAAATAATATGCAAAAACTTGGAAATAAATTGAAAGAGTAATGGAGAGCCAACTCTTAGCAATATCCAAAGCTGCAAAGCATACCAGCTTCCCTGGAACAGCAATGAATCCGATCAGTAACAGAATCAGAAGTTTGGGATGGATTGAGGACTAGAAAGTGATAAAGAAATGCAGGAAACTCACAAGAAAGAAAGAATGGATGCTGCCACTTTGAAGTTAATTTTCTGAATGCCTTTCACCAATGCTGAGTTGCCCTTTTATACCTAGGGTTGCTTTACCAAAGTTGATCTTGCCCCTCCGAGTCAGCATTCTCTAACATTGCCAGCCAATCTACAGTGCTCCTTGATTCCACTTTCCTTCTTTGGCCTCTCAGCAGCAAAATCCTTTCAGCAACCTTCTACTTCGAGTTGTCAGGTTCTAATTTAGGTTAGGTAACAAAACTGTGCCGTTTAAGGTTTCCGGCAGTATTAAATGGAGCTGTGTCGTTTTTGACATAGTTTCCTTAATTAAAAGCTAACCTAATCCCCAATTCTAAATTCTAATAGCTGCTATTTATATAACTAATTTTCCCTCCTTTTTCCATATGAATTATTCTAGTTCATGCAATATACTTTGTGATATATATATTTTTTCTCTTTGAAAATGTCAACCTCGACCTGACCCCGGCCCGACCATTAACTTGATATTTGTATGTCGTGTTAATGGCTGGGTCGGGTTGGAGAGAATTGTTTAAAACATGATGGTTTGCCAATTTTAGCTCTGAATTAGAATGCAGTGGTAGAAAATACACCAAAAAAATATTTGTGGCAGAAATAACACACAAAACTACTTTTGTGGCAGAAAAGACACTGGAAAACTATTTGTGATAGAAATAGCACACGAAACTACTTTTGTGGCAGAAATAGTTATTTGCTCTTTGTTTTATTAGAAAATTTGGTGTCGTGGGTCATGTTTTGCTATCGATTTTGAGATATGTTTGAAATCTCAGAGTTTCTTGTATGATTCTTGTATGATGTAACAGTTGTATTAGTTAGTTAAAATGTCAATATGCATGAAATTGAATAAAGATAATTGTAAACTTCCAACTCTATGAATTTCCACTGGCTAAGATTGTAGATCAGCTAATGGAGTATTTGGCTGATGGGATTTTAGCTCTTGGGATGGTGGGAAGAACTAGATTCTTACTTCTCTTATTCAAATTCGAATCCTGAAAGTTTATTTAAGTAATTAGACATTAGAAGAATCAGAGTTTTCTTGATTCTGAATAATTGCCATTTAACTTCTGAAAAGTTACATGATGAAAACCTACTTTTGCAGGTGTTAAGAGCATATGCTTTCAATAAAGCATGGGTTGCAGGTTTCCTGATGGATATATTTGGAGCTTTCTTAATGCTGCTGGCACTCTCCCAGGCCCCTGTAAATCATTAATTCCAGCCTTTTCATTCCTTTTAATCCGTAAATGATTCCGTTGAAAAAATAATCATTGTTTGCTATATAATCATTGTTTCAGGTGTCTGTCATTCAACCAGTTTCAGGGTGTGGACTTGCTATCCTTTCAGTCTTTTCCCATTTTTATCTAAAGGAGACGATGAATGCTGTTGACTGGATTGGAATTGTTTTGGCTGGCATTGGCACTATAGGTATTGCATGTTCTTTGAAACTTTCAGATTCAACTGTAATTTTCAAGCTACGTTTTGGTAATGTGGATCTTTATTTATGAATCACCCATGCCGTTTGATAGGAGATTAAGTGGGCTGCATTCCTCTTGAACAGCAAACATGTGTTAGAATAGTTTGCAGTATACTTGAACCATGACACTGTATTTCCTTTGATTAACTTTTGAAGCAAGTGAATGAACATGATGGAAAAGATTAGCGGAATCTCTCGCGTACTCTTATCTAATTTTACTTTGGAGGTTCTGCTGAAGTTCTACTTGTTTTATGTTTGTCTTGCATGCAGGTGTTGGAGCGGGAGGGGAGGAGCAGAAGGCCTCATCCATCTCAATATTTCATCTGCCATGGCTTGCATTTGTTGTTTCAATCTTGTTTGTAGGTATCATACCCTTCACCAACTGATAGTTCATTTCTTTGTTTAACCATTTTTTATAGAACAATGATTCTTTTTTATTATTATTATTTTAAAATGCTAGTCATGCTTTAAGTCTATGATTTGTACTACCCCCTCCGTCCAAATATGGATGTTCTCCTTTGAGTTAGCACAAAGATTTGGGATTATATTGAATAATGTAGCCGACCCCAATTATTTGGGATTAGTGTTGTTAAGGCGTTAAGGCGCGCCAAGGCGCAAAGGGGGCTTGGAGCCTTGAGGCGCAAGGCGCAAAAAAGGCGCATCTTGAATAAATATTATTATAGATATATTAGTAGCATGCAAATATAGGCAAAACATAATAATAAATAACCATAATGTAGTTCCCTCCAAAACAAAAAAAAAACATTATTAGATAAAGCAAAACAAATAAAAAGTTAATACCCCTAATCATCAGAATCAAGATCATTGTTTTCATCTTGATTCTCTTTATCCAAGGGAGAATCTTCTTACTCATCTTCATTATTCTCATCAAAGCTAGAGACATATGAAGAAGATGATGGTCTTAAATTAGGAGGTGAATGTTGAGAATGAGAAATACTAGCTCCTCTTGACCTAGATGGGTAGCGTGGTTCATTTACTCCAGCTGCTCTAGAAACCTCAAACCAAGGAAAATCTGAATCATCATAGGGTTTATCTAATCGTTCAATGCGTGCCAACGAAGTAAATCTCTATTGTACTTAAAAAAGATCAAGTCGTTTAGTATTTTCTGATCAAGGTAGATTGATGTAGCGAGGAGGTGTTAATGAAAGGTGTAAAGGTTTGTTAAATTAGAATCTTCAAATACTCGCTCATCATTTTTTAACTCTCTAAGCAACCATTCATTAGAATCGGATTTAATTACAAGGCGCGCCCGAGGAGTGCTTGGAGCCTGGAGCCTTTTCTTCAAGGCGCGCGCCTCACTAATTTGAAGCGCGCCTGAGATTTTGAGGCGATATCTCTCGAGCCTGGAGCCTGAGGCGCAAAGGCGCGCCTGAGGCGTGAGCCTTAACAACACTGATTGGGATTAAAGCTTTGTTGTTGTATATGGATTATGTGATCTTTGTTGAATATATATTTTTCAGTTATTATCAGAAAATTCTGTGTTCAAATTATATTTTGAGAGTATCCGTTCCCAGTATGCCAAATAGTCTATTTTTCTATCATATAATTCATATCTATAAATTGAAAAGTTGCTTGGATCATACTGGATCTTGATCTGCCGGCCAAATAAGAAGTCGATATATTTACTGAATTTTATTTTGGTATATTCTCGGTTTCCTTTGGTTCTAGAACTCGTGTCCTTGACTCTTTGCTGCCTACAGGCCCTTCTTGGTGGATGGCTTCGCGTATATAGACGTCAACGGAGAGAACAAGAATTGGTTATTTCTCATTTACTGACTATTCTTTCCTATTGATTATCACTACCATTCTTACATGTGATTGGTCTTCTGCACAATCATTTTACCAAATGGCGTTTTTCCACGGTGCAGATGCAATATGAAGTGGTTGAGGAAATAATATACGGGTTGGAATCTGGCATTTTATTTGGGTACTGTCTATCCTGAAATTTCCGCTAATTCATCCAATATCATATAGTTGTAGGGCATACCATATAGTTGTTTTCGCTGCAAAACAATTAGCATTCAGTATGAAATTGAGGTTGTCTATGGTCCTTAAAATATTTGAACACAAAGATAATGGCTATAGTATTATTTTGTGATTTCTTCATTTTCTCGGATGCTTCCTCTAAGTACTTAAAATTGTTACTTACAGAATTTCATCTGTAATTTCAAAGATGGGATTTGTATTCTTGGAACAAGGCTTCTCCAAGTTACTGGTCCCCGTTTGTATTTCGATCAGTGTTTGCTGCAGCGCTTGTGGATTCGTTCATCAGGTACTTCACTCATTCAGCAGTTTCATAGGAGAGGAAAACACGTTCCCTTTTCTGGCTGTTTAATATTATTTGTGAAAAACATTTTTGTTTAGTCAGTCACGTTTTAAAAACGATTTCCGGTTCCTAGGTTTCTGTAAAAGAAGCTACTACTCTTCAGCAATTTGAATTGGGTTTAAGGGAACGTGTGGAAAATTCGAGATTTATGATAAGTAAACTCTCTTTTGCTTTGTGATAATAGACGCGAGGCTTGAAGCACGGGAGAGCAATTGTAGTGTCTACATGTGCTGCTGTTGCATCAATTGTGACTGGTGTACTTGCCGGAATGCTTGCTTTGGGCGAAAAATTGCCTTCGGCTCCAATTGCTCGTCTTTCTCTTTTACTTGGATGGTAATTTCCCATGCTACCGCTGTAGATATGTGTTACGAAAACAACATATATTCGCACTATTTTGTACTATGGTCTTTTATTTGATTATATCGGTGCTATGTGAGGAAAATGTTGCTGACATTAAGAAATTAAAATGCAGGCTGTTTATCATTATTGGTGTACTACTACTGGTAACGTCTGCTCGGTTACTACAAATTCTTCCGCGACCACTGCGACGTGGCAGAGTGGAGAGGAACCTCAGGCACTCGAGCTCGAGCCGGACGAAAGATGCTGGTCCAAGTACTGTTATTCAAGCAACCACACTGCATCATTTGATACCATCTCCTTCCAAGGAGAAACCTTGATTTGGTTTGTCCAAGAGCTACTAGCTACCTACCTTCTTGTAAATGTGGTCTGCTTTTAACTCTGCTCTAATTTACATTTTTACCCCACATTTGGGGGTGGGGTGTGGTAGCTTGGATATAATTTCTTGATATCTTGATTTTTGTAGTGTAAAAACACTGATCTATATGTTACAGATCATTTGGAAGGGACTGAAATATATCACAATGAGATGGTTTTTTAAGGGCTTTTCGGTCCACCTATGGTGCTTTAGCACAAAGAATTCAGCATATAGTGAACATTATTTTGCTGTTAAATAAAAAATTCGACGTTCCAAATTGATTTTAAGACAACATGTATTGTGATTTTTTTTTTAACACTTATTACATAAAACATGTATGACATGCCTTATGACAAGTGTTATTCATGAGAGAAAGAACGCCTAATGAATAGAATGTAATACATGTAAAAAAAACGTTCAGTATATATTGAATTTGGATCCCTAGCCTTTTTTGCTGATTCAACTTGAAACCTCGCTGTTTTATGTATAGGTACATTATTGATTTTTGTGAGAAAAATGGTGAGGACCACAATGTCCATATCAGTATTTTCCAGTTTCAAGAGCCATTTTGAGCGAGGAAAATAACACACGTGGATTTATTCGAACAAATCAATCTAACGATTAAATTGAAGTAGAGAAAAATAACTATTTTAATCATTATATCATTATACAGTAAAACCTATACACAGTAATACTTTCGAAAACAGAGAAAAATATTATTACTATAGGAAGGTTATTCTTAAATAGATATTTGCATATAAAATTATAATTTTAAAAAAATAACTAATATATATCATACGACACTTGAAAATGTATCCCTTCATATTTAAAAACATGTTCTGAGACGTTAAGTATGTATTGGAAAAAAAACTGTTTCAAATAGGATCCGGACTGATCATCACCACCTCGCAAGCTAAAAAACACAGTCCCGACTCTAGTTGTAAAAGTGAATCTCGCTTCTACAAGTGGGACAAAACTAAAATTTTGAGCCACAAAATAATTCCGAAGGCAACATGCCTAGGATTATAGCTATATAAACTACATTATGTCAGTACATTAAGAAAATAATAACAAATATTCGAAATAGTTGAAACCTAACCACTCCCTCCGTCGCAAATTGAAATTGAAATTGAATGTTCACTCCCTACCCTATTTTGAATTGCAATGAAAAACAAAACAGTCCTTACTATCCATTAGAGTGCGAGAGAGCATGAACCCTCCTTATTTCCCTACACGACATGTTGTGCCCCGACTCAATCACACTTCGCAAATGAGTTAAACTGTATACTCTCTGTCAAACAACCTTCCTCGCTTCAAGAACTTGTAACATTGGATTGTTTCTCCGGGATCTGCATCAGTTAAAACAATCAAAACAGTTATAGCCTCAACTTCCATAGGTTACGAATAACCGAGAAAAAAAAGATGATTTTTTCGTGCAAGTTTCATAAGAAATATACATTTAGGAAACGTCAGTGATCATTTGTAGTTCTTAGAAACCTCCCCGACAAGCTTATCCATGAATTGGCATTTCTTACCAAATCCCCAGCCTGGGTTACTCTGCATCAGGGAACGTCATAGAAACCTTAGAATTGGGAAATATATAACAAAGTAACTCGAGAAAAAATCAACCTTGACACAAGAAGTGAGAGAGTAACTTGAAAAGTTTTAATAAGAATGCAACCTGAAGGGACAAAACTGCACGATCAGTGAACCGTTTCATAGAAGCAGGTGCACTTTCTGGAAGCGTTTTTGCCACTCTTTCTAGTTCTTCCTGTTGTTGCTTTGCAGTTACTCTATCAGGTCCACTATAGTAGTCGACAATCTCCTTAAGGAGCGGAACCCTCTGCATAGTTTCTTCGACAACTTCCTATTAAAGAAGACAAAGTGAGCGAGAGAGGACAGTAGCAAGCAAAAAAGAAAGGAAACTGCAATCCAACTGGTGCATGAAAACAACAAAAAGTTAAATTTGAACTATCCAAGAGGCAATATAGATATCACCAAGAACTATATCTGATCGTTTTCTCAGTCTTATGTTCTCTATCTAAGATGAACAACTAATCAAAGGTTTTCTTGGTGCAAGAGACGTTAAAAAACTCCAGTTCTTTTAATATCTGGCGTTTTGCAGGTATGACATTCATAGATTTCGAAAGACGTCCGAAGGCTGCATTCATGCAGTTTAATACACTTGTCATTCCACACCCGCTTTTCGTTAATAAAATTTTACATTTTTATCTTAAAAGGGAAATACAATATCTTCGGCGGTAAAAGGAGATGGTAAAGCAGAAAGTTAAAGCAGAAATAGGGGCCTGCACGTATCTTAACATTAGACGGGAAGGGAAAAATCAATAGTTAGAATTCTATAGGCTAAGAAACTACAGATATAGCACACTCCAATTGAAAGACGATACTGACACATCAAGCATACATAAAGAGACGAGGCACTTTGATTTATCCTTTTCTAACAAAGGACCTCCTTGGGCATCAAATGGAGCCTAAAGGACACAAGTGTGAGGGGGGAAAAATAATAAAAAGGAGCAACAATAGCAAGGTCTACCTCCCACTCTTGCTGACTCCTGATTCCTTCATAGGCCATTAGGAACGGCTTCATCTTCTCAAGGGCATCACGAAGAGGAATCGGAGGCTTTTCATCGATATCTGGGTTAGTTCCAAACTCTTCCATTAGGAACTCTGGTTCACATTCTATCTGTAAAGCCCAAGTAAGTAAGAAAGAAACCAAAAGGAGTTAGTACAGCAGGCATAAAAAATTACAAATGAGATAGATGTTCATCAACTTCACCAACCGATAAGTTAGTGTGGAGGGCATCCACGTAAGCATCTTCCACGGGAGAAGGCAACACTCTGCTAGACATCTCCTCGTAACCTTCAACCAACTGATTCATAATCTCAGGTCCCAGCTTAGCAGTCAGCGTAGCATTCAATTTGTTGCCGTCGGTCTCTTCACCAATGTAAAGCCCACCTTGATCGTCATCAGCATCCTCAAATCGTCTCCCCCTTCCTCCCCTTCCTCCTCGGCCTCCCCAAGCCTGTAATCCTCTCCCCCGGCTGCCTCTCCCCCTAAAACCTCCTCTCCCGCCCCCCCTTCCAACATTCTCAGGTCCATTTTCCTCGCCCCCGGACAGTATCCGAACCGCTTTCTTCGTGGCCTCCTCGCTGCTCAAGCGCGGAGTCGTGCTTTCCTGAGTTTTGCGGGGTCGAATATGCCTGTTTTCTACCTCAGACATCTCAGGGGCAGCAGAAGGTGGTTTGGACGGCTTTCCGCGACCCGCACCAGATAGAGCCGACATAAGGGTTTTGGAAAGGTGACCGTCTTCAGGGTTCCCAGAGTGAACGGGAATGATAGGGGTTTCCTCTTTGACAAACAAAAATGGTTTCTTGCTCGGATCGGACGATTGAATAGGTGGGACAACGGGGCTGGAGACTACGCTTTGGCCACGTCCACGAGATGAGGAAGGATCAGTGTTCCTGCTTGGATCGAGTGATTGAGGAGGGAATTGTGGCCGAGTAATTGGGGAATCACCTAAGCCTCTGCCACGGCCACTGCCTGCACTAGGAGTGGCGCCGTTGTCGGTGAAAGAAGAAAACGGAGGCAGAATTGGGGAAGAACGGAGGGGTTCATCACTGCCGCCTTGTCCGTGCCCAAAGCCAGGAGCTGGAGGTTTGACGGAAGTAAATTCGTCCTCCTTGGTGAATGGAGAGTTGGAAAACACTGAACCCCTCCCACGGCCTCTACCACCTCCCCCGGCAGAGGAGGAGAAAGCAGCGGTGCCGGGAGCAGAAATCAATGGTGCCTTATTGGAGCAGTACCGAAATCTTGCCAAGTTTCCTCTCATGTTTGTATCCTATATCCACTACTAGGGTAGCAAGTTGCGGAGTGGTGCCCGGTAAAGAGTGGCTTATCTGCCATTATTAGAAAAGATTTCAAATCCACGAGAATAAACTCTAAGAAATTAAGCCACTGCTGCAACAAGAAACACGAGTTCTAGTACTCCAGCTTGAAAAGAAGTAAGTCTTGCCTAATAAAAAACACATCAATCAACATATCAGGATATCCAACATAAATATATTAAAAGCCGTCTAACAACAGATGTCAGCCTATCTACACAATTTTGATGTACATTTCACCTTCAACTTTCCTACTTCTATTCATAAAAGAATCAACAAGTAGATCAATATAGCTTGAATTTTAAATAAGGTCCCGTCAATCCCTTTACTAAAATTCTTGCAAGTCATTATTCCCACAATAACACAGTTGAAGAGTTAGACAAAGTTTGGCTACTTTTGAGAAGGGGGTTTAGCTTAGCAGATAACAATCCTTTATTTCATATAACACTGGGATCAACTTTTGTAGCACCTCATTAATTTAGACTTCCATTATACCTGGTTTGATACGGAATATATAAACGTACACGTCACAATATCCTATAGATTGAAAAGTTCCATCAAAATGCAATTAACTGATCTAAAAACGAAAAAGAATAAGTTCACAAACATACAAATTAGCTGAGTAACATATCATTTTTTGAAACTCAATTACATTATTCGATTGAGAGATATTTCTAGTCAGATTAACACACGAAGGATGTATTAAGGAGTAATTAATTTCAATTAAGAAAAAAAAAGAGCGAGCGAGAGAAATACCCCAACATGATAGAAGAAATTACCTAGCTACAGGCATTATATATTCATTCACATACTCAATCCGAAAGGGTCTCGTCTCAGTTTGAGTTTAAAGCTTAGACCAGACTCAATCCAAATACACCCACAAGCTCAAATGAATGGATTACACAAGTTTAGCAACATTTCACTTTTCTAACTTGAAAATTCATATTCTTTCTTGAAACCCAAAAGGTGTAAATTCATATTTCAAGAAAACCCCCCATTTTGAGAAGAGGCTTAAAATACATATTCTTCAGAACAAATAGTGGAATCAGAGTAAAACCCATAACCATATAACAATCAAATCAGCACCAAAAGACCTCTGCTTCGACAAATTTTCCAGAACCCACCCAAAAAAAGAAAAAAAAAATCAAAACTTTCAATCGAAAACAAATAAATATACATCATCCAGATATAGTTTTTATTTTACCCATGAACAAGAAGCATAAGCAAAAAAGATTATTATAATATCAGAATTTACAAACCTGAAATTTTGTAAAATCGAGTAGAAGAAGCGCACACAGAAGTGAGAAAAACCTGCAAATTTCCGAGAAATAGAGATGGCAACTGGTTATGGGCCTGGGCTGGAGATTGGATCGGCCTGGGCTGAGATACTTGGGTTTTTTGGAATCAGAAAAGCCCATACTAAGATTTTCTACGCGAATTAGTAGTTAAACAAATTATCTTACTTTTTTTTCCTACGCGGCTTAATATTATGAAATAGAGCTCAACCAAGATTTAATTATAACCCTTGTTTTCAGTTGGTTGGTAACGTTTCTCATCGGATTTCGGGTCATCCCACGTTGTTATAACCATGTGAGCGCTCCAGTGCGGAACGGGATAAAATTACGCACATGTGAGACTTTTCTCGTTCGTTGAATTATAATTTTGACGATTAATATTATGAATTTTAAAACACTTATTTTTAGCTCAAAATACATATTTTATGAATTTCAAAACATTTATTTTTATCTTAAAAATATATACTTTGAAACGTTCCGTATATAATCAAACTTAGCAATCCACATCAACTTTGAAGTGACAAAAAAATCCCATCCCAGCCATGAAATTATCTTTTGTCTTCTAATCAAAAGAAGCAAAAACAAGAATAAAGAAGGACCAGTTGTCATCTCCCTACCACTCACCCACTTTTTGAAAATTCAAAGTTTATTTCCAATTGCCAACTGTATCTTCCAAGAAGATAGGAAATAGGAAGATTCTCCCAAGTCACCAATTCTCCTTTATTCTGGATCAAGATTTTGCTTATTTTTATTTTTCCATCCAAATATCAAGTGGGTATTGCTTATTTCCATCTGGGCTGTTCTTTGAATTCTTTAGTGATTGTTATTTTGGTCTATTTTGTGGGTTTTCTGATCTGTTTTCATCACAATATCAAGTGGGTATTGCTGAATTTTTTGGTGCTGATCCATTTGTGCTTGAAAAGAGGTTCTACCCAGTGCACAAGCTCGTACGTCAGCCTGGTTTGGGAAGATTTGATATATACAGCCTTACCCTTCATTTTTAATAAAGAGGACTGTTTTTCGTGTTCGTGCCTGACATAGCCCATAGCAAATAAACACTTAATCATCGCACCAAACACGACCTTCTTGATCCATCTGGACTAGTTATTATTTGGTCTGAAGATTTTTGGGTTTGTGATCACTTTCTTGGAAATTAATTTTAGAATTTTAGCGGGTTTCTGGATTTGATTTGATTTTCATCTAGGAATACCTAACCAAAGATTGAATCTTTTTTCATGTGGGAGTGATGAATTTTGATATTAATAATTGACAGGGTTTTTCTTAGTGGTTGCTCTCTTATTGATTCTTTTGGTGTTTGATGTATCTGATTAATATCACTGAAGAGGTGTTTCCAATTCCGGGTGTTCTTAGGCCATTGGAATTATTGCCAATTGAGCAAAAAGTGTTCTCATTTTGTATTCCAAGAGATAGATGGGATAAGGAGTTTTACAAACTTCAGGGTGATTAGTTTATTGTTATCTGATTATTTTTATTAGATTAATAGAAGGGATTTGAGTTTTGAGGATTAGGAATTTAGGATGGATTCTTCCCAGGGGTCTACTTTGTCCAGGAATGTGGCGGGATTTGCCGCGGGTGATCAAGTTTACTATGTTGATCAATTGCCCCTCTATGTGAAAGAACTGATTGCAGGAGGAACTGCTGGAGCATTTGCCAAAACTGTCGTTGCTCCTTTGGAACGGACGAAAATACTTCTGCAGGTAATTTCTTTTTTTCTTTCAGCTTAGCTAATGATCTCATTTCCAGTATCATGTTTGTACTGTTTAGTACTTCGGACTTCCTAATTTCTCCCTCGTCTGTAGACAAGAACACAAGGATTTCATTCTCTTGGTGTTTATCAATCTCTAAAGAAGTTACTGAAGCATGAAGGTGTCATGGGCTTTTATAAGTAAGTTATAGGATCTGTCATCATCTGCTATTGGACCATTGTAATGATTTGTCATTTATTAAGTCGCATCATGTCTTTCAGGGGAAATGGAGCTAGTGTCCTTCGTATTGTACCGTATGCAGCATTACATTTCATGGCCTATGAGCAGTATCGGTCCTGGATTTTAGATAACTACCCTGCCTTAGGAACGGGGTCGATTGTGGATCTTTTGGCTGGTTCTACAGCTGGAGGAACAGCGGTTTTGTGTACTTATCCACTGGATTTGGCTCGTACTAAACTTGCATATCAGGTATTCAGTTGAATTCAGCACTTCTCGACTTTCTTTTCCGTTGTTCAGAAGCTATACTGCACTCATGTTGTTCTGAATTATGTTCCCACTCTTCTCGTCTCTCTTTTTTTTGCTATAGGTGGTGAATACAAGAGGAAGCTTGCCGAATTCCATTGGAAATTTTCATGCACAACCTGCATACACTGGTATAAGAAATGTGCTTGGGATTGTCTATAAAGAAGGGGGAGTCCGTGGACTTTACCGCGGAGTAGGTATATATACTTCCAAGCTTCTGTTCTTACCTTATGTTTTATTTTCTATTTTTTCATCGGGGGAGGGGGCTTACAAGTGTTGAACTCGGAACCTATGATTCCAAGTCAGAAGTGATAGCCTTCCTTGTCTAGTTATATTGGTAGTGTGGTTGACCTCTTTACGGATCTCAGTTCTCGATTTCTGCTCTTACTGTCTAATTGTTTTCCGATGCATACTGAGATTATTGCAGGTCCTACACTCATTGGTATACTTCCTTATGCTGGGCTAAAGTTTTACATCTATGAGGAACTCAAGAGACATGTTCCTGAAGAGCACCAAAATTCCATTTTGATGCGGCTATCTTGTGGAGCCCTAGCTGGTCTATTCGGGCAGACTTTTACGTATCCCCTAGACGTTGTTCGAAGACAGATGCAGGTTGAGCATCTGCAACCTTCGTTGCAAACGGGGAGGGCATATACAAGTACAATGGACGGACTCACAACCATTGTCCGCGATCAAGGTTGGAAACGGTTATTTGCTGGTCTTAGCATCAATTATATCAAGGTATTCTATTCTTGCGCGCGCTTTGAATTATACTTGCTTCAATTGTGGCTGACAATCCATAGCGCACAATATCAAACCCTCATCCGTTTCTATTAAGAGAACGATATGTCAAATGCAAAGAGCTGATACCTAGTGTGTTTGTGTCACAGATTGTTCCTTCAGTGGCTATCGGTTTCACTGCATATGACATGATGAAGACTTGGCTACGTATACCTCCCAGGCAAAAAACTAAGACCATTTCTACGTAGAGGAGTTGCAAACAATACCTTAGCTTCTGCAAAAGATCTTTGTTTCCTAGTATTAGATGTTTAGCAATCTGTCGATTTGTCAGAGAAAAGTTACGGCTGGATATCAGAACATTTTTTGGTCACTCCTATAATGAACATGTTATTTCTGTTCAATACAAACATACCTTCCAAAAGTGTCATTTCCATATATTGCATACCGGCAACTGCACATGTTCTGGTAAACCGGTATTTTGGGTATCAACCAGACTAATCTGGTTGGGACGTATACAATATGAACTAAATAATGCGACATAAGTCGCTCACTAAATGACTCAACCCAGGACCTTACTATGGACAAACCAAAACTACATGTCTCAGCACAATTTCTTTGATACAACATTAAATGAAAACCTAGGATCATTTTCTTCTGTTACCGAAACTTTCTTCTGCTAAAACAGAAAACAGAAATTCCAAGTAAAAAAGTGGAGTAAAAAAGAAAGAAGACAACAGAAATAGATACGAAAGACAGATCGATACAAGTTTTAATGGTTCAGGAAAATTAAAAGCATAACATAAAACAAGACGATCATTAATATTTTCAAGTCACCATCCTAATATATCAAGTAAACCCACGAACGTCTCATATGAAAACATGGGCGGGATATAACTGACTCAAAACAGCTAAAATAGAGTACCGGGTAGAGGTAGATAAATTAAAAACAGAGACAAAATTATACTGCCCAGCTTCCATGGATGAGCGTATTGAAGAACGTATTAAGCTGATTTACAGCTTGTCTTCGAACTCTGATAGTGGGGTCATTTGCTCCTTCAAACCCTTCCTCTTCCTGATCTCGGACACAAGTTGAGAAGCTTGGGAACCAGGTTCCATGGGGTCAGAAGACATCATTTCCCAATGGTCGAAAACACATTGCGGGAAGGCCTGACCTGAAGTAGCAGCTCTCAATGTAGCAGAGAAACCAAATGATTCGACGACTGGAAGGTAGGCCTTGATGTTGTAAAGAGGTGTGCCGGGCCTCTGCATTTCCTCAAAGACGTGTCCGCGTTTCTGATTCAGCACACTGTAAATACCACCAAGAGCTTGCTCGGGTGCTTGGATTTCAACGAGGTAGACAGGTTCAAGAAGGCGGGGCTTGGCAGTAATTTGGGAGGCGTAAATAACCCTCCTAGCAGTTGGGATAACTTGGCCACCACCTCTGTGGATGGCATCAGTATGAAGAACAACGTCGCAAACTTCAAAGCAGATTCCTCTCATGTTTTCTTCAGCCAATGCACCTTCCTTTGAAGCCCACTGGAAACCTGCAACAACAGAATCCTTAATTTCATTCAAGTATTGTACTCCCTTACACATATCGACCACCATGTTTGGACCGGTGGTTTCAGGACCAAAGCACCAGATTTTCTTAGCAAGATCCTTGTCCCAACCGAACTCCTCCGACAAAATCTTGGCACGGAGCTTAGGATCATCTCTTGGACCAATGCGTCCGTCATCAATAGCTTCTGCAAGTCCTTCCTCCAAGGGTCTTGCTTCCATGTACAGACGATTATGCTTGTTAGGAGATTTACTCATCACAGTACGGCAAGATTTCTCAAGAACTGTCTCACGGAAAGACACAACTGGATCAGACTTGATGATTTCAGCACCACCCATGAAGTCGTCAACCAAATCTTTCAAACAAATCTCGAGGTGAAGTTCACCAGCACCAGCAATAATATGTTCTCCAGATTCTTCAATTGTACAGACAACCATAGGATCAGATTTGGCCAAACGTTTCAAACCTTCAACAAGTTTGGGAAGATCAGATGCAACCTTGCATTGGACTGCAACACGCACAACGGGCGAGACAGAGAACTTCATTGCACGAATTGGGTGAGCATCAGTTTCCTTTTCATTTGTCAAGGTTGCGTTCTTGGTAATGAACTGATCCAAACCAACCAAAGCAACTGTGTTCCCACAAGGCACATCATCCACGGTTTCTTGCCTCTTACCCATCCAAATAACGGTTCTCTGGACATTCTTAACATAGAGATCCTTTTTCTCACCAGGAACATAGTTAGGACCCATAATTCTGACCTTTAAACCAGTAGACACCTTTACCAGCAAAAACACGGCCAAATGCAAAGAATCGACCTTTATCAGATGCTGGAATCATCTTAGAAATGTAGAGCATAAGAGGGCCATCGGGGTCACAGTTTCTGATAGCATTAGCATAGACATCATCAAGAGGCCCTTCGTACAAATTCTCAACACGGTACCTCTGGGCCTTGGACGGAGATGGAAGATGATAGATCATCATTTCAAGTAGGGCGGTACTTGCTGGAAGCCAAGTTTGCATGACACGTTTCATCAGTGCCTTGCCCATCAATTCTTTCTCGTCAGACTTCATGGTGACGCCGAGCTTCTGCAACATGGGCCAGAGCTTATCTTTCTGATCATTCATGCAAGTGCTGATGATCTGCTTGATGGGCTCATAGCAGAATTGCACGAAACCACGCTTGCATGTTGGAGAACCTGTGTTCTTACTGGTCCACTTCTTGGTAGCAGGATCAAAGAAATTCTCACCCCCAAAGTCTTTCCATCATCTTAGATTCATCAACACCAAACTTAGAGGCATACATCTTCGAAAAGTTACTCAAAGTAAATGCCCAACCGTGCAACCCAGCAGAAAAAGCAACTGTTCCTTTCTCGGGATAAACCATAACATCTCCTAGAAGAGGATCTTCATATGTAGCCATGATAACATTAGCATTCTCAATAACCTTCTGGAAAGTCTGATACGCCTCCTCTCCATCAACCTGAAGCTCAAGGAAACATCTGTCCATCTTGTTGACAGTCAGAACAGGTCGAATCCTCTCACCAAGGGCTTGTCGGAGGACAGTTTCAGTCTGCACACAAACTCCCTCAACACAATCAACCACAACCAAAGCACCATCAGTAATACGGAGCGCAGCTGTAACTTCAGATGAGAAGTCAACGTGTCCGGGGGAATCGATAAGGTTGATGAGGTACTCATTCCCTTCTCGCTCTCCATGGAAGCCTCTGAGAGCATCATCAGTCATCTCATAATAAAGGGAAATCCCAGTGGACTTGATAGTGATACCACGCTCGGCTTCATCTGCCCTGGTATCTGTCATTCTGACATCACCAGCAACTTCCTGAGCAATGATACCGGCCGCAGCGACAAGAGAATCGGTAAGGGTGGATTTCCCTGGTAGAAGCCAAATCAAGTTACTAAAGATGGAAACTGAAATAAGTTCTAAGATGAAATCAAGATGTAGATAGAAACTTGAAAGGGAAATGGGTATTTGCGTAGTTATGTCGCAAAATTAACAGTGACAGTTATCAGTTAACCAAAATAAGGTTGGTTAGAGAACTTCTATTAGTGAGTGACAACTATCAAACAAATAGATCACTTAACAAGAAACAAGAATGACACAGAACCCATTATGTCTAGATCATATTCTCCAAGAGATGGATTAAGAATTAGCTTTTTTTGTAGTTGTACCAGAACACTAATTTACAAAAAGCAACACTGTGCATACCATGATCCACGTGGGCAATGACAGACATGTTACGGATGTTGTGCTTGTAGTCCATAATCCTACGGAGCCCTTCAGCTGTGAACTTCACCTGGAGGTGCAAAGTATAAAATAGCCATCAGTAAACATCTACTACCAATATAGTAGTGCAAAACCCACAACAGAAATATTCCTACCATCTTGACGGATCGTTAAAGAGTACACAAAAATTGATTTAAAAGTTCCGATAAAACCTGCAAGTGATCATAAGAAATATTATAAGATTAATAGTAGAAAAATCCGTACCCATCCAAAATAGATATTGAAAAAACACCGATTACAGCAAATGTCACAGTATAAATCACTTAAAAAGAACGTTAACATCCAGACCAAAAAGAACCCCAACATTGCAGAATCAACAAAAATAAAGGAAACAGTAAACACAAAGTTGAAACAGCATAAAACTCAAATAAACTCTCAAAACTTGCAAAAATATTTCACTTTAAAACTCTTATAATTTGTATGCTAACCAGTATAAAATAATTATAGCCTTTAGAACACATCTTGTACACATGACAAACATCAACAAAGATATACAAATATAGTTCTCTCAAAAGGAGATTACAAGACATGAAAAGACCAGATGTTTTATCAAGAAACTCAGATTATGTAGAATTAATTAATACTGCAAAATCAAAACTTGATTAAGCTGAATATCATACCTGATACAACTGCACCCAATAAATTAACTAGTTTGAATATAAATATAAAACATATCATCCGAATCAAAACATCAAGAAAAGGAAAATTCCAGAAAACAACTTCAAACAGATAGCAAAAAAACAATTTTAAGCAAGTTTTTACCCCAAAAAGCAATAAATCAGATGAACCAGATAAAAATCAATCAAAAGAAGAACATAAACAACAGAAAATTGAAAAAACCCAGAACAAAAATCCTCAAACAAAACTAAAAATAGATCAACTTGTAGCAAGATTTTACCAAAAAAAGGAAAAAACAAATGAATCCCAGATGAAAAATCAGTCAAAAGAAAATTAGTATATGCATAATCTTCGCATCTATGAAGAACTCAGATCACATCTTCAAACAAAAAGCAAAATAAACAAACTTTTAGAAAGAAAAAAAATTACCAAAAGGGGGGGAATCAGAAGAACCCAGATGAAAAATCATTCAAGAAAACGTAGTATGTGAATACTCTTAGCATTAATTACAAAGAACCCAGAACAAATATTCAAACAAAAATCAGAATAAACCAACTTTTAGAACAAAATTACAAAAAAAAAAAAAAGGGAAAAATCAGAAGAACCCAGATGTAAAATCATTCAAGAAAACATAGCATATATATAATCTTATCATCTATAACAAAGAAATAGGAGAACTAAAGATGGGTTTTACCTAAGAAATTAGTTATTGGGTTAAGGTTCTCAGTGACTGCAGCGGCTAGAGAGATACAAAGAAGAGAGTAAGAGAGGGTTATGCTATGTATTTATAGTGTGGATTTTGCTAGGCATAAAAGAGTCATATGAGGGGAAAAGTTAAGATGAAGCCCAAATGAGGCCCGTAAGACTTGAACATTTTTATGGATGGAATTGATACCAATAACGTCTATCCACTTGATGGGAGAAAGGCCCAAAAGGATATGTAAGACAATGTAACTCAATTAAAAGTTTGACCAGAAAAACGACTTAATATCGCATTCTCAGGCTTTTTTTGTGCAAATAACGCAACCATTAAATTAGTGGATCTTATGTGGGTAGAGATTTACTCACTCTGTTTTAAATTAACTATCTTCTTTGACAAATATCAAAAAAAAATTAAGGCATTAATAAATTATATGGTAAAACAGGAGAAAAAGTCTCATTCTTATAGCTTCTAATTAATTATTTTTGACCTGTCAATCACCTCTTAACTTGTATTGAGAACTTCTAATTTTGACATTGAACGGAATAAGCGATAAGGGTAAAATGGTAAAATCAAACATAAATATTTATTTTATTTACAAATACAAATAATTTAGTAAAATTCTGATATAAATCTGGAACATTTTTTATGGATGGAATTGATACCAAGAATATCTATCCACTTGATGGGAGAAAGGCCCAAAAAGACATGTGAGAAAGTATAAGTCAGTTAGCTTCGCCTCTAATTTAATGGATAAGATTGAGAGTTCGACCAGAGAAACGACTTAATGTCGCATTCTCGGGGTTTTCATATGCAAATAATGCAATCAAATTAATCCAAAAACTCCAAATTAGTGGATCTCATGTGGGGTAGAGATTTGCGCCATCTGTCTTAAATTAACTGTCTTCTTTGACAAATATACAAAAATTAAGGACTTAATTAATTATATGGTAAAATATGAGAAAATGTATCATTCTAATAGCCCCTAATTAATTATTTTTTACATGTCAATCACCTCTTGACTTGCATTGAAAACTTCTAATTTTGATACAGAATGTAGTTAGGGTAAGGGTAAAATTGTTAAACCAAACATAAATATTTATTTTATTTACAAATACAAATAGTTTAGAAAAAAACTTATATAAACCTACTCCTTATAAATTGTTGTGGTTCAAGTTTCACCATTGATAATAAAAAATTAAGAAAAACTATCATCTCCTAATGTGCATTACTCTAGACTACAAGTCCATGGAATCAGATCCGTGGTAGTAGATTGTGCTCAATGACGCGGGATCGAATCTTGACAGTCATAGTGTGAAAGTTTAAATCCTCTAATGTTGTAGTGGCTTCTTGTGGTAGGCTAAGACAAGTCCTCCAACCTGAACAGACCGCTGGGTCACCTTAATTTACATCCTGCAAAAATTCTCTATCGGATTGAACAGTAATGGTCCTCTGGGCGTGGGATAGCTCCTCTTGTGCACAAGATCCATGATAGAAGTGTTATTTCTTAAAAGAGAAGTTTCCATTCTTAACCACACCACTAGGAGCGTGTTTGGTACGCTGAAATGGAATGATCTTTCTAGTTTCTCTTTCTATTCCAGCGTTTGGTTGGCCAGTTTAAAGTGGGAATTGTCTTTCCACGACAATGCTCATTCCAGGAAGAAGTGGGAATGATCATTCCATTCCAAAACCTATAAAATGGCTTTTACAGGAGAAGTTGGAATCCCCAATTAATGGAAAGTAACCAAAAATTCTTTACGGGGGGCAAATTTTTTACCGATTTTTTTAAACAATATTTATAAGGAAATCTTACAAAAAGTAAAATTTTCTTATAATAAAATCGCCATTTCTGAAAATGTTGGGGATAGTCGTCCCTCACTGAATCTGCTACCGTGTACACATATGAATTTTTTCAAGTGAAAGTTTATTCATTATTTAATTAATTAGTTTTCTCGTCAACATATGTTAAATGGCATTTAAGTCATATTATATTGAATCACATTCCATTCCAACATTAAATAATAGTTTTTCCAAACACGTGAAAGGAATCGTCATTCTAACTTGACTTTATTTTCCAATCAATGGAATGGAAAAAGAATTTCAAAACTGTTTAGGGTGGAAAGTTATTCTGGGTGGAAAGAGATTCCATCACATTCCATTCTTTCCTACCAAACGCACTTTAGGTACCGATAGCCGCATGGGCTCTTGACATCCATTATAATTTGGGTTTTATCCTAAAAGGGGAAAAATTTCGGCATGGGACGAATCCAATGGGTACGGCCCCACACTCCTCCCACATAAATTAGGGAGGACCCACCTAATTGACCTGCGGGACCTACCCTACAGGTGGGTCATATCTAAATTTATGTGAGAGGAGGTGTCGGCCCATGCCAGACTTACCCCCTAAAAGGACCTTTCTCTTGATGAGGCCTAGTTGTTAGATGGGATTATTAAGGTCCGTTTCACAATTATAAATTAGTTATAATTATTTAATTTTGATGTTCCCAATTATTTAGTGTTGATATTTAGACTCACCTTATATATCAGTCAAATCTTTACATAAGTTTACATATAGGGTTGCGTATATGGGACTTCTTAGCCCGAGGGTGTCATCTGCAACTCAGAATTGAATATTGGATTTTCGTTAACTGATAATGACTATGATTTTTTAAGCTTAGGGTGAATGTTTTAGTCGACTATTAGGCCGTCTTAATTATTTCTGGGGCCTTGTGTTGAACTTTAAATTAAGACCCTATATAACTTTTTTTTTTTATTATTATAACAAAAGACCCTATATAACCTAAAAAAATGAAGTTGCATGATATAACAAAAAATAATAATTACAATTGTATAATAATCTCTGCTCTTTAAAATGTACTCAAAAGTTATGGAATATGGAGAAGCAGGAGAAAATGGTAGCCAAGTGAGAATATGATGAAATAAAATTGGCGTAGAAATGAGCTGTTCTATTTTGTAAAGTTTCTTTCACGAAAAATTTAGTGGACTTTCCTTTTCAGTCTTCATGGGTAGTTGGGTTGCATTTGGTTTTGAACCATAATATTTTGGATCTCTCTTAAAAGTAAATTTAAATTGTTTGTAAAAGATGCCCGTTCAATTCAGAAATTATGTTTAGTTTCGAGATAAAAAATTACTACTTTTGTTCCTAAATAATTAATACATTTTACTTTTTTTATATTTCAAATTATTTGATACATTTCAAAATTCTTCCAATTTTACTCTTAGTCAACTTTACTTAAAAGTTTAGTGTTTCTAATACTCTTGTCAGGGACGAAGACATGGGGGTGGATGTGGACAGTCACCTCCCGAGATTTTTAAAAATTCTACTAGATATAATACAATTTTTATATGTAGTTCGGAATATTTGACCAAATTCGCCCTCCCCAATATTTTTTTTGCAGTTTTTATATGTAGTTCGGCATACTATTGTAAGTTTTCGCTCCCAACCTAAAAGTACTGATTTCGTACCAGACTCTTATCCCTCAATATGAAATCTTTAATTCTGTCTATAATGTACAGTCATTTATGCCCTTATTTAAATAATACTCTATTTATTTCATAATATAAATTATTTATAGAACGATTTTATATTATGGAATGGAGAAAGTATATTGATAGCAGTATAAACAAGTCCAACTTGGTGGGGGTGGTGTAGTTGTGGAGTATTCCGATTTCCGATCCAAATAGTAAAGAATGAGATTTTCAAGAAAAAACATTCAAATTTCAAAGATTAGTCATACGAGAACCAATAAACTATATTTTTGAAACAGAAAAGAGAAGGAACAAAAGGGTAGAGACAAAGGGAGATCTAAACTCTTATTTTTTTTTCTTCTTTTATTTAATAAGGAGGATCAATAGTGGTTCTTCACTTTTTTTCCGGTATGACTCGAACTCCTGACTTACCGGTTGGAAGTGAAGCGTCTTAGCGCATGAGCTGCGCTTCGTTGTCGACAGAGTTAAAACAGTTGGTGAAGTTATAGGGAAATGATAAATGGCTTAAGGAAATTGGATGAAATTGGATCTCTCTTAAAAGTAAATCAAAATTTTATTGTTCTAAATTAGTATTCCCACAACACTCCAAATGCTATACGAGATCATGAGCGTATTAACCGTCCCATAAATTGTCTCGGGAAGGTGATGAAACTGAGATTGCTACTGCTGTTCCAGAATCTCAGAGAAGCTGTTGCGAAGAGTTTTATCATGTATTTATTTTTTTTACCGTTTTTTGTGTTGTTTACCCGGTCCGTGGTGTGGACTTTTATCTGTTATCATGGTGTTTACACCATTGTATAACTTTTATTTTTCTTGTAATTGCGTTTTATCTTTTAATTGTAATGACTTTGGCTATTTTATGATTAATGGGTAAATCTTTATTTAGCAAAAAAAAAAAAAAAAACCTTCCCTTATTTGCCTGGTATTTAACATAACCACTAGAGCCCCACCCCCTATTTTGTTTTTAACACCCCCCTATTCCCCATTAATTTTTTTTCCACTCTCTCTCTTGTCTCTCTCATATTAAATTCCTCCCAAACTTCTCTCCTCTTTAAAGATCCGCCGCCGTCAGTCAGCCGTCCGCCATCGTCAACCGCCGCTGCTGGAAATTTTTTTTTACTTCAACAGATTGTAAACGTCATCCTCGTCAACTTTGTCTCTACAATCAACGTCAAAATAGCATCACAACTAACACAATGTGAGTTTTAATTTTGAAAATTTTGAATTTTAACTTAAACTATATAGATCTACCAAAATAGAAGTTGATTTGTGATAAAAAGTACCAAATTTGCTTGAAAATACACTAAATTGTCAGTTTTTTGCCAAAAAACTGGATTGAAAATTGAATTTGGGGCTTGGGCCGTTGGCGCGTGAAGGGGATTTTGTGCCGGCGCGTGTGGCGCGTGAGAACGTGTGACGGAGACGCGGGGAGGCCGGCTAGCCGACGTCGGCGGGCGGTCGGCCCGATCCCAACCGGCTGCGACGTGTCCGCTGGGTGGTCGGGCTGATCACCTGCTCGACGTCAGCAGGCGGTAATTTATTTATTTATTTTTTTTAATAGAGTATACCGCGTGTAGGGAAGCAGGCGGACAGTCTTAGCCACCGCGTGTAATTTTACACGCGGTGAAGAATTAAATTTTTTTTTTTCATTTTTTTTTTGCAGTATCGCATTTTTTTTTGAAATTTAATATTTTAATTTAATAGAGGGTTATTTAAATTAATTAATGTCTTTTAATAAATATTATTTTGTCTTTTGTTTTTAAAATATTTTGTCAGAATTATAATTATTACTTGCTGTTGAATTTGTAGATGGCGAGATCGGAGAAGAGATACTTGATCGATTGGGCCCGATTAGGGACCGTGATGGTAGAGTAGCTGACAGGCCTGTGACTCAGTCTGCCAGATTGAGTCGAGAGCATCGCAGACAACGAACTCCCCCGGCGAGTAACATTCCCTCTACCATTCATGATCCTATACCCTACCCCGCATATAACGACCCCCAGCAATGGATGGCAGGTAGTAGTTCACAACCACCTCATTCAATTTCCGATATTCCTATGCAATCACAGGGGAGGGTTTATGGTTTTGAAGAGGATTATGTTGAAAATTCTTCTACTGAGGAGGAGGAGGAGGATTTCGTTGATGCTACCCCTCCTGTCCAACCCATAGTAGGTGAAGGTGAATCACACAGGAGTCCAGGAATATTGAAGAGAGTATTTGGGAGATTTCGGCCATCGTCTAGCAGATCGTCGTCTAGCAGATCGTCGTCTAGTAGACCTACCCCAATGGATGACCCAGCTGAACCGTCGGTTTCAAGAGGTAGACCGTCGGTCTCCGGAGCTAGACCGTCAGTTTCCGGTGCTAGACCGTCAGTTTCCGGAGCTAGACATTCCTATTATGCCCCTACTGACGATGCAAGTGATGACCCACCA
Source organism: Vinca minor (assembly GCA_026122235.1). Lineage (NCBI taxonomy): Eukaryota > Viridiplantae > Streptophyta > Magnoliopsida > Gentianales > Apocynaceae > Vinca > Vinca minor. Next base: position 6,446,131 of record JAOCZM010000142.1, read on the forward strand.
TATGTATCACAGAGTACTACCCAGAGTACCCAAGCTCCGAGCCTTCCCATTCTTACTCAGGTGAAACCAGTGACGATAGATTGGGAGCAAAGAACTCCAGCAAGTGGTGGGACCGGGAGATTCCGAGATGTGATTCCATCTTATTCACGGTCATGTAGTCGTTGATATCCTGGAACGGGGTAGAGCGGGAATTTGTACAAATCACCACCCGGAAAGAAGTCAGTGCCAGGGAGTTGACGAGCCTGGACCAAGATGCAGAGGCGTCCTCTATTATTTTAGGCACTGGTTTAGCACACCTCCGTACAACCATGTTTGCGCATCACGATGATGCACTTATTTGTTCATTCGTAGAGCGGTGGCAACCCGATACTAACTCATTTCACATGCCTTGGGGTGAAATGACGATCACACTTCATGATGTATTTTATATACTTCATATTCCTATTTCCGTAGTCTGATCTTTGACCCTCACCATATCAGAAAGAATATTATTCTTGAGATTGCACAGTGTGTTCAAGTTGATGTTCAGGCCCTGACTAAGGCTATTGCTGAAAAGGGTATTCCGAATAAATATTTGGTTAACGCAATTAATGGTCTGCCTTTGACTTCTATTGTCCGTGCAAAGGTGTGCTTACTGCATATGTTGGGGTCGACCCTGTTTGTCGATCGTTCTTGGGACAAGGTGAACTTCCGGATATGGGGGAGCCTTAATGGCACCGGGCCAAGTGAATTCGTATTCCTGGGGTAGTGCAGCATTGGCAGCTCTGTATCGCCAATTGGGTCAAGCGTCTAGGGCCGGCTGCAAGTCAATTGGCGGATGTCTTACCTTACTAGAGGTAATTAATTAATTTTTAAAAATGTTAAATGTAGTTGTTTTTAAAAATGTTAAATGTCGGCTTGGAGATGTTTTCTTAAATGCTTTCTTCCCTGTCTTAGATCTGTACTCCCACCACGATGGATCCCGCCTAGTAGCTGATCCTTTCGATCCTTTCGGTCTACCTTTGGCAACAACTACCTGTGGCTCAGCTAAGTCTGTATCGTACGGGTAGATTATTTCAGCAAACTTACTTTTGTATTGTCTTATTTGTTCTGGATCCCTTGTCGAAATTTCATTGTACATCTCCATAAGCCCCTTTAAATGATCCTCTGGAGGCTCTACATCACCAAACATATGATGTTTTGGAGGAGTTTCAACTGAGAGAGAACTCCAAAAAGGGTGAAGATCCTTAACTCGTATTTTCCCACCCGGCTTCCTCAAAATGGCTTGTAGTTGACATGAACATGGAATTCCATAAATTGATCTAGCAGTACAATCACATATTTTACCAATGTTATTGTACTCCTTCATCAAGATATCTAAACCCCAAGAACTAACCCTACCTTTCAACTTCCTCAGAAATGTGTTGTCCATTAATTTCTTGTCCCAAATACGAGAGGATTCCATCTTCCCCTTAATCTCATCAATTTGATTTACAATCATACTGTGGATCCTCTCCCAAACAAATACAAAACCCCCAATGGAGGTTCTCAAATACCTCTTAAATGCGGAGTGTGAACTCTCAACCCGATTTGTGGTATTTGTACCGAAGTGAAGATACTTGTTTGTCCACGCCGGAACAAACATTTCTTTGTAGTTATCCACCCAGGTTTTTCGAAGATATGTTAGCAAATTAGATCCCTTTTGGGATCTACAACCCTTCAAAATTTCAGACCACTTCTCATAATATTCAGCTTCAGTCTGAGCATACGCCAGTGCGCCCCAAGTGGACTGTGAGAATTCTTCACCTTTTTCGTGTCCAAGTATTGATACAGCATTCTTGTTCACACATTTCCCAATGTGTCTCCTACACAACATGTGTTTGGCTTCGTGAAATACCTCAATACTTGCCTTAACAATTTGCATATCTTTATCAGTTACAACAACACCGGGGACTCGTTTGGGATCAAATAATCCCCTAATCATAGCAAGTGCCCACGCAAAATTTTCTTGTTTTTCTTGACGCAAGAATGCATATGCAATAGTGAAGTTTTGATTGGTGCAGGTAAATCCAATTACAGCGAGTAGAGGCATTTTGTATCTGCAATTATTTAAATCGGTAAACTATATAAAGAATTCCAACACATCATAAAATCATTAACTATATAAACAATTCCAACACATCATAAATAAATTAAATAAAATAATACCTGTTTGTTTTGTAGGTCTTTGTCCCATAAGGATAACGTAGAGAAAAACTCGGGCAGTCCGATGGAGTCAGGATGAGCAAATAATAAGTCGCCAACATATTGTTGAGATTCGTCTACACCCGTTTCGTCACTACCGCTATTTACATAACGACGACACTCTACAACATAGCCAGCTTCGGTGAGACGATACATCAAATCTTGTAATTCGGTCCGGCCATTTTTGTCAAGTTTCCTGATTCTTGCCCTCGCATTATATACTGTAGATCTGCCACCATAAAAGTTAGGATTTTCCATTTTCAATGTGTTATAAATTTCGTTTCGCCCTCAACATTGCACTTCGTCAATCGCTCAACCAACTTATTCCCGCTCGTCATCCAACTTCCGTGCGGCGAAGATGACCAAACCCGATAGTTTCCCAAGAAATGGTTATGTTTGCCACAGCTAACCTTAAATCTCCATGAATCAGTTTTAGTCCTTTTCCCTACAATCTTGAATGGGCAATCTATCTTCTTAGTTCTCCTTGTTCGGTTAGCTTTCCTCCCTTCACCGCCCTTGCCAACTGGTGCCCCGACGTATATACCAGAACGCTCACATCTTAAATACACCTTGGGCACACTATAATCTTGTCCCTCTCTTGACCGACAAATCATAATATACACTTTATGTTCTATCCCTTTTTGTTTAACCCAATGAACTAACTCATCCTTGGTTTGGAAATCATATTCTTCATAGGGACTAAAGAATTCGCCCGTATCAGGCCAATTTTCCTCATTATCAGGAAATTCCTCTAGATCACTACTTGGTCCGTCTGAACTTTCAACCTACAATAAATGCAAAATATAAAATTGTCACTAATACCAAAAAACGTATTTTGGTCACTGCAAAACAAATGAAAATATATTAATTTTTTTTTTGTCACTGAAAAAAAAATTAATAAAAAAAATCAAATTTAACCGCGTGTAAAATTACACGCGGTGGATCAGGCCACCCGCCTGCGTTGTGCCACGCGCCTTACCGAATTTTAAAAAAAAAACTTTTATTCCGCCTGCTGACGTCAGCAAGCGGTCAGCCGGTCAACCGCCCTGGCGACGTGTCCGTGATTGGTCGGTGACCGCTCGCCGACATCGCAGCGGCCCGTTTTCCAGATCCCATTTCCGGTGCTGTTTTCTCAGTTCCGGACAATTTTTATCGCATTTTATCAGTTTAAACATGTATTTTTGCATCAAATTTTTTTTTCAACAGAACAACAACAATATAATATTTATTATTTACCTCAAAATCAATGTCTTCTAAATAACCGCAATCTTCGGAGTCCATTATGCCGGAATCTTGTTGGAATTTTTTTTTGCTCCAAAATTTTTAAAATTGATATTTTGTGGTGGATCTACTCCAATAAGTTCAAAAATGCAAAAAACAAAAAAAAAAAAAAAATTTTTTTTTGCCGGAAACCGGTGACCGGACCTCCGGTTGGTGTTTCGACGGTGGCTCCGGTGAACAGTGGATGTTTTTCCGGTATGTAAGTGGGAGAGAAAATTTTTGGGGAGAGAATTTTTTGGAAGGAGAGAGAAAAAAAAAATAATTATGAGTGAGGGGGGGTGTGTTGTACAAAATATAGGGGTGTTTTTTTTCTTTGACCCATTATTAATGAGCAAATTGCATAAAATGACGAGGCGGAAATGCTTAAAAGTGGCCGGGTTATGTTGTCTAGACTAAAAAGCGTGGCCCACAATGTTCATGACTACAAAAGATAAAAAATAATGTTTGTGGACAAAACTCGAAAAAGGCGTGTTAGTTGGTAGTCATTTTATGCAATTTGCTTTTTATTAATTCAACAAACACCACATTTATTATATTCAAAGTCCCTAATTTTTTTTGGCTCAATTTAGGATGTAAATAAGTTGAGCTAAGTTAAAACCAGTGAGACTCAACTCACTCAAATTTTACTTAACTCATATCTGATTTGAGTTAATTTTCTCAGTTAAATCTCAACACACACATGAACAATGAGCAGTTCTACTCAGTTAATTTGTAAACTAATATAAATTAAAATCTTGTGCCATAAAATATAATTCAATATTCATGCATAACAATTCCAATGACATATAATATTAATATAATATTACATTTACAGCACCAAGAAGACATATAAAATATTATAGCGAAATTGTTGATCTTTAGTATTTGGTAATAATAAATATTAGAAATTTTCAAATTAAAACATTCGATGATGATTACCAAGACGTTTTTCTCGGATAAGAATAGAGAACTCATCTAAGAAAACTTGGACTTAGTACAATGTTAAGAAGATTATTAGAAGATTTTAGATTTTTTTTATTTCTTATGGTCGTTGTTGCTGGAGAATTGGGTTTCTTTAAAAGAATTAAATATGTATTTAAAATGTTGTTGTGAGGATATTTTTGAGCCAATATATTTATATGTTACACCCCTCAGCTTTGAATGTTTTTTAGATTATCACGAAGTGGGTTGCGCAAGCTCTGCGGTGATATATAACATGTGAGAAAACCAATTCTTGGTGTGAATGATAAATTGGTATAAAATAAGGTGATTGAAATATGGTAAATGAGTGTTAAATCCACACTCCACATGCGATTCTTATGGAAGTGAAAAGCACTTTATAAGGAAAAATGGTTCACATGGGTTTAAAATATCTTACCAATATTATGCCCCATGTGAGAACCGCGCGCAGGGGGTGCAAATGGAAGACCTGTCGATACCAAATTAGCTCGAACTTGTGTGCAGGCGCTACATGCGTACATGAATGTCGGACTAAAACTTGCGGGCCTGATAAGCCTATTGCTACTGGTATGATTTTTGGTCTTCCAAACTGTTGCGATAATACAGAAAGTCTATATCAGATTTATTGCAGGAGTCTACATTCAAAGATTTAATTTTATCTCTGCCTGTTTACATTAAGAGTATTAAATCTTTGGCTGTTTACATTCTGTTTTCAGCCTATAAAAGACACATTTGCCTTACAGAAAAAATACACTCGAAATTCTCTCTTCCTCTTACATATCCTGCCTTCTTACTGCATATTTTTATAAATCATTCTGTCCAAAAGAGTTCTACTGTTATACATAGATTCGAAGGGACTGTTTCTGCTGTTTCAAAGAAATAGTGAGATTGAGCGTTGTACCTTGGGAGTTCAGTGTTCAAGAGGCCTGAAGCTGTCAAAAGGTGGGACATATTGAACTTAGGGGGAAGTGGTAACACTGTTGTCTTGTCCAGGAATTATATCCGGGAAATTGGTTTGGAATTCTCTACCCAACAGTGGTTATTTTATTAATTAACTACTATTGTTTATTTATCTAACAGCTGTTATGTTGTTTGTCTTATAGCTGTTATTGTGTTATCTTTATTTGGTTGTTAGTTTATTAACAGTGGTTTTATTTATCTCTAACAACTGTTATTTACTTGGCTAAGCAGTTGTTATTTTTCCTATCTCTAACAAATGTTATTCTGTGACTTCTAATTTTGTTAATTTCTATTAATAACCGTTAAAATTGTAGCTAATAGTGGTTATACTTTATTTTAACTATTATTATTTTCTAGCAGACCAGAAAAAAATTTTAACAGTCTTAAGTTCAATATCTTTTATTTATGTGATATTTTTTCTGGTACGATCTCTATTAATTAATTACTTATTTTGTTTATATTTTTTATAATTGAGAAATGAAAACTGTTGAGATCCAATCTACTGCAACAGAAATTGGATATGGTTCCGGAAATGTTCCGGCGAACGCTATTCCAACTACTGTGGTTCCCCCTTTCGGGAATTAGACAGGCGGTACTGAGATCGTCTTTCCACCATTTGTGGCTGCCATGCCAAACCGTCCAATTCAGTTTGGTTAGTTTGACAAACCCGAGAAGTTTAAGGGTGACAACAACTTTAAATTGTGGAAGAAAAGGAGTATGTTTTCCCCTACCACTCAACATTTGATTTTGTTTATCACTGAGGATAAACTTGTGGAGGACATAAATGATCTTGAATCTGAAAGCACGGTACGAGCGTGGCTAAGTGGAGACTACCTCTGTCGCCATAGTATATTAATGAATCTATATGATTCCCTTTATCAGTTGTACTAGGAAAAAAAGACAGCAAAAGAATTATGGGAATCTCTACTGAAAAAAATATATTGTGGAGATACGGGGTCCAAAAAGTTTATAGCCTCTCGGTTCCATGATTTCAGAATGGTGGATGGAAAGTCTGTTCTTAAACAGAGTGAAGAGCTTTAAAATATCTATCATGATATTGCCGCTAAGGTTAGGTCTGTATCCCGTCCATCCCCGCCCATACCCCCAATTATTGGGGACTTAATGGGTTATGCTATTGTTGTTGTTGTTGTATATTGCCGCTGAGGGCATGGGGATCAACGACTCTTTACAAGTGGCATTGTTGATTGAGAAGCTCCCTCATTCTTAGGATGATTTCAAGCATTACCTGAAACACAAGAAGAAGGAAATGACTCTGGAAGATCTGATGTTAAAACTGATGATTGAACAGGACTCAAGAAAGATGAGTAAGAAGTCTAGTAGCTCTGTTGCTAAGGCAAATGTAGTTGAGACAGAAAACTCAAGGGCTAAAGCTAATAGAAAGCGTCCAAATGAGTCAAATGTTTTAAACTCCAAGTTTAATGGAACCTGTTATGTGTGTGGTAAACCTAAAGCCGTAATCGACTTACGGTAAACAATAAGAACAAGAGAAACCTTGGTACTGGGAATAAGAACCGGAATAAGAAGGCTGGCCAAGCCAATGTGGTAGAAGATGGAAGGCTGAGCTCTAGAATTGAAGACATGCATTTGGTAGCTGTCGTTTCAGAGGTTAACTTGGTTGGTGGAAACCAAAACGAGTGGTTTGTTGATACAGGAGCCACTCGTCATATATGTGTAAACAAGTGGATGTTCAAAACATACCAACATGTTGATGATGAACTCTGCGGTCTCCAAAGTAGAAGAAAATGGTAACATTGTCCTTAAAATGACATTTGGAAAGGAGCTAACTCTGACAGAAGTGTTCCATGTGCTAGAGATCCAAAAAAACCTAATTTTGAGAACGGTGCTGAACAACAAAGGCTTTAGACTTGTTTTTTTGGCAAACAAGTTTATACTGGCCAAGAGTGGTGCCTTTGTAGGAAAAGGTTATTTAGCTGGTAATTTATTCAAAATGAATGTAATGACAGTACTACCAGGTACTGAGCCAATTGGCGCTAATGTAACTGAGGCTTCCTCTAGCTCAAATGGGAAAATTGCCCAAGAGGCTAATAAAGATGTTAAATTTGCTTATTCTACTGAGTCTTTTAATTTATAGCATGATAGACTAGGTCATGTAATTATTAAAAGTATACAGAAGTTAATTTCATTAAACTTACTTCCCAAATTTAACATTGATAAAAATTACAAGCGTGAGACTTGTATTGAGGCAAATCTAGCTAAATCCTCTTTCCATTCAATTGAAAGAAATTCAGAACCGTTAGACTTAATTCACACTGATGTATGTGATTTAAAATATGTGCAATCAAGAGGCGGTAAAAGTTACTTCATCACTTTTATCGACGATTGCACAAGATTTTGCTATGTTTACTTAATGAGAAGTAAAGACGAAGTAATAACTATGTTTAGCCACTATAAAGCAGAAGTTGAAAATCAAATTGTTAAGAAAATTAAAAGGCTAAGAATTGATAGAGGTGGAGAATATGAATCTCCATTTGCACAGCTGTGTGCTGAAAGTGGCATCATTCATCAAACTACTACGCCTTATACTCCAGAACAAAATAGAATAGCAAAGCTAAAAAACAGAACTCTTAAAGAGATGATGAATGCAATGCTAATAAGTTCTGCCTCACCTCAGAATTTATGGGGGGGAAGCTTTGCTTTCCGCAAATCACATCCTAAACAGACTACTTCATAAGAGACTAGATAAAATCCCTTATTAATTATGGAAAGGTAACACACCTTTTTACAGATTCTTAGTACATAAATCAGATAACTCTGAAGTGCACGTAAATACAATTATTGAGGCTAGAGATGGTTACTTTTTTTAAGGAATTTTTCTTTATATTAAGACTCTAAAAATAATCAAGTTGAGAGGATTGCGGGGGGAAAAACTTCGAGAGGAAGTTGAAGAACCCTGACGTAGCAAAAGAGATAGAAGGGAAAAGTCATTTGGTTCAGATTTCCTAATTTTTTTTGGTTAGAAAATGATCCATTGACTTATAGAGAAACAATTACTTCTCCAGATTTTGATCTATGGAAAGAAGCAATTGATAGTGAAATAACTTCAATTCTTCAAAACCATACATGGGAGCTTGTAGAACTTCCACCGGGTTGTAAAACGTTAGGTCATAAATGGATCTTTAAAAGAAAGATGAGACCTGCTGGTACAATTGACAAGTACAAGGCGAGACTTGTAATTAAAGGATACAGACAAACTGAGGGTGTCTATTATTTTGCCACTTATGCCCCTGTATCTAGAAAAACATCAATCAGGCTAATTATTGCCTTTGCAACCATGTTTGATTTGGAGATCCATCAAATGGATGTGAAAACATCTTTCCTTAATGGGGAACTGGAAGAAGAAATATACATTGAACAACCTGATTGATATGTTGTTCCAGGCCAAGAAAATAAGGTGTGTATACTTGTTAAATCTCTGTATGGATTAAAACAAGCACCTAAACAATGTCATGAGAAATTTGATAGTGTAACGTTATCAATTGGTTTTCAAATAAACCAGAGTGATAAATGTGTCTACGTGTAAGGAAGCAAAGATGACTATGTAATAGTCTGTCTCTACGTAGATGACATGATAATTATTGGTAACAAGGAAAATATTAAAGTTACCAACAAATTGTTGTTGCAAAACTTCAATATGAAGGATATGAGACATGCTGATGTAATACTTGGAATGAAGATTACCAAAACATCAGATGATTATTCACTTTCTCAAAGTCATTATGTTGAAAAAATATTAGACAAATTTGATAAATGAAGTGATTTAATTGCGAGAACACCTATGGATGTAGGTGCTAATCTCCGCAAGAATCGCGGAGAATGTGTGCGACAACTTGAATATTCTAGAATAATAGGCAGTATAATGTATCTCATGGACTGTAGTAGACCAGATATTGCAAACTCCGTCAACAGACTGGCGAGGTATACAAGTAATCTCAATTATGAGCACTGGAACACGATAGTTAGAGTGCTTAGATATCTAAGGTAAACTGCTAACTATGAATTATTTTATACTAGATACCCAGCTGTATTTGAAGGGTACACTGATGCAAATTGGATAGCAGATTCCAAAAATATAAAATCCACAAGCGGATACATTTTTGTAATAGGAGGTGCAGCGGTTTCATGGAAATCATGCAAACAAACTTGTATTGCGAGATCAACTATGGAATCAGAATTCATAGCTATGGATCTAGCAGGCGAATGGCCGAATGGTTACGTGGGTTTTTGGAAGATGTTCCAATATTTTAAAAACCTATGCCACCGATTAGCTTACATTGTGATAGTATGTCAGCTATTGGTAGAGCAAGGAATATCGTGTATAATGGGAAGTCTAGACATATACGTCGTAGACATAAATCAGTAAAGAAGCTTTTGAAAACCGGTATTATAGCTTTGGATTTTGTGAGATCCAAAGAAAATATAGCGGACCCATTGACAAAAAGGTCTAACGAGAGATCTTGTTGAGATTTCATCGAGGGGAATGGGGTTGAAGCCCGTAAAATTGATTACCACTCATGATGGCAACCATACCTGAATTGTAAAGCCCAATTTGCAAGTTCAAATGGACAATCGAATTGTGTGTGTGTGGGGGGGGGTGGGGGAGTCGAACAAAGCACTAGGGAAAAAGAGTTCCCAACTTATTCCTAAGGTGAAAGAGTGATAGACCTGTCCATTGGAGGAAAACAAAAGTTTTCAATGATCCTTATACGTATCACGTGAAGTATGACAAGATACTTCTTATAAGAGATCACATATATCGAATATGAAGGGGCCACTTCTACGAGATGACTTCAGGGCTAAATCTCTAGAGCATTTGATGAACATTTCCAAGGTAGTCCAGGGCCGAAATGGACAACAATGAAAGAATCGATTAACAGTATAGAGAAATCGTTGTGTGAGTATCGTTGTCTTGGTACACACAAAACGCTGAACAGTTCAAGGCATCACGTCCACTGAGTAGCAAGTGTATCCGATGGTATTTCATTAGGGAAGGTTCAAGGCTAACAACTACCAATCCTGATGCAACGAATTCTCGCCGAACTCTTGCATTGCATCTCATTGCATTTTAAAGGATTTTTCATTCATGTGGGGGATAACTGTTAGAGATTTTTCTGGTTTGCTAGAAAATAATAATAGTCAAAATAAAGTATAACCACTATTAGCTACAATTTTAACGGCTGTTAATAAAAATTTACAAAATTAGAAGTCACATAATAACATTTGTTAGAGATAGAAAAAATAACAATTGTTTAGCCAAGTAAATAACAGTTGTTAGAGATAAATAAAATCACTGTTAATAAACTAACAACCAAATAAAGATAACACAATAACAGCTATAAGACAAACAACATAACAACTGTTAGATAAATAAACAACAATAGTTAATTAATAAAATAACCACTGTTGGGTAGAGAATTCCAAACCAGTTTCCTGGACGAGACAGCAGTGTTACCACTTCCCCTTAAGTACAATATGTCCCGCCTTTTGACAGCTTCAGGCCTCTTGAACACTGAACTCCCAAGGTACAACGCCCAATCTCACTATTTCTTTGAAGCAGAATAAGCAGTCCCTTCGAATCTATGTATAACAGTAGAACTCTTTTGGACAAAATGATTTATAAAAATATGCAATAAGAAGGCAGAATATGCAAGAGGAAGGGAAAATTTCGAGTGTCTTTTTTCTGTAAGGAAAATGTGCCTTTTATAGGCTGAAAACATAATGTAAAAAGCCAGAGATTTAATACTCTGAATGTAAACTTTATGTATTATCCCAACAGTTTGGAAAAACAAAAATCATACCAATAGCAAACGTAAGTTGATGTATCGACAGGTCTTCCCTTTGCAATCCCCTGCGCGCGGTTCTCACATGAGGCATAATATTGGTAGACATTTTAAATCCATGTGAACCATTTTTCCTTATAAAGTGTTTTTCACTTCCATAAGAATCCCACGTGGGATGTGAGTTTAACACTCATTTACCATATTTCAACCACCCCATTTTATACCAATTTATCATTCACAATAAGAATTGGTTTTCTCACATATTATATATCATCGTGAAGCTTGCGCAACCCACTTCGTGATAATCTCAATAACATTCAAAACCGAGCGGTGTAACATATAAATATATTGGCTAAAAAATGTTCTCACTACATTTTAAATATAGATTTAATTCTTTTAAAGAAACCCAATTCTCCAACAGTTATCTTCGACTTAAGTATTTTTATTTACATTTTTATATTTTTTTGCTCATCCAAATATATATATATATATATATATATATATATATATATATATATATATATATATATATATAGCTAATGAGCTAAACGAGTCAAATTTAAGTTTGACTAATATTTTAGATGAACAAAAAATATTTGCTCATGCATCACTAATTTGGCTCGTGAGTTGAGTTCATCCAGTTAAATATTGATGAAAGCTACTCACGAGTCGAAAAAACCCAGTTTGACTCCTAGGCTCAAAAAAACAATCTAACTATTTTCGTAATATACATGAATTTTGAACTGAACAATTAATATGAGACGAATGGAGTATTATTATTATTATTATTATTTTCTAAATAAGAATGAAATACTATGAAGACTTTTACATTATTTTACCTTTTGACCTCTGAAATAAATACTTGAGTTGACATAATTTATTTATATGCATGGAAGTTAATTTTGAAACAAATAATTTAAATAGAGAGTATTACAAATAATAAAAATAATTTTTTTTGGCTATAATCCACACCAGGCCAGCATAGGATCCAATTGTTGACCAATTTAAGAATTTTGAGTTAGAGTTTGACTGTTTGATAAAAAGAGAAGAGAAAGAGCAAAGATCTTCACAGCACTGACTTTAATGATTCCTTGTCTCTAACATCTTTTGTCGTTTTACTACAATCTTTTCCACCAAAGTCGTGCCTTTTTAGGAAAGAGCACAGATCTTCACAGACGTTTGCTCGAGTACGGAACGGGTAATTTTGCACGTGTGAAATTTTTTTAGTACGTTAAATTAAAATTTTAACGGTTAAAATTAATTTAAAACGAACACATGTTGTGAATCTCAGCACACCTGTTCTGAGATGTCATTTTGTACTGAAGAAAATTGTTCCACATAGGATCCAGAATGATTTTCACAGCTCGATAGGACTATAATGCAGTACTAACAATTGTTTTGCACATAGTAAGAAAAAAAATTATTATATTTTTTTTTGAAAAATCTAAAAGATATTAGAATTATTTTCCTAAATTTGAACTGTCGTATATTTTTCTCGCGTTCTGTAACTGCGAAATTCCATATATTCCACACCATTATCGAATCGAGTCAATAGCATTCTCGTAAGGACATGTGGAGTCGTCGAATCACATGTCTTTTAGTAAGAAACTGCCTAGGTACCAACAACTGACATAAGGATTGAACCCTGAGTGTATTTAGAGACTATCTCAAATCTTCAAAATTTACTTACAATCAATTCAGCTTTTAAAAAATTCAATACGAAGTCTCAATATTAAAATGTTTTAGGTGCAAGTCTAAGTGAATACAACCCCTGTGAAGGAAGGACCTTACCACCAGGCCAACCTGATTCCCATACCCATGCGACACAAGTATCCAGACATGGGGCACATTGTGTCCTAATTCCCGTTACATTTTTGAATTTCAAATACCCAACCAACGGCTCATTAGACAACAAATCCCCAAACACCCCCCAACTACCCCCTAAAACCAAGACATTTCTTCTTTCTCTGATCACTTCCATTAATGCCTCTCTGTTTAGTTTTACCATCACTACTAGTAGTTCTTTAAACCCCTTCTCATCTCTCTCTCTCCGAGGCTTTTATGGTTTTTGCTTTTACTTTTTTAGCAAAAAAAAATAGTTGTTTGAATTTGCTTTTTTTTTTTTGGGTGAAGAACTGTGAATTAAGCTGTTTTGTGATTTTGGGATATTGAAAAATCAAATCTTTGAGGTTGAGAAGAATTCAGAAGCTGAAATTTTGAAAAAAAAATCAATTAGTTCAAAACCCCCAAAAATGGGTGCTTCTGGAAAATGGGTTAAATCTCTAATAGGACTCAAGAAATCTGAAAAAGATGACCATGTAAAGCTCAAATCCTTTCCAAAGTTTCTCCCTTTTTTTTTTTGTTTTTTCCTTTTCATTTGACCAAATCGCTGTATACTTGGATTGAGTCTACTCTGAGATAGCTCTTGTTAAAATTCAACTGAGGTCGAAACTCTCTTTGCATTGGGTTTTAAAAGACTGACACCAGAAATCTCAGACTATACTCAATCCAATTAAACCTTAAAGATGTATTCTCTCTTATGTTTGCTTTTCATTTGACCAAATCGTTGTGTACTTGGATTGGGTCTAGTATGAGCTCGCTCTTATTTCGAAATCAACCAAGGCCTAAACTCTTTTTACACTGAGTTTTAAAAGACTGACATCAGAAATCTCAAACTAGACTCAATCCAATCGAACGTTAAAGATGTTATGTTTGCTCTTTTTTTTTTTTTTTTGAATGGAATTTTCTTTTCTTTTTTTTTTTTGTAGGAGAAGGTGGGGACAAAGAGCAAGAAATGGAGGGCATGGAGAAGTTCATCAGGAGATGTAGTAGGAGGAGGGTCCTCATGGAAAGGTTTCAAAGGGAATCCAAGGGGTTTTGCTGTCTCAGAATGCTCTGATTTTTCTTCATCCGTAAACAATGATGCTTATACTGCAGCTGTTGCAACTGTTGTTAGAGCTCCTCCCAAAGATTTCAAGGCTGTAAGAAATCAATGGGCTGCAATAAGGATCCAAACTGCTTTTCGTGGATTCTTGGTAATTTTTTTTCATATTTTCTCTCATTTTCGTCTATCAATTGTAGGATTAGGTAATATTGAGGTTGTAAGAGGCCGCGGAGTTCGAGGAAGACTTGAAGGAAGTGATAAAAATATGATATTAATTTGTTAGATTTAGATGAGAGTTCTGTTTTTTATCGAGAGAAATGGAGAGAATGCATACATGTAGATGACTTTGCGGAATTCTTTCTTTGGTTCATTTAGCCGTCCCCAATATTTTGGGATTAAGGCTGGTGTTGTAACTGTTTGTACTGAGGCCTGAGAGAACTGTTAACAATGGAAAGTAAGTAGTTGTTAGTAGTCTCGAAATTTTTTGCATGACGTATTCAATGTCCAGATTGATAAATTGGTTAGATCGTTTGCTAACACGATCTTCTGAGATTCATCCCTTTGTCGTTTTGATTCGTGAGAAAAATATAAAAAGATTGATAAATTAGTCATTTCTGATAGATACCTCACAAGGGATAAAATTAAGTCAAGAAAGAATTGATGTGTTCTTAACTTCAATATACAAATTACTACATCATTATGTTTTGAGTAGCAGTAGATATGATACTTGATGAGGATTTTGATGTAGGCGAGGCGAGCCTTAAGGGCATTGAAAGGGCTGGTGAGGCTACAAGCTTTAGTTCGTGGCCGGCAGGTTCGCAAGCAAGCTGCTGTAACCCTTAGGTGCATGCAGGCTCTTGTTAGGGTCCAGGCCAGGGTTAGAGCCCGTCGTGTTAGAATGTCGATAGAAGGACAGGCTGTGCAGAAGCTATTGGATGAATGTCGGACCAAGGATGACGAATTGAAGGAAGCTGAGGTAGATTTTTTTTCCCTTATAGTTCATTACTTTTGTATCTTGTCATTGATTTTCATTACCATTTTGAGGTCATTTTCAGGAAGGGTGGTGTGATGGGCGAGGAACGCTCGACGAGGTTAAGACAAAGATACAAATGAGGCAAGAAGGTGCCATGAAGAGAGAAAGGGCACTTGCATATGCTCTTTCTAAGAAGGTATCAATAAGTTTATTCTTTCGATTTGATTTGATTTGCGAGAGTGAGGAATACGGCTAAATTCTTCACTTTTTCTTTCAGCACTTGAAGTCTACACAAACATTTGATTCGCGAACAAATGTCTCGGTTCCTTCTCTGAAAAGCAAAGAATTTGACAAGAATAGCTCGGGATGGAGTTGGTTAGAACGATGGATGGCAGCAAAACCATGGGAAAATAGACTAATGGAGCAAGCCAATTGTGATTTAGAGAAGACTCCACCACAATCTAAGACCTGCACGGCTTCGATAAAAGGCAATAGATCATCGAAGTTGTCTGAAACAAGCACGGTTAAGGTAAGAAAGAACAATATGACAACCAGAGTTTCAGCAAAGCCGCCTTTAGCTGTCCCTGCTACTCGTTCATCTTCAAGCCCGAGTTCTGAATTTAGACATTATGATGAGAGCTCAGCTTCATCTTCAATCTGCACATCCGGGACTCCTATATCTGGAAACACGCCATTGACATCGGACAGGACTGAAGACAGTAGCAACAATCGTATGCCAAGTTATATGAACCTCACTGAGTCGACTAAAGCCAAATATAGAATTCAAAAGATTCAAAGACAGTCTATGGACGAGTTTCAATTTCTCAAGAAGTCAGGGTCATTTTCTAATGGCGATTCTAAAAGCAGTGCCGGTTCTGATCCATCTTCAGTGAACCGTTCAAGGCCTCTTTGCCTGCCTACTCGAATGGATAAGTTCTCCATGAACTTGCGAGAAAGAGATGATTATATGTGCGAGTACTGAGTCGGAAGGAATTGGAACCATGATCATCTCGTTAGTGAGCGTACAACAGCTTGTTGTTCTTATATGTAAAGCTTAATCCAAGTAGTTAAGCTGTAAAACTCATTATGATCAGATGGCGAAATCCTTTGTTATATATTCTGGTTTTTTTCACATTCAGAAGTTCGTAGGAGGATCTAATGCAGAACCTCGAGGGAGATCCCCCTCTTCCCGGTAGAAATAAGAAAGGTTCCATATCTCATAGTAATAGTAATAGAGAAAACAAAAGGCATCTTACTAAAATACTAGTAGTTCCAAACTGCAAATTCTTCGCTTTCTTATTGGTCGCGCAGGGCCAAGGAAACCGGAAAGTTTACTTCATTTCAAGAACGTTTGATGGCTCTTACCTTGACGCCGTGCTTGAAATTGAGAACTATGCCATAATCAAATTCCAAAGGTGTTTCCATGGTTGAGGAGTGACGGAATATATACTTCCTATACAAATGAATTAACGAAAGTTTAAGTTCTTGCAAGGAGAATTTCTGCCCTATGCACGCTCGAGGACCTATTCCAAAAGGAATGTTCGCATAAGGATGCCTTCGCTTTTCTTCTTCACAATTCGGATCAAACCTCTCAGGTCTAAACTTTTCCGGTTCAGGGAAATTCTTCGCGTCTTTAGCTAGAACTCCAAGAGCTAACCATACCCATGTACCCTGCATCATATATAAGGGGAACCAATTACCACCTTTTTTATATTTATGAAAGTATCGTATTTTATTTTTTTCCCGGCATATTCTTCGGAAATGGAAACGAGAAATGCACCTTTGGAAGAATGTAACCTCCTATCTCTACTGTGGTTGATGCTTCTCTTGCAACTAATGGCGAAACTGTATAAAATCTCATTGCCTCTTTGATCACCTGCGCGTTAAATAATAAGAGATCAATCGATTATTACCTTATATGCTAGATGCTAAAATTTAATCAGGGCAACGCTAAAAATACAACATTTTACTAATAAACTGCATCAAAATTAAAGCTTGGCTTATTACCTGATCAATATATGGAAATTTACGTTGAAGATCATAAGCAGTTGGAATCTGATCACGAGGACCAAACTCGTCAATTTCTTCGATCATCTTTTTTTCGACATCTGGATGTCCGGAAACAAGATAGATGATAGAAGACAATGTAAATGAAGTCGTAGCTGATCCAGCCAGCAAATGCTCATAAGTTACAGCACTAATATAATCCGGGGTAAACACTTTCTTTGCTGCCGTCTCTGACTCTCTTGCGCGCAATATAAGCGACAAGAAATCCTTTGATTCGCGATCTTTTTCATCCATTCTCTTAACAACAATCTCATCTAGTCTCCGACTCAAATCTTGGTTCGTTTTCTCAACTCTCCTGTCCATTGTCCCTGGAATCCTCTTAAGTATCTGTCGAAAAGGTTCCTGTAAAATGGGAACGAGTAATCCTAATATAATCGATAAGGATCCCGATAAGTCCATCTTAAGCTGTGTTGTGGAATATATGTGTTGGTTAATGAAATCTTGGGCTTCATTACTATCATCTTGCTTAAGGCCAATGTTATTATTTCCATATTGGGGCTTGGAAAGGCCAAAGTCTACTCCAAATGCAGCTTGGCCAATAACATCAGTGGCCAATTTAAGGGAGAGATCAGAGAATGTAATGTCTTCCTGGAATTCAAGATTTTGAGTCGAAGATTCTATGAATGATTGCATTGTTGGTACTAACTTGGCTAGGTGAGACGGCTGATAGACCGATAGTATCGTGTTTCTCATGGTTGACCATCTTGAATCTCTATAAAAACGATACGGTTAGGAAACAGCGATTAAACTAGAGAAAAATAAAATAGACAACACAAGGGGCAGAGGGGCGAGCTTCCTTAGTTCGAGAAACTCGAGCTAATTAGGGAAACTAATCTATACCCTAGGCTACCGCAATAGGGGGAAATGGGGAATGAGGCGACTCGGTTGATCTTCAGCCAGCCCCAGTAGTTTATGACCTTTTAGGTTGTAACAATTTGAGAGAGGGAGGTGGGGCCAGACTCAACGGAGCCACCCCACCCCTTAGTTATTACCTCCACCACAAAACATCCCCTTTCGAGTCGAGCAAACTCAAAAGTTGGGCCGGAATACAATTCTGATCAAACTACATTAATCCAAGACAACTTAACAACAAAAGCATAATCTTGATAGCATTTATAGATAGTTTGCGTATAAGAACCGCTTAAATAAAAGTTTACAGATAGAAAGAGAAACGTATAACACACATTGATCAAAGGCAATGGAAATAGCACCTAGTGAAAAAGAGGCCTTTCTGATGAAGAGGGGAAGCAGCAATAGGAGATGGAATACTTCTATTACTAAAGTATTTGAACTTTTTTATCCCAACTTCCCTGCAAAGCTCTGCATCTGCTATGATTACCAGTGGTTGTCTTCCCATATGAAACCTACTCCACAAAAATTATAAGATCCCAAATTAGCATGAAATCAAGATCAAAATCAGATCATGCTATCAGGGGCGGATCCAACAATTGCATGTGCCGGGGGTGAAAAATCTAATTTTTTTTGGGCGAAATATTTTTTTACACTATAGTAAGAGAGTCTTTTAAAAACGTTGGGGCCGATCGCTCCCTCCCTCTCACCCCTAGATCCACCACTGATCCACCTTAGTCTAGCAATACCCACGAATATCTACTTAAGAACCGTTCTCAGTATGCCAAAATGAATATATATCCAAGGCGAGCATGGATACCTAGGCTCATGCTTCAATTGATACATTTCTTCAAACATGTGATCAGTAATAGGTCAAGCAGCAATTCCGACTTGAAATAATAGGTCCCGAATTCGACATCCCTTTATTTATTCATTTTAAATGATCAGTAGTAGAAAGCAACTTTGAGACAAAACCCCAGCTGCTAAAGCCAGTGAACTGTTATCCTCAATATCCTCTATTATTTGCAAGAACCCTTTTACATTTTCTTTCAAGAAATGGTCCCACTACTCTATAAAGGAAAACTTTTTTTTTGTCTTCATATAGGAGCATGACATTTTTTTTGTTTTTTTGGCAAGAAATTATCTTTCTTGTTAACACTTTCTGTCTTTTCCTCTGGATTTGGTTTTATTTCTTTTACAGGGACGAAGTTAACAACTCTAACTTAGAGACAAAAAAAACTTTTACATAATTTTGTCGGGCGAGATATAATTTTTCTTATAACTTAGAGACAAAAAAGATGAAGCAGTTTTAAAATTATTGGGGGCAGACGCCCCTCTAGATTCGTCCCTGTGAGCAGGGACGAAGCCAGGAATTTGATGTTGGGGGGCGAAACTGGCAAAAAAATTCCAAAATTCTTGGGGGCGATAATAAAGGCAAAAAAAATTTCTTGGGGGGGCGAAATTGATAAAATTTTCCAAAATTTTTCAAAATACACATAAAATTTTAAAAATAATCGTCTATGCCTGTGAGCAAGAGGTAACTTTACTATGACCATTTCTAAACTTTCAAAATTTTATAAGAGTAAAAATGCAGTTTTTAAATTTTTAGGGGCGGAGGGAAATTCGTCCCTGGAGAGCGAGATGTAATTTTTCTAAATTTTAGAAATTTTATAAGGATAAAAATGTAATTTTCAAATTCTTAGGGACAGGCCTCCCTCTGCCCTCTAGATTCGTCCTTACTAGAGAGAGGGAGGGGGGAATTAGTTACTGTGATTACACCAGGCTAGAATCAGAGATGCAGAATCAAAATACGATGATTGAGTTTGGTTTGAGCTTTGATCTGGTATTAAACTCAAATTCATACATAAACCAGTTTTGATTGAGTTTGAGAATGTAAATCATCTAAAAGTCTGGTTTGAACTTGGGACTGCGATCCAAAATCTCAAACTCAAAGTCAATCCAAATCCAATCACTCTATGATTGAGTTAAGAGTGGGAGTAGTAAGTAATGGGAAGACTGACCTGAAAATAGGGCCATAAGTTTTGGCAAGAAGAGAGAAAAGATCAGGGACCATATTTTGCAAGCAAGGGAAGGTGTCCTACAAGAGGAAGAGCTGGAGGACCAGGCACCTTTCTCACACCCCAGTAAGGCCTATAGAAGTACCCCAAAATCCCAACCAATAAGGCCAATATTGTACATATTATTACTGATATAAATGGAGCCTCAACTAAGAATTCTTCAATTCTTGAACCCAAAGTATCCATTTGTTTTCCCTCTCTCAAAGAGTTCTTGGTCTCCCTCTCATCATTTTATAATAAATTTTATGGGCAGTTTGGCTGTTGGTCTATGTTTCATGGTGAAGAGGAGAGGTGATTGGTGGGCCCCTCTTTACATTTTTCTACTCCATCCGATTCAAAATATAAGTCTTTACGGAGTTTTCACACAAATTAATATACTAATAATAATAATAATAACTAAAGTATCCCTAATTAATACTCTAAATAAAAATAAATTAATATATAAAAATAAATTAATATAGAATTGCATTGTAACTACCCATTTTGACCAAAACGAAAATAGTGAGAAAATGATGTAGAGGTAAATTAGCCAATAAACGCATATTTTTGGTAAAAATATGTATAATTTACAACAAAAAATAACTGTTAAAAAAAACTTATATTTTTAATCGGAGGGAGTAATTTTTTTTTTATTACAAGTAATAGTAATGTCATTTTTTTTATTTACTAAAAAGAGGAGAGGTTGTGGTCCATATTTGTCCACAAGGCTGCTGGCATTGAATATATGAGTGTGAGGAGGAACTTGATCTATTGCGTCAAACCCACCTCATACGTTTCTATTAAAGTGGCATTGATTCTGCGATTAGAGTTGAGTATCGAATTCGAATTTTTTCATTACATCATTTGTTTTCGTTTTAAAACAACAACCAAGCCTTAATCCCAACAGATTGGAGTCGGCTATATGAACCAAAGTAAAAATCACGTAAGGTCATCCACATGGATGCAATCTCTCCATTTCTTTCGATCCCAAACCCAACTCTCATCTAGTTCTAGCAGATTCATATCCCCTTTTATCACCTCCATCCAAGTCTTCCTCGGTCTCCCTCTACCTCTAAAAAAAATTAGAACCCAAAAATCCGATCTAATTCGGATTCTAATTTAAAATTACTGAATTGGCGAATTCGGAATTCGATTTTTGCCGAATTGACCAATTTTACAATAAACCTAATTAAACACCAAGACAAATCTAAAATCAACACAAACAATAAATTAAATAATAATAATAATATAAATAAAAAATTCATCACCGTTTGATTCAATCATATTTAAACAGAAAATTAATAGCAAAATCGCCAAAATAATAATTTTTAGGATTTATTTACTTTATATTCATTATATAATAAAATTAATAAATTATTAAAAAAATAAATTCGAATTCAATAATAGTCCAAAATTGTTCCATTTTCGACCAAATCAAATTCAGATGTATTCGAATTAACGAATTCACACTAAGTTATCGAATTGAATTCAAATTTAGCCAGTAATTCAATAAAAAACGGATTTGCTCACCCCTACCTACAATACCTCACCTCACATGAAATATATATAAGAAAGATCATCCTCTGCAACATGTCCTTGTTACAACCTAATAAAATAACATTATTCCTATCTTATCTTTTAATATTATACTTTATTCCGGCAGACCAATATTCTTTTTAATCCTACACAATATTCTTTTTAATCAATCAACCAAAGGAAAGGTGGGGTTCAAAATTGTGCTATTTAGAGATTAGGTGAAAAAATGGAATATGCCCACTTGGACTCATATAAACATATAACCTCTGATTCCTTTGTTTCAAACTTGTCTTACTCAAAGACCATCATCAGCAAAATCTTTTAGTACATTATTATTTAATATACTAATAATATTATTCAACGTGCAATCATATTATTAGTTTATTTCATGGCTTAAACTGATCACATTATTTTAATTGTGATAATTTCATTAGTGTATTAAACAATATAATAAAAGATGTATTAAAATATCCGAAGTTTATTCAATCCTATTCATTTTCGTCTACTCTCTATTGACATAACATTTTTGTTCAATTTGTACGATACAAAAATGCCACATGAGATATGTCCGTAGCTACTAGTTTTTAATTTGAAATATCTATTTAATTAACATATCGTAGCTACTAATTGTCAATTTGAAATATCTATTTAACATAGCAAAAGATAGATTTCAAATAATTAGCCCCAAGTGATACCAAGCCTATAAGTCATGTTTGTGAGTCTGTGGTCACTGGGCATGATGGTATCACTGTCCGTTATTTGAAATTTGCAAGTGCACAACTATAAAAAAATAATAAAGTGATAAGTATAAGATCGTTTTAACGAAAATTATTTATCTAACTAAAAATTATTTTATTTAGAACATAACTTAAACTAAAATAAAGATGAATTAATTACTTAAAACTAATAACGAATGACAAATAAGATAAAGTAAGTATGCGATTTAAAAAAAGATAAAAATATATTAAATGAATAGACTAAGACCGCATAAAATCCTGTGGCCTTCCTAACTTTTGTTTTCTACTCGCTAGAAACCACGCAAGGAAATTGAATATATCTCTAATCAATTTTGCGTTGTGTTGTTATTATTCCTGATACAATTAAATCTAGAACTTCTCAGCCTCTGGAAGAAATTTAAATTTATGCAATAGTTGATCAGAAAATCGCAAGCATTAAGAACAAATAATAACAATTAACCATACTGTCAAGATACATAAATTAATAAAAATCAAATAAATGTATAAAAGTTTCGACTTTCAAATAAGGTATTAGTCTTAAGAAATTTAGTTAAAAATTAACATAAATTAAAATAAAATAAAAAAAGTATCCAGATGACGAAATGATCCCGAACTCCAATCTCGTCTCCTCCATCCTCTGCCCCAAGCCTAGCCGATCCAGGGATGATTTGTCCAGCAGCCGCATGGTCTTCTTATATAGGCAGATGAATGCTCTACTTGAATTGGGTTTTGGTTTTGGTTTGGTTTTGAGTTTTGGCGGGAGAAATTCAAATTCAATTTTTTTTTTTCAAATAATCGTTCAACTCCAAATTTTGGCCTCTAAAATTGGCGAGAGAAATTCAAATTCCAAATTTTTGAGGCCAAAATTTGGAATTGAACGATTATTTGAAGAAAAAAAAAAATTGAATTTGAATTTCTCCCGTCAATTTTTTAACTTCTCCCGCCAAAAATCAAACTCAAACCCAAATTAAAATCCAATCCAAATTGAGCCGAAGAGTAGGCAGATGAAGACATTAAATTCAATTCCGATTTGAGTAGGAATAGGGAATTGTTCTGTATAACTTGCACCTTTTACTTTGTAGCCAATTCCATAAAGGAATAAACTTCCAGCATATTAGGTAAAGTGGGCCCTTTTGGCTTTTGATTTCTCTTAAAACAATTGACTATTCTTACTTCAATTCCAGTTAGATTCTTCTAATTTGGTAATATATTAATTTTTAAATTTTATTTTTTTTTCCAATTCAACTTTTGGTACGTAAAAAATTTGCATATCTTCAATCTTCTATTCCAAGTTAGACTAGGTGACATTTTAGCACATTCCAAATATTATTATTTTTTTCCTTTGATGTCCAAAATACATTTTAACCTGTATCAAATATTAAAAAATGAGTGATTAATTCAAATAAAATCCGCAACAACATTTTTAGACATATTCACTAATTTAACATATTTTCTCTCTCAATTAAGTTCAATCCAAATAGGAAAACAATCCAAAATATTGGTAACGTATGCCAGATACCAGTCCGGCTCCAGTGCGGAACCCCCAAAGTTCCGCACCTACGGAACCATCCTAGCCGTCGGATGCAATTTTGAACGGTCCAAATCTGGAGAGAGAAAAGTTGCGGCTGACAATAAAAAATAAAAAAATAAATTTTTTATATAATAAAAGGGTACATATGTAATTTTACAAATAAATGATTGGATTACCGAGGAGGAGAGAGAAAAGTTGCGGCTGAACAAAAACACATGTTCTTCTTTAGAGAACACATGTTTTTGGTTAGAAAACACATGTTCTCTAACCAAAAACATGTGTTCTCTAAAAAGAAGAACATGTGTTTTTGTTGACCGCAACTTTTCTCTCTCTCTCCAGAACTAAAAAGTAACACGCAACCAGTCACATCGATTGGGTTACAGGGGAGAGAGAAAAGTTGCGGGTGAACAAAACACATGTTCTTGGTTAGAGAACACATGTTTTTGGTTAGAGAACATGTGTTTTCTAACAAAAAACATGTGTTCTCTAAAGAAGAATATGTGTTTTTGTTCAGCCGCAACTTTTCTCTCTCCTCGGGAACAAAAAGTAACACGCAAAGTTTATCCCTAAAATATCCCTATTTTGATACAGTCGTTGGATAAAAAAGTATAAAATCCAACGGCTGAGATCGTGGCCCGCACCGTACGGAATTTTGAGGGTCCGCACTGGAGCCACGACGCCAGACACTAGTTGAAGGGGCTCACGGCTCCTATGCGGAACAGGGTTTTGTTCGCATGTGCGGGACAAAATCCTGACCGTCGGATGAGATTATTAACGGTCCAGATCAGGAGAGAGAAAAGTTGCGGCTGATTAAAAAAATAATAAATTTTTTTTTAAGTCTCTCTCCTGATCTAGGCCATTCAAAATCTCATCCGACGGCTCCATTTGTTCCGCACATGCGGAAAAAAATCTGTTCCGCATAGGAACCGGACTGGTTGAAGGGGTTATCAGGGCTATCATTCGCGCTCACACGTTTGCAAACAAGTACATGGGCATTTAACCGGAAAATTTGCGATATGGGCTCAGGGTCCATGTGGACCAATGTGGTCAGATTTGGCCACATCAATGCAGAATGAGGAGAGAGAAGGAAATGCAGTGATGCAGTAAAATCTAGACCGCATGGTCCAGTGGACCGGGTCCATATCAGAATTGTCCCATTTAACCCCATTTATAGTTAAAATCTAAATGTCACTTGCACTAAACTAGCAAAAATTCTAGTAAATACACGATATATTATCGCTCTCGTATAGTTCAAAACATGTGTTGTTCAGTACTGTGTTGAACATATGTCAGCCGTCGATGAAATATATCAATGAACCAAGATCAACTGTCTCTTTAACACATGTTAGGGGAAATCGTAATAGCTGTTATGAATAAGTAATTTTAACCTGTCACATATTCAATCCGACAATTAACATATTCACACACGATATTAAAAAAAATATGTTCAACACCCAACCTGCACAAGTAGTATACTTGTGCAGCTTCTCTTGAGTGGGGTTTAATCTTGAATGTGTTACCTCAGCGTTTGGGAGTTGACCTTCATTTTCCAACTATGAAAGAGATGTATTGGACCAATAACAAGAATTGCTCAAACTATTACAACCAATACTTAAAGGACACATTTCAAGTTTTTGAATATAAATAGTCAAGTCTTTCATTAGATTTTTTCTTAAAAAATGAAGGATAGTATTAGGTAACTAAAATATAGACAATCAATTGTCTATAATTTGGAGTAAAAATATAAAATACCGTGAAATCCTTTATAAAAACAGGAGGTCAAGAGTATTTTATAATTTATTATAACATAAATATGAAAGAATTTAACATATTTTTTTTAAAATTTTAGGGTTAATCATATTTTATAGATAATTATATTCAATAGCCTTGATTATAATGATTACAAGGAAAAAGAAAAAGATACTCCAAAACAATTTCTTGATTATAATGATTACAATTATGGAGGCATTAATCATTTCCCAAAAATGAAAGGTCATTTCATGAAAATTTTCTTTTTTAATGATTACAAGGAAATCAAAGATTATTTAGTCCACTGCACACGATCATGAGGTCGTGGGTTCCATATCCTACCCAATGCAATGAGGCAAACTTTAATTGTCTCTCTTTCTAGGGCTATCTTCTCCTCTTGTGAGACGCTCTTCTCTCACCTTATGGGGCAACCGGCCATCCGAGCTTCAAAAAAAAATGATTACAAGGAAAAAGAAAAAGAAAAAATATTTTCATCCAACACTTTTAATTATTGCAAGAGAAGAATAATTTCCCATGAATGTATTTTTCACATATTTAGCAATGGAAAAATACCCCTAGCTCCTATGAAAAATAAGTTGTATTGTCACCCAATTGTGAGTGTCTAAGTCGGGTCGCCCATTTAACTAATAAAATAATGAAGAAGGTGCTCTTGACAAGGAGGATCTCTATATTTTGAGAAGATGAATAAAATTCACATTTTCTAGGAATTTTACTTAAAACTATAATAAAATGGTAAAATAATACGTCCTCTTCCTACATAGTAACTTTTTATTTATAGTTCTTAATAAAATCAAATAAGAAATCCATACCAAATCCCCCGTATTACAAGATAGCTTTCAAAAATCTGCTATTTTTACTCAAAATATTTTAAGATTTTTAATTCTAACCAAATTTGTTTATTTACAACAATTCTACCTATAAATTATTTTTTAGATAAATAGTTTGACAAATTAATCTAAATATAGTAATTTCAGACAAATTTCATAGGACACGACTTATTTCTCGTCGTTGTTATGATATTTTTGTCTCTTCACTCCATTCTCTAACCTTTTATAGCAAAAAACTTCCTCATATTCAAATTGGTGTAGTGAAGTTGTTATGTTTTTAGAGGAGATAGTGGAGTGGAGGAACAAAAACACTGATAGCTTCGGTGAGAAATATGTTGTCGACTACACCTTTAACCTAAAATCATAATGTTTTTAGTAATTTGTAAACAAAATGTCATCAAGAAATTAGTTGATAGGTAGCTATGTTCTGCATAAAAGTTTTAGTTATAAATAGAAACTCCAAAATAATTTCATGACTTCTATTTGCAACTCGGTAAATTACTAAGTGTAGCTCAATTATCCTTCATTTTTCAAAATTTTTTCTCCCTCTTAATCACATATTCTCTCTTTAGAAATTTAAATTTTTGTCATATTTTTTAAGGTTCGTTGCAATGAGTGGTAGAAGTAACAATTCTAACTTAGCAGATATCGATTATGAGATATGTTTTTCATAAAATTTATTAGAAATTGTTTGACGTGTTATTTCTACTGTTTTATGTAAAAAAAAAAAATGTAATTTTCAATTAGTACGTATTTTTAAGTTAAAAAAGAAGCAAAATCTAGCGCACAGTCATGCGTGTCGTACACAACCCGTGCGCTCAGATCTTCAATTTTGCACCCATGTCTCGCCTTCAGCCACTAGAACAGTGCACGCGCGTCTGTTCTTCGCGGTTGAATTTATTCTTTTTCAGATCTAGGCAACGATTTTCATTCAAATCACACAAATCCATTTTTTTTCTTTATTTTAAGTTACATTATTTTTTTTTTTAATCAAAGGTGCCCTACCCCAGTGGGGCAGGTGCCTCCCCACGACCTTGAGATTGTGAGTTCGATACCCTCCGCCTGCGTGCGGCAGGCTTTAATCTCCTTTTCTAGAGCTATCTACTCCTCGTTTGAGGCAGTTATCCCTTCCTATATGGGACAACCGCCCAATTGGGCTTAAGTTAACACTATTTTTAAGAAATTTGATAAAATTCTTGAACCCGCCATCAGAGCCCGCCCAACCCGTGGGCTAAGGTAGAGTGGACCTCTCTCAGCACTCCCATTAATTTAAAGGGCCTGGCCCTCCTCCCTAATGACCCAATCCACCTCAAGGTTCACAATGAACCCCGTCCACATAAAAAATTTCCTTCTTTTTTTTGCGTAGATAATTTTTTTTTTTGAGGATTTCTCAACTAATTCAGTTGAGATATCTACATGAAAAACTGAGGATGCAATATTTAGCCACTTCCTTGGTGAGTCGAATCTTTGCCTTTGCAATGGACAAGCCCTTTGTGGTCAAATGCGATGCCAGCGAAACTATGCATACTTGTCGACCGATATATAAATATAATAATACGATATGAGGTCGTAATTGAATTGAACTCGTAATTTTACAGTGGATAAATTTTTAGATAAATCTTTTTTATCGTTAGAATCAATATATGAGGATTCCTCGACTAATTTTCGACTAATTTGATTGAAATATCTACGTGAAAAGCCCAGCGTGCAATATTAAGCCAATTTTTGTGCGACTCAAACCGTTGACCTTGCAATGGACATACCTTTGGGGTCAGAGACGATTCCAGTGAAACTATGCACACTTGTCAACCGATATATAATTATGATAATACGACATGAGGTCATTCTCTAGGTGACTTGAACTTGTAATAGACAAACTTTTAGAAATAACAAATTAAGGGGGGTGTATTCAATCCGGATTTTAAAAGATTTTAACTGATTTTCAAAAGTCTATGGATTCTGCCGACTTTATGGATTGTTTTAACTCTATGCAGAGTCTGCGCAAAATCTATCAGATTTTATTAGATTGATTTATCAGGATTTCTTTTGATTTATAAAGTCTATAGATTATTTGAATAGCACCAAAAAATAAAGAAAATACTGATTCAGTGGTGTATTATACATATCCAAAGGTGTTGAATTTCCAAAGTCTAACATATGTTTATCAATCTTTTTTTGGAATTAAATCATTTTGTTAAAAATTTAAAAAGTTTGGCGATAGTCTTTGATTTTTTTTTAGATTACGTAACTGCGGCTTTTTTGATTTATTTGTTCAAGATTTGTATAATTTACTTACTTTTATTTTTTTCTTTGGTTTAATTAAGATATGTTTTGTGATAAGTTTTGTTTGAACTTTTTTTTCTCTTTGATTTTCTCTTTCAGGAAAATAAAATTCATGTTTGAAAAATAGAAATTTGTGGTTAAATAGAGAAGAAATTGTTTGCTTTCTTTAATTTCTATTTGAAGATGATCAAGAAGAAAATTGTTTGGATATTATGACTTCTTTTTGGGAAATAAACATTTCATATTGAGTTTTCTAACGATTTTAAAAAAAATCTCATTTTTTTTGTAGTTTGAAATATTTCTTTGTTTTTCTTATAATTTTATAGAAATGAGATTACTAAAAAAATTGTAATCTAAGATAAAATTATCAAAGACACTTTAATTTTAATATTAATGAGAGAAAATCAAAATCTTAGGAAAAAAGAAGAGATTTCACCATACACATTTAAACCTATGAAATCCATCAAAATCATACCTTTAATGAAATCTACGAGAATCTATAGAGTTTTGAATACCTCTAGATTTTAATGGACTTTTTAAAATCTAAATTGAATACCTCTAGATTTTAATGGACATTTTAAAATCTAAATTGAATACCTCTAGATTTCATTGGACTTTTTAAAATCCAAATTGAATACCTATGGACTTTAAAACTCCTTAAAAATCCTATAGATTCTACATTGAATACACCCCCCTAAGTGCCAGATGATGCTAAATCCACCTGTCAAACCGCCATGTTTTCTTCCAACAAACCAAAAAAAAGGGAAAAAAGAGAGAGGGGGTTTTCCTCCTTGGCCCAACTTTTGAAACCCTAAAATAAAATGGACCAATGGACATATATTTTTCTCCATAAAGAAATATTTTTAGGATAGATTTGGATCATAATAGCCATTGGGCCATGATTAGTTCTCTATTGGACCAATCAATAATTTCTTAGCCCATATATGAATGTGAAATATTTTAGAAGAGACCTTTGGACCTTTATTAGTCTTCTAGTGGATCAATCAGCTTCATAGCCAGATTATTTTTACTTTATCTTACAAGAAAATTGATTTAGTTTATATTTTTAATTAATTAACTATTTTTTTTAAATGAAAACTGATTGATATTAACAGAAATTGAATAAATAATAATACTAGACTATTAATTCTCACCCAAAACAAAATACTAAATTATTAATTACTTTACTTATTCATTTCTTAGAAAAAACTATTTTACTTATAAATATACTACATATTAAAAAAACCATTCCTATACTTTACTTAATCCTAAAAAAAATAAAAAATACTTTACATATAAACGTACTCAAATTTTTTTGAGGCCTTCTTGGACCGCGCGGCCTTAAACGATTGAGCGGTTGCCTAAGAACAACTATGACCCTGACTAAATGTGATACAATGTTGAATATTAAATTAAAACTAACTTTATCCCTCAAAAGGCAGCTCAAATGTGAAGATTGTTTAATTCTTATAAGAGACAAACTTACTAATGTGAAGTCATCAACAATTCAGAGAAGAATCTAGAAGAGGCAGAGGTGGAGACCGCCATTCAAAAAATAATTTGCGTTATTTACTTTTATAAAATATTTAAATTTTTAAAAAATTACTAGCAAAATTACTTGTTGCTCCCACAAAAAAAAAAAAAAACTATTTTACTTATAAATATACTTTAAAAAAAAAAAACCTTCCTATACTTTACTTAATCCTTAATACTTTACATATAAAAGTACTCAATGTTTTTTAGCCTTCTTGGACCGCGTTGCCTTAACCGATCGAGCAGTTATGTAAGGAGAGCTACGACCCTAACTAGATGTGATCCAATAGAATTAATTGTCAGTTTAATCATCAACGTAATTTCGCGCAGCCGATTTCATCTTTTTTATTATTTTTTTTTACTTTTCACATCCCCAAATAACTTTAACCCTCAAAAGATAACTAAAGGAGAAAATTGTTTAATTCTTATAAGACACTTGTCACCAACTAATGCGAAATTCTCAACCATTCAAAGATGAATTTAGAGGAGACAACGGGTGGAGGCTGTCCCTAAAAAAATAGGACATTTATTTGTTTTAAATCAATCGCGAATGTCAAAATTTAATTTTGACGAATGAGATTAAATTATGCACGTACTGAAAAAAGGCATTTCGCATTAGAGCCTTAGCGTATAAGTATTCGAAGAGTGTGATTAGATTTGTGGTTTGTGAAAGAGGTGGAAATATTTTACTCCCGAAATAGCGTCTTGGCTCCTATGCGGAAAGTGGAATGGTCCGTATATGCGGGCCAAGCTGAGGGCCGTTGGATTCATCCAATGGTTGTTTCAAAGTAGGGGTATTTAAGGACTCTTTTTTTCCAGCCGCAACTTTTCTCTCTCATCAAGAACATGTGTTCACGGAAAGAACATGTGTTCACTCATCAAGAACATGCGTTCACATAAACAAGAACATGTGCTCACAGAACAAGAACATCTGTTCATCGAACATGAACAGGTGTTCACCGAACATGAACAGGCGTTCTTGTAGAAATGTACCTTTTTTTACTTTTCAGCCGCAATTTTTCTCTCTTCTCAGTAACCCACCTTTTTGACTTTTCAGCTGCAATTTTTCTCTCTCCTCTAATAAAATTACATATGTACCCTTTTAACCCTCTTTTAAATCATAACCATTGATCCATTTAAAAAATGAAATCAACGGCTCTCAGCGTGTCCCACACGTGCAGATTTTTGGGCGTTCCGCACAGGAACCGGACTGCCGAAATAGTGGAAATTTCACATGATCCAAGAATTCGTACAATAGTTGTTGTACCTACACATCATGTACTTAACTCATACGTGAGCTCACCGGCATCTTCACTTGTACTCACTCTCATGATGTGCTGGCCTCACGTTATGTGATCAGTTCTGTTGTGGACCTGGCCTACCAAGTGGTCATGGATCACTTGATTCACATTCAGCCACATCACAATTTTGATTAAAATAATAAAAATATTCCTCCTTTTGGTGCATTGTTTGAGGCGTTTTTATTGTTTTTTAATCAAAAGAGGGGATGTGGTTGATTGTGGACCAAGTGGTCTATGTCCCCACTTGTAGGCCAGGTCTATATCAGAATTTTTCGGAGTTTAGGGCTCTCGGCTACAATGTGGAAGAAGTGGTGTTCCACGTGTGCAGAAAATTTATTAGTACTCGAATTAAATAATTTGACGTGTGAGATCGCATTTTTTATAATACTTGTTAGAATTTTAAATACGTATTGTAAAAAAGTGATTTCAATCGCCAAATCTTTGATCTGATAGATGACAAGTGTTTCGCATGTATAAATTTTTTTGGATGGATATGTTTTTTTTAAGGGAATGGAGATGATGAGACTAAAATAACCTCACATGTTGGATGTTATCTTCTTGTGGTGATCGGGAGTCCTACGGGTGAAATGAACTGAACCGCCTCGTGAATTTCTTACAATTCGATTTGATATTCGTATCGACGAGTTCAGGTAATGAGTTAAATGAGCAATACATGCGTTAAGATTTTTGACTCATTTAAAATATGAGTCAAGTTTGTGTTAGATAGAGTTCGACTCATCTAACTCATGAGCTGAATGTATATATATATACAAAATAGTCTCACATACCCCTAAAAAAATTATTCGCACATTTTCTCAAGGAAAATAAACAAATAAAACACTCTCAAGGAAAATAAACAAATAAAACACTAGAAATATCTTGGAAGAGTTATTGATTCATATCGAGCTTCTTTTCCCGAAAACAGTTCAAGTATTAATTTGTAGAGGAGATTGACTTCGAGTCATTTATGGTATTAAGAAGAAACTCAAGGTATATTACTAATTGTATTTTATTATTGATGATCATATTATAAGTCACCGTTTTTTTCTAAAATACTTGTAAATAAATGAGTTGAGCTGAAAAACTTAGCTCACAACAAATATGAGCTGAGAAAAATCAACGTGAGCTGAACCTAAACTAGTCTTAATTCAACTCATTTCCACCATAGAGACTAAAACTTCAGATAAGTTACGAGACTTAAAATAACTAACAAACATTTATTAGACAGAATTCAGATTCTAAAAGTAGTTACGAGACTAATTTTTCTATTTTCTCTAAATTTTATTAAAAAAATATTAATTTTTTGTGTGTAAGAAAATATGAATGTCAAATATGAACTCTTCTCTTTTTAATTTGAGATTGCAAGGTATTCCAATGCATTTGGATTCATTTGATGGATTTTCTGTCTGGCAGTTAAAAAAAAAAACTAATTGTTTATAAAAGAAGAAGTGCAATTTAAAAGTGAATTTTTTATTAGGAACTGAATAAAAAATTGTACCATCCTAATATAATTTATTTTTATGAATAAATATAATCTTATATTCATGTTAGACTTTTTGTTTTTAATTAAATATGCGTAACATAGAAATAATGGCACTTTAAGACAAAGAGTTGTTAAGATTGTCTTGGCAGCTTGCCATACGGTTTTTTCAGTACGTGCGAGATTTAATTTCGTTCGTCAAATTAAAATTTGATGGTCAAGATTAATTTGAAATGGACACTTATCCTGATTTTTAACACCTGTTGTATTTTTAAGAATATTTATTCTATTTTTTGTATGTCTAAGACACATATTCTGAGTCGTTTCGTATTAATTGAAAATAGGCATAAGATCCGGACTGGCCA
This sequence comes from Vinca minor, assembly GCA_026122235.1. Taxonomy (NCBI): domain Eukaryota; kingdom Viridiplantae; phylum Streptophyta; class Magnoliopsida; order Gentianales; family Apocynaceae; genus Vinca; species Vinca minor. Next base: position 6,479,546 of record JAOCZM010000142.1, read on the forward strand.
TTACCCATGGCCATTAAATGTGCATCAAATTAAGTACTTGAATCATTATTGTCTTGATCAACTTTTTCCAAACAAATCATCCAACTTGACATTTTTCTTTAGCATTTTCTTGGGCTTTGGAATCTATGTGTGGTATTATTTGATTTGCATAATTCATTTGACAATAAAGAGGTTCTCTCAAAGGCTGATGTTTTGAATGACGACTTATTTTATGATTTGATTTAGTGATTTGACATTGCTTTATTTTTATTTTGTACTCCTTCCTATTCAAAATATGTTTTTTTAGCGATTTACATACAAATTAAAATATTAATCAAAATGATTAAAGTACTACTAATTAATATTTCAAATAACAAAGAAATTAATACAGAATTGTATGTAAACTACGCATTTTGACCAAAATAAATATGGAGAGAAAATAATGTAGGGGTAAATTAGACAATAAATACATAATTTTTATAAAAAGAGTTATATTTTGCAACAAAAAATAACTTTTAAAAAAAAAATTTTGAATTGGAGGGAGTATATCATTACCACATACTCACTCTCCAGTTCGGTACTCATGTGAAATAAGTATTCTTATCTGCAAATACGTAAAAACAATCTGACGTGTATTCAATCATTGAGAAAAGAGTGAATAAACATTCTTCTTTAAATAGTTACTCCATCTATTTCCACTTATCTGCCTTTTAACATATTATTAGTTTCTAATTATTTGTCACTTTATGAAATTAAGAGATTATTAAATGTTTTTTTTTTCAAATTTATCCTTATCTTTTTCATTAATTTAGTTAATAATATAAATATATTGATTGAAGGGTAAAAATGTCTATATATTTTTAAACTAATATATCTCAATTATTTTTTAAAGTCGTGTGCAATATTATGGGATGGAGTATTAAAAAGTAGTGATTGATAGCTAAAGTTAAGTCATGGCAAGAATTTTTTAGGGTTTAATAAAGTTATATAAATAACTTTCACAAAATTAGAGGAAAAATTTAAATTAAAAGACAAAGCATTTATTAATGTTTGAGTTTCCAAACTTTAAATTAAGCCTTATACCTTCTCCATGTTTTAAAAAAAATATGGTGTTTACGGTCCAGATCCTAAACTCAATTGTCTTTATCAAACGGTCTGATTTTAATCTTCAAAAAAAAAAAAAATATTCATTACATTTCATTATTGTTCACGAATTATTATGTACTATCCTTAGATTCACCTATATCTATATCTGAATATAATTCAATTTCATATATAATATTTAAAAATATTTCATCACATTTTAGATCTATATTTTCGTAAAACATTTCTTTTTGTAAGGATTCTATTATTATATCTTGCAATATTCCATTTATCCAAATCATTTATTATTTAATACTTTAATTATTATGTGTTTGTTTATAATGTTTCAAGAATTCCTTATTAATTTTATAATAACTATCCATTCTATTTTTACTTCTTTTTATATGAGCATTAACATATTCAATAGTCATTTCTTGACAACTTAAATTTTCTTTCTTATTTATAAAATAATTATAAACATCTTTATTCCAGTCAAATTCTCTTCCTAATTCTCCTATTTTCTTTATCATTTTATCGCATATAATACATTCATAGGTATATGTATTCATATTAATTACTATGGAGTCTTTTATAATGTTCCATAAATTCTTTATTAGCTTTATGGTAATTATCAATTTTATTTTTCAATATAATTCTTTGTGATTTAACATATTCAACAGGAAGATATTGCCACATTATCTAATTAATACTATCTTCAAAGAATTTACATAGTTTTAAATTATCATTATATTATTCTCCTAATTTCCTTATATTTTCTAACATAATATTACAAACTTCACATTCATTACTATTTGTATTACTACTCTCCATATGTATTAGATTCAAACATCAAATCAAATATATCTTCTGAATTATTATTATAATTATAATCATAAGGATCATTTAAAGTAGCAGATATTTCACACATAAAATAATAATCATAAACTTTATTCATTATTATATTTACAACATCATTGTTTAAATTTTTCCTTAAATATTTAAGAAATCTTATTTTTGTTATACAAACTTCCATTAACTCATTCAGATTAACTTCATCTAAATAAAGTTTATTTAATAATGTTTCTTTATAAATAAATAAATTCATAAAAAAAATTCTCGGCCTAGGATTCTTTTTAATTAATACTTTCACAGTTATTCTCTATCCAAAGATTATCTTAACTTTTAAATAAGAACATAATTCTTAAAATAAAGAGATCAAGAAGTAACATTCAGCTTTCCTACCACACTGCCTTTCACCTAACGGCTTTTTCCTATCGGCCTCTTGCCTGCAGTACTTTAATGCCTAAGCGGATATGGCTTACTTCGAATGGAATGCTTCACTGTATTCTACACTCAATATTTTTGAACTAGATTCTTATATAAAGAAAATAATATCAGAAGATTGAGAATATCTCTGAAAATATTATTTAAATTTTATCCTAGTATGATATAATTATTTTCTCATATGGACAAAACTATTACAAAATTTTCTTTGAGAGTATTTTACATTATTCCTACTTTACATTATTGATCTACAATAGCTTACATTATTGTTGTCCTATCTATAGCATCTTACATTATTTCAGTCCATTCTTGAGTAAAGCTGTTTGGTTATTGCTGGCCTAGACCCACTGGTTGTTATTGTTCTTTCCATACACTATTGGTGCTTGGGGGCCATACCTTTTCTTCTATCTCTTGAAGTTTATCTCCAAGAATTTTACTTGCATTGTTGCCTTGTGTAATTATTATCCAATTAGTACTTTTACCAATGACCTTGTAATTCCTTGAGTAAAAGTTTCTTATTAGACTGTCGAGGGCTCGTATGTCGTCTCCTCTCCTTTTGCATATCCATTCTTCACAAATTATTGGAACTCTTAAGTATTCATCATTGATGTCTATTTCCTGGTCCTGATTATTGTATCCAACAGTTATAAGGTCTTGTACCTCATTACTTTCTTCAGGACTTATGGAGTAAAATTTCATAAATGTATCTTTCCCCTGAGAAAAATTACTTATTGTAGATTTGAATATAATATCAAACCGCTCTATTTCTGTCAGTCTCCTATTCGGATAAAGTATATGAATAAATCCATAATCAGCCAGTAACTTGACCTTTTCCGGATTTGAACCTTGAACACATATAATCCGAGGGTAAGTATTTTTCCCCGGATCCCTGTAGTATGTTCCTTCTTCAATTATTGTATATGTCCATTCTACTATCTTTTGAAATTGAATTTCCCAATTATTTTTTGGTTTAGATGTAGAAGACTCTCCCGAAGATTCTCCTTCTCGAATTATCCTTATTTTCCTTTCTTTATTATCTTCAGTGTCCATTTCTACAGACACTCCTGATTCGATTGGTTTAACATCCCTTTGAATTATAGGTATAGGATCAACAACATATTTGTAAGTATTTGGTTTTCTGAATTCTGCAAGACATTTATTCATATCTTCTAGAGCAGTTTTGAAATATTCCTTATCTGCTCTTATCTCATTGTATACTCCCATAAGCACATTCATATCATATGCTATGTTGCAAACTCCAATATGACTATCTGCCACTTTTGTAGAGATTTTATTATAACTTTCTCTTAAATTATCCATTTTTCTTGGAATATCTTGCATTATCTGCAACCAATGAACAAATTGTAAAAGAAAAACAGCTGCTATTATCACTGTTTTTTAACAAAATATAATTATTACTTTGTATTATTTGGCAAACTCATGATTTCTTGAAAGAAAATCACTGAGATAATTATTATAACCTTTTATCCAATGGACTTTAAAATTATATAATGACAAGAATGATTGCCATCGAAGAATTATTTTATATTGGGTAGTAGATGGATAATTATTTTCAATGAGGGCTTTTATCTGGGTATTATCGATTTCTATAGAAAAAGGCTTTTTGATAAGAAATACAAAGAATTTATGTATTCCTTTAATTATGGCTAAAAGCTCCCTCGCATGAGTTGCATAATTGACCTCAGCCGATTTAAAGGTTCCACTACTATACATGCATATTTCATTCAGGTCAGTCTTTAATAAAACTGCCCAGTGATTATCAGAAGCATCAGTTCGTAAAACCAAATTATCACTATCATTTGGTATTCTTAAATTAGGTAGAACTTTACATTCTTCTTTTAAGGTTTTAATTATATCAGTATGCTCACCATGCCATCCCTCTAAATTATTTTTTCTTAATAATTTTTGTATCTTCATCTTCTTTTTAGCTAAATATTGTATAAATCCTTCAGCATAATTAAGACATTCTAAAAAAATTTGTAATTCATTTTTATTTCTTAATTTATTAGGAAATTCATTTATCTTTCTACTTATATGAGTTGTAACTCTATTCCATGGCTACTTATTATAAATCCAAGAAATTCTATATTATCCCTTTCTATTATTGCCTTTTTTTTCTGACAATACAATTTTATTTGCTTTACAAATATTAGCAAATTCTAACAAGTGATTCCTATGTTCTTCTAGATTATTAGAAGCAATTAATATATCATCAACATATACCACCATATAATCATATTTTCCAAAAATCTTATCCATTTTTATTTGAAATATTTGTAGTGCATTTTTTAAACCAAATGGCATAACTAACCATTCATAATGACCTACATGTGTACTAAAAGCTGTATATTTTATACTATCTTCATGCATTTTTATTTGCCAAAAGCCAGATTTACAGTCAAACTTTGAATATAATTTTTTATTTTTAACAAGATTTAGTAATACTTCTCTCTTAGGTAAAAAATATCCATAAAATATCCATATTTCTTTTTAACATTTTATACTTTATTACCATTCTACCTTTTCCTCTTTTTCTTTCGGCCTCATTCATAACTAAGAATGCTGGACTACTATGAGGACTAGTTGATGGTCTCATAAGTTTTAATTCTAATAACTCATTTATTTGTTTTCTAAATTCCTCTTTATCTTCTTGACTATATTCCATAGATCTTACTATTTTTAAAGTATTTTCTTTTATCTTTAAAACTGTCTTTTCTTGATATTTATCCCAAAATGCTAATAGGTTATCATTATAGGATTGTCTAAGTAATTCTTTTATTTTATCAATATCTATCACTTTTATTTCTTTATTTTTACTACTTATCTTATTTATTTTTATCTTTTCCCAAACTACTTTACCCCTTTATTAGAAGGTTGAACTTTATATGGGTAAAATTATCTAGGTATTTTAATTAAATGTCCACAAGGAGTTTTTAATATAATATTGTATATGGTTTGTTGATAATTCTTAAATTGTTGTATAAAATCATTTCTTAATAACATATCATATTCTATATTTTCATAACAATATACTCTATGTATGTTTATTATCTTATTTCCCAATATAATTTTCAAATTATTAACTCCTTTAGTTATTTCTTCTATTTTTCCTGATATTCCTTTTATTTTCATATTAAGTGGTTTAGTATTATTTAAAAGTTTTTCCTTACTTAAAGTTATTTCTGATCCATTATCTATTAGTGCACATGTTGTAATATCATTATATGCAATAGTTAAACTTATAAATACATGTAGTGGAATATCAAATTTCATATTTTGTTAACAAAGAAGTTTTTATTTCCATGATTAATAAATATTCCTTCTTTTGTTATATTGAAATTATCTAAAGAGTTTAAAAAAACTATTCCCAAGTATAATATCATACTCTTTATCTCCATCCATATTAGGATCAACAAAATAATTAATTAAAAAATTATAATCTTTAATTGTTAGTTTAAGTTTAGTTTCTGTTTCACAAAAGACTCTATTTCCTTCAAAATTAATGTAAGTATATGGGTTATTACTCCTAAAATTTGAAGTCCTCTATCTTTATTCTTATCTAGATGATTATTACTAGCCCCCTGTATCTATTAATATTTTTCCTTTTATAAATTCTTCTCATTTTTTTTGGGGAGGGGAATTCGGGGCATATAGGATTCGAACACAAGACCTCTCGGCTGCGTTGGAATAGCCTTACCACTTGGTTACCGACATCCTATTTCTTCTCCATTTAATTATTCTCCTTCAATAACTAAAGTTTTACTATTATTATGCTTATTACTGATAATAATCTCTTTTCCCTTATTAGTTTTTATATTCTGTTATTCTAAAACTTCTTCTAGAAGTACTTGCTATATTTTCTAGACTAGGTTTTTCAGTTATATCAAAGCTTATAGGTATGTCTTCTGCAGGTGTAATTAATATAGAAGGTATGGTTTCAGCCAAATATTTAAAGTCTTCCTCTATCTCTATTTGAGGTTTATTTGAATAAATATCACAATGGTTACTATTTGTTAATGCATATAAAGCTCTATAATGAAAGGTTAATGCCTTATTTTTTTTCATAGTTATATTTTTTAATAATTTAAAATGTAAACTTAAAACATCATCTATATTTTTATCATTTGTATGTATACAAAATCTAGGATAACAAGTAATTATTAAAATTTTATAGAATAAATTTCCTCTTATACTTCCTAAATGACTTATTTGTGCATCATCAAATCTTTGATCATGTAAACTAATTATAACAAGACTATCAGTTCCTTCTTTAAATAATACTTTAATATTAATTTAGATAGCATTTATCATTATATATTGTATTTTACTGGCTTTAACTTTATCTTTTATCTTACTTATAGATTTTTCTATTTCCTTTTTACTAAGCAAATTTAGTTTTATATCTCCATTTAGATGTTCAAAATCTATAGATTTTTCTATATTATGATATTCATGAATAACTATCTTACCTCTTTTAAACATTCTAGATACTTTATTAATTAAATTATCATTTGGTAATTTTATATTTAATTGTTTATTAATTAGTTTATTATATTTATGTTGATCAAAGGTAGCTTTTAAAGAAAATCCTTTTTCTCCGTAATATTGTTCTATTTCTCCTATTTCTTCTAACTCTATTTTTTCTATTTCACTCGTCTTCAGAATCAGAAAAATATATAGACTCATTTTCAGAAAAAATTTGAATAATTTTGTATTATTAAACTATCTTTAATTTCATTAAAATCTTCTTCAAGTATTCTAACATTTTTCTTTGGATAGTCAGGGCTTTTATGTCCTATTTCACCACAACTCCAACATTTGCAGTCTTTTTTATTATCAAATTTCTTTGTTTTATTTCTTTTATAAAAAAAATGCTTTCTATATTTTGGTTTTGTATTATTAAAATATTTATTTTTATATTTTCTTTTCTTTTGTATATTACATCCCCAGTTTCCTAGTGGATCAAATTGTTCACAACAAATATCTCTTACTCTTTTAGATTTTCTCATTAAATTACTATTTAAACATAATTCGCTAAAATAACTAAGCATAATTCTTATTCTTAAACCTAAAGTATCTATATTATTTTTACTTTCATCGCTATTTTTATATATTTCCCATGGATATGGTAATTTTGCATAAAACATGTCTAATTTTGCATAAAACATGTCTAGAAATGGAGGGAGTATTATTCAAACTATTTCTCAGAGTTATTGATTTACTTTCGTGGAGTACTTTTCATAACATAATTTTATTTATAAATTACAAATATCGTTGATAGTTATAACCTATTTTTTTGTCATAAAGTTTAATGTGAGAATGTTATTCGAGAGTGTATAGATTTGGCTTTATTGCTAGCATATGTTATGAGGGCATTTATGCTATATATCATGTAAAAATTTATTTCATTTTGATATTGAATAACAATTTTGAAAACACGAAAAGTGAATTATCATTTTATTCTGGCATTAATTATCAGGCAGTGGAATAGAAAGACGATTTTTAATTCATTCGAGGTGAAAATGAATATTATTCCATTCCACTACAGCGTATTAGACACGCTCATACATTATTAACCACTATAAATCTTGAAATATTCAAAATGATAAAAATCACAAAATACTTCATAAGTTCTTATATTATGTCCACTTGTACAAGCTAATTGACTTAACATTTCAATATTAATTAGACACATAATAATATTATCACTTCTCAACTTCACAAGTCCAATCGAAAGTTAGCTTTCGGTGTAAAGGCTTATAGTGGGAGCATGCGCGTCTCAAAGATTGTGGGAGCCCTGTGCTAAATTTTTAAATGATGATCTATATAATCAGAGAAAATTGACTTTTATTTAAATATGACAAAAAAATCATTATAATTATATCATATATTTTGTTCTTCAAAATTTACTAAAATATTTTAAACCTAAATTTAAAAATACAAATAATTTTTATCATTCTTCAACAAAATATAAACACGCATAAAATTAGAGCCCCAAATTTTTAAGACCCTGTACGGTTGAGTGCTTCGAACACTCTGTTAGCCGCCTCATAGTGGGAGAAGAGATTTTGTTTTACTATTGTGTAAAATATCACATGTCTAGTTTGAGGATCCAATTACTTGGAAGGTTGGTGGAAATTTAGACCATTTCTCCTAGGGGTGTCAATCGAGCTATGTGAGCTGAGCTTGGCATAGCTCACGCTCAGCTCACATAAAAATTGAAAAGCTCACGCTCAGGCCGGAAAAGCTCACAAACCTTGAGCTCACGCTCAGCTCACATTTTAACACGAGCTCGAGCTTAGCTCACGAGCTTCCCAAGCTCACTTATATTAGCGAAGAAAACGAAAATCCTGTCTCAAGAATAGCATAATACAATGAGCCTTAAAACTAAATTTGGACAAGAATACACAAAAAGAAGCAAAAGTTTCAGAATTGTTTGATATGCTAATAAAAGGAGTCTTATATAAAAAAAACAAAAAACAAGAGAATCCATGCACTTAAAATTTTAACAAATGATAAATTTGCAAATTTCAAAAGATTGATTTAATTCCATTGTCGGTGGTAATTCCAATTTTGACAATCCCATTGAATTCTTCTACACCATCTCACTTTTTGTTGTGATTCATCCCAATGTATTTTTGTATCGTGTTTTTCCTACGTCTGTCTTTTCATGTTTTCTCTCTTCCTTTAACTTTTGTACCTGTCTCTCTCCTGTTGTAAGACTCATTCTTTAATATAATCTCCTTTCTACCCAAAAAAAAAGACTATTGAATTAATCCACACATTATAATTATAATTATAATTATAATTATAATGTATATAAGTTTTTTTTAAAATTAGTATTATTATTATTATTATATATATATATATATAATATTTTAATTATATTAATCTATTCGGGTTCGAGCTTTTTTTTCGGCTGAGCGAGGGTCAAGCTCACGCTCAGCTCACATAAGAAGCGAGCTTGAATATTAAGCTCACGCTCACATTTTTTCGAGTTATGTGAGCCGGGTTCGGACCGGCCCGAACCCGTTGACACCCCTAATATCTCCCATTCAATCTACAACATTGGTTTATAAGTCTGACAACATTTACAATTATCAACTTAACAATTGTATTCGTTAATGTTAAAATGAATATTCTAAAACAATCATCTTAGATAGATGCGAAGATGACTCCCACCGTGTACATGTAACACTTATGGCAGACACTATGCTTACCACCATCGACGGTCAAGCTTTGAAGTCTTGTTTTCCAGCACAGACTAAAAAGGATAGTAAAAATGAATATAAAATTCAATCTCTTAAAGGTGAGGGTCCCACTCACCACAAAGTAAAAACTCGTCATTCTATAGTGTAGAATATTAAAAATTCAATAAAATACTGAACATATTTTGTAGCAATTACATTCTTATAAATATGTATTATATTTTATGTAATAGATATTTTAAAATAATTAACACATATTTTAAAACATGTAACAAATATTTTACGCAATAATTATTAAAAAATCACAACTTTTATTCTATTCCAAAAAAATATGAAATGTCAAATTTTTTATCCGTCGTCCAATTTTTTTTTTAATATGTATTGAATTTAAAATATTTTATAATATAATCGAACCGTTAAAAAGCAATTTCTATTAAATCAGAGGAGAGAAATATAAAGTCCAAAAACCCAAAAAGACAACCCACGTCAGCATCAATTAAGTAGCTTGATGAGTACTGAAAAACCACGTGGTGGTTTCCCACTGGTGCACTCATCAAAGTTAACAAAAACACAAAACCAGCATAGCCCACAATCTTCCTGACCTCAAGGAAAGTAAGACAAGCCTCCACGTGTTCAGACGTTAACGTCATATTAACAGTAAAATTTCATTGCAGCCCTTATAATACGATATTATTGTAGTTTTACTACCTCTTTTTAAATTATTTATTGGGAATAAAAACCTATCTATATTAAGAAATAGAGGATTCAAGAAGTGGGGAGGGGATTCGAGCTCATGACCTCTACGTCATTAGGCCTGAGCCTTGGCCACTAGACCAATTCATTCCCATCCTAAATACTATATCCATTCCTAAATATAAGACTTTCATTACATGTTACGAAAATTAAGGAAATAAAAATTAAGATATTTTTGCAATCAAAATACCAATATTACTCTTTTAAATAGAATTAGTGGTATACAAGATATATTTAAGATAATAATATTGGTATTTTAATTACAAAAATATCTTAATTTTTGCTTCCTTAATGTTCGTAACATGTAATGAAAGTCTTATTTTTAGGAATGGAGGGAGTATACAACTTTAATGACAAATAGTGAAAATTAAAGAAATGAAAATTAAGAAAGTAAAAATTGTAATTGTGTAACATCTGTTACATAAAATATGTATTACATGTCTTTGAATATACGTCTATTATATAAAGTAACATTTGTAAAAAATTAATAATAATAATAATATATATATATATATATATATATACTGAGGCTTTTTTGTTGTACAATATAGCCGCAACTCAACTTCCACTGATTATGTCACCCAGGGTACACAAAACAAGAGTGGGGACCAACAAATTGAGAGCGTGGCCACCATGTGCAGCGAAGATCTTTCACTGATTTATTTTACACGTCACTAGAGCCCATTTGTTCTGCAATCACGTCAGCAGAGTTCGCCCACCCACTGCAGGTCACTTTGACATGGACCTTACATTATTAGATTGACTCTACAGCCATCTCATATAAGCTGAGATGAAATGTACCTGCAAAGTAAGTCTAGCATCAAATTATATGAAATGATCAGGGGCCAGTCTCGAAGGACCGCCCATATTAGAATTTTCCCACCATTGCTTGGCTAAAAATTGTTTGTCCCCGTTCTGTATTCCCACGAATAAATATTTTGACATGTGTATATTTTTTCCTTTAAAATTTCACTATTTTTTTTAGATTATAATTTTTTAATTAAAAATTTAATACATATCATTTTCTTATTGGTGGGAAAGATAAGAGGGAGCTTCCCGGCTCCTATGCGGAATAGTTTTTTGTTTCGCACTGCGTGACACGATCTAAGCCGTCGGATGAGATTTTCTAACGGTCCAGATCTGGAGAGAGATTTTTTTTAAGTCCAGCCGCAACTTTTATCTCTCCATATTTGGACCGTTCAAAATCTAATCCGACGGCTGAGATTATTCCGCACGTGCAAAAAAAAACTGTTCCGCATAGGAACCGGACTGTTGACGGAGGATTCCTAGCCCCATTGCTCCCTACCTATCGGCATCGAAGTCAAGATGACGTCAGGCACCCATTAAATACTCTACACTACAGCGTCACTCCCATGTGATCGACCCATACCCACTCAAGTTTTTAGATACACCTCTACCACGCTCCCCTTTGCATGATTGCTGTGTTTTTTTTTTTGGAAAATGATTTACTCTTAAAATTTTAGGGATAGAAACTCTAAACCTCTAAATTGAGTGTGTTAAATGATTATCTTACCCCTACTGGTATAAGGAATTCACCCAACTATAAGGGTAAAAAGGTCCAAAAAACTATTTTAGTCAATATTTTAGCCAATAATTCTAGTAGCTTAGCAATGTCCTTTTTGAGGGATTAAACCCTTTGCGTGTTTTTTTAGTACACCGAGATCTGGATGCAACGGAGTACATAAAGATGAAAAATAATTATAAGGCAAATTAATCGTTATTGTCTCTAAACAATTTATAACTCAGTAGTAAGGTCTCGAAATAATAATTCTGAACAATAAAATTCCTAAACAATTTATCATTGATATATAAGGTTCTTCAGTCCAAAAAAATATTAGTCAACTGTTAAATAAAAAATTCAATAGCAACGAAAATAGTTTAAGGGTATTTTTGGTACATTATGTTAAACAATTGAAAAATTGGCAGATTTTGTCCCTAAACAATTTATAGTCAGGCGTAAGATACCAAAAATAATAATTTTGGACATTACTGTCCCTAAACATTTTTCATTTGGTTTATAAGGTCATTCCGTTAAAAAACAACGGGTCAAAGGAAATTTTGTAAAAAAAGTTGAGTCAACTAAAAAGTTTATGGGATAGTATATGTAATTTTATATTACAAATACATCGACCCATTAAGAATGCACCCCAAAAGTAAAGCAATAGTAGTAATTTGTCTTCATGTTTAGATGTTCAATGTCGGGGTGGGTGGGAGTACAAGGGTGAAGAAGAAGAAGAGAGTGGGATGGGGTGAGGGGTGCATCGGGGTGGGGAGGGTGGGCTGCAAGGTTGAAGAAGAATAGAGATGGGTAGGGTAGGGGTTGGGGGTGCATTCTCAATGGGTGGATGTATTTTTAATAGCAAAATATATCTATACTATCACACAAATTTTAGTTGACTCAACTTTTTTTCTCAAATTTCCTTTGACAACAGAAGGACCTTACATACCAAATGAAAATTGTTTAGGGACAGAAATATCCATAATTATTATTTTGGGACCTTACGCCTAACTATAAATTGTTTAGGGACAAAATCCACCAATTTTTCAATTTTTCAACATAATGTACCAAAAATGCCCTTAACCTATTTTCGTTAACCATATTGAATTTTTTATTTAACAGTTGACTAACATTTTTTTGAACAGAATGACCTTATATACCAATGATAATTTGTTTAGGGATTTTATTGTTTAGAATTATTGTTTTGGGCCCTTACGCTTGACTATAAATTGCTTAAGGACAAAAATGACCAATTATAACATAAGTGAATTTTAAAAATTCAAATTTATTTTATTTAGGTAATTATTAATGGCATGAATGATATTTTGTGACAGGTCTACACTTATTTTTTTTTTTAGTTTTTACACTCTTAATTATTGTGTAAAAAGTTAAGACGATTTATATCTTGGAAGGGGTGGAGTGGACTTTTAATTAAGTTATAGTCTTACTCTTATTAATTAAAAAATCATTGATGAGATTTGAGTGTTCGTAAAGTTACATGAAAAATCTTAATTTTATTAGATTAAGTGGTTTTTTTGTGTGTTAAATTCTCCTCCTTGTGGTTCCTCAATTCACTTTTAGCATGACTTAACCACAATTCACTTTTAGCATGACTCGAACTCCTAATTTACAGGTTGAAGCAAAATATTTTACCGCTTGATTTGCGCTTGTTCTCTAAATTAAGCTTAAAACTGAGTGGTGTGACCATATATATAAGTAGGCTTAATTCCATTAAGTTAATATTAAACTAATAGGGCATTTGATTTGGTTGAAGTTAACATCTTAGGCTTAATGGTAAAGTTTTGAACCAACAATCGTGATAAAAGAATCTTTCCTCCCAAATTATTATCTCATTCATTTTTTCATTAATAGATAATTGTCGTATGTTAATTTTTTTCTATTAGTTTCAAAATTTCTTTTAAATTATAAATTTTTTATTAAAAAATAATATATATAAGTTTTTTATTAGTAGAATAGAAAATGAGATATAAAGATGGACGGAAGATTCTTACCGCATTAATACATTGTTATCTATTTATAGTTGATCAATAATGGGGGTTGTCTAGGTGAAAATCGCCTGTCTCCATGTTTCTCCCTATTTCTGTACCTAATTAATTAGAATTTGCTATTTAGATATTTTTTTTCTAATTATATATATAAACATGGCCAATTGTAATTGATTGTGTAAATGAATGGAGACATACACGTAGATAGATGATTTTTTTGCCGGTTGTCTGTTGTACCCCTAAAGTTGGAAGCATTCTATCGTGGACCTGAGTCACCAAGTGAGTCATGGGATCACTTTCAGTCCCACATTCACCATCATCACGCTTTTGATTAAAATAATAAAAACAGGCGGGGCCTTATAAATTTTTTTTTAATCAAAAGAGGTGATGTAGTTAATTTTGGACCAAGTGATCTACAACTCCACATATAACCCAGGTCTATATCAGAATTTTCCCTAAAGTTGGGCCTAAATTTTAGGGAAATTTGAAGAGCAAAACATGCACTGGTTCGATGAAAATTTTGGATTCTAGTGGGATGGTTCTTTTATTATTTCATCAAGAAGTGACTTAAAGATAGTGAATAATTTATCACTAGAAATGCCAACAAGCAAGCTATTAGTTGCATATCGTAGGTTGGAACCTTCATCAACTTTTGTTTGTTTAACTAAGGTCGGAAAATAATATCAATATGAAACTTCTTTGTCCTTTAGTACACGGTTTTAATAATAATTCCACATATATCTCAAGATTTCAAAGTCATAACATAACTTTATAAGGGGCTTTTGTTTTACCATTAATTGACTAAACATTTAACTAACAATCACGTATGATGCGCTGTAATGGTATATAATGATTTTTTTTCAGGTAGAATCATTTTACACAGAATAATTTTAAAATCTTCTTTTCATTCTAGTGTTTGGATCGGCATAGCCATAATGGATTGTCAGAATAGAATGAAATTAAACACAATATAACCTAAATGCCGCTTTTAGTATATGCTAACGATAAAACCTAATTAAACATTCCTTACAAAATCTTATTTAAATAACATTGACATTAATTAAAAACTACTACAAAGAAAAAGAAATATTTATAAAATTACCATATATAAAATTATACTAAGTGAAATAAAATATTTATTACTAAATATGAATACGTTACGATGTAAAATGAACATAATAATTAATTAAAAGAGGGGTATAAATGTCAGTTACTATTTATTGATGATTACATCTTCTACCGGAAAGGCCATTCCATAGGTTTTGGTGTGGAATGACCTTTCTCACTTTTTTCTGGAATGGTCTTTTCAAATTAAATTGGTCAAACCAAACCTTGGGGTGTGCTTGGTTTGGGTTTGGGTTTGGGTTTGGGTTTGGGCGGGAGAGGCTAAAAAACGGGCGGGAACAATTCAAATTCAAATTTTTTTTCAAATAATCGTCCAATTTCAAATTTTAGCTTCACAAATTTGGAATTTGAATATCTCCCGTTAATTTAAGAGGTAAAATTTTTGAATTTAACGATTATTTAAAGAAAAAAATTTGAATTTGAATTGTTCCTGCCAATTTTTTAGCCTCTTCCGCCCAAATCCAAACACAAACCAAGACCTTGTCCAATAAATTTCATTCCATTACAATAAATTTCAGCGTACCAAACGTGCTATAATAGTATGACGAGAACACATATAGGATGCCACTCAAGGACTTCTGAGAATTCCAATAGGCTTGGATATTAAAAAAATAATAATTCTAATATGTATTAAATTTTGTAGTTCATAACTGATCACATCTTTATAGAATGAGAAGATAAACAATTATGTAATAATATGATTAGTTATGTACAACAAAAACTATGTGGACCGCATACAAAAAAAATTCATTAAAAAATGACAAATATTATTGTTTAATATTCAATGCATGTCCTATCTAAACGGAAAAAATACTCTGAATATTTTAGTATATTATCTATTATATTATTTATATACTATAAAAATTGCTTTCAATGCATACACATTATTGATCAAAAGTGAATTTGTAGACTTGGATTATATTTCTACACATGTGAAGATTTTATTAATGTACTAAAATAAAGTATTATTGAAAGATGTATTAGAATATTTGAAATTGTGAAAAACAAAATCATATCCACGTATTTAGAAAATAAAATAATTTATAACAATTCTCTAAAATCCTTGATTAGACTTTTAATAATAAAAAACCAAAAAAAAAAATCTTGATGCACACTTTTCCTTCAACCTTGTAAAATTTGTTTGGGCGGTAAACTGTTTCTTAAGTGTGCAATTAATGTAAATTAAACAATGTGGACTATGAAATTATTTATAATATTTCTTAAGTAAATGCCAAGAAACATCATAAGCCAGTCTTTTCTCTTTTGTCCTTTAGTGCAGCAGGTGGAACCACATTCTTTGTCCCTCGCGTGAGAGTTAGTGCCCTCTGATATTCTAACATTTTCATAAAAATTAAATGGTCCCTCAATTCTAGAACCGTTATTGTGACTGATTTCACAGTCCCTCACATTAATTGAACGTAACACACATTTACAAATTAACCCCGCTCAATTTATGTGAAAGGAGTATAAGGACAATCCCACAAAGAATATTACGGCACGTTTGGTACGCTAGAATGAAATGGAATGGAATCCCTTTCCAAGCAGAATGGCTTTCCACCCAGAATGACTTCGGAATCCTCTTTCCATTACAGTGTTTGGAAAGTAAAGGAAGAATGGAATGTCGATTCCTTTTTTGTGTTTGGTAAAACTATATTTTAATGTCAAAATGGAATGGAATCAAACACAATATGACATAAATACCCTTTTAGCATATACTAGTGATAAAACCTAATTAAATATTCATTACAAAATCTTACTTGAATAACATTGATATTATATATATATATATATACATATATATATATTGTTGAAACATAATTTTTTATTAAAATGTCAACATAGTAATAAAAATATCTTTACTTTTAAATTTAAAAATAGATTAAAGCTACTACCAAGAAAAAGAAATATTTATAAAATTATAATCTATGAAATTATACTAAGTGAAATAGAATATTTATGACTAAATATGAATATGTTGATATGTAAAATGAACGTAATAATTAATTAAAAGAGGGGTATAAATGAAAGTTACTATTTATTGATGATTCCAGTTTCTCCTGGAAAGGTCATTCCATAGGTTTTGGTGTGGAATGCCCTTTCCCACTTCTTCCTGGAATTGTCATTCCCGTGGAATGATGATTCCCACTTCAAATTGTCCAATCAAACGCCGGAATGGAAAGAGAAGTGGGAAAGGCTTTTCCATTCATTTACATTTTCGCGTACCAAACACGCACTTATAGAATTGAATTCTCTACAAACAATGTACTGCTCCCCTTATTATAAATAGCCTAGTAACGTAAGTAATATCAAATTTAGCAAAAAAGAAACGTATGTAATATCGAATATGTCACTTCGAGATTAATCGTAGTTTTTTTTTTTTTGCTAAATAAAGATTTACCCAATTAGTTATAAAATAGTCAAAATCATTACAATCAAAAGATAAAACGCAATTATAAGAAAAATAAAAGTTATATAATGGTGTAAACATCATGATAATAGATAAAAGTTCACACCCCGGATCGGAAAAACAACACAAAAAAGCGGTAAAAAAAATAAATACATGATAAAACTCTTCGCAACATCTTCTCCGAGATCCTGGAACAGCAAGCTCAGTTTCATCACCTTTCTTAGAAATCAACAATCTACGAGATCATGGGCGTATCAACTGTCTCATAGATTGTCTCGGAAAGATGATGAAAAATGAGAAAGGACCCAGAGCAACTCCGAGTTTAGAGATAAACTCCAGATCTGGAAGGATCTGAAGTAGGTCTTGCATTTGTGTCTAGAATCTTGAATAATACTGATTTGAAATTTTTTTTATCAAGATTTACGGCAAAAGAAGGGGTGAACACACTAAAAGTGGAAAGAGGATGGCTAGATCCAACCAAAAATAGTTGAATCTAGCCAAGAAATGAAGAAACTTCGAGAGGAAAGAATAGAGAGAGATTAATCGTAGTTGAACTTGACATTTAATAATGTTTGCAAAATTTAACTCCTACCCAAAAGAACATGTTTCTGAAACTCTTGAAGAGATATTGAGGGTCGAAAAAAGTAGGGAAAGTGAAATATTTATTGAATTTCTTACATCATTTGGTCAGAATACATCCCTACAAAGAACTACATATGCCAATTGGATTTTTAACTAAACATATTCGGTTAATATTCAAGCAAAACTTCAGAGTGTGATTACTAACTCCTAATTGTAATTAGAAAAAATAAGTTAATTCTATCTCTCCTTTTAGACTCTAAGTAAGTGAGGCATGCTACACTTAAAGTGCATTCGTAGATGATTCAAACTCATAATTTTTCTTTTGACATGCTATTATAGAATCAAGCGAAATGAACGTTAATCAACTGTGTCACCTCCTCTTATTCGCATCACTAATGTATATGTATTGAACACAATTATTCACCTAACTGAATATTCAAGTTGTATGCTTACAACGAAACGCAGTTCAGGCGGTAAGACGATTCACTTTCAACGGTAGGTCGGAAGTTCGAGTCATGCTAGAGGTAAAGTGGGGAATTACTATCGATCCCCCTTTTAAAAAAAGAGAAAAAAAAATACTGATTCAACAATTGTCAATCGTTCGAATATTGTTCTATTTATATCTAATTTCTTATCTAATTATTAACTTGTGTTGTAATGTACTTGTATTCATTAAAAAAAGTTAAAAAAGGGAAACCACAGTACAACCCTTAAAGTAACCATGACATGTTGGTAACTCACTTCATCCCTTAATCATTATGTCAGGAGTTTGATTTTTTCTCATAAAAATGAATCGTATTTCATAACTAGTCATTTACCTCTTTAGAGAGATCTATCGTTAATATGAATACCCCGATCTCGAAAAAAAAAAAATTAACTCTTGAAGTGAGTGGGCCCTTGATCCCCTACCACACCACACATACCTTTCCTGTTCCTCTCATTTATATATCTCCCTCTCCCCCACGTTCCCTTTAACTCACTCCCTCCACTTCAACCCCCAAACCCCCCCAAAAAAAAAATCCCGAAAAATCTCCCCGTTGAGCTACTTCACCACCAGTACTGGCGGAGGAGCTGTCGGTGGGGGCGCTCATGATGAAAGGCGTACGGCGATTCGGTGGTGGTACCCTAGCAGACGGCGGAGTAAGGCTGGAATTAACATCAACAACCAATTCACCACTAGCCATAGACGTAACGGAATCGGCGGAGATGCGAATCCAACGGCTGATATCGGAAAATCCGGTAATCATTTTCAGCCGTTCATCTTGTTGCATGTGCCACGTCATGAAACGATTGCTCTCCGCCGTCGGAGTTCACCCTACCGTCATCGAATTGGATGAGGACGAGATCGGAGCTCTTCCGTCGCCCGCTAATTCCAACGAAAACGACAGCGGCGGCGTTGGCGGAGGAGGAATTGCTCCGGCGGTGTTTATCGGTGGCACGTGCGTTGGTGGACTTGAAAGCCTCGTGGCACTTCACCTTAGCGGTCATCTTGTGCCTAAGCTTATGGAAGTTGGTGCTCTATAGGGATTTTGGTATTGTGTACTGTTCCGTTTTATAATATAAGTCGTTTAAGTAAATATAACAAAAATTAAGAAAGCAAAAAAATAAAATATTTTGTTTTGTCAAATATCAATATTACTCTTTTAAAATAAAATTAGTGTTATACGAGAGTAATATTGATATTTTGGACTAATAAAATATGTTATTTTTTTTTGTTTTTTTTTAATTTTTGCTATAGATTTAAAAGACTTATGTTATGAAATGAAGTGTAATAATTTTTCATAATTTTTAGTTTCTTATTAATGTAGTTTTTTTTATAAAAAAAATCTTCAAGAAGTCCCCAAAAAAAGATTTAGGATGAAAATAATATTGGGTTTTCTTTTTTAATTTCATATGGTTTCCTATAATTATTATCTTCTAATATGGAGATTATTATTATATGGAAGTATTAAAAGAATTGTAATTTCCCAAAAAATTACCACATATTGACGTGGCAATTTGTTGTATGTAGGTTTGTGTACTATTTAGTAGTTCATCAGGATTCATGTACTAAATTTGCGATGCAATGTTAGCTTAAATTATTATTACTACAAGAATTGTGTTAAAAATTATAGCTTGTTGTATTGCAATTAATGCATTTGATGTTAACTAGGTACTTGTCAGACTTGTAAAAGGTGGTATTGTCAGACTGATAAAAATTCAATATATATTGATCACTTTAAACTGTTTTGATTCATTGGATAAAAAAAATTAACGGTCTATTTTTTTTCGTGGGATATCTGTTGTAATTTCTATACACATATTACGTAAAATATGCGTTACATGTCAAAAGACAAGTGTTTATCATGATAAAAACAGATGCTGTAATATTTAGGACATATGTTTATATAGAAAGAATACATTTTGTATGAAATTTAACACGTTTAAAAAGTATTCAGTATACATTGAATTTAAGGCCTTTTACATTTAGTCGTGACGAGTATCGATTTTGTCATTTTTTCTAAATATTTCAGTACACAAGAATAAATATTTTATTTCGAACTATGAATCAAATACTCAGTCGTTAATAGTGAATATACTTTTTTAAGCTGATAACACATGCTTTCTTAAATTGTAGTAATTGAATTTTGAATGCTTATTTTTGTGGTTTTGCTTTATAAATTAATAATGAGGGGGGACTCAGGGAAATTTGATTTCCAATAAATCTTAAAAAGAACAATAGAAAAAGAGTGGTCCTGTAATAAAATTGGGTAACCTCATGAATATGGATATCCTATCCATTTTGGAGGAATATTCTTTGAGTATGTTTGTATAGGGTTTTTTGGTTTGGTTTGATACTCAAACTCAGATCTAAATTAGTTTTGGATTGAGTTTGTGAATGAAATCTGAAATATTCAATCACCTAAAATCTGGTTTGAGTTTGAGACTGAGATTGAGACTGAGACTAAAATCTCAAATCCCAAACCTAAACCCAAACTCTCTTTAATTAGTGGGAAGTTAGAAACTTTTCTTGCTTTGGAAAAATTTAATTGGAATAATAATAATAATAATAAAATCTTCTTTAGTGTACTTTTTCCTTTGTATCAGCAAAAGACGTGTGTATTCTTTTTCGGACTACCATAGACCAATGAAACTCAAATTATGCTTCTAATGTAATAAGTGAATTACACACCTTTGATACTTCTAGGCACAAGTTGATTTCTTAAAAAAGGATCCAAGTCCCAACCTTTAAGGATTCATTTCTCCGTTTTTAGAGTTACTGAAAGAGTTAAATCGTGGAATGCGTATTAATTGAGATTCATTAGAGCTGCACGTGCACTAACAACTCACAAAAGATTAATTTATGCACTTGACAGACATTAAACTCTCACCCTATAACTGAAGGCAATGCTAACACAACAACTTACTTTCTTTCTTACTTAGTTAGCCAGTTGAACATTCGATATCCTCATCATCAGCACTAAGACTATTCTAAACTTAGGGGGTGTATTCAATTAGGATTTTAAAAGACTATTTTGAGATAAATAAGTCTTGTGGTATTCAATTAAGACTTTTAAGTAATCTAAATAAGTTTTGTGGTATTCAATAAGGACCATTAAGATATTTTAAAAAGGGTGTCCAAATCTAGTGGTATTCAATCAGGACTTTAAACAAGTTACAAACCGTCTTTTGGTATTCAAAAACTTGCTAATTTTGATGTTTTTTTTAATTAAGAAATTGTGGGATTTTTTAGTGGGAAATATAAATACCAAACCCTATACAAAATCTCACCATAACCCATGAGACTTTTCACATGAGATTTTTTTCTTTCCGAAAGAATATGCTAGCTTTGATTCTCTCTAATTTCCTATTGGACAAATTGACAATCACCAACAGCGCGAGATTGATGTTCATATACTTACCTCCTATATCGATTGCAGATATCTATGAACAGATTATAACAAAATGAAATCAATTCTTCACATTTGAAGAAAAAACTCAGGCATTTGTTCTTAAAATTTCGTTAAAAATCCGATTACGTCACCAAGATTACCCACGGAAAAGGAAAATCGAAGAAGGAAGCAAAATTTGAAAATAAACGAATCAAAATTTACAAATAGATATTGAATTATCAACACACAATTGTTAATCCACACAAATACCCTAGGAAACGCGAAATTTCAGCACGATTCTCATGTTATTGTTGATGCAAGTGACCACAACTTTAAGCAATTGACTTTCATTGGCTTTATATTAATGGCTCCATTCCATTATTTGAACCAAGTGTCCGCAGCCTAGTAACCTTATACCTATCATAAAACCTATGGGAAGGATAAATTCCACCATCATTTGGAAAGCTTCGGTTGTAAAGTTTTTTTTTTTTTTTTTGCTAAGTTTCGGTTGTAAAGTTTGTTCCTAAAGAATTCGTGCATCATTGAATTAGACATTACTCATCATCCAACTAAGTTGGTTGGTTAGTATCGTACAAATAAAAAGTCCTTATGGTCTTTCCAAATCTTATACTAAATTCTTATGGTATAAATCTTTAAAATCCGAACATAACAAATCCCGAGTATAAAAAGTTTTTTAAAAAAAATCTTATAAATCTTATAAGTTATTACATTCTTAAATAGTCAATAAAATTTACTGGACTTATTTATTTATAAATTGTCTTTTAAAATTTTAATTGAACACACACCTAAATGATTCGCACTGCTCGCAGAGTGTAACTCTTAGGGTAGGATGTGACTACTGAAGTTCTTCAAGAATTTTGA
Source organism: Vinca minor (assembly GCA_026122235.1). NCBI lineage: Eukaryota > Viridiplantae > Streptophyta > Magnoliopsida > Gentianales > Apocynaceae > Vinca > Vinca minor. The sequence continues at coordinate 6,502,267 of JAOCZM010000142.1, forward strand.
AAAGGAAGAGTTTCTATCTCGGTATATGGGGTGTTAAAATCCATTGAACACTTACCAAATTACTCCATTAGTAGTTGGGAATTATTAGTTATTACTATGATGGTTCAACTAATTGGGAAAATGGAGGCTATTGTCTTTTTTTGTCTCAAGAGAAAGAGTGGCAAAGGTTGCTACATAATACACATACACCCTCCAAAAGAAAAGAAAGCCAAATTACCGTTACGACTCGGACTCGGAACGAAGTAAGTTTTGCACGTGTGGAATTTATCTTCGTCTGTCAAATTAAAGTTTTAACAGTTAAAATTAATTTAAAATATGAGACGTGTCCTGATTTACGACATCTGTCTTGAGTACAAGACACTTATTCTCATGTGATTCGTATGTGCAAAAAATTTGTTATCCCGAATAGGATTTGGACTGCCAAATTACACGCAATTTAACTAACACATGATCCGTCAAGAAGGCCGTGGCCCAGTGGGGCAAGCCTTGACCTGCGATCATGAGGTCCCAGGTTCGACACCCGCCTCCTACGTGAGGCAAATAAAATTTTCTAGGAGAGAATTAAGGTACTGACAAAAAAAATAAAATAAAAAAACTAACACATGATCCAAAGGAGTGTAGACAAGACTTAATGACGGCCTAAAAGGCAAAAAGGGCAGAAGAAGGCGGTGCTTTTATGCAATTCATAATAAATTTTCTCGAAAAACCAACTAACGTTGTTGAATCAAGCGGTGAGAGCTAGTTTGGTCGCTTTAAGCAAATAATTTTTTATTTTTTATTTTTTACCTAACAGGGGGAAGTGGCCCTGTGAGGGAAGAATTTTAGTAAACCCCCACGTAGGTAGTGACGGATTCAAAGAAGGGTGACTCCACTCAATTTTTTTTTTAATTATATATGATGTATTTTATTTTATTTAGATAATAAATGTATAAATAACCTCAGTGAATTATTGTGTATATCAAATGGCCCCATTGATTTTTTTAATTATATCATTTGACCCCACTCAAAAAAAAAAAAAATTCTTTAATTATATATGATGTATTTTACTCTATTTAGATAATAAATGTATAAATGACCCCAGTGAATTATTGTGTATATCAAATGACCCCATTGATTTTTTTAATTATATCATTTGACCCCACTCAAAAAAAAATCTTTAATTATATATGATGTATTTTACTCCATTTAGATAATAAATGTATAAATGACCCCAGTGAATTATTGTGTATATCAAATGACCCCCGTGATTTTTTAATTATATATGATATATTTTACTCCATTTAGATAATAAATGTATAAATGACCGCAGTCAATTGTTGTGTATATCAAATGACCCCAGTGAAATTTTTTTCTGGATCCGTCACTGCACGTAGGAGGCGGGTATCAAATTTGAATTCGAACCAGCGATGAAGACAGTGAGGGCGGGGGTGGCAGTCGCTACCAAGATTTATAAAAATACTATTAGATATAATAAATTTTATATGTAATTCGTAATATTTTATCAAATTCGTCCCTCAACAATTTTTTGCAATTTTTATATGTAGTTTCGGTATATTATTGCACTTTTCGTCCCTCAACGCCAAATTCTTGGCTTCGTCTCTGATTCAAACCGTGGAAAAAAAAATTACATCGTTGGAAAGATCATCCCAAATAGGTCGATATTTTACTTCTTAATCTGGATTAATTTGTTCGTAAAATATAAATAAGACGGTCTAAAACCCGAAAAAAGAGAGAAAATAATTATCCAACTTCCTCTATTATTAAAGTGAAAACTGGTAAAAAGCCATATTTTTTATGTGCTATACATTTCATTTTTTCCCACTATGATAAAGATACTTGAATTTTCTTGTCTACGTGGTAGTATTTGAAGGCAAAAAATCATCTATCTCAGTGTATGTCCAAATTCCTATACTCAATCAATCACAATTTACCATGTATATATATAATTGGAAAAATATCTAAACATCAAATTCTAATTAGTTGAATACAAAAATAGAAATATACACGGGAACAGACGATTTTCACCTGTATTTGAACAACTTCGCTACTTAAATCCTACCTCAAATCAAAGGTGTCCTACCCCAGTGGGGCACGCGCCTGTCCACGACCTCAAGGTCGTGGGTTCGATACCCTCCGTCTGCGTGCAGCAAGCTTTAATCTCAATTTCTAGGGATATCTCCTCCTCGTCTGAGGCAGTTATCTCTCTCCTATTTGAGACAACCGCCAATCAGGCTTCCAAAAATCCTACCTCCAATTTCACATCTTTGTACCTTGATGGAACCCTCATAGCTTTTGATTTGTATTAGAAATACTTTATGTGCATATATTTCACCTCTAAAGCTATTCATTGATTTTCTTTCGATATGACAACTTGATTTTTCCATTACATGAAGACAATTTTCTTGTTTTGTCCTCTTAGGGAGTCTACAAATTCAGCCCTAGAAACAATACAAGACATTAATCAACATAAAGTAAAAATAATTTCACCCTAATCATATTTCTTCTTGAGTCTTTTTTTTTTATTTTTTTATTCTCGCTGTAAGACTCTAAATCAAAATATTTGACCATTAAATTACAGACTCTGTAAACATACTTAGGTGTATTGACTTTATTTTTTTGCCGATATCTGAGCATTTTGATTTGATTATGGTCTGTTGAAAAAATATTATGTTCAAAATAAGTTGCATCTAAGATGTTTTAAATTCACGACATTATGCTGTATAAGTCCTGAAGAATCATAAAAGCTGAGCTAAAATCACTTGATTAAGCTGGTTGACTTTTTACAACAGTAACTAGTAATAATTTTGTGATTATCTCTTCATCTTGTGAGGTACTACTCTCCCATTTGGAATGTACGTGTCTGGGATTCAAAAAAAGAAAAGAAAAAGAAAAACCCAAGTTTCCATTAGCCCTAGATTGCAAATCCCACTAAAGATCTTTTCCATATAAGGTAAAAAGAAAATGAGTGAATAGAAGGTCATTATACTCCCTCCATTCCTAAATATAAGATTTTCATTACATGTTACGAAACATTAAGGAAGTCAATATTAGAATGTTTTTTTAATCAAAATATTAATATTATTATTTTAAATACAACTAGTGGCATACAAGTTTTAGTTAAGAAAATTATATTAATATTTTGATTATAAAACATCCTAATTTTTTATTTTCTTAATTTTCGCAACATGTAATGGAAGCCTTATATTTAGGAATGGAGGTAGTATCTCTTTAGAATGAATGGTCATTTCCTTTTCCTTTAGGTTGGGAATAGACAGCTCAGCGATGACAACAGCAACAACCATTGCAAGTTGAAAGTAGACAATATACATTGCTTCCTTTGCTTTGTTTATTGCACTCAAAGCCACTACAACCGACTATGGCTCCGGTGCGGGATTTATCCTCGTTCGTCAGATTAAAATTTTGATGATGAAAATTATTTTAAAACGAAAATTTAATCTGATTTTACGATATTTTTACTTGTCTTAAGTCATTCCGCATATATTAAATTTTGAGTGTTCCGCGTAGGATGCAGACTAATCACAACCCCAAGAACTATGTGACAAGAAAAACAAATTCACTTTATAAAGTGGAATCACACTTGGCAAGCACTTATAGGTTGGCCAACATTTTTGGGTAGACCCCACTTTTAGAATCTTATTAAGAACTTAACCTTAGAGGGAATCTATAATTGAATCTTTCAATCAAAGAAAATCCCACACAAGCACTTTCAAACACTAAAGAGTGAATAGTTTATAATATTTTTTTCTTTTCCTTTTGGAAAAAGAAAAGAATTCCAAGTTTTGATAATTTCTTATTCATCTACTATGCCCTACCTCTTCAATCCCATCATCATAGTGCCAAGGTTTGGTTTACATTTTGTCTATTACATAAATTATTCTAAAGTTCCAAAAGTGTCTTTATTTCTCCTTCCTTCATTTTCTATACTATGATGTCATATTTCCTTGGTTTCTTTAAGGTTTTTCCTCTTCCCATTTTGTTTAGCCTCATTTCCCATTTCAAAATGGTAGTCGAAACACTAAATTAATAAACTTATCAAGCACACATAATATACTCATTGTAAAAAAAAATTCGCGCCTAATATCTATTTATTTGACCTTCTATATTTTCATGAGCCAAAATGAGTTAAATTGATCAGTAACATCACTTTACAATCTACATCTAATCAAGTTTTTTTATGGCAAAAACATGATAATAATAAAATTATCAAGTAAATAGAATAGTTACACATCATCGTAACAGAAGTTTGAACCATTTTATTGCTAGAATATGCTCAATTTGGCTGTCTCCATTTTGAGCCAAAATGAGTTTAAGGCTAACCACTATCAACGCCTCTTTTACAATTTATGATTAATTCAGTATTATTTATAATTAAACTCAATATAAAAGAGAATTTCTCAAAACAGTCCCTTTACATACATAAATTTCGAATTTAAGATTTTGTTCGAAAGACATTAAACTCTTATTCTTACAATAACTCAATATATTGTGTTTTGAGAGGAAGGGGGAGGTTCTTTTACAGGTAGAGTTATCCCCCAGATAGCACCTTTCTAGGGGTACAGTTGCTTTGAGGTATGTCACGAATTATAGGAATACTCTTGTGGGGTGGTACTGCGGGGGGGGAGTTTTGAGATATTGGCAACTGCAGAAGCATAAAAAGTTATTTATTCTAGAAACAGGCTGAATATGCTATTCAAATATGATGCTGAACACAAAAAATTCAATATATATTGAATATTCTTTTGTCGTTAGATAAAAAAATTGACGGTTCAATTTTTTTTAATAGCGAACAAATGTTGTGATTTTGTAACACTTATTGCGTAAAATATGTGATACATGACTTAGGACATGTGTTAATTAGGAAAGAACACATATTAAATCAAATATAACACTTATCTAAAAATTTGTAATACTTGCCAAAATGTGTTTAACATATACTAATTTTTTTGCGTTCTACATTATAACCGTGTTGCTGAATGTTGGGAACTTTGAGTGAGGCACAAACCAAATACGAAAGAAAAAAAAGGCAAATTAGTGAAATGAGTCCCTTAACATTTTACGATTGGTGACTCAAGTCCCTAAATATTATTTTTTAATTTTTAAGTATCTGAACAATTTGCGTGTTTGTGGGTTTGGTAATTCCCATAAAAAAATGTGAGTCAACAGTTAGTCAACTTTTTTTAAAAAAAAATCTTACTCAAAACAACAGGGGTATTTTGGTAATTTCTTATTCTAATCCACCCAAAACCCATTTCCCAAAAAAACCCGCCCCAACCCCATTCCCTCTTCTTTAACCTCCTTCTTCAACAAATTCAGGATGCAATCTTTAATAAACCAAGGTGTTTATAGGTATATCGGTATATTGTTGTCCCTCCAAATTTTCATCAAGTTTGCCCTCTAATTTTTATTTTTTATTTTTTATTTTAGGTAAGTCAGTATACGGTTATAATTTTTCGCCCAAACTACAATTCCTGACTTCGTCCCTCTACCAATGTATAGTTGAGTACAAGGGAACTTGATTGTGACCAACAATCCTTCTTGGTCCTTGGAAAATACATCCAGATTATGCTTAGCCATATATATATTGGGTCTATACTCAAACTCACCAAAAAATATATTTGAGTCCAAATACAATTATGTTGGGTATGGACATTTTCACTTAAGGCCCAGATCCAACTATATTAGGTTTGGATGAGTCTAGATCTATTCCATATAGTACTTTTTAAGCAAACGTCATCAACAAAGTCATTGCCGGTCAGCCATTCTCGCCGCCACCCGGCCACCATCAACCACCACCGCCGATCTGTCCGCCAAATCAAATTATAAAATAGAATCAGTAGATAAAAAATAAAAATAAAAAACCTATTTTTTCCAGTTCCAGCAAAATAAAACAAGACTAAAAAGAAAAAGAAAAAAGGAAAAAGGAAAAACCTCCCTCTAAAATCAATTTATATAAAAGTTAATCAGCAAAAAGACTGTCTTTCTAATAAAAGAATTCAAAGGAACATAGGAATACAAAGAGAAAAGAGCAGGGTACATATTTTATTTACACTACTAGTATTTATTACTCCCTCCATTCCTAAATATAAGACTCTTTAGACAATTTGACAAAATTAAGGAAGTTGTCATTTTCACCTAAACTTCCAATATTACCCTCACCCTCCCTCTCTCTCACTTCTATGTCATAAAGAAAAGAAAGGAAAATATTGAGGGTATAATTGGAATAAATTATTGACAACTAATAAAATAACCTTAAACGACAATTAATTTGGATACCTAGATATCTCCTAAACGACAATTAATAGGGAATGGATGGAGTATTATTTTATTCCAATTATAATGTACCCACTGCCAGTGGCGGGAGGGGCTCAAAATTTTCAGAAACAACGAATTTTCTATAGAAAAAATTATTTTTGTGATATTTTTTTATAAATGTTGTATTTCGCCCCCTTAAAAATTTCCAGTAAGAAATGTACTCCTATGACAAATTCCTGATTCCGCTAAAGCCATCCATAAGGTTTTCGTCTCCTTCTCCCATGCTCCTCCGCAACTGCAAGAGATAAAGAAAAATGTCAAATCAGAAGATCAAACTCAAAAATATATGAATAATAAAAGAAAAGAGGGATGGAAAATAACAATACCTAATGCAACCTAAGGTGTTGGAAACTACATAATCCAAGTTCAAAATTGCATGTAGCGTAAATGTTATGCATGGTATTATTAGTGGGTCAGAATGGGTCTAGTGTGCCTAGTGAATTTTAGGGGGATTTGCATGGGCTTGGCCCAGTTTTTCCAGATCAGTCATAACATGGCACCCGAAAAAGTGGGACAAACATTTTTGTCCATAGCTGAAGCTCCCACTTCGTTCGAGCCATAACGGAAGTGGGACTTCCGTTCCGGCTGACGTGGCAGCTTTTCCCACGCGCGTTGCCACGTGGCCATAACCGAACGGCCCCGGAACGGAAGTGGGACTTCCGTTATGGACAAAAATGTTTGTCCCACTTTTTCGGGTGCCATGTTATGACTGATCTGGAAAAACTGGGCCAAGCCCATGCAAATCCCTGAATTTTAGTGGGTCTTTTAAACCCATTATCACTTAATTTAATAATCCATGAGTCCAGACCTAATTTGATTTGGGTATATAAAAAATAGATTTGGACCAATATCAAATCTGTTGTGTCTGGACATGGGCCTGCATCTTTGGGCACAATCGACTCCCCTATATACAATGGCGGAGGGGACAAATTTTTTACTGAATTTTTTTATGGGGGCGAAATAAAACATTTATAAGAAAATATCAAAAAAATAATTTTTTCCTATAGATCAATAAAAAAAATTTCAAAAAAACAAACATTTCAAGATTCAAAACAAATTTTCATCAGAATCCAAGAAAAGTACTACTGTTGCTTTCTTTCTGTCAATTTGTAATGATGAATTTGCTTGCATTCTGAATTTGTTGAAGAAGGGAGGTTGAAGAAGAGGGAATAGAGTTGGGGCGTTTTTTTTTTTTGGGGAAATGGGGAAATAGGTTTTGGTGGGTTAGTATAGGAAAGGACCAAAATACCCTGGTGTTTTGAGTAAGATTTTGTTTAAAAAGTTGACTAACTGTTGACTCATATTTTTTTAACGGAAGGATCAAATTTACAAATACGCAAATTATTCAGGTAACTAAAAATTAAAAAGTACTCCCTCTATTCCCATTTAATTGTCGTTTAGGAGATATATAGGTATCCAAATTAATTGTCGTTTAAGGTTCTTTTATTAGTTGTCAACAATTTATTCCAATTATACCCTCGACATTTCTTTTATTTGCCGCCTCTGCCATCTCTATTTTTTCCTTTCTTTTCTTATGCTATAGAAGTGAAAGAGAGGGTAATATTGGAACTTTCGATGAAAATGACAAGTTCCTTAATTTTCTAAAATTGTCTAAAGAATCTTATATTTGGGAATGGAGGGAGTAATGTTTAAGAACCTAAGTTACCAATCGTAAAATGTTATGGGACTAATTTCACCAGTTTGCCAAAAAAAACACCACTTTTGTTATTGTTGTTGGCCTTATTTCATCATCATCTTTAATTCTTTATTCTATCTTCTTGGTCTATTATGGTAATCAATAGCACTGTCAATGTATATAAACCAATGAAAATCTAAGTCAACTCATATACAAGCCTTGGTTTATTAAAGTTTGCTTTAGGTTTCAAATCCGAACTCGTAATTCAGGAGATTATGTAATTAGTGAAATTTTTTAAATTAACTCGTAATTCAGAAAATTATGTAATCAGTGAAAATCTTTCAACTATCTTAATAGAAAGAGGCCCCATTTTGGAGCCATTCTTGATTGTCACACTCACCATAGCAATAGAAACAAGATACTACCCGTCCGGGCACATCGATGGTGGATTAATTAGAAAACAAGTCTCAATAATAGTAGTATTGTAAAAGCTTGAATTCTATCCAAGGTTGAAATTTGACATTTGTGTTGACAATGGTGCAAGCACATCTAAGAACATTCGATCTACTAAAACATATTTCACGATTTATATTATTCCATAAAGACTTTAAGGGAAAGGGATTGTGACGGAGGAGTCATCCCCCCTCTCCCTCCCAACCCCAAAAAAAAACTTATCATTTTAAAAAGGTTTATTTGAAATGTTTTTCTTTTGAAATATGTGAATTAATATGCGAAAAGAAATGTGAAACTCACTTAAAAAAAACGTGTATTGTTTTGTGTTTTGAAAATCAGTTCCGATTGAATATATGTTTATAACTCTGAACCTCCTAAATATATTATTTAAGTAAACACATATATGTATCTGATTAGTAATTCAAAAGATATTGATTAAAGAAAGTATATATAAGGTTAATTCGGTCAAAAAAGGCAATTCCATTTTGAACTATTAATTCTTCACCATTCAATGGTGGATATCAATTGTTATTTATTTTTGGTCAAATGAGAAGTGAAAGGTAGGCCATAAAGAATCTGTATATATTTTCACTGTTTATATGAATCCAGAAAAGGCTAATAATTCCTCCAAAGTCCCAACTTCCATGTGGGGTGTCCAACAAATAGAATCTATACTTTTAAGTCTTGTATGTTACTATTACCCAAAAATATATATATATATATATATATATATATATATATATATATATATATATATATATATGTGTGAAAAAAGTATTTGAGTAATTCCTGAAATCGGTCTAGTAGAAATTTTCTGAGGAAGATGAGGGATAACCTGTTCCCATTCAATAAATAATTCTTTAAGAAGTAAAGGAAGAATCTCTTCTATGGTTCCATGAAATTGTTACCATTTGATGAACCAATTAGGTAGAGGATGATTATAAATCTCTCCGCAAATCTTTATAAATCATGTATGACTTCTTTTTTCATTTTCATATAGAAAACCTTATCAAATATCTGGATATAATCCCAATAATTACACTTAATTTGTGTATTCTGCCTAGTATGATGGTAATTTTTCTCTCTAAAGGGAGAAATTCCCCATTCCTCAATGGATATAATCCTCTTAATAACTATTTTGGAGAATTATAAATTTCTTTGATATTGCTACTTGTAAAGTGTTGAAATTCACACCCATTATTAGAAAGTATTACTTCATAATAATGTTAAGTTTTAAACGTTTCAACAATATAATTGTATGTACTGAGATACCTTTCAAAAAGTACCCAAGGCTGATCAGCCCATTTTTGATCATCATCATTTAATAGGAGTATAACTCCTTCATCATGTTTTTTAAACATAGATTCTTCTTTTTGTTTACTTTCTTCTACAATTCTAGCAAAATAAGGAGCTACAGAAGAACTTGAAGAGGTATTACCTTCTTTCTGTTTTTAAACTCAAAAAATGCTTGGTATTCTTCATCATTAATACCTGATATATGTGAAGCTATAAGCTTTTCATTTCCATGTTGAACCAAGATATTATCTGGTCCTTTGCCACGACCACCTCTTCCCCTATAAGAGGAATTTCCCCGACCTCGAGGCTGCATAGCTACATAAGAAAATTTAATGAAATTATCCATGTAAATATTCTCGAGTTAAGAAATCAGGCTGAGGATTATCTTCACTTTTTTTATAAATAATATCAAAATCGAAAGGGGCTAAGTGTGTCTGCTACCTTGCAAACATTTGTTTAGAAAAATCATGTTTAAAATCTTTAAGAAACATGAATTTAGCAGACTTGCAATCAGTTTTAATAATAAATTTTTGATTATATAAATCATCTTGAAATTTTAAAACACATTTAACTATGACTAAAATTTCTTTAGCAACATTTGCATAATTTTTCTGGGATGTATTCCATTTTCCAGAATAAAACCTAACAAGATATTCTTGTTTATTAGATGGATCAATTTGTTTTAAAATACCACCATAACCCATATCAGAGGCATCAATTTCAATGATTTTATCCCAATGGGATTAGCTAACATTAGACAAGGTAAATTAATAACTTTACTCTTAATCTTCCTAACCACATTAGTATGATCTATTGACCAAGGTTTACGATTTTTCTTTAATCTATCATATAAGATAGCAGTATCTTGAGTAAGATTTTTATAATAAGGAGAAATATAATTTAGACTTCCTAACAATTTCTGTAACTGAGTTTTATCAGTAATTTCATCAGGAAATTTAGAACCAAATTCTATACTTATATTAATGAGAATTATATTACCATTCTCAATATTATGACCTAAGAATCTAATCTTAGTTTGAAATAAAGACATTTTTGGTTTAGAAATAACCAAACCATTACTAATAATACATTTTTTTGAAAATGTCCAAATGTTTAAAATGCATCTCCATTGTCTTAGAAAATATTAAAATATCATCAATATAGACAATTATAAATTCACTATAATGAATAAAAATATCATTCATAATTTTCTGAAATTCAGAAGGAGCATTTTTCAAACCAAAAGGCATAACATTCCACTCATAATGTCCAAAAGGAACATTAAAAGCAGTTTTATATCTATAAGATTTATTAATTTGAATTTTCCAATAAACTGATTTTAAATCAAATTTTGAAAATATTACCGCATCATATAATCTATCTAATAAATCTTTTTTGTTAGGAATAGGATGCCTAATCCATTTTAACACCTTATTTAAAGGATTATAATTTATAACTAACCTAGGAACACCATGTTCCTGTTAAGAATATTTATTAACATAAAATGCAATACAAGACCACGAAGATTGAGAAGGACTAATAGTTTTTTCTCTAATAAAGAAGAAATTTCTTTTTTACATAATTCTAGATATTCTGAATTCATTTGACAAATTTCATATGGTAAATCTACGATATACTTTTTCCTATCCCGAAAAGCATTGGGATGATCACTACAAATTTCTAATCCAAATTGATTTATAATCATTTTAATTTTGTCAGGTAATTTAGGATTTTGAAGTTTTTCATTAATAGTTAATATATTGATTTCACTTTTAAGAAAATTTAATTGATATTCTTTATTCTTTAAATTATCATACATACCATGTAGTGCCTTTGTAAAATGTTTTGTTATAAAATTAAAGGTAATAGATTCGCCTTCACATGTACCAATTATACCATCCTTATCTACTTTAGTAAAAGGATATATCTTAAGAATAAAAAGGGTATCAAGTATATCTTGATCTGTAATGTTTTTAACTAATAAAAAACTTAAAGGAATACATTTTTTATCCACACAAATGGAAGCTTTAGGAAGCTTGTAACTTATATCAAGTTTTTGACCCCCAGCATGTGAGTATGAGTAGTTTTTTCAAAATACCTAGTAGGTATTAAACCCTCTTGAATAACATTTAAAACTGCACCACTATCAACTACTGCAGTAAATTCTTTAGAAAAATGATTATCAATTAGAAGAGTAATTTTTACATACTATTTTTTAAAAATTATCATTTCTAAGGTATTAAGAAAATTATCATTTTGAAATTTAGCCAACTGTTCATCTTTTAAAGGAGAAATTATTTTTTTCTCTTTATCTTTTCGAATTTCTTTAGAACCATTTTCTAATTTTGAAATTCTATTATCAAAATCCATATTTTTTGTTTTTTAAAAACTTAATATCAGATTTAGGATTTTCTACTTCAATCATAATATCTTTTAAAGAAGTAGGATTTTTACTAACTTGTCTAATATTAAGAAGTTTATAAACTTCATACATTGTATAAGGTTCCTTCTAAATGACCTTTTTACTAGTATTATCAGAAGTACTAGGAGTATTACCTATTTGATCTATTAATTTTTATCTCAATTTAGGTTCTTTAATTTCTTTTAGTAATTCTACCCCCAATGATCACTATTCAGAACATTAATTTTCATATCCTGGAATTGGGAAAGAATTTTATAAAATTTCTTTTTGCAGTATTTTTAATACAAGGTTTTCCTATTAGACAAGGTTCACATTCTGAATCACTGGAATCAGTTATAACTGAGTCATTATCCATAACTTTAAACTTGACTCACAATCACTAGAAGATCCCGAATATAATTCGGTTTCTGATTCATCAGAAGTTAAAAGTAACTTAGACAATGTATCTTTAAGTTTATCATCTATATCTAGACTATTAATCTTCTTTTTGGTCAAACAATTTTTTGCTATATGACCAACTTTATAACACTTGTGACAAACTATCAGTTTATTCTTATTATCAAAAGCTTTATCCTTAGACATTTTTCTATCAGATTTCTTCTCTAATTTTTTCTAAGAAGATCTTCTCTTTTTCCTATATTTAGGAGAAAACTCAAGTTTTGTAGTTTTCTTCTTTTTATGAGTAGAAGGTAACTCCATACCAAATTGACAAAATTCACCCAGTTATTTTCTTTCCACCATATTTTGGCGTTTCAATTGTTGATTTAATTTTATTTCATTACACGGGTTTAACCCTTCCTGTGTGCAAGTTCCTATTAACTTGCCATAAGTATAATCACTATAAGGAATAGAGTGACCAACTCTTCTAAGAGTCTTTCTAACCATTTCAGCAAATAAATGAGGAAGACCATCAATAAATTTAGACTTCCAATGAGAACTATTACTCTTAGGAAGTTCCATAACTCTACTTTAAAAAGTATCTTTATACCAGCGAAAATCTGTAAGTGTTTTACACTTAAAATTTTGTAATAAAGTCCTAATATTTTCATCATTATCAGAATATCTTCCAGTAAAATGTTAATATTAATAAGGGAAATCAGCCTGTTTAGTCCCCCAGGAATTTTCGGTTAGCCTGTAAAGTCCCCAATATTTAATTTCAGCCGTAGATTTTCGTTCAGCCTGTAAAGTCCCCAATGTTTAATTTCAGCCTGTAAAGTCCCCCAGGAATTTTTGGCCAGCCTGTAAAGTCCCTTACCTATTTAATTTCAGCCTGTAAAGTCCCTTATCTATTTACAGGTTGCATATAGAGGTTCCACCGCCTCTTCTGCGGCGGAATCAGGGCAACCCCAAATTCATGCCATCCCCGTGCTTAATGAGCGGGGGAATAATGGTCAGTTTCAATCTATAAAATTTACAAAATACAAAAAATCTGGGACTAGGTAATGGACTTTACAAGCTGAACAAAAATTCCTGGGGGACTTTACAGGTTGAAATTAAACATTGGGGACTTTACAGGCTGAACAAAAATTCCTGGGGGACTAACTAGGCTGAAATTAAACATTGGGGACTATACAGGCTAACCGAAAATTCTTGGGGGACTAAACAGGCTGATTTTCCTATTAATAATCAAGGTATAAACAGATTTTTCTGTCACATCATTATTTTCCTGTTTAACAGTAGACATAATTTCAGTACGATTCTCCAAAGATAAATAATTATCCCACCAACCTTTAAGTTGACCAGTAAAACATGCTACTATCATTTTAGCTATGTTTTTATCAGTATTACCAGCACTCTTACATATAGTAGAATACATTAACATTCTATGAACTTGATTATAAATCTGTTTATCAGTATAACCATCAATATTCCATTCGTAAATATGTTTACCACTATAACTATTATTCATTTGACTTTCTTGTTCCTCATGTAAAACATCAATAGGAAAAGGTCTATTATAATAGAATAATCTTTGTGCAGGTTTATAAGCCTATTTTTCAAGTTTATTAACATCATGAATAACCTGTTTAGAATCAGGATTTTCACTCAAATGTTTTATAAAATCATTATCATGTGTATTAATACTTAACTTTGAAAAAAAATTCATGTATAATTTTTTCCCATTCCGAAATTGATTTTAATTTCAGGTGGAGGTTGAATATTGGTAGAAGCAACAGGAACTAGAATATTAGATTCAACTGTCTTATTAACAGTATTGTGCATTAGAGAAATAACATTATCTAATTTCTTATGTAAAGAATTGATCTGTTCTCCCAATACACTTAAAAATAGTTTAGCATAATTATATTGTTCTAGAAGGGAATTTATCTGTTTACAAGTAACAGACAAAGTATCATTCTCAAATAATTTTGATAGAGCAAGAAAACTACAATTCTCAATTTTAAAAGGTTGTGAATGAGGATAAGCATCCTTCAAAGTTTGACCATTTAATAATTTATAATTTCTTTCCAAAATAGAAATATAATTTTCTACATAGGTAGACATAAACCAAGGAATGAAGGGGAATAATAGTATTTTTTAAAATACAATAATCATAAAACTCATTATGTAAAGAGTCTTGTTCTTTTTTATTAAAATTTTCAAAAAACCATATTCTAAATGGTTCCCATCTGGATAAACTAAATTTTGTTTTAATTTTTTTCCAAGCTTCAGAACCAGGACTAAAATAAATAGGATTACTATCCATTACCAAAATATAACTCATCTTAGACATAGTCTCAACATTCTTTTTATTAGATTGTCCTTTAATAATATTATCTTTGTGCATATGCAATTCATTTACTCTAGACTCATTACATGCATCATCTTGTCTTTCTTCTCTAATATGAGAGGTAGATGCTCTAGAAGTAGAAGGAATATCTACCAAATAATCCAATGGAGAAATGAAAGAACGTAACAGAACTAGATCTCAATAATCTAGAGGAATTTAATTATGTTATGATTATTATCAAAACTTAAAGTAACAGATCCCTCGGGAGTTTGAATTACATCTAACAAATTAGATTGAATAATCGGTTGAGGAGGCATAGCTCTCTCAATTGTTCAATTTTCAGGAAAAAATAATTTCTTCCCATTTAATAGATCTTCTTGTAGTAATATCATATCAATTAAAATTAGTCTCTATTAATATAGTTTCATTATTTGGTTTATTAACCAATTTACAATGAGGGTTCAGAGTATACAAAGGTTTGTAATAAATTCTATAACAACACAAATTACTTCAGAACCATGAGCATAATTATAACCATGCGTTTTAACATTCAATGTTAAAGAATCTAGTATATTAACATCAGTTAATGAAAGTTGTAAATTTGGATAAACATCAAAATATACAAGGCCATGTGCCAAACTGGATTTTATAACACCCACAATAGTTTGTTTCCAATTTAGATTTCTACCATCTCTTAAAGCTGCTATAAAGCTTTCTGGTAAACCTTCTAAGGTTAAAGGTTTAAAAGCAACCTGAACTAATCCAATATGACGAAATTTATGGGAAGCTCTATAAGGAGCTATATCATGTTCACTTAAAAGCTGAATAAACATTTCTTCATTATTTAACGAAATGGATTCCTCAATAGTTTTTACTACTTGTTTTAAACCTAGTTTCTCAAAAGTTCCTAATTGGTATATAGTTCTAGGATTAACTTTTGGAATTGTCCATCTATTTAATAGATCTAAGTTATGAGGTATATCATACTCAGTATTACTACTATTTTTAATATTAGACTTATTAACAGAAACATGCTTATGCATAAAATGATGTAAAATAGTGATTTATGTTGAATTACATCTTCCCTATATGAATTAATATTTATTTAACTAAGAATTTATTTAAATTCCATGGCTCTGATACCATAAGGAAGCAGGATCTCCAACTACTTGAATATTAGATATTATTGGGTAGTAAGCCTAGAAACAAAAGTTGAGTGACCCCCAGTTTATCTCAAGGATACTTTTGCAAGGGTCTATATATATATACAACTAATCTGGCTGCTGTGTGTATAATGCATAATAAAAAAGTATCAGTATATATAGATACCTTTTGACAGGTATTACATATTTTTAAACATATATTACATTATATATAATATGTGTTTTCTTTTAATTAACACTTCTCTCAAGAAATGTAACACATGTTCTGTAGAACATGTGTTACAAAATTACAATAGGTGTTCGCTCTAAAAAAATTAGACCTTGTAAAACAGATATTATAAAATTACAATAGTTGTTTGCTTTAAAAAGAATTAGACCGCAAAAAATTTTATCCGACGACAATTTTTTTTTTGTTGTTGTTCAGCATTATAGCCGGACCGACCGAACTAATTCTAGTAAAGAATAATCAGAAAAGAAACAAAAGATTTTTAATCATTCATAGATTATAGCATATTCAACAGATCATTGAAATGATAAATGCACACGAATCAGAATCGACTAATTTTAGGAATCTTAGTCAAAATATTGCTAGATATTTCAATATTTTAGAGGCAGAAGTCATTCCGAGGATCTCTTTTTTCGCATAGAGAAGTGTTACATAAAATATTTGTGAAATTGGGAACAAAGAAAAATATCACATGAAGGGCTACTCCATGCGTTCTGAGTTGAATATTCTTTTTACTTTTAACACGGAATAATTAAGTTTCTAACTATTGCGCGCGTTTGGTACCATGCAATGTACCGAGTGCACCTCATGTAAAACTATACAAAATAGTATACATGATACTCTTTCTATTCATTAATATAAGTCGTTTAAGAAATGTAACAAAAATTAATGAAGAAAAAAATAAGATTTTTTTTTATTATCAAAATATCATTATTACTCTTTTAAATAGAATACGACTCCCATTTAAGAGAGTAATATTGATATTTTAACTTTCAAAGTATCTTTTTTTTGCTTCGTTAATTTTCTCTATATGTTCTAAACAACTTATATTATAGAGTGAAAGTAGTACACTATTAGTATGGGCACATGCATATAATACTTATATACATCATTCGGTGTACTTTTTACATTATTAACTATGGAGTACCATTTCAACTATGGGGTATGTGTACTAATTTCTCAGTATACTACTTGATGGTGTACTAGTACTACCGACACTATTTTGTTTACTTTTACGTTGTAGAGTGCATCTGATACACTTCTCAGTCTATCAACCGTCCACAACAGTTATACTCAAACCAAAAATTCACTTTTTCCATTCTAAAAGCAAGAAAGCTAAGAAACAAGGTTTCAAGAGAAAGAAATATGCAATCCTCAAACCTCTCGTTAATTCCGGAAAAAATAAATCAATGACACCTACTATGGTTTTCACAAATGGTAATACTCAATGATTTACTTAGAATGTATTCTGTAATCTGTTAGGTAAAGAAGAGTTTGGAGGAAGAGACTTATAATGTTATTTGCTAAAGAGATAATCTCTCCGATTAAAAATATAAGTCTTTTTAGAAGTTATTTTTTGTTACAAAATATAGGTCTTTATACTAAAAATGTGCTTTTATTGGCTAATCTACACCTACGTTATTTATTTCCTATATTCTCATATGGACTAGGTCCACATAGACCTTGTGGTCCAGAATAGGTCACGTCATCACATAATTGTCTCTCTCCTCGTTATGTAGTAATGTGGCTAATTCTGAATCACATTATCAAATGGACATGGTCCATATCAGAACTATCCATATTTATTTTGGTCAAAATGTGTATTTCTCATTAAACTCTCTATTCATTTTTTTTTTGTTCTTTAAAGTATTAATTAGGATTACTTTAGTAATTTTGATTAATATCTTAAATTTGTATGAAAACACATCAAATGACTTATATTTTGAAAAGGAGGAATAGTTAATTTTCAACAATTTTCTAAGCCGTCAAAACTTTTACTTTGAGTTCCAACTCTTTTCTTACAAAGGAAACATATAGGAAAAGGAGAGGCAGAGAGAATTTATTCCAAGAAACATTCGAGAATTCATTAACTTTGGCAAGAATCCATTTTATTCTAGTCTAGTGTACATGTGCCATAAATAAATTGAAATATGCATGTAATTCTATTTTCCATCTATAGCTCCTGATATAAAATTCACAAAAGTTTCGAAATATTGTGGAAGCTACAATGATTATTATAAAAGTTATTGTATACGAGTGTACAATCAATGTTTACTTTAGAGTTTCATCAGTCGACATTTGTTGAATTTGTAAAAAAGGTACTCATTTGTTGAAGAGACTTCTCTAGATAGGGCTCGCGACAAAATATGATCTTGATAATAATATATTAATATAATAGAAACACAAAATTAACTTTAAGAATTTTAAACGACGCCAAGTGAAACCCTACAAAAAAGATAATTTTTTTGGGTGATCAAAGCGAGCAATCGAAACAGTGTAATGTCCAACAAATAAACTAGAACCCAGAAAAGTTCTTATATGAAAGCAAAAAAAAAAGAGAAAAAAAAATTATAGAGAAAATTGTTTACGTTGGTGTGGGAGATTAGGACTTGGGAAAATGTTTTGTATTTTTACGTGTTCGGTAGAATACATATTTAATTAAAGGAAGGCTATTGAGATTGACTTTTTTTCTCCCGATTATACATGTTCAATATATTAGCATTGAGAAATATTCTTGAAGTTTTGCAATGGTAAGGGCTGAATCTCGTGAAACCATTTCGTAGAAGTTCATTGATATCTTCTTTTTATAAAGCAAATCGATTTCTATTCTTGAATAATCCACATCACTTCTGCTTCTATTGGAATACAAGATTCCCTTTTTCTGTGGAAAATGCCCGTATCAATAATTCTGATTTTACGTATGGACAATTCCTCAATATCTTGTTTATTCATAACAAAAGATTTTCTTTGTGCGTCGATAAAAAAAAAACATGCTTTTTGTGGGAGAGATACTATTTCGAACAAGAGAGTAAACTGAAGCGGACGAAGGGGGAGAATGAGAATAGATGAAGAAGATGAAGCCCTTATAAGATGAATATTAAATATAAATAAAAAGATTAAGGTGAGAAACGTGAGAAGTTAAATAGCAAAATAAATATTTGCGTACTGCTCTGACAACTAAGCTACGTGCGGCTACAACTAATGAATGAGGTTGAAAATATGGTTTCCATCTTCATAATTTTTTCTAGTTATCTGAATACCACTAAAACTGACTGTCTTCGATTATTTCCATTTCCTACCAACTTGGATTCTAAAACATCGTGTTTAATAGAGTATTTGATAGAGAATAATTTTATGTCACAATATGATTTTTGTATTTTTAAATTCATTTATGTTTTCAATCAAACTATTAGTATGTTGAAATAGCTATATGTTGAGCACCAATGAATGCGCTACACAGAGAAATCTTTAAATTTATGAGAAAATAGTTTATCCCATTGCATATTGAATGGCGAACGTTCTAGAATAACATGTATGATATTTATTGGAAGAATTGATATTCTATTCAAAAAAGCGCCAACGCCATCGGTTAATTGAGTCGTAAATAGTGGGCACTTCATATCTCTAAGTTTTACTGATTGGGTTATAATTCCATTTCAATTTTTTGTTTTAAGTTCATGAAATAAAATCGAGCAAAACAATGAAATCATTTGAAATTGCTAAAATTTTGGTTGGGTAGGGTGAGAGAAGAAAGGGCCGCGATGAGGGTGAAAGAAGTAGGGCGGACACAAGACTCAAACTTAGAGGTGCTGAAATATATAGTCTTTTATTTATTTAAGTTCTTAAAGTTAGACCATAGTCTCTTTAATTAAGAATTAAACACTCGATTTTTTAGCTATTACATAGACGACTAAATTTGAAAATTCATAATTGTGTTTTTGAGCTATTACAATTTATTCTCTCGCATCTTGCGTAGCTCAACATGGAATTTAATGGTTTATTCCTATTAGTAATGTTTTCCCTTTTTATTAATAAAAGTTTAAATTTAAAACAACACTATTACAAAAATAGGTTTATTAATGACATAGGGTTATATCGTTAACATTAAAAATGATAAAAATACTTTAAACCCAAAGAGAAGTAAAAGATAAAAGGAAGACAACTCTAAAAAGCTATCAATTTTGAAAATTTTATTTTCATCCTTAGCTAATTTACAAGGAAAATTAACTGAAAATTTGAAGAAAAAGAATCAAAAACTCAAAATTTTGATTTTCTTATGTTAGTGTTATTTTTTCAATTTAAGCATAAAAAATTTCAAATTTTGAGTTTTTGATGTTTTTATCTTCAAATTTTCAGTTGCTTTTTTAATCGTAAATTAACTATGAATGAGAATAAAAGTTGCGAAATTGAATAAAATTTTATGAAGGCATATAAAAAATTTGAAAGTATACCAGATGAGTATACTAAATCATCGCAACAATGCTAATATGACTTTCACTAATATTAATAACATTTAAAAATAATGAAGGTATGTAGATACTCATGCACAATAATTAAAGGTATACACGTAAATTAAGAAACTAACTTTTAGAGATGGGAAATAGGTATAATTTGAGATGGAAGAAAAAAAAAGTCTATCGAAATAAAAATGAGGGCGGGGAGGTATCGAACTCACGACATCAAGGTCGTGGGCAGACCGTTGCCCCATTGGGCTAAGGACCTTTGGGTATTGAACCCACGACCTCAAGGTAGTAGGCAACCGAACTACTTAAGTGTCTAATAATAAAAAGAAATACTCCCTTTTCCAAATATATAAGATTTTCATTAAAATTTACAAAAATTATGATTTTCTTGTAATAAAAATAACAATATTACTTTCTTAAATAATAATTGTATATCACTAATTATATTTAAGAGAACCATATGATATTTTGATTACAAAAATATCTTAAATTATTTTTTCTTAATTTTCTAAACATGTAATGAAAGTCTTATATTAAGGAATGGAGGCAGTACTGCTTGTCTTTTCTTTCCTTAATTTATGCTAAAGTTTAGGGCAAATGTTGAGAATGTTTTTTTAATCTATCTGAGATTTCCTTCTTTGATGAAATGGAAAAATCTGAGCTTTCTTCATACTCCAACCACTTAATTTTGAGATTGTAACACTTTTTTCCCCATAGTTAAATGCATAGAGATGAGATCTCTTATCAATGGCCAATTTTGGATAAACTCTAGCAGTTATGCATGCCTTTCCTTCACCTCCATAACTTTCTACTATTGAATGATCAATCTGCAGAATTAAACAAACATAAAGTTCTATCATAACCAGTAAATGAGTTGAACAATTGTATTCCTTCCTACTTATAAGGGAAGGGAAAGAGCAAATAATTATTTCTGCCACAAAAGTAGTGTTGCGTCATATTTCTATCGCAAATAAGTTTTTCGGTGCCTTTTCTACCACATACAAAAAAAAATTGTGTGCTATTAATGGTCAGGTCAGGTCAGGTCCAATCTCGATTGGATAGGTCGCATTATGACATTTATAGCACATGAAATTTCTTTTGTGGATAGAAATAACACACAATTATTTTTGTGGCAAAAAAAGATGCCGAAAAACTATGTGGCAGAAATAGTACACGAAACTACTTTTAAGGCAAAATAGTTATTTGATCCAAGGGAAATGGCCTATTTGGTTCCTAATGTAATATGCACAACACCGTAAGGCCTTAAACGTTTATTTTACTGTCATTATAGTCTTTCAATTAATTACGTGCATCCACAAGATCCCGCTAGAACACGTTATGATGGGACCTTTTTGGCTGCACTCAGGGACGATTCTGCCCCGAGATTTTTAAAAATACTATTAGATATAGTAATTTTTATATGTAGTTCGGAATTTTTTTATCAAGTTCGCTGCAGGTTTTATAGGTAGGTCGGCACACTGTTGCAGTTTTTCGCCCCCGAAAGTACAATTCATGGCTTCGTCCTGGCTGCACTTGAGTTGTTCAATGACCATAATAGCAGTTAAAAACACTTGCAAACTATGTTAAGGGGCCAAATAGGTCATTTACTCTAGTTATAACACAAAAATAGGGGAGGAAAATAAAAGAATATCCCAGAAGAGAAGTGTAAGTTCTAAACAAAGATTCCACTACAAAAAATCAGTTAATTCAGTTATGATTTTATAGTTAAAAGTATGAGAAGAAGATTCATAGCAACTTACCAATGTTCTAAGTGAAATCTTTTGTCTAGGATCTATATCAACATAAGCCCCAAAGTTGGATTTATTAACCTCTGCTGCCAAAGAAGACCTGTCAAGAAGAAGACAGTAGAATTAGCAAAAAAAAAAGGATCCGGGGCCACAACCGTCAAGTGTCCGACTTTTGCTGTAAACCCCCAGTCCCATATGTGATAAATTTGAAAGTTCTGACTGCTATATAAGATGGGTCTAAGTAGTGTCTATCTCCTCGAGTTCGATTGCCAAGTCGATGGTCGTGAATGCTGCCAGACCAATGTGTTGCGCTCTCGGGCCCGCTGGCACGGGGTGTGACATTACCAACGGGCCTACATAGTACCAGGTACAATGTATAGTTGTAGAAGTACACTGCATAGTACACCATACAATATTAGTGTATGCATGTACTTTGCACAGATTCGGTATAAATCTTTTTATACTCTGAAGTACATATACACTATAAGGTGTACTAACCACCCATATACTCTAATAGTGCTATATTTCTGCACTACGGAGTGCACTTAGTATATTATATAGTGTACCAATCTGGCCGTAACAGTTATCGGAGACCTAACTGTTGCGGCCCCAAATCTCTTGAAATAAGCTTGAATTCAAACAACTGACCTGCTTTGATCACTACACATGAGCACAACATAGTTATCATGGCTTTCGAATACTCTGAAGTAAATAGCAGTATATTCAGTTAAGTTCTTTGAAGCCAGGGCGAGCAAACCAAACGGTCCTAGAATTCCTCCTGTTGATGCATTCTTCTTGTTACAAAGAAGTTGAGGATCAGGTAATTCGGAGCTTAGTAACTCGGCACCGTGCAAATTCGGCAACTGAAATGAGACTTCTATATCAGCCTGCAAAGACGAAGATATATTAGTATAAGCATATCGATCAAACATAACTCGAACTTGAGGAAAGGAGTTGAATTGACAGGATATCATAATCAACCTGTGAAGCTGTGATTCCTTTAATTTCGATAATACTTCCTCCCTTAATCTCTTTATCCTGAAAATTAACTTCTGTCGAGCGTAGTTTCTCAATCTCTGTTATAGGCCACTGTAACAATTGCTTTCCTTTCTCGTCTAGCCATACACTTCTAGGAACGGACTACAAAAGAAGAACGAGACATGTTTCTGTTATATCTCCTTATTAGCAACTTAACGTCATAAACATACTACTCCTCCGTCAAAAGATAAGGCGTTTTAGCCTTTTGCATATATATTTAAATAATAGCCTTCAGCACTTAACTTCATAAGCATACTACTCCCTCCGTCAAAATACAGGGCGTTTTAGCCTTTTTGCATATATCCTTAACTAATGCCACCAAAAACGCTTTTTTTGCATATATCCTAAACTAGTTCCACCAACATAAAAGAGAATTAAGGGAATTATATTTATAGGCGAGAGTAACTTGAGAAAAAAACATGCTTAAAAAGGGGTGCCAAAGGCCTTATACTTTGAACCGAAGGTAGTATATCAAAATAAGACCGAAGGCAGTTTAACTATGTCGATTCGACACATTTGGCTATAGGTAAATATAAGAGGGAGTATATTACCTGAAGGCCAGACCATCCTTTATTTATGTCATCCAATTTATCATCAGCCTCAGTTACCCATCCCCACAATATCCTCCTTTCCTTTGCACTATCATAAAACGTTTTTGAAGCGTAGAACATACCGTAATCATATCTATATCTCAATTTCACATTATCATCCATGAAATCAGTATCAACAACAAAATCGTCTGTTTTCGAGTTATACGTTCCTATAATGTAATAGTCATGATCATTAAAGCCCACCTTAAGGACATGTTTAACCGTTTCTCCTTGTGCGGACGTATCAAGTCCAAGACTCGCGGGGAAGAAATCAGGACACTCCCACATTTCTGTTTTATTTGAGAAATGAAGAGGAATACGAGCCCTAGTCCAGTTTACAAAATCCTTGCTTCGATATAAAAGTGCTGTCCCGTGTCCATTAATTTGGCTTCCAATAACAACCCGCCATTGTTTATCCGGTCCCCCAAGCCAGGCAGTTGTTGGATCTCTGAAATAATCTGGTTTAATTTCATTAATAGGAGATAACAGAGGATTATGTTCCGACTTCACCCATTCTCTAAGGTAAGGGTCAGAAAGATTTTTAGGTGTTGCCAAGTTCTGAACTTGCCGGTTTTTTGAGTCATTTCCAGTGTATAGAATGACAGGATTTCCATCGGAAAGAATCGTGACAGAACCAGAAAAGCACCCGTTGATGTCGTAAGGATCTGTCGGATTAAGAGCATGCTCAAGATGAATCCAATCAACAAGATTATAGGATATGGAATGCGCCCAAGTCATATTACCCCATACTGCAGAATAAGGATTATACTGATAGAATAAATGGTAAACTCCCTTGTAGTACATTGGACCTGCAATATACATGGACTTGTTAGCGTTATTGGCGCAGCACTTCGAACTCAGGACAACATGTCCCGGATTCGACATCCCCTGGCCCGATACTAAAAAAAAATAATAAAAGGACTTATTTAGACCAAAATGCGGATTATGTTTCTTATTATCAAAATCAAGAAACCAATAGACCAGATTCATTTGATTGTTCTAAATCTATGTCAGCAAAAACTTACTATCAACTGGAAATTCTCCTATTCCACTACTCAAAGTTCAAAAAAAAACTATCGATAAATGACTGTAAAAAAGGTCGTACTCAGTGCACAAGGCTTCCCGCATCAGCAGGGTCTGGGTACCTTTATTTTTATAAACATACAGTTTGCGGGATTCGAGCCCGTGACCTAGCGGATAGCAAGTAAACACTTGACTATCGCACTAAGCACGACCTTCATCGATAAAGACTGTCTTCCTTATAAACCACTAGTTCATATTTCAGGAAATTTCCTGCTAAACTACTATCACTGTTTCAAGTATACTGATTTAGCTTAACACGATAACAGCCAAAATCAAAGGCATAACGAATAAAGTAGAACTCCCTTCATTCCATAATATAAGTCATTTAGAATATGTAGAAAAAAATTAAGGAAACAAAAAAAACAAGGTCATTTGTTAGTTAAAATATCAATATTAATCTCTTAAATATGAATTGTATACCACTAATTCTATTTAAGAGCCACAATTCTATTTAAGAGAATAATATTGATATTTTAACTAACAAACTAACAAATTTCTTGCTTTCTTAATTTTCAATAGTGAAAGTTAAGGAAGCAAAATGTAAGGTAATTTGTTAGTCAAAATATCAATATTACTCCCTTAAATATGACGTGTAAACCACTATTCTACTTTAAGGGAGTAATATTGATATTTTGACTGATAAATTATTATTATTATTTTTTTGCTTATTTAATTTTCGTTACACGTTCTAAACGATTTTGTATTATGGAATGGAGGTAGTAATATTTTGCATCAACAAGACAACATACCATTTGGATCTGGGGGTTCCATAAGCGCCATTGTCAAAATCAGCAAGAGAAGAAACCATAGTATAAGAACATAATATATTAGTGCCAAAAAAAAAAAAAAATTTGTAACCTTCAAATGTATTTTAGAAATTAAGATTGGGGAAAATAAAAGATTCACCATTCATCCAGTTTTTAGGAGGTTGGAAATGATAAGCAGTCCTATATGGCTGCTGCTGTTCTTGAAGATTTACTTGAATTTCATTATTAGCTCCAACTTGACCTTCATATCCAATCAAGAAAATGTGTAGCAGAAGAATATAAACTATGGATTTCTCCATGAAATTCTTTGGATGAGGAAAAAAAAAGAAGAAAAAGAACTAACAGGGGATTGTTTGAAATGAAGTTTAGTCAATTGGAAATTGGTACTCAACTTGCTCTTTTTTATATTTCAAGCTGGAATCAAGCCAGAAATTGTATTTTTGAGCAAAAACTGCAATAGTATAACCACCTACCTATAAAAATTGAAAAAAGAAATTGGAGATGCGAATTTGATAAAAAATTCTGAATTACATATAAAAATTATTATATCTAATAGTATTTTTAAAATTTTCGGGCCGACTGCCTCTCCTAAAATCGTCCCTTATTTCAAGAAGAAATGTATTATATAATTTAGTAGTCAACTTGCTTCTTGTAATTCAGAAAATGCCTTTTTGATTCTTGAAACATATGCAAGTAATGCCAACATCCGAGAATAAAATAAGTTCTACTCCCTCCATTCCTAAATATAAGACTTTACATATTGTAAAAATTAAGGAAGCAAATTTTAACATGTTTTTATAATTCAAATTCAAATATTACTCTTTTAAATATGACTTGTATACCATTAATTCTATTTAAAAGAGTAATATTGATATTTTGATTACAAAAACATCTATTTTTTTTTTGCTAATAAAAAAAATCTTAATTTTTTCTTCCTTAATTTTCGCAACATATAATGAAAGTCTTATATTTAGGAATAGAGGTAGTATATTATTTTATTATGGAAATCATCAAAACAACAATAATAACAATAATATATCTCATTAAATCTCCAATAATTGGGGTATAATTAGGAATGGATAGAAAACAGACTTAATATTTGACAATAAATGTAGAATGTGATTGCTACTGAAACAGATTAATTGCAGGCTGACACAACCTAACATTTGCCAATGAATTTAGAAAGTGTCTTCTCAAATAATACAAATGAAATAGTAATCCTCTATATCTTCATGTTTATTACGAAATCATGTCCTCAAGTCAAAGGCAAAAGATATTAAAGAAAATCGACCCAAAAATTATTTTAATTCATGTGTACAGAATCATGCTGCTTTCATTCAGTATGCATGGTATTTATTTACACTATAAGAAAATCATCAAAAAGACAGAGACTTGCTGGAAATAAGAATGCTTAAAGAAACCAACACACAGAATTGCTACAAATAAAAAATATAGCATAGATAACAAAAAAAAGAAAAAAGAAAAGATAAAACGTGTAATTATGAAGATAAATAATACAACCATATGGAATTTAATTTAGGACAATGCTACCCTCCTCAAATCGATTGACTAAAAACCGACTCAAAATTATTTTCGGATAATTGTGCCCTTTTTAAGAGTAAATGACCTTCCATTTTTCAAAAAAAAATCATAAATCAAGCTTAGAAATTAATGCCTCAAGAGGACTTTTTCAAAAAAAAAAAAAAAAAAGAACCATCTTCAAAACATTTGTTTTTCATCTGCAAACTCCACAATGAACAAAATACTGTTAATTTTTTATGCATTTTTAAAAGGTGGTCGGAAATTACTGTTCATCACTTTTTAAATTTTCAGTTTTTTAGAACAATGATTTTTTTCAAATTCAACATGAACAGCATAAAATTTTGTTTTTTTGTGTTAATATGTGAGCTGGTCATTTTAATCCATTTAATATAAAAAAAATATTTAGACTTAGAATGATTTTGATACCACTGTGAGTGGGTTTTGCTTTGTCCGTTTTGAAAAGCCTCTCTCCTAGTAGAGTACGATTCAGGAACAGATCGGGATTTATTCTTCATTTTTTGCATCCACTTTGTGGGGAGAACTGAGGTATCTAAAAGTTTTCTTCATCGAACAACATTGGAATTTCAAGTTTTTGGTGTTCTTGGTGAAGTTCTTGTGGTTGAAGATGAAAAAGTAGGTTTTTGATCCATCTCCAGCTTAAACAATTTGGTGGAAAAAAAATATGAAAAATCTAGCTTATAAATGAGTCTACCTATACATAATACTCCTAGATGACTTTTTTCAATTAAAAATTAATGTTCTATCTGAAAAAGTACAGACATTAATGGCTCTTAACTACATTTTTCAATCCAGTTACAACGTGAAACACCAAATGTTTCGCACCGTGCGAAATATTTGGTGGTCGTCAAATAAAAAATCGGACGGCTGAGATTATTTGACTTTACACTTACATGAAAAGTATTTGTACCCAAATGATCTCTGCCGTCAGTTTCTTGATCCAGCGGTCAATAAAATTTCGCACTGTGGGGAACATTTGGTGTTCCGCACTGTAGCTGGAGTAGCATTTTCCATCCTAATGTTCCCCACTGTAGCCGGATTGGCATTTTCCATCCTTCTTTTCACGACTTCTTACACCAAATGTCACTATCACACTTTTGATACATATTTATTTACCAATTACACGTAAAATCCCTATATATATATATATATATATATATATATATATATATATATATATTTTGTTCATCGCTTAACCTAAGTCCCTCTAGGGTTGTGAATTGATTACCCTAAAGTCCCTATAAAATATTATTTTGATCCCAAATTTATTTTTTTTTAACAAATTGACCCCGACAACAATTTTTATAATTTATAAATTGAACCATTTCTTCTGAGGTATATTTTTTAATTTACAAATTTACCCCAATTTTTTTATTTTGTAGCCAAATTAAAATTAGTGTTTGTTAGAACACTAAGTATTATAACACTTAGTCTAAAACATTATGTGTTCTGAAATTATTAACATTAAATACTGTTACAATGATTATATTATTTTTTAGTATATAATTAAATTTTGTGTTAGTTATAACACAATTACTTATAAAACATCGGTTAAAATGAAAAATGAATATATGCAATAGAAATAATGATCCTCAATATACTAAGTATTGTAGAGTTATTTAAACACCTATTATGATAACATTACTTATTAATATATAACGTTTGGGATATGAAGAACGAATCACAACACTATAACAATGATTATCAATATTATAACATTATGTAGATTAGTGTTTGTTACAACACTAAGTAACACATAGTCACTCCTAGAGTTAATTAAACATTTTGTAGATTTAATTACTTGTTAACATATAACACATGTTAAACGAAGAACGAATGTAAATACTATAATAATTACTAGATTACTTATTAATATAAAATTAGAATTAGTGATTGTTAGAACACAAAGTACTAGAACATATAGTCTTATAAAACACCGCTTAAAAGAAAAATGAATATAATTACTATAACAATGATACTTAATATACTAAGTAATGTATAGTTATTTAAACAAATGTAATAATCTATTTACAACGATTTCATAGTAGTAATAATATATGAACAGTCGTGGTTATTATCATTATAATATTATATAATTTAACTATTAACATTATAATATTACTTAAGTAAGATTTGAATGACTTATACTATTAATTACTTTTTTCTAATACTACTTCAATTTGTTAATAATAATAATGCACCTGCAGAACAATTATTTTGCATTGTGCTGAACAATTAGAAACCGTCGGATCAAACATTTGACGTCTGAGATCATTTGGGTCTCAATAAATATTATAAAGAAGGTGTTAAACCAAAAGATCTCAGCCGTTAGATTTTAGATCCGAACGGTCCGTAATGGTTTTGCACGATGCAGAACAATTAATATTCCGCATTGGATCTAACAACTCAAAAGTCTCAACATCCCCTGCCACACAAATTTAAGACAAAATGAGTTATTGTTCATCGTCTTCTCAAACAAACCAAGCATGATTGAGTTTAACCGGAGTAAAAGTATAATAATCCCAAAATCATCTGATGATTTTGGAAAACATTAATATTACTCTATTAAACGACTAATATTATGGAAGGGAAGGAGTACAAAATTGCAGTATAAGCTAGTTTCATCATAAGTATGTTATTCTAAAAAAAACACTTATGATAGTGCTTTTTCAAATTAGAATCTTTGAGTTTATTTTAAATTATAAAATGGGTCAATAAGCAATTGAGAAAATATCAGTAATAACTTATTTTAAGCCAAAAAATACATACAAGTGTTTTTCAACAATTGAGAACATGCCCATAAGTGGATTAGTAGGCTCTGATACAGTGACACTTATGGGAGAAACATATACATCACATACAATATAGTGATTAATTTTGCTCGGTAAATTGTGATAACATACCATTACCTAAGTGGTAGTAGTGAAAATTTATATAAAAAATATTATTATTTTAGGATATGTGACATTCATTTATCCACATTCTAAAAAGGAAAGTGTGACATTCGATTTTAGATGAAGAAAATAGCTATTGATTTTTCAACTTTTGGGGCACTTGATAATTTTACCTTTAAAAAATGCACTATATACAATAAATACATAACATATATGGTGTTTTTTTTTATCCAGTGGGTCACTTGCCCCCACTCAAACAACGTGGCTTCGTCACTGGGTGTGGCCATACTTATATGGTGAGGGGCAACATTTTTTTTTTTTTTTTTTTTTATGAAGGTTTATTGTGAAAATTAGCTCGTGGGGCCTTCATATGGGATTTTATATTTCAAAATTCCCCTTCACATTGAGATAGGAGTCAATTTAAGGCCCGTCGCCCTTCTTGGGTCGTACGGTGACCATTAGAGCCCACTTAGACATTACGAACCCATCATCCCGCCTAAGGGCCCGCTCTGATTCCATGTGAAAAATAGTTCATGGGCCTCCATATCCTCTCAAAACCAATTGGCAATGAGAGGTGTTAACCCATGAGCTTATATGTTATTTGGATATTCCTTAGGCACTCGAGGTGGGACTTTATATTTCAACATTTATGCATCGATGTAGAAAAATATACACTAAAAATACAAGTGAAACAGATAACTTTACAATCTAGATCAAATCTTGTGATATACACAATATCCTTAAACCGAATTCGCCTTCTTCCCTCTGGTGCTTAGGATTTTTGAAGTTGTTCGATTCCCAGGATAAGATGATCTGCAAGTAGAGCCTTCACAAGCATTGGAAGCTCCACAAGCGAAACGCCGACGAGTTTGCAACTATCACCAAAAAACTGTTTGTAAAAGTATTGTAGAGTTTCAAATTTCTTGTGCGTTGTGTGTGCAATGGAGAATGAAGTGGATATATAGTGAAGCTGGTTCACTCCAAGAGTTTGCTGAATTTACTAGCATTCATGAATCCAAATAAAATTGTTTGCTGAATTTACAAACATTCATTAATCTAATTAAAATTGGTGACTCTTGGCTATTGAACTCCCTAAACGTTTCAGATCAGTAAGTGTGTGTTTGGGATGCAAAAAATCATCTCGAATTCAAGCCAAGACCTCCCAAGGCCCCCCAAGGCCCCGCTCCCGGACTAATGTATTATATAATCTACCCGAACTAATGTATTATATAATCTACCCGAACTAATGTTTTATATTAGTCTCGGTTGAACCTTGCGTGCACCCGCGGGGGCTCTGCCATACTCACACATTTACTCTAGCTTCTTGGTTCCCTTCTTATTTAAGTGAACAAGAGACACCAATTAGAACAATGTGGGATACCCACAAATTTTGCATTCACTAACAATATATCCAACATCCCCCACACGAATCAAAATTTGTATTCATATCCAATATCCCCCATTGGATACAAACTTTGAAAACCTTTTGACTCAATAGTGGTGATAGCAACAACGAACGATTCCTACATAGGATAGGTAGGTGTGGTAGCCCTTGAACCTTCCCTTGTGTTCTACGTTTACGTTCACCAACAGACATAGTAGACGCGATGCTTTGAACTAATCTGTTATAGCCAGCAAACCATTAACGTATTCCACACAGGTCTCGATCTGACTCATTTCAGTTCTCACGATTGTGTCCGGTTTGGCCATGGACACACGCCTGGTTCTGTGAGTTGTCCTCAAGAAATGCGCCCTTCAACGTTTCTCTTTTAAGGCGGCCTCTACCTTAGCTCACATAGGTGACTGCTCATACTTTTTGAGTAAACCCGCCGGTTACTCCTTCAACACACCCGAGAGTCATTAAAAGCATAACTTAGCCTCATCCACGCGGGTATCACTGTTTCTCATCTAGGAATGGTTGGAGGTGAACCCCCCACAGTGATTTCTATGTGCGACCTGGGCCAGTTTCCCTTGAAATCTAGATCTTAGAATCTCCAGTCAACTAGATTGGGTTGTCACTCACCGCACATTTTCCTGGGCTTTTAATCCCATTCCTTTCGATGATTTCTCAACTAGTTCTCTATTCAAACCTTTGGTTAGCGGATCCGCAATGTTATCCTTTGATCGTATGTAATCAATAGTGATAACGCCAGTTGAGAGTAATTGTCGAATGATATTATGTCGTCTACGTATATGTCTCGACTTAGCATTGTACATGTGGCTCTGGGCCTTCCCAATTGCTGATTGACTATCGCAATGAATGCAGATTGGAGGCACAGGCCTTTCCCACTCTGGAATATCCTCTAAGAATAAGCGTAACCACTCAGCTTCTTCTCCACATTTGTCTAAGGCAATGAACTCAGAGTCCATAGTTGATCTTGCAATCACTGTTTGCTTAGAGGATTTCCATGACACGGTTGCACCACCTAAAGTAAACACGTATCCACTGGTTGACTTTGAGTCTCTCATATCTGATATCCAGTTGGCATCAGAATATTCTTCAAGTACAGCTGGATACCGTGTGTAGTGCAACCCGTAACTCCGAGTATATCTTAGGTACCGAAGTACTCGAATAAGAGCCTTCCAGTGATCACTACTCGGGTTACTAGTAAATCTACTCAGTTTGCTTACTGAATAAGCAATATCTGGTCTAGTACAACTCATTAAGTACATCAGACTTCCACTTGAAAGCACTTGAAAGCACGGCCTTGTCAAACTTTTCATGCCATTGTTTAGGTGCTTGTTTCAATCCATATAAGGATTTAACAAGTCGACAAACTTTCCTCTCTTTGCTTGGAACTACAAAACCTTCGGGTTGTTCCATGTATATTTCTTCTTCTAAATCTCCATTTAGAAAGGCTGTTTTGACATCCATCTGATGTACATCCAAATTTCGCAATGCAGCAATCGCTGAAAAGAGCCTTGTGGATGTGATCCTTGTCACGGGTGAATAAGTATCAAAGTAATCTAGTCCTTCCGTTTGTCTATTCCCACAAATGACTAGTCTACCCTTGTACTTATCAATCGTCCCGCCAGCCTTCATCTTTCTCTTAAAAACCCATTTTGATTTTAAAGGTTTACATCATGGTGGTAGATCCACTAACTCCCAGGTATGATTTTGTAAGATGGAATCAACTTCACTTCGAATTGCTTCTTTCCAAAATGGAGCCTCGGTCGAACTCATAGCTTCACTATAAGTTCGAGGTTCACTCTCAAGCATAAAAGTCACAAAATCAGGACCATACGTTTTCTCGAAACGTGTCATTTTGCTTCGTCGAGGTTCTTTATCCTCAATTCCTTTTGTTTGACTACTTTCACCCACAGTCTCATGTTCAACACTACCCTCAGGTTCACGTGTTCTTTTTGATGTCGAAGCCTCTTCACTGGACTTCAATGGAAACACATGTTCAAAGAACGTTGCATTCCTCGATTCTAATATCGAATTCTTGTGCACCCGTGAGTTGTCACTCTTATGTACAAGAAATCGATACACATTACTATTGTGAGCATATCCGATGAAGATTGCGTCCACAGTCTTAGGACCTATACTCACTTTCTCAGGAGGAGGTACTAATACCTTTGCCATGTATATTTTTACTGCTTAAACCGAAATTTTACTTCCCTGGAGACAGAAACTTTGCAATGACTTCAAACATGAACACTCCACCAACTTCTGCTGGACAACATGGTGCCTTCTCATCAGCTCATCCTGCAACTGGATCTATAACTATTGGGAGTATGACTGTTTCTATTACCTCTGATATTATGAACTTGGGTTCAATCTCTGTACCAATGATTGGAACCCAGAACGTTGTACCCCAGAATACCGGAGGTTTTGTTGTCCTTCCTGCTTTTGCTACTACTACAACTCTGCCCCCTCAACCACCATTTCCCAATCAACCTCCAGTGCCACCACATCACATGAGGATCATGCCTACTCATGCTCAAGCGAAGCCATCAATCTTTTATGGACAGAACTTCAAACGTTGGAGAGAGCAAGTTATGTTTTATCTTACGACCTTAAACCTTAGTCGGTTTTTGGTAGAGGATTCTCCTACGGTTCAAGAAGGTGAAAACAGTGTTTGGAATGTGGCCGCTGTGGAGGCCTGAAAGCATTCATATTATCTGAGTCGTAACTATATTTTGAGTTATCTCTCGGATGATCTATTTGGTGTGTATCGTACTTTGAACACTGCCAACGTTGTATGGGATGCTTTGGAATACAAGTACAAAACTCAAGATGCTGGAGCCAAAATTTTTTTATCTGACTGGAGATAAAAAAATACAAGACACCAAGTAGAACAATTATATAATTTTTTATCTAGGGTAAAAACGTCAACACCTCCTAAGCTATCAATTTTTTATATTTTTTACTCTCAATTAAAAAACGTTAAGTTTTACCCATAACTATTCAGACATATCAAATGTGACTCTTCCATCCATTTTCATTGTTATATCGTGACGGAAGACCAAAACATGATGCACTTTAGATAAATCAAATTACATCCTAAAAGAAAGGGAAAAAAAAAAAAATCAAAGACCACCACCGACGGCTACTCAATTGTCCATCGCCGACCATCAAACTTACCTTCTTCTTCATCTCTCATATTCTCTTCATTCCCGCCACACCATCATAGAAGTTATTAATTACGTTTGATAATTAAAATAAACTCAACCAGATTAGCAGATTTGAATGGAGACCAATCTGAAGTTGTCTTCGTTCTCATACATAAACATGGCTCTAAGCCCTCTACTAATCAAAGGAGTTCTAGCTCAGTGGAGCAGGCGTCTGCCCACGACTTTGAAATCGTGGGTTCGATACCCTCTATCTGCGTGCGGCAAATTTTAATCTTCTTTTTTAAGGGTTATCTTCTCTTCGACTAAAGTAGTTTTCTCTCTCTTATATGGGCAACCGCCCAATCGCACTTCAAAGAAAAAGCCCTCTACTATGTCTCTATTTCTTCATAAAGTTAGAAAAAAAGAAAAATTATCTACTTCTAAAACTTCATTAATGATTCTTAAAACTTTCCAGGGGCTTCCAATTTCAGTTAAACATGTGAAGTAAACGAGAATTCGATAGCAAATCAGAAGATGGAACAATTAACAAAAGACAATTGAGAAAGAAAATAAATAAAAAATTTACATGCGAAGTCAATAATGGAGAAAATCTCATAAACCCATTTTCAAAAAAGAAGAAAAATGTCATAAGATGAAGGTGGAAATGAAATCAAAAGAGACACTTTGAAACCCCATGACTTCAAATCTGAGATTGGTTTAAGATTCAGTTCATGACTTACAATTTTTTTTTGGGGGTGTAGAGGGTGTTGTTGGTGCGGCGGCGGTGGCGGCGGCCAGCCGTCGAAAGTCGTGGGTGTAAAATTATTTTTCTTTTTTAGGATCGGATATTATTTGTCTAAAATGTGCTTATATTTTGACCTTCAGTCACGATGTTACTGTGAAAATGGACGGAATTGTTATGTTTGATACGTGTGAATAATTTAAGGGCAAAATTTGATATTTTTTAATTAAGTGTCAAAAATTAAAACAAAAAACGAATAATTTATGGGATGTATACGCTTTTTACCCATTTATCTATTGACCCCAAAGCAAGGGACGAAGGGCAAAAATCTCGTCTACGTTTATGTAATAATAGTCTCAACCAATCACAATTCACCAGTGTGTATATATAATTGAAAACAAATATTTATATAAGTAAATTCGATTGGTTGAGGGGACACGGGGACACACACAAATGGGGACAGAGGATTTTCACCCAGGACGAAGGCAGGAATTAAGCATTGGGACGAAACTGCAACAATATAGGCAAAAAGGTAATTAATGATTCTTAATGACCGTTTTCATATGTATGTCGAAGTACATATAAAAACGGAAAAAAAAATTTTGGAGGGCGAAACTGATATAATATTCCGAAGTACATATAAAATTTAGTATTAAAAATCCCAGGGGACTCCGTCCCTGCCCCAAAGCAAACCATAATAGCATGACCCTCCCTAAAATTTTCTCACTTTCATTCTAACCAAGCCCCTTCATTTTTTTTTTTTACAAACGTTCGCATTCTTGATTCGGAAAACATTATTTTCACTAATATTTTCAGAATTAATAGCTAATTTGGTTATCAACTTATTTGCATTTAGCTACTTTAATCTTTTTTTTACCATTTTTTTAACTTTATGAGTTTCAATGTATATACGGGTTGCCAAATTTATCATTCAGTCTAAAAACTTCAAAAATTTCCGTCAATTAAGGTGATGTGGCCTAACGTTTCACTTCAATTCTCTATCCTTAAAGGGTATTTTCGGAAAAAATCTCTCCTCCCTCTATCATCTAATTTTGATTGATTCGTGATTCATAACTTATCATGTTTGCTTCAATCACACAAAAATTCTGCTAGTTTTCTGGTTCATCTAATTTTGATTTATCCTTAATTCAGAACTTTTAATTTTTGCTTCAATCCCGAGATCTCACACAAAAAATTCTTCTAATTCTATGTTTTTGGGGAAAGTCTGGCATGGGGCGGCCCTTA
Organism: Vinca minor; assembly: GCA_026122235.1. Classification (NCBI taxonomy): domain Eukaryota; kingdom Viridiplantae; phylum Streptophyta; class Magnoliopsida; order Gentianales; family Apocynaceae; genus Vinca; species Vinca minor. Next base: position 6,538,995 of record JAOCZM010000142.1, read on the forward strand.
TGGGTACGGCCCCACACTCCTCTCACATAAATTTAGACAAGACCCACATGTAAGGTAGGTCCCGTAGGCCTCCATCTCTCACAGATACCCATAAGGTCCGTCCCATGGGGAATTTTTCCATGGTTTTGGGGGTTTTCTGATTTCACCCAATTTTTGCTTGATTTGTCAAGAATTTTTTGGAATCAATGACAGAAATGAAAGAATTTTTTATACCTGGGATTAGGTTTTTTTTTTATCCGAATTTTTTAAATCTTTCTTCTTGAGTCATGGACAAGAAGAGTTGAAGCATTGACTGATGAAATTGATTCATTGACGGAATTTTGTGTTATCGGATGCGTAATTACTTTTCCTATTTTTCCCTTGTAGAGATCAATTCTAACCCTGTTAGGATACGATGACAAAATCGACGGAATTTATCGAAGTTTTAAAGGGAAGTATGAATTTGACAGTGTGTAAATATATTTGGAACTCAAAAAGTTAAAAAAAAATGTTAAAATGATGAAAGTGACTAAGCACAAATAAGTTGGTGACCAAATTAGTTATTAAATCAGAATTTTCAACATGATACAATAAAAGTTTTGATGTTACATTTTTCTTTATAATATAAAGTGTACAAATATCAGAATAATTTTCTGACGGAAAATTCTAGGGCATTGCATTAGACTCTGACCATGGTTTAGCAAAAAAGGCTAACAATGGCAGTCTTTTTTTTTGGAGAAATATTTTTGTCCAAGACGGAAGTCTGGGCTGACGTGGCGTTTTCCAGACACGCCTTGCCACGTCAGCCTAGGACTTCCGTCCTGAACGTCCAACCCTAAATTAAAAATCAGCCACTTCTTCTCCTTCCAAGGCAAGAAAAAAAATCCCTCCCCCCAAGAACAACTATCCACTGTCGGCCGCCTTCCCCTTCTCGCCGCCGCCGCCGATGCAGCCATCAATCTCCATCACTTTTCCCTCTCTCTCAATTTCAAATGTATAAACTTAGAAAAAAATTAACTTTTTTTTTGGGAAATTTAACTATAAATTATTGTGAATATTTGTTTAATTGTAATTTGGTGCATTTGTAAAGTTGGTGAAGTTGTTAAAATTTGAGAATTTAGTTTGTTGAATTTGTGAATTTAGAGTAATTTGTTAAATTTGTGAATTTAGGGCATTTGTGAATTTGGTAAATTGTGATATGTTTGTGTAATTTGGTGAATATTGGTAATTATGGCATTTGGGCATTTGTGAATTTGGTGCATGTAGAATAAATTGGGGAATTTGTGAATTTAGTAATTAGGGCATTCATAATAATTTGGTGAATTTTTTATTTTAGGGCATTTGGGAATTTGGTAAATAGTGATATATTTGTGTAATTTGGTGAATTTTTGTAATTGATATTTTTTTCTATAATTTATGTTAATTTTGGTGATTTAAACATTTGTTTTTCCTGATAAAATCTATGTCTATTATTTTTTTTGTATAAATGTTTACACCTGCTCATCTTGGGTCCGGTCATTTTGATATGAGCGTTTTAAACAAACAGTCATTACATAGATCTTTAGGAATATGGCACGGGGAGGAGTCACTAAACCATCCATTAAAGCTTATTAGAAGTGAATGTCAGTTTTATGACGCGTACAACAGAGAAACAAACCCTAACTTAATTAACCAAATAGACCAATTAGGTTTTGGGGGATGCTGTAGACTGGGACATATGAAGATATATCACGATCTAGTGACTTCCTTAGTTGAAAGATGGCGCTCGTAGACCCATACGTTTCACTTACGTAGCGGTAAGGCGACCATTACTCTAGAGGACGTAAGGTGTCTTCTTGGACTACCGACTAGGGGACACGTGGTGTCGTGGGGTTCGGATTACAATATGTCTGATTCTTAGTGGGCTGCTACTGTGTTCAATCTGTTAGGATTTTGACCCGCCCTGTCGTCAATTAGGAGAAACTCTCTTCAGCTGTTTAAAGTTTATGTCCACATTAGTGAGCCCCTAGGACATGATGTTACTCAGTTGACGATAGAGCAGAGGGCTAGGGCATTTGTATTCGTTTTGATGGGTAGTTTCTTTTTTCCTGACAAGTCGGGCTCCCGGGCGAACATGCGTTATCTCCTTACCATTAGTGATGTCGATCATGATACGACTTCTTGGGCTAGCGGTGTCCTTGCGTAATTGTACCGGCAGATGTGAAAATCCTGCATGGCTGATTCGAAGGACATGACCGGCTATTGTTTGCTCATTTAGGTATGTCTAAATTTTATAAAGTTTTATGTTTAATATGTAATTTGAAAATTTAATAATCAAAGCTATTTGTTTTGACCAGCTATGAGGGTGAGAGCACATTTCTATTCTCCGTCCGAAGAACCGAGGCGAGATCTCCAATGAGATCCCCGATGATGATGTCCCTTATGGGGCAAGATGGAATAGAGCCCGGAGTTTCATCAACGCGCTGAGATACCAATTCTTGGTGTTTCGTGATCAGCTAGATTCGATCACCGAGACACAAGGGTTAAGTTAATTTCGATATTCTCATCATTTTTTATTATTAAATAAATTGTTTTACATTAACTTGATTTTATTGTACAGTTTATGTGAAGACCATACCCTGATGCGGTAATTGCAGAGAAAGTGGCTCGAGATGACGACTTCATGTCAACCGTGCATACCTGAACACCACTCATTTGCTTCAAGATAGTGGAGTACCACCTGCCTGACAGGGTTATCAGGCAATTTCGATTCCACCAGGTGGTACCAATACCGGCAAGGACAGAGGGTACTGTCGAGGGTAAGGACCTCCACACAATGAAGGCGGGCCCAAGAAAAAATTGGGAGAACGAGCACATGGGCTACATAGCGTTGTGGGACGACCGCATCGATGCACTTGGGGGCGTTGCTCCCGCTTTCGGTAATATTATTCCACCAAGCGAAGAGTACATGCCTTGGTACAATAACATTACCGTTCACCGTCTCACGAACCCAAGAAATAGGGATCACAGGCCACTCCCGATGGGTTATCAACCCAACGCGATATTTTGGTAAGTTTTTATCGTTTTGTTGTCAATATAAATCTTTTTATTTTGAATACATTAATTTTAATATTTATGTGACAGATGGAGTCAAATAGGTTGGTACTGGAGGAATTGGAGAAGCTTGCGAATAGAAATGTGCACCAGTTCAAAAGTCTCATTGCCTGGGCAACCAAAGCCTTCAAAGACGCTTTGGATGCGGCTGGGAAGGTAGCTTGCAGAGCACGCACTACCGACGTAGGAGAGGCTATAATTGAGCAACCGGTGACACAACCAAGGCAGATTGTTCAAGGTAGGTCTCAGCGTGGGAGGCAGGGTACTCGTCGGACTCGGCAGGCAACTCAGGAGTATCATGCCGGAATACGGCGCACTAGGCAACGTGGCGATGAAGCGGGACCGTCTCAACCACCGGAAGTTCATACTCAGTCTCAGACTCAGGCTGATATACCCTCCCAATTCAACTACCAATTTTAAAGCATCAACACTCTTTCTCCGGGTAGTCAAATGGGGGCATGTTGGTGCTGGTCCCTCTACATCGGGACAGGCGGAACTCTTTTTTGGTGCGTCTCCCTCGTACAGCCTACACCTGGACCAGATGCAGATGCAGCGAGCACACTCCACTGCTCTAACCAGATTCGCCTGAGGAACCGATCATATTGACCACGAATGAGCTGAACTCATCGAAACGGAGCATGGTAGTGCCTGCGAACTAGAGACGGTCACACATACTATCTACGGAAGAACCCAAAAACGACCATTAGATACACACGGTCGGGGCAGTAGATATGATTTAGTTTTTTTTTTTCTTTCATTTGTTTAATTATTGTTACATACAATTTGTTTAATTTATGTTATATACGATTTGTTTTTTACGTTGTTCGCTTTTATTAATAAAAAAACTTTTCTCCAAGTAATTTTTGTACATATTTTTTGGTAAATATTCTGTTTTAGTCATTTTTTTTGTTGTAAAATACCAACTCAATTTTGTTGGCAAAAAATAAAAAACCAAGTAATTTAAAGGGACTATGAATTTGTTTTGTCAATGTTGATTGTGCCCTTCATTTCTTTAAAGTTTGCGTCCGTCACTGACTATATTTTTTTCTCATTCTATAATAATGTGGTCGGTTTTAACCATAAAATCCAGTGAACATGGTCAATATCAGATTTATCATTCTTTGATCACAGGAGTGACAGAAGCGTTATAAACTATTAATGGAATTTTTTTTCTTAGGCATGGATATTTGGAATATAATCACCAAAGAAATTATCATGTGATTGACCTTTAGTTATATCAATTATTTCCTCAAAAAAAAAGTATAAATAGTCTTACCTTTGTACATGAACTTAATATGATTCAGTTGTTCATGCATGATGGTTTAAGGATTTCACTTTCCCTCTTAAGTTACCAAAGTCTCATATTGAATTTTTTAGGTTTATTTCACGATTTGAATTGAATATCTACTTCCTCGTTCATTATAATTTAAAAAGGGGGAAAAGATCAATAAAGTTAGGGTGAAAATCGTTTGTCCCGTGTATGTCTCTATTCATGTATCCAACCAATCAAAATTCGTTATGTAAATATTTCTTTCAATTATATATATAATTGACAAATTATGATTAGTTGGATATATAAATGAGAACATACACGACAAATGATTTTGTGCCATCAAGCTATGAACGAACTGTACATGTTATCCTCTTGTTTGGCCATCAACTTATAATGCCACTCCATTTACTTTGATCCTTTCAGAATTTTATGCAACATAGGGTTATATTTATGAAGAGTAACTAACAAAAAGAAAGAAAAAAAAAAGTTGCCTTGCCTTGTCACCATGATAAGAGAGCAGCTTGGATACAGTACGGAACGATTGTTCGGTTCGCAGTGACGGATACAGAAAAAAATTTCACTGGAGTCATTTGATATACACAATAATTGACTGCAGTCATTTATATATTTATTGTCTAAATAGAGTAAAATATATCATATATAATTAAAAAAATCACTGGGATCATTTGATATACACAATAATTCATTGGGGTCATTTATACATTTATTATCTAAATGGAGTCAAATACATCATATATAATTAAAAAAAAAAAAAATTTAGAGTGGGGTTCATTTGACCCCACTCACTCTTCTTTGGATCCGTCACTGTCTGTTCGTATGTCTTGGACAAAAGAGAATTGTTATTCCTTATATAGGGAATTAATAGCCTTTTAGGTCATTAAGTTATTTTCGTTTGGACACTTTTAGCAAAATTTATCCTTTTTTGGTACCCAACTGTTTTACGAGTAGCCACAATCATCACTCCGTCCAAAACTTGGATATTTTCCATCAAAACTGATGGCGTTGCAATAGCGGAGTTGAAATTCTAGCTCTCCTATGAGGGCAAAATGAAAATTAAGGATTGTGGGTGTTGGAGAGGTGCAAGGACGGTGTTGTGTATTTTCCGATGGCCGCGAGTGGTGGTGTACATTGGTAGATAAAGGAAGAAGAATAATAAATTTTCCCATTTTGCCCTTGGAGGAAAGAGGGGAGAAAGGAGATGTTATTGCCACGTCATCAGCTTGAACGGAAAATAAATAAGTTTTGGACGAAATGATGATTGTGGCTACCCGGAAGTTGGGGACCAAAAAAGATAAATTTTGCTAAAAATAATAAAAGTGGCGAAGCGAAAATAACTTGATCACCTTGAAGGCTATTGATTCCTTATAGAGGTGAACATTTCTACTAGAATACAATTAATTGTATTGAATTTCAAGAGAGGTATATTCAAGAACGACTATTCAAGAAGAGTTGTCCACCATATTCTTTATAGTGGTTTACAGGTGGACCCGTAGGGGTGTGCGGTTTGGTTAAAATCGATTTACTAATGCAGTTTTAATACGGTTTTTAAATATATTTTCTAAAACTACACAGCACCATTTTGACTTCCAAGGCAAATTTAACCAAACCGTAATTATCAATTCCAATCAATAGCATAATGAATAAAATGACTAACTAGGGTGAATATATTAATTGTATTTAAAATAAGTTCAGTGATTGACTTTAACTATTAAACGTAATTACGTATATAAACTATTTTTTTAAAAAAAATAAAAAATAGATATGTATATAATGCGGTTTACGGTGCGATTTAATTTAAAATTTTCTAAACCGCGACCGCACTGAAAAATAATTTGTGACTACTAAAACCGTATTTAACTCATTATAATTGACCAACACCGCACCATACACTAAAATTAAATTTGGTGTAGTGCGATTTTTTATTAAAACCCATTAATGGACACCCCTACGCACATGCAGACAGGAAATCTGTTCTGCACAATATATAAATTAGGTAAGAGAAATGTGGGCCTTCTAATCAAAGATTGAGAATTCCAACTTTTGTCTAGTATAAGAGTGTAACAGTTTTCGTACGTTTGTATAAATTCTTGACAAATCAACCAAAGTACTCTTCAAATCCCAATGTAAGAGAACAAATAAAAATACAAAACACAAGAAGCAAATAAGCTTGTATAGAGCTGGTAAGTGGTAAAACCTTAGCCTATGGGTTTTGATGGAGTTGAAAACTTTGTAGACATACCTTCTCATCCACATCTCTCTCCCTGGAAAATTTTATGGTAGAGCCGCCTTTGTAAGACTGGTCTCACGTCCCTCTCACATGAATTGAGGTGGGACCTACTTTGTAATTATGCCCTATCCCAACTCATGTGAGAGAGACGTGGGGTCAATCCCACAAAGACTGCTCTATGCCAGAGTGACCCTCTCCCTCTCTCTCTCTACACCTCCCTCTCTATAATGGCCCTTTTTGTATTTATCTATTTGGCTTTTATTGAATCTTCATGGTGCTAACAGAATGACTTAATCCTATTCTTTTCTCAACTTTTCTCTCATATATCCTTAACTTTTTGTATCCCTTTTTTTTACTTATCTAGGATTCCATAAAAAGGGACTTAATTTAACATCAGTTTTTTTACTTTCTAGATGGGCTAATTTTGAATCAAGATTCATCAAAGTTGAATCCAAATCAGTGATGATGATGATGATGATGAATGGTATGGTGGGGGATGAATGCATGTCAAACTTAACATCTGCATATAATGAAGCAAGTAATTTATCTTCTGGTAATATAGATGAACAATCACAGCCATCAAAGAGGAAAAGAAATCAACCAGGCCATCCAGGTACTTAATTTATTTTGCTTCAAATTAACTAATTACACTTGATTTCTTGATGGGGGCAGGCTTCTTGCTCTTTAGATGCTTATAGGGAACCAAGGGCAGGAGCGGCGACCGCCCTCCAACATTTTTATTTGCATTGATTTTCGAGTCGTCTAGTAATTTTTTTCTCCCAAATTCGCTTGCGGAACGGGAAAAGTTTCACACGTGCCGAACTTTTTTCATCCGTTGAATTAAAAATTTAACAGTTAAGATTGATTTAAAAAAAAATACATGTTCTGATTTTGAAAACTACGAACACCTATTTTTTAGTTACGAACATATGTTTTGAGGTGTTTCGTATATATTAAAAAGAATCTGTTCCGCATAAGAGCCGGACTGAAATCCGCTCCTATCACATATTTTCGAAATCTCCCTTTTATGACTTGTTTGCATTGAATTTCTAGTCTTTTATTAATTGATTTTTCCCCAAATTCTCCCTTGTAACAATTGAAATCCCTTTATTTAGATCTCGCCTCTTAAAGTTAAGATTCTGATGTCGTCTATATATTGATAAAATTTTACTAATTTATTTCGAATTGAAAAAATGAATGAAATCAGACCCTGAAGCAGAAGTGATAGCTTTGTCACCAAAATCACTTTTAGCGACGAATCGGTTTGTATGTGAGGTATGTAACAAAGGGTTTCAAAGAGATCAAAACCTTCAATTGCATAGAAGAGGTCATAATTTACCATGGAAGCTAAAGCAAAGAAGCAAAGATGAAGTAATTAGAAGGAAAGTGTATGTGTGTCCAGAAGTTACATGTGTGCACCATGAGCCATCAAGGGCACTTGGGGACCTTACTGGGATTAAGAAACATTTTTTTAGAAAGCATGGTGAGAAGAAATGGAAATGTGAAAAGTGTTCAAAACTTTATGCTGTTCAATCTGATTGGAAAGCTCATTCCAAAATTTGTGGTACTAAAGAGTATAAATGTGATTGTGGAACCATCTTCTCAAGGTATAATTTTTATTAAAAATTTGTTTATTTTTTTTCCTCCCCCTTAATTAATCGAGAAAATGACTTTCATCATCCTCAAAGTATTTACCAACACACGATAAGATCTTTCATGTTTTTTTTTTACTTCTTGTTTGGTCCCAAAAATAAATTTTGCGTCTGTTAAGTCGTCCCACCATCATTGTCCGCGGCGATTTTCGGCCAAAAGTAGTCAAATTTCCCTAAAATTTAACCGGAAACCGCCGCGGACAATGGTGGTGGGATTTCTTAACATCAGCGAAATTTGTTATGGGACCTATCAAGAAGTAAAAAAACTTGTAGGATCTTATCGTGTCTTACTAAATAGTTTGAGTATGGTTCATGTCATTTTTCCTAATTAATCTCTCATTCCTTTTAGGATATAGTTTAGTATTAAATTCAGGGTCTGGTTGCATTGTGTTTTGTTTCGGGACGGACTGCAAAAAATTTAAATTTGAATTTCATATCTCTTTTAACAAGTAATTCAATTTGTACGAAAATTCAAGACGTTTTATTTAAAAACCGAATATTATAGCACATTTGGGCAGTATATAAACTGGCATAAATTTTTTGTAGTTAGTAGCTTTTTTTTTCTCGTGTGTACAATTTGTTTGTGGTTGTGAGTGAGAGATGTTGCAAGTTAAAATATTCTGGAAAGCTGAAGAAACAAAGGGAAAATTATATGGTGGAGCCTTTGTGGGCTGGTCCCACGTCCCTCTCACATGAGTTGTGGCGGGGTCTACTTTGTAAGTAGGTCCCGCCACAGCTCATGTGAGAAGAACGTGAGACCAGTCCCACAAAGACGACTCCATGCTAGAGTGACTCCAAAACAAAGGGTATACTTTACTAGTTAAGAACCATTTGTCTCCCTCTTTTTTTCCAATAGAAGAATGATGTAATCAGAAAAGCAATGTAGATAATACCATGAGTCTATGTGAGAGAGAGATTAGCAGTCAATTTTTTCTGACGGTTAGTCTCATAAATTACGATTCAGACACTAAACTATTTAGACTATTATTTTAATAGTGAGTATCAATATATGAGTCTCTTAAACTATGATTTAGATATTTGACTGATTATGACAATATATATATATGATTTGATGTTTTTTTTTTTTTTTTTTTGGCAGAAGGGACGGCTTTATAACTCACAGGGCTTTTTGTGATGCATTAGCAGAAGAAAGTGCAAGGTCAATAAGTATCAAATCCAACCCACTTTCTTACTCACAACCAAGCCATATTCAACTAAACCTCCAAAATCAATTCCATGGAAGCCATAATGGTCTCCCTTCACCAATATTCTCCCTCAAACAAGAACAAGACCTTCAAGAAACCTTCAACTTAAAGCCCCAACAACTTAGTAATGACTATGACATTTCTTCCAACTTTTTCATGAACTCAAACCCTAACGTTAATCCTATATTAATTTCCTCATTTCAACAACCTAATTCAGGTTCGCGACAGATTGCGTTTACAGAATATGACTCTAATTTGAGAGGAATGCATGATACTCCAGAGCTCTTTCGACTTTCCAATATCCCCACCTTTGGTGAGGATTTGACCCAAATTGCTCGTGTCGAATCTGAGTCTTATTCGAGGGGAAGGTCTAGTACTCCAGGGTTCTTTCGACGTTCCAGTATCCCCACCTTTGGTCAATATTCGTCCCAATTTCCGCTCTCAGAATCCGACTATTACTCGAGAGGAACGACAATGGGTAATTATCCAGAGCTCTTTAAACGTTCCAGTATCCCTAATATGGGTTTGACCCAAGCGCTTGCAGAATCTGGTTCTTACTCAGAAGAAAGACATGGTTCAAATTTGTTTCAATGTGGTCAGAGTTCTACATATTTGGCCCCACCTGCAACGTCTGACTCTTACCCGAGTGGAGGAAGGTCGGGTAGTACTCCGGAGCCGTTTCAATCTCCTAATTATCTACTACATGAAATGATGATGGGTTCTAATAATTTTCAGTTTGAAGAACCAACAAGCTTTAATGAAGGGACAAATTTCAGTGAAATCTTGAGCAAGAATTACCAAGAAACCCTTACGAAAAAAGTACCTAAGGAAGGTGGAAATAATGAAGGGGTGACAAGAGACTTCTTGGGCTTAACAGCTTTTCCAGATAGTAGTAAAGGTCAGGAATGTCTTTTCATGGCTGATCTTCATCAGATGGGTTCATCTTATGAACATCAGAATTGATGAACAAGTGATGATCCGGGCCGGGCTCACCTTTTCTTTCTCATGTTGTTCGGGAACTAGGGTGGAACCGGACTAATGATTCTGGTTCTCACGTTTCTCTTACAAAAATTCAACTTAGTTCAAGGAACTTAAAAGTGAATTCTTGTGAGAGAGACGTGGGATCAGATTCATTTTTCCGATTCCATCCCAATTCTCCTTTTCTTTTTTGTGTTAATTACTAGGAGTGTTAAGACAATCTTTTATTTTTAATTTGTATATACTCTTAAGAATTATTTTCTTGTGTTTTCTTTGGATTTTGCAGTTATATATAGAGACAAGATTCTTGTCTGTTGCTTGTTTCTTATGCTAGTACATGCGCATGTGTAGAGATGACTACATATAAGCTTTTATGGTTCCAATTACGATTATGGTTCGATACACTTATACGTATATATACAATAAAATCTCTATACAGTAATATTCTCGAGATTGGAGAAAAATATTATTATAGGGAGGTTATTATTAAATAGAGGCTTACATATAAAATTATAATTTTAAAAAATAACTAATATACATTATCCTACACTTAGAAAATGTATCACTTCATATTTTAAAAAAATGAATTTAAAAGATATATAAAATTCACGAGCTTTAAAAACAAATGTACGTGCATCATTGTACATTGTGTATATAGTAGATTTAGAATATTCATTCATTTACTTACTGTATGTAGGAAATGTATAAAAAAAATATATATGTACATATGGTATGCATTTAAAATATTCACTCATGTATATTGTAAGAAAAAATATATTTAAATAAAAAAAATATATGTACATAAGACAACTTTAGATAAGTATTTCATATCATCTTGAGTTTAATGTAACATAGTTAAATAATTCTTGATATTTTATATAGATATATAAATATATTTAAAATTTAATGTTATTTTATTACTATATGGAGGTAAATTTTTTAAGGATGATCCTACAAAACACATGGATTATTATAATGTAGAGTTTATTCTTATTTATAACTGGTCCCAAGTTAAGACTATAATTTTTTATTACTATAAGGAGGTTATTCTTATTTAAAGTATTACTAGATAGAGGTTTTACTGTATATAGAGTTTTTGGCCAGATTCTAATGCGGTTCTGAGCCGGATCCGTAAAGAAGAAAAATCTATTTCGATAAATTGCAAAATCAGACAATTATAAATGCGCTTTCGTATTTGAATCAGTTTCCGTTTGTTTCCAAATTCGTTTAGATTGAGTTGCTAAAAAATTGATGAATTTTCAATTAAACGGATTCGAATATTGTAAATTCGAAAGCACGTTTTAAATGATATTATTTTGCAATTTGTCAAAATCGATTTTGCTTATTTATAGTTCTGACCCATAATCGAATTGGAACCGAAACTATATAAAATCGTATGTATGTATAATTGTAAATATTCGTGAACTATATGTAACTGGAATCATGACTACATATTGCCTACTATAATCTTTACCGCAATTACATATATAAAAAAATATTTTTTAATTTGATACTTAAAACTCTAAAAAAATACTTTTAAAATGCTTGAGAGGGTTGTAAGTGAGAAGAGATAATTTAGAGAGAGATGGGCGGAGGAAAGTTGATGAAATGTGAGAGTTTATATAGAGTTTGTGTGAGAATTTGGGAAAAACGTGAAATATTGAAGGAAAAAAGCCAAAAACCTTTGAAATTAAAAATTCAACAGTCAAATGATCTGAACCGTTGATCATTAACGGTCACAAAATATCATCCCTTCATTTCAAATTTTGAGTTTATCGTATTACTTTTTAAAATAAATATATAATTTGCAATAATCATGAATCGATTAAATTCGAACTGCCAGCTCACGCGTATAGGTGATTGGTCGCATGTCGGTTCACATATCGGTTACAAGATCACAACCGGATCTGACCCATAACCGAAACCAAATTTTCCAAGTTATAACCGAATCAAAGTAATTGTTGACATTTAATATAGTCCTATGTTCTTGTAATCCTTATTTAACTTTGTTTTTTGCTGAATAATTCTTATTTAATCCTGTTATAAATAAATTACTAAGCCCAACCCATAGAGTAGGAGGCCCATAGATCCATGAATCAAAGAATTTTATCTCTATAAATAGAGACATTTGGTTCATCATTATACTGATACACACCTTATTCTCTTCTCCTCTCTCAATTCTCTTCTTCTTTTACTATTCTTATAACACGTTATCAACACGAGGCTCTGTCAATTTGAATTGTATGGAAATTACAAGGTTTATTATATAATTTTTGTATAGATCGCTTTTATATTGTGGCTTCAAATTAATTGGAGTACGCAATAGAGTAGGTTTTTCTATTCTGAATCTCTTATTCTCAGTTTCATGTTTATCATTTTTTCGGTTTATCGTATTTAGATCTGTATACATAAGATTTTTTTTTTTTTTTTTTTACATTTCATAATATCATCAAAACGAATCAGCATGTTTTAATCAGATTCATTACTTCTGATCCATGCATTTTCCATTATATGAGATAACAGCATTTTTTTTATTATTAAAAAAAAAATTAAATCTACTTGCCTAATCAAAATCTCGTCTAATTGATTACATATTAATATTAATAATTGTCCATGATTGATTCGTCTGATTGTTTTGTTGACTTTTGTTATTAATATTATTAATGTCTATTTATATTATTATTATTAATGATTTGTTATGATCTGTATTGATAAACTTGATATGTATATATATATATATATATATATATATATATATATATATATATATATATATATATATATATATTTGTTTTGAATTTCGATATTGAAGTTGTAGATCTGATCAATGACGATGAGTTTTGCTTATAGCAAATTTTTCCTTTGCAAAATGATCGCTACAGTATGGTGAATTTTGGATATTTTTAGAGTCAATTGATGTCAGTAGAATTTGAATCTGGTGCGACTTCGATGATCCGTAAAAATCATATATGAATTGAGGAAAAACGTAATCATGGCTGACTTTACGTATATATTAGTAATTCTTGCTTGCCATATCAAATCATCTTATATCTATTTTTAGGTTTTCTGAATGATTAATTCATATGTAATATCAGTAGTGTGTTTCGCCACTTTTTGATTCATATACAATTACATGTATTAACCATTTCAGTATATTTATTTTTTATATTTATTATTATTTTTAATATAAAATATTAATATTCCTGAAGAATATTGAACGATTACTCTTGAAGTAGTAATAATATAAATTAATAATATTAAATGTTCTTGAAGAACGTCATCTAATATTCCGGGAGAGTATTATTTATTCCTGAAGAATATTATAAATCAATTAATTATTCCTAAAAAATATTATTATCCATTAATTATTAATTACTCCTGGAGAGTACATTATAATTTAAATGTTCCTGAAGAATATCGAAATAGTGTTCTTGAAATAACAATTATTTATAATATCAGTATTCCCGAAGAATATTGAACTATTACTCCTGGAGTAGTAACAATGTAAATTAGTAACATTACATGTTTTTGAAGAACACAATCTAATATTTCTGAAAAATATTATTATTATAAATTAATTATTTACTCCGGAAGAGTATATTATGATCTAAATATTCTTGAAGAATATCTAAATATTGTTCCTGAAGTAACAATTAAAATTAATTATTTACTCCGGAAGAGTATAGTATAATCTAAATATTCTTGAAGAAAATATATACAAATTGTTTAAACTTGACCACCAGACGATGGTTATATCAAATATTATAGACGAATATACGACTACTAGAAGATGTTGTATCAAATTACTATATACGAATCTACAACCACCAGAAGATGGTTGTATGATCAAACAAATTATTACTGTTTATTCTTAACCACTAGAAGATGGTTGCAGAATAAATACAAATGGTTTAAGGTTAACCACCGGGAGATGGTTAAATCAAAATATTATCGTATTTTATTTTATTATTTTTGTCAAAATTTATTATTTTATTATCTTATTATACATGTTATTGTAATGATGCTGGGAGACTAGGCCTGCAAATGGGTCGGATTTTTATCCGTATCCGACTCGAATCCGAATTTTTTTTTAGGATTTGGTAAGAACTCCAAACTCATATACCCGCATCCGACTCCGAATCCGTATAAGAGTAATAAAATGGTTACAGATATGAAATATAAAAAATCGGATCCGTTAGATTCAATCTGTTTCAACATATATATATATATATATATATATATATATATATATATATATATATATATATATATATATATATATATATATAAATGAAATTTTTTTAACCTTTGAATCAATTCACATCTAAGACTATAATTTTACCCTATTTTATCCTCACATATAAAAGTATATGAATAAAAGTTATAAAACATAGTTATTCCGTTGTTTCATTCTCTTTTCATCATAGTCGAGGACTCGAGAGCCGCCACCACCATTAAAATGCCTTTGTTGCTCAGTTTCAACTGCTCAAGTGCTATCGGTTGATTTTTATTATTTAGTTTTGAAAAGTTTTAATCTCTTTATTATATGTTTTTAATCCGCCAAAATAAAAAAGTAAAAATTAGGAAGATTAGACTTTTTGAAACGGGTTTTACCATATCTGTATTCGGATCCAAATCAGCGGATCTGGTAATACATATAATGAATCCGTTAGGATACGGATACGGATTTGGTAGAAAAAGTAAAAAACGGATATGGATCCGGAATAAACAATTTCGTATTCGTTTGTATCCTTTTGCAGGCCTATGGGAGACGTTAATAATAAAACCCTGAAGGTTGTTATTGTGCTAAACTCTGAAACAAATGTAGAACACTAGAAGATGTTTTACCGAAAGTCCATCTTGTGGCTTAAAGATCACAAAATATGGAATTCATCTGCAATGGAAATCATATGAAGAAAGTTAGTGATCTAATAAAGAAGGGTTATCCTTTTTCTTACACCTGAAATTTGCTCTTGTAGTAGCAATTGTGAAAAAAAAGGACAGGTTATTGATGAAATATAAAACCCAAACATTTATTGTTAAATCATTCTCTGAAGCGAATATGGTTAAAAATACATCATCTATAAGAAAGATGATTTGACTATACCATTATTGTGGAAGTACTACTCCTTAGGTTGAAATCAGTATGAATGATTATCACCTGAAGTGGTAATAAGGAAAATGAGTAGTATCTTATTTTATATTTTGATAAATTCTTATTTAATAGTTGTAGGGATGTATTAGGATTTTTTTTGTTGTAATTTTATTTCAACTGTTTTGAATTTTTACTTATAAGAATATATTTAGTTCTTGCAGAATTATATGCTCTTAGAAGCTCCAGAAGAGTTTTGCATGTTGAAAAGTTTCAGCAGAACTAATCAATTAATAATCCATAAGAGATTGCATATTAAATGGTTATACTATAACTAATATATTAACAACTCCAGACGAGTTAGTTCATAAAGTAATTTGAAACAACTATTCTTTTATAAAAGTTCCTGAAGAACTATAACTAGTCAAACTGGTAGATGAAAAGTTTCGAAAAGCTAAAGGATTAAAATCAGTTTCAATACTTTTAGTTGAAAGTATAAATGTCCACAATATAAATAATATTGTACAATTCTAGCATAAATAGTCGATTAAAAGCTCCTGAAGAGCTGGTTGATTAAAGACTTTTGAAGAGATACATCGATTATTATTTATAATTTTCTTATAAATATTAATTTAGAAAGTGGACAAATGCATTTTCAATCATTGCTATTGTTATTAGCAAATAAATTACATTAAAGAGATTACTGTTTATCTCTTGTAAATTATATTGTACCGTAAATGTTTGCATTGAACAAGCTTACTCAGTTAAAGAAATATATTAGTTGGCATGACTGATTAGACCATATCAGATCATTAAAAACACGAAATCATAAGGAATTTGTGAAAAGGCGCTGATCTTGTGGAACCAGAAGTTTCTAAAATATTATTTGTATTTAGCTACATATTTCAAAGCAATTACATTTTGTCTTAGTACTATATTGTGATTGAATATATTTTTGGGATGAATATTTTATTCGATGCATCAAAATATGTGTAATCTGCAACTTGAAGTTTGCATTTTTATTGATAAATTAATGAGCTCATTCTCCCATAAATATAATTTGTTTCAAATGTACTTGTGATATTATATGACATCTAGAATAAAAGTTGTATATCCTGAAGAATATGTTCATATAATAAATGATCTTGTAGAATCATATATTGTTTTGAATTTATTAGATATTTCTTTGTATTTTTTCAACTATTAATTTCTTATATCTCCTCTTTTTAATTGGTTTTTATTGTTGCAAACAACAAGATTTCCACATCAAAATAAAGTGTGCGCTCATTCTCCACCACAAGGTATTGAGATTGGTCCTCAAAAGAGGATAAATTATATGTTGGGTATCAATCCTGCTAATTGGTATATATATATATATATATGTGTGTGTGTGTGTGTGTGTGTGTGTGTGTGTGTGTGTGTGTGTGTGTGTGTGTGTGTGTTGTTGCAACATAAACAAGGGGAAATATATAGCCGAACAAACTATTTCTATTCGTGTATCTTGTTGATCCTCAAATAAATAAGTTTTGAACCAGAAGTTCAAAACATGAATATTTAGAAATATTTTATAACCAAAATTCGGGTAGAAAAAAAAAACTCCATGATATTTAATGTCCCTGAAGGACAAGCTATCCATAATATTTGAGACATTGAAATGTGGTAGCATTATGGTTCCAAATAAAAAAATTTCTCGCAAATGGAGTAAATATTTATAGATGGTCAAGACGAGAGGATTAAAATTCTAGAAAACTTTTTCCAAACATGAATATTATTTCTAGAAGAAATTCAGGTACCTGAAAATTTGTGAGAATTATGAGATCTCAAATGTTTGGAATTGATGGAACCATATACATAAAATTGTGCAAAAGTCGACATTATTTATGCGCACAATAGAATGAGGATCTTTAATATAAAGTTTGTAGACTGAAAAATTGACAGTGTAGAAATGATTGGTCAAAATAGACCATTAAGTTCACCTCAAATTGTGAAAAGCATGTACGAAAATTTTAATACACTTGAAGTGTAATGCATTCGTTACAGATATTATACACCTGAAGTGTAATCTTAGAAAGATATTCGTTTACAATAACGAACAAATAAATTACTTTGAGGGTGAATGCTAGTGTATTTGAATAGCGCACAAACACTTGGTATATACACAATGTTGCAATTTAGTAACAACATTTATAGGAAGTCTTTGAAGCACTTGATATGTCAGAAACATATAAGTAATTCTTCCCGAAAAATATATAAACATCAAGACTTAGTGATTGAAAGCATTATGGAAAGATAACATATTTCCATGTATAATGGAATAAATTATCCACATCAGGGGGAGAGAGCAATGAATGATGTGGATTTAACGAACTTGTATAAAAATAGAGAAAAGTTGCAAATTAACTAGTTAATATTTTGCTAACTCCAGAAGAGTTGCAAATTAAATGTTCATAATATAGATTATCTTATTTTTCAAAAAGAAATATTTTATAGATTACAAGTTCGAGGCACACCTGATGTGTGATTGAACACTTATTCACTAAGATATAACTAATTGCAATTTTGAAAAAGTTAATCTTGAAGATCTATATGCATTGGTCCAATGATGTTAAAAAGGGAAGTAATTTGACATAAGATTAATGTACTCTTTTTCCTTAACTATGCGCATTTTTTCCCACAGGGGTTTTTTTCTTTCTCCTAGTAATGTTTGAACGAGGCATATTCTTCATGTTATGTATATTCAAGGGAAAGTGACGACATCGATGTTCAACAGATTCACTCAAGTGATAATGTAGAAGATTATTTATCAAAACGTTGCCAACATCAACATTCAGAAAGTTGATACATCATATTGGAATGCGTCATCTTAAAGACATTCAATGATCAGGGGGAGTAGTCGTACTCTTTTTCCTTCGTTCAGATTTTGTCCCACTGGGTTTTCCTGACAAGGTTTTAACGAGGCGGCAATTGAATACTCCAACATCAATTGTACTCATTTTCTTAGTTTGGTTTAATTTTTCCCACTGGGTTTTTTCCAAATAAGTTTTTGTGAGACAATTGTTGTATATGTTAGTCATTTAAGGGGGAGTGTTGTAAATAAATGACCAGGCCCAACCCATAAAGTGGGAGGCTCATAGGCCCATGAATCAAATGATTTTATCTCTATAAATAGAGACCTTTGGTTCATCATTTTACACACCTAATTCTCTTCTCCTCTCTCAATTCTCTTCTCCATTTACTATTCTTATAACAAATCCAATGTTATTGATTTAATAATTACTATTTATTACTCGAAAACAATCCGTTCAAAGCCTCGGGTCCATTAGAAGTGTTGGGCTAGGCTGCGATACAAACAAATGGGCCCACTTACAAATCCAAAAAGAGCCTACTCTATTGAATACTCCCTATTAGATTAAGGTAACATTCTGATAACATCTAAGATCAATTATTTGCCAATCATTTCTAAAATGTTCATATAAATATTTTAAGATTAGGTATTCGCATTTATAAATTATTCTTTTTTTTTTATACTTATCTCATATGGGACTGAGAGATCACATTCACCCTTCCTCTAAACTCTAAAGGCTCAAGTGTTTATGCTTGGTGCTCCAAGCCTTCAATCTTACTTAGTCCAGGACAAAACCAATGGTGAGGGATTCTTGATGTGGTTTCCACGACACACAGCGTACCACTTAGTTACTACACTTCTGCATGGTAAATGTGCTCTGATAGCCTAATGTTATATCTCGTGTTCACAAGTTTGAAAGCCCGATTCAATTGTTTGTCAAAACTCATAGGCAATAACTTTAAAAATATCTTTACTATGCCAAAATAGATATAATAAAAAAATTATAAATTTTTACTATGTTAAAGTAAATATATTGTGCTCATATACCATTCAAAATTCTCTTATCTTACCTTCTATGAGATTGAGGATCACATATATTCTTTTTAAATTAAGATAAAAAAAAGATTAATCAAACTCTGTAAATATTTTATTATGAAAAAATGGACACCTTTGTAAGATAACTTTAAAATAGAATGTGATTAACTCAATTTTATGTAAAATAATATATTTAAAAAGAGTAACAAATGTATAATATGTATATTTTCACTTATTTCAACAAACATACAATAGTATGTCATTCAAATAACAACTTAGCAATTGAATACCTAACTCATAATTTAAAAAATCGAAAGTCGATCCCTTCTAACTTAAAGGGAGAAAAAAATAATACAAAGACTGCTATTAAATCAACGTCTTTGAATTCACACATTTTTTTAAGAGTTCAAAGTTTAAAGTGATGAACAAGTGAGCTCATTTTATTTTAGTAGCGATTTTATGTCGCATTATCACATATTCGACTTCATGTTTATAGTAAAGTTACATATTCAAGTCCCCAAATAAAAATTTCTTGTTGCAATATCAGATTTATACTTTAGTCCGATCACCGATTTACCACAAAAAAAAAAAAGATTTGAAGGGGATGACAATCTAGACATTTTGTTATTGCCCCTACAAAATACTGAAGACGCTGACCACTTTTATATCTATTTCGGGCAAAAAAAAAAAAAAAAATCCGTCTCTAAGTTTCTCTACTTACTATTTCCCTCTTGCATTTTTTTGAAAATACTATTTCTCTATCTTTCTCCGTTGTCTTAAAATGTTAATAACTCATTTTTTTCTAAAATAAATTATTAGAGGAATAACAATGTAATATTTTTCTATATTTCAACAAACATACGCCAGTATGTTATACAGGTAATAGTTTATCAACCGAGTGTTTAACTAGTAGTTTAAAAAATAAAAAATTGGATCTCTGTTAATTTAAAAGAAAAAAGAAAATAATACAAGACTACTATTGAATCAACATATTATGATTTCTTAAATACATATCCAGGTAGTAGAGATTCTAGATCAAATCCCCTTCACACTTCTTAGAGATTCTGGATCAAATCTCCTATCAGAGAGGTTGTAACCCAGTGGGGGAACACCTCTGCCTGGGACTGAGAGGTCTCAGGTTCGATACCGGGCCAGAGTGCCCATCTTACTAACCCCTCTCCCCCTCCAAAAAAAAAACTTCTTAAATTCCATATTTTTGTAATAAATAAGTTTTCTTTCCAAATAAATAAAATTTTAAAAAAAAAACCATCTTAGAATTTCATACTTATTATTATTATTATTGAATTGTCACTTTTTTAAGAGTTTACTATTTAAACATACCAGTAAGTAAATTATACAAATCTTGAACAAATAAATCAAAAAAAAAAACCGCAGTTACGTGATCTAAAAAAAAAAAAATCAAAGACAACCGCCAAACTTTTTAAATTTTTAACAAAATGATTTAATTCAAAAAAAAAAAGGATTGATGAACATATGTTGACTTTGGATATTCAACACCGCTGGATCTGTATAATACACCACTAGATCAATATTTTCTTTATTTCTTGGTGTTTTTCAAATAATTTATAGACTTTATAAATTAAAAGAAATCCTGATAAATCAATCTGATAGAATCTGCGTAGACTCTGCATAGAGTTAAAACAATCCATAAAATCAGCAGAACCTATAGACTTTTGAAAATTAGTTAAAATCCGGATTGAATACAGTCATCACATGTGTAACTTCATATTGATTTATTTGGCAGTGGTCTCTACACTCACTAGATTAGTCACATAAAATACACCAATTATCAAAAAGTTCAAACAGATTGAAGGGGGAGGGCAATCTAGAGTTTTGGTTGTTGTCTCCCTACAAAATACCACCACAGTTGACGGTTAAAACACACAATTCCGTGTGACCCGTTGACCCGTCTTGTCTCAGCGAAATTTAAGAAAGATCATACCTGCTTCGTGAAAAGAATGAGGCAAATTAGGTCCACCTCGTAAATGTGGCAGATCGGGCTAGTATTTCTTGTGATACCCGACTCCGTTCTGACACAATCATATTATAGTATTATTATTTGAAAAATGATTACATGTAGTGTATTCCTTTTTTTTTTCTCCAACAGGTAGTGTATTCTAATAGAACAAAAAAATAGGAATGACTGTGTAATGTTACATTAATATTGTTCTTTGATGTTTTTTTTACCTAAAAAATAGTTGTAAATTACTTTTTACACGAATTTTTTTTATCGCCTTATAAAAATATATAATAAAACGAGGCATGGCGAGTCAGATCCACCTGAACATGAGAGTCCATGAAGCAAAGAAATGTAATTCGTAACAAAGCCCAGGAAAAAATAGATATCTTAAAAAATCCGCTCCTCAAAAATCCTTGCCGGCCTATCTCATTATCATTACTAAACCGACCACCTCTTTCTTCCGTTAGGAATCTTCTTCACTAATAAGAAATTGACATGGGTTAATTTTTTATTTAAAAAAATTATAACATAAAAGAAATAGTGAATACATTCGTAGAGATAGAGAACGGGACACAAAACTGGGATAGATGATTTTTTTGCCCTCTTCCTCCCTTCACAAAATCTACTGTTGAAGACACTGACCACTGGGTCCACTTCTATATTTATTTCAGGTCCAAAACAAAAAAGAAAAAAAGAAAAAAAGAAAAAATCCCTCTCTAGTTTCTACTTGCTATTTCTTTCTCTTGCTGTCGTCTTCCCATTCTCGATCACTCAAAAAATCCCAACTATACGTTTTTTTACCTATATTTTCTTCACATATTTAGCCCGCCGGAGTTGTATATATTTAGAGAAAGGGAGGAGTTTCAGAGGGGCAGATCGGTCTCTTTCTGCAATTTCAGGGGATGGCTTTCATGCGACTTATCAAACAGGTCAGAGATTTTTTCAAAATTTCATCAGTTATTTATTTTATATAAAAGATTCATATGTTTTGTGCAGTTTTTCTATTCTTTTGTTTTGATGAATTTTTATTGATTATTGTGATTAATTTTGTGTTATCGAGAAAACCCTAATGGTTATTGGTATTTTTTCAGTAGGGAAATTAGAAAGATTGGAACTTTATTGGGTTTCAGGGGTAATTAGAACTCAAATATTGGGATTGTAAGGTTCAAGGGAATTGCAAAAGTTTTGTAATTTCTGGTTTAATTTTAATTTTAGTGATGTGGGTTTGTTCAAAGATTGGATTTTTGCCACTCCAGTTTGTGGTTCTTGCTCTGTCTTATACTCCCTTCATTCCTTTATAAGACTTTTAGTACATGTAGCGAAAATTAAGGAAGCAAATAAGGTGTTTTTTAATCAGAATACCAATATTCTCTCTTAAATAGAATTAGATAGAATTAGTGGTATACATGTCATATTTAAGAGAGTAATATTGATATTTTGATAATAATAAAACACCTTATTTTTTGCTTTCTTATTTTCTCTACGTCCTAAAAGTCATATTAAGGAATGAAGGTAGTAGTTTATTTTGTCGTTTGGACAATTGCTTTGTGTAATTTTGGTGGGTTAATTAATGTTCACGAAGAATAAATTTTCAATTGAGGTGTAGCATTGAAAAAAAATATCATGATGTATACTCTTTTGCTTTGTTACAGGTAGAACGGCAGCAGTCACAGTTGAGGCAACTAAGCAATTTATTTGTTAGAGCTTATCGTACTTCAGAAATTGCCAGAGGAGGTGGTGTAGGTGTAGGTATGCGTTTAATTCCGCCAGTTTTTTTGAGCTTTTCTTTTATTGTAGTTATGCTGCGTCTGTGAGCTTCCCATATTAGAAAAACTGAATCTGTTAGCGTTTTTCACTGAATTTTCTTCCATTTGGTTGCGTGTTCTCCAAGCATAGAAAATTGGATGTTGCTGTGTTTTGTGCAAAAGAATCTTGGTCTCTCTAATGTAGAACCAGAACATAATTGGAAAATAAGAATATCTATCTTGTGCCTGTTTAGTGTGTTATTATCCCTGGCTTTTCTTAGTTTTGTTCCAGTCATTTATAGTGCTTGAAATGACAATGAGTTTGATTATCAAGTGTAAACCTTCTTTTCTGGGTTCGTTTATCTTATTTGTTTTATTTTTTTTTGCTTTCGGGGGGAAGGGGGTTGTGAGGCTGTAACGGTGTGATGATAGTTATTTTAGATTTTTGATATTTAGTTTATTCACAGGTATCAAAATCTAAGACCCTTTAGGCAGCTAGAACATACTTGACCAGCATTCCAATACTACTGATTAAACTTTCTTGTGTATTCATCACTTGTTAAGTTTGTTCAAGGGAAGTTAGCATAGTTGGCTTGGTACTTCCGACTCGGGACAATGGGATCCCCGTTTCGACACCCCCTGCCCAATAATAATAGAAACAAAGAGTATCCATCGTTTGAAATATGGATCTGTTGATCAGCACGAATCATAGAAGCAAGAAATGATATCAGATGTAACATTATCAACTCTGCAGTCTGCATGACAACTTTGTTGAATCTGACTGCACCTGTACTAAATATTTCTCAAGACAAATAAGCTATATATTTTTGGTTTGGGAATGCTGGGACTGAAATTTAGTTATTCAATTCTTTTTTTTTTCTGCTTTTGAACTTATTTATTGTGGTCCTCGAACTATGAAAGGAAAAGATGAAAAAATCTGGTATTGTTTGGTCCATTATAATTGTTTTTCTGTGTTGCCACTTTTCCGTTGCTCTCGTCTTGTTTACTCAACAATTTACTCATTTCCTAATCTGGAACTCTTCCTTAAACTTTTACGCAGTTTACAACTAATCATTTTCTGGATCACAGCGTTTGAAGATGTTTGTAATTTTTGGATATTGTTCATGTTGATAATTGTCATATAACATACTGGTTTTGAATGAAATCTTTTAACATGGAAACATGATTATTTTCTTCAGATGTATTTGGGCAGAAGAATATAGAATCTCACCTCTGCTACTCTTTCAGTATGAAAACGAGATGTAGTTCCTAGAGCTTGTTGACATTTTTTTTTATAAGCCCTAAATAGTATTATTGTTT
Organism: Vinca minor; assembly: GCA_026122235.1. Classification (NCBI taxonomy): domain Eukaryota; kingdom Viridiplantae; phylum Streptophyta; class Magnoliopsida; order Gentianales; family Apocynaceae; genus Vinca; species Vinca minor. The sequence continues at coordinate 6,563,441 of JAOCZM010000142.1, forward strand.
TACTCTCGAATGTTGAATGAAGTCATTGATGTTTCCTCGTGACAGAATTATTCACGGGGATTGTTTTGTTCTTTCTTGTGAGGATAACATTTCATCTTAACCATCTTTTCTTCATTCATGCAGTCCGTAGGTTGGGGAATGCTCAGCAAAGGTTTCAATCAAGTTATGTGGGTAGTCTAGCTCGAAGAGCACGTGACGCAGAGGATTTAAATGATGTTGCATACTTGAAAGAGCTGTATCGCCGAAATGACCCTGAAGCAGTCATAAGGTTGTTTGAAAGCCAGCCTGCATTGCACTCTAACCCTTCCGCCCTTTCGGAGTATGTTAAGGCACTGGTTAAGGTTGATAGGCTGGATCAAAGCGAGCTGCTTAAAACACTGCATAGAGGTGGGTATAGTGAAAACAAATTTTCATCTCCTCTCGGTCTTGTTCTGGTTTAGAGGTAGTTTGGTTCGGGTGGGAAGTGGGCGGAAATCGGAGAGGATGTAAATCAGGACGGAAATATCATATTTATGTCGATTAATGTGGAGGGAAAGTAAATATGGAGGGCTCCCCCTCCACATCAGCATCCAACCCCTCTCAAATTGGAGGAATTGGGAAAGAGAAAGTACTTTAGATAATGTAAAGTGTATTGGTGACTAATTCGACCCTTTTATCAATTTAAAAAATTAATGAAGAGAGCGATGACGGATAGAAGAGTACATTAAGATACTTTTCTTTCTCCGCCCCCTTCAATCAAACAAGAATACGGTAAAAACAAATACTTCTCGTAGGTGAAGTATTTGCCCCCTCCCTATCCCCTTCCGCGGACCAAACTAAGCCCTAGGCTTACTGACTTTGTTTCCTTAGCATGTTCGAGGAGCTTTAGCATCTTTCTTATATCCTGCAGAAAAGAGAAGAAACGAATAAAAATTCAAACTAGAAAAGTTTTGGAATAGAGATATTTACAAAGATTAAGTCACAAACAGTGCATTTAAAATGGAAATGATTGAAAGTTTATTTCTTTATTTTTTTTTCTGTGGTCGGAAGATTCAAATGAAATGGCACACTTAACACCGTTCTTACTAATCTTTAGTACCATAGATTACTTTGAAAAGTAACGAATCTCGATATATTGCCATTAATAAAATTTGTTTTTGACTATTGTTCAATATGCAGGAATATCGGGTTCCGGAATATTAGGTTCTGCTAGTGCACATCTTGAAGAAGAGGGTGTTGGAGCTCTTTCAGCTTTTAGGAATGTCGGGAAACACACAAAAGAAGGTGTTCTTGGTACTGCTAATGCTCCAATACATATGGTGGCTGCTGAAGGGGGCCATTTTAAAGAGCAATTGTGGCGGACTGTCCGTGCGTTCGGTTTGGCCTTTCTTTTAATCTCAGGTGTTGGTGCTCTAATTGAAGATAGAGGAATCAGTAAAGGTACACAAGTATCAAACTTTATGAAGTTTCCCTAGATATTTGCGGAACTCTTTTCTAGGATGAGAACTTATATTCTTCCTTTGTTTTCCTCTCTCTTTTAGGACTGGGTCTAAATGAAGAAGTACACCCGACTATGGAGTCTAATACCAAGTTTAGTGATGTAAAGGGCGTTGATGAAGCTAAATCTGAGCTGGAGGAAATTGTTCACTATCTTCGAGACCCAAAGGCAATTTATCTTTTTCTCCTACTTATTCTTCACTGCTCTCCGATCTACCTATGCATGTGTGTTTAGTTATACGCTTTATTGCCTAATGGTGGAACAGAAAGGTAAAGATACTGAACACTAACTTTCTCTCCCTCCCTACCATGGTTCAAAGTATCGGCCGAGTCACTCGTCTTAAGCGTATCAGTGGCCTCCGAGATAAAAACGAGACACCGTTACAACTATTCCAAAACAATTGCCAAATCAGTTCCAACTCGATCCGACTCGGATTGACTTGGCAAAACTCGGAAAGTCAACACGAGTTAACTTGTCTATGTAGAAAAAATCTCAGATTTTTTTGGAAGAAAGAAGAATACAAATATGTACATAATTGCAATAATAGATAAAAATTCGAATACTTATGGGTATGCACATATATGATATGGTGTACCACCTCGTCTCGAGCAAACTGCTACTGGCAATATTGATAACCGATTTCCATATTCATAACTTGGTATTGATAATTAGGTATATGTAATACATTATCGTTTTTAATTATATTATTTTTTATAAGTTGAATTTTTTTAAAACTTTTTTTATTTTTGCAGTAATCGCACTGTTTTATTTTGTTAATTAGGTAGTTATTACTTATTACATTGAATATGATTGTTTACCTCCATAAATGATACCATTATATTGCTTTTATTTTTAACAGCAAAATTCATAAGTTTTTGAACACTCTAAACCAAAACACGCCGAGTGGTAGTATCTTGAACGGTGGCCTCTGAATAGGCGACCGATACCGCGACTCTGAACCATGCTCTCTACCCCTCCCCTGTGGCCTTTTTATGGAAAAAAGTTGAAGTCAACATTTGTTATTGGAACTTCATTATAGGTATTAGTATTATTGAAATACTATTTCATTTTTAATTGGTTGGTCGGAAGAAAGGGTAGATTTGGAAAATGAAATCATAATTAGATAATTTGAGTCAACATACAAGGGAAATTAGGACACCCACTTCTGGCCTGAGGGAGTAACATATATATTTTTCCTTTTCAATGTCAAAATCTAAATTTTGGCAGTTAAACAGTTCCTTATTTTGGTTTTTCACGTTTTTCAGCGATTTACTCGACTTGGTGGTAAGCTTCCAAAAGGTGTTCTTCTTGTTGGGCCCCCTGGTACTGGTAAGACTATGCTGGCGAGGGCCATAGCAGGAGAAGCTGGTGTTCCTTTTTTCTCTTGCAGTGGCAGTGAGTTTGAAGAAATGTTTGTTGGTGTTGGAGCTCGGAGAGTTAGAGATCTCTTTGCTGCTGCAAAGAAGCGATCACCATGTATAATATTTCTTGATGAGATTGATGCCATAGGTGGCAGCCGTAACCCAAAGGACCAGCAGTACATGAAAATGACTCTGAACCAGTTGCTTGTCGAACTTGATGGCTTTAAGCAGAATGAAGGGATCATTGTGATCGCTGCCACTAATTTCCCCGAGTCATTGGATAAGGCTCTGGTGAGACCTGGCCGATTTGATCGCAACATTGTTGTTCCAAATCCTGATGTGGAAGGGCGGAGGCAAATATTGGAATCACATATGTCAAAGGTACTCTCTCTCTCTCTCTCTCTCTCTCTCATGATAACAACTTCTGGCTTTTGTAATTGGTAAGCCGTTGTTCTCATACCCTAAAGGATGCTAATTAAAAGCAGTGTTATCAATCCCAAATAGCGTCGCTTAGCGGCCGACCCTAAAAACGCTATAGCGGATAGCGGTAGCGGTGCTATTTGAAATTTAATATATATAATCAAGAAAAATTCAAGACAATAAGGAAAACAATATAATAACCAAAATCATTAAATCCAAGATAAAAAACATAACCTAAGTCATTAAATCCAAGATAAAAAGATAACCAAATCAATTAAATTCAAGAAATTCCCAATTTATCCCATAAGGTTTTTACTATTGTAAAGGGCAAAAATGGGATTTTTTATGCTCTTATCCAAATAGCGCCGCTATTCCAACTATTTTAACCGCAATAGCGGCCGCTATTCCCGCAACACTGATGCACTCCGCTATGGATGGGTCTGTAGCGGTATATGGCAGCTCTGCTCCGCTATAGACCGCTATAGCGCCGCTATTGATAGCACTGATTAAAAATTCTAAATCTTAATGTTCATCTATTTGTTTTTTTTTTCCGCTTATAGGTTTTGAAGGCTGATGATGTTGATCTGATGATCATTGCTCGAGGAACTCCTGGGTTTTCTGGTGCTGACCTCGCAAATCTGGTCAATATGGGCGCTCTGAAGGCTGCAATGGACGGTGCCAAAGCAGTGACAATGGCTGATCTTGAGCATGCTAAGGATAAAATCATGATGGGTAGTGAGCGAAAATCAGCTGTTATATCTGATGAGTCGAGGAAGCTGACTGCTTTTCATGAGGGTGGCCATGCCCTTGTGGCTATCCATACTGATGGGGCTCTTCCAGTACACAAAGCAACCATAGTTCCACGAGGGTATGTCTCTTGGTATGGTTGCTCAATTACCTGACAAAGATGAAACGAGTATATCCCGCAAGCAGATGCTTGCTCGCCTTGATATTTGCATGGGTGGACGAGTTGCCGAAGAGCTCATCTTTGGAGAAAACGAAGTAACTTCTGGAGCATCTTCCGACTTGCAGCAAGCAACAAGTCTTGCCAGGGCAATGGTTACCAAGTACGGTATGAGCAAAAATGTGGGAGTTGTTGCTCACAATTATGATGACAACGGGAAGAGCATGAGCACCGAGACAAGGCTTCTTATCGAGAGTGAAGTGAAAGAACTCTTAGATAGGGCTTACAACAACGCCAAAACTATTCTCGTTACACACAAGAAGGAACTTCATGCCCTTGCTAATGCTCTTCTCGAACACGAGACACTTTCTGGAAATCAGATCAAGTCCCTGCTTGCCCTACTCAACTCTCAGCCGACACAACAGCAGCAACAAGTAGTTGCCGCACAGAGCACATCACAGTCTAATACAGCTCCGCCCTCAACACCGAGCGCAGCAGCATCTGCAGCTGCCGCCGCAGCAGCAGCTACTGCTGCTGCTACAGCTGCAGCCAAATCAAAAGGAATCGCACCCGTTGGATCTTAGCATGAACGAGTATCGGTATGTTCCGTGCCCCCTTTACCTATTTTTCAAGTTCAATATGCATATAGTTGTTTATGTATTCTGGTGACATTGCTTGTGGAATGGAAGTTGTATTAGACAAAATGGCATTCAGTTTGCCATTTTTCTTACATAGCTGTATTAGTTACTTTTATACGTATTTTTCGACGAGAACAATTTAGATTCTCTTAATCTTCATGAATGATTTGAGTCCCTTGGATTAACTGTACCAAGTTCCTAATACTCCAAAATGCATTTGGTTGTTACTTTGTTGCTGTTTTGCAGTTATATTCTTTGTTGTGGTTGATACTTTGTTCCCAGCTGAAAAAATAATAAGAATCTGAACAAGACCCCGTGCAGTGACGAAGACGGGGCGGGCGGTCGTCACCCTCAAAAAAATTTAAAAATCCTACTAGATATAGTAAATTGTATATGTAGTTCGGAATATTTTATCAAATTCGCTCCCAACATTCTTTTTGCAGTTTTTATATGTAGTTGGGCATACTGATGCAGTTTTTCACTCCCAGCCATCTGAACACTTGCTCCGGATCAACTTCCAGATCATAATTGCTCTAGTGAATAACTAAAGAAAATAGATAGATGGAAGATCAAACCGCATTGATAGCCTCTACCCGTGTCCTAGCTTGGCGTAGAGCAAGATTTGCCTAAATTGTTTACCTATTTTCTTTCTGCTTTTCTCAAATTAGCTTCCGCCGATCATTTAATTGGGCTGAAATTTAGAATGGGTACACTTGACGATATTAAAATAATCTCCAAAATCATTAAAATATATGGACGTTCATGCTCAAGAATCAGTAGTAGTAGAAGAATTATTATGCTACTTGAATCTCTCGGATTGTTTTCTCTTGCTTTTTACTTATTGTACGAGGGAAAAAGAATTAAAAATAAATTTTGAATACTTCTGATATGTTGTGATTTAGAATTTTTCATGTTCGGAGAGAGTTAAACCGACTTGTGAGTAGTTAGATTATTGGATCAACGATCTCAAATCATGAGCTAAAGGAGCAATACATGAGCAAATATTTTCTACTCATCTAAAATGTGAGCCGAGGTTTGAGTTGAGTAAAGTTTGATTCGTTTAACTTATAAGCTGACTCAATATAAATTATATATACATATATGTAAACACGGGAAAATACAACGGCAAATAAAAAGCCCAAGTTGAGGACAATAAGTATACAAAAATTTTAAAAAAAATCTTAAATCTTCTAAATAGTTTTTTTAACTTCTTACAAGTTCAAACTTTTTTAGATGAGTTCTCTATTCTCATAGGAAATATCTGATATGACTAGCGCCACTGGTAGAGGCCTCAGTCCACTTAGCCCTAAATCGACACGTCGTCCCCTTTTAAAATAAAATTCAATTCTCATCCCTCAATCACAGTTAAAATACAAAAAAAGATAGTTCTGATATAGACACCGTTAAAAGTACAAAATTCTCTCTCTTCCAATTCTGTAGTGATGTGGCAAATTTTGTACCATATAGTCCAATTAATTTGATCTATATCAGAACTATCTTTTTTGTATTTTAACTGTGACTAAGAGATAATTGATTTTTTTTTTTTAAAAAGGGGGCGACGTGACTGATTTCTGGCCAAGTGGAACAGGGCCCTACCAGTGACCTTGATCCATATCAGATATGTCCATTCTCATAAGGAAAAAAATGTCTTGCCAATTATTATCAGTATTTTCTTTGAAAAATTCTAATCTTTATAACGAATACGCTATAATCTTAAAATATGTCTTTCTTGGTGCTATGATATTAAACTCATAGTAAATGTCATTGGAATCATTATTCTTATTTTGTACCCATATCGAATCATAGTTTTGTCACGGGATTTTTCTTTTTTTTTTTTTAAATTCATACATTAGTTTAAAATGAGATGTGTTGAGCGGCTCGTGAGTTATGCGTGAGTGTAATTTGAGTTGAGAAAATTGATTCACGTTGAACGTGAGCTGAGCAAAATTTGAGTGAATTGAATCTAAACTAGCCCTTTTTGCAAAATAGAGTTTCTTATGAGGAAATATGGACCACAATGTCAATATTAAAATTTTCCATATATTCAGCCGATGTAATGAAGGGAGGTACTATAATATATCATGTCTTGTAGATTGAGTATCATAGAGTACATTAATTCATTAATGAGATTTGCATAATTGTTTTTACCTATATTTCTCTATTTTCAATTTACATCCACAACTTACTTTGAATATCAAACAGTGATGCAAAATTTAATTAGTATTTCTTTATAAAAGTAGATGTATAATTCTAGAATTGTAGTTTCAAGGAAGATTTGGCAAAAAAATCGTTTGTACCCAACTAGTGTATCCATACATGTACTCACCATTTAAAATTCATCACATGGACAAAGAAAATATATTTTTGTTACGGGTTTCTACTATTTCTTTTAGGTTATAGATTTCTTAATTTAAAAATTAACACGTGTCAATTTCTTATTAATGGTACATGCATGGATACACAAGTTGGGGAATAGAGAATTTTTAGCCGGAAGACTATGCTTCTTCTTTTTTTTCTTTTTCTTTTTTGTAATTAATCGGGAGAAAATTTATTTATTAAGAAAAATATGTAATTTAAGAAGTGTAGAGTAAATTCAAACTCATGATTCATACGTCACGGAGACTCAAAAACTCGTGTGAGAGAAAATAATTCATGAGACCTATTTTAACATTTTTTTTTCTTTTGTCACACTTTATCCTTTATTTTTCAAAGTTCATCTTCTCTCTAAAATATTGGAACAAATAGATTAAGGCAAAGCTTAATTTAATAAGCATAAATTAAGGTGGATTAAAACATGTTGAACACATTGTAAATGTGATTTTTTGTAATTCATAATAATACGTACTACTTCCATTCCTAAATAAATAATTTATATATTTTCAACTTTTCACACAGACCAAAAAAATTATTGTAACACAATAATTACGAATTATCCCTAATTAAAGTATGATTTGATGTGCATTAGTAATTGTGAAATGGTTGGAAACACTAAAGTATTAAGTTAAGTTGACTACGGGTAAAATTGGAAGAAACATTACAAATGTTCATCAAATGTTGAAATGTATAAAATAATTTGGAACATACCAAAAAGTGGAATACATCAATTATTTAGGAACGGAGGTAGTATAAATTTAAATTATGGTAATTAATTAACCCCACGCTCCCATTCCGCGAGACACCACCGCGACGCCCTCCGATTATGTCCCTATTCATGTACTCAACCAATCAGAATTTGTCATGTGAATATTTCTTCTAATTATATATACACACGACGAAATATGATTGGTTGGATACAGGAATAGGAACATACATGGCGATTAATGATTTTTTTTGCCCTTATTTACTACGTCCTCTTGAATTGAATCTTTCCGGAACAAAAATAACAAAAGAATTAATTAGAGAATATGATTGTTTTCCCTGCAAAGCTTTCTTTCCAATCCAGCTGAGCCTAATTCCTTAACGGGATTAGTTAGAAATGCAAAAAAGAAGAAGGGATCTAATTTGATTCCGTTGCGGGATTGGGTGTTTTTCTCAGCGCAGACTTATATTTCAACCGCTATTTATTTATTCGACGGTGAAAAAGTAAATATTTTTTCCCTTAGAAATTAACTATTTTGTGTAAAAAATAATAACTATCCAATTTTAAAACTCAGGCATCATATTACATTGATTCTAGAGTTAATAATCAATTTGAACATATTAGCTTCAACATTATAATTTGAGTTCAAATTCATTGAACCATATATGATATAATATATTTGAAATAAGGTATATTAAAAAAAGGAAAATTCAAAATAAGTTAGAATGTAATTACCAGGTTACCTTATAAAAGTTTCTAAATGCATCCTCTATTCGTTAACAATTGTATTGCTCACATTCAACTTATAAGGGAACTCTCCAATCAATGTCTTCATATGTCTTCCGATTATTCAGATTTTGCCACGTGGATATATTAAAATTCCACTTTTTCCAGCAATTAACGTGGCAAAATGCGAGTGATTGAGACACTCATGAGAACCGTACTTGAGGACTGGCGATTTTCTACCCCTTATTTTGACACACTACAAAAACCCTACTAGCAAGTCAAAGATTCAATAGTAAGAGAGCAAAACAAAGTTTTGTCTCCATGGCAAATTCCCTCATCTTTGCTATTGTCTCAAGGCTTTGCCTTCTTTTAACTTTAGTTTCTCTACTTTGCAACATCACAAATCTATCCACAAAATCAAAAGTTCTTGCCATAAGTTCTAATAAGAGATTATCCATGAGACTTGTTCACCATGATTCTCTTGTCCCACACTCTATGATTAAAGATCGAGATCGTTCTATATCTAGTATCAGCAGTTCTATGTCACGCTATGCCTATTTGAAAGCAAAAGCAAAGGGACTATATTTCCCGGATGACGTACGAGGCGATGTAATCCCGGGAGATGATCGCAACATATTCTTCGTAAATATTACTATAGGCACACCACCAATTTCACAACTCGTAATTCTGGATACCGGGAGTAGCCTATTTTGGATTCAATGCCAACCTTGTATAAAATGTAAAGAAACACCCAATCCCATTTATGATCCTAGCAAATCATCTTCTTATAGTACATCATCATGTGCACAAGCCTATTGTAGCAAATTTATCAGTGGGACATGTGCTGAAAAAATGGAGTGTGCCTACAAAGTAGTATATGCTGATAAAGCATATAGCAATGGTGTTCTTGGTTATGAAAATGTCACATTTGTAACATCTGATGATGGTAAAGTGGTAGTTCCTTTTGTTGTATTTGGTTGTGGAAGAGATAATGGTGAAGTCTTACCGGTGCCGAAGGCAAGCGGAGTCTTTGGACTCAGTGCAGACGACTCGTCGATTCTAAGGTCTTCTACATTCCAGAATAGTCCCAAATTCTCGTATTGCTTGGGGAACGTTAGTGATCCTACTTACACATATGGGCAGTTAATTCTAGGAAATGAATCGATTCTTCAAGGCCAAGAGACGCCGTTGATTTTACGGAATGGGTTATATTTTATCACCGTAGAAGGTATTATAGCGAAATTTCCAAAATCACAACATTTAATCGCGCAAGATATCAGATTTGATATCTTGATTGATTCTGGGACGACGTATACTTTTCTTCCTCGAATCATATTCCAACAATTCAGAGACGTGACTAAATTGGCATTAGATAAGAAATTTCAAAGTATACCAAATGAAAAATTTCCTGACAATCTATGTTATCTTGGGAATTGGCGAAGGGATTTTGAAGCCAAATCTATTAAATTTCCAATAGTGACATTTGAATTTACTAAAGGAGCTCTATTAGAATTGGACGCGGTAGGCTTGCTTTTTCAACCGAACGACAACGTTTTTTGCTTGGCTGTCGCTCCGGCTGGTGACGATGTCTCAATACTAGGACTAGTCGCTCAACAATATTACAATGTTGGTTTCGATATAGATGCAAAAAAGGTTTTTTTACAAAGTATTGATTGTCGAAATCTTGATAGTTAATAATCCATAAGTCGTTTGTAATATAGATTTCGCATATTCCTAATGACTTATCTATTATTATGAAATTGAGATGAGTAACGTTTGTTTTTTATCACAAGATCTAGTTTTTTTTCTTTCTTTTGGATAGATTCATCACGCGACCTATTAACAATGGGAAAATGTATTCGTAGAACCGATACAATGAGTCCCTCTCTCACAGCTTATTGTGGGTCATTGTTTATAAATATAAGGGCCAGCGGTAGATTGTGAGAGATGCATTTTCCTCAACAAAGTGAGATGAAACCAAAAATATCAAGCTGAGGTGGTGCTTTTTGTAAAACCAGATTTTTCTATATACATTGAGTTATTCGCATTTACTAGAAAACAAAATTGCAGATAAATTAAATAAGTATTATTATACAATCCTGTCGAAGGATAAATAAGAAATGAAAATATTTTTGTATGATTATTTTGTATTTAACATATCTTATTTTTGAACTTTTAGTCCCAAAAAAAAAAATCCAGCCTAAGCTTTTAATATTTTTTTGGGTTTATTTCTAAGTTATAAATTGAGCAAATAAACATTTTTGAACACGTAACTAACAACTTAGCTTATAATATAAAGAGCACAAACCCATCATAATTTACATAAAAAAGGAAGAAAAATCACTTGGGAATAAATATAATATTTTTAAAGACAATCATATCAATTATTTCGCTGATGAACACGAAAGCCCGAACATGAGGTAGAGGGAGGTGTTGGTCACCATCACTTGCACCTTCTTCTTTTTTATTCATAAAAAAAATATCAATTATTTATTTAACACGGAAATTACATGATTATCCCAAAAAGTATTATCTGTCAAGAGATTTATTTAAAGGTTGTAATCCATTGTATTTCAAAATAAAATAGAACAATAGTTTTTTTTTTTAGGAAATTAGTTATTTTCCATGGTTAAGGGGGAAATAACTAATTTTAAAGAAGCAATATCTATTTTTTCACTATTAAATTAAAAATCTATGAGACTCATCCACATGTGCAAAGAAAATACCTCTAAATCTCGTCAGCGGATCAAATTATAACCCTTAATTATTATTTTCCATTTTTGGTTTTCTGTATCAGACAAATGCATTGCTAACTAATTACATTAAGCTCCCTATAGAATTAGGGCTGACTGGATTGAAAAGAAAGCTTGGCAAGGAAAGCAATTAGATTCTCTAATTAAGTTTTTTGTTATTTTGGTTTTTGTAGGATTTCAATTCATGAGGACATAAAAAATAAGTTACGTTGTGAAAAAAAATATTTTTCTCACACGGTGGATTTATTGAGGAATTTCATGTAAAACTAATTATTTTTTATCCGACAACCGAGATTTATTAGTACGGTGCCGAGAAAATTATCTCTCAGCACCTTAACTTTCACCCATGTTGAGCCATAAATCTTGTCTCATATTGAGCCAAATAGTTTAGATGTTCACACTTAGAATATATCGATTACCCTTAGCTTTCATATATTTTAATTTAGGTTATATGAATAAATATTTTCTTAATTAAAAAGTATCACAAGGGATCCGAACTGCTATTCTAAACGTCTATTAGCATAGAAAAAAGAAAAGGTCACAACATTAGAAGGCCTAATATGATTAATTTTCTTCTTCTTAAAAAATAACATAAATTGGGACAGAAGTGTCGAATTTAGACATACCGTCACAAAATCGAAAGTGTAGGACCAATTATAGTAACATTATTTGACAATATTAATTATTTTTTATGTTATTGGTACATAATAATTTTTGTACCTTGTGATTTAGTAATTGTAAACGTTCTTTATCTTCTTCAACTACTCTTTGTTTTGGTGTTACAAAAACCTTTGTGATCAAGATAAAACTAATAGTAGAAGAAGAAATATTGTTTCATTTCCGTGGCTGTGCTTCCAAGACTTTGGTCATCTTTTTCTTTCCAAAAAAACGAGAAGGGTTTTCCACTAGACTCATTCTTTCCGAGTCTCTCATTTCCCATTCCAATGTTTCACCAAAATCACATGAAAATATAGCAGCCGGTGTGGTTCCTACTTCTCTCAAAAACATTTTCCTTGTGAATATATTTCTATTGGCAAATCACCAGTTCCACAACTATAGTAGTTATTGATGCCGGTAGCAGCCTACTTTGGATTCAATGCCCGCCTTGTAAAAATTGTAAAAAAAGACCTAATCCCATGTTTGATCCTTGTAAATCTTCATCGATCAAAAGATTATCGTGTAAGAAAACCAAATTTGTAGTAGCGAAATATTCAATGGGAAATGCACTAAAGATTAAGAGTGTGTTTTGGGTAAGATACCTAGACGAAACAAGTATTTCCGGTATTCCTGGTTTGGAAGATGTTACATTTTCGACATCTCATGAAGTAGTAGTACCTTCTGTTGTATTTGGCTGTGGAAGGTAGGTTCAAAATTCGACAGTTTGCCTGAAGCAAACGGAAATTTTCGGACTCGGTGCAAATGATTCATCGATTTACAATCCGCAAGTTCTCGTATTGCTTGGGGAACACTAGCTATCCTAGCTATATATATAGTTGGTTCTCGGCGATGCATCAATTATCAAATGATTCATCGATTTAAAACCAAATTCATAGAAGATCCCAAACAGAAAAGACAACAGAATTGGCCTAATCCAGTTAACATTAAACCACAGTTTCGGCAATTAAAAAGAACAGAGAGAATCCTCCCCTGTCTAAAAGAAGTTAAACGTCAAGAATTAAAAAAAAACAAACTCCGAATAAAAACAATCTATAGGCATACTGTTAAATACATAACCAATCATTAAAATACCAAATTACCTTACCAGTTCATTCTAAAAGACCTAACAGGACATAGGAAGAAAGAGTACGTACACAAAAACAAATTCTAAAATACCACAAAAAACTTACTAATAGAGCTGGGCAGAGCCATTTGTCACCTAAATTAACATCCATCAGCTCTGAGGTGAGGTTTTTGCTGCTCCACTTGGCTTGACTGCTTGTGCTGCGTTGCCACCCAAACTGCCATCAGCAGAGTAAGACTGGGGGTTGGGAGTAACCACCTCCGTAACCACTATTGTATGCTGCTGCCTGTTGCTGCCCATAGTTAGCTTGAGCAGCTGGTGGTGCTCCGTAAGACGAGGCACTATAACCAGATGATGCTGGAGGACGCTGAGCACCAGAATCCGGCGGTGCATAACCTACAGATTGAGCAGACGGATACCCGGACTGACCATAAGCTCCTTGAGCACTAGGCGACTGCTGGGGCTGCCCATAAGCTGGTTGACTTGCTGGGGGCTTTTGACCTTGAGGAGGTGCATAACTTTGACCATAAGCTGCAGGTGGCTGAGTTCCATAACCACCTTGGGAAGTTGGAGGGACACCATACCCCGGATGGGTTGAGGCTTGTGTAGGGTAATTAGGATTTGGGCTGGGCTGCTTACCTGTAATATATCCTTGTTGAGATGGAGCCTGGCTAGCATCACCTTGTGTTCCATAGGAAGGTGTATGCCCATCCCCTGGTGGGTTGGAAACATTGCCGTATCCAGATGCAGAATTATAACCTTGTTGATCGTAACCCCCAGCTGCATTTGGTTGAGCCTGACCATAACCAGATTGAGCAGGTGCATTATATCCCCCATATCCATCCTGGGTATAACCTTGGCCTTGACTATATCCAGAAGCCGCCGGCTGAGTGTAGCCATACGCACTAGTATTGTCAGAAGAAGCCCCAGGATCTCCAGTCGCCTGCTGCTGTGGAGGTTGCTGTTGACCATAATAATCATAGCCACCTCCTTGAGCAGTCTGCTGATTCGAAGAAGCAGTTGTCTGATCCCATCCAGAGGCATATCCGCCGGAGGTTGGTTGCGGTGGATAACCAGGGTAAGCTGGTTGGTTCATGTTATACTGTGGAGCAGAGCCAGGATATGCCCCAGGCTGGAGGTAACCATAACCAGGTTGCTGCACAGATTGGCCTGAAGGAGCCCAGTTGGTGGGAGGCCGAGCTTGGTATCCTTGCTGAGGATAACCTCCACTCATACCTGGATTACGGATTCGATTCTGCAAAAATTTGAACCAAGCACAACTAATATAAAGGAAACAGTATATACAACATGTCACAAAGAAAAGCAGAAAATTTTCACATGCATAACCATATAAAACAGTAAGCAATTAACAAAGAAAGATACAAATATCATTTTATCCAAATACCATACACCAAAATTTCATCATATAGCATACTTCCTTTGAGCAAAGTTTAGACCCCACATACCGTACTTGTGGCTGGTACTATTGAAACACTCCTGCAGAAGCTCTTCACCTCCCTATTTCGAGGTGAATAGGCACAAAAGGAAATTGCAAAAACTATACAGATTCTAAATTAAGCCAGAAACTTTAGTTATAGGTCATCTCCAGGAAATGCAAGTAGATTAACAAGTGCAACCCCCATCATAAGCAACCATCTCCAGGATATCAAACAATACCAAGTGACCAATAAGAATTTAAACTATTTAAACTAACATATAAAGATCCAATACAAATATCAGTCTATGCAGGCCACCATTTTAAGCAATAAAAGAGAACCAAAATCACCTCCATCATGCTTGCAACAAAATAGTTAATAATATATCCCTCTAGATGATCAAGGGACCTTGTGGACGGAGATACAAAAAGAAAAAAAGAACTAGACTGATACTCGAGACGTGGTTTTTAGTATTAAAAAACCAAAGCATTCATCCTAATTGAAATGTTGCCAGCAACTGAGCTCATTTGCCCCTAATATAAGGTGTAGGACACCACAGTAAAGAGTGGACAAAATGGAAGTAGTAATTAACCACAAAACATGAGAATGAAATTAAAGGTTCCAGGAAGATGACATTTTATTAAGCGCAAACATATTCAATCACCAGATAGAAGGGAAAAAAAAAGGCAAGATAGCTGCCTATAAAAGGAAATCAGAAAAGATCACAAACAATAACAGGTGATGGACTTGGGATGAAAAGATCTCAATATGGGAGTGCAGAACAAAATTTCTATCGATAGGATTGGATGACTCAAAGTAAATAAAAAAATTCAAAGTTAGTTGGAAGATACCAGGATCATAATTAATAACAGTTAAGCAGAGTATCTACGGCTTTGATTGTTATTACTTATGCAGGCGCTAACATGCTTAATAACCGTTCAGCAGAGTCGTAGTCTCAGGGATAATTTTCAAATGAATTCAAAAGACGACCAATATGAGTCATGGATCCACATTTTCCTACTTGCAAACAGATTAAAAAATTGATAGTTCACTTCCCCCTTGCCCCTCCACCAAAATTCCATCCTTGCTATCTCCAATATACGATGATAATTTATTAGAAAAGAGGTTCAGAACCATACCAGAAAAATGATGGGGGAACACCAACACTTAATAGTTCCATGTTGGTGCCACCAAAAGTCCAATACCCACTAACCCTACAATAGTTCCCAGCAGCAGTAACATCAGTACTAAGATACAACACAACGTTTAATCCTGAAACTGATTTGAGAATATATTGGAGCAATCAACTAAGAATGGATGGAATCCTCAGATTAAGATGTATATTCAATATTAAAAAAATCTTTGCAATGCCTTAAAATACCTCCGACGCGGGCTGTGGAAACCTGTCTCACATAAAACGAGATATCCAAATATGGAATATATATATATATATAAATAAAGAGATCAGGATATGTATTTCAGTTGCCAATAACCTTCACCATTAAAAAGAATAAAAATCAATTGTGGATTCCAAATGTTAACTCTCATTTCCCTACCTCATCCAAACTGATTGACCGAGAAACGAGCTGCACGTGAATTGTATATCTCAAATCACAAATGATAATAAAACCCATATCTTTCCCTCCAGATTCAACAAGGGGTTTCTTAATGTGGGCAGTATTAGCACACCATCCAGATCTAATATTGCATGCAACTGACAAACTATCGAAAAATTTCATAGAACTCTAGGGCTAATAAGTAAAACAATCAAGAATTGGCACTTTTCTTCCTCCCATGAACAGGATTATTTTATTAGATATGGGGCCAAAGCATGAAATCATACTTAGGAAGATCAAAATAAATGATGACATCAGCTAAAGAAATAAGTATCCGCACAAGTACACTACTAAAGGATCAAAAGAGAGTTAAGAGAAGGGAAAGATCAGGTAATAGTCTGCAGAACTTCAAAGGATACTAACAGATACTTAAAATTCTACCCCAAGTAGTGTTACAATAAACTGCTTATCATCCCAATTAGTGGCCCACATTTTAACTTTTTACTGTATTCAGAAAAGGATTAGCTGTTTTAACCTTTTAGCACCTCAGCTGCAAAATCGTTGATGGACCAATGAACCATTTAACAATCTCATATTCACTGGGTTCTCTTTTACTAGAGCTAATGTCAGAAAGTTACAGCAGCCAAGAAAAAAAATAATTGATTAAAAGTATAGACAAAAATAATTTTAGAAGGAAAAAAAAGATGGATCTTCATTTCGAAAATACAGCAAGAGACAAACTTCTTAAAAATAAAAACCGATATGACCAGAAATAAGTCTAGCTATGAAACAGATCTGCAGGGAAGCAACCATTTTTTTCCAGCGAATATAGTAGTTTACCAGGCATCAAATAAGAACTAGATAGACCATCAGTCTGCCGCACGCCCCAAAAACAAACCAAAAAAATGCAATCCACCAAGGAGACATAAAACATTGCAGTGAAAAAGCAACATATCATCCAGATTTATGACAACTGTATGTGTACCCATATTGATACTAGCATGGAATTGTCATCTAAACTAGGGATATATAAAACTTGAGATAGACATCAAAAACAAAAAAAACAAGATCTACAAAAATAACTGTTGTATTTTTTCCTAACAATCAAATGCAGTCTTAAAGAGATCTAGCACTCGCAGTTAATCAAGTGGCAATACATACCTCAGAGATGACTTCATAGACCAACTGCTTTGCATGCTCAATCTGTTCAGTTGTACCATCAATTTGTAGTGTCCTCTCATTTGATGCATCACCTGGGGGTAAGTGCAAAGGAATCACCTGCACATTCACAATAACAACCCACATTATCTAACTGTTAACCCATTCAATTTCATAGCAAAATATAAATGAACAAAACGTACCTGAATACGTGCACCTGTCCTAGCTTGCATATTTTTTATAGTTTCACCCCCTTTTCCAATGACAAGCCCAACCTAACAAGTAAATCTCTATAAATTAGAGTCCACAAAAGATATCCCTCAATCTGAAATATGTGAAATTACAGAAAAGTAATCACCTTGTTATTTGGAATTTTCATAACAAATTGATCGGCCCCAGATTGTTGTCCACTTACCCTTTGAGAAATTATCCCTGAACCACCTGCTTCAGCCTGCCAAACATACGAGAAGTGATACAGTTAATCCCTAGTGCGTTACAGAAATCATAAATATAATTTACCAACTGATATTCTATTTTTTTAAAAGAGGGAATAAATGCTCTGAAGCCAAAATACAGAAAATGATATGAACACACTACCTCAGTTAATCCCTGGTGCTTTACAGAAATCATAAATAAAACTAACAACTGATATTCTACATTTTATAAGACGGAATCAATGGCACTGAATATATTTAAAAAATATTAAAATTACTACCTCGTCAAGGACATCCTTGATTAATTGCTGAGCTTTGGATATCTGCTCAGGCGTACCCATGAGCTCAACCGCCCTAGAGACAGAATTGGGGTCAGAATCTAGGTCTCTCGTGACTTGAATTTTTGCTCCAGACTGGAGCTGAAGGTACTTGATGGTCTCTCCACCTTTACCAATAATAACCCCAACTCTGTTATTTGGTATCTCAATTTTCTTGCTTGGACCAGGGTAACTGCCGTAGGAACTTGGCATGGAAGGAGTAAAACTGGAACTCAGAGGCTTTGGAGGCAAACCTGCACCAAATTGTAACATTCAGAAACACATAAAATCATCAAAAATGGTGAACGCAATGAAAGAGACATCATCCATCATAACCCAACACAGAAAACCTCATAGTTGATTCATTTAATTTTTCAGTATTCACACGAACTCAGACACTAATTATATGGGGAACTCCGGGAAAATAAGAAACAATGTGCATCTGTAAATCCAATAAAAAAAATAAAAAACAGGACTATTACAAGTTCAACAAAAACATATTATGACAAATTACTAAAAAATGCAAATCACAACAAAATACAAGATAAACATCAACATAACATATTAAGTCAAATTACTACTAAATGCAAATCACAGCAAAAATACAAGATAACCATTCAGACAGTTGCAGAAAGGAAACCACAGTTACGCAGTGCAAGAGATAACATCCAGCATAACTCAACGCAGTTATAGATAACATGATAATTCATTCAATTTATCAGTATTCACAAGCACTCATACACTAACAGATAGGGTAACTCAGGGAGAATAAGACACCGTATGTATGATGTAACAGTATACCTAATAAGAAGAACCGGACTGAGACAAGCTCAACATTTCAGAGAAGGTAATTAATTAAAAAAGAGCTCAAAATACAGGTTAAAACATTCAAAACCACTTACAATCATCAAAAAAATCCAAAAACATATTATTACAACAAACAAAATTACAAGATGAACATTCACTAAGGCAGCAGAAAGGAAATAAACGCAGTATTAATTTAATTTTCCAGCATTCACACGCACTCAGAATCTATTAGACGGGGAACTCCGATAAAATAAGAAACCATGTGTATCCGTAAATCCAATTAGAAGAACCGGACTTAATACAAGCTCAACATATCAGAGAAAATAGTTGATGAAAAAGCAAACTCAAAACTAGGTGTAAAAGAGATTAAAAAACTCATACTTTCAGTCACATCAAAACCACTGCCTGCACCATTCTCAAACCTAGGTCTTTTTGTGGCCTCAGCAGCGTTAGCAGCATTAGCAGCGTTGTTAAAGAGCCGAGCAGCAATCTCCTGCGCCTTCTGCTTAGCCAACTGGATCTCATCCATCGGCGGCGGCACACTGCTATACGAAGGCACCTGATAACCGGCACCAGCGGAATCCGGCTGTAACTGAGATAAAATCGGTGCAGAAAATCCGGTCTGCCTCCTCGGAGGCGGCGGCGTGGTTTGATTATCGTCATACTTCCTCTTGTTGGTGCCGGAATCCGAACCGTACTGTACCTCTTCCGCCATTGATTCTTCAATCTCTAATCAGAAATCACAGATTCTCCTTCCTCCGTGTGGATTCGATGAGAGAGAGTTAGGGTTGGGAAAACCCTAGAAAGAGTGCGCGAGAGGATTAGGGAGAGGGAGAGTGTGACGACAGTAGGATTGGGGCACGTTTTTATACTAGAGATATATTATCAATTAGGCCAGTATTACTATGGTCTACATTTCAATGAATAAGGAACCATTTTAGTTGATTTTGGTGGTTGAATCAAAAAAATTAATAATCTAAAATTTTTTTCGGGACATTTATTGTAATTTTTAAATTTTTAATTTTTGTTATGTGAGACAGATATTGCATATTTAAAAATATGTTTATAATGAGAAAACATTTATTACAACCTTAAAAACAAGTGTATGCAATGGGATGGGAGAACACCTATAAGATTTAACTTTTGTCTAAAATTAAATAACATTGGTTGAAACAATGTTTCATATATACTAGTAAAAAAACAGCGTTTAGCCCAATAACAGTTAACCAATTAAGCTCACCCTGAGATATTTTTGCGGTTATAATGTTACTCCTTCCATTTCTTAATATAAAATTTTCAATTACATGTGGGAAAAATTAAGAAAGGAAAAAACAAGATACTTTGATAATTAAAATATAAATAACAGTTATTCTCTTAAATATGACTTGTATACCATTAATTTTATTTAAGAGAGTAATATTGATATTTTAATTAAAAACGTCTGAATTTTTTTTAATTAATTTTCACAACATGTAATAAATGTAAGGAACGGAGGTAGTACTGTCTGTTCGTGTTTTATTTTTTCCTTTTCTTTTTCGTTTTTAGTTCTATGGAAAAAGAATATACAAGGGCCTGGGTTGTTTTCCCGCTTTGCACATAATGGGCTTGGGCAACGTATTCTTCTTTAAGCCCATGGCGTACCTTTATTTTATTATTGGTGTTTTGTTTTGGGTTTATTTAGTTGGATAATCATCCAACATGTAAATTTAGTTTTTTTTTTTTTTTGCTAATTTTCCATTAATCACAAAATAGCCGAAGCCATTACAATCAAATGAAATTCTAAAAATACAAGAAAATAAAAGTTATACAATGATTTAGAAAACCATGATAACAGACAAAAAATACACCCAAGAAAACTTGGATGGTTTGGAAATACTACTAATAAAACTAGCAAACAAAACAAATACATAATCTTCTTCTTCGCAGCATCTTCATCTCAATCCTTGAACCACAGAGATGGAAGAATATCACTTTCAACATCTTCCGTAGGGATCGACAATTTATAGGACCATGGGCGTATCAACCGTCTTACAAATTGCCTCGGGAAGATGTAGAAAGTTGATAAAGGGCCCAGATCAAGTCCGGGTTGAACGAATCCTCCTAGAAAGAAAGAAAACAAGTCTAGATATGAGACAGATCTAACCTCTGTGTCTTGAATCTTGAAGAAAAATACTTTGAAAAAAGTTTCATATGATTCGTGGTACAAAATAGAGGTATAAAACCTAAACAAAAGGACCAAGATTCGACCATTGGTCGGAGCCAATGGCCAAATCTGGCCAGAAACAAAGAGAAAAATAAGAGCAGCAGAAAACGCAGAAGGAGAGAGAAAAGAGGGGGAACATGTAAATTTAGTGTAGATGATATCACCTCTGATCGGAATAATACATATATATATATATATATATATATATATATATATATATATATATATATATATATATATATATAAAGAATAATGCGCCAAATCTGGCCAGTGCGGACGGGGGTAAGTTCCGCATGTGCGGAACTTTTCTCATCCGTTGGATTAAAATTTTGACGGTTAAGATTGATTTTAAAAAAACATCTGTTATGATACTCATAACGCCTGTTCTGTTTTTATCGCCATGAATACCTGTTCTGAATCTCATAACACTTGTTTTAATCTTAGAACACCTGTTATGAGACTTTCCGTATATACTGAAAAAAACTATTCCGCATAAGATACGGACTGAGAATAATATACCTAACTTGATCATTTTATTTATCTGTTAATTATCATAAATTAATGAGAAATTAATGTATGCATATTTTATATATATTTTACGCTGTCATAAAAGATAATTGATTTGTAATTTTAGTGGTCGATCGTAGGATAATCGTTTGGTTAATGTTAGGCAATTAGCAGCATCCACTTCACATGTATACAAACAGGTTGCCATGGCAAAGTATGCTCAATCTTATCCTGCATAAATTCAATCGGAAGCCTCTTTGCAAGTGAGTCGATATGTAGACAATCTATAGGCCTACCTGTCGATCTACCGATGAGATATTAGTTTAGTTGTAAAGGTTAATTTCTCATTACGTAGAGATAATGAGTTCAAAATTTATTCTTCATTTTTTAAATTATCAATTTCTTGTAATAGATAAATTATCCGCCCGTTAAATAATGGGAGGATGGAACTTGAGTGAACGGGGTTGAATAATGAAATTAGTCATTGGGCACTTAAGAATCTATGACAATGAGTTTCTTCTTGTCGACCATCACAAAGTTGGCATATATATTTATTTTTTATAGAAAAAAATTTGGGTGAGTTCGACTCCGATAATTATCACGGGTCAGAGTAGGCAGATCATAGGGACCATAAGTCTCTTATAGGGGAAGGGTACCCTTAAATCACTCACCAGCACAGTCATCATCTCGACAGTAAAAATTAAATACTTAATTTTTATATGAATATAGTAAATTTTTATCAATTGAACCAACTTGTGTGAACGTAAACCCAAACATTTGTCCTGTTTGCGCGTAGGGCTGGATTCTGAAGGTTTTCCTCACCACTCTCTTATAATATTAATTTTGTAAAATACTTTTTTCTTTGATTTGCTTAGCTTAGGGCCCCCTATTTTGTGTACACTAATAATTATTCCTTCATTTCTGAAAAAAAAATATCTTTTATCCTATATTTTTATGGAAAATAATTTTTGACTAAGTTTAATTGGTTAAAAATTGGGTCAAAATTGGTCAATAGATAAAAATGCCCTAGAGTACTTTTTTTTTAAAAAAAACAAAAAAAAACCTAAAAGTCAAAAAAAACAGCCAAATGTCTGCGCTACTTTTGAGGCACGGTTAGGGGCAAAAAAGTTGGAGTTCGGCTACGGTGTGGAACATTTAATGTTCTGCACCTTGCAGAACCAATTATGATCGTCGATCAATAATTTAACGGATGAAGTTATTTGGGTGAGATAATTAAAAAATATTTAACTTCCACAATCACAAATGATCTCAGTCGTCAGATTCTTGATCCGACGGTTACAATTTGTTTCGCACGGTGGACGGATCGCTAACATAGCCAAAAATATTTGTGACATTTATATACCCTAAGTCCACATATTATACATATTTATATACCCCAAGTCCCTATAAAAATATTATTTGCAACCATAAGTACATAAATTATATTACTTTTAGGTCCCTAGTGTTATAAAACTTTAAAAATTAAACCCGCATAGTATATTTCTATTTCACAGATTGACCCACAAGTTTCTAACTAAATCTTTTAAATTCACAATTTGACCCAAAAATTATGAAATTAACTTTTTAGAAATTATAATTAGACCCCTAACTAATAACATATTCATAGTGATCATCATATAATGAAATATATATAACCTTGGAAGTTTACTAATAAGTGATTGACGTATATAGTAGTATAGCGAACTTTAATTGATTTACTTTAATGAATTTATAGTTCTCCTTATATAGAATTATAATGAATTTATAGTACTAATAAGTCGATCGCCTTATATAGAAATATAACGAACCTTACATGTTTACTTTAACAATTTCATAGTATTAGCAAGTGATCACCTTATATAGAAGTATAACGAACTTTACATGTTTACTTTAACAATTTCATAGTATTAGCAAGTGATCGCCTTATATAGAAATATAACGAACCTTACATGTTTACTTTAACAATTTCATAGTATTAGCAAGTGATCGCCTTATAACGAACTATAACGAACTTTACATGTTTACTTTAACAAATTTATACTATTAATAAATGATAGCCTTATATGTAACTACGACTGAACCTTACATGCTTTACTTTAACAATTTCATAAGATAATAGTCGATCGCCTTATATGTAATTATAACGAACCTTACATGATTACTTTAACAAATTCATAATATTAATCTTTAAGACTGGAATCTTCTATCCCCGTGTGATATTCCATTCCATATTTTCACTAATATTAAATTGATTGTCTTTTCCTCTTTTGATCTCAATTTCATATTTCACTAAGTGAATTCTTTAATAAGATTTATATAATATTTCTTACTTAAAAAAAAGAGTTATATATTAAAAAAAAAAAATGAAAAATGGTCAAAATTGCCTCATCCTACACCGCCTCTCTTCCTTCCACACACCACCACCTGCTCCTGCGCCACCACCAGCCCATGCCCCCCTCTGTATTCTCTGGACCTGGTACACCCTACAAACCCACCATCTTCTTCACACCCACACCCACACCCACAGCATCACCACCACCGCAACACCACAACCACAACACCATCTCCACGATGCCCACTTCAAACATATATTAAAAAAAAACCCAGAAGCTCAAAACCACTTCACCTACAAATTTGAAACCCAGAAGAAATCAAAGGTTCAATTTTTTTGGCCCAGAAAAAATACTTTGAAGGTTCAATTTTTCCCCCACCCCGTTTCGTCATGATTGGCCTAAAACCTATCAAGAGCTTCAGGCCATGGAATCCATTTACTACATGAAATTCCTCTCTGTAAACTTGGAAAAAGGGGGTCAAGATGGCTACTTTCCGGCTTCACTTGGTATGAGATGGGGCGGGGGTGGAAGGAAGAGGGGGTATGGTTGGGGTGGGTGGGATAGCCATTAAGACAATAGGTTTGTAGAGTGGGATAAAAAAAGAAATTTGGGAAAAATCAGTGAGGGTATAATTGGTAATGAAAATGTCAAATTGAGAATTTGTTGGGGGGTTTTAGCCAACATATTGGCTAAGACTTAGTCATATAGCACTTCCCTAATTTTATTTTATTCTCTATCTTATTAATAATAGGAAAATGATTTACTCCTATAATTTTGGGGATAGAAACCCTAAATCCCCAAATTGAGGGTGTTAAATGACTATCTTACCCCCCTGCTGGTATAAGGGATTCACTCAACTATAAGGGCAAAAAGGTCCAAAAAATTATTTTAATCAATCTTTTAGCCAATAATTCTAGTAGCCTAGCAAGGTCCTTAATAATATTCTTTTAAGTTTCTCATTTCTTCTTAGACTTCCACCAATTTTTTGGCTATAAAGTTTCTGAAAATAAAACTGATAATTGACAGATTATTTTTAATGAGACAAAACATAGAACAAAATTTCGGGGACAGAATATCTATTCGTCATTTCCACTAAATCCACAAAATAAATGAGCTAAATATATGCACACCGACACATTTGGGTCTCCTTTTTCTTTATCTACCAAATATTCGACTTTTAAGAATATGAAACGCATTGGATTTTGTGGGTCAAGAAGTCGAGGTAGTTTTATACTGGTAGGTAGTTATTAAATTTAAAACTTACATCTAAGTCAATCAATACAGTACACGTAAGAAAAAGAATTAAATTTATATCAATTCTCTTTCCAACGTGTACTGCACTCATTGGTTTGGATGTAACTTATAAACTTAGTAGCCTACTAAAATAAAAAAATTCCAATAAATCGGAGGTTAATTCAAGATGATAAAAAATCAGTTTACAAACTTATTTTTATTCTACCTTAAAATGTTATTTATGTTCACCATATATACAATATTTTGTTTCGTGATGGAGAAGAGTTTCATATTACAATTAATGTGCATTAATGTTCAACATTTAATACGTAATCACTTTGTACAAATTAGTATTAGGGAGTATTTTATTTGCTAAAATGATAATGTTCTGATTGATGAGATAAAGTAGGTATTTCAAAGCAAGTCGGAGTCATGGAGATAAATTTTGGAATCTAAAAGTTTTAGACTTTTAAGAAGTAAAGCTGAGTATATAAAGTGTAGGTTTAGTATCACAGAAAGAGTATAATTATTTTGGATGACAGAGATACCATGGTGAATGATTATGTTCGTTATGTCGGTTCTATCATTCAGAAATATAGAGAGTGTGATGGGATGTGGTGTATCAAGTTAAATATTATTAGTTGAAATTGAAGGGTGCAACGAGTGTCTTGTGTGATCAAAATATACTACTGGGATTGAAAGAAAAGTTTTATAGAACATCTGTCACACTCTCTTTGTTATATGATACATAATGTCGGACATCATTTTCACCGTATGATTTATGAATGACAATATATAAATTCCTCTTTGGAGATTTGGGGGTTTTCTTTGGGTTTTGGCTTCAGCCGGAGGTTTTGGACACAAATATGTATCTATGCTTTTTTCCTCTATATCGCGTCTTTTTAACATTCTTTGTTTCCCCTTAGATTATTCACTATATGTTCGGCACGTGTTTAATTTGGCCGGAAATCACCATAAAAAGTAATGTCAATTTATTTTTAGACACATATAAATAATATGGTGATATAATTAGTCAAAAAATAGTTGAGTACCCAAAAGATTAAATAATTTAGTGACCTCAATAACTATTTACTCATATATATATATATATATATATATATATATATATATATATATATATATATATATATATATATATATATCGTGTGTTTGAACCTCATAATACTTGTCCTGAAACTCATAACACATGTCCTGAGATTTTCTTTATATATTGAAAAAAAATTATTACGCATAAGATCCGAACAGAAAATATACTACATAACATGAAAATTGAAATAATGTCTTGCGGCTATGTTGGCAAATCAAATTAGACCTTTATGAATTGCTTTTTTACTTGAGGCATACTATAGTTTAGGTCGGCCATACTTATATGCAAATTATGCAAAGACAACCCAAATTCATCCCACCTTATTAAATGCAATATGGGATATGGAAAAATTTAACATTTGAATCTCCAAAAGGAAAAAATAAATAATACTCCCTCTATTATATAATATAAGTCGTTTAAAATATATAACGAAAATTAAAGATAAAAAAGAAAACTATTTTATTAGTCAAAATATCAATTTTACTCTCTTAAATATGACTTGTATATCACTAATTTTTTTTTAATAATATTTTTATTTTGACTAATAACGTATATTATCTTTTATTTCCTTAATTTTTTTTTATATATGTTTTAAACTGATTTATATTAAGAAATGAAGGTGGTAATGTTGATTGAGTTGTTAGGTTTATGATAAGACATTGTAACTCATAGTTCTTAAGTTCAAGTCAAAGATTCCAAAAGATAATAGACATTTGAGCATACGACCAATTTTTCAATCATTTGATTAATAGTTTCTTTATACTTACTTTTTTTCGATTCATGATCGATTGATTAGCCATATATTTGGGTAAGTCTGGTTTGAATCTTAAACTCAAACTCAGATTTAAATTCTTTTTGTATTGAGTTTAAGAATGAAACTTTAAAGAACTAAAGGTCATTAAGATTTTGTTTTAAATTTGAGACTAGTTTGAGATTAGTCTGAGATTAGAATTAAATTTGAACTAAAGTCAACAGAGTGTTTTGATACATTGGAATGTAATCTTTTTTTAAGTAGAGTCGCTTTCTATTCGAAATGAGTTCGGAATACTTTTTTTATTTTAATGTCTACAAGGAAAAATCAGAATAAAATGTTAATTCTTTTTTAATGTTTGGCTGCTAAAATTATTTTAAATGTCAAAATTGATAAATTTAAATATAATATGTCTGAAATACCCTAACAACATAAGTTGACAATAATACCTAATTAAATAAAAATTCATAAAACCTTACTTAAATAACAATCTCACTTTAACTCCAAAAGTATCAAACATATGTCCCCTCAACAAAAAAAAAGTATCAAACATATAACTTCATTATGGAACATAATTTTATACATAAATGTTAGCATAGTTATAAAAATAACATTTTGTTGAATAAAAATAAATGAAAAAAAATACTTTTAAAATTATCATCTATGAAATCCTACCAAGAGAAATAATTTATAAAAGTTATAATTAATCAAAAGAATAACGGGTATAATGGTCATTACTAATGATTCTCGCCTCTTCATGTAATGCGTTTTCCCGTAGCCTATTATACTTTAGTTTGACATATTAAACACTGAAATGAAACAAAAATGCTGAAAAAGTGATTCCATTTTACTATTTTCCAATATACCAAACATACCGTGAAAAAATAATGAAACTCTAAAAAAGAAAATAATCACAACCACCCCCACCCCCCCCTCCCCCCTCCTTGAAAATACATACATGCTATCAAAGTTTATAAAAGTTTCCTAAACAAATGAAAAAGAAAAAGTCTATAAAAGTCAGGAGGAGGGGTATTTAATAAGGAAAATTGTGATATTGAAACGGGTCCATGTGGGACTTGGACCTTGTGGTACAAAACTGACCACATCACCGCAGAATAAAGAGAGAGACAACTTTGTAAATATGTGGTCAATTCTAAACCGTAATGTCCAATTGACCTGGTACATATCAAAATTATTCATCTAATGATATGCCACAAGGGGTATTAATGACAATTTCTCTTAATTCTGTCGGTCTCTTAACTATGGTTAGTTAGTAGTATATATGGAGGAAGTCCGGACCGGAGCGTCGGTGACCCGGTGAACGTTCCGAGTTTAACTCAGTCTCGACGCCGAAAGCGACCTGAATTTTGATTACGTATTTAGATTTAGAGAGAGAATTTATGAAAAATTCTAGTGAGATAAAATCCTAGTGAGAGAGAGATTGGTATATATATAAGGGTATGAATCCTGAAGCTTAATGCGTCTCCACTTCTTCTTCTTTCTTTTTCGAGAGATTACAGAGAGAGAGAGAGAAGGAGGCGAAAAAATGGGGGATTCTAGCGGCGAATCGGTTTCAATTGATATGGAATCCATGTCATTTGCTGGAAAGGTTGAGCCTTTTTTTTTAATGTTTTTGAGTATTGAAATGAAAGCCAGAAATGGATTTTGGAAATGGGTTTTTGATTTTGATGATTTCTTCAATTGCATTTTTGAATGCTGAAGAGATTTTTTCAGCTGGTTTTATGATCATTATTAATGTGTATTAAATTCTTCTTCTTCTGGGGGTACAATTAATTGCTGATTTCTTGAGGATTTGTGATGGTAAAGAGGAGTGTTTTTGAGCTTGCAAATTTTGTTTTTTTTTTTTTTGGGATACTGATTCAGGGGAGTTTTTTTTTTTTTTTTTTTGTAAAATTTAATTTCAATTTCTTGAATGCATTTGATGGCATTTTGTGATTGGCAATGCCTTTTTTCTTAAGATGGTAGTCACTCAATTTCTTAATATAAGTAATTAAGGAAGAAAAAATGTGTTCAATCAAAATATCAATATTACTTTCTTAACTAGAATTAGTTGTATATAAGTCATATTAAAAGAGTAATATTTATATTTTGACTAACAAAATACCTTATTTTTTTGCTTAGATATCCGACTTATATTATGGAATTGAGGTAGTAGTAACTAAAGTTTGACAAAGTTTTTCTTTTGATTGATTTTAGCAGCTAGTTTTTCAAAATTTTCAAGTCTTGAATTCTTGTTGAAAAATTGCACAAATTATGGGTTCTCTCTTGTTAATTAGTATGTAAATGCTTAATAATTTTGCTAAAAAAATTGGATTTTTTTTTTCTCTCACCTGGTGGATATTGCTATTACTGCAAAATTGGCACCAAAATATTACTCCATACATTACATAATATAAATGGTTTAGGAAATGTAGCGAAAATTAAGGAAACAAAAAGGAAGGTACGACTAATTCCAGTTAAGAGAGTAATATTGATATGTTGATTAACAAAGTATCTTGTTTTTTTATAACAACTTATATTATATAATGAGTAACATGTAAATTTAGTGCTGAAAGATTTCTTCTTTTTGGTTTTTTGTTTTTTGTTTTTTTGCATGAAATATCTGACTAGAAACAAATGATAATTTTGCATTCAGGAGCATCTGGTGAAGACTGGCCATGGTTCTGTATCCGTTGCTGTCTTTGGAGACCAAGACAAGCCGGCCCTAATCACGTATCCTGATTTGGCTTTAAATTGTAAGTAAAACTAATTCAGATTGTCATTTATAACTGTTGTGATCTTTGTCCAAACCTCAGTTGTTTGCACTTGCATTTGTCTTGATATATGATGCATTAATCTTAATCCATATGGGTTGCAAACTGTCCCAAAACCCTTCTTTTATTTGACCCTTTTTGTTTGAAATGTGGAGGCAAACTGCAGCAGGGGCTAAGGTTTCAGTATCATATATGGTCCAAAACGAGTTTTGTATTGTTACTGTCTTAAATTCCCAGTTATTAGGATTCATCTCACACAAAGTTGAAAAGGGTTGATCAGAAAAGTCGAATAAAATGGTTTGAGTTTGAGGAGTTGTTTACTAAATTCTGTTAGGTGTAGTAGCAAGTGGTACTCCAGCGCGCTGTTAATATCTAATTGTTTTTCGTCTGCCTCCATGTTGTTTTTCAACAGATATATCATGCTTCCAAGGATTGTTCTTTTGTCCGGAAGCATTTTCGTTGCTGCTCCATAACTTCTGTATTTACCATATTAGCCCCCCTGGTCACGAGGTATGTGAATTTACTACGTTGTCCCTCGTTAAGTTTTGCACCTATTATAATATTTTTGTCCTAAAAGATTCTGAATTCTTCCGTTCACATTGCAGTTAGGGGCCCTTGCAATAAGCCCTGATGAGCCGGCTTTATCTGTAGACGATCAAGCGGATCAGATAGCAGAGGTTCTTGACTATTTCGGGTAATGATGCTCTAGTAACTCTTTTTTTTTCCCTTTTTCGTTTTAAGGGTAGATATGTGTTTTTCTTGCAACCTCGGTTATCCAACTTGTTCGACAAAAAAAGATTGCTTGCTGATATAGTATCCTTATTGATTTCTCCATTTTTATCTATTTTATGCAGTCTCGGTGCTGTGATGTGTATGGGGGTAACAGCGGGAGCTTACATTCTCACCCTGTTCGCTGTAAGTGGTTCCAGTATGTAAATTCGCGCGGCTGTTTGTTTAAAGGACTTGGATTACATATCTGTATTACGTGCATTTAAATTGACTTGAAAATATTACTCTTTATTGCAGATTAAATATACGCAGAGAGTTATGGGTTTGATACTTATTTCTCCTCTATGCAAAGCACCATCTTGGACAGAATGGTTGTGTAATAAGGTACCTTTCGTGCTCCGTTCTCTCTTTGTAATTTTAGATTTTCCTACTATGGACGGAGTGGATACGGTAGGCAAAATTGCTTATTGCGCTGGTAAATGATTTGCAGGTTATGTCAAATTTGCTTTACTTTTGTGGTATGTGTACCGTAGTGAAGGAGTTATTGCTACTACGGTTCTTCAGCAAGGTAAGTTTTTTATTCCCATTTTCTCGTGATTAAGCATCATATAATTCTAACTTTATTCTAAAGGAATTTTGAACATTTGGTGATTATACTGGACTTGAATATCTGACCGGTTACAAAATCATATGGCAGGAAGTTCGTGGAAGTGCTGAAGTACCAGAATCTAATATAGTTCAAGCGTGTCGAAGAGTAAGTGTGTCGATTATTCTTCTTTTCTATTTTCCCTTTTCATTTCATTTCCTGCATTCAAGTCGATATATATATAGGAATTGTAAAATGATACTTCTGAAGAGTTGAGCGTTTAACTAACTTCCATGAGGTCTGTAATTTTATGCAGTTTCTAGAAGAGAGACAGAGTCCAAACGTTTTGCGGTTTCTTGAGGCAATGAATGTGTAAGTATTTTGAGCTTGAGAAATCCTAGAAAGGAGAGTATCTTTTACTGCTTGCTAATTTCTTTCGCGTGATTTTGCTCGTATGACAAAAGTGTTCGAAGCTCAAAATTATATTGGACAGTGATGATTGTTGAAATTCTGAAAAGAACATTATACCAAAATTAAAGAAAACATAAGATATGTCGATATGAATCTCAAACGCAACATGACTATGGAATATAATAGAAACTTAGATTCTGTGTGCTGCCTAAGAAATAAAATGGTGCTAAAAATGAGGTTCTTTTGTTTCTTTTAAGAGTCGCATTAGAAAATTTGTGATACGTACCACTTTGATGCTCTCTTCTAGCCTTTAAAATGAGCGTCTTTCTCGCTATCCTCTCTTGCAGGAGACCAGATATTACCAGTGGCTTGAGAAAATTGAAATGTCGCTCTTTAATATTTGTGGGCGAAAACTCTGCCTTCCACTCGGAAGCTCTTCACATGACTTCAAAGCTAGATAGAAGATTCAGTGCCTTAGTCGAGGTATCTTAGTTTTCAGTGATATCTCGCTGTGCTGCATATCCGTTGTATAGATCTAACACAGTTTTCCCGTTGATACAGGTTCAATCATGCGGGTCAATTGTGACAGAGGAACAACCAGACGCCATGTTGATACCGATGGAATATTTCCTAATGGGATATGGCTTCTATAGACCCCCTCAGTTGAGCGTTAGCCCGAGAAGCCCCTTGAGCCCGACTAGCATCTCCCCGGAGCTCTTTTCACCGGAAAGTATGGGATTGAAGTTAAAACCGATAAAGACGAAGATTTCTCTGTAAGTATGATGAGAAAGAATGAAGATGGAAGACCATTTTTTTTGTTCCTCTCTATAATGAGAAGGGAAATTTAGAATACAAGTGTAGATAGAAATGAAAAAAATAGAAACTGGAAAACAATATTAGAATAAGATAGATTTGAGTTTTTTTTTTTTTTTCCCTTAAATTTTCCACATATTTGTAATCACAAGTTATTTGTACATCAGAACTTTTATTTGTTTACAAAAGTAATAAAAGACGGGCGAAGTATTTGTTCATGTTATTACAGCCTAGTTGGATGGTGTCTGCTTTTGAAATGAAACTTATTGTCCAAAGGGATAACCTTATACTTTGTTGCGTCTGGTTAAATGTATGAAATTCTCTTCTTCTTCTTTTTTGATGGGAAATACATTGTATTTCATAAAGCGGAATCAAAAATTCCATGTGATAGGAGAAAATCCGGTGGGTCTTCAAAACATTGATTGGAGGATCTATTCCTCATTGCATAATTTGCCAATCTATCAGTTGAAATATTACAAGATCTGTAGACAAAAAATAAATTGGCTATGCTAATCCTCATTATAATTTTAATTTGACTAACAATGTGTCCTATGGGGGAAAAATCTTCCTCTATCTGATGAATTCTGTTGATCAGTGTTTTACAATCGCTCTCAATTGTGAATTGCTGATATCCTTGAGCTATTGCAAACCTTAGTCCTTCTAGAAGTGCTTTTGCTTCAACATATTCAGGCTTGGTGAGTTGTGCATAAAATTTGCAAGTCCTGCTATAAAGATGCCTTCATGGTTGCGCACGATCACTCCTATACCTCCCGAGTTATTATTCCAAGCTCCATCAATGTTAATTTTCAGAAAACCCAGATCAGGAGGTTTCCATTTAATACAAGATACTTGTTGCAAGGGGTCAGGTAATTTATCTGTATTTATGGGAGCAAATACTTTTGCCTTTCCTTTGAGCATATATCGGATTTGATCAAAACTTGGCAAAGGTTGTCGTGCCTCATTTGTCCCTAAAGATGCATGAAATTCTCTGATTTTTATTTTTCTATATTAAAAAAAGGGAAAAATGTTCTTCGTATATAATTCTCTGATTCAAATTTATTTATTAAAAAAGGGGGGAAAGTCTGGTTCTTTGTATGGAATTTTTTTAATTTAAATTTATTTATTAAAAAAAAGGGGAAAAAGTTCTTGGTATGGAATTCTCTAATTCAAATTTATCTAAGCAGGCGATGAAATCGTATGTTTTGAGTGTGGAAAGAATGAAGGAGAAATTTGTTAATAAAATAAAAATAAATAGAAGTATATATATATATATATATATATATATATATATATATATATATATATTTGATGTTTCTGCTCGTTTTATTGAATATGTTCAAAATATGCTAAAATAGTCGATTCTAATTTCTTGTGCTAACATGTTTTTTTTCTCAGAATTATGCTAACACAATCTTCACATTTGGATTTGTTGTTCCGATGACTAAGAATAGTTATTCAAGGACAGTTCTCAGTCATAAAATGGACGATTCAAATACTAAAATTATATCAATATTGTATTGATAAAAACTCTGTCATTGTCGGAACTAAAAACCGAAAATGATCATAGAGGAAAAATAGTTTAAAGAAAGTAATCGATAAGTGTCGGTAAGGTTGAGATATCATCTGGTTTAGAATATAGTTAGTTTTTCCTTTTTCTAGTTGGGTAGGGATTAAGAGGAAGACAAATATGTAGGTTGTGATGTTGATATCATTTTGCTTTTAAGAATGAATAATTAGTCATGATGATAAGCAGTTTTCATAGAAGGCTAAGTGTAACCAACCTCTTCTTTATGTAGCTTTCATCAAACCGATATTTGAACTCTCTTTAAATTGAGTATAGATCCAATCAGTACCAATTGTAGGTTGTGCTAATTGTACCGACTGTGACTATTATAATGCAGAATAAAAAAGTGCCAGTATATATTGATATTTTTTTTACATGTGTTGTAGACTTTTAGATTGATGTTACATCCTATGCAATAGATATTTTTCTCCTAATGAACAACTGTCCCAAGACATGTAATACTTATTTTACAAAACAGTTGTTACAAAATTACAATAGATGTTAGCCGACAACCAACAAATATTTAATATATTATATACTGTAGTGTTTAACACCATAGCCGAACCGAATTGTACCACCACTTTGTCTAAAATGTTTTCTAAATTAATATGAGGACTACATATACTGCTATAAAAGTGTAACCAACCTTATCTTTATGTATCTTTCCTTTCTTTAATTGTCTAAGAGTATAATGGTTAGGGATGCCAATGGACCCACTGAATTGGAGGTCCGACTCATCCTGACTCAGTTGGGGCGAGTATTTCAGAATTTAAAGCGGAGGAGGAGTGAAGACGGTGATGAATTTTTCCATCGCTATCAGGATCGAGGCCGGAGAGATGATATCCCCGATCTCACCATGGCCCGTCCCTGCCCGTCGTGTCTTTTCCGCTTAAAATTCTAAATACAAATAGAAAGACACACGAAATACCTAAAAATACAAAAAAAAACGTCAAGATTGAAAGGATAGCAGAAAATTCTCAAACTATTTCGAGACTCCTCCCTTTTTGAAACCTTTAGGAACTCCATTTTTTTAGTAGTGATATTTCGTTTAACATGTATTACATATTTTTTGTTTACAATTATGTATTATTTTTTAAAGGTTGTACATGTTTGACATATTTTTGTCAAAAGTTCACTTAACTTCTCTAGTCAGAGTTGGTTAAAGTCATAATTGGAAAGGAAAATAATCATCGCTTTTTCCCAGTTAGGGATGGGCCCCGCTTGATTCGGGATCCCCATCTATCTCCAATGAATGAGATGGGGCCGGGGATGGAAGAGGCGGGATCGGGACCGGAACCGGGCTGGAGACTATGGTCTTCCCCACCCGCCTCATTGACATCCCTAATAATAGCAGGTTCTGCTGTTGCACTACTCTTTACCATTTCTAATAGAGGTCTTTTAAAACTCGCTATCTCGTTCAAACATACATTTTTTTTTATCAACTTTTGAGATTTTTTTTACTGATACTACCCTTATTATAGAGAAAAAAAAATGTAGGGGTTGGTGTTTGAAATAAACTAAATTATACAAGGGTATGATAGTAAACAAAGTCTCGTCTTTTTATTTCAAGAAACTTTTTCTTATGACATGTGCAATGCATTATGACCCACTCTCTCTTACATTAATTTGCCTACTGGTGGTAGACATGGACTCCACTTCTATACATAGGCCAAAATTAAATTAATGTAAATGGGGAAGTGAGTTGCACATATCCTAAACACAAGTTGACTCAGTTGATAAGGAGTTGACACATCTTTACAAAGGTCAAGTGTTCAATTCTCGCTGCCGACGTGAGGACTATGTTGGTGGGTGATCTGTAAGTACCTTTGTAAGTTACCTATGGTCCCTAGGGCCTGCTCTGACCCGTAGTGATGACCGGAGCCGAAACCACCCAAATTTTTTTCCACCAAACAAAAAAAAAGCAATACTCGTCATTTTTTAATCGATACATTTCTATTATGAAAGAGACGAGTATTATTTTATCTAAAATGTTTTCTAAGTTAATACAAGGAGTACCTATACTGCTATAAAAGTGCATGGGTCTGCCTTCTTGAAATTAACTAATCATTATATGTAGGGGTGTAAACGGGTTTTTGATCGGCCCAAATCTGGATCACATAGCTCAAAAAATATGAGCATGAGCTTAATATTCAAACTCGCATTTTATGTGAGGTGTGAGATTGAAACCGCTCAGCCCGGCTAAAACTCACACCTGAATAAGAAAGAATATAATTATAAATAATATGTATTATAATACTAAATTTTTAATTAAAAAAATAGAAAACCTATAAAAACTGGGTATAAAACATATTGTTTCTTTGCGTCTATGTTGTATATGGATTCTTTAACATTTGTATTGTTGTGCATGTATCTTTGGTTATATTTTTATTAGTTTATCTTGATACATGAATTAGTTATCATTGTATTGTGCATATTTGTATTCTTGTTAGGATTTAGTCTCATGTCTCATTGTATTATACTATTCTTTCTACAATATTTTTTTTAATA
This sequence comes from Vinca minor, assembly GCA_026122235.1. Taxonomy (NCBI): domain Eukaryota; kingdom Viridiplantae; phylum Streptophyta; class Magnoliopsida; order Gentianales; family Apocynaceae; genus Vinca; species Vinca minor. Next base: position 6,599,768 of record JAOCZM010000142.1, read on the forward strand.
ATTTTTGCTAATATAAATTTAGCTTATGAGGCTCATGGACTCAGCCCGAACTCACATTAAAATGTAAGATGAGCGTGAGGTCAAAGTTTGTGAGTTTTTCCTGACCGAGCATAAGGTGAGCTTTCCAATTCTTATGTGTGCTGAACGTGAGTTACGTCAAACTCGCCTCACATACCTCGATTCACACTCCTAACTATCTAGGATAAGATGGCAACTAATTCATTTTCATCAATCGGTTAGTTTTACATTCTTGGCCCAATGTGTTAGAAAAGGAATTAATTGTCATTTTGATCATCAATATATTTACGCTCGGCCAGTATGATTATTTTCATCTTTTTTAAACTTTTTTTGGTACTCAACATATTTACTGAACTGATATTTTTGGTCATCCCGTCTAAAAATATTCAATAATCCGTCATATGGGTGACGTGTACAAATGGCCTCATTCTCTCTCTCCACAAAGGGTAAAATTGGAAAAACAATTATAACCCTCAATTTCCTTATAATTTAATCCAACTTAATTTAACTCAATTTAATTTAACAAAATGAATTACTAAACCCATCTTTCCCAATCCATCTTCATCCGCTCCATCCATCTCTACCACAACCACAACCACCGGTGATGGAGAAGAAAATGAGTGCCCAGAAATTATTTTCATATATCATCTTCATTCCCTTTTTAAAGAAATTTCAGAATTCTACATCAACATTTATCTCCTTAATTTTCTCACCAATCCATCAAAGAGGATCCAAGAAAGAAGAGGCAAGCAGGATCCGCGGAAAGAAATTTCCGGTGACAGATCAAACCCCATTCAGCAATAGTATAACTTTCACGGTCGCAGACCCATTCCCAATTAGTCCTCCAAACAGAAGCAGAATTTCCACTCCTAATTCCATCACAAGAAGAATCTGAGCCGCCATTATTAACACACTGCCATGAATTCGGCTGAACATCGGCGAAAATTGTGACTAAAGTACTTTGCGAATAAAAAATCCAAGCCAATGATACCAAAAATACATCCATCAACGGTGAATATCCAATGGATCCTAATTACTTTCCCACTATTTCGTGTATGCTTAGCTCCAATTTCCCCTTTTCTGCACTGCTTAATTTCAATAGTTCTTGATTATCTTCTTCTATCGTCTAACTTTTAGGGTTTTAATTTTAGATTTACAGCACTAAACAGAAGGGAGGTAATTGGTATAATTGTTTTTTGGGAAAACAGCCCCACTCGTCCCTCAACTTATTTCTATTAGCCTCGTGAATCCTTATTAAATTTTTTCAACATAAAGAATCCCTTTAAATTTTACGTTTCGCCCAGAGAGTCCAAAACACCTAATTGACGGTGGTTTCCGGCAACTGGTCATATTTAAATAGAAAAACAAAAAAAACCTTTCTTTCTCTCCATTGCTCCCGCCGCCTATGGCCACCACCATCATCTCTGACCAAAAAGGTATTAAACAACACGAACCAGACTACCAAAATTTTCAAAGCATTCATAATAAATCCAAATTTTTTAAATGACTGACGACGATGATGATCATGGTTAAGGTTGTTTGCTTCTGCTTCAGTAAGGCGATTTCGTCTTCTCTTTGTTCTCTGAACAACAGATCTGAGCCTCATATGAGGAAGGGGGAGGGAGAAGAAGGGGGCAGTGCGGTGGTGGGAGTGAGGAAGGGGGAGGGAGAAGAAGGGGGCGGTGCGGTGTATATGAGAAAGAGGGGGATGATGGCGGTGTCGATGGTGGCTGGTATCGGTGGTGGCCAGAGGCGGTGGTCGTTCTTGACACTGAAAACGGTGTCGTCTTCGCTATGGTCGGCGGCGGAGGCGGTCATGGAAGAAAGAATAGGGGGTGGGTAGATGCAGACAGGATGGTGGGGTTCTGGGTATCAGAGGGGGGATGGGGCGGGTAGTGCTGCGGGGTAGTGGTTGGGGTGGGGGAGGTGGATGTGACTTTTTGGTGGTGGATGTGGGGTGGTGGTGGAGGTGACGGGGGGAATTGCAGAGAGAGGAAGGGGGGAATTGCAGAGAGGGGACGGGTGGGGTGGGGTGCTGGTGGTTTTTTTTTTTTAATATAAATACGAATTGATTATTTTACCCTTATTTTTTGCGGTGCACATGCTTAAGTCACCGGAACCACCGCAAAATGGGTGTTTTGGACTCTTTGGGCGAAACGTAAAATTTAAAGAGATTCTTTATGCTGAAAATTTAATAAGGATGCACGAGGCTAATAGAAATAAGTTGGGGGACGAGTGGGGCTGTTTTCCCTTGTTTTTTTCCACTTTTACCCTATGGAGAAAGGGAGAATAAGTGTCTGTTTGGACACGTCATCCAAATTAAAGGATTTTTCACAATTTTTAGACGGAATGATCAAAACGGCGGTTTATAAATATGTTGAGTACCAAAAAAGTTAAAAAAGAAAAAAAAATGACCAAATTGGTCAAGCGTAAATATGTTGATGACTAAAATGATAATTAATTCGTTAGAAAAGGGAAAAAAACACTAACAATTACTCTCTCCGGAATTAAAAGTGGATATTTAATTTTAAATGAAGAGAGTAATAAATATATACATTGTCAATGAAAGTTAAGTTACAGTGCACCGGCTCTTAAAAGCATAAAAATACGCTCTCTGTAATTTTCTATTTCAATTTTTAAGATGGTTTTTTTTTTTTAAAAAAAAAAATCGCTTTGACTATAGAGAAAAAGATGAGTTAATATTTTAGAATAAATTAAATTATTTAAGGGTATAAAACTTGACTATACAAGGTCTAATGACGTAGACGTCATAAGTTTGAATCTCATCATCGCTTCTTGAATCCCTCATTTCTTTTAATATATAGACCTCTTTCCGAAAGGAAAAAAAAACTTGAATACCCTCACACCGCAAGTGCTAGGTGAAGTGTGGTGGAGGTGCACCTCAAGTAGGGTAGTTAAGCCTTAGAGAGTTGTGGGGTAAAGTCTCACAAGTTCGATCCTATATTAGAATTTTTCTAGGCCTAGATATGGTTTGGTGCATTGCATTCCTTGTGCACTCTGAGTCCCACATCTAAAGCAATGATCTCTAGGAGAACATTTTCCCCTCAAGTGAACCCTAAGTGGTTAGAAGACCTTAATGGCCCAAACAAATATAATGTTTTAGGGATATGTATAATTGGATTGAGTTTAGGTTTGAGATTTTAGTCTGTCTCGAACCCAAACCAAATTCCAGATATTTGAATGATTCCAATTTCATTTTCAGACTCGATCCAAAGCTAATTTATGTTTGAGTATAAGGCTTAAACCATACTCAATCCAATCAGACCCCAAATAAACCATTTGCATAATTCAAATGGAGCTTTAGATGTGTGACCCCCAAATAAACAAGACTAAATCCAAATCAGGTTTATCTCTTAAATTTCAAAAAAAAAAAAAACACTTCATTTGATACTTCTGTGGAATATTCAAATACAATCATGCAGTTTATATATCTAAACATTGCCTATGGAGTTCACCATTAACATGTACAAATTTTATAGCACTTTTAACTTTAAACGATGGAAAATCTTCAAGATATAGTAAGTTAAAAAGTCCGTCCATCATGTCAAAACATCGCGAACCTTTCGCTGTTAATACTGCTAATTCGATTTCTCGGGTGGTTGTTTGTTTCTTCGTCATTCTGAAGATTTTTTCTTCTGTTCATCTCCGCATACATTTCCTCTATCATTGGTTTCCAGAGTCGTACACGAGCATTTATGAACCAATTTGAGACCTAGCGAAAAAAGGAAGAACGCGTAAGGTTGCATATATTGACTAAATAGGAAGCTGATTAGAAGTTAAATATACCGAAAGTATTCAATAATTCCACTCTAAAATAGGCACCTCTAATGCAGGCACACTGGAGACGAGCTTTTAGTTACTTACCTGGCTTCTTGTCAAACCACTTTTTACAGCAAGCAAATGCTTCTCTGCATCCTTCGGATACCTGGAATCGTTGAAATTGTAAATCTTAAATTGCAGTTCACACTCAGAAAGTCAAGCATACAACGCATGAGTCAGCAAGGGAAAATTAACAACCATGGATGGAAAAGGAACAATGCACATTTCAGATATTTTAGAATTTCTGTGACCTTTAGAGGAGACCCGTGTACTTGGATTTGAAGCGTAAACTAATATATCAAATATGAATGAGTAAAGACAATTCAGTGCAAGAGCTTACGGGTGGAGGAAGTTTTGAAACATCCAAGCCCTCAGCACAGAGACTGATCTTTCTGGCAGCCCCCTTTGGGGTCTCCATATCTGATTATCTTTCCGTTTAAGTTGCTGGAGAGCCCACTGTTTCTCTACGAAAGATGTCTCAAATGATTTTTCCTCTTCCCTTGGAAGTTCTTTACTGAAATGTAATCCCATTGCAAGAATTTGGTTGATAATCCTCTCTCTCAGGCTTTTATACAAAAATGAGATAGTTTGAAGTGCAAAACGAGCATGTATATCGGGATTCAACTCGGTGACCACATGAAATGCTGCTACAACCGTGTGGATCTCATCCAAGCATTGGCTGTATTGATCGTCAACCTGAGTATAACAGAGCATGATGCAACACATTGAAAATACCATGTCTAATTGTACCACTAAAGCCAAGGCAGAGTTTATTAAAACATGAAACAAATTTTCACTAAATCCAAGTCAGGCAGGCGGCAAGTAAAAGATCAAATTTATGTTTTCATCAACAACATACCACTTGTAACAAAGCAAGCAGGTGTTTTTTCTTTCTTTCAACTTCCAATTGTTGCATCATGGGATCAATTTCAGTTGAAACATTGGCTGCTGCATCATAGAAGTCAGCTGATGCTCGTCTTCCTCCAGGAGTACAACTTAAAGAAAACGGACTATTTCCAATATCTTCCATTCCAGAAATAGGGTAGTTCGTATGGTCAAGATTTCCATGTGAATAGCAGGCCAATTCAGAAAGTATCTCTTGTATTGCCTGGACATATACCGACCCAGATAAAAACTGGGAAAGCTGTATTGGCTTAGAAGAATCAAATCTCGAAGAGAGATTCCTACTGCAAGAGGTTTGGTCTGAGCCCAAGCATCTTTCATATGGACTAGTACTAGAGCCACATATTTCTGAAGAGTGATCCTGGATAGAATTCCTGCATAGAACAGACGGGTCGGAAGTAGCAAGACTCAGGGATAGCTCATTACTAAATCTAGATGAACTGGGACTATCAGAGCTCAAGCTGGTGTATTGAGCTCCGACCAATCTCTCAGGATCAAAGGTCTGCATTATTCCAAAGGGCTGCAATACTGTTCTTCCGGCAACCTTTCCCGAAGGCTCGGGATGAGTAAAAAAATTGCTTAAATCCCATTTAGTGCTGGTACTAGAAGGCATGTCATTTAACGTATTATAGTCGACAGTTGGATTAACATTTCTCGGTACTTCCAAGGGATGTAGTAAAGGAGCAGAAGAAGCAAATTTGCTTAGAGCCTCATGAGGGTTGCAAACGTTGGATAGGGATGCAGCAGCAGAAAGGGGCATCCCCTCCATATATTGGCTGCCCTTTATCTGAGCACCATTTATTGGATATGGAGTGCCATATAAAAGATCTCCAATGCTGTATCTCTCTGGCAGAAGAATTCCTGTTTGATAAGATTCAGAAATCTTGCTCAAAAATTGTTCCATTGTCACAAGCCTCTAAATTGTTCTCATCACCTTGCACTGCTGATGGGCCATGAAATCCATTCACACCGTGGTCTCGGTTGTTCAGGATGGTCAAGTCAGACCTCAAGGGTATCAAGTTTGTATGGAGTGGAATTCCATCTGTACCAAAAGAACTTGGCTCAGCCATATCTACTGACATACCGAAGACATCATTTCCCATCATAGTAACAACCAAGAACGAATTGTGGCGGATCAAATAGAACTCCTAAACAATCTCAAAGATATCGTTCCACGACATTTTCTGTTAAGTAGTTAACATTCCTTTCCTTTTCTCACATATGTCAAAACAGATCCAACAGGTCCAGTTGTGGAGTTATGCAGAGTATGCTAATCGACCTGATATGTCACAATGTAACAGAGTGCACAGGGTTTTGAGAAGCCAGATCAAGGTGACTGCACATGAAATTTAACAGTGAATACAGTAAATTTCCACAAAAACAAATTCCACTACTTCACTACCACTGAAGAAATGAGTAATGGAGGAACACTGTGATCAGAATATAAACATCCTCCCCCTTTCCCCCAAAAGAGAAAAACAACGTGTTAATGTCCCACAGAAGATTTCTATTTGGTGTTGGTGGGGGGGGGGGGAGAACCCTGTTGAAACTACATTACTTTTATCCAAATATTTCTGAAAAACTGCAAAATCTCAAAACTATTGCCCTCTCCCAAATTACATGTTCCCAATAAGAGAATATCAAAAGCTAACCTATAGGAACCTTGTTTCATTAACCAATCCACTTCATGTGCAACACATGAGAAGGTCACTAAACCATCACATTCTGCTTAACTGCCGCTCTTATGGTTTGAGTCAGACTACTTGGTAACCATGTAAATAAGAACAGTTAATTATACCTACTTGAAAGTACTGAGTGGCAAAACAAGAGTAGAAATACATTACACATTCACCTGAAAACATTTCAAGAAGCAAAATTTAAGTAATCTTTAAGAACCCAATAGCTTGCTGTATATATACTGAACAAGGTAGGAAATGCATAGGAAAAACAAAGAAGAAAAGGCAAATTACTGGAATGGAAAACATAAAGAACCAACCTTTGAATCCTTGACAGAAAACTTCAGTATCTGAGCAACCAAGAAAAGATGAATTTTTCCTTTATTTATGGGAGAATTTCAATAAACTTGGCATTTCAAGAACAAGGTAAAAGCTTGATCCCCCGTACTTTTGGCCCTATATGTAGGTTTCCTCGGAATCCAAAACATCTATAAGCAGAGTAATTCTCACGAAAAATGATGGATTGCCCTTTATTCCCAAAGTGTATGCAAATTCAGAAGGCAGCAAACTGTGCCAAAGGAACTTGTTTTAACTTGAAAGAGGAAAAAAACAAGATCCAAAAGCTAAAGAGGAGTACTGCAAAACCAACCCCACACCCCACCCATCTTTCAGAAAATGCACATTACAAATAAAAGGCAATGTAAAAAGTGAGTCTGTTTTGCTTGCATGAAGAGCAAAAGTGTGAGATTTTATTCACCCAAGAACCTGAAAGTCACAGAATCTCAGAAGACCCCATAAAGAAGAATCATGATATATCATGCTCCCCTCCTTTATAGAACACAGATTGAATGATTCAACCTAAACCCCACATAAGAATTTATGGCTTCTGATCAAAAGACCAGAGAGTTCATAAGAGGACAATAATAAGAGGACATCCATCTCAGAGAAACATTAAAGGCATGCAAGAAAGAGAGAGTTTGAAAATCCGGAAAATGGGCTTCTGCAGATTCGCTCATGCAGGGGAAATCAATTAAATGGACCCATTATTATTAAAAAGATAAGAGAAAAGCAAAAAATAATAAGAAAAAAGAAGAGCCACACAAGTTCTGCTGTAGAAAAGATTATACTTTGATACAGATACAAAAAAAACTCGTAATCAATGCAAAAGCTACAGCATCAGCATGCTTTGAGAGGTTATACAATCTTACTTTTTATTTTTCAGAGGTTTTCATAAAGAAGTTGTTTTTCTGGAGTTCAAACTCTAACCTAGTCGATAATAAGTAAATACTTGAGTTATCGCGTAAAGCATAAAATTTATACAGAGAAAGAAAGTAAGAAAAAATAATTTCTATTTCTACTACCCTGTTGAGCTCTGTATTTCCACTCATTTGTGTAGCAGCCTTCAGAATTAGAGAGGGCCCATTTTTTCCCCACCACTTTTCTTTCTGCGGACTGACCTCCTTTGTCCTCCTCACAATCTCTCTCATTATCTGAATCACTGCAACCATCAAAATAAAAATATCTGGATTCCTTCTGTTCAAACTTCTGTAGCAGGCAGGTAGTAATCTTGGCACCATCTTTAAAGATAAAAGAAAGATAAAGAGGAAGAAATCCCCTTTACTTTATAGCCTTATTTAGACATTTTATCAAACACATGGTGGGTGTGATTAGAAAGAAGAGTAAATACAGTAATAAAACAACATGCTTTTGTTACCTGAATCTTACAAGTAAGAAATAAAAGTAAGTTAGAATGATGGGTGTGAGAGAAACTCAAAAAAAAACAGGGGGAGCAGAGATCACTGTTGAAGGTACAGTGTACTTTTGGTAGTATCATCATAATCTATGGAGAGAGAAAATTGAAAAAGAATACAAATCTACAGTAAATCTACAAAGATGATGCAAGCAAATTTGACTACGTATATAATGCAAAACACATTTTTTGGCACAGAGAAGGACAATTTCGACCGTTAAATCAAAATTTTCGTGGATTTAAGATTTATTTGCGAATACCTGTTATGTTTTTTAAATACTTGTTACATAAATAAATAAATATTATCTCACTAAGCATATGTATTTATACCGAGAAAATATATATTATAATCCTAGTACAAGTGTTTATACCGAGGAAAATATTTATTGTATGAAATTTAACATATTTTCAAAAATATTTAACACCTGTTCAAAACAAAACGTATTTTATATGTACGAAAAAAAACATATCCGTGGTTTTTCAAATTTCAAGAAGGAAGAAGATCACTCCGGCTCCTATGTTGAACAAGAAATTTTCAGTATATGCGGGTCAAACTGTCAATCATTGATTTTTATACTTTTGATCCAACTGCTATATCAAAGCAGAGATATTTAGGGATAAACTTTAAGGTCTTTTTTTTTTTTTTTTGCAGGAAAACGAAATTTTAAATTCCCCTTTTCTCTTTCTTACTTTTAATTGGAAGAAGATAAATGAATATACTAAAATATCTCTCATTTCAAATTGAAATGTTTAGAATAACAGAACATGTGTTCACTAATCAATAACATGTGTTCACAAAAAAAGAATATGTGTTCAATAATCAAGAACACATATTCACTGTAACAAATCTACAGTAAATCTACAAAGATGATGCAAGCAAATTTGACTACGGATATAATGCAAAACACATTTTTTGGCACAGAAGACCAATTTTGACCGTTAAATCAAAATTTTAAATTTTCCTTTTTTTTTTTTTACTTTAAATTTGAAGAAGATGTATAAGGATCCCTAAAATATCTCTCATTTCAAATTAAAGTGTTCAGAATAACAGAACATTTCGTTCACTAATCAAGAACATGTGTTCACAAAATAAAAAGATGTGTTCAATAATCAAGAACACATATTCATTGCACAAAAACATGTGTTATTGTAGAAATATGCCTTTTTTACTTTTCTGCCGTTTTCTCTCACCTCGGTAACCAATCGATGTGACGGTTGCGTGTTCCACTTTTGTTTTTATTATTATTTATTAAGAGAAATTACATATGTACCCTCTTAACCCTCTTTTATATCGCAACCGCCGATTCATCTGAAAAATGAAATCAACAGCGCTTAACGTGACCCGCACGTACAAAACTTTGGCTGTTTCGCACCTGAGCTGGACTGGAAGAAGATCTAAAGGGAAGATCTTTGATGAATTTATTGGTGCAAATTTGTACCATTTCTCCTATCAACTCTACTGTTTTTGGGTGTTTGTACGGTTCATTGTTAATAATGTACATATCAAGAAGGCAGGGAATGGACCAATCCACTTGCTTCTTACTGGATTTTGTACTAATCCCTTGCAGATTTCTTCTCGTGTAATACTTCATCCGTTCTCATCTATCTGTCACTAAGATAATACACTCGAATTAAAATAATTATTGAGATACATTACTTTTAAAGATAGATAGACACTTTTACCTTTCAATTAATACATTTATGTTGAAACAATTAAAATTAATTATTGACTGAATTAATTAAAGATAAAAGTAAGTTTTAAAAAAAATACATTTAATACTCTTTTGGTTTTTTAAAGTAACAAATAATTAGAAACTGATAAACTATGTTTATATGACAAATAATTGCGAACGGAGGGAGTACTTGTTAGTGTTTGATATTTGATTCAACTAATATCCGTTGACATAAATTCTTTAATTAAATCGTTTTATTACAAGTCAGTTTAAAGACGTTTCAAACTCGTTATCTTTTTTTTATGAATAAAAGATTATTCATTGATAATAAAATTGTCGGGATCATTACAACCAGAGTATTTCACAAACTCTTTCTCAAATACAACAAAATAGAGGATTTGAGGAATGAAAAACATCAACAAACACAGAAAATAAAAGTTACACAATGTAACAGATAATGACTAACATCACAAAGTTAATAGGTGGGAAGAAACAAAAAAAATACTAATAATAGTAATCTAACAAACAAACAAAAACAATCTTCTCTGTAACATCTTCATCGCCATACTCGGACCACCGAGGCCAGCAATCGGTTTCAACCTCTTCCATAAACAGCGATTTAGAAGACCATTGGCATATCAACGATCTAAAAAATTGCCTAAAAAAGAGGTGAAAACTCAATAAATGGCTTAGACTATGTCCGTAAACCGATCCTTCCACCAAGGAAATGAGCAAGTAGCCGATCTAAGATCTAAGAAGATCGACAAAAGATCTCGCCCGAAAGTCTTGAATCTTGTTGAACAGTGCTCAAGAGAAAGTCCATCAATGTTTGCGGACAAAAGGAGAGGTGTAGGCACAAAAAGTGAGTGAATAATGGCTAGATCCGACCGGTGACTGAAGCACTTGGTCGGATCAAAATGAAGAAGAGATCAAGGAGAAAAAAGTGGGTTGAGTGAGAACTTTTGGAGTTGAACTCTCCATTATTTTCTTGTTGAAAGTATCCAAACTCGTTACCTTTAACCAGGCAAGTCATGTAGTTTGCATATGTGACTAAGTTAGAATTACTTTAACATGTTGTAACGTTGCAACTAAAAACAAAGTCGAGACGTTGAGTTAAGAAGCTGGGTTGGCTGACTTTTATTGAACACTTGAAATTCTTTTTCTCAAGGTAAAGTACAACCTGAAAATGATGACTTGATATAATATGCATCGTTGGACATATTTATCACTCAGAAAATTCAATTTATAATATGCATCGTTGAAGATATTCATCACTTAGAAAGTTGATTCTTTACTATAAATCTTCGCGCAAAAAAACTAAGCCTATGAGAGCTATAAAGAAAGCTATACAAATAAGGTAAATGAAAATAAAAAAGACATCCTGTGAAGTTGAATGTTGTATTTTGATCTCCTTCTTTAACTTCAATTTATATATACTACCTAATGACTTCCCCCATCAACTTATGCCAACTGACTCATGCGACTGCATGAGACATGGAGGTCTCATGACCCTATCCCCGCATGCTGGGCCATGTGTGGGTCCTGTCTGAAATTATGTGAGAGAACATGCCAGACTTTCCCTTATGCCAATGACTACCATGATCTTCCATTTTGTAATGTACTGCGAGAAGTGGTTATCATTGAGAACGTTGACTAGCTTCCCGAGCTCTGGTCAGCTAGTGTTTGCAAGTTCCTGTCTATTTTAGGGATGTCCGATCGACAATTTTGCTAGATTGTTTCTCAGTCATATCCACAATCTTTCAAATGTTGAACGTAGATGTTAGCGTGTGGATAAGATCTAAGACTGGGTCAAGATCCTTTAGAAACACATGCGGTTAGCCTCCTTAATCGAAACTTGGTTTTTCAGCTTGCCCAACAAATAGTTGGTCTGGCCCACAATTTCGGGCTCCTCGCTAGTTGACCTGGTAAGCTTTAGCCGGCAAGCGAAACGACTTGCGACCGTGTCCATTTTCGTGATCCATTAATACTTGACTGGTCCGACCTTTTTTGGGCCCTCTTTCATGTTGGGCCCATTCAGAACTTTGATTAGCCTTTTAGAACTGCTCACGTCTGGGCCACTCCATAGCAGGTCCAAACTTGAGTCCAGTGTTCTTTTTATTTATTTATTTTTTTTGGGAAATTAGAGAGGGTATCTTTAAAATTATTTTTCCACCTCGGAAAATTATTTATATCTTCTAATACACTGCTTAGTATACTAATAGTGTTATCACACGTAAAATTATATGATTAATCGATTCAAGTCTATAAATGCATTAAGACCAAATGATATTACTAAATGTAGAACAATATCATTATGCACTAACTAGACAGTGTATTAGAAGATTCAGATATTTATTTTCCAATATTTTTTCCACTTGTTAAACGAGTTTGAGAGGGAGTCCTTCAAATTGAATTCTAAAATTGTTACATTTATCCTAATCTTGTTTATTAAAAAACAAAAGGAGTTATACAAACTTCAAGATATCAACCATTTTATCCTGAAATTTTGAAAGAAATCAACAATTTTTTTTTTAAAAAAAATTGTTTTTATTGCAAAAGGTGGAATTAAGAATCCGAGAGTGGAGTTTAAACTGAAAATCTCTTTGTCTTGAAGTTTTATTTTTTACCACTAAATTAATGTCTCATCATCAAATCAACACTTTCTCAGTACGTATGAATCCAAATGATATGCATTGATCCATATGCAGTAACAGCATTACACTAAACATGATTCATAGGCTTGCACTAATGATGCTTTGTTTTTTTGTGAATAAGGACTAATCATGTTGCTCCATATATAATTAATTTCATTAGTGTACTGGATCGTATATTAAAAGGTTTAAGCAGGAGCGTGTCCAGAACATTGTGACATCTTTCCCAAGAGAGGCTGCCTTCTCTCATGCCCGCAGTCTTCTACTTCTAGTCGACTTTTCTATGACGGACTTCCCTCTTTCATGGGTTCTGCTCGCTCGTCTACACTCCAACCCAACAAGTAATAATTGAAATAAAAATTTCCTTACTTGCATTAAGATTTAATACTTGTCGTCAAAAAAAAAGCAATCAATTAGAATCAAGAAAAAAATAAAAATAGTAAATCAGATGGATTCCTATCTTTATCTCTATCCACGGAGATACCTATCTATATGGAGAGAGATCTATCTATGAATCAATCGTCACTATCCTCTATCCGGATAGATATGTCCCTATGAGGGACTACGCCGATCTTTATATGTTTTGGCCACGTCCGTTTCCGCTCCGAAGAAGAAGGTTTGGATCTTTCAATCTTATGTCGTGAGGGATGTGACCTATGTTAGGTCCATAAGATACCACAATTCTTGGCATTTTATGATTCACCTCCGAATAATGAGTAGGTAGTTCGATCATTTTATATATATATTAAAAAAAAAAATCGGAAAAAATAAATTTTTGTTATGAAAAATTTAACGTTTCAGAGAAATATTAAGATGATCTTCAAGTTCGACCCTTAAATCCGCCATACCTACTAGGTCATCATAGAGAAAATTCAACTGAGCGTTGACTATGATAATTGTTTGAGCTATAATTAATAATCCAAACATGCATGCAATTGCAAGCTGTAGATCTTATCTTTGACTATAATGAATTTAAGGTTCAATCTTATCTTTGCGATTGATATTGGGTCAGCTGGAGTTGTGGAAATTAAGAAAATAATAATGCCTTTGAATTATACTTAAAATGAATAAATAAATAATGTCTTGGAATTTTTAATAATATAACACTCAGATGTTTCCTTCTCCTACATCTTTCAATTCAACAAGAATTGTGGAGGATGTAAATTAAGGTAACCGAAGATATTTCCTTCTCACATCCACATATCTTTATCCACTGCATTTGATGCAGAAATTATGAACACGAGAAGCCAAAAAGCCAGCTGCTGCTTAATGCATTGTTGCATGTTTGACTTAAACTGACGTTCAAATTTTCTTTAGAATGAGTCTAAATATAAAATATCAAGAATTCAATTATCTAGATTTTGATTTTGATTTGAGACTATAACTTGAGAGCAAAATTTTAAGCTGAGACCCAAATAATCTCTTTGGATCGATCGAGTCTCCATGCATACATTTGGACATTTTTTTGGTGTGGTATGCGAGTGACTGGAGTCGAATAGACACTCTGACTTGTTAGCAGGAAATTCTACAATCATGTGAAATAAGTCGCTCTTAAAATGTCTCGAATTCAGAACTTTCTCAGAACAAGCCATGATATTGCAAGTCAGACAAGTTAAACTAAAAGTACTAGATTTCTATACATTGAATTTGAGTCTCAAAACAGACAAAATTCAAACCAAACACAATCCAATCACACTCAAAATATTTGTATTACACCCCCAAAAAGTAAACCTCTTCATATTCTTACTTTTTTAAATTATGGTGACCGATATTCGCATATTTAATACGACTAATTTGATCGAAATTTCATAAGTAATGTGATATATTATTATTCTATAATATTAATTGTTTCTTACATGTCTCAAATTTGAATCGTAAATATAACTTACTAAGTTATGATTAATTGGAAATTCAACGCTTTACTTCTCTACTATCTAGTGCTGGAACAGTGGCGGATCTAAGGGGTGGTCCAATTATGCCCAGGACCACCCAAGATCAAATAAACAAGTTTAATTTCCACCCTAAATTGTTGAGGGACCACCCTAAATTTTAATCCTGGATCCGCCCATGTGCTGGAATAAGATTGTATAGTAGATTGAAGTATATATATTTACCAAGTAAAATTTCAATATTTATCTCTTTCATTATGATGGTTTTTTTTGTCTGGTCATAAAGTACTGTTTTAGTTGACTCCGATCTTTAAAAGATCATACCAGATTAATCTTCAGTTGCACTGAGTCGGTCCACAAATAAGTAAATTGATAATCAAAATAGCAATTTTATATGTGAGCGGAAATTAATCATCTAATCTCTTTTAAAGAGCAAAACTGTCCAACTAGCTACTTCGTTGCATGGTCACATGTCCGTGGTCTTTATGTACCTTAACACACGAGTATCTCAAGGCCCATCTTTATCCGTGGTGTTTGGGTTGACATTAAAGATGACACACGAACAATGCATTAATTAAAAGTTGCTGTCTTAACTAGATCCAAAGAAAATATGTTGCAAATTGTCAACCCTATTTTATTTTTTTAGTCTACTTGCTAAAACTCTAGCCTCACAATATATAGAAATTAAACTTTAAAAAATGCATTTTCCATTTTTGGTGGTCATGATCAATCACTTTTGACCAGAAACTTTAATAAGGTGTACGTGTTTTCACTTATAAAATGTGATGAACAACTTTTCATATCTCATCTTATCTTATGTATCAAGAATTACATTACTTTTTACCACAAAAAATAAGCCTACATTACCTGAATTTTTTTATCTTGGTAGAGGCTACTAAATTTATAAGTTACATCTAAATTAATGAGTGCAGTACACGTAGAAAAGAGAATTGACAATTATCTTTCCTACGTGTACTGTATTGATTGGCTTGTATGTAAATTTTAAACTTAGTAGTCTACCAAGATAAAACCACTCCTACATTACCACCCTATTCAACAATCGATACTGTTTCATTCTTTATTTCACTAATAAATGATTGACACGTATTTACTTAATTCAACGCGTTCCACTAATTTTTTTTAATAAAAAAATTGACACGTGACATCTTCTTAATCTTTAATTCAGTCAATTAAACGAAATTAGGCTTGTTGCTTGTATTTCTGTAACCGGATTCTATCGTAAAATCATTAATTTAGCAAACATGTGTCATCGGGAAATAATTATTGAGTTTTTTTTCCACCCCTCATAGGAGGATTAATAGTGGTTCCTCACTCTCCTCCAAGCATGACTTGAACTCCCAACTTACCGATTGAAAATGAAACGTCTTACCACTCGAGCTGCACTTTGTTGTCGAAAATAATTACTAAGTGAAAATATTATTCTAAATGAAAAGTTTTGAGTAGAAACTAAAATTTAAAAATAGTTTTTGAATAATTATAAATTTATAATGAATCTCTTTTTCTCCAATAAAGAAAGGGATATAATATTCGCGCTTGCAATTTAACTTTTTTACATTCATTTCTTTATATTTTATAAATGAAAAGAATCTAATATCATTGATTCATTGACCATACTTATCTTGAACTTGGAGTTATATTCCAAGGGGTAATTCTATATGCATGAAATAGATCGATAAGTTTGCAAAGGAGGATCTCTTCTCAGCACGATTAATACTGATTCCTCTCTTCCTTTTCAATATATCTCAGATTCCTGAATTTTAATTGAAAAAAGAATCGTATTAAATCAAGATAGCTTGAGCTCAGGCCCGGCTCCAAGCATGTCTAAAGTGACATGCGGAATCGGGCCTCTCATTTCGAGTGATTCCCAATTTTTTAAAAAATCACTTAATTTGTATATAACTATTAGTTAAAAAAAATTGAAGATCTTGATGTTTTTCATAGTGCAATTATTGTATATAGAATTTTGTTGGTTATTCCTTTGACCCTGTTATATCTACAAAGAATTTTTTTTTATAAATTGAAGTTGTTGAAGTCGTATATGCGTTCTGCAATGTGACAAGAAACACTCAATGGATTAGCTTTTGATAGTAACTGAGAATCATATTTCAGAGAATATCGATTACGAAGATTTGATTGACAATTTCGCTTCAAAGAGTGTTAAAGGATACTCATTTTTAAAATAAAATATAAATTTCAAGGATTGCTCGCATTGAAACTTGTGTTTATAATTATGTTTTGACACTTTTATAATTTTTAATTTTTAAAAAAATTTAAAGGCATAACTTTAATAAATAACACAGGGCCTCAATATTATTTGAGACTGCCCTTCTTGAGCTACGCTTTGTTATCTTAACACGTATTCAAGCAATACAAAAGAGAAGGAGAAACTCGCAAAATTATTGACAAGCAAATCTTTTCCAAATTATGAAATCTTCCGTTCAATGAAGCCCAAATCATTTTATTGATATATTCCAAAACAAAATGCAAATTCTTCAATAATGTGCCAAAAAGTCATGGCTGAATTTAAATAGCCAACCCAATAAAAATTTAAAAATTAGCCAAACAAGTACTATATGATTACCTTAAACAAAGAAATATAAAAACAAAATGCACAAACCAATTCCAGCTTCCAATAACTCTGTTCAAATAAATTTTTGTGAAAACTATATTTTAAATTTAATTTATTGTGCCCGCACTTCTTTTGCATAAATTTTTTTTTGAAGAGTCATATTTTACTCACCCGTAAAACTTAGCACGAATAAGAAATATGTGACGAAGACGTAGGGTCGAGTTTAATAAATCAAGTTTAAGATACAATTTCCTCTATCGTCGCCACCACGGATAAGAAATCTTCTGTCCTCAACTAATATCTCAGTATCTGTTCTAACCACTCAAAATTCGTTAAATGTCTCTATGTCTGCTAGTTAAGAAGTATAATTGGAAATGATATCCAAGTAGAGAATTTTGGGTAGTTAGAACATGTACGAAAAAATCAGTTGGGACACATGATTTTTCTGAGCGGCCACCACCACCATCGTTATCTCTATTCATGGCCATGGAAAGAAGCCATTGCCACCACCCCAAGCTTTTGTAAATTCAACTTCACCACCGTATCAGTAAACATTTTCGTATCCTCCGCCGTATTACCTTCCGGTATATCAACAATATAAGATTCTAAAACAACCGTATAAATCTTCCCTTCTTTATTCTTAAATTCATTAACAGACGTAACGGACTTATAATTATTCAGCCTATGTTCGCCGCCGACGACCCGAAAACTCAAAATATGCTTTGAATCGTCCAAGATCTCAAGCCTTTCCGTCGAAGTCGATGCCGGAAGTCCCGAAACGACGGTGACTTCTCTTATGCTTCCGACACTTCCGTCTCCGGTGGTCATTTTGCAACTCTTTACGAAGTGTTTGTATTTTTGGGGATTATCGAACCGGCGAACGAACGGCCAGACTGAATTCGCCGGAGCATCGATTTTTTGGGTTATTAGAGATGTACATGTATTTGGAGTTGGATCGAAGGTGTGGTATGTGTAAATCAGTGGTTCTAGATCGGAAAATTCTTCTGGGGTTATCCCATTTGGGATATGATTGCCGCCGCCGCCGGTGTCCATTTTCTAGATTTTCCGGCGAAGATGAAAGAGTATAATTTAAGAAGAAGAAGAAGAAGAAGAAGAAGAAATGGCTTTCTCTGAGTATATAATGTGTGGATAAAGACGAAGAAATGAAATTGGGATGATTTTGTTGGGTCTTAGGCTGGTTTTATTTTGGCTTTTAGTATATTAAAAAATAACCAATAATAATGGTGGTTGGTCGTGTTTGGAGCGATAGTCAAGCATTTACTTAATCCGTTCACATTTATCTGTCGCTCTAAGACAGTGCACTTGAATTAAGAAAATGATCGATATACATTAATTTAATTATAGATAGACACTTTTACCTTTCCATTAATGCATTTATGTTGGGACAATTAAAATTAATTATTGACTGAATTAATTAAAGACAATGGTAAGTTTGGAAGAAAAAAAACACATGTAATACTCTCTTAGTTTCTTAAAGTGACAGATAATTAAAAACGGATAAAATATGTTTAGGTGAAAGATAATTTGGAACGGAGGGAGTACTAGCTATTTGCTAGATTACGGGCGAACCCGAAAATGGTATCTTTAAGAGAAAAAAAAAAAATAAGGGTAAGATTGTTTACATCGGAACCTTTCTAAAACTCTACTGCTGAGGGAGTCTTGTGCATTGGGTACGCCATTTTTTTAACCAATACTAAGGGTCTTCATCTTCCTGTTTTTAAATTAGTGGATGAGTTAAATCGCAAGTTGTGCTTTAAATGGGATACATAAGAGCTACTTTTACACTAACAACTCACAAAGAATTAAATCCTACACTTTATAAATAGAGATTAAATTTTTTTTTTTGCTAAATAAATAGAGATTAGATTGACACAATATTCGCGGTGAAATTACCAGTTGAATTGTGCCAGTCAACTTTTACTATCTATTAGTATAGACCACAAATAATTGGGGGCTGAGTTTTATTTTATTTTATTATATGGAGGCCATTAAAAAATTCTGAGGTGGATTTTTTATGACTAATATGCCCTTGTGTTGTTTTCTCATCTATGCTAAAATAGGGTTTAGTGGCAAATATATGTAATTATTGTGTGGACCATGTTTAACTAAATAAGAAAGGAGATTTTTTGCTTTTGTGTGTTTTATATTTGAGAGTATGTTGAAAATCCACTTTGAGATAGATGTCTTGCTATTTTAAGAAAGACTTTTGGAAGTGGAGATTTAGCTTGTGGAGAGCAATTGCCCTTAAAGGGAAGCAAATATCATGTATTTTAATCTAATGATCAATTGCACAAACTTGTGTGTGGAGTTATAATACAATATACAATGATTATCCATATATTTTGCCTTCAGTATTTTTCTATATATAAATATTAAACCAACATTTATTTAGTATATTGGATGAATTAGAGGCAAATCCAAAACTTATACATTGAAGGGTAAAATTTTCTGATAGTTTTAAAATATTCAAGGGAGGTATAAAATTTTAAAGGAATTTAAAAAATAATAATTTGTTCCAATAAAAAAATCAAACGTTTTAAAAAATGATGGAGATTGTGAGAGGAACCTCCACCCCGTTCCCCTTAGATTCGTCATGGTGGGGGTGGGGGAACAAGCTTTCACTTTTTAGCTCCATAGCTTAATATTTTTATAAACAACCCAATTATTCAACCCAATACAAACAACAACAATAAGGATATTATATCTTATGCAGTGTCTCGTTTTTATCTTATTAACAAGAACTTGTCAAATGTTAGTTTTAATTTTTATTAAAAAAAGATGAAATCCTACAAAAATAAATAAATAGCAATCATCTAATTACAAATGTCAAAATTACAAAGGTCAGAGTTTGAGGGTACAAATAGAAAATCTCATTTTAGTACTAATGATTTATTCATAAAAAAAAAGTGGAGTACTAATGTAAGGGTAGTGAGGACAAAGTGGGAAAGAAAAGAAAAGTGGAGGGAGAAAAGAGGAAAAGAAGAAAGTCGCAATCGTTGAAAAGGAAAGAAGGTGAAAGATTTTTTTTTTCTTCTAAATAAAGAAGGTGAAAGATTGGTTGGATCATGTGAGAAGTTTTAACAAACTGCCGGCCCCGCGTGATCCAAACTGCACTTTGCAGCATTTTCCACTCACTTTTGGTCCCACTTTTCCCCCAATTGCAGAAACACCGGTCGCGCTTATATTACAGAATAAAAAAATATTTGTATATGTTGATATATTTTTTATAGGTATTATAAGTTTTTAAAAAGTGTTATATCATATGTAATATGTATTCTTTTATTATTAATACGTATATTAAGACATGTATCACGTGTTTTACGCAATAAGTATTACAAAATTATAATACTTTTTAGCTCCAAAAAAATTAAATCGTCAAAATTTTAATTTATTACAAAAAATGTTCAGTATATACTAAATTTTTTGTGTTCAACACTATAATTTGACTGAGAAAATCCAGCCTTTCCTTTTGCAGCCTAACAACTATTATTTATTAACTAATATAAATCTTTTCTTTATTATATCTTATAACAAAAAAATAAAAAACTTATGGACTTTATTATTAAATATTTTCAGTAGCATAATTATGTAGGACTATACCTAAGATTATTAAATACTTAAAAACCATTTAAAAAATGTAGACATTCAAGTTGGAACAAACTAAAATAATAATGTGGACATTTAGTTTAGGACACAATAAATATTTATGTGAAGTAAAATGTCCACCAATTATGCATTTTTTCAGTGAATATAATATTAAAAGATTATCATTGAAAACAAAATGGTCAAGCTACAACCAAACAGTTCAGGTCCACAACACCGCCATCCTCGATCAACAAAGAAAAGTAGCTTGATTTTAACTTCTTGCTTACAAATGAGAAGATCATTAGCGTGCCAACGAATTTTTTTTTGTTGAAAAAAATTTGGATGGGTTCGACTCGGATCACCACCACGGGTCAGAGCAGACCCTTGCAGCCCATAGCGTCTCTTAGAAGTGACTTTACAGATCACCCACCAACACAAACCCTCACGTCAGCGGCAGATGAATCGAACACTGACATTCATGAGGGACGTCGCCAAATCCTTATCAACTGAGCCAACGGTTTTTAAAATCGCATAGAAAAAGGTAGAAACATGGTGTCCAAGTCCCTTCAAGGAGAAGGCTGGTAAAAGTATGTGTAGAGATTGAAAACATATATTAATCTTCACGACTTGAATCTTAATAAAAAATGTCTAGAGAGAAACCCATTATAATTTGCAGTTGAAATGAATGGTGTGACGAGACAAAAATAAGACAATAAAAAAAAATCCAACGAAGATTCAAACACTGACAGAATCATTTTCCTAGGGAAATAAAAATAGATACAGAAACTTTATGTTAGGAGACAAATTGTACATACAATAAATATTTCTTAGGGGGATGGTAGAGAAACTTAATATTATAAAAAAAAATATTTGGAAATTTTTTTCCTCAAAAGAATAAAATATAGGATTTTGAAAATCTAGGGTGGAAGGAGAGAAGGCGCACCGAGACTTTTCTACTTGATAAGAAATATTTTATCAACTAAACTACTCTCTTGACTAGCTATATAGATATGTTAAGTACCATGAAATTGACAGACAACAGATCACAGGAAAACAAAACAACTTCACCTCCATTGCTGTTTCAGTGAGCAAGTTCAGACCAGAAGAAATCCATGGTTATAGAAGTATGCGGCTTTTTATTTTGCAAGATAAATGCAAAAGAAGATATGTAAAATACAATATGCTACTTAAAAATGTACTTGGATTGAGTCTAATATGCATTTAATCTGATTGAAATTCAGACCGAGTTCAAATTACCTTTAGATCGAATCTGAAAAAAGAAAGTCATCTAAAATCTAGTTTTAGTTTGAAACTAGTACGAGGCTAGAAATATCGAACTAAATACAATCCAATCAGACGTGGTAAAATAAAACATGTTGGGCTAACATATCAAGATTTAAAGTTTCCAAACAAACATACCAAGATTTCAATAAAGGTCGTACCAGTGCGCTCCCACATCTGCAGAGTTTGGGGAATGTCCTGATGTACGCAACATTGCCCTCATTTTTTTTCTCATAAAGAGACAGGGGTTCGAAACCCATGACCTAGTAGATAGCAAGTAAACACTTGACCATCGCGTCAATCACGACCTTCTAAACATACCAAGATTTCAATCAAAACCAATAATTATGACAAAATATATTGAAGGAAGACATGTAACTTGCATGCTGTAGATATTGTTCTGTGCCAGAGTTGGGATTTTTGGAGATGAATCAAGCTGCAACAATGAATACTTCCAACAAATACTTGCTTGATCATCTAATCATTGTCAGGCTAATACAAATTGCAGGAATTTAGTACATACAAAAGAAAAGAGCAAACGAGGACCTGCAAATTTCATGACAATTCCTTTCCTTTCCTGTATTAGTTTAACACGTACTTTATACAGTTGACTCTCAAAAAAGAAGACAAAGACGAATAGATACATTCTTTATGTATCTACAAACTGAACTAGACCAGTGAAAATGTAATGTAACAAACTGCTTCCGGATCACATCACAAAAACCTAAAACTATTTTAAATCGATATGGTAGAAAAATTGTACCTTAATCAACTGTTAATTCTTCATCCAGTCAGTTAATACGAGGCTTCCATTACCTCCTAGCTTGGTCACAGTATTTTGAAAAAGGGTTCCGATCAATTCAGTGGCAGCAAGTTCCTGGTGCTCCTTTGCTTTCTCTTCTCTCTATTTTGGTTAGAAATATATAGCACTGTAGCAGACAGTTCATTTAAAAAAAGAATTTCTCCTGGTAAATCCTAGATGGTTTTCTTCCCTGCAAATTTATCCTTCATGAATCATGAGATCCTTTGAAATTAAGGCAATCCTTTGCTTAGCACTGTCCGATCGAAGGATATCTCCTTTAAATCCCAACTGAAAGTAAGACATTCCAGAAATTTTCAGATAGTAGCCAAGATGAGGAAAGAGGCTAGAATTCCAACCCAAGTAACAGAGTTTGTACCAAATAATCCAAATTCTAGAACCTGTTATTACCTCACTAGTATCTGGTGAAAACCACCGTAGTAGCACACCAAGGTGCACCACAGCAGGAATAAGCTTGAAAAGCAATGGAGTGGTCACCTGTAGAGTTTTCATCAATTACAACTTGCAATAGACAAAACACAGAACACAAAATGAAGCAGAAAATACAGGAAACATCTGTTTGCAGGAACTCTTTTATCAAGGATTTCAATTTGCGACAACTTTTTCCAATAACAGGAGTTTTTATTTCATTTTGACTGCATCAGAGTTGAGTTTCCATTAAATCAATTTTCTTGCTTCAGAGCATAGTAAGACAATTACCCACTTGAGATATCATCATCCTATCAACTACAAAACCAGGGGGGAAAAATTGCCTCTTTTCACTTGAACAGCAAAAGTTAATCTAAGATGTACACGAAAGCACGAATGAGTAAAAGGAATATCCACGAAGAAGAAGATACTAATACCCAGCAGGTAAAGGAATGCTAACCATCACTTGGTAAATACTCCCTCTGTATGAAATTGAATGTGCTATCTTGACACAAAGATTTGGTAAATCACTCGACTCTAATAGATTTATCATCTTACCTTATTAATTAGGAAAATTAGCGGTGAGGAGCATATCTTAGTGTAGCTTATTCCCCTTAAATCAAGGAAGTTAAAAGAGGTCGGTCAGCCTTGCCTTAGTGGACCACTGGACCTCGAAAGAAGGAGATTCAAGGTGCCGCAGCCAACTTAATTCACTTAAATTAAGAGGCTTAGTGGTGTAAAAAATATTACTCCCCCCGTCCCAAATCGAGTGTCCAATTTCCTATTCATTTTGTATAGAAAAGTGGTCATTCAATTTGGGACGGAGGGAGTACTATTTTAAGGAAGTGGTCATTCAAAAAAGAAAATGTGGATGTTCAATGACGGAGGGAGTAAAAGGTAACTGCTGTGCCGGCAGAAAATTTCAACAGTAAATTTTACAGTCCTGTAAATTATCTTTCTGACAATTGGGTCAACAGAAAATGAAGTGACCAACAGCAGCAAAAACAATATTAAGAGAATATCTATTTTGAGCTTTTAGTTGGCATAAAGAAGTACTGAGCATTTGTTAATGAGATCATTTGATTATGATAAAAAGTGAGACATACCAAACTAAGAGCTGTTGTCCCGAGAAGTAAAAGATACAGCTTACCCTGGTAAAGAAGAATTACTTTATCATATAACTGATAACAGACAAAGAAAATGTGGAGTTTTGACATATAGGTACCTCAACAAGATGAAGATTTGAAGCACGACTGAGCAGTACAAAAGCAAATTCTCCTATTTGTGCTAATGATATCCCAACCTAAGGAGTAAAATCAAGGGTTGTCAAATATCTGAAGAAGATAACAATATGAGTATGATTCAGAAAGTAAGGCCCATTTATTATCTTACTAAAAGTGAAGTTTTATTGTTGTAGCGGAATCCTTTCACAACGGTTGAAATAACAATTGTTTTCACAATGACAACTAGTATAACTGATGCTAGTAAAATATCAATATGGTTCCAAAGGAAATGAACGTGGATCAGCATCCCGGTACTAGAAAGGAAAAGTGCTGCAAAGAGGTTCCGTATGGGCTCAACCTGTGTTGAGAAAAAAAATAGAATAATCAAATGTCTGCAAAAAGCAGTTTCAGCTCAAACTAGTAATGTTTTGTAAACGAAAATGACGGCAATGGCAGAAAATCTAAATGGATGACATTTGAGGACAAAACAGTAATATTCCTAGTGATGATGTTGAACCTCTTCTTATATCCAAGGGGGAGGGAATGCAGATCAATCCAAGACCTTTTGTTTTGCAGTGGGTGTACTGCAGTTAATTCTGAACCATTTGACTTGGCCAAATACAAACTAAGAATCCCCCATTATCTCAGAAAAGTAATGCAGTTAAAATGGCCTAACGTGATATATTGACTTTCTACAATATTAAAGTAGTATGTCCATGGTCATAGACAAAGAATTCCAAAATGTGATCCAACTACTACAACGATAATTCTAGAAACTAATCATACTCTCTGTAAACCAAATTAAACACGACGCACATTTTACAATAGATCAAGCAACACCAAGAATTCATAAGGAGATCCACATACGTCGTTATGGAGTTTCTATCCAATAAGCAATTCGACTCTAGATACAAACTACAAAGTAAGTCACTAGATAATTCCCATGCCCTTACTCCATAAGTTATTTCTCAAACAAAATGACTGACGAGATAACTGAAATGTGAAGAAGAAGCTTACTTGTTCAAGAGTATGTTGAGCAAGATCTGTTGTTGCTATCATTACTCCTGCAGCAAACGAGCCCAACTCTAAACTCAGACCTAGCTTGTCACTGCACTGAAACATACAGAAAAGTAGAGAATGTTAGTGGTGTAGCATGAACTAAGAAATGTGAAAAGCCAAGCAACGCTCCAAAGTTGGTATAATTCACACTTGCACAGTAGTACAGAGAATGCAAGAAATTGTCTAAAAGACATAAAGAACCAGCAGCAAGAAATAAAGTGAATCACAACAACAAACACCGTGTCTTCCCCTCCTAAGTTCAGCCAAACACTTGAACTTTTTTGGCTATGTAGTTGTACAATTAAATTAGGAAACTTCACTTAATAACTGTACTTAATATGTTGGGATGAAAAGATAGTGACATAAAAAAACTAAAACACAACCCTTCCCCTTTTCCTAGGTCTGGAGATGACAGCAATTAGAAATAGCACACGTTTCTTTTAGAAATATAATATCAAGAAATAAGGTCTCCAAGTAGTGAGATGCACGTGAAGTATCTTTTTCTGGCTCTCTTTCTAATTAACTAAGATGAGTAACAAAAGAAAAAAAAAAGGATATAAATCAGTAACAAGGTACAAACCCAGCCTATGGGAAGACAAAATGCACACCCAGACTATTCAGATATTCTGGGTGTTCAGAATATTTCAGACGAAACAGAATATTCAGATATTGGAAAAGGTACAAACCCAGGCTACCAGAAGACAAAATGCAACTGATGCCAACTGATACAATTCATTAGTCTGCAAAGGAAAAGATTGTGGTGAGAATTATTGTAACTGAATATGCAGATATGACCATGCCCTTTGATGAATGAGCACAAACATAAACCAGAAAGGAACATCATAACTGATAAAATATAAACCGCCATACAAGAAACTTTTTCACCTGTGATGACAAGCTTATCATCAGTTTAAGGAACCAAGGCACACAGGTTCGACATAATATTGTTAAAATAGCCAAGAATGTAATTAACATCACCAACCTGATAAATAGAAACATAAGTAGCAGATTTATTAGACTAATAGTTTCATTCTTTATGCATTAGCCCCCAAAGCCACCCCCACCCCCCCCCCCCAAATCCAAAAAAAAAAAAAAAAAAAGATAAGTAAATACAATTCAGTTCCACATCAGGCTTTTAAGAGCTGAGAAATACATTTAATGTTTTCATCCTGTTCTTGATGCATAGGCCCCAATGTACCCAGAGTCAGCCAGTGCTTCTCAAGTTCTTAGGGAATGAAACCAAATAACTAAAAAGAAGAAAAATCCTTACATCTTCTTATATGCTTATCCTCTTCATTTCTGCTTTGACGAAAATACTTTCTTATTCCAGTCAATATTGGACAGCAAAGGTATTGAATGGTAAAAAATGAAGGATTCTTCAGAAAGAGTCACCAGACTTTATAGGTCAGGCCACAGTACAGCAGAAATTAGAAACATTCGACGTGAATGAAAATTTGGGTATGTCTATATACCAGAGATCAAAACCTAAATCAACATTTGCCCTGAAATATCTCTAACTTGCAAGGAGTTTACAGCTCAGAAACAGTTCCTGAATCTCTAAAACTGCAGAACATTCTGCAGTAATCGAGAACTTGGACCATACTTAAACAAGGCAAGCATTCTTTCTTTTTCTTGGTTGACTGTTTCTTTTGGAACTTGTTTCCCCTTGAACTTATATTTTTTGGGTGGTATGGGGGTTTGGGGGCTACTCCTGGTTATTGTTATAGGAGAGTAGTCAATATAGTTTACTTACGACTTAGTCATAGATATTACTCCTTGCAGAACTCCTGAAGTTCCTCCCAGGACTGGAAGTAGTGCAAACAACAAACCCACGGCACAATCCTGAAATTAAGAACGGAAGTCAAAGAAATTAGCCAAAACTTTTAACTACTGCCGACATGGAACATTGTACAGAAATGGAACCTTGTAAAGGGCAATGGCCAAACAAATAACAGAAGAAAGCTAGATGTAAAGCTTTGTCAGAGTGGAAACTTTACAACAGAGATCTAAGATTGCATCAAAAGGTAAAATAGATTGTCTCTCTCCTCGAAAGTAAAATTACCTGCAATATAAGAGTACCGATGGTCACTTGTCCATGCAGGGTGCTTGTACTGTTTTTCTCCATCAAAAATTTCAAGACCTGCATCAGCATTTGATGTTTAGCAACCACAAGAACTATTCTTAAATAAATAAGAACACGCATATAAATAAAATATGAAGATAGAAGATTACCACTGCTGTAGATGACATGGAAAGAAAAGCGCCTACAAAAACTCCCTCTGAAGATTTACCACCACATAACTGCAAGCAAAAAGTTAACTCCTTTTGAATTGATCGGTGCTAAATTCAGTCATATTACCTAATTGAATGTGTAAATCTATATAGATTTAAATGCTATTCATTTAATATGACTTTTTTTATATCAATATAATGGGAATTATTAGTAAAAGTGACCAGTATGACCTAGATTAGCAATCTGAAATGGAAGGCATACCGAGGCTGTAATTCCACATAGGCACATGAATAGAAGTATTTGGAGTAAGCCACCCAAAATAGCAACTGCTCTAACAACACGAAGCTAAATGATAAAAGAGATTGGTTGTTAATCACAATTTTGACAGGCGGGGAAGGGAAGGGAGTGGGACAAGGATTGCATATTTTCAGATTAAGAGAAGGGAGACAACAAGTTTAAAACAATAAGCAATATCAAGAGCCAACCTTTGATGTTGAGAACTCCAGGCCCAAAGCAAAAAGAAGGAAAATTACACCGAATTGCGCAACTGTCTCAACCTACATGCACAAGATACGTAATGATGCTGTATAAGACTACAACTAAAGAAAGATCTAACTGTATTAAATATATAACATTTGTTCAGTATAGTAAGAAAACAGAGAGCAAAGGAAAATGGCTGAACTAATTTAGACTCATAGGAAAAGCTTTCTTGAATTTGCCTCAAAGTAAAACTCGGACCAAGTTAAGCTTCACGCGTCAAACCAAGACAAAGTAAAACTTGTCCTGAATTGTGAGCCAAAATGTGGGAACTTCAAGAAAAGAAGTGCTTAAGGGCTCATACCTGCACCATTTCACTCACAAAATTAAACCCACCGGGCCCAACAATAGATCCGGCTAGCAGGTAACCAGTAATAACCTGAGAAAATATCGAATACGAAATCTTGCTAACGTAAATCACAGAATCGAACTAGTGAGAACACAAAAATATAAAAGGTTAGCAATCAAACCGGCTGCCCAGCACAAGCAAAAGCAATTCCACCACATGTTGCAGACACAATGACCACTACAAGATCTGATATTAGCCTGCGGATCACAGAGTTAGTCACAGTAAACCAACAAATTAGTTTTGGCCAAATTCCAATAAGTTAGCAAGTTTACCTCAAATCCAACTGCAAGACAGGGTATTTTGATTTGAAATTAGATATAATGAAGACGTTGTCCTAAAAACATATAAAAATTGTGAACATTTATTTGCAGTGGATAACTTACGCTAGCTTAATTCACCTTACCTTAGTTGGGGCCATACCAGCCCTCCCCAAAAAAGTTAACCAAAAAGGGAAGAAGAAATGGTGACTGGTAATATAAGCAATTTAATTGAGGAAGTACAAGGAACAGGCAGTTCTAGTATACCTTTCTATCTATCAATGTTGGGGTCTCTTCTTGTCCATTGTCATTATCCAAGTTGAAAACATGGTGAAGTTTAAAGGACCTGAAATCATTCATACAGAACAACGAAGTCGGTGGTCAATGACAAAGGGAATCAAAACACAAAACTATCACGTACATAATCATAAGAATATGTACTTTTCCTCTTTTGCTTTTGTCTCATTTTTCTTGGACTTAACTCTAGCTACAGTCTCCAAAACTGCCTGATAAACAGAAAAGAATTAACCAGGTAAATTCTAAATAACATTTATGCTGGAAAACTACAAGAAATAAAAGAGAAACGGTGTAGTAAGAAACAAGATTTTCAAATATGCTATGAGATTGAGAGAAAGACAAGATTTTCACGAAGTTGTCCAATGCAACGTACCTGCTGCTCTGCGAGGCTGTTGTTAAAGCTTCCTGCATCATTTACTGCACGGTAAGATTTCATAAACACTCATGAGAGCAGTTCCTTTCATTTTTTTTTTCTTATTCAAAGTAACATTTCCTTCAAGTTCAATGTGCAAAAAATCTGAATTCAACCTCAAAACTGTTCATGTAATTATTTAATTCTCTGATCACAAGTTATTAGACGGAGTGAATACTAGTGTTGAAACCAAATACTATCAAATTAATGAAGCTTAATCTACAGACTACATCTAACCCATTAATGTTGCACTAGCATCAATTGATTTAAACAAGCATAAATTTCTCTAGCTGCCAATTCAATTGAAATAACCACTTTCAACCTCTTCATTACCACTAAAACCTTGGTGTATCCTATTGCTTCTGAGCAGAAATGTAATCTCAAGTTTGATTCAAAACCCTAACATAACACATTCACTACAATTTCAAAAGAAAACCTGTAAAATTCATAATTTTTCATATAAGAAAAAGTGCAGATCCGAATTAAATACCTTCGTTCTGATCCTCATTTTCAGTAAATTCTTTGTCAAGCGCTTGCTCGATCATGTCGGCAAAACTCGTACCATTCCTAGAATCACTAGCAGTAATATTTCCATCTCTTGCATTCAATTTCGCCGCCACATTAACATTGTCGGCAACATTATTACCATCAAACTACTGCTGCTGATCCGGCAGCGCCGCGAACGAAAGCGGCGAAGCAATAACCAAAGCGAAAACAAAAATCGCGACAACCGACACTTCCGACGACAACAAAAACGACGACAGCGACGGTAGCGATAAGGATCTCCTCCTCCTCCTCCTCCTTATAGTCATTTACTGCGATGGTGGCGGCGCAGGATACGCAGGCCACCGCGCAAGTTAGCAGAATCTGCCGGAAAACACAAAATGCAATTAGTGTAAAAAAAATCTCCAAAATGAAGATAGTCAGTTTCCGCCGTTCGCCGCCTTCGGTTGAATTTGTCGCTGTCCACAACTTCTGTACCAGAAAAATATGAGTAAAAGTGAGGAATTTATAGTAGTAAATTAGTAATAGTACAACACTGTCACTGTTCCAAAAATCAACTTCCCACTGGGAGCCCCAAAATTTCTGCTTCAAAAGTTGTAGAGAGAGATAGTAACTAATCATTATATATATACTAGCAAAAATACCCGTGCTATGCACGGAAACGTAATGTTTAATGAAAGAAAAAATGTCAAAGTAATTTTGTATCTCAAAACATGTCAAAGTACACCATTTTATAGTATTGTCAAACTCAAAAAACAATGTAACTTTTCAATGTGGGATACTCTAATAAGCAAATTAAGAATTTAAAACCAAAGTAAAATTTAACCAACCAATCAAAATTTTATAAAATAATTAATTGAACAAAAATTCATGGAAATTACACGTAAGATTTAGAAGGATGTGATTGGTACGAAAACCGAAAATGACTTTTAGTAATATAAATATAGATAGACACTCATTCAGATTCAAAATATTAGTCTTTTTAGGAGTTTTCACACAAATTAAGATACTAATCAAAATGACTAAAATACCCCTAATTAATACTCCAAAAGAAAAAATAAATTAATGAAGAGTTGCATGAAAACTATACATTTTGACAAATATGAATATATGGAGAAAATAATGTAAGGGTAAATTAGCCAATAAATGCACCATTCTTGTAAAAAGACCTATGTTTTCCAACAAAAAATAACTCTTAAAAAAACTTCTATTTTGAATCGGAGGAAGTATAAATTTTATGCACATTAATTTTCTTTTATAGTTTTGTCATTTGTCAAATTTTAAAAATAATAATAATTTTTTTATGTGGGAGTTTTTATTGTTGTTAATTCTCTTGTTTGACTTTAGATTAATATTTTTAACTTTGATTATAAGTTCAATCGGAATTCAAAGGACCCGGCCATCTGAATTACCCGTTATTTGTTAAAACTTTAACTATTTATATTTATATAAATAAAAAATATAAGAAGCAAATAACCTGAGCTTCCTTAATTTGATGGGCTAAAATGTCATTTCGATTTTGTAACTCAAAACATGTCAAAGTACCATCTTTTATAGTATTGTCAAACTCAAAAAATAATGTAACTTTTCGATGTGGGATACTCTTATAAGCCAATTAAGAGTTTACAACCAAAATAAAATTTAAATTAACATTCCATTAAAAGAATTTGAGAAAACAGATTTGTCAAATACTTGCTAGAGTAGTTAGCAATGCAGCATGCAGACATTAAACTCGCAGTCGGGGGATTGAATCCTCCCTCCCCAGGGTTTGAATAAAATAGTTTAACGTTTTTGCACCTATAAAAGTTGATATTTAATTTTTTATTAAGATAAGTTATTTTTCAATTAATTTAATTAACCTAAATATTCTCAACCAATTAAAAATTAGTAAATTAATTAAAAAAGTGAAAATCTAAGAAAAAAGATGGAAGAAATATATAGATACAATTATCTGTATGTATAAGTGCTCTGTAATATATAGATAGATAATATTGAAAAAGAAAAATCTAAAAATTAGAAAAGAATAAAAGAAAAATCATAAATATATTAAAACTCATAACTTTTAATTAATATTTTATTATTATTTTTATTCTATTAAATATTAAAAAATTTACAAATTTCTAAACTCTCAAAAAATAATGTAACTTTTCGATGTGGGATACTCTTATAAGCCAATTAAGAGTTTACAACCAAAATAAAATTTAAATTAACATTCCATTAAAAGAATTAGAGAAAACAGTTGTCAAATACTTGCTAGAGTAGTTTAGCAATGCAGTATGAAAGATTCGACCCTGCAGGGTCGGGGATCGAATCCTCCTTCTCCCGGTTTGAATAAAATAGTTTAACGTTTTTGCACCTACAAAAGTTGATATTTAATTTTTATTAATATAAGTTATTTTTCAATTAATTTAATTAACCTAAATATTCTCAACCAATTAAAAATTAGTAAATTAATTAAAAAAGTGAAAATCTAAGAAAAAAGATGGGAGAAATATATGGATACAATTATCTGTATGTATAAGTGCTCTGTAATATATATATACTAGCAAAAATACCCGTGCTATGCACGGAAACGTAATGTTTAATGAAAGAAAAAATGTCAAAGTAATTTTGTAACTCAAAACATGTCAAAGTACACTCTTTTATAATATTGTCAAACTCAAAAAATAATGTAACTTTTCAATGTGGGATACTCTTATAAGCAAATTAAGAATTTACAACCAAAGTAAAATTTAACCAACCAATCAAAATTTTATAAAATAATTAATTGAACAAAAATTCATGGAAATTACACGTAGGATTTAGAAGGACGTGATTGATCTGAAACCGAAAATGACTCAGTAATATAAATATAGATAGATACTCCTTCCGATTCAAAATATAAGTCTTTTTAGGAGTTTTCATACAAATTAATATACTAATCAAGATGACTAAAAGTACTCCCTAATTAATACTCCAAAAGAACAAATAAATTAATGAAGGGTTGCATGAGAACTATATATTTTGACAAATAAGAATATATGGAGAAAATAATATAAGGGTAAATTAGCCAATAAATGCACCATTCTTGTAAAAAGACCTATATTTTGCAACAAAAAATAACTCTTAAAAAAAATCTATTTTGAATCGGAGGAAGTATAAATTTTATTCCCATTAATTTTCTTTTATAGTCTTGTCATTTGTCAAATTTTAAAAATAATTATTATTTTTTTTATGTGGGAGTTTTTATTGTTGTTAATTCTCTTATTTGACTTTAGATTAATATTTTTAACTTTTATTATAATTAAAATTTCTACAAATTAATAGTTTAGTTTTAGAGAGTTTAGAAAAAGATTCACTTGATTTTTGCAGTATAAACGAAGCGAATTGATTTTTTTTTAAAAAAAATCCATATTTATTTATTTTAAAAATATATTATGAAAATAAAAATTCTACATTAGAATAAAAAAAATGAACATTGCATAAGTCTGAGCTAAATCGAACTTGATTATAAGCTCAATCGGAATTAAGAGGACCCGGTCATCCGAATTACCCATTATTTGTTAAAAAT
This sequence comes from Vinca minor, assembly GCA_026122235.1. Lineage (NCBI taxonomy): Eukaryota > Viridiplantae > Streptophyta > Magnoliopsida > Gentianales > Apocynaceae > Vinca > Vinca minor. The sequence continues at coordinate 6,633,294 of JAOCZM010000142.1, forward strand.
TTAACTATTTATATTTATATAAGCGGGCTTCCTTAATTTGATGGGCTAAAATGTCAGCCCAATTTTGTAACTCAAAACATGTCAAAGTACCATCTTTTATAGTATTGTTAAACTCAAAAAACAATGTAACTTTTCAATGTGGGATACTCTAATAAGAAAATTAAGAATTTACAACCAAAGTAAAATTTAACCAACCAATCAAAATTTTATAAAATAATTAATTGAACAAAAATTCATGAAAATTACACGTAGGATTTAGAAGGATGTGATTGATTTAAACCGAAAACATGACTTTGTAATATAAATATAGATAGACACTCATTCCGATTCAAAATATTAGTCTTTTTAGGAGTTTTCACACAAATTAAGATACTAATCAAAATGACTAAAATACCCCTAATTAATACTCCAAAAGAAAAAATAAATTAATGAAGAGTTGCATGAAAACTATACATTTTGACAAATATGAATATATGGAGAAAATAATGTAAGGGTAAATTAGCCAATAAATGCACCATTCTTGTAAAAAGACCTATGTTTTCCAACAAAAAATAACTCTTAAAAAAACTTCTATTTTGAATCGGAGGAAGTATAAATTTTATGCACATTAATTTTCTTTTATAGTTTTGTCATTTGTCAAATTTTAAAAATAATAATAATTTTTTTTATGTGGGAGTTTTTATTGTTGTTAATTCTCTTGTTTGACTTTAGATTAATATTTTTTAACTTTGATTATAAGTTCAATCGAATTCGGAGGACCCGACTATCCGAATTACCCGTTATTTGTTAAAACTTTAACTATTTATATTTATATAAATAAAAAATATAAGAAGCAAATAACCGAGCTTCCTTAATTTGATGGGCTAAAATGTCACCTCAATTTTGTAACTCAAAACATGTCAAAGTACCATCTTTTATAGTATTGTCAAACTCAAAAAAATAATGTAACTTTTCGATGTGGGATACTCTTATAAGCTAATTAAGAGTTTACAACCAAAATAAAATTTAAATTAACATTCCATTAAAAGAATTAGAGAAAACAAATTGTCAAATACTTGCTAGAGTAGTTGGCAATGCAACATGAAAGATTCGACTCGCAGTGTCGGGGGATCGAATCCTCCCTCTCCCGGTTTGAATAAAATAGTTTAACGCTTTTTGCACCTATAAAAGTTGATATTTAATTTTTATTAAGATAGGTTATTTTTCAATTAATTTAATTAACCTAAATATTCTCAACCAATTAAAAAATTAGTAAATTAATTAAAAAAAGTGAAAATCTAAGAAAAAAAGATGGAAGAAATATATAGATATAATTATTTGTATGTATAAGTGCTCTGTAATATATAAATAGATAATATTGAAAAAAGAAAAATCTAAAAAATTAGAAAAGAATAAAAGAAAAAATCATAAATATATTAAAACTCATAACTTTTAATTAATATTTTTTTTATTATTTTTATTCTATTAAATATTAAAAAAAATTACAAATTTCTAAACTCTCCAAATCGAACTTGATTTTAACCTCAATCGAATTCGGAGGACTCGACTATCCGAATAACCCCTTATTTGTTAAAACTTTAACTATTTAAATTTATATAAATAAAAATGTAAGAAGCAAATAAATTTGCTTCCCCACTCTGATGGGCTAAAATGCCAACCCAATTTCTCACTCAAAACATATGATTATAAGTTCAATCGAAATTCAGAGGACCCGGCCATCTGAGTTACCCGTTATTTGTTAAAACTTTAACTATTTATATTTATATAAATACAAAATATAAGAAGCAAATAACCGGGCTTCCTTAATTTGATGGGCTAAAATGTCAGCCCAATTTTGTAACTCAAAACATGTCAAAGTACCATCTTTTATAGTATTGTCAAACTCAAAAAATAATGTAACTTTTCGATGTGGGATACTCTTATAAGTCAATTAAGAGTTTACAACCAAAATAAAATTTAAATTAACATTCCATTAAAAGAATTAGAGAAAACAATTGTCAAATACTTGCTAGAGTAGTTGGCAATGCAATAGCAAAGATTCGACTCGCAGTCTGGGGGATCGAATCCTCCCTCTCCCGGTTTGAATAAAATAGTTTAACGCTTTTTGCACCTACAAAAGTTGATTTTTAATTTTTATTAAGATAAGTTATTTTTCAATTAATTTAATTAACCTAAATATTCTCAACCAATTAAAAAATTAGTAAATTAATTAAAAAAGTGAAAATCTAAGAAAAAAAGATGGAAGAAATATATAGATACAATTATCTCGTATGTATAAGTGCTTCGTAATATATATATAGATAGATATATATATATATATATATATATATATATATATATATATATTATATATTATATATATATATATATTATGTAAGCCCTTTTCATTTTTTTACTTTACATTTTGCCACGTGGCGGATTCTTAGTTATTCTTCATTTTATTTTATTTTTAATTAAGCAACCTCCTGCATATTAGAAACCCACCCCATTAACCCCCCCACGTTTCTCCATGAGACTTTTTTAGAAATCGTTTTTTTTCTCTTTAAACAATATCCTGCTGCATATTTTAATTAAGCAAAAAAAAAAAAAAAAAAAAAAAACCTCCTGCATGTTCTACCCACCCCACTAACCCCCATGTTTCTCCATGTAACTTTTTTACCCGTGATTTTGTTGGCAAAGAGGCCCACTATCCCATTATCTTTAAACAACCTCCTTCATAATTCAATTTATCAAAAACTCTAGCATAATATACATGCTATGCCAAGACACATTTCTCCATGAGATTTTTTTCATCTGCATTTTTTACCATAGATGAATTATCAAAGGTTTTAACCATACAGAAGAAATTTTCCCCTCGTGCTTGGATGCTTCCAGGTCTGCTTACAATTCCATGACATATTAGAATTATTAGTTTCATTTTTATCACGTTTCTCTAAGTATTCTATAAATTTTGCATGACATACTAGCTTTGCATGGCATACTAGGATTTACAACTTTGATAATATTTAATGAATATTTATCCTTGATTTCTTACTGTAGGAACTTATTAAAATAAATAGGTTTTTTCATTATACTTGCACAAACTTTAACGATCAATATGAACAAAAGTCTAAAAGCCAACCAAGATAACAACTTTATTCAGCTAAAGTGCATCACAAACAATAAGAAAAATATCATATGACATTTTGAACACTTTAAAATTCGCCATAATGCTTGAACCCATATCTTGAATTCTCTTAAAATTCAAAAGGCAACATAAAAAAATAAGTAACTTTAACGATCAAGAACAATAAAACCATGATAATAAAAAACCTGAGAATCATATTATTCTATTTTTTATTTTAAATATTTGTTCCAACTGTATTGGCATTTTTTTTTAAATCTCTTTTCCATTGTTCTTATTGTAGGTATTGCAATTCCTCAAAGACTTCAGGTATTTTCTATTTTCTTTTTCCATATCCAATTTTGGTAATATAATTCTTGATATTGCTTTTGTAGAGCACTAAAGAGCACAGAGAAAATGTTTGCATGCTTTTATTTTATGTGTAAAAAGGCTTTCTCATGCTACTGACTTTAAAAACATCTCGAATGCAACTCTTTGTTTCTTCAGGCGCATGGATCATACTAGATAATCAAGAAGTTGAGACGAAACATGGAATTCTTCTAGATGACAAAATATGGAAGCGTATAGATTGAAATGATTACAACTTTACAATCTATTTTGAATAGGCTTCATTTGTACAATTAAGAGTTCTTTCTCAACTATTGCAACATATTACAACGATATGAGGTGAGACACGTTTTAATTCATCTCCTAATCTTTCTCTTCAATCTCATAAGAGCAAACAAGAAGTTACGAAATTATCATAAACACAAAGATAAATCATAAATTTTTCTCTATTCCATCAAAGATCATGTAAAACTAAGCAGGTCCGTCTCTGTCTCTCTCCTTTTTTATGTTTCCATGTCTTGCTTAGTAACATTTTATCTTTGTTTTCAAAGCCCCTCCTGACTATGAACTTCTCTCCTTAATTTTGTTTTTTTTTTTCAATTTTTAGAAGGGTTTATTTTGATCCAAAATAAAAAAAATTTGAAAACGGAAATTTGTTTGATACCCTTCTCAACGCATCTTTATTTTTACGAAAATTATTTTGATTCATTTTTTTCTTTTGCAGGAAGTTTGTCTTATGTGGATGGGTTACAATATAAAGTTTTGTCTTTTTGATCTCTATAAATGTATTAGAATATGATAATTAAGCATTTGTTTGATTTGATGATAGTTTGGAGATACCTACATATATAACTAATGATTTTAGTTAATTGAGTTGACTAATTGAGTTTTGGACATTATTTATTAAATCGATTTGTTATAAGATGAGTTTCCATTTGTTTTCAATCTAATTTTCCTTTGAAAATTTCAGTTTACTACTTTTAATTGGAGGTGGCTTTTCAAAATTTAACAGACAATAAGACACAAAATAAGTATTCATTTACTCTTTCAACTTTATTATTATGTCTCACAAATATTGCACATTTTTAAGAGTTTTCTTCTTCTTCTTTTCAATTATCTCTCTTCATATTTGACAATGGTGATCCCTGTCTTTACGAATATATTTAAATGATATTTCTAAAGATTTTTTCTCTTGGCACCTTGCACAATTTATTTTTAGAAAGAAAAAAAAGTAAGAATGATTGTTTCCTATATTTTATGGGTAGTTTTGGCTGCTTAATCCTTAATTTAACTTTGCGTTATTTTTTCGTTTTTAGTTCTCTTGAACTAATCCTGTTATTTTGCAACTTCAGGGACTAATTGAGAAGGATTCAGAGGTTTTGACCGCTGTTTCCTCAAGAAGATCAACAAGAATATGAGTTGATCAAAGTCTTAAAAAATCAAATAATATTTTTTACTTTTTTTTTATCAACAATAAGAGTGAATTATGATAATATAAAAAAGAGAACCGTCATATGGATCATATACTTTGTTGTACCAGTCAAATGGTCGTGCTTCTTTTGGCGTATAGATTTTAGCTTCATTATTCAAGGTTCCAGAAATAGGAGGAGGAAGAAGAAAATGTCCAGAATTTTGTATGTTCAATACACAACATAAGTGAAGGAAGAAAATTGAAAATATAAGCCTATATGGCTATCCTTCAAAAAAAGAAAAGGCAAGAAAGTTTATTCATATAGTGCTGAATCCAAGAGGTATTAATTAAAGGATTTATGGTTTTAGTTCAAAACTATGTCTATGTTGTTACTTAAATGGATATCTGTTTTTCTTTTAATTTTTAGAAGCAGTTAAATCTGTCATTTTTAAGATACATAATTGGGGTTTTTTTTTTGAATTGATACATAATTGATTCAATCGTATGTTAAAAGAGCTCCCGTCAGAGACTCATCGACTTCAGTGTTTTGTTTAAGATATAATAACATTAAAAAAGAAGTGTCAGTGTGATAAATAAATTATATAGGAGCAACATTCATTATGTAGATCTTCAAGTCTACAAAAAATACATTATTATTCTGTGATGATTATTTACAAAGTTTAATTGACATTTTATTTTTTATTTATTTTTTTAATTTTTTCCTTAGTTTTTGCTTAAAAATCGTGGGAGATTTTCCGTGCATAGAACGGGTTCTCAAGCTATCTATATATATTACAGAAGCCTTTTTCAGATTTGTAACTCCCCCTCATGCCACGTGTCATTTTGTAGATTATTGTGTTATTTAATTTATTAATAAAACTTTTGATTGATGCAAAAAAAAAAAAAATGAACTGCTTCATTTAAATTGGGGAGGAGCATGATTCGAACCCGGAACACTCAGGTTAAATGATACACCACATTGCCAGCCACTCTAACAGGTATTTGACAACTATTTTATTTAACTCTTTTACTGGAATGCTAATTTAAGTAAACTTTTCCACGATCTCTACCAAATATAAACTAACAGTATTCTTAGTATGATATAATATTCTACATTAAATATATTAACTTCTTTTAACAGTATTCGATTTAATTTCAAATGTTGTGATTGGTTAAAAAGATTTTAAATGTTTGAAATAAATTAAGAAAATATTAATTATTTCACTAGCACAGACTCCCGTATTTCTAGCCATTTTATCACGTGTTTTGCTAATTCATAATCAACCCCTCACTTTTAATTTTTGTTTTTATTAATCTCACATTGGTTTATTCATTCGTAATTTCAGTTAAATTCTACTTCTCATATATTATTCAAATTCAAATACGATAAAAATTAAATTAGTGTAACGAACCATTTAGTTTCTGTTAAACTCGTGGACGAGCCTCCCCCAAGGTATATCAGATTACCCATTATTCCTTATCATTTCTTATATGTCTAAAGATAGCATTTTATGATATAAGAAATCTCATCATGAGTTTTTGTCGAGTAAATTATGTCCATTATGAGTTTTTTTTCTTTTGAGAATGACTAGAATTAAATTACACATTTCCTAAAATAATAATACTTTTTTCGTATAAACTTTCACTACTAACCTTCCTTAGTTTTTTGCGTAATTTAAAGACATTAACCTTCCTTATTTGTTTTCTTATTTGTTTTCCGAAAATTTAAAGTTAACGAGTTGTTGTTTTAAATACAATTGTACAAACATTAAATTAATAATTTGAAATTAGATATTTCAAAAGTGCATATGCAGAGTCATTTGCTAGTATATATATATTACTGAAGCCCTTTTCATTTTTTTACTTTACATTTTGCCACGTGGCGGATTCTTAGTTATTCTTCATTTTATTTTATTTTTAATTAAGCAACCTCCTGCATATTAGAAACCCACCCCATTAACCCCCCCCACGTTTCTCCATGAGACTTTTTTAGAAATCATTTTTTTTTCTCTTTAAACAATATCCTGCTGCATATTTTAATTAAGCAAAAACCTCCTGCATGTTCTACCCACCCCACTAACCCCCTGTTTCTCCATGTAACTTTTTTACCCGTGATTTTGTTGGCAAAGAGGCCCACTATCCCATTATCTTTAAACAACCTCCTTCATAATTCAATTTATCAAAACTCTAGCATAATATACATGCTATGCCAAGACACATTTCTCCATGAGATTTTTTTCATCTGCATTTTTTACCATAGATGAATTATCAAAGGTTTTAACCATACAGAAGAAATTTTCCCCTCGTGCTTGGATGCTTCCAGGTCTGCTTACAATTCCATGACATATTAGAATTATTAGTTTCATTTTTATCACGTTTCTCTAAGTATTCTATAAATTTTGCATGACATACTAGCTTTGCATGGCATACTAGGATTTACAACTTTGATAATATTTAATGAATATTTATCCTTGATTTCTTACTGTAGGAACTTATTAAAATAAATAGGTTTTTTCATTATACTTGCACAAACTTTAACGATCAATATGAACAAAAGTCTAAAAGCCAACCAAGATAACAACTTTATTCAGCTAAAGTGCATCACAAACAATAAGAAAAATATCATATGACATTTTGAACACTTTAAAATTCGCCATAATGCTTGAACCCATATCTTGAATTCTCTTAAAATTCAAAAGGCAACATAAAAAAAATAAGTAACTTTAACGATCAAGAACAATAAAACCATGATAATAAAAAACCTGAGAATCATATTATTCTATTTTTTATTTTAAATATTTGTTCCAACTGTATTGGCATTTTTTTTTAATCTCTTTTCCATTGTTCTTATTGTAGGTATTGCAATTCCTCAAAGACTTCAGGTATTTTCTATTTTCTTTTTCCATATCCAATTTTGGTAATATAATTCTTGATATTGCTTTTGTAGAGCACAGAGAAAATGTTTGCATGCTTTTATTTTATGTGTAAATTCTCATGCTACTGACTTTAAAAACATCTCGAATGCAACTCTTTGTTTCTTCAGGCGCATGGATCATACTAGATAATCAAGAAGTTGAGACGAAACATGGAATTCTTCTAGATGACAAAATATGGAAGCGTATAGATTGAAATGATTACAACTTTACAATCTATTTTGAATAGGCTTCATTTGTACAATTAAGAGTTCTTTCTCAACTATTGCAACATATTACAACGATATGAGGTGAGACACGTTTTAATTCATCTCCTAATCTTTCTCTTCAATCTCATAAGAGCAAACAAGAAGTTACGAAATTATCATATACACAAAGATAAATCATAAATTGTTCTCTATTCCATCAAAGATCATGTAAAACTAAGCAGGTCCGTCTCTGTCTCTCTCCTTTTTTTATGTTTCCATGTCTTGCTTAGTAACATTTTATCTTTGTTTTCAAAGCCCCTCCTGACTATGAACTTCTCTCCTTAATTTTGTTTTTTTTTTTCAATTTTTAGAAGGGTTTATTTTGATCCAAAACAAAAAAATTTGAAAACGGAAATTTGTTTGATACCCTTCTCAACGCATCTTTATTTTTTACGAAAAATTATTTTGATTCATTTTTTTTCTTTTTGCAGGAAGTTTGTCTTATGTGGATGGGTTACAATATAAAGTTTTGTCTTTTTTGATCTCTATAAATGTATTAGAATATGATAATTAAGCATTTGTTTGATTTGATGATAGTTTGGAGATACCTACATATATAACTAATGATTTTAGTTAATTGAGTTGACTAATTGAGTTTTGGACATTATTTATTAAATCGATTTGTTATAAGATGAGTTTCCATTTGTTTTCAATCTAATTTTCCTTTGAAAATTTCAGTTTACTACTTTTAATTGGAGGTGGCTTTTCAAAATTTAACAGACAATAAGACACAAAATAAGTATTCATTTACTCTTTCAACTTTATTATTATGTCTCACAAATATTGCACATTTTTAAGAGTTTTCTTCTTCTTCTTTTCAATTTTCTCTCTTCATATTTGGCAATGGTGATCCCTGTCTTTACGAATATATTTAAATGATATTTCTAAAGCTTTTTTCTCTTGGCACCTTGCACAATTTATTTTTAGAAAGAAAAAAAAGTAAGAATGATTGTTTCCTATATTTTATGGGTAGTTTTGGCTGCTTAATCCTTAATTTAACTTTGCGTTATTTTTTCGTTTTTAGTTCTCTTGAACTAATCCTGTTATTTTGCCACTTCAGGGACTAATTGAGAAGGATTCAGAGGTTTTGACCGCTGTTTCCTCAAGAAGAGCAACAAGAATATGAGTTGATCAAAGTCTTAAAAAATCAAATAATATTTTTTACTTTTTTTTTATCAACGATAAGAGTGAATTATGATAATATAAAAAAGAGAACCGTCATATGGATCATATACTTTGTTGTACCAGTCAAATGGTCGTGCTTCTTTTGGCGTATAGATTTTAGCTTCATTATTCAAGGTTCCAGAAATAGGAGGAGGAAGAAGAAAATGTCCAGAATTTTGTATGTTCAATACACAACATAAGTGAAGGAAGAAAATTGAAAATATAAGCCTATATGGCTATCCTTCAAAAAAAGAAAAGGCAAGAAAGTTTATTCATATAGTGCTGAATCCAAGAGGTATTAATTAAAGGATTTATGGTTTTAGTTCAAAACTATGTCTATGTTGTTACTTAAATGGATATCTGTTTTTCTTTTAATTTTTAGAAGCAGTTAAATCTGTCATTTTTAAGATACATAATTGGGGTTTTTTTTTTGAATTGATACATAATTGATTCAATCGTATGTTAAAAGAGCTCCCGTCAGAGACTCATCGACTTCAGTGTTTTGTTTAAGATATAATAACATTAAAAAAGAAGTGTCAGTGTGATAAATAAATTATATAGGAGCAACATTCATTATGTAGATCTTCAAGTCTACAAAAAAATACATTATTATTCTGTGATGATTATTTACAAAGTTTAATTGACATTTTATTTTTTTATTTATTTTTTTTAAATTTTTTCCTTAGTTTTTGCTTAAAAATCGTGGGAGATTTTCCGTGCATAGAACGGGTTCTCAAGCTATCTATATATATTACAGAAGCCTTTTTCAGATTTGTAACTCCCCCTCATGCCACGTGTCATTTTGTAGATTATTGTGTTATTTAATTTATTAATAAAACTTTTGATTGATGCAAAAAAAAATGAACTGCTTCATTTAAATTGGGGAGGAGCAGGATTCGAACCCGGAACACTCAGGTTAAATGATACACCACATTGCCAGCCACTCTAACAGGTATTTGACAACTATTTTATTTAACTCTTTTACTGGAATGCTAATTTAAGTAAACTTTTCCACGATCTCTACCAAATATAAACTAACAGTATTCTTAGTATGATATAATATTCTACATTAAATATATTAACTTCTTTAACAATGATTCGATTTAATTTCAAATGTTGTGATTGGTTAAAAAAGATTTTAAATGTTTGAAATAAATTAAGAAAATATTAATTATTTCACTAGCACAGACTCCCGTATTTCTAGCCATTTTATCACGTGTTTTGCTAATTCATAATCAACCCCTCACTTTTAATTTTTGTTTTTATTAATCTCACATTGGTTTATTCATTCGTAATTTCAGTTAAATTCTACTTCTCATATATTATTCAAATTCAAATACGATAAAAATTTAAATTAGTGTAACGAACCATTTAGTTTACATTAAACTCATGGACGAGCCTCCCCCAAGGTATATCGGATTACCCATTATTCCTTATCATTTCTTATATGTCTAAAGATAGCATTTTATGATATAAGAAATCTCATCATGAGTTTTTGTCGAGTAAATTATGTCCATTATGAGTTTTTTTCTTTTGAGAATGACTAGAATTAAATTACACATTTCCTAAAATAATAATACTTTTTCGTATAAACTTTCACTACTAACCTTCCTTAGTTTTTTGCGTAATTTAAAGACATTAACCTTCCTTATTTGTTTTCTTATTTGTTTTCCGAAAATTTAAAGTTAACGAGTTGTTGTTTTAAATACAATTGTACAAACATTAAATTAATAATTTGAAATTAGGTATTTCAGTACATAGCACGGTCATTTGCTAGTATATATATATATATATATATATATATATATATATATATATATATATTTTTGATGATATACGAGCATACAATTAGAAGTAAAAAAAAAAATAGCAGTGAGGGCATGTGACACCACTGGTTACACCTAGGGGTGTCAACGGGTTCGGGCCGCCCCGAATCCGGCTCACATACCTCGAAAAAATGTGAGCGTAAGCTTAATATTCAAGCTCGCTTCTTATGTCAAGCTCACGCTCAGCCCGAAAAAAACTCGAACCCGAATAAGATTAATATAATTAAAATATTATATATATAATACTAATTTAAAAAAAAACTTATATACATTATAATTATAATTATAATGTGTGGATTAACTCAATAATCTTTTTTTTGGTAGAATGGAGATTAATTAAAGAAGGAGTCTTAAAACAGGAGAGAGACAGGTACAAAAGTTAAAGGAAGAGAGAAAACAAGAAAAGACAACGTGGGAAAACACGGTACAAAATACATTGGGATGAATCACAACAAAAAGTGAGATGGTGTAGAAGAATTCAATGGAATTATCAAAATTGGAATTGCCACCGACAATGGAATTAAATCAATCTTTTGAAATTTGCAAATTTATCATTTGTTAACATTTTAAGTGCATGGATTCTCTTGTTTTTTGTTTTTTTGTTTTTTTTATATAAGATTCCTTTTATTAGCATATCAAACAATTCTGAAACTTTTGCTTCTTTTTGTGTATTCTTGTCCAAATTTAGTTTTAAGGCTCATTGTATTATGCTATTCTTGAGACAGGATTTTAGTTTTCTTCGCTAATATAAGTGAGCTTGGGAAGCTCGTGAGCTAAACTCGAGCTCGTGTTAAAATGTGAGCTGAGCGTGAGCTCAAGGTTTATGAGCTTTTCCGGGCTGAGCGTGAGCGTGAGCTTTTGAATTTTTATGTGAGCTGAGCGTGAGGTATGTCAAGCTCAGCTCACATAGCTCGATTGACACCCCTAGTTACTTACACCTTGCATCCCGCCATTGGGTTAGAGATGAGATATGTTCAATATTTAGAGAAAACCTCCATATATATACATAAATAATTTTTTGTTTTTTCCTTTTCTTTCCCGTAAACTTTTATTTTAGTTATTTTTATATATAAACTATTTTTGAAGTACAATTTTTGTCAAATTAGTGTAAAACTAGTGATTTCCAGTCATTTTTTGAACACATGTTCTATTTATGTTTGTCAGTCTTCATGATATTTTGTCAATTTAAGTTCTTAACACTGGGATATGTGCAAAACATGTGATTACAAGTGGCAAGAGACTACCAATTTCACACTAATTTGACAAAAAAAAATAAATAAGTTCAAAAATAGTTTATGTACATAATTAACTAAAACAAAAGTTTACTGATAAAAAAAATAAAATTATTTATTTATTTATAGGGAGTTTTTTTTCTAAATATTTATTGACTGACAAACTAAAATAAGTAGTGTAAACATTCAATTTAATACGAAATAAATATTGATTAATTTACTTTGATTGTAGTTAATGTTTATCATTGTTGTCCATGGTTTGGAGCGATTAATGTTGTAATTATACAATTAATGTAGTACACATCAAAATTTCCTATTAGATTGGTCACCTCAAATATCTTAGACAACCATTACCAAAACAAAAGTGCTTATCATTATTTAATGTGATTAGTTGTGTGAATTATGAATTCGATTGATTAGATTTATGATTGTGTTTAATTTAAGCTAAGCAAATGATGTTTTTGGTGGATACTCCATCAGGTGCCCGTGATTTTTATAGTGGATCTGATCTGTCATTTGTTTTTCTTTTACCTTTTTGTTTTTGGTGTCCTATTTGAGAGTGGTCCGATTATGGTGTAGAAATGCTAAAATTCAGTATATATGGAACAATTTTAATTTGTTTGGGCTATTAAATAAAAAAATTAACGTTTGAAGTTTTTTTTGCTTGGACACCTATTATTATTTTCATACACATGTTATGTAAGATAAATATTACACATATAAATATATGTGTTCATCAGGATAAACAACATGTTGTGGCTTAAGACATATGTTCAAAATGAAAGAACACTTGTTACATCAAATTTAACACTTGCCACCAAACATGCAATACTTGTCCAAAAACATGAAACATCTGTCTAAAAATATTCTACGTATAGTTATGTCGTGTTTGAGAGAGATTTTCATCTATCTCTCAAAATTTAGGTGCACCTAGATCGATTCAAATCAGTACTCCCTTCATTCTCATTTATCTGTCGTTTTAAAATATTGCACTCAAATTAAAAAAATGTTTGGATATATTAGTTTAAAAATATATAGACAATTTTACTCTTCTATTAATACATTTATGTTGGGAAAATTTGAATTAGTTGTTGACTAACGAGTGTATTCTATATGATTTTCAAAAGTCAATGGATTTTATTGACCATATTGTTTTAACTCTATGTAAACTCTACGTAGATTCTATAGGCCCTTCCTCGGTTTTTTTCATCTTTTCGAGACAATTTATGGGACGGTTGATACGCCCATGGTCTCGTAGATTGTTGATTTCTAAGAAAGGTGATGAAACTGAGCTTGCTACTGCTGTTCAAAGATTTCGGAGAATATGCTGCGAAGAATTTTATTATGTATTTATTTTTTCTACTGTTTTTAGTGTTGTTTACCCAGTCCAGGGTGTGGGCTTTTATCTGTTATCATGGTGGTCTACACCATTGTATAACTTTTATTTTCTTGTATTTTCATTTTAACCTTTGATTGTAATGTCTTTCGCTATTTTATGATTAATGGATAATTTCTTATTTAGCCAAACTCTACACATATTCTATTAGATTGATTTATCATAATTTCTTTTAATTTATTAAGTTTATAAATTATTTGAATAACACCACAAAATAAAGAAAAAACTGATTCAGTTGTGCATACAGATTCAATAATGTTGAATTTCAAAACCAACATATATTTATCAATCCCTTTTATTTTAGAATCAAACCAGTTAGTTAAAAATTCAAAAAGTTTGGTGGTGTACACATCTTTGATTTTTTGGAGATCACGAAACTGCTATCATTTTTTTGATTTATTTGTTCAAAGTTTGTATAATTACTTACAGAGATTTTTTTTTCTTTGGCTTTATTAAAGTATGTTTTGTGATGGATTTTTTTTTTTTGAATTTCAAATTATTGAACTTTTTCCTTTTTCCCATTTGATTTTCTCTTTCTGGAAAATGAAATCCTATATTTGGAAAATAGAGATTTGTGGTTAGGTAGAGAAGAAATTGTTTGCTTTCTTTAATTTATGTTTGAAGATTAACATGAAGAAAATTGTTTGGATATTATGACAATATATTATTTTGGGGAAAATAAATATTTTCGTATTGAGTTTTATAATGATGTGAAATTTTTCTTTATTTATTTTACTTTTACTTTTAACCAAATGTGATCGCTGCAAAATTTGTTATCTCAAATAAAATTATTAAATATTTTTAATTTTAATATTATGAGAGAAACTCAGAATCTTGAGAAAAATAAGAGATTTCTCAATACAAATTTAGGCCTAGCAAATCCATCAAAATTCTCCATTTAATAAAATCTATGAGAATCCATAGAGTTTTGAATACCAATAGATTTCAACAGATAATCTATAATATGAATTATACCTCTAATTTTAATGGACTTATTAAAATTAGAATTGAATACCTCTAGATTTTATTGGACTTTTTAAAATCAGAATTGAATACCTCTAGACTTTAAACTCCTTCAAAATCCTATAGAATATAGATTGAATACACCCCTATAAATTAATGGGGGATGGCCTTAGAATGACCTAATTTTTCCATAAAGGGTAAAGCATGTCATTACAAACTGGGGCAATTTTTTTTTTTTTTTTTGCCAAGACGGATTTGACAAATCTATCCTGAAGAAACCATAATGTAACCCTAACAAACCCTGAATACCTTAAGAATGGATTTAGGACGGATTTGGCAATTGGCAAAGGCTTGTTAAAAAATGGCCAATTTTTTTCCCCAACAATTGCAACACCCTGGGAATGTACAATTGAACAACAAGACAATTCCATTTCATCATTCAAAAACTCCAAATCAAAGAAAAACACCCTAAATATGTACAATTCCATTAATCATTCAATAACTCAAAATCAAAGAAAATCCAACAATTCCATTACATTATTTCAACATATAGCCAAAATTTTCAATGTAACTTAAGATTCACATAAAAAACTAAGTTAAACTACTATAAAAATAATAAGTAAATCATTTTCTTCTTGGATGCTCTATAGGTGTCCAAGGATGCTTCCTTTTGGGGTTCGACCTCATCTAGTATCTTTAGCATGTTTTTGTGCGAACTACAATACCTTCAGGCGTGTCCTCGTATTGAAGGCCTTCCGGGTTGATAAATAACGTCTCCTCAGGTGGTTGTGGCAGGAAAAGTGAAGCCTCATGTTGGGTCTGAGTCTGATCAAGTTTCAAGGAGAACGAGAGTCGGTCCAGTAAAACATCCATATGATTAGTCTGCAAATCCGATGAAGACGCACCCTAGTCGAAGAATAGAATACCGGTTGCAATCCAATCAAAGTTGTTGGGAAAATGGTAAACATCTCATTGATTGGGCAGAGTATCGTCCATAAGAGAGTATGTGCCATGGGTGGATGTTGAAGGATGAGTTTGAGACTGAGGCGAGTCTGAGTTGGCCTTGCACTTGGTCAAGTATTCCAAGTTGCATCTTCTTGCAGCTGCGATGGTCGGATGTAAGCGTCTCAAGACCCGAGAATCTCTCAATCAACTTGTGTCCGCTGAATGGACTGGTAATATGCACATGTCTCTTGGCGAGACTGACGACCTCCCCGTCCAACAACAACCTGACTCCTTCCATCCATATAGTCTATGAGGAATGTCAAATGACGCTCTATCACCGCCTCATATATGTCGATTGACCGCGGTCTGCATCTCATATCTCTCTCAGCAGCCTGTAAAGCACTCGTCAAATCCGTCTTGGCAAAAAAAAAAAAATTGCCCCATTTTTTTCATGCCATGCTTGGCCCTTTATTGAAAAAATTGGGTCATTCTAAGGTCATTGGCCAAATTAATGAAAGATAAGGGTAAGTTTGGAAAAAATATATATAATACTTTCTTTATATCTTAAAGTGACATATAATTAGAAACTGATAAAGTATGTGTAGGCGAAAGACAATTGGAAACGGGAGTACAAAATAAACCACATTCTTTTAACTTTGTTTTTCACATTTTTTATCTCAAGATTTTTTTTTTTTTTTTGTATTCACAAAAATATAAAAATTCAAAGTAAACACCAAAATGACAGGGAGATAGCCCGCAAATACATTGGAGATGCAATAAGTAACTTCATCCTCGATTCAATCACCGTTAACTTCACATTCGATTCCCTACTCAATTGAGACACATTTAACAATTTAACTCACTCACTAACCATAAGTACGATGAGATAATCTTAAAGTTGGGTTCAATCATTTTAAGAAAAGAAAAAAAAATACAATTCAACACGGGCACGATTCCGACCCGGAAAACATTGACCCATCAGTGAATCTGGGCCATATCAGCCACCTTCTCTGATCATCATTCTTATTTCCAAGATTTCCCTTCTTATTCTCTCTGGTGGTGGTGAAGGAAAAAGATGGCGGACAAGCCAAGCAGAGCACTTGTGTTATACGGAGACGGGTTGGCCCGATTCATCAACCCATCTCATACCCACCTCCATTCCTTGGTTTCTCTTTCCTGTTGTGGTTTCTTAACCCTTCCTCATTCCCCTCCTTCAGGTCCTCTTTCTTCAATTTCCCATCATTTGATTACTAATTTCCCCATCATTTCTATTTCTTCTGCTCAATTGCATGCATTTATTAAGTATTTGAAAATTTCTCAACAGTCTGAAATTGATTCTTGATTTTGATTTTGATTAATAGTACTATTTTGATTGTTGAATTTAAGGTTGTCCCCATTTCTCATGCCACGGCCATAGTGCTGAACGCCTTTAAATTCATTACACATGAACCATTTTTTGGACAGTTTGTTGCATGATTTTGGACAGGTGTTAAATCCCATGTAATATGTGTTCTCTTATTATGATCATTTGTTCTAAGGCTTGCAACATGTGTTTTATCCCGATGAATACATGTCCTTAGTCATGTAACACTATTTTACGTAGCAGGTGTTTGAAAATCACAATAGGTGTCCTCTGAACAAAATCGTGAACCATTTAATTTTTTATCTAAACGACAAATTAAGTATGTACTGGATTTTGGCCGTTCTGCACTATAGCCGGAC
Organism: Vinca minor; assembly: GCA_026122235.1. Taxonomy (NCBI): domain Eukaryota; kingdom Viridiplantae; phylum Streptophyta; class Magnoliopsida; order Gentianales; family Apocynaceae; genus Vinca; species Vinca minor. The sequence continues at coordinate 6,650,585 of JAOCZM010000142.1, forward strand.
CTCATTTTTTCCCTCTAGAAAGGATAAACACAAAAATAGACCCTTTTTTATTTGTTACTATGAAACATGAAAGTAGTAGTAGTAAGGTGGAATTGAAGAGAAATTGGTTTGGAAATGGTACTACCTCCATTCCATAATATAAGTCGTTTATGACATGTAACGAAAATTATGGAAGCAAAAAATAAGGTACCTGATTAGTCAAAATATCAATTATTACTCCATTAAATAGGACTTGTATATCACTAATTCTATTTAAGAGAGTATATTGATATTTTAATTAAATAAACACCTTATTTTTTGCTTCCTTAATTTTCGTTACTTGCCCTAAACGACTTATATTATGGAATGAAGGGAGTATAATTCTGTCATGGACCTGTAGTAATGGACTTTATGGTCCAGAACCCTCCAAGAAGGAGGAGAGACAATCTTGCGATTGATGTGGATTTGTGGATAGTTCCACACAAGGTCCATATCAGAATTTTCCTTGGAAATGAAACATTTTGGACTTTGTAATTGAATTACTCCCTCAATTCCCATTTAATTGTCGTTTAGGATATATATATATATATATCCAAATTAATTGTCATTTACATGTCTTTTATTAGGTGTCAATAATTTATTCCAATTATACTCTCAACATATCTTTTATTGGAAAAGTGAAAGAGAAGGAGGAAGGAAGGAGTATTATTAGAATTGTGGTGGAAAGATTATTGTTTGTTTGAGTTCCTTACTTTTTTCAAAGTGTCCTAAACGACCTATATTTAGGAATGGAGAGAGTATTATTTAAGAGGGGAAGTGGGTCCCAAATTTGAAATTTCATGTTCCGTCTCTAGAAATGGAATAATGTCCCAAACCCACCTAGTTGGTACTGAATTACTGGTTTAGGTTGTTTAAGGTGAGAAAAATACATGATTTTGCGGCCTAATTAATTACTTGGTTGGTGGATTCTGCTTTCAATATTCTTTAGATATGACAATCTAATTACCTAATTCAAACTTGTAATTCAATAGTTTCATTTTCTTCATAGCAGTGTTGTCAATTCCAGATAGCGTCGCGTGGCAGCTGACTCTAAAAATGCTATAGCGGATTGAGGTAGCGGTGCTATTTGATATTTAATATAAATAATTAACAAAAATTGAGACAAAAAAGGAAAACACTGATGCACGACGCTATGGATGGGTATGTAGCGGCATATGGCCGCTCCACACCGCTATTATGCTATAGCACCACTATTGATAACACTGGTTCATGGTTCAACAGTGTAACTATCTTCAACTTGGTGTACTGAGTTTAATTGTTAATTTCAGAGTTCTTTTAGAATTTGCGACTGAAAATGAAGTGTTAATATGCTGGATGCTGTTCAGTTTTTTTATGTAGTACTTTGTTATTTACTTGGATATTATCTTGCAGAAAATGAAGGATCAAGGATAATTAGAGAGTTTGCAGAGCTACTGGATGCTTGTGAAGCTTATAATGAGGTAGCAAGATGTAATTACAGATTGCAATGGTTTAGTAGAGATACATAAACATTTTTTCTGATACTTCTTTGTTTTGGTACTCAGAATAGGGGAGAGTTTGCCGAGGTTAAATCAGAGAATAAGTGCACGACTACGACTATACCCGAGAGGTTAACGTTTTTCCTTTTATTCTATACCATTCCTACTATTGTTAGGTATCTATATATGGCTAAGCGGCCGAATTTCCCGTTAATTTTTTATCCTTTAATGCTCATTTGAGCATGTGAATCTGATTCTCTTAAAAATAAATTATTTCAGGTTTATGGGGATGAAAGCTGCTCTTATTACTCAAAATTCACATTTGAAATGTTTTGTTGACAAACTGGGATTGACTACGCTGCAGTTGAATGAGTTGATTGCCATCAATGATTCCTCGGCAGTTTCACTGCTGTTAGCCTCGGAATTGTTGAAGTTGCTTGGATTTGAAGAAGGGAAAACTTCGGAGACAAGCCAATTTGACATCATCCTCGTTCACATCGGAGCTGGTGAAGAACCAAATGGTCTTTTGGACGCGGAACAAATGAATGCTTTGGTAGGTGAACTATTGCGTTTTGCACAACCTGGAACAGAGATTAGCTCTCGGTTGCATCTATCCGTTCTAATGAGTTATGGGGCTGTCTGTGGCAACGAGAATTCAGATTTCTCTCTTTCTGTTGCTAAGGATGAGAGTAACTCTGAATTATCACAGCTTTACCCTCGTCAAAGTTACACAATGAAAGGAGGAAAGCCGAGGGATAATGTTAGGTAAGTAATGCTAGCTATCTGTTGAAGTAAAACCCGCGGGATATAACTCCATCTAACATTTCCTTCCACAGGCTTCAGAACCCTATTTTGACTGCTCAATGGCAAAGTGCTGTTACGCGCAAAGATATGGTGGAGACATACTCTTCCGCAGATTTTAAAGAGGTAACCCTCGTAAATTTTCAAAGTCTCGACTTATAATACTGTATATTACTTGATAACTTTATACTATTGATAACTATTTTTGATTTCCAGCTTTTGTTACTATCGGCTTTGTTTTTGTTAACTATATTACAAATTTAGAGTAGCCAGATTCTGATCTAGCACATTGGACGTAACCCGGTGTCATGTTCATATAATTTGTTTGCCACGTTGCCAAGTTTGTTCATTCCTTCCTCGATCCCAAGTTAAATATTTACATTTCTATTTTGGTTCTTCCAAAGTGATTCAATTTTCACTTTCCTAATATTAATATATCCTTTGCTTAAACTTCCACTACTAACCTCCTTGATTTAAGAGATGTGACTCTACTACCACTTTGGGTTTCACCACTAAGCCCCTCGAGTATTAAGTGCAAGGTGCGCGTGGTCATTATATTGTCAAATCCTCTCTTAAATCTTTGTTCCAAATCAAATATGAATATTCATTTTAAGACAAAGGCAGTAGTTCACATACACATGATTGCAATAAGTTTCTTCTGACGACGATATGGCATATTTCTATCGATGTTTGGGTAGTTCTCGCTCTTTTTTTCTTCTTTTTTTGGTTGTTGATATGTTTATGTAAATATTTCGAAAACTTTACATGTCGTCGACTTTTTTGTTTGGGCAGAATGGCGGAAACCTGGTGATACCAGCAGATAGATTTCTTCATGAAGTAGCATTTAAGCTTTGGAAGGCCCCAAAATATGGAGCATGAAATGGAATGAGTTGAAAAGCTTTAAAAATAAAATAAAAAACTTTAGGGTTCATGTAATAATACCATATGAAGAAATGTGATCAAAAGAGCCAATCAAAATTTCAGAAATAATTTTGTTCTCTTTTGTCTATCATATGAAAGGATAGACTGATGATTTTGCTGTTAAATGTTCTTATTATTTATTCAGTGATGAAGATGAAAATCATTAGCCATTCTCTTGATACTACTTCCTGATCTTCCATTATCCAGTACTATGCGGAACGGCTGAATTCTGCACGTGCGGAGCATGTTTTTGCCGCATGAATTTTTGACAGCTGGATTTTTTTAGCCAACACATATTGTAATTTTTAGAACACCTGTTGCACTAAAATGTGTTACATTCCTTGCTTAGAACAAGTGTTCATCTTTTGATGAACACCTGTCACATAAGAATGTAATACCTGTTCAAAGGTACGGAACGCCTATTCAATGGTGTTCTGTACCTGCAGAATTTTGGGCATTCTACACTGGAGGAGATCATCTTAAGCCATTTTATAACATCAAAACAAGCAAAAATAGACCAAAGAGGATGATAAATAAACTGTTCCAGTCTGAATATTAATATAAACTTTATGGTTTATTTATACATCACTCTCTAAAACTGTTCAAATGGGATGAGAAATAAACTGCTCAATCTCTCTTTTTGTTTTTTACTTCCCCCTAAGCCTAACTATATTGAAAATCAGTATCGAGGAAATGTGCAATGGATCTCTCTCTCACAATTCATTGCGGGCCCCTACATCCACGTGTGCATTTAGATGCAGGGCCCGCAGTGGATTGCGAGAGGATCCATTGCACATGTACTAGGACCTAGATACCCGATCAACAAGACTGTTCAAAGGGGAGAATAGTCTAGCATTCTAGTAGATTTTTGAAGCAATGAGTCCCCATCAAGAACCATCCAGCAAGGAGGAGAGAAAAGGCAAACATCCCAACCAAGAATGGCCATCCCACCATGAAAACACCAAAGCACATCACCAGAAAGAAAGGCGAAAACGATCTCACGATTGAATACCAATCAACCCACTGTCCCTTAAATAGTACGAGAGCTGCAACGTTTATCATGTTCCACTCCATCGTTCCGCCATAGCTCAGCCTGTTCAGACAATTGGCAACGTATGAGTGACAGTTGCACGTAAAGATGTTGTAGGATCGGTGTTCAAACTGGCGTATGCTCGACTGAAGCGCATCATCCCAGGTCATTGCAGTCCCGTACTCTGCATGCTTGTATCTTTCCTTGCATGTATGGCCGGAAAGGTGTGGCGGGAAGCAACACTGTTCAGAAAATGCGATTCCCAAAGGCAAGTACTCAGCAAATAACATATGTAGTCAATTTCCATATTGGCATATGCAAGACGAAATACAAAAAATAAAAGTTTCGGAAAACCACACAAACATGTAGAGAATCGAGTGATACCTGCTGTCTATCGAGCTGAAGATATCTGGCAACGGGGCCAAATGCAAAATTGTCAAGACTAATAAGATTGGATCCATTAAAATCTAGTATAGCTCCATCTTCCTTGCATATACCGACATGTCCAATGAATGGTGCCAACCATGACACAACTGGAAGGGGTGACCAAACTAGACAACAAGGAAATTTTGCATTGTTCGGATCAATTTCACCGAGTGGCCACAACTCATGGTGAATGTTCCGAGTAGGAATTTTGTCTCCGTTGTAAGTTGTTAGCTCCATCATAGAAAGTCCATGTACAATCTAGCGGTCCTAACCATTTCCAGGTCAGACAACAACCTCACATATTAGAAACTTGTTTTGACGAGCGTGACAGATGATGCTAACCCAAAGGCAAGACTTGCTCTGTAGAGAACCAAGTTACTGAATTCATTTTTATTGAAGAATAAAAAGAGCACAAAGGCAAGAAGAACAACTATGGAATAGCACACGTGGGAATTCAACGAAAATCAGCGCAAAAAAAACTAAACACCACCATAGGTTAATCGTAAATGATCCAATACCTGTGGCCATATATAACCTACGTGAATAAACTCTCAAATCCGACTTACCTTTTTACTCCAAAACAAGTAATATCAAAGCTCATACACCGTCATTTGCTATATATTATGACACTGTATCCACTGTTTTTTTTTCCATGTCCCCCTTATCTGATCTATTTCCAAAGCCAGAACACCATTACCTTTCAACCTGTTAGCACGTGATACTATTTCTTTGGATGATGAATATCTTCTGACATGTGAAATCCACCTCAAACCTACTGCTTCAAGGCCTAAATATTTTGTTTTCCCAGGTGCATTATGTTTACTTGTTCTTGGTACTACTAGTAGTTACAGGTTCTCCTACAACTTTTCGTAAACTCTAACCGTATTCTCTCCCTCGTGCACCGTCACAAAGCAAAATGTGCTCTGGATAAATTAGCATTAGTAAAACTTCCAAAATATATTCCCTATTGGGTTGATCTCTATGGAGTATACCATATTTTTCTCGTTAGAGGAGCTAAGTGCCCCCATGTATGTATTTCTTTAATTTTTCCTACTACGAGTCATACTAAACCGACAAACAAGACAATGACCAAGTTTCCAACGTCAAGAATATTCTCTACCTTTTCTTACGTAGTTATTGAGCATGAATAGAAAGAAACAACTCTCCCACAGTTCTATTCAGTGCGGATATTCCAGTAGTCCTGGAACGCTTGAACACTTAATGGTCAAGGAAAGCTCTCTAATGCCTGCTGGAATCTATTTCCTCAATCGTCATCTCTATGGGGTATACCAAATGTTTCTTAGTTAGAGGAGTTACGTGCTCCTATGAATCAAATTTATTCATTTTTTTTCCAACTACCACCAGGTCACACTAAACCTACTAACAAGACAAAGACCACATTCCCCACATCACGAAGATTCTTTAACTTTTTTACGTAGTTATCTTGCGTGAGTAGAAAGAAACAACTTTCCCACAGTTCAGTACTCCCGGAGCATTTGAACCCGTAAGCCTTACCCAAATTTACAAAATGCTAAGTTAATTACCGTCTTCCAATAGAAACCCAATTCCTCTTTTGCTATCTTCACGAAAGCTAAAATATTTATTCACATGCAAGGGCAGCAAAAAGTTTGAAGTTCACATGAAAATCTTTTTCCCATATACATATCTAATGTTCCTCATATATTCACATTCCTTCTAAGAATAAGGAAAAAGCACAGAGACATTATTCATTTCCATTTTCAAAAGCAATAGTAGCATCAATATCCTTTAAAAGACAGTTCATCCATCATTTACCAAACACTAAAACTTCCCAAATTCGGAGGAGATATGTATTAATCTACCTAAATTTTACTGTGATTATTATCTAAAATATTAAACAATTAGGCTTTCTCAATCACATTATATCTTTAACAACACAGGACTCCTGTAAAAGTCAAATTCACTCAAGCTCCTTTCTTGCCAAGTTAATTCATTCAAACAATTACAAGAATCCTCCCAATGCAACATTCTTCAAATAGAAACTACTAACTAGTCAAGATCAGGCCATGAAAAAACTAACATTCAAATCATAACAAATCAAATCATCAATGCTGAGGAATAACAAAATGATAACAACAACAACAACAATAACATAACCCATCAAGTCTGTAATAATTGGGATATGAGCGGATAAAAGACAGACATAACATTTGACAATAAATGCACAAAACTGTTGCTCCTAGAATACCACTTAAACAATAGATTGGAGACTGAGTTAACCTTTGAACACGAATGTACTCAAATCAAGGTCAGAAGGGACTATAACTTGAAAAAAAAAGAAAAATTAAGACTTGCTAACATCCCATTTCCTTTCATCTCTCACGCACTCATTTCTGAAGAAAAAACTAGCACAAAATGGCATCTTGCATTATTCCACAATCAAAAAATCCCAATTTTTTTTTACCACAACCCATTAGGCATTAAACATCAAGAACACAATGAATTGGAAACAACAAAGAAATAAAAAGGCCAGAATGAAAATGAACCTGCAAAATCTTAGAAGCCCTTTTTTGAGGATTTCAAGCAAACAATTATTTAGAACACCGTGAACAAAAGAAAAGCAAGATAAATAAAGCTCAGGAAGATTTTGAGCCATATTTATGCTTGTGCTCTTTTTTCTTTTTTTATTTAAAATTTATTTTTCTAGAGAGAGAAAAAGAGGTAAAGTTTTGTTTTTTTTATGACTACTATAATTATTGGATAAAAGATTAACTAAAATAGTTTTTCGGACATTTTTACCCTTATAGTTGGGTGAATCCCTTATACCAGTAGGGGGTAAGATAGTCATTTAACACTCTCAATTTGGGGGTGTAGGATTTCTATCTCCAAAATTCTAAGAGTAAATCATTTTCCTTTTTTTATTGAAGAATTCGTGTTATGAAACGGGAAGATGGAAAGATGCATGAATCTCCTTAATCTCTCTCACCTAATTTGTGGACCCCACTCTAATGTGGTTTGTGGGTATTTACTTTTTGGCCCTTTATCTTTTACCTTATTATCTTTATATTAACAATAATTCTGATATGGATCAGATCTATTGGACCTTATGATTCAGATTTGTCCACATCACTACATAATGAGGAGAGAGACAATTCTGTGATGATGTGATCAGTTATTAACCACAAGTTGCGCAATCACGAAATTGCTTTCAAGGAAGGATTTGAATTTCTTTCCAAAATCAGTTATGGAAGTTCCTCGTATGCTTGTGTGACTTCGGATTCCCGATCCTTTCTTCGGCTGGAGACAAGACGGCTGGCTGCATTGGATGTGCTGCAAGATTATCTGCTAGAGCTTTGTCTAGAAAACGGTTCAACTTAGTCGATCATAATGGGTGCACCTCGCACTAAGCTAATAGCTAACCTAGTTCGGAATGCTCAGAAAGACTTCCAGCAGCACCTCCTACTCCTAACTAGAAAGGCCACATTAAAATTACCTTTTTGGGAGGTCCGTTTGATATCCAAAAACTTTTCAGCAATTCAATGTTGTCAAACCTCATACTAATGATCAAAAAATTTCGAAGGAATTTATTAAAGAATCTATTAGAATAAAAGAAATTAGTAGACATGGACTTGGTTCATATCATAATTTTTCTTATCTTAATAATGCATAGATTACATCAAGAGGTGTATTTTCAAACCAAGTAAAAACGTCACAATAGTGCAAATCTCGATTTGCAAGAAGATAAGTGAGGACATTTCCTCCTCTCCTAATAAAGAAAAAGTCTAAACAAACAATCACTCTATATCTTAATCGACGTAAAGCCATGAATCAACCCGAGCTCTGGGGCAATTGATTGGAGTCGTCATATGCCTCACCGTTAACGAGAGTTCAAATCCCACAGTAAACATCAACTCTCGTGGGATTTTCCAGCGGTGGTAGGGCTCCGTGTATAAGAACAGTATGGGTCAGGCCCTCCCCCGCTAGCAGTCATGCTACGGGCCAACCGCAGGCCGAGTCCGAATTAGTCACCACGTTATCGGTGGACAGTGGGTGGCCCACTGGGTTAACCCAAAAAAAAATAAAAAAAGCCAATGCTGTGAACTAACAATAGAGTGCAAAACTTGATTTTATGGTATTAGTGTTATCCCTAACAACCGTTTTTTATGAATAACTTTTCTTTTATTATAAATTATAAATTTTATATTGTTAGTTCAAATAACAATATAACTTAGGCGTAAGGAACATATATATATATATATATATATATATATATATATATATATATATATATATATATATATATATATATAGAAAAAGAAACCAATCGGGAAAAAAAAATAGCATAAAATGAAAACAATTCAATGGTGTATGCATCTTTTTCAATGGATATAAGTATTTAAAAACCATGAACAAATATGGGGTTGAAAATCGTTTGTCCGTGTATGTCCCTATTCTTATACAACCAATCAGAATACGCTATGTGGACATTTTTTTTAATTATATATATATGTCGAATTATGATTGGTTGGGTAGAAGAATGGGGACATACACGGGAAGAGGTGGTTTTTTGCCAGAAATATTTAGTTTAAACAATGTGATGATGGTATTGAAATGAAAATGTGTGTGGACTGAGACTCAACTCTTTCATACATGAGGTCATCAGAGGATATTATTATTTTTCTTGAATAAAATATTATTATTATTTTTAAATAATTTGAAATTTTCTTGGGGAAAAATAATTTAGAAAACAAATTGACAATAAAAATATATTACCGTTGAGATCGAGAATGCACGTGAAATGTCTACGGCGGGCCACGAGTATGTCATTTGTTACGGTCACAGTATCAGGCAAATAATAATTAAATTGTAGATAATGCGTGAATATGAATAATATTTAAAGAACCTTCTCTATTTATTATTTTTACTGTGAGGTATGACGTGATGATAGCTTATTTCAATCTCTAACCATGAAGTTAGAAGTTCAATTCCTACTTATGGAAATGTCTGTCTTTCATGATCAGCAATTTATCTCTTCGGAGAGCTCCCGTGACTGAGGGGATTACTCACTACTACCGGCCTCAACCTAATCATTTGATTCATAGAGCTATGCAGATTACTTTTGATAATGAGAAGTACCGTGTTGAACAAATCCTCAGGCAAGTCATTTGAATTACAGTTAAGATAATTATTTAAAAAGTTATATTATTAGTTAGAACAACATAATCAATATCCGAAATTGATTCAACATGGTGCTTCATCATTTGAATCGTATTGGTAGCTATGGAGCAGAGAGGCGGTAATTGGCTGCATTTTACATTTCTTGTGAGAATGATCTTGTTAACTTTGTCCTTTCTTGTCTTTTTCTTTTGTTTGTTTAAAATAAATCTTAGGGCGGATCAGAATGATTTAACTCTAAAATAAATTAGTTTTAGTCTCATATTATTTATAAATTAAAACTAGATTTTAAATAATTCAGTATTTGATGTTTTTTTTTCAGAAAACTTTACCTGAAAATCAACGCTGATTCAGAAATCATGCTGAATTTGATACAAAAATTGTAATAACCTCAAATATTTTAAATTGATTTTGAACTGAATTCAATTAGCTGATTTGCTTGTCATATATAAAAGTTTCTTAACTTGGAATGATTGCCAAATTTTCTCGACCACCCATACTTTTGTTATAGATAATGGACGGCCAACGAATTATTTAATCGAACGGCCTAGAATTATTTTCGTAGTGCAGAACATTTTACTCATTCGCAGAATAGTTATTTCGCAAAGAATGCAAAACATGACAGCTATGAGATCACAAGAACATGTTCCCTTATGCGAAACAGGTGTTTGTCCGCACCATATGCAACAAAAGATCAGACGGATGAAAAGACGTGTTCCACAACATTTGTCAACAGGTGTTCTCAGCGATCCAATAGCTAACCGGTGTTCCGCACCATGCAAAACAACAACTGTTCTGCATTGAAGCTTACGTCGTTGCCAGGACTCAAGATTTTACAAAAAACACAAAAATTACTACCTCCGTCCCATATTATTTACAACATTTCACCTTTTTACATAGACCAAGGTAATCATTGGAATACATTAATAATGAATAAGAAAGTCCAAAATACCCCTAATTTAATACTACTAGTAAATGATGATAAGTAATTTGAAGAGGAAAAAAAAACTCTAATTAATGAATGTAAATTTTAAGTCGAGGAAAGCACTATTTATGCCCCTTCAACTATTTTAAAAAGCAAGTTATACACCTTTTTGATTTTGCGTGCCCTTTATACCCACAACTATTTACGGGGTGCCCAAAATACCCAATTGTGGTGGAATCCGGCGAACCACGGTGGCTCTGCACACGTGCCGCCCATATGCCCGGTTTGACAGGGGCAAAATGGTCCATAAATTATACTTCTTCATCTTCTCCCCCACCCCTTCTTCAATTCATCTTCTTCCCCAATCCCTTCATAAATTCAATTGCAAAGATATGGGTTTCTTTTCAATTTCATGTTTGTTGGTATTCAATTTATGATTCTTCTAGTTTTTTTTCCTCATTAAGAGAATCAAGTTAAAAAAAACTAGAAGAATTTCCCAATCCCCTTCTTCAATTAATCTTCTTCCACAATCCTTTCATAAATTCCATTGCAAATGATGAGCAAAATCATCAAGACATTTCATCTCTCCCCCAAATCATTCATCCCTTCAATGAATTGAATGTTAAATAAGAAAAAATAGAAGACCCATAAAGTGAATAATACACAAAAATGAAATTAGAAAGAAATATATCTCCTAACATTGCAATGGAATTTATGAAGGGATTGGGGAAGAAGATGAATTGAAGAAGGGGTTGGGGAAGAAGATGAACAAATAGAATTTATGGACCATTTTGCCCCTGCCAAATCGGGCATATGGGCGACGCGTGTGCGAGCCACCGTGGTTCGCGATTCCGCCACAATTGGGTATTTTGGGCACCCCGTAAATAGTTGTGGGTATAAAGGGCACGCAAAATCAAAAAGGTGTATAACTTGCTTTTCAAAATAGTTGAAGGGGGCATAAATAGTGCTTTTCTCTTTTAAGTCAAGTTATAAAACCAAAACTAACCACACCAATACCAACATTAATCCTACCAAGTACCAACGGCCATCCCAAAAGTTTTCATCCAAAAATTGTTTCCCACCAAAGTAGTACAAACGATCATCCCAGCTCTAATTTTAGAGTAATTTGCCGCTATAACTTTCATCCAAAAGTTGAATAAATTTGTTTCCCACCAAAATAAAAAATTATAAAAGGAGATGTTTATAGTAATAATGGTTAAACTTCTCCCTAATTGTGATTATGGAAGAAACACAAAATAAAAAATATATTTAAATTAAAATTAAACCAACAAAAGATTTATAATATGCATAAGAATGGACACAAAAAGAAGGGAAAATAATACTACACCAAATGCATTTCAATGGTGTATAAACTACCTATGGAGACTTTGATTTTTCCATTGAAATGCAAAAGGTGAATGATGTCGGATGAGGGAAAAAAGTGACTAGTACTACTACTAGGAAAAGAATGACTAGTAGTGTAATTAATTATAGTTAGTATTAAGGTGTATTGTTTGGTGTGTATAGATAAGTGTGAATTGTTAGAAAGACTAAAACAATTAAATAAGTGTTGACTAGTTAGATGAAGGGTAGTTTTGGAAAGAACATGTCAAATGTTTATCAAATTCTGAAACATGGCAAATAATTTGACATGTTTCAAAAGTTGAAATGTTGCAAATAATATAGGGACGGAGGTAGTACTAATTAGTAATTACTCCATCCGTCCCAAATTATTTATCCACATTTTCTTTTTAATCTGTCCCAAATGAATTGTCCACTTTAAAAATAAATAGCTCATTAATTATGATTTTTCTAATCTTACCCCTTGCATTGAATGTTACAGAGAGAGAGAGAGAAAAGAATGTAGAATTAAATTGGAAAAACATTAAATATGGTTATGTTTGACATTTTACCATATTCTACTATAGAATTTGACGAAACCTTAATTTCCGTACAAAATACAAAATGGACAGATAATTTGGGACGGGGAGTACGAATTTACAATCATAGTTGAAACAACAGGTGCATTTTATGCAATTTGTGCCATTGTTAAAGCAGTTTAAAATGGCAGCTATTGAAAGTTATACTGGAAATGAGGCCAGAATATGCAACTCTGCCACAACGTTCAGTTGCTAGTTTATATAACATCAAGGGGATACAATATACAGAAATTACAGGGATCCCGTATAACGGCATATACAAATACAGCTGTACAGAAAGTGGCGCAACCTAGAATCTATAGCCCCGGACAGAAGTGTTGCGCCAACTGCCCCAATCCTTCCTTAACAACAGAGATGGACGTTTTTATACATTCTATAAATACATATTGCTACTTGCTAGGAGAGTTTCTCTCTTGCCATCAGTTAGGGAACAAAGCTTGGTTCGCCGCAGAATGCATCAGGTTCGAAAGACCTAGCAGATTCGTCGTTATAAACTCCAGGTATAGCTCTACCACCAGCTTCCTCTGAGCTTATGTATGTATCCTTTCGGTTAGTCTCCGCATTGACGAGAATGAGGACACAAATGAACAATGATGTTGCAAGAGCTACAAGAGTGTTCTTTAATCTGTTTAGCACAGGTTTAACCTACAAGTTAAGCAAGAATTAGAAATAACTTGACTACTTTGAAATGGAATGGTAAAAAAAGATTCAATGTTTTGAACAGTTTACTGTATATGTAAATGCAGTACTATTAATGAAGCCAACCAGCGAGGAATCAGGCCTTTTTCTGCACGTGCGGAGACATCTCAACCGTCAGATCACTTGATCCGACGGTTGAGGTTTTAGGTAAAGATGAAAATAAAGAACTGTTCAGTCTATTGAAGAACAGCTATTCATCTTTCTTCAAACGTTGGATCAAGTGATCTGGCAACTGACATAAAGCCGTCATGTGTTCCGCACGTGCAGAATGAATACCCATTCCGCACCAAATCCTAAAAGTGCAGTGTTTCTGTATATATATATGATAATATTCTTATTTGTGTAGCTAACTTTTATGACCTTAAGCATGTTAAAGATTTATTTCTATTTTGATTCTTTGAAGGCTCATTTATCGGCTATCAATTTCGGTTCTCTAACAATCTGTAAGGCTTATGCTCCAGAATATCGTCTTTCTGGCTATTACAAAAGGTTGGCAATAAATGCCTGATATCGGCAACAAAACTGTGGGATGGCGGTATAGCAAGAAGCAATCATGGAAACTTCTCAAGGAAAGGTCTAAGAAAGTATCCTTCAGAATTTTTACCTAAGATTTGGTTGAAACATACAAACTCCAGGATAAGAAAATGAGTTGTGCATTTCTAAGTGGACGGCTCGAAAGTCCATTTACGAAATATCCGTCAAATTCCTAGAGCAGTTACCTAACATAACCCCTGATCCCCGCATGATGCACATCAAAATCCAGCCAAGGTCTTTGAGCTTTGTTTTATACAGATAATTTACATAAGTAATATGCTCTCTTATATTGATTCCCTTCTTGTGAGGATGTTATATACTCAATAGTTTATATTGTGATTAAACTGATAACATTTTATTATACACTCCCTCCGTTAGGGATTATTTGTCCACTTTCTTATTCATTTTGTATAGAAAATTGGACATGCAATTCCGGAGTGAGGGAGTATGATTATTGGTGTATACTGGTGTATAGAGGCAATATAGTGCCAAGATTCAAGGATTAAATGCTCAAAAAGTTTTCACAAACTTTTGAATTTTGAATTACTTACAGAGAATGAACCCAAAAGCCGGTCACGAGCCAAAACCTCAGCAGTCTTCACCCATATCTATCAAGGAAAATTCAATGTAAATCACCAAAGTTAGTGTATGATTCAAGCTTAGAAAAAGCGAGAGCTTCAAAACACTGAATATCCAAGGTTTTTCGCTCGGAATCAGAGCAAAGAGGGTTCTTTTGTGGGATATTAAATGGGCAATAACAGATAGGAGATGTGCAACAATAACGCGCACCCATCAGAAGTCATCAATAAACCTTCCAAAGAAGCTGAATATAAGCAAGTTATGGCAAAAAAACAGAAAAACCAAAGAGTTACCAAATGAAATACGCAATTGATGATCGATCTCGAGGCCATAATATCAAAGCTAATAATGTTAAATGATTAGAGAACTGAAAACTTGAATGGCAAAGCTAATAAATTTGACATAAACAAATGTCTTCCTTTCTAAGAAAGATCTTTCCTATCTTAACAAATGAGAACAATTATGAATTGCCATTAACAGTTTCAATCAATGGAACCAACAAGATGAAAATCCTTTACCTACTACTTATTTTTAGCTAAATGGGGTATCTTCTTTCAAGCAGATTCCACAAAAAAACCATCCAGTAAAAATTAGTACTCCCTCCGTCTCAAATTGAATATCCTATTTCTATTTTAATTTGTCCTAAAATGAATATCCGCTTTTTTAAAATGGTTATACTTTTTAACTTTCATAACTAACCTATGGGTCCTACTATTAGTATCAAAATGAACGAGGATATGATGGTAACTCACCTTTAGTCAAACTACTCACCTTGAAAGTCAAATGTAGATATTCAATTTGGTACTGAGAGATTACTATACTTTTCTAAGACAAAATCTTTCTAACAACATTACTCAATTGCAGATCATTTTTTAATCTCTAACAAGATTACATATATAACCAATAATACTACTAAAATATGCTACTCCCTCCGTCCCATTTCTATTGACCTTCTTACTATTTGAAAATCTCAAAATATTTTACACTTTTCTTGATTACAACTATATTTTTGTTTAAGTTTCAAACTTATCCTTGCCTCGTTCATTTACTAAACACGACATCTAATACTGTTTACAACTTCAATGAGGTTAATTTGAACTTTTTTATTTGAGAATGGCTTATTTAGTGTAGTCAACACAATTATCTTTATCCTTAATACTTGTGCCAAAGTCAAACGGGGTCAATAAAAATGAGACGGAAGACTACTCCCTCCGTCTCAAATTATTTGTTTACCTTTCCTTTTTAATTCTCGTAAAAAACACAAAGTTGACAGATAATTTAGGTACGAAGGAGTATTAAATAATTTTTCAACAAAACAAAAACAAGAAAAATGCTTGAAAACAAGAAGTACCTGCCCATCATACCACCCTGTTTCTTCATCTGCCAGCCACACAAAAAAATCACCATCAGCCCCACTAAATTCAACTAAAGAAAAAGGGAAAAACAGAGATTTTAAAAAACAAAAAACTCAAAAAGAAAAAAATAATTACATTCAACAGTGGCACTTAGCAATCTATTCCCAACATAAGCCCAACCAAGATACATCCTCACAACTGCCAGAGTCACCACAAGAAACCCACTTGAAACAGCAGCCAAGATAGGTGAAATCGGGTCGGGTTCAGGTCGAACCGATCCGAACCAAGCAACGGGTAAGCCCACAAAGAGAGCAAAAGAGGCCCCAGTAACAAGGAGACGGGATGTATATTCAACCAAATCAGCAGAAGCCCATGAAAATGGAAATGAATTGGATAAGGACTTGAATTCATTGATGGGCTGCTGGTCCAGTGGGACTGGACACTTCCCTCCTGTTTCAGAGGATTCTGGTGGTGGAATACTACTGTTGTTTCTGGAAGATGCTGAGGGTATTTTGGGAAGGTGATGGGATTTGCGATTTGTGGGGCCTACTGTAACGGGGAAGTTTGTGGTGGTGGTAAAGGGAAAAGAAAGAGAGGGTTGCGGCGGCGCCACCGGCTTGGGGTAGAGGAAGATGGTGGCAGTGGTGGCCATGGTGAGGTATTTTTGGCAGAATATTTGGATTTTCCTTGGTAGACTTGTTTGTTTTTATCTTCTTATGGGTTACTTGCAGTTCAGTCCTTTTAGGTTAGGGAAAGATTCACTTTCGTCCACGATATTATAAATTAAGCGTAGGGGTAGAAATGAGTTGAGCGGTGGTTGTGAGTTAAGACTAGCTCAAGTTTATCTCACTCAAATTTTGCTCCGTTCATATTTAAGCTCATATTTTATATAACTCAATTTTGTCAAATCAAGTTCAAATCAAACATGGCTCACGAGCAACTCACTCAGCTAATTTGTAAATTAATATATAAATTTTAAAAAATAGAAAAATTGTGTGCCATAAAATATGATTAAATATGCCTGCAAAGAAAATAATAATAAGAACCCAATGACATATACTAGGCTTTTAATATCATAGCACCAAGAAATTTTATAGAAAACTATAGCAAATATATATATATGCAAAAACCGCAATATATATTCCCATTTAATTGTCCGCTGAACAACAAGAGCCATATATATATATATATATATAGCATAATAATAAGAAGTTGATTTGGAACTGCTAAACTCAGTGATATAACCGCAATATATATATATATGTATCCAAATTAATTATCATTTAAATATCTTTTATTATGTGTCAATAATTTATTCCAATTATACCCTCAATATATCTTTTATTGGAAAAATGAAAGAAGAGAAAGGAATAGATATTGTTGGAATTGTGGTGGAAATATTATTGATTGTTTGAGTCCCTTAATTTTTTCAAAGTGTCCTAAACAACCTATATTGATGAATGGAGAAATGGAGAGAGCAGCATTTAAATCACTTTTTTTTCTCTCTTTATTATTCTTTTTTTTTTTTGGGTACAATCTGCAGAGCCCAGATGTGTATACATTTCTGAAGCAGGCATAGATGCTTCATTTACGACCTCTACAGATAAATAAGTTTTTTCTTCTTCTTTTTTTTTCCCGTTTTCTTTCACTGCTTATTCAAGAAACTTCTCACATATCTCTATAACAGGATTTCCAGGAATAATTTACTTTTTACTGAAGCTTTCAAAGGTATATCCTCCACTGCACTGCGATTCTCAACATGGAGAATATATACTCATTCTGCAGAAATTGGCTTGTGTTGATCCCCACTTCGAATGGACCAAACACTTACCGATATCCAAATACTTGAATGCTGTACTGTTTCTTTCCATCTACAGGATTTTTTTTGGCAACAAAATGTTGTTCCGCCCCCAGCTCTTTGAGCACAGGAACAATCTCTTAGCCTATCATTACAACAATGGGATCACCTTCCATCAGCTTTGATGATGCTGATCCTTTTTTTTATCTGTTTTCTTAACAACTATATGTTGAAGACACTTGAGACGGGCGATAATTTCTCTAAAAGAAGGTCGCTTCTCCGGATTACTGCATAACAAAACATCGCAATTTAGTTCACAGAAGAAAACCATTAGAACTTTTCGAGAACATAAACAAAGTTCAACTATCACGGGGGAGGTGACTAAAAATGTAGAAACTTACGAATCCCAGCAGTTGGTTATTATTTCTGCAACCACTGGATCAATGCGGTCGGGAATTTTGAGGCGTCTATCCTGGAAAGCAACAGCTCCAACGACCTGCATTGAGTTCATACCTGTCCATGGTACCTCAAGAGTTGCTAACTCCCAAAATATCACACCAAAACTGTATACATCAGATCTGCAAATTGATCAAAATTGCATTTAGATACATTGATGAAAACAATGAGGGGAAACACAGTGGATTTCTGCACCTAAAAGGAGCAAAAAAAATAAAAATAAAGATTTGGTATAAATAATCAACTCACTTCTCATTGCATGGCTCATTTCTTAAAACCTCTGGTGCCATCCACTCAGCCTGCATTTTATGATACACTTTTTAGTAAATTCCTTGAAGCTCCACATAGGGTAAAGCACAAAGATATTACAGTATTCAATCTTCTGATATTGACATGTATTACCGTTCCAGCTGTAGACATGGAAGAAAGAAAAGTATTATGCTTCAAGCGCGACATCCCAAAATCGCAAACCTGCAGATCAAGGACACAAGGAATAAGACTAACAAAAAGCAAATAGAGATTCTCAATCGATTTCCCAAGGACCAAGGATATCTTTAATAATTGCACAACCTTTACAACCCAATTTTTATCAACGAGGAGGTTTGGAGTCTTCAAATCCCGATGAACGATGACAGGATTGCTCGTGTGCAGATAGTTCATTCCCTTGGCCTGGGAAAAATAAATGATATTAACTTCAATTATAAGAATCTCAATATATATACACAATCAATTATTCGAGCTTCCAACTAAAATCTTGTACCACATCAAGAGCCATTCGCAATCGCCTCTTTTCATCAATTTGACCATTTGAACGGTGTATCAGCTTAAACAAGCTTCCCCTGCAAGCAAATGAATGTTATGTGAGACAGAATGACCATGCTATCACAGAGCAAAGAAGAATAGGAAATAAATTTCGTGGCAGGAACAATCATAATATAAAAAGATATTTTAGCTGCCATAATGTTCATATAACATGTCAAGGAAGAAAAACACAATTCCGTCATGTCTACTCGACGACAAGACAGAAAGAGAAGCACAGTGACAAACAGAGTCAGTAACACCTCAAGTCTGCTGACCAGAAAATAAGGGAAAGAAAACCGATAAAATCAACAAGGGACATGAATATTATAAGCTAAAAGACAAATCATTTTTCCTGATTGAATAAGACAAAAGTGAATGAAGATCTTGGAATCAGTTAAACAGATAGGCTGATGACAAATTTTCTTTGGTATTAACTTTCCTCTAGTGGGTCCATTGAGAGTACTTTCCTACAAAGTTAACCTCAATTATGAAAAATTAGTATGACTTTGACCAGCAAGATTTTTGCAGGCGTTAGTTCCTTGATGAAGGTAGTTAGCCCTGAAGATTGCATTTTGAATTCTAGGAGGAATGACAAAACTTTCTGGTACTCAAGAAGATTATATGTCCATGGTCAAAACTTCTTTAGAAAAGACCAGGAGAGGAATCTCACTCACTCACTTCACTATAGCAAACAATATTCACGTGTACTAAACATATTAGCATTTTTTTCCATTTCTACCCCTTACTCGCTTTCTTTCTTTCTTTCCCCCTAAGAGGAAATATAAGTACTCTGTAAAAGTATTGCAATTTGAATAATAGAGTCAACCTTGGTAGAAACTCCGTCAGTATAGACAGATTTGGGGGCCGAGTTACTGCTCCCATGAAAAGGACAAGATTCGGATGTCTCAGCCTCAACATGATCTCAATCTGCAGAGAGCACACAACAGACAGAAGAGTCAAGTCTCAAAACAGAACTTGAAATTAGTAATAAAAAAGTCTGCATAAGGATCACACAATAGAACTTACTTCACATTTGAACTGTTCAAGTGCATCACCTGAGATATCTTGATTCATGAATTTTTTTACAGCAACTTCCTACCATGCAACAGCAATTACTCTAATCAGATAGTATCAGAACAGATTGCAAGCTATTGGAAAACTAAAGTGTATAGAGACAAAGATATTTAAGCTTTTCTGTTTCTTTGGTCCTTTTTTTAAAAGTACATCCAAGTTTCATCTATAATGAAAACACCTATAAGGAAACTCCAGTAGAAACGTAAGCAGCTGCTCATAATCTGTTTTGGAAATGCTTGTGCTATAAAACTACTAATATGTTTCTCCAAAAGTATTTCTCCTTCTGTATAAAATCACAGAAAGTAGAAAAGCTAAGACCTAGGTGCTTTTCCACCTTAACAATTTCAAGAAGTGTATCCCAAGATAGGCAAATTATGTACTTCCCCTTGAATTTTGATATGATATTTTCAAACTCTGGTAAAATTTGTGTTTCCCGATGATCACTTTGTAAGAAAATTAGCAAAGTTCTTAGCATGTTATGAGCACAACTATTGACTCTTCACTTCATGCTTCCTCGATAACATTGTAATGAACTACTCCACTAGTGGCCTGTGCTTTATAATTTTTTTTTAAAAATTGACTTTCCAAAAGCATTTTAAGTTTTTCCAAAACAAACACAATCCAAGAACATCATACAAGAATTTCTGTACTAGATGAACGTAAATTCACAGAAGAAAGAAGAGGGAGGTAGCGATCAAACTTACTGTGCTATTCCACTCAGATCGGTATACCTCACCATATGATCCTGCAAAATAGGAATTTAAATGATCCTATTTTAAATGACTAATTTGTTACACGATCAACTAATCAAAACAAAAGTGAAGATCAATACACGTGATTTTCAAAAGATTATGATACAATATCTAATTTCAAATATTTAGGACGAAAGCTTCAGATAACAATAATTCTTGCAATATCTAAAAAATGTGTGGCGGGAAGGGTTGCACATTTTGCTGAATATATAGTTACACAATTGCAGACGGGCAAACACTAGTGCTAAAAGGTTGAATGCAGCTAAAAGAAACCACAATAAATAAATAAATTAAATAACATCTAGTATCTTGTATTAATATATGCAAACACATGCACACACTAAAATACTTCTTTTGGTTACTAGGTCAATACCATATCTAGTAAATAAGAACAAAGAAAAGCGTAACAGAAACAAGATTGCATGCACCATATGAGAAATATTATAATGTATCAGTAGCAAGAAAAGTTTCCTTTCCATTTAAGCAAGAATAGTTTTAGAAAGTACCAATCCCAATCCGTTCACCAATCTGAAGATCCTCCCATGGTATTTCCCACTCAGCAACCCCACCAAGCAGAGGGCTGATTTGCTCATCCCTAGTAGTGAAAGGATAAGGTTGAACACCACTAGCCACAACCTTTAATTTTTTTGACACATCATCGGCCTGAATCATCTGATCAGTTCTACCACTGGCTAGCACAAATCCACAATCAGCAACGCTAGAAGAAGATCTGTCCCCAGGATTAGACACAGAGGATGTTGTTTCTTGCTTTTCTATTAATCCTTGAGCATAAATTTCTGTGTCCCTGTTACGTGGAAGATCACAAAATAACTGCCCACCAGTGAAGGGTATCAAAGCTTGCTTCTTGGGGTACAAGCACGTAAGAGGGTAACGCTGAGCATCGACCATCCTTTCCCCTTTCAGCAGCTGATTCTTTTGCACAACTATCTGCTCCGCGACATTACGGGGACTAAGATTTGGAGAGCTATCTAGGATCGGTAGTGCACTATTCTCTAGCAAAATGGCATGAAGTTTCTGGGCAAATTCAGGGTTTTTTGCTGCACTAACCACAATTTTGGAGACATCTTCAACTTGAATCTGCTGGGCAGTCGATGCTATATGCACAGCCCCTTGTGATTCTTTAGGTAGTCCGGCAAGCGTTGGGACAATATTTCCAAATTCACGCTCAAAAATCTCACTCTGAGTGTTTTGTGAAGAAGTTCGACAATGCCCCTCTGATCTGATTCCAGCAGATGGTTCAGGAGCTGAATCAATAATTTTGGCAGCTTCACTTACACCAGACATAGACAATACTGTTCCAGTTCCTCCACCAAATTCTGAGCATGAATCCAGAGCTGTATCCGTTGCAGGAGCTACACTTCTTATATCCTGAAGCTGAGAAATGGGAACTTCCGAAGGAATTAGAGCTCCTGGAGCACCCATTAGGTCAATTATGTATTCGCTGCAGAAATCATAGATTCAGTTTAGCAAACATTGATTGTTCCTCGAGAGATTCAGCGCTAGAAAATTATGTGAACAATGATTACAACAGAAGTTGCAAGAAAACAAAAGAACTAACCCAGTGAAACTCAAAATAAATTCCAAATAAACTCTAAACAAACATTGTTGTGATAACACATGTTCATCCACCAGAACACAGACACGTCATATCTCAATTTTAACACAGCGGAAACCTTTCAAAAGCATAATAAAAGTACCTAAATTACAGTGCATACTACACTTGGAGAAATGCTAAAGCAGCCAAAGAAGATTAATAATTATCAAACTCTTGTCATTTCAAAGCCTAGTGTAATCCTGTTAGAGTCAAGGATCAGGATAGTCCGAGTAGTCAGCAAAGAAAGAGGTAGCAACTGGCGGAACTCAGTAGGAACATCCTAAGATACAGAAATAGAGATAACGAACAGTACTCAGCAAATAGATACGGTGAATGAAGGAGAAAAAAGATGGATTTCAAAAGATAAAACCATGGGTCAAAAGATAGAGATATCAATGAGATACAGTTGCAGAACAAGACAAAATAATAAGCTAAGCTCCCTATAATGGAAATCTGTGGTAGCACACAGAGAAGTGGGAATACCCTTGAATAAAGACAAATTTCCCTCAGCCTCTTCTTCCTTGATTTTTTAAAAATACACAGTTTCCACACTTAAGCAGGTTATTAGAGCCCTGAATTAGACAATGAAGTACAACGTCACAGCAGCAATCTAACTCGTCGAGGTTGCAGGCTGTCAAGTTTGACATTGCAACTCCAATTCACAACAAAATATTTCACTACTGAGCACCGAAAAATCTGGTGTCTCATACTTGAGGAATCATCAAACAGACCATTAGCATGTATTAACTGGTTCTCCTACCAGTACCACTCAACTCCCCTTTGCTTTTCTCAAACACAATTATAAGGGAAAAGAAAAGTAAATAAGATAATACATGTACATAATGGTTGGACTAATTATTGAAAGCAAGAGAAGGCAAGTAAACACTTCCTTTTTCACCTTACATGAGAATTTTAAGATTATATATGCTATCTTCAGAAGATTAAAGAAAAAGAGAGAGAGGGAGGGGGGAGCAGGATTACAGATTTTGGGGAGCCAAAATATATAAAGTAATATCACTTTGTATTATATGTAAACTTTTCAAATGGAAGGTCGATTCCAGTGTAATCAATAGCGGCGCGCATCAGCATTGCGGGAATAGCGGCATCTATTGCGGCTCAAATAGCGGCGCTATTTGGATCAGAGGTAAAACCCTTTTTCGCCCTTAACAATAGCAAAAAACTTACGAGTAAATTTGGGATTTCCAACCAAAAAAACCCTAAACCTTAGCAGTATCTTCAGATTTCAGCAGCTCTTCTCCAAAAACAACAAACGCATCTTCTAAACCTTAGGATTTAATGACTTTGGTTATGTTTTTATCTTGGATTTAATGAGTTTGGTTATGACTTTGTTTTCCTTGTTGAGTTGAATATTTGTTAATGATTTACCTAGAATTTCAAATAGGCCGATCCCGCTATCAGTAGTTTTCGGGGTCGGCCGCTCCGTGCCGCTATACGACATTGATAACACTGGCCAATTCATTATTTTTTTGTTCAGGAGCTTAAATATTTGCAATATATACCTATAAATTATATAATACCTTTTTTTGTATGTGTGTGTGTGTGTGTGTGTGGGGGGGTTGGCCAAGAAGATAAAAAACAACACATTTCACCGGGAAGTTTTTTAGCATGGACACACAATTACACGGAGATAGAAACACCCATGAATAATCACAGTAAGAAACATGATTACCTTCCATTGCCAAATTTTATAAAGTTAACTGCTCCTTCATCTGTGCCAGTGTAATAACTTCCTTTTACCAGCATGCAGGGAAGGCTGATCCTATCAGCAAGTACCTTCAGCCCAATTACAAGGAGAGTTAATGCACAGCCCCCCAAAAACTTCACATGCAGATACACTCAATTTTCTAAGTACGAAAAACTATCATCAAATACGACAAATCTTATAAAATGCCAAAGTTAATTAGTTCTCTTAGCCAAAATTTTAGTTCCAAGACACACTTTGAGGGTTGCCCAAGTAATTTTAACTCTTTTGAGGTTAACCAAGTTTCTTTTCTACCAAGGAAAAGGGTGAAGTTTTTACATTAAAAAAGTTCATCTTGAAAAGATAGCATATTATAATTCTCCAAAGAGACACCTATTTCTGGAACCGGGGTCTGGGTATAAAGGCAGAAACAAGTGTCCCCAATGGTGTCCCAAAATCTAAGTATCAATTTAAATCATCTTATAACAGAATGACACAAAAACAAGCACATAAATTGTCAGAATGGCTAAAACTATCTGTACAGTACTACATACATGTCTAGCATATTTATTCAAAAGTTTAATTAATGCCAAAGTTAAATAGACTAAGGTGAAGAGAGGGGAAACTTCACAACCTTGAAAAGCAAGGCCCTGTGACGAGAAAGC
This sequence comes from Vinca minor, assembly GCA_026122235.1. Taxonomy (NCBI): domain Eukaryota; kingdom Viridiplantae; phylum Streptophyta; class Magnoliopsida; order Gentianales; family Apocynaceae; genus Vinca; species Vinca minor. The sequence continues at coordinate 6,675,308 of JAOCZM010000142.1, forward strand.
CCAACATCAAGACAACCAAGTGGAAGGATTGTACTGTTCTGCGACCTTCTCAGTTCATAGCTCCTGGCTTTCCATTTCCCCATAAATTCATCTGCATCATTTACAGGACCCCCCATTGTAGCAACAACAACTTCAGCAATCCCTTGAGCTAAGAAAGCCATATTTGGGCGTGTCTTCATACCCCTGCAATCGGTGGACATTAAATGCACTTTTTCCTCCAGCTTCCTTAGCTCCATATCAGACGTACGATTGACTATAATCACCTCATAATCAACCTTTTCCGTAACCGAAACAGATTCCAAGTCAACCAACATTGGCATTTTCCCTTGTGCCACAGAATCCGGTTTAGTGTAATAAACATCATAAAACCCATCAACCACCTTCTCGTCATAATTTACTACATTGTAACTCTGCATTATGAAAATCAATGTATCCTTTAATGATCTCAAGCCACCAAAAAACAAACAAAGAGACGTGGTTAGAACAAAAAAGCAAGAACGGTGCAACCGACAATAAATATGCACCGCTGGATAGATATCTTTCCACCGATACTTTCCCAATCTTCGAGAAAGGATCGGATAGAAGTCTGGATTCACATGATAACAATCAATTAAACTATAATCCCGTCCGTATACCAAAATTCACATCTAGTATTACACCTTCATAGGTAGAAATGTAAATGAATTAAGGTCCTAGTTCTTGTCCAAATACACTGAATTCAGCATCTTCACCTTCTAGATATGCAAGCTGAAGAATTGCCATCCTTTAGTTGAATTTAGTATCGCGTGATCCAGAAATATATTTAGACTTGCACACAAAAGAGGTAAACTTAGAAAATGGCAGGACTCTTGGTTACTGATTTAATTAGCAAAATTGTTATAAATATACCACAGAATTCTAATGAGTTGGAGAAATGCAGATTAATATGAATAAAAATTTGGCATCTATAATGAATACTATAATTGAGATCTAAGCCATAACTCGACTATGTTCTAGAAAGCATGAACAACGTTAATGATTGAATGTAAAAGAAAACTAAAATGTGTACCCAATATCTCAAAGAAAGGAAGTCAACGAGCGATTGAGAAGGCGAACAGCCAAGGCTAATCTGCTTTGCAGCTGCAATTTGGGCAGTGGTTCCTGGATCCTCACCCGAATCTGGATCCGATACGCTGATCGCCAAGGCCAATTGGACCTGAAATTCCTCCTCCAACAAACTAAAATCGGCAGCATTCCCTGCCGCCGTATTACCACTACTCGAAATTGACGAATTCGAACTCTCCAATGACTCCAAATTAGCCGGCGTAGCTGCAGCCGAAGGCGTCGTCTGACTCAATACAGCCGAGGAGGTCGACGGTTGTTGCCGCAGCGTTTGCGCCGGCGTCGCCGCAGTTCGCTCCGATTGATCATTAATTGTCAAATGATGCGGCGATTGATGGTGATGAGGCTCCTCCATAGCGCCACCACCGCCGCTGCCGCTGCCGATATGAAGTTTCCGGAGTAAATGCTTCATCTTCGACATCGATTCTCATTAAAACCTAAAACAACTAAAAATCCAAAAAAAAATTAAAAAATCCTTCTGAAAACCTAAATTAGTAACAAATCCATGAAAAACAAACCTCCACAAGAGAGATTCGAACAATCTCATAAAAGCTTCTTCACGAAGCTACCATTTTATACACCAATTTCTGAATAAATTAAACAGGAATTCCGATCAGCGTTGCTTCCAATAAGATTATTATGCTGTTTACTGTAGATATTATATACAACACTGGTGGACATACAGAGAGAGAAAGTGAGGTTTTTTTTTTTTTTGGCTAAGTAGAGAGAAAGTGAGGTTGTATTTATTTACTTGCAGTTTGAATAAAAATGGGGAGTCAAAAGAGAAGGAGGGGGTGGGGTTTGGATTAGTACACAATACAGCCTGTGGGTTTTTGAATTGGTTTTGGTCGTTGGATCAGTTGGTTTTGATTAGTAGTCGGGCAAACATAGTTGGATCGGACGGTTCGAAAAGTTTTCGTAATTAAAATATCGAAGAAAGGTTACATAGTGTCATACAAAATCTGAACACGTCTGAATCTAGTTCAGAACATATAGAATAGATCCACCTCGTCGGTTTTTTATCTAACCATTATTAAGGGGTGAAAATCATTTGTCCTCGTCTCTATCCCTATCCCTCATCTCTATCCCCAACCAATTAAAAGTTATTATATAAATATTTTTTTCAATTATATATACACATGGTGAATTGTGATTGGCTGGGATAATTGGAAAAAATGTTTATATATTAAATTTTGATTGGTTGGGGACAGGGATGGGGATAGGAATGGGGGCAGAGGATTTTTTGCCATTTTTAGGGGAAAAACATAGTATCATTAATTGATATCATAACTTACATGTGCGAGGAGGAATTCTGAAGGATCTACTACCTATTGAAAAGAGGTTCTAAACCTCCAAAAGTGACTAACCAAGTATGTGCCAGAACATGACATGACATGTGTACACAACAGATTCTAGAGTGAAAAAAAACCCCTTAAGTTACTAAGAATAATATATGACAAAAAGGTGACAGATCAATATCGAGCTGATAAAAAACGATGTAAAATGATCTTACAATCAATCTAAACAATTAAATTGGTAAAGCCAAAATATCGAAGTCGTCGCGAAGACGATAGCCCACACTTCCAATTCCAGAGCCATCTACATTTAATTTGTACTTCCTCTGTCCCAAATTGAAGGTCCAATATTTGAATTTACATAAAAATTAAGGATAAGTTACTCTAAAGTCATTCTTAATTAAAGAGTTTATGGTGGGACTTATATGTCAGTGGAGTTTAAATCCCTTCAATATAGGAGGTTGATTATGGAAATCTATAATATATAAAGTTAGGGCAAGTTGAGGTAAAACTTTGAGGGGGTGATATGTGGCATATTGTGAGATGTGGCCCAATAAAAAAATCCATTTGGCAACTTCATCATTAATTTTTCCCTCCAAATTAGTGTGCCATGAGCTATAACTTTCATGTACAATCAAAAGTTATTATGTAGATAAATACTTGAACTCATAATTTATGCTATAACTTGCCACAATAATAAATAATTACAATTATTATGATGTAAGTTACATATACTCTTCTACTTTTTTTTTTTGGTGAATAACATAAACTCTTCTACTACATTCATATTTATGGAACAAAATAATGAATCTATTATAAATGACTAATGCTTTAAAATAAACATGTATCTCTTGAGTTCTATAAATATGAAACTACAATCCTTAGCTTTAGAAAAGAGATAATCACTATTTATGCCCTCAGTTATCTTTCAAAAACAACTGTTACCCTAGGGAATATATCGTGCCATTTGTATCCCCAACAAGTTACGGGGTGCCATTTATGCTCAAAAGTGGCGGCATCCGGCGAAAAGAAGCGGCGTTGCACATGTGCGAACCGCATAAGCATATTTTCAGGGGCAATTTCGTCCATTCATATTTTTAATTTAAAAAAAATCCTCTCTCATTCCTCCCCACCCCTCTACTACTCCATCTTAAATGCTAAGATTCCACCCAGATTTCAAGAACAACCACCTACCCCCCACCACCACCAAAGCCGCTGCCTCCTCCTCCTCCACCAATTTCTTCACATGACGACGGAGAAATGATCTCAAGATTTTGAAAGCCACCAATTTCGTCAATCTAGATTTTTAATTAAAAAAAACAAAAACTCTCAAGCCCACCCTCCTTCATCTCCTTCCTCCACCACATCACCGCCGCCACCCCACCCTCCCTCTTGAAGCGCAAAGAGGGCTGTCACACCCAAACAAAGCCTCCATTGCCATTCTACCAAAACAAGCAGTCACTTCTCCAAAGTATACATCAACTGAAAGTTTAGAAAAATATGACGATTCCGACCGAGCAGACCCTTCAACACTTTTATAGATATTGTTCAACTTTTTCAATGTTCTTGGCGGATCTTGGAGTGGTAGAGGCTATTTTTTTTTCAGCTTTGGGTCTAGTTTTTGGGAATTTTCAGTTCTGAAATTAAAGCAGAAGGTTGGTGTCGTTTTGCTGTGATTAAGCTTTCTCTTCTTCTTCTCTATAGAAAAAAAATGGTGATGGTTGGTGGGTTTTGATAATTGTGTAGTTTGAAATGGGTTTTGATAATTAAATTGTTTGATTCTTTGAAAAAATTCTATAAAATTTGAAATGGGTTTTGAATCTTGAAAATATTGAATATTGAATTGTGCAATTTTTGTGAGCAATTGGAAAGTGGTGATGTGGGTGGCGGTGGCGGAGTGGGTTCTTGGTGCGGTGGTAGTGGTGGAGGAGAATGATGGAGATGACCATGGAGAAGGGTGGGTGTTGCAGGTGGCGGTGGTGGTGGGGATGAAGATGAAGAGAGTTTTTTTAGTTATTTATTTATTTATTTTTTAGTTGAAAAATTCTGGGTAGTGGGAGAATTTTTTTTGGCTGAAAAATTCTTTCATTCCTTCAAGCTCCATCTTGGAGATGTTGAGGGGGATGAATGGCTAGCTGAATTTTTTTTTTGCAGATAATTTTTTTTTCCTTGGTTTCTTGACGAATTTGGGGATTTTTTTGAGAAATGGGTATTCAAGATTTTTTATAGTGTTCTTGATTAGTTCTTGAGGTTGAAGATAAAAATTTGTGGGTTTGATTCATTTTGCATTGTTATTGGTTGCTAGTTTATGTTAATGGTTGGTGTGACTATTATACCCCTCAAAATGTGCTTGTGCGGTTCGCACATGTGCAACGCCGCCTCTTTTCGCCGGACGCCGCAACTTTTGGGCATAAATGGCACCCCGTAACTTGCTGGGGATACAAATGGCACGATATATTCCCTTAGGTGTAACAGTTGCTTTTGAAAGATAACTGAGGGGCATAAATAGTGATTATCTCTTTAGAAAACTACTATTGATAAAAGAAATAGATATAAGAAATAACTATAGGTAAAGCCAAATAGAATTCCAAAAGACACAAAAAAAAATGTAGTTAAATGGTTACAATACACTAAATGTATCAAAAAGAATTGAGAAAGTCATGGCAATGGAGGGGTTTATTAAGAGACTTTTCCAATTCTCTATAATGCATTTTCAAATAAAAAAGAAAAAGGTAATTGAAAAGGCAATGAAATGGACAATTGGTATTTATATTTATCCGTATTTAATTATAAAATTATACATATTCCACACATATATGATTAGTTTTAAAAAAAACTTAGTCATGATTACTATTTATATAAATTAATGTATCGTGAAAATTAATAAGAGATATTATAATTATTTTATGAATTTACTAATGCATAGAGCTAAAAACACGAGCAAGAAATTATATATACAAGAAATTTTATGAAATAATATATATATATATATATATATATATATATATATATATATATATATATATATATATATATATATATATATATATATATAGGGGAAAAAAGAATTTCAAAAGACTTGAATGATGAATTAATTTTGATATATTTTTAATAAAGTGACTTTTGACTTTCTCGGGAAACCAAAAAGTTTAAGAGTTTCTATATTTTATTTATTGTCATTATTATTGTCATTATTTTTCCGTTTAAGAAGTTCAAGAGTTTTTACTTCTTATATATAGATAAATTGCATGATCAAACATGTCACGATCTTCTTGGTTTCCATAGGTAAGAAATTCTTTTTTTTAATAATGCAATTCATGTCTTCAATTGAAATATTGATTTTTGTGTTTATAAATAAACATTTAATAATTTTGTTTCAGATATAGTTTCTTCTTCAAGTATCAAGATAAGAGAACATGTGTGTCAATTTCCATAATGAATTTTTGTTGATTTGAGGCAGCGAGCTTGCCAGCCTAACAAACATTGGTAAGAAACAATCTTAAGACTAAGTTCAATTCTTTTCTTGCTCTTTTTGGCTAAGTAAATTTTTTTTTTTTTTGTGTAATTATTTTCTTACTTTTATTTACTTGAGAATGAGGATGTAGAACATGTAATACACTATGGATGGTGAAAATTTATTTTCTTTCTGTAGGGTATAATAGCTCTTGAAGGTTCCTAAAATAAGGTTCTTGAAGGGGAGTAACTAGAGAAGGAGCGCAAGGGGTTGAAGTTTAAGGGGGAGGGCACCAAGCAACTCTTTAGCGATAGAAGAGAAAAAAAGATGTAGGTTAGGGTTCTTGGAGAATTTTTGGTATTTTGTTATATTTATTTTATTTGAATACATATTTTATATCATATGTAGAAACTTATCAAATTTTTGGACAAATTCATGATTACAAGAAATTTTCAAAGCTTATGGCAATGCAAAAAATAATGTCATGTCAAAACTCTTCATCTTCAATGATACCGAAGGAAACACTTGAAAAGTAATAGTAATAAAGATTAGAAATTTGTTTGTAATTGCACAATGAGTGGGACAAATTTTATAAAATAAGAATGTCAAAAAGTATGACTATTATTTATTCTAGGAAAAAATAATATTTATGATGGCTTTGTTCTTACTTCTTAGACTTAAAGAATGAATAAGCATATTAATAAAAAAAAAAGTTTAGTTATTATATATTGTCTAAATTTTTTTCATCAAAAAAAAATATATTGTCTAAATTTATTTTAAGACATATTATGAAATTATTGAATATAATAATATACACATAAAAAATACATCAATCAAACTTAAAATATGAATATTTCAAAAAGTAGACGCTCATTTTGAGACAAATTTAAAAAGTAATGCTGAAATTCAATTTAGGACTCAGGAAATAGTTTTTATTTAACCATTGAAAAGAGAATGAACATTCGTTCTTCTAATAATTAAGAAACGCTGAAACAATTATTCTTAGAACTCTTTTCTTAAAAGGAGGAAAGTGTGCCTGAAATCTCCCCCAACTTACAAACAAAAAATAAAACTATTACATCATCCTAAAACTTTATTTGCCTAAAAAGATAAATAAATAAAGGAAAATGATTTACTCATAGAATTTTGGGGATAGAAACCCTAAACTCCCAAATTGAAGGTATTAAATGACTATCTTACCCCCTGCTGGTATAAGGGATTCACCCAACTATAAGGGCAAAAAGGTCCAAAAAACTATTTTAGTCAATCTTTTAGCCAATAATTCTAGTAGTCTAGCAAGGTCCATAAATAAAACACAATAAAACTTTACCTTATGTACCATATTTAGTTGAAATTGAATATAATATAACATTCTTATTCAGGATTTTTTATTGGTTTTTTACAAGATGGGTTTTTTTTCTTCTTAAATTCTAAAATTAAAATTTAGTCTTTCTTTTTAATTGAAAATTTTAATGGGTGTTCAGTCCAAACATATAGTTGTGTAAGGGCTTTTTTCCCCCACGGTTTATTACATTTTAGTACCCCTAGGTTAGGGTGATTGCATAATGTTCACAAATTTCAAAAAATTGACAGTTCAGATGTAGCGAATAAGTGTTGTGATTCTTTAAAGCATGTTGTATAAAATAGGTATTACGTGCCTTGTGACAGAGAACACACATTACATAAAATGTAACATTTGTCTAAGACAAAAAATCGTTTGTCCCCAAGCAGAGTGTCTTGTGTCTGTCTCAACCACTCAAATTCGCCGCGTGGGTTACCCTACAATTCCAATTCTTTAGTCATCATTATTGACATTCATTAACTAGATTCTCTTCTTTTTATTATCTTTTGAATAATAACGACTGAAGAAGTCTGATTGAAGGGGATATTCACTTGGTGAATTATGAGTAATTGATATAGTCATGGAAAAATCAGTTGGGGACAAACGATTTTTTACCCTGTCTAAAATTATGTAACACTTGTCAAAATATGTTCAATATGTACTGATTTTTTTGTGTTATGTACTATAGCCGCAGCGGGATGAAGAAAGTACATGATTCCCCCACTATCTTTACATACTGAAGTCAAGAAGAACAAAATGAAATGAAAGTGCAATCTCTTCCTTTTGGGAGAAGATTATGGAAAGAGAAAGAAGAGAAATTTTGATAATTACACAAATTTCTGAAAGCTGCAATTTAGTAAAGAATGTTGATAGAGCAGCTGAGCATCAATAGAAAGATAATTAAGAGAAAGATAAAAGTTGACTATGATGAGTGTTCTATATACAACCAGAAGAGGTAAAGGAATGAGAGTTTTTTTTCTCTTTCCGAATAGGTAGGAGGAACGGGTTCCTGATCATGGCAGAACGAACCTTCTGATGCTCAAGCGGTAGCTGCTGCCTGTTCTTCGACCACCTGAGATGCCGGAAGAAGGGTGCAGACAAGGTTGCGGTCACCATACACATTGTCAACACGCCCTGTTAAGATTTAACCAAATGGTTAGAATAAACGATCAAGAAGAATATACCGACAACTGCATTATGCCTTTCTAAATTATGCAGAAAATCCAACTGTGTTTCAATTGTTCTTGAGAATAACGGGGAAATTTTCCTAAGAAATTATGAGAGGTGCATGATAACAGAAAAGGAATAGATAGAACACTCCAACAAACTCGGAGATACTTTTAGTACTTAATTCCTAGTGCATTTATGGGAAATGTAGTTTAAGAAAGTTTCTAAGGTAGATTGTATTATCGACGAGGAAGGTAAGTAATAAGCACTAAAAATAAACTCGTGGTTCTAGCGTACTTCTAGAAAGTAACTAAAAATTGTCATAAATGATCGATCAGGACGAGGATGTTGAATTACTGTTGGTTCTGCTAAGGCACTAAAGTTCATTATACACACCTGTAGTTGGCCAGAACTTTGCAGTTCGCAGCCATTGTGCGGGGAAAGCAGCGTATTCCCGGGAGTATGGCTTTGACCATGCATCGGCCATAAGCAGTGATGGTGGATGTGGAGCACACTGCATGCATAAATCTCGGTTAATGCCTTCATATAACGCGCATAAGTAGACCGTATTTATTATTGAAAATAAAAATAGACGATGAGTAAATTAAACCAATCGTCTTGGCAGCAACTCGAGAAAGAATACTACAATATTTAACTAAAGCCTTTCACTAGAGAGTACTCGGTAAACGTAGGTCTAGGTAAGAAGTTTGTTTTACCTTGAGAACATTGTTGTTGAAATCAGCTTTTCCTTTCTCAATTTCTGCAATTTCTTCTCTTATTGAGATAAGAGCATCGCAGAATCTGTCCAACTCGGCCTGCAAATATAGAGAATATTTTTAATGAAGAGAAAGCGATTGTATCAGAAATTATGCATATTTGTATATGTATAAACTTTACGTTTACGCTAATCTCACCTTGCTCTCACTTTCAGTTGGTTCGATCATGAGTGTTCCTGGAACTGGCCATGACATTGTCGGCGCATGAAATCCATAGTCCATAAGACGCTTGGCAACATCTTCCGGCTCTATTCCAGCAGTGTTCTTAAAAGAAAAAAAAGAAAAGAAAAGAAGAATGTACGTAAACCACGTTTTAAACAGATTAAAGCAATATAGTTTGGTCAGACATACCTTAAAACCCCTCAGATCAATAATGAACTCATGGGCAACGGTTCCACTGACACCACGGAAAAGGACAGGATAGTAATTCTGTTAACCAATGACAGAAACTATCAGTAGTAAAAAAAAATTAAGCGTTCCAAGATTAAATAAATTGAAAATGTTTTACATTCGAAAACAAAAGACAAACAAACCAGCATAAAAGTTCAGGTCATAGTTCACAAAAGAGAAAATAAGGCCAGACAAGAACACCGAGCAGGAAGAAAAACCAGGTACCTCCAAACGCTTTGCCATATAGTTTGCATTCAATATGGCAATCTTCGATGCGTCAGTGAGTCCTTTAGAACCCATCATAGCAATATAGGTGTATGAAATTGGCAAAATTAGAGCGGAACCCCAGGGTGCAGCTGATATTGTACCAAGTGGCTGAGCTTTGTCGGGAGCTGGTATACCTCCAGTAGGTACCTTGAGTTTCAATATGAGAAAGTCGGTTAGAAGTGACCGAAAGATTAAATAGAAGTACAGAACTATAAGAATACTAACAGGGAAGGTCGGTCGAGGAATTTTCAAAAAGAAATTTGTTTCATCCCTTTACCGTTCACTTCCTGAAATATCAGTTTCTTAGACGTTCCACATTTTCCAAAAGGCATAAGAGAAGACAGACTCAAAAATCATTTTGATTTATGTGCACATTACCACATGAAAAAAAAATTGCTGACTTGGTACATACCACCGGATGGGAAGGTAAAAATGGCGCCAAGTGTTTCTTAACACCGATGGGACCCATGCCAGGACCACCACCACCATGAGGAATGCAGAATGTTTTGTGGAGATTTAGATGGCAAACATCAGCACCAATAAAGCCTGGACTTGTGAGACCAACCTGTTCACATTTACCAAATAAGTAGAAAATAAGTCGGGGTAGAGAGAGAACGAGGAAGCACCAAGAATTGAACATTACTGAATTCTTGAAAAATGAAAAATGATTAGAAGACGGAATCTTGAAAATCAGGTGCCAACTGTTGCTAAAAAATGAAAAAAAAAAAAATGCTTATCCTGGATGCACTTGATAAACGTTTCTGGATTTAGGAAATGGTAACTCAATAAGTCGAGAAATTTTGCAATCGTAAAAGCCAGTATTCACTATATCCTGTATCATTTTCTGAATATATTTGGCAAGTGATTCTTATTTATTAGGTTAGGATAGTTATCTACTTTTGGTAAATACACTAAGACTACCGAAAAGATTTTAAAACACTCTGAAATTATAAGAGAAAGTTCATGCATGAAAGAACTAATATACCTGTGCATTCATGTTGGCTCCATCCATGTAAACTTGACCACCGTTGTCATGAATTATCTTACAGATCTCATCAATTCCTTCCTCGTAAACTCCATGCGTTGAAGGATATGTAACCTAGGATCACAAGATTTAAATAAATAAACATGTAATGAAAAATTCAGCTGATGTGTGCCAAGGCATGCAATAGAAAGCGCCTCGGTGTATGCGTACCATAAGAGCGGAAAGATTATCCTTATTCGCTTCAGCAGCTTTTCGTAACTCTTCAATGTTAATATTTCCCTTGGCATCAGTTCCAACCGAAACAATTTTCATTCCACACATTGCAGCACTTGCAGGATTGGTTCCATGTGCTGATACGGGAATGATGCATACATTTCGGTGATTGTCTCCTCTTGCCTACAGATATATAATTTACCTTGACATCAGTATAAGACGTAGAACTCTAGTTTGATATATTATTTTTAATAATTTTTCATTATTATTGGGGTAGGGGAATGTCGAGCACGGGACCTATGGTTCCGAGTCAGAAGTGTTGTGGCAACTGCGCTAGCCTTCTTTGACAGAACTCTAGTTTGATGCTGAGTTACAAATGCTCATTTTCATTAGTTATGTGTCCTTCATAATTCACGTTGAAGAGGCTGTCCAGACAAGTTTTAAAAGAAATCTTACAGTTTTCCGCTTGCTTTTAGAAACGTGTCACCAACCAAACTGACTTCTATAATTGGAGGATGAAGTTCTTGTTTAGCATTTTTCAATTAGAAACAACAAATGTGATCTTTGAGGGAAAATCAAAGAATGCTTCTCAATCGGTCTAGCAGAACTAAGTTGATCAAAGATAAAAGAATTTGATTTTCTGAGATTACACGACGTACCAAATGATATGCACGAATAACCATCAAACCAGCATACTCTCCAGCAGCACCGGCATTAGGTTGCAAGGAGAACGAGTCAAAGCCAGTGATTGTACACAATAAATTTCCCAAGTCATCGAACATTTCCTAAAAAACATAACATTATCAGACCGAAGATTCCACAAATTAGAAACAAAATTAACCGTACAAATTTTCAAAGTAATTCGAATTACCTGGTAACCCTGAGCCTGGTCTGTTGGTGCAAAAGGATGAATATCTGTGAAACCGGGGAATGTAACTGGCATCATCTCTGTTGTTGCATTCAATTTCATGGTACAAGAACCCAGAGGAATCATGCTGTGGCACAACGAGAGATCCTTTGATTGTAGCCTATGCATATATCTGAGCAATTCATGCTCAGTGTGGAACCTAAAATGGCGAAATAGTTAGACGCTTAATCAGGCTATAAACGATAAACTGCAGCAAATTTTTTCTATGCTCAACGTGAATGGAAGGACATACGCGTTGAATATGGGATGGGTCAGAAACGGACTCTCCCTTGTAAGTCCAGAAGGGATCGCGTTCTTAACCTCTGGTGCAAGACTTTCAGCTGTAAATGTCACCTGGAAATTAGAAATTAAGGTCAGAACGGAGTTATATCTAGAAAATGAATAAGAATGAGAGCAGACATAAAAACTCACTTGCTTGCCGCCTGCAAACACTTGAAATAGCTTGTCCAAGTCTTCTAAAGTGGTTGTTTCATCAAAAGCAGCAGTGATCTGACAGCAAAAGAATTCGAGTTATGTCATAAAGCGGGTTCTGACTCGTTTACCAAATGACAATAAGAAGTGGACTTACTGTATTCTTGTCCAAAATCCGTAAATTGATTCCATTCTTGTAAGCAGCATCAGCAATTGCCTGAGAATCGGTAACCTTGACCTTCACGGTATCAAAGAATGGAAGATCTTGCACCTCAACAGTGCCAAGCTTCTTCAATCCAGTAGCGAACGTTCCAGCAAGACCATGAACCCTCTGTGCAATGACTTTAAGCCCTTCAGGTCCATGATACACAGCATACATAGCAGCCATGTTCGCGAGCAATGCCTACAAAACAGGATTATCGTCATAAGCATCATATCAAACAATCGAGCATATCATGCTAAAAATGACTCTATGAAAGGTAGAAATCAACTAGCACTCACAAAGTAACATAGAAACCAATAGTATCAAATTTCTTACCTGAGCAGTGCAAATATTGCTCGTAGCCTTGTCCCTACGGATGTGCTGCTCTCTGGTCTGCATAGCCATACGAAGTGCTGGCTTACCCGAAGAATCGACACTGACACCGATAATTCTTCCTGGCATCATCCTCTTATACTCTTGAGACGTTGCGAGGAAAGCAGCATGGGGACCTCCATAACCCATCGGCACACCAAATCTCTGAGCTGAGCCAACAACAATATCAGCACCCAATTCGCCCGGAGGCTTCAACACAGTCAAAGCCAAAAGATCAGATGCCATCACAACCTTAACTCCATTAGCATGTGCATTATTAATGAATCCCTCATAATCGACAACTTCTCCCTCGGTGCCCGGATACTGAACCAGAACCCCACAAACATCCCCAGATTTGTAATCAATGTCCTTAACATCAGAAACAACTACTTTAAGATCATATCCATCAGCTCTAGTCTTACAAATATCTATAGTCTGTGGATGACAATTACTAGCAATAATAAAAGTCTTCTTTTTCCCTTTCAGTATATTACTACACATAGCCATTGCCTCGGCCGCAGCGGTCCCTTCATCTAGTAAAGATGAATTAGACATAGGCAATCCAGTAAGATCTGTAACCATAGTCTGATAATTCAAAAGGGACTCGAGCCTTCCCTGTGAAATCTCGGCCTGGTAAGGAGTATATTGAGTGTACCAAGCAGGATTTTCCATAATATTCCTCAAAATAACAGGTGGGACAAAGGTATTATAGTATCCCATTCCAATAAAAGACTTGAAAACCTTATTCTTAGATGCTAATTTAGACATATGTTCAATCATTTGAGCCTCAGTTAATCCATCATCAAACTTAGTAAACTTCATTTCCTTAAGCCTAATAGATTTAGGCACAGTTGCATCAATTAATGAATCAAGACTATTAAATCCACACAACTCAGCCATTTTCCCTTGATCTTCAGGGGTTGCTGAGTTATGTCGGCGGGGAAATGTATCACTTGGTTTCAATGCCTCAACATGAATAGATCGAACAATCCCACCAGAATTCAAGAACACATCTTTTTTAAAAAGTCCCATTATTTCTACTGTCTTTTCCATTCAAGAAACAAGGAGATAATGATGAAACATACCTTGAAGGCATATAAAATGGACACCCATTTCCCCTTTGTTGCTTTGCTTCTGAAATCAAACGTTTCAGAATAGCCCTGTTTGCAATTTTTCTTGCTCTCTCCATTACTGACAAGAAATCAAAGAAAGACTCTTTCTTTTTTCTGGGTTTTTTCTAGTAATCAAGAACTGACACCCCAAACTGGGATGCTCAAGAAGAAATTCACAAAAGCTCTCACCTTTTTTTTTTTTTTTTTTGCACTCTTTTTATACTTCCATTTGTTCAAAGAGTAGGTGGTGATAATGGGTTGTTGAGATTCAGGACATACATATATATATATAATCTTTTTAATATAGCAAAATTTATTTATTTTTGGTATTTAATTAAAGAAATAAATTTCAAGATCTGGTGGTGGTGGGTGAAGATTATGAGAGTTGCCAAGAAAAAGACAGAGCTGACGTCACGTGTGGGGATCTTGTATTGTTGATGCCCAATGGGGTTTTCAGTGAAATCTATGAAGTTTTTATGTGCGTGTAAAAAAGTGTGTGGAAGTGTGTGAATAAATCTGGGAATGACTGGAAGGGAATGGATTGGACGAGGATTGAATTTCAGTGGATCAAAATTGAAGAAGAAACAAGATTTTTGTATTTTGTTTTTTAGGGGAATTCTTGGTTGGCAAATTCTCTTTCACGTTTGGCTTATCAGTTAGGATTGTGAATTTTAAGGTTGGGATTTGAGAAAGAGCTTCCTGAGATTTTGGTTAACATGTATTTTGAATTGTTCTTGTTCATACATTTTTTCTTTAGATCATCTTTCTAGCCTAGTGGTGCAAAGTGCAAATTTTATACTAATCCTAATTATCCGGCATAGAAATATTAACATGCTAATTCTTGACTGTACTAAACTCGGTTACAGTGCGGAATATAAAAAATTTCGCACATACTAAATATTTTTTTTAACAGGTGTTGCTTTCTTTAGTGGGATAGGTGTTGCACTGAACACCTGTTAGGTGAAAATCATAATAGTTGTTACACTTCACAAGAGATAATCACTATTTATACCCATTATCTAGCTTTAAAGCAGAGTTATACTGCTTTATCTTTTTTTTTGCCATATATAGCCCAATACAATTTTCTAAGTGCGCATTTATACCCAAAGCAGGTGAATCGGATGATAAGAGGAGCGAATCGGATAGCAGGGATTCGAGGCGTGAGTAAGCACTCTCGGTGAAAGCCCGTCTGCGTCTTCCTCGGTTGGAATGATTTCATCTCCAGCAAACCGGAGAGACGATTAATTGCTTCTACGAGCACGACGGAATCCTCATTTTGGGTATAAATGGCACTCAAAAATTATCTTTGGTATATATGTACACAAAAAAGATAATGGGTATAACTTTGCTTTTCGAAAAGCTGAGATAATGGGTATAAATAGTGATTATCTCAATTTCACAATAGGTGTTTAACACCTGTCCCACAAAAAAAGCAACACATGTTCAGTGCAACATGTGCTTTGAAAAATTCACAACGAGTAATCAGTGTGGTACATGTCTCACAGAGAGAGCAACACTTGTCATCTTTGTTCAGTTTATGTGGAATTTTTGAAATTACAACCTGAATATACTCCTACAGTGAAAATAATTGCCACCACTAGAGCACGTTTCTTAGACTTGTAAATTGAAATTTGTAAAGTGCAAATTTTAGTATACTATCAAACAAACGATTAAGAGAAATATATTGTTTTTTAAATGAGATAGTCAATTATACATCACAAA
Organism: Vinca minor; assembly: GCA_026122235.1. Classification (NCBI taxonomy): domain Eukaryota; kingdom Viridiplantae; phylum Streptophyta; class Magnoliopsida; order Gentianales; family Apocynaceae; genus Vinca; species Vinca minor. The sequence goes on from JAOCZM010000142.1 coordinate 6,691,045, forward strand.
ATCATTTAAAATAGCTGCATGACAACTTTTTATATAATCTTTATATTCCCATGGAGTTGGTGGATATTCTAATTAATTAACATGACATCTAAAATGACACCCATATTTTAGTTTGTTGATGCCCACTCCCTTTGTATTTGAAAATCATTTTCTCTCTACCAATCCTTCTTCCTAAATCCTTCCTATAACAAATAAAACTTCAAACAATAAGGATTTCATCAACATTTGAGAATAATTTTTAATTTTCTTACTTATTTTCTATAAATAATAATAATAAATTGAAAATTTCTTCAAAAAATGGTCAGATTTGAGAAAGAAATAAAAAAAAACTTAGAAAATTGTGAGTCAATCTCTTAAGAACGATCGAAATGATTGAATTTTCCTTCACGCCCCCTTCCTTTGGTCATGTTTCACAGTAATGTTCATGTTTTCTAACCATGTTCATGTTCCGGCTATATTCATGTTAATAACATTCTCAAAATTTAAATTTTGTTGCCAATAAAATAATTGGAAGTATAAAAAAAAGAAATTTTGAGGTGTCAAAATAATACCCCATTATTTAAAGGATCTTTCTAGGTTACTAGAATTATTGGCTAAAACATTGACTAAAATATTTTTTCGGACCTTTTTGCCCTTATAGTTGGGTGAATCTCTTATACCAGCAGGGAAGTAAGATAGTCATATAACACCCTCAATTTTGGAGTTTAGGGTTTCTATCCCCAAAATTCTAGTAGTAAAGCATTTTCCTTATTTAAAATGAATGGATTGGACGCAGGGACGAAGCCAGGAATTTGATGTTGGGGGGGCGAAACTGGTAAAAAAATTCCAAAATTCTTGGGGGGTAATAAAAAAGGCAAAAAAAAATTCTTGGGGTGGCGAAATTTTCCAAAATACACATCAAATTTCGATAAATAGTAGTATTTTTAAAAATCTCGGGGGGCTGTAATCGTCCCTGATTGGACGATGATGTAGAACTTATTAGGATCTGGCGGGTGTAGTTCGTGAAGCGAGAATTCATGGCTTGCGATTTACTTCCATTCTAGGTAGTCCAGTCAATGTGACTCAAAGTCCCAGATACAGACTTAGATTTATTGAACTCAATCTGAGTATAGACATACTTTTACATATTCAGATTAAGATTGAATAGTGACTTAAATGAGTCTGTATCCAGATAAATATAGGATCCAAGAGTAGTGAGTATAAACTATAATTGTGTAGATTCAAGAGATTAAAGGACTCAAAGATTCAATTAAAATTTATAGTTTGTATATAATATATGAGACCAAAAATGATTGAGTCCAAACTATAATTAGAAAGACTCAGATTCAATTCAATAATAATCCAATTAGAATCTCCACTTGGTGAATCTGGGTTCAAACCCAATATTTTGAACACAAGTGGATCCAACGGACAACCCAAATTCTAGGGGTCACCGTGGAATAGCTCATACTTTGACTTAGATTCTGTGCTATTTTTGGAAGTTGAAAGAATTTCCACATTTGTTTTTACTTTTACTTTTCTTATTATTATTACTTTTGGCCAATATGATCTTGAGAAAAATAAGATGTCACCTACCCCATAACACATTGTAAACATACCAACATAAGTTGACTCAGTTGGTAAGAATTTGACACGTCCTTACAAAGGTCAAGTGTTCAATTCCCACTGTCGACGTGGAGACTGTGTTGACGGGTGATCTGTAAATACTCTTGTAAGCGGCCTATGGTCCCTAGGGCCTGTCCTGACCCGTGGTGGTGATCGAAGCACGAACCCACCTAAACTTTTCTTTACCAAAAAAAACATTGTAAACATGGCATGCACTTATGGATGGAGATATATAAATGGGTCCTTCATATATTTAGGGAGTGTCGATCGAAATGTATGTGAGTGAGACAGCATAGATACTCACGCTCACTCACATAAAAATTGAAAAAGCTCATGCTCACGCTGCAGCCCTAAAAGCTCACAAACCTCGAGTCTCATGCTCATCTCACATTTTAACACGAGCTCGAGCTTAGCTCACGAGCTTCCCAAGCTCACTTATATTAGCGAAGAAAACGAAAATCCTGTCTCAAGAATAGCATAATACAATGAGCCTTAAAACTAAATTTGGACAAGAATACACAAAAAAGAAGCAAAAAGTTTTCGAATTGTTTGATATGCTAATAAAAGGAGTCTTATATAAAAAAACAAAAAAACAAGAGAATCCATGCACTTAAAATTTTAACAAATGATAAATTTGCAAATTTCAAAAGATTGATTTAATTCCATTGTCGGTGGCAATTCCAATTTTGACAATCCTATTGAATTCTTTTACACCATCTCACTTTTTGTTGTGATTCATCCCAATGTATTTTGTCACAGTGTTTTTCCTACGTCTGTCTTTTCATGTTTTTCTCTTCCTTTAACTTTTGTACCTGTCTCTCTCTTGTTGTAAGACTCATTCTTTAATATAATCTCCTTTCTACCCAAAAAAAAAGACTATTGAATTAATCCACACATTATAATTATAATTATAATGTATATAAGTTTTTTTTTAAATTAGTATTATTATTATTATTATTATATATATATATAATATTTTAATTATATTAATCTTATTCGGGTTCGAAAGCTTTTGGTGAGCGGGGTGTCGGCTCACGCTCAGCTCACATAAGCGAGCTTGAATATTAAGCTCACGCTCGGCTCACGCTCACATTCACTCGACTCACGCTCACGTCAGTTATGTGGCGGGTTGAGCGGCCCGAACCCAGTTAACACTCTACATATATTAATTAATTTTCCTTTCCCAACTTACAATTAATTAATTATATAAAGTTGCTGCTCTTTACTATTTTCTAAAATCTCAAGAAAAAATCAATCAATCAATTTGAGTGTATTAAGAGGCTTTCTTTGTTTCTTGTTTTCCCCCTTTCATTACAAGAAGGGACACGAAGGATCAGAGACGGATTTAACCTATAGCACGAGAGGTCTTCACCTCCTGAAATAAAATTTAAAATTATTTTGTTATAATCTATCAAAGTATAATGTTCCCGACTTTACGTTATGGGTCAGCTATGTGATTAGTTGTTAAGACTAGTGTGGTCTAATTCGATCAAAATGTGTTAAGGCTAGAATGTCTTAAAACTCACTAACTCTTACTGCCTCATTATTCTTTTTCTTTTATTCAAAAAAGATATATATAACCCAAAAAAAAAGAATTATTTTATGGCAAACTAAATATAAGAGTTTTTTTTTCAATACTCCTTCCATTCCCTATTAATTGTCGTTTAGGAGATATCTAGGTATCCAAATTAATTGTCGTTTAAGATTCTTTTATTAGTTGTCAATAATTTATTTCAATTATACCCTCAACATTTTCCTTTCTTTTCTTTATGATGTATTAGTGAGAGAGAGGGAATGTGGGTAATATTGGAGTTTAGGTGAAAATGACAACTTCCTTAATTTTCTCAAATTGTCTAAAGAGTCTTATATTTAAGAATGGAGGGAGTATTGTTTTAACCGTAATTATTGTCCAGGAAAATATTCATTATTTTGGTGCTAAATAATAAGGAATAAAATAGTGTTCTTTCAAAAAAAACTAATAAAATAGTTGTACGTGACAGAGACCACTCAGTTTCCACGTGGTGGTGGAATCGCCAATTATTTTATCCAAATATTGCTGTACACAAAATACTTATATAAAATTAGTTTATATATATCGAACCCCTTGCATGTTTGTATATTGTTCGTCTGTGAAATGTACATGTTTATTGAGAAATTTTATATTGGTGCAGAAGTAATTTGGGGGGGAGGGAACCACTCCAGGGGAGGGAACGCCCACCCCAACATTTTCAAAAATGACTAATTTTCTGTAGGAAAAAATTATTTTTTGTGATAATTCCTTATAAATATTGTATTTTGCCCTCCTAAAAATTTTCAAGAAGAAATTCGCCACCCACATGACAAATTCTTGGCTCCGCCACTGTACACAGGCAAAAAAAGTCATCTCACACGTGAGTAAAAATTGCTCATAAACTAATGAAAATAATACACATGAGGTGAAAAGTCGATTAATGTCAATTTTCTCTATCATAAGTTGATTTTTTTGACGTACAAATATTGTCGAAAGGGAGCCTTGGAGTAACGGTAACATAGAATTACTTTGTGCATCGGGCTGCCTTTTTTAGTGATAGGAAGAGGGATTACATGTGTTGAACCCGAGACCTAAAGTCCCAGGTTAGTAGTGCTGCCAACTGCCCCCACCTTCCTAAATGTAATTTCACTAAATCTCGAGGGACGTAATCAAAATTTTAGCTTTTAACAAACCTCAAGGGAGGTAACTAATAGAGATGATACGAGAAGAATTACAGAGAATCCAAACTATGTAAGACGTATCCACCTAAAAGGAAAAAAAATTCACTAATATTGTTTCTAAAAGGTCCCGGAATCGAATGTCCATTTTCCTAAAATGAATTTCATTTTGGGACCCGAGGAGAGCATCATTTTTTCTTTCACCTGTTTATAAATAAGAATCTGCTCTCTCTCTCTCTCTCTCTCTCTCTCTCTCTATATATATATATATCATTGTTTGATCCATCCTGCACACTATGTTATGGTTAAGAGGAAGCTAAACCTAGAAGTAAGGCACTATGTACCGGAAAATATAGAAACAAATGAAGCCTGAAAATAGCTATAACCAGGAAGCACAATACAGTGATACTACACGGCTAAAAGGCGCGGTTTTAGGGATCAGACAGATAGCAAAAACGCCGAGAGGTCACCTATCCTCAGGTGGCAGAGTAGGACTTTTAGAACACATATCCACCTTATGAAGCTCCTTCATCCTTGTAGCTGGGTTGCATAAACCTGATCAATCCCACAATAGAAACGAGAGTCCAATTATAAGACAAATTGCAAAACTTTCTTGTAACTTATATTCTTCTGTATCTTCTCTAACGGGATACTCATAATCAAATCGTCTCGCCTAAAAGCACCAAATGAGTCGGTTTATATTGCTATAAGAAATTAGTTTGGCCTCATTTACTTGTACAAGTGTTTGAATGAATTGTTCCAGACTTCCGGTACATGACCAGCAATGACTTGGGACCAATGATATCAGGTCAAAAGCAGCTTGCCTACTAATTTACCCGAAAAATTCAGCAAAATTGCAGACTTTTTACCATAAAATTGGCAGATAAGAGGTCAGGAAGTCAATAGATGCCGAATAGAAATTTCTATAGTTTCTTTGTTCATGCAAGATGTAGAACAAACCCAAACATCGGAAAAGAACATGTTTCGATCCTCATATATATGATGTAGAAGAATGCAATTATACCTGAACATTTTGGAATGTCCCAGACCGCAATAGATGTGGGCGTGCATCGAGGATCGCATATTGCCCTGTTATCTTCATGATGAACATTCATAGCAAGCATCCATGACCCAATTGTGACGTCCTCATTGTTAAACATTCTTGCGACAAGTATATGATGTGTTAAGTGACAGAAAAGAAAGAAGACACACATACATATTAGGAAAATATATCGGGACCTAAGGAAACATATGATATTACTGATATTTCAACTTTTCAAGGACTTCTTCTGAAGGTTTCCGCTGATGTATTTACAAGACAGGCCAGAGAAATTGGATTTAGAAGTACCAATTACATGACACATAATAGAGTAAAGATTTACGAAGTAAAATCGAGAGTCCAAGGATTTCAAGAAAAGGGAAACACTCCAACCGTAATTGTCCCAATTTAAAAAACACACAGATGAAGAAATTGCCAAATTTCATGCAATTACAGATGTAAAAGACTCAAAGACCCTTACATTTATCGTGAGCGGACTTGTTTCATAAGTCTAACTTGAAACTATCAAAAATAAGTAAAGGCAGATGTGAGAAGGATAAGCACAAGAATTATTGGGATCGTAGAGGGATAACTAAAATGGAATGACGAAAAGTGACATTTGGGACAACTGAAATGGGACGGAGGGAGAAGAAGGCGGGAGAGAAGAACTTCAACAAAACAATTCTACATTTTCCTGCTGTGGATCCCACTTTCTGTCGCAAAAGGCAACTGTAGACCTCACATAACATGGTAAAAAAAGTTAAAATTTTAACTCAAGTGTAGTTGTAATCTAATTAAACCTTAATTTAATCTGTCATGATATATCTCGCTATACAGCAAGGAAGATCAGTAAAGAGTCTTAGGAAGTGATACAACTGTAGGAAGCAAGCAAATCCATATGAAAACAGACCTGTTATTTTGAGCAATTGCCAACGATGCCACTACCTCTGCAGAAAGAACATAGATAGGACCGTAAGCATGCAAGAAGTATTCATTTCCAATGAGATGACCAGATTTCTCAAACCTGAAAATTGTCATGGTATAAGAACTTCAGGTAAAATTATAACACGATAACGCCAGTTCAATAACAATATAGATCACTCCGGGAACTCAAGAAAGCTATGTGTATACTTTAGGAAATAACGTACCACTTAAATTTTGGGTCAGTAATCACTGGACCTTTCTTCATGCAACCAATGTATGTGAGTGGATGGGTTCTCTCCTTAGCTAAGAGGATTGAAAGTCGATCTGAAGGGTACGGGAAATTAGTAACATATGCAGATATATTAGCTAGGTGGAGGTTAAAGTCGGTGATTACCAGGACGAAGATAAATATCATCATCAGCCTTGACATAATAATCTGCTTCGAATAATTCAAACGCAGCCTTAAAAAACGCTAACCTACAATACGGGAGAAAAATACCAATGTATAAGCAGCTTCAGTCTCAAAACTTAGAAAACAAAATCTAGATGCTAACCGTACGTTTTGTGTGGCAGATGTAAATATTCTTCCTCAATGTCAATGATCATAAAATCCTTATATTTCTCAATCTCGTTCTCAAGATTTGCCATCTTCTTTGCATCTTTTGACCGTCCTATGACGAACCTAAATGCCAAACCAGTAGCTTGTTCCAATCTGAAATGAATACATTTATACATTCTCAATATGCATGATTTGCAAAATAAATCAACAACCGGAGACCATTTAAATTGGAGAGCTAATTTATAATGCTAATAACTCAGTTATTGCTTTAAGTTCAACACCAACAATAAAATAACCCATTAAGTACTCAATAATTGGCGGTATGGGCGGGGATGGATAGGAGACGGACTCAACCTTTGGCAATAAATGCACAAAGCGTTTGTTCCCAAGATACACTTGAAGCAGATAGACCGGACACTGACCTCACCTTTAACAATGAAGGTACATAGTGGTTGCTTACAGAATACAACTGAAACAATAGTACCCCTATACAGTCACTTTTGCTACAGAATCATTGATACGGGACCATCTAGAAGGATACATAATCCTTTACAAAGGATCCATAGACCAATGACTAGATCAAGAACAAGACAAAGGAATCAAGAACTAGCCACTTTGGTCCGAGAGTTGAAGTCCAAAGAAGAAACCAATCTTCATTTAAAAGATGAAGTACAAGTTCAACTTCTAACTCTTGAAAGCATTGAAATCGGCCCAAACAAGCATTTTGGCTAAAAAGGGTATTTTAGTCTTTTCACATATTAAAGTCTATTCTAGCCTATTCTAGACTATTCTAGACTTTAATTATAGTAAGTATTATTATTTTTCTAGTTCTAGCCGAGTTATAGCAAGTTTGCTAAATAAAGGACATGTTGTCCATAAGTTAGTTAGTTTGTTATTAAGAGTCCTAATGCAACTAGGACTCTTCATTATTTTGGTATTTATTTATATTGTGCCACCAAGATAATAGGCACATGTCCCCTATTATCTTGTTTAGGTAGTTACTTGATAGCAAGTTGTTATTCAAGAGTCCTAATTCTTCAAGGACTCTTATTTCCCTTTTCCTAGTTTAAGTTAGTTTGGTTCTCTTATAGCCGAATTCCTCTATTTAATAGAGCTTTGGGCAGCCATGTAACTTAGACTTGATATATTGATATTTTGATTAAGGTTAATCCTTTGATACTTGTTTATGACTTCCGGTTGAAGTTCATATTTCTTTAAGTTACTGTATCAACTAGTTGGTTTATCTAGTTGTGGTGTTTCAACCTCCATTGATACTTAGCCTTTCCGGGACTGTGTTAAGTGTATTCCCCCATAAACTATTCGAGATAGAGAAAGATCTGCTAATTAAGCCAAGTCTTGATATAACCCATCAAGATTTCGCATCAATCATGCCCTTAAATCAAAGCCAAAAGGCATTGTAGAACAGACTAAAGAACCATTTTTTATTTATTTGCACATTACCATGCTTCTTTCATTCGGCATTCAAAACAATCATTACTTTAAGTTCATTGAACCATTAATAAATTGGTGAAATACAAATCAAATTATTTTCAGCAATTAAAGATTTTAGGCATTTTGGCTTTCAGAGTCATCACTAACATTTTCGAGAAATATTCAAGTTCTGACATACTGATCATGGGGAAGTCTCGTATACTTGGTGGTACGACCTTTTTATTCAACTTCTTACATGATCCAAGAATTCGAGAATGATTAAATATGTACCTAAGAAGACTCTCAGGATCAGAAGGAAACCAAGTACTCCTCAGGGCCTCCCGGCGATCAACAGAGGAAAAACCAGTCTGAACTCCGACGAACCCAAGAAACTTGGGCCGATCAGTCACAGTCCCAGTGCCAGCACCACCATCTCTACCACCAACAAGTCTCCGAGAACTGGGCAAAGAGTAGAAAGCTCGGAATGTATCCACTGTGCTGCCGCAGCGGAAGACCGGAATGGGTCTCGTCCGGAAGAAGACGACGAGAAAGAAAATTATTCCGGCAATGCCGATTAAGAAGAAGAGTAAAGAAGTTACAATTACAAGAAGTGAAGACGAGCGATTTTGAGAAATGGGTTGTAGGAATTTCTTGGCTGATTTGGTGTAGAGGTGGTCGTGACGATGGTGGTGGTGGTGGTGGTCGGTGGAGGAGAGTGGGAGGTGAGAATGTGTACGGGGCATGATTTTATTAGATCTCCGGTGGAAAGGAACGGTGGCTCTGATTCATATTTCCGCTGTGAACTGCCGGAAGTGGCGGAGCTTTGAAAAGGGGGGAAGTGGTAGTCAGTCAACTTTAGTAGGAGTGCCAAAAAAAGGGAGTGTGAGGGGGTGAAAATTGTCATATCCATATTCTTGTATCCAACCAATTAAAATTCGCAATGCAAATATTTTTTTCAATTATATATATACATCGTAAATTGGTTGAATACAAGAATGAAAACATATACGAGGACAAATAATTTGTTTTGCCAGTGTGGGGCGGTACGACTATTATGCATAACAATGGAAATTTAATACTCCCTTCATTCCTAAATATAATACTTTCATTACATGTCGCAAAAAGTAAGGAAGAAAAAACTAAGATGTTTTTTTCAATTAAAATATCGATATTAATTAACTTGTATACCACTAATTCTATTTAAAAGAATAATATTGATATTTTGATTACAAATACATCTTAATTTTCGCAACATGTAATAAAAATCTTATATTTAGGAATGGAGGTAGCATATGCTAACATTAGTTGTTTTGGGCGTTCATTAGATAAAACATACTCACTCCAATTCAAAATATAATTTTTTTTATTAGTTATGATTTGTTGCAAAATAAAGTATTTTTACAAGAATTATGCATTTATTGATTAATTTACCGCTACATCACCTTATCTATATTCATTTTGGTCAAAACGTGTAATTCTCATGCAATTCTCTATTAATTTTTATTATTACTTGGAGTATTGACTAGTGGTACTTTAGTCATTCTAATTAGTATTTTAATTTTTGTGAAAACTTTTACAAAAACTTTTATTTTAAATGGATTGGAGTATATTGTAGCATTAGAATATGTGTTCAAAATGAGAAAACACATGTTGCATAAAATTTAACACATATCTAAAAAATATTCCACGTGTTAAATTTAAGGCGTGCAACACTATAAATTGCGTTTGCGAGTGTCCCACATAAAAACGTCATACAACTAATGATCCTCCATTCTGTTTATGCTTTCAACAAATTTGTTTACAAAAATAATTAGACCAGAATTGGATAAAAATTTTAATTATGAATTTTAATCTTGAATTTCGTAAAAACTTAGTTATTCGCAAGGGTGGAATTGCCATTTTGAACTTCCCATCAGCTATCATCAACCAACCTCAAAACCAAAAACTAGAAGAAACTTAATTATGAAAAAAAATAACATCAAGGGGAGAAAAGGAAAAACAAAAATACAATTTGAGATGACTTATTATTATTTTCTTCCCATTTTCTCTTTCTTTATTAATCTGCTTATGCTTGAAAAGAGAAAATCAGACAAAATTACGGGTCTAAACGGATTGAATCTGGCTTGAGTTTGGTCTGACTTAAAACTGAAACTCAGACTCAAACATTTTCCCCAGGAGGATCAATAATGGTTCACCACTTTCTCTCCATCGTGACTCGAACTACCGAATTACCGATTGGAAGTGAAGCGTCTTACCGCATGAGCTGGGCTTCAGTGTCATCTGCTTATGCTTGGAAAGGGAAAAGCAGAAACAAAATTATATACATTCAAAGCAAGAAACGAATCAAATCAAGACCAGAGTGCAAGCAAGGACATTAATCCAGCCCCCATGAAGAGTGCAATATAAGACACAACTTGAAGCTTAACATTGCAGCTCATTCTCTTGCTCAAGAAATCTGCAGCAACTAGATCAACTAGAGCCATGTACACGAGAATCCCAGCCGATATAGAATCCAAGACGCCTTCAATGATCAATGCTCTGGGACTGTTCGGATTGTAAATTGATGAAATGGAAGTCCCTACGGCGATCCCTAATGGGGTTGTTATCGCGAAAAAGCACGCCATTAGCGTGGAGTGGAGATTCCTAAATTGCGCCTGTGAGATGCATCCTCCGAGAGCAAATCCTTCGAAGAACTGATGGAATGATAACGCCCCGATTAAGGGTCTTATCGTGCAAGGACTCTGTGATACTCCAAGCGAAAGTCCTATGATTACCGAGTGAGATACTATACCCAGTTCCAAAACCTGCCAGGCACAATGAAGAAAGAAAACATTGCAAGAGATGTTAAACATGGATCACATGATATTTAGACAATCTGCAGCAGTAAAAATACATATCATTTCCTTCTAAGCGACGCCAAAAAATATGGTAGAAAATCTAAAGGATATGAGCATTTTAATTGTTCGTTTTCAATCCAATAGTAACTTGGCCAATCAGGCCGAGCACTAAAGATCTCCCTTAAAACTGTGATGTAACAAGGTCAAAACATGAAAAATAAAATTCCCCGTGAAGAATAATTGCACTATTAATGATAGTCAACAAGAACAACGAAATATGCTGCCAAGAGCACAAAAAACGGATACAGCAACGATATGACAGAAGCAATCGGGCATTACCTGTGAAACGACAACATGGCTCTTTCCACCTTCTTCATCTTCCACAGCAGAAATGTGGGGATGCGAATGCTCCCTGAAATTCCCGGGACATGCTCCTTGCTCTTGAGAGTGGCTGTGCCTATGATGTGCTGCGTGGGCATGCATCCCTACAATATGCATTGCACCCCCTTCTTCTTCACCAAATAATTTCCCGTTCAAACCCTTTGGCTCAACCACTGGAACAATCCCTGATTCAGATGCAAATTCCACTGAATCAACACGAACTATTGGACTTTGTTTCTCTTGTTTACCCTCATAGTACTGAGTTCCAATAAACTCGGCTAGCAGTGTACCCAATGCAGCCATCATTGCAATGAATCCAGAAAATGGGAATTTTGACCAGGGAACGGCAGGCAGGCACGGGTCGGTTAAAGATGACGTAGCATCCGGTAACATGTGGACAAAGCCAGTAGCAAGAATCACACCCCCCGCAAAGGCCTTGGCTGCAAAGAAAAAGTTGGTATCTGTCCCGAGGAATTTGCGCTTCTTGCCAACCAATGGGATGGCAACACCACAGATCCCAGCAACTAATATTGAAGCAATCGCTACCATTTTAAGGATAAATGCAACTGGCTCATCTCGGCAAGCCTCCAGATCGGCTTCACCACTTCGACAGCTCGTGTTTGACATGGTTTCAGAGAGTTTTTGCGCAAAGGAGCCTATTTTAGAATCAAACAAGCAAGAAATTCCAAATTGTTAGAGCTTGTTAGACCACCACCAACACGGCAACCGTTTAACGAACCGCTGATTGAAAGACCTATTTCTAGTACTCCCTCAGTTTTTTAATTGTGGTCTTTCCAGGTAGTTTAACATTTATTGAGGAAGGGGAGACAACAAACATTTTTAATATTATACTCTTAGCTAATTTAGTTTATTCCTAACACCAACCCGTCCCCTTACTGCAATGTTAGAAAAACAACGTTAAAAGTTGGTAAATGACGTATATTTTGGGAAGAGAAGATGCTAAAAAGACATCTATTAAAAAACGGTGGGAGTATTTAGCAAACAACAAGATACCAAATATAGTCTTAAGTAATCCGGAACCGTCACTTGAATTAATGAAATAGACTGATATTCTATCAATGAGAAAAACCATGCAATGAACAAAAAAGTAACAGTTGTAAACAGCAAAATTCTACTTCATGTCTTCTCCCTTTTACTACAATCCACAATACAAATGAACACTGGAGGATGAGGAACCAGAGATTTCATGCACGAACAACAACAACCAGGCATTAATCCCAAAAAATTGGGGTCGGCTGCATGAACCAAAGAAAATATTACGTAAGGTCATACACATGAATGAATGCATTCTCTCAATTTCTTTCGATCCAAAACAGAACTCTCATCTAAATATAGAAAATTCATATCCCCTGTAACACCTCCGTCCAAGTCTTACTCGGTCCCCTCTGCCTCTTACGACCTCAATATTGCTAAAGAACAAACATCTCAGATCAAAATTAACTTCTACATATAAGTCAATATCATAATTCTAATTAGATTAGGGAATTGAAGTTTCAAATTTTGATTTTGTTAACTACAACATTAGCAGAGTAAAAAAGAAAATATTAATCTTTATAAAGAAATATAAATTTCTTCCACAAGATTCTCAATGACATCAAGTCAACAAACTCAAATCTAACTTCTTTCACCATCTTAAATGGAACTACTGTATTTAGAACACTGCTACAACAACAACAACTAAACCTTAATTCCAAAATATTGGGGTCGGCTACATGAATAAAAGAAAAAATTACGTAAGATCATGCATTCTCTCAATTTCTTTCTATCCAAAACATAACTCTCATCCAAATCTAGCAAATCCATATCCCTTTTATCAGTTCCGTCCAATCTTCCTCAGCCTTCTTCTGCCTATTACGACGTCAATATTACATAATCCTTCACTACTGTATTTAGAACACTACACAAGAAAACTCATAATTAAGCAAGATTCAAATTCATTGCCCTTTTAGAGAATTTCTCTGGGGAAAAAAAAGCAAGAAATTTCAATATTACCTGAAAACCCCCGAGCTTTATCAGTAATTCCCACGAAGTTAAACAATGGCAATATATCCTGAAACACAAACAAAAAAAAACCCAGAAAAATTATGATCCATTTGACGAAAATAAGGAAAACCCAGAACGCAAAACAAAGAAAAATTAAGAAAAGAAACATGGGTTAACCTCGAAAGACATCGAAAATAATCTTCGGGAAACTGAATTGAATTTCCTTTAAAAAAAAATCCTCAAGAAAGCGCAACAACTCTCGATGGGTATTTACAAATAAATAAATCCCAATACACTATTTAGTACTACTTAAAGAGAAGTTTCGGATGACCTCTTCGAGTTCCCAAGAAACCAAGAAATAAATATACAAAAAGTATTACTTATGATTGTTTTCTTGTTTTTGGACTGTTATTTTTGTTTCCAGACATGAAATTTTGTTCATGTATGTTTGGTAAGAAGAGGAGAAATGAGAATGATAAAAGATGTCGACATATTTGGTAAGAGATCTAGAGAAAAAGCGGGCTTGTGGGAAGAAACGTGACAGTGATAGGGCAGCTGGGGTAGGGGAACGAGGGAGATAGTGTCGACATTCCTACGAAATTCCCAAAAATTCCAAATCGAGTTGTTGGATCTCGTACCCTTTTCTATTTTATTTTGAGCTAGCTCCAATGCAGAACGGTAACTTTCCTAGTTTATTGAATTAAATTTTTTATCGTTAATATTGATTTAAAACGAACACATTTCTAAGTTTTTAAATACTTGTTATGTTTTTACCCCACGGAACAGATGTTTTGAGCCTCGTAACACATGTCATAAGCCTAATAATACATGTTTTAAGACGTTACGTATGCATTAAAAAAAGTTATTCCAAAATGGTTCCGGACTGGTTTATTTTCTTGCATATCTTCTTTTATTCTGTTTCATAATATAATTTATATTTATAATATTTTTATCTCAATTATATATTGTACACTAACATTTTTTACATTTTTCAGAAAAATAAATTACTTTTTTATTTGCATCTCAATTTTTTTAAGTCCTTAGCAACATGAATAAATTTTGGATTGTTTATTTTGTTAAATTAGTGAAATCGGCTTGAATTGCGATCTCTTATTGGCACCGTTTGGCACATGTAGTCAAATTCAACGGTAAAACGCTATATATGTTTATAAACAATTTTTTTCTTTTAATTTTTGTCAGAAAACTTGTATTTAAACCCTCATTATATACAAACAATTTTCCTTTTTTTTTTTTGAACGCCCGAGGGCGGAACTCTGAAGGGTAGAGCAGCGAGAGTACCCTAGAAAGGGAGATTGTAGCGCACTCCATGCCTGGGAAGGGTATTGCCTCACCAGAGGAGGAATTGCCTAGCCTCACCAGAGACGGAGGACTTGCCCTAAGAAGGGAGAATATTATTGCCCTAAGAAGGGAGATATAGGAATCGAACTTGGGACCTAAGTCCCAAGTGAAGAAAGCCTTACCCACTTGCCATCTGATTCCTATATATACAAACAATTTTCAAGTAGCGGTTTTTGTCAATTAGTGAAAACACAATGATTTCCAGCCATTTTTATGGTCAATTGGCATTTTTACCCTTAAATCCGACGACATGTGCCAAACACGTGTCAATAAGTGAACATAATTCACGTCGGTTTCACTAATTGGACAAAATTAACGGCCCAAAACTTATTCATGTTGCTAAGGGCTTAACAAAAGTTTTTTGACACAAACAGAAAAGTGAAAATTATTGGTATATATAAGAAAATTAACCAATTAACTACTCTTTTATAAATAGAAATGCAATCCATCTCTTATTCGGAACACCTTTTTTTTCCCACACATGCGCAACAATTTTTTTCCCTTGAGAACAGGTGTTCTTAAGCTAAGAACACCTGTTCGCGAATATGTGTTCATTTTTCAAATCAATCTCAGCCGTCAAAATTTTACTTCAACAGCTGAGATTGTGTCCCGCATGTACGGAATAAAAGTTGTTCCGCATAGGAGACGTGGTGATAGAAATGGGTCTCTCTAATTTGAAACAATAGCAAAATGAAAGTATGCGGGACGGAGGTGGTATAAGGTTGAATTCAGCCATTACATAAGTTCAAAAAACATGCTATTACCATATTTAAGTTGTAGTAAGAAAACAAAGGCTTAATTGCACTTTATTTCTATTCATCAAAAAAAAAAAAATTGCACTTTATTTCAATTAATACCCTAAGGACCCATCCCGATAAACTTTTGTTAAAAATGATAATAAAATTACTTTTTTTTTTGTCTCTGTGCATATTCTGACATATCACTATTATCAAATTAAAGTATTTTTTAAATTTAATTCATCCAATAAATAAATAAATTAACTCATTCATTTTTTAAATTCTAAATATTAAATTTTCTAAGGAACGAAAATAAAAATAAAAAGTTCTATCAAATTGTTTCTTCTGTTTTTTTTAGTCCCTTTCACTTTATACTTCTTTAGAAACTCTAAGCACTACCATTCTACATGATGTCATACTGAATTGAGTAACATGCAAAATTGTCCCAAATTATGTTTGTAGTTGCAAATTAGTCACATTCTATTTTCAAAATTTTAGTCTAATGTCAATCTCGTTTCGAAGCGTTTTGGTATCATGTGACAAAATATGACCTGGATACTGTGCATGAAGCATTAAAAGAAAATAGATATGAGACTAAAATCATTGAAAAATAAAATAATGACTCAATTACAACTATAAACATGGTTGAGTGACTGTTTTTTCATATTACTCTTACAGTATATTCTTCGCTCGTTTTATAATCATAATCTCTCTATATCTTCCTCTTACACTATGAGAATTGTGTGCACTCATATGAGTTAATTCATTTACTGAATGAACTAAATTGAAAAATATCTCAATTTGATAATAGTGAAATAAAAAATATGTCCAAGGCAACAAAGTCATTTGACTGCCATTTTTAACAAATTTTTAACGAAATTGAATTCTGGTTTTTTTTGTTTTCAGGCCGATTGCACTTTACTCCATTTAAGTTATGGGGAGTAACAATATGCCCCATTAAATGTCGACATTTTGTCAAAAGCCTTTTTGTTCATCAACTAGCAAAATTGGGGACCATGTTAGGGTAGCCTTGGAGATGCATCCATGCACGAAGTTGATTGTCACATTATTTAGATCGCCTAGGCAAACAATAGTTGACACTAACAAAATAATATATTTTATTATAAATGAGTGGCGGAGCCAGAATTCCGACATTGGTGTCCAACTAAAATTTTGTCACTAGTGAACCGTTAAAAAAAAATGATAAACAATTACTCGCAAACTTCAATTGATTTTTCTTTTTTCCCTAGCAAGTTTTACATTTTTCTAAATGTCAACTTTGATCAAACAAGGCTAATGCAGTTGGTGCAATACTTCTGACTCGAAACAATAGGTCTCAAATTCGAGATATTCGACCCTATAAAATGTTTTTTAAGGTCGTCCTCCCATTTATCAAGTTGTTTTAAGGCTTGTGTACAAAAATTATATTTTGATAAATAAATTTAAGGTTATAACAATATACGTATTTTAAAAAATTGGTAGAAAGTAAGAAAATAATAACAAAATCATATTAAAGAAAAAAATGAAAAGTTTTAGTCCAATTAGTAAAACTACTATCGAGTGCCTACTTCAAGCTAGCGTGAGAAAGTGAAAAGAAATTATAATGGCAAATTCCTAGTGTATTTTCAGGAAAACAAAAATATTGCTCCTTCCATCCCAAATTGATTGTCCACATTTGATTTTCATCAAAATTAAGAAGAGTAGTATGACTAATAGTGAGTGACCGTGATATCCTCATTAATTAATACTAATGGTAGGATCATAAGTTAGTAAAGGTTACTCCCTTATAAGAGGTTAGTTATGAGAGTTTAGGGATAAAATATATACATTTGAAAAATGGGACATTTATTTTTTAACAAATTAAAATAGAAACGTGACATTTAATTTAGGACGGAGTGATTACTGAATTAAATATGCATTTCTTATCATAAGAAATTGTAAGTAATATGAATTGATTATCTCTCTATACTCTGGGGAAACCTGCTAATGATCCCTAGTTTTTCTAGGGTTTCTAGGCCGCCGTCGTGCGTGCTTTGTAGCCAGATGATGATATCTATCATCTATCTCGCTCTCTATCTACGGATATTGCCATTAATCAATAAGATTCTTGGTTTCAACATAGTTTCTATAAGATCAATCTCGAACAATGCCGCGACTACAAGGCCAAGCTGCCTTGTCGGTGTCGCCGGAAGAGTTGGTTTGGCTTTGGTTGATGGGATGTCAATTTTAGTATATGTTTCTGGAATATATGGGAATTGGAATTTGCGGGATTTGGATTGGTCGGGTAGGGCTCCTGGGATTTATGGGAGCCTGAGTCTTGGTGGAATTAAGCAATGGCTTTTGGCGGCATCCGAACCTGACCGAAACATTGGTTCTGGTCGTGGATTGTTGGCAAGGGAGGGGATGGTGATTATGGGGCTTGCTTGGATAGAACATTCTAAGGACAATCTATATGTATGGAGGGAGATAATGATAAATAAAATATAGAGGAGATCAGAAATTTCGCCGACGACGAGGAAGACAGTCGTCGCTTGGTGGATTCAGACAGGGCGCGGCCAATGAGGCTCTTGTCAGAACCGGGTCGGACTGTCGACCCACAACCGGACCAAAACAGATATGGACAAAGCAGTCTTTTGGGCTTGAATTTTGGGCCAAAGTTTTGGGCCAGGGATCTTGTCTGGTTATATATTGTAACTGGGCCGATTGGTGCTAGGACGACGTATGTTGAGCCTTTGTTTGCTGCATCTCTAACTGGGCTGTGTAGATCTGGCCCATTTTTTGTTAGCACTGTTTTTGGCTTAGTATATTTTGGGTTGTTTAATTATATTATGCAGCCTAAAAATATTAAAATTTCACACTCTACCAATAGGAAGTGCATGCCTACTCATGACGACGCGGTTTCTCCTGATAATTTATCCAAAAATAAGAAACTGGGGGTTCCTGCCCTTAATCAGGGAAAGGTGGAGGTCGTCGGTCGGTCCCCACCGAGTTCCATGAGTTGCTTGATAGGGAATTGTTCGGGCCTTCACAACTCCTGGACAATTCAATACTTTGTGCGCCTCTCAATGGCTCACAATTTTAGTAGTTTTTTTCTTTTCATAATAAAGTTGTTTGTAGACTTCATGATTAATATCATGGTAGTGTTAGGTTGTTTTTCAAACTTTAAATTAGGATTTATTTCAAGTTTTTATGTAAGCAATCAATGCGGGCGAACGTCTCAAATTTGGAGAACCATCCCTCAAGACAGAGATTGGTTGCAACATGGTTTCGAATGGAGGATCGTGAGCTGACGTTCTGTTCGTATCTGGCGTGGTCGCTGGCCAACTACTCTACGCGATTTTCGGCTGATCTCCCCTCCTAATTTTACGTGTTTTGAAAGTTTGCAGACAAGAACTCTAGAAGTTGCGGAAGGCCTCTTGTTTATTCGTAATCTCAATTTTGCTATTGCTTTTTTGGTGGTAGTGTTTGGTTTTACGGTCATAGAATTTTATACTATAGGACACTTATTCTCTAGATTTTTCTATGACCGCGAGTCTTGTAATGTTCTAGCTCATTGGTTAGCTGGAATCTTTCTAAGGCTTGATGCCTCATTTCAAAGGGTAGGGGATCCATTGGAATTCCACCTCCCTCACGTAGTTCCTAATATCTATTAATGATATTATCTTCTTTTTTAAAAAAAAAGGAATTGTAAGTATTTGAGCAATATTTTATATTTTCAAATTACACATTGTAATTTGATAGAAAAAAATAAATACAATATTGTCAAATTTAAAAAAAAACAGGGAATCAAAACAATTTTCATTTATTAAGAATTTATGTAAAAGTGCATATGAAAATACATAGTAGTGTTTTACTTTTCATAAAACCTTGGGGCCATGGCCCCTCTTGCCTCAGGTTACGCCATTGTTATAAATACTAACAAAATGATAATGCATTTAGTTAGAAACATTAACCCGAATGAATTGGGTCTAAACAAAGTAAAAGATTATTTTATGAAAACCCTAAACAAATTAGACCTAAAATATGTTTTAAATGTGATTATATTCTCTAATACAGCACGTTTGGTACGATGAAATGGAATAAAATGAAATGGTGATTCCAACTTTTCTTTATATTACATTGTTTTGTTTGACAAGTTTATGTTGGAAAGAACATTCCACGGAAATGACGATTCAGAAAGATCCTTCCACACCAAAACATATGGAATGACATTTCTAGATGAAGATGAAATCATCAATAAATAACAACTAACATTTGTACCCTTATTTTAATTAATTATTACGTTTATTATACATAGCGACGTATTAATATATAGTCATAAATATTCTATTTCT
Source organism: Vinca minor (assembly GCA_026122235.1). NCBI lineage: Eukaryota > Viridiplantae > Streptophyta > Magnoliopsida > Gentianales > Apocynaceae > Vinca > Vinca minor. Next base: position 6,710,943 of record JAOCZM010000142.1, read on the forward strand.
CCTATTACAATTTTATAGATGATAATTTTATAAATATTTATTTATTGGTATTAGTTTTTAATTCATAAGTGGAATTATTTTTATGACTATTTTGACATTTTAATAAAAATTATGTTTCAACAATATATATATATATATATATATATATATATATATATATATATATATATATATATATATATGTGTGTGTGTGTGTGTGTGTGTCAATCCTATTCAAATAAGATTTTGTAAGGTGTTTAATTAGGCTTTATCAATAGTATTTGCTACAAGGATATTTAAGTCATATTTTGTTTAATTTCATTTAATTTTGACATTAAAATATAGTTTTATCAAACACAAAAAATAAAATCAATATTCTATTATGACTTTACCTTCCAGACACCGAAATGAAAAGATGATTTCGAACTCATTCCAGGTAGAAACGGATTCTACCTGCAAAGGGATTTCATTCATTTCCATTACAACGTATCAAACGTGTTCTAAGTGCAAATATTGTTATAATTAAGAATGTCAAACAATATAACATAGATTACCACAAGTTCAAGAAGCTACTGCAGGCTTTTTCCTTTTTTCGATTTTTTTTTTTTTGAGGGCCTACTGGGTTAGATATACGAAATTTATTTGAGAATGCCAGGTGGTCCAAGACTCCGAGGGCCCAAGATGCCCTTGAACTTTACTTTGGGCCTCAAGGAGCCAGAGCCCATATATAACTCCAGAGTCCTATTATCATGAAACCCCATTAAACTAGTCTTATTTTGCCTTGGATTGCCCACTAAACTTTTGATGCGCGGAATGAGGTAATTCTAGACGTGCATAACTCTCCTCGTCCGTTGAATTAAAAATTTGACAGTTAAAATTAATTTAAAATGAACACACTCAGAACACCTGTTCTATTTTTTTAACCGTCTGGAACACGTGTTCTGATGTTCTGAGAATCTGAACACCTGTCCTGAACATAAGAAGAACAACTATTTTGAAGCGTTCCGTATGTACTAAACAAAATCTATTCCGCATAAAATCCGGACGGGAAGGATGATGGGTTAATAATAACATAGAATTGGGCGTGATGTTTGAGATTTAAGGCTCCACATAGAGATTTTTGTCTGAATTATTGTACCCAAAAAATAAAATTACGAAAGTGCCCAATTTTCTTTATTCTTTCTTACTAACTGTTAACTAGGGGTGTCAATGGATTCATGACGGTTAATAATTAGGAACCCGAACCCGTCTCACATAATTCGAAAAAATGTGAAAGCGAGCTTAGGTAAGTTGAGGTTGAACTCAATATTCAAGCTCGAATTTTATGTGAGCCGTGGGGTGAGCTAAAATTCACTCATCCCGGATAAAACTCGCACACGAACAAAAATAACATAATTATAAATATTATATATAATGCTAAACTTTTAATTAAAAAAAAGACATATAAAAACTGACGGCAAAACATATCATTTCTTTTCTTTTATTAGTTTATATTGCTCTAATAATTAAGTATCATTATATTATATATATTCGTATTCTTTCTTCATCTCAGCTTAAAGATCTTCCGCAACTTTAGACGCAAAAAAAAAAACATTTTTCGGCCTAATATAGCCGCCGTTGCCATAATTACAATTGACATTTTCCTCCTCCTCATTTTTCCTAATAATAAGAACTATTTTTTTTTTAAACCACTAAGACCGCTAGTTATTTGATGGAACCCCAATTTGGGTACTTAATTGAAATTGAAACAATTAAGACACTACTCACCTAATTGAAACCCCACCTCCCACCCATAAACTTTGGGAATTGCTTTAGTATGGCATTTGTTTAGTAAAATGGTCATGACATGACATGCAAAAAAGTGAGAGTAACATTTTTTGCCAGAACGTGGCACTCTCCCAGACGCGCCTTGCCACGTCAGTCCAGAATGGAAGTCCGAGGACGGAACCTCCAGTAGAAGGATAAGACTTGGCTTCAATAATCAATACTACAACTTTTGGTCACTTATCAATTATCATATTAGTAAGACTTGGTTGTGGCTTCATTATTATTATTTTTTTTTTAATGAATGTTGTTTAATATTATGTTCAATCTTTAATATAAGTCGTTTAATACATATAGCGAAAATTAAGGAAACAAATAAATAAAGTATCTTGTTAGATAAAATATCAATATTACTATATTAAATAAGACTTAGATTAATATTAATATTTTGATTAAAAAACACTTTATTTTTTATTTAATTAATTTCCGCAACATTGCAAAACGATTGATAGTAAGAATGAATGTAGTATGTTCTTTCCAAAAAGGAAAAATAAGAATCTCTTATACATTGGACAAGAAATTATAAATATGATTTTTTTTTTTTTGCTAAGTCAATATGATTTGAACATTATAAAAAACATCTAAATATTTCTAATATAGTTCCATTTATAATTTTTTTTTTAAAGATATGGGTGAAAATCGCATGTACCGGTGTATGTACACATTTCTATATTTAATCACTCAAAATTCGTCATGTGAATATTTTTTCTAATTATATATACAAATGATGAATTATATAATGACAGTTAATACACTATTTAGAAATACTTGTACATAGAATTGTAAATGGACTTGATATTTATAATTTCGTATGCAGTTCCTATAAAATAACTGGATACTCTTTATCCAACTGTTAAGTTACAAAAACAAAACTTCAAGCCTATATAATAGTATCAAAGCGGGCATCTATCTCACGTAGGGTGAACCACAACTAGGGTACCAAATAATAATATTGCATAAATTAAATCTTTTAATACAGAAATGTGTACATACACCGGTACAGGCGATTTTCACCCATATCTTTTTTTTAAAAAAAAAATTATAAATGGAACTATATTAGAAATATTTAGATGTTTTTTATAGTGTTCAAATCATATTGACTTAGCAAAAAAAAAAATCATATTTATAATTTCTTGTCCAATGGATAAGAGATTCTTATTTTTCCTTTTTGGAAAGAACATACTACGTTCATTCTTACTATCAATCGTTTTGCAATGTTTCGGAAATTAATTAAATAAAAAATAAAGTGTTTTTTAATCAAAATATTAATATTAATCTCTTAAATATAATTAGTGTTATATAAGTCTTATTTAATATAGTAATATTGATATTTTATCTAACAAGATACTTTATTTATTTGTTTCCTTAATTTTCGCTATATGTATTAAACGACTTATATTAAAGATTGAATATAATATTAAACAACATTCATCAAAAAAAAAAAAATAATGAAGCCACAACCAAGTCTTACTAATATGATAATTGATAAGTGGCCAAAAGTTGTAGTATTGATTATTGAAGCCAAGTCTTATCCTTCTACTGAAGGTTGAGGACGGGAGTCCCACTTTCGTCCTCCCCCCAGAAAGGAAGTGGTTCCGTTCTGGACTGACGTGGCAAGGCGTGTCTGGGAGAGTGCCCCAAAAATGTTACTCCCACTTTTTTGCATGTCATGTCATGACCATTTTACTAAACAAATGCCATACTAAGGCAATTCCCATAAACTTTAGGCACTTTTTTTTTTTTTTTGGATTTAACTCAAAATGAAGGTGAAACATCCTGAACAAATGCAAAAGCAGATCCAGAGGCTGCCGTCCTTCTAAATTTTAGATATTTTTTTCCTTTGAATTTTTCTTTCTTTAAAAAGAAATCCTTTAAAATATTAAATTTAGTTTTTTCCAAAAATTATTTAAAGTTCTGTAAATAATCATTTAATACATATTTTTATACAACTTGATCCTAATACAAAATTCCTGAATAATCACTGTACAAATTTTAAAGAGGCGACCGCCCACTGCATTTGTTTTATCCTTATTTATGTACATGTATGACGTATGACGTATGTCCACAATACCCATTCTTAACTTGAAATATTCATTTTGATATGATCACAACGAAATGTAAATTATTAATGTGTGTTGTTAGATACTTAGATCCACAAGCCATTTTATAGTTATACCATACCATGCACAACCGTGGAAACTAGGAGCATTCCGATTGTGTTTTAGTTAAGTTGCGGAGGGTAGTAATTTCTCTGTATGATGCAGGTCATTTTGTGGCTGCCGAACCAATCGATCCGACGATGCAATGTAAAATAGCCATTTGTAAGTTGAACATTTATTTGTTGTCGAATAAAAATTTAACGGTCCAATTTTCTTTGAAGCGAACAAATGTTATGATTTTTTAATATTTATTACTTAAATCATGTGTTGCACACTCTAAAATATTTGTTAATCAAAATAAATATATTATATAAAATGTAACACCTGTAAAAAAAATGTCATCGCGGCTATATTGGTTTGTAGTAATAGTTTGCTGACAATAAGTCAGAGCTCAGAATCAGAGACTCCATTTCCTGTTTCTTTATGTATTATCTGCCTTCCAAACTAACCTTTCTGTATCTTCTGATCCAAATACAGATAAATACAGCTACTTTTATTATCCATTACTTCACTCAGGTTATTAGTTCAGTTTCTATCAGAAATACAAGATTAAAAAAAAAAAAAAAACTCCCAAAATATGATATATATACTATCGGTCTCAATTGTTTTGGGTTTTGTGCTAACTTTTTAAAGAAGACTCAATATATCCGAAAAAATGATTTTATGTAAAGACAGCCAAAATGCATATCATTACAATTGTATAATAATTGTTGTTCTAAAAAGTATATTCGGCAGTTTTAAACATAATACTAAAAAGAGTAAATAGCTATTTTTACTTCAAAAGTAATTTTGTGTGCTAATTCTGCCACAAATAGTTTTTCGGTGCCTTTTCTGCCACAAAAGTAGTTTTGTGTGCTATTTCTGCCATAAATTATTTTTCAGTGTTTTCTACCACAAAAGAAATTGTGTGTGAGTGCCATAATGCGACATATTCCAATTCATACTCGGCCCGACCCGATCATTAAATCGAATTGGATGGTTTGTCAAATTTAACTCTGAATTATAATGCGGTTGGGAAGAGACTAACAGGTTAATAGTTGGATCGGGTCAAATCTAAATTGGATAAGTCGAATTTATAGCACTTATAACACGCACAATTTCTTTTGTGGCAGAAAAACACCGAAAAACTATTTGTGATAGAAACAACACACAAAACTACTTTTGTGGCAGAAAATGCACCAAAAAAACTATTTGTGGTAGAATTAACACATGAAACTACTTTTGTGGCATAAATAGTTATTTGCTCTATTAAAAATATAAATATTGTCAAATTTTCTTTACTTGAAAATAGTGATGCTTCTAGCGTTATCTGAAGCAAAATCATCAATAAAATCTTCATATTTGATTTGAACCAAAAAGATATATATATATATATATATATATATTTCTTTTTTTCTTTTAAAATGAGGATTAATAGTGGTTCCTCACTTTCCATCCATTATGACTCAAACTCTTAACTTACTCGATTAGAATTTTCTTTTAAAATGAGGATTAATAGTGGTTCCTCACTTTCCATCCATTATGACTCGAACTCTTAACTTACTGATTAGAAGTGAAGCGTTTACCACTTGAATTGCGCTTCGTTGTATATATATATATATATATATATATATATATATATATATATATATATATATATATAACAAATCATTTGGGGCGCCTAATTTATTAGGGGATTGCCTTGGCATGGACCAGCTTTTCTATAATGGTCATGACATGGCACTCAAAGTTTGGGGAGAAACATTTGTGTCCAGGACGGAAGTGTCAGGACCCGTCCTGGCTGGCGTGGCTGGTTTCCAGACGCGCATTGCCACGTCAGCCAGGACGGACCTCCCAGACTTAAAAAAAAACTCTTCCCCTTCTCCCCCAAATCGGGATTCCCAAACTCTCAAAGCAAAAAAAAAAACCCCTCCCCAATACTTCTGACTGAGGCCTCCCCCTTGCCACCCCCACCTTCGACCACCGCGCCGGCTTCGCCGCCGCCGCTCTCTCTCTCTCATCTCTTCATCTAAAAGGTATAAAACTTAAATTATGATGTTATTGAATTTTTTTTGAGCAAATTAACCTATATGTTGTCAATTGAACTTTCAAATGTTGAGATTTTGGTTATTTGTTCCCTATTTGAAGTTGTCTAAATGTGAATTTTGATTTGATTTTGTGAATTTAGGACATTTACAAAATTAGGGCATTTATAAATTTAGGGCAATTATCAAATTGGGGTATTTTGTTAATTGATGATTTTTGTGAATTGAAGATTTTAGTGAATGGATGTTTTTTGTGAATTGATGATTATTGTGAATTGTTTATTTGTAACTTTTTACTTGGGGGAAATTTAAATTTGGCGATATAGCATGTGTAGTTTCTAATGAATTGTATGTTATTGTTTTTTTGTATAAAAGTCTGTTCCTGTACATCTTCTGCCCGGTCCTTATGATGCTAGTGTTTTAAACAAACACGCATCGCATAGAGCTCTTAGAATATGGGGCGGGGATTTAGAACTTAACAATAGTCTGAAAATCATTAGTTGCGACAGCCAATTTTTTTATGCCTACCAAAACGAGACCAATCAAAGAGTGCTTCAGATTATCGACCACCTATGTTTTGGGGGTTGTTGTCGGATAGGAAAAATTAAGATAGACCACGCTTTGGTCACCGCATTAATAGAGCGGTGGCGCCCAGAGACCAATTCCTTTCACCTCCGATGTGATGAGATTAGTATTACCATAGATGACGTATGATGCCTTCAAGGACTGCCCACCCGGGGGCACGTGGTGAGTTGGCCTGAGGACTTTAACATCAGCAAAACTCAGTGGATTGAGCGCGTGCACCAGAGCCTAAGATTCCAACCCCTCCCGAGTCTATTAGGGGTAATACCCTCGCACTCGTAGAGGTTTATGCCCACATCAGTGTGCCCCTACGTGATGATGCTACTGAAGTGGAGGTAGATCAGCGGACCCGGGCTTTGATTTTCCTGCTGTTGTCCACTCTCCTCTTCCCCAACAAATCCGGGTCGCGGGGGAACATGCGCTACCTGCTGCTAATCAGCGACGGAATCCTAGCCGAGGACAAGCATTCATGGGCTAGCAGTGTCCTTGCACATCTGTACCGCCAGATGTGCACCTCTGCACAGGCTGTTTCGAAGGACATTGCTGGATGTTGCCTATTAATTCAGGTTTGTTTACTAATTTATTAATTTTGTATTGCTAGTATGTATTTGTATTATTTGCTGACTATTGAATATTTTTTTTGTGGCAGTTGTGGGCGTGGGAACGAATATCGTGTCTCCGGCCCGCCAACCGCGGCCCCATTCTACATGCTATTCCCACTGACGGGCGAGCGTATGGGGCGCGGTGGAACAGGGGGCGGAGTTTTCGTGACGCACCGAAATCGCAGTTGGTCATTTTTCGGGATCAGCTAGATATGCTGACGGGCACCCAATGGGTTAGTAGATTTCGGCTACCTTGTTATTTTTTCTTGAAATTATATCATATATTGTATACTCAATCCCATTTTTTGTATGCAGTTTATGTGGAGGCCGTACCCTGATTGGGTACTTGCCAAGAGGGCGGCCCGGGACGAAGGCTTCCTGGCGACCTGTCGGGCACGCACGCCTCTCGTTTGCTTCGAGATGGTTGAGTACCACATGCCTGACAGGGTTGCCAGGAAATTTGGTTTCCAGCAGGGGATACCGATCCCGGCGGTGGCAGAGGGAACTAAAGCAGGTGTGGACCTACACACGTTCAAAGCGGGCCCGACAAGAAATTGGGAAGTCCACCACGGCCCCTACATATCTATGTGGGAAGATCGCAATGATGCACTGGAAAACACCGTTCCGTTCCCGGTAATGTTATTGGACCTATCCCTGAGTACATGGAGTGGTACAATCGCATTACCGTCCACCTTCTAACCAATCCCCATAATAGGGATCCCGGTCCACTCCGGAGGGGCATTCAACCCATCGCTACGTCCGAGGCTATTTTTGTAAGTTTCATTATTTCCGTTGCAAACATATTTAATTTTATTTATAGTGTACTAATATGCATATTTTCATCGCAGGAGAAATCGAACCGAGTCATGCTCGAACCAACAGCCAATACAAGACTCTCATCTCCTGGGCCGCCAAGACAATAAAGGATGCATTTGTTGCAGCTGGGAAGAGTGTTTCATGTCGATCCCGGGCAGCGCATATAGCAGAGGCTTCTGTTATTCAACCGGTTACATAGCCAAGGGAGCCTGTCCCGGGAAGATCTCAGATTGGGAGGCAAGGCATTAGGAGGAACCGGTAGGCCACCCAAGAGAAGTTGGTAGCGAGGCGGCTTCGGCAACGTGGCGGGGCACCGTACCCGGTAAAACCCGAAGAAGATCCTACTCAGTCTCCTGCACAGAGTCAGTTTCCCAGTCCAGCCGAGGTACCCACCCGGTTTGAATACCAATATCCGAGCATGGGTACTTATTCCCCGGGTATTCAGACCGGGGGACATCTGGGTGCAGGGCCCTCGACATCGGTACAGCCGGGGTTTTTTTCGGGTGGGTCGCCCTTGTATAGCCTCCAACTCCCTCAGACGCAGCATCAGAGTCCGTTGTCGTTGCCTTTTTACCCCCGAGGAGCCGATATTTATCGACCCCGAAGGGGCGAAGTGATCGCAACTAATTTCGGTAGCGCGGTCCGAGTGAGAGATTGCCGCATTTACTATCTGCGGCAAGACCCAAGAATCCCCGACCGCTACACACCTTCGGGGCCGTAGATAGTCTTGTATGTTATTTTTTTTTACATTTATTAACTGTTGTTACCAACTATTTGACAATTTTTCGTTATAAAAGATTATTTCGATTATTCCGTTGTCCGTTTTATTTTGATACAAAATGTATTTAGGGTTATTTATTTGTTGCTTGTTTGAATACCAAAAAATGAAAAAAAAACTACGTCAACTGCAGCCAGCTAAAAAACGTAGAGGTTTTTGGCACAAATTTTTCAGCCAGTTGAGGACGAAAGTGGGACTTCCGTCCTGGTCCCGGAACGGAAGTCCCACTTCCGTCCTCAACTGGCCAAAAATTTGTGCCAAAAACCCTTACTTGGCCCCGTGACCTGAGGACGGAATTGCCACTTCCGTCCTCAAATTGCAGGCTTTTTGCAGTGGCTAGTCTTTTCTCACTTTTGCTTTTTTGACCATGCATTATTGAACGGAAATATCTGAACGGTTGTGGCACTTTCGTTCCCATTTCTGACCGATTTTCAGAGACTTGTCCAATTCAAATATTTAATTTATGAATTTTCCATTACACCTATAAATAACCCCTAGAAAACCCTCAAACCCATAAAAAACCCTATCCTCACCCCAATTCATTTTTCCCAAATTTCTTTCTACAAAAACACTATCTTCCTTAATATTATTTCAAAATGAATAGCGAAATGGATCCCGCCCTGGAAGAGTATTTCATACACCAATTTAGAATTGCGGTCGGAAATCAAACCGATGGAAAATGGTAGTTTTTTATTTCGTACTGTGTAAGTTTTTCTTGTATGAAATGTGTTTAGCTATCTAACTCATCATTATCGATTTGTAGCGTATTCCATCAAAGTACACAAGTTGGTTAGAGCAAACTGGCCTCGGGTTAGCGAGTTCTGTCTACCTGAAGGACGACTATGGGAATCAATGGGGCGTTTATGTAACCAAAATAGATGATACGTACTACCTAGACGGAGGATTGCAAAAAATTTTGCGTGACAACAATCTTCGTCACACAGATAAAGTTCATTTTATACCACCTCCAATGAATGTATTAGATATTTATATTAAGAGAGGGCCCGGGATAGGTTACCTGAAGGGCGAATTATCGCATCCCTCTGACGGGGCTTTTTTTTGGCAGAGTTTTCGAATAGACATTGACAAAACCTATTCGGCACTTTCTAAACCGGTACGTTTTCTAATATTAAAATTTTAGTAATAAATTCATTCATTTTATAATTGTGTGTTGTAATGTTGTTTCCATGTACAGTGGATATGTATAAAATACATGCAATGACGTGTAAGAATGCATCTTGGAATCCCCGAAGTACTACACATGCGCAATCTTCACGGGAACAAATTGACACTCCAAGTGACTAGAGACGAAGGCGGGGACAATTACTATTTTTTGGGGTGGGATGAGTTTGTTGTGTTTTCAAGATTACACCTCGGTGACCTTACAATATCCTTGATTATAGGGCCGGGAATGATGATTTTGCCAATTTATTACGTCAACTTTAATAATAAGTAATTGTAATCTCAACAATTTTCGGATATTGAATGAAAAAAATTGAACACATTTAAAACAACTTTATACAATTGCTAACCAAATGTTAATTTATACATTCTAAACTATTACAATTCAGTTAAATTGAAATACAATTACTGTGGAGGAGGTGCTTGGTGAAGATGTGCTAACATGGGGCAAGTCATCCGGTTATGATTGACTCGCTTACAGTGGCCGCACTTCTTTTCTCTTTGAGTGCCCTTATTCTCTGTGTCCATAGGCATTTGAAATCTCCGCCTTTGAGGTCGACCCACCTGCGTATCTTTCATGTTTAGTAGGGTGATGTGTCATATCAAAAGGAGTTGGTCTCCAATGAACGAGATCAAGTACAGGATATAAAATGGACTTGTACGTATTCCTATAATGATCGAGAGAATAGACAGGGTGGATATATTTAGAAGCATCATCCTCGATGGATTTCGACACGGCAATGACATAGGAGCATGGGGTTGAATAAGTAGACCACTTATCACAATTACACGCATGAGCTGATAAGTTGACCGTGTAAATTTTTCCACCTTCGCCAGGTCCTCTATGTCGGGACATGACCCTATAGATGCCTTGGTCTTTGTGGTGTCGTTGCACAGTCATACTTGTTTCTTTTTCTTCCTACGCGAAGTACTGCTCCCATATCCTCTTAGGGAAAGGCGTTTGACAACTATTAGTGTCTTCCCGGTGTGTGTCAAAATAATATACAAGCTTGAAAAAAATCATATCCACAAGAGCTTTCAAAGACAACGCTCTAGACTACTTCAGAATGCTGTTAAGCGCCTCGGACATGTTTGTCGTCATGCAACCGAAACGCATTCCGTCGTCGTATGCCAAAGTCTACAACTTTTTGGGTTGCTGCATCAACCAGTTAAATGCATCCTCATCTTTTTCTTAATACGCTCAAGATAAAAATCGCACTTACTTTTTTTCTTTTGTGTGTAGCAATCCACACATAATCTTTCAATTCTTTGTTTTTTGCATGAGTGTGGAAATTGAACCTGTAATGCCTAAGGTAGTATCGGTGCACTACCATTGGGGGTGCCATCTTGGGACGCTAGCCTCGACACTAAGAATGCCGGCATGACGATCGCTAATAAGACAAACTTGTAGGTCTTTCATAACGTGGTCCCTTAAGTTCTTAAGGAACCATGACCAAGTGGAAGTTGCCTCAGATTCGACCAACGCAAAAGCAAGGGGTAAAATTTGATTGTTAGCATCCAGAGTGCTAGCAACCAAGAGTGTCCCTTTATAATTCCCCTAAGGTGGGTCCCATCAATTGAAATTATAGGACGGCACCACTTGTAACCGTCAACTAACGGTTTAAAAGTCCAAAACAGAGACTTGAACACCTTAGGGCCATTAACAATTTCTCGTGGGTGGTAAAGAAATTTGACTACAGCACCCGGGTTAGAATCATTTAGTGCCCGCATATACTGTGGCAGTACATGGAAAGTCGATTTCCAAGTACCAAAAAGTGTTTCTACAGCATTTCAGCGGGCATACCAAGATTTTCTATATGTGCAAGTCAAATTCATATTATTTTCACACGCAGCCCTAATCAATTAAATAGAAATTTTAGGATCAGCGTGTACAAGGTGTATAATTTTTACCCCGATGTAGCTGGAGGACATGTTACGTTTTTTGTTCCGGTCCATCAAGCAGTAGTGGGCCTGGTTAAGCTTGGTAACCTTCCACATTCCATCCACCCTACTGTGGTTAACGCGAATGTACCAACTGCATCGGCTTTTTTCAGTTGAGTTTCTACACACCCCGCTGAACCATTGTCTGTTGCTCCTCTCTTTTTTCCATTCCCTCAGGGCAACCTTGTCATGCCACACGTTAACTGCCAACATTGCCTCACGTTTATCCTTGAACTGCATCCCCAAATATATTTCGGGAAAATTGGGATTCCATATTTTAATTGTTTCTCCCCCGTATGTCAGTTCAGGGACAGGTTCCATGGAACCCATATCATTCCAACAGGCAAAATTAGCATAGTTACCGTATGATGGCATATTCCCATCTGGAATTGAGGCGGAGGTATGTGGCGTTGGTTCTGGCTCTTGGACTGGCTCTTCATTACTTGGTCCAGCGGTTTGCTGTTGGATTTCAGGGATGGCATCTTCCCTCCCCCCCCCTCCCCCGGCATCTGCATCATCCTCGGCCCCGTCGTCCTCGTGTTCTCTAGCACTATAGTCGCCCCGTCTTCCGTTTCAGGAACACCATCAATGTCTGATATTGGACCCAAGGAATCCATGACCGAATTATCTGTACAGGGTTGGTAACTAAACTGTGGGGGCATAGTTGGTATGGGAGTTGACTCCGAATAATATGGTTCAGGAACAAATTGTGCATGTGGCGAAAATCCTGTTCTTGGGATTACAAAGCTATCTACAACTCTTTGCACATGTTCTAACAGAGCACCAACATGAATACCTTGTAGTTTGAAATCCGTTTGGATTCCCCACAAATTGTCTAAATCTTCTTCGTCCTTAAGGTATACAACATCGTACATCACCATGTTGAACGTTGGCATGAAGAATGGATGAATCATTATTAGACGAACATTGACACTAGAAAGCTCGACTCATTTGCGCCGACATATACTTTGGCAAAGTTGTCGGAATGAAAGTTTTTGTATGACTTCCATACTTCTTTCGCTTGACTTGCAAAACGGGGATAACCGCCATTTTCGTACACTACATTGTGGTCGAAATGTAAATACAATCTCATCGGACATTCAAGTGCCGTTTTGTTTTACACAAAATATGAGGTTGAGGAAAGTTGGGTTTGCTTGGAACAAATTGATTGGAGAATGTTGTTTGAGGTAAGAAAAATGGAGGAAGGGTTATTGGATTTTATAGAAATTTTGGTAGTGAATGGATAGGATTTTCTATCCCTAAAAAATCAGGCCCCAAAAGTCTGTTAGGGGAAAAAATTTCGGCAGCTTGAGGACGGAAGTCTCAAGCTGCCGAAATATTTTCCCTGGATGTTCACATTATTATTATTATTATTTTTAGTGTGTGTTGTAGTGTGTTTTTTTTAATATTACTCATTTCGGAACTTTCAAAATATCATAAAACTAAGAATTACATTCGATTCATAGAAACAAAATTACATTGAACATATAAAAATACAAACTCCCGATTATTCAAAACCTAATTCTTTCTAAATTTATGTTCAATCGTTTTCCATGGGGAAGTGTTGATGCACGATGCATCCGAGATCGGGTAGTCGGGGGGAGCCTCCACAGCAATCTCTTCCGGTGATCTTGAACACTGACCAGCTTCGTCCACAAATCCTCTTCCTTCGTACCCAAAAATATGGCAGAGAAGGATGAAGAAAAATTTCGTCTTTCCTTTTGTACCGCTTAGCCCTTGGATTAGCCTGATGCAGAGTTATACAAACCAAACATGTAAGTTATGAAAACTTTTAATTAATACAGTGTACCGTAATTACATGCAACTTACTGCAACGTATTCCTCCCACTGGGCCTCAACACCGTCCAAATCAACAAATGTTGGTCCTACCGTCATACTTGAACCATGGTTTGCGACTAAGTGCTTCAAAATCCCAAAACCGCCTGCGCAGTTTTGCTAGACCTGCGTCGATCATCGTTATTATGATTTGTCCGCCGGTGACGGAGTTCATTCCGTAGACAATTCCGTTGTACCAATCGGACCAACGTTTTTCACCGGGGTAAACCAGTGTACTAAATCGTAACAAATTTCTATTAAAACCTCCTCGTATTCTGCAGGTCATTCTCTGGTAAAATCAACAACTCTGAAATTGTTACGCATTTCCTTTTGAATAAATTTTGGAAAGTTTGTCATGAGGGAAGATAGGGTTTTAGTAGAAATAAATTTGGAAAAAATGAATTGGGTAGAGGATAAGGTTTTTTTTTGGGTTTGAGAGTTTAGAATGTGGTAGATTTTGAAGAGGTTTTGAGGGGTTATTTATAGATGTAATGGGAAATTCAAAAATTAAAAGACAAGTCTCTGAAAATCGGTCGAAATGTGAACGAAAGTGCCAAAACCGTTCGGGTTTTTCCATTCAATAATTCATGGTCAAAAAAGCAAAAAGTGAGAAAATACTAGACACTGCAAATAGCCAGTAATTTGAGGACGGAAGTGGCAATTCCGTCCTCATGTCACGAGACAAATTAGGGTTTGTAGGGCTTGTTTTTCAGCAATTTGAGGACGTGGCAAGGCGCGTTGGGAAAACAGCCACGTCATCTGGGACGGAAGTCCCGTCCTGTAAAATAATGTTTCTCCCCAACTATTGGGTGCCATGTCATGACCGATAGGGAAAAAGTGGGCCATGCCCATGTAATCCCTCAATTTTTTAGGCGCTATTCGTCTACACCATGGGCGTATCCAACAACTTGGTATTTGGGGTATGTTTAAATTTTCAACAATTTTTGTTCTTGAAACTTAATATTTTAAAGGTTTTTCTTTTTGATTTTTTCCCTAAAGGAAACAACTAATTTTAATTGTCCCAACATAAATGTATTAAAATTGTCTATCTATATTTAAACTACTCCCTCCGTCCCGAATTAACTGTCTACATTTGTTTTATGTTTGTTCCAAATTAACTGTCCACTTTCTAAATAAAGTATGTATTAATGATAATTCTTCTAATTTTATCCTTTTTCCAACTTCTCATTGAATACTCTTAGTTAGTTAAAATTATCACTTTTCAACACATATTTAAAAGGTGGTTGAATATTGGGTGAGAGGAATGAGAAAAAATACATAAATTTTAAATGAGATTAATAAAATTAAATAGGGGTATCCTATACTTTTTCTTATATTTTACCATTAAAATCATCAAAACCTTAATACACATGTTGTCAAAGTGGATAAATAATTTGGGATGGACTGGGGAGTAATACATATCTCAATAATTTTTTTTTTAATTCGAATGTATTATTTTAAAGCGACAGATAAATGGAATTGATGATGTAGTAGATAAAAGAAGAATAAAAAAAAGTAAATTAATGGGGAAATTGAGGTTTGTCGGTAGATGAAGGATTGGGAGATGGAAAATGAGGTCAACAAGCACGTTTCTCTTGTAACTTTTGAAATACTTAAATACGTAACGCAGATCTGTGTATTTTTATACATAATAGAAAAATGCTTAGCACTGGGAAAATTCTAATATATGATCGGTTTGTGGGGATTGCATTGGCATGACCCAACTTTTCTCAGTTGGTAATGACATGGCAGGCCAAAAAGTGGAAGTAACATTTTTTGCTAGGACGGAAGTCTGGGCTGACGTGACACTTCCCAGACGCGCCTCGCTACGTCAGTCCCCACTTCCGTCCTGAGATGAGGAAGGAAGTGGGACTTCCGTCCTCAAGTCCCCGAGATTACTTTTTCCTTTTGCGTGTTTCCTGTAGAAATGAAGAAGTGCATTGGCATTTTTTTTTCTTTTTCTTTTGGTTTCTTTTTTTTTATGTTAAATTTAATATATATATATATATATATATATATATATTAGTTTTTTAAAATTGCGAGTCGAAAAAACTCTGAATCTTTTAGACATTATTTAATGTAGTAATATGATTATTTTAAACACATTAATTGATTTTACTCCAATAGCACTACTACATATACAATAATTTTAATAATATATTAGATAATGTATTCTAGTATACACTAATATACACTAAAATGAGATTGACATTTTAAAGAAAAAAACAAAAAATTGAGTCGTATCCACGATTCCTTTCCTTTTTAATTTTCTACTTTATTTCTTATATTATTTTATTAACTAACCCCTATTTAATTCCTTATTAAATTGATGTGATTTTCTATATATATATTATTTATATTATACTAACTTTCCTAATCCAAGTAAAATTCCTAATTAATTCTAATACCAATCCCACATCTTAATCACTTATTCATCTACGTGATTTACAACTACACCCCTGATTGCGATACGCGAGTGAAACAGCCCCTCAACAAAACGTTAATCAAATATAGCACGTAATATGTGATGAAAAAAATAAATTGTTCAAAATCACATATCGAGCAGAATAAATTCAAGTCAATGTAACAAATCGTGAAAAAAATTAATTACACATAATTAACACGTAAGCGAAAACTTACGGGTATCATAAGTGCTTTTCATATAGGCACAAGGGAAGGTCTGGCATGCACCTGGTGCATGGGACATAGCCCACACCTCCTCTCACATATTTTGATGCAGGACTCATCTGTACGGTAGGCCCCTCCTCAATTCAGGTCATACAGTCCCATTGGGATCTGTCCACCCCAGATTTTTTCGAGGCACAGAGTCGGTAAGCTTTTTCCTTATTTATTTTATCCAATTACAGACCCTTCATTAACTTTATTAACCTTCTAACCTCTTCTCTTTTGTCCATAACCTCCCATTTGTCTTCTACCGGTCCGATTATGATGAACATGAAAAGTTTAGTATATCATGAATGTTTTTAGTTGTTAAATAAAAAATTTGACGATTTAATTTTTTTTATCGAACAAATATTATGATTTTTTAATACTTGTTATGTAAAATAGGTGTTAAATGTCGTCGGACATGTTTTAAGCAGACGAAAACATATATTATATACAATGCAACATATACCAAAATATATTTAATATGTACTAAAATTGTTATGTTTTGCACTATAACCGTAACAGTTTTTTTCACACAAGAACAAATTCTTATTTTAATAGCTCAGTGCAATAGACCGAATATATTAGTTTAATACTCCCTCCGTTCCTAAATATAATACTTTTTAGTCAATTTTAGAAAATTAAGTAACTTGTCATTTTCATCGAAAATTTCAATATTATCCCTCTCTCACTTCTATAGCATAAGAAAAGAAATGAAAAAATAGGGATGACAGAAGCGGAAAATAAAAGAAATGTCGAGGGTATAATTGGAATAAATTGTTGACAACTAATAAAAGAGCCTTAAACGACAATTAATTTGGATACCTATAAATCTCTTAAACGACAATTAAATGGGAATGAAGGGATTGCCATTCACGGTCTTGTCCAAATTGCTTTGTAAGAAGACTTCTCCTTTGCTTCAATATAGCAAATGTTAATGCAAGGAATGTCTCAATCGTTTTGTAGGCAATGTGGGGGAGTTTTAAGATAAATATAACTTAAAAATAGACTTTTATGTAAATATAACACAATAAATAAATTATCACATAAAAAATAATGATTGGATCAAGAATGCATCAATACAACAAGATTAATATATATATATATATATATATATATATAATTTGGGACATAACCATGAGACGTGACGTGATCATAACTCACCTCGTCACTTAACTATGAAGTAAAAAATCTTTAATGGTCAATCATTTACCTCTTTATAGGGTGAAAATCCTCTGTCCCCATTTGTGTGTGTCCCCGTGTCCCTCAACCAATCAGAATTTAATATATAAATATTTGTTTCAATTATATATACACATGGTGAATTGTGATTGGTTGGGGACACACACAAATGGGGACAGAGGATTTTTTGCCCTCTTTATAGAACACTTGTGTGGCGATGAGATTTGTCAATGCTGTCGACGGTGAACACACTGATCTCGACCAAGAAAAAAAATTAAAACCCAAAAGAATCGAAGACCTTGTACAGTCGCTCCCCTCGCACTTAGCCACATCCGCCCCCTGGTTAATGCCAAACTTGGGACGAATGATAGCATTTTTAAGGGAGGAGGTTAATGCCAAATGTCATGGTCGTGGTTCGACCCCTTATTATTCTTAAGGAAGGAGGTATCATGGGCAAGAGCTCTAGGGATTAAGTGTTATTCTAAATAAATATCAAATTTTGTGGGGCACTATGCAAACGCTATCCAAATTAGTTCTTACTACTAATTAAAACAATGAGTATTCTGTACATTGAAATTAGTTTTACTACTAATGAAGAAGACACCGAATATCCTACCAAAGTATCTAGAGAGCCTTGTAAATGTTTGGGAAGGGCAACAGAGGGGTCATTCAATCTTAATATCGTCCACGTAGAACTGGTTCTATAGTTTATTTATATAAATTAAGGAGAGTTCACATTTGCAGGTAGACACCGTTCAATTTATGTGAAAAGACTGTGAGATCAGTTGCACAATAACGGATATAAAATTGATTTTTACATAACATGGCCTGTGTTCTATTTTCAACTCTCAGCCTTTGGCACGGGATTTTGTATATAAAAGAATCCTTGTGATATAGACTTATTTTCTTTAATACTCCAAAATTATTATTATTATTATTATTTTTACCTATTTAGCCAAAAAAAGAACTTGTAAATTACGTCAATCATTTTTCTTTTTAAATTCAGCATTATGCATAATCAGTGACAGGATCTATAAAGTTTTTATTTTGACTATTCGTATTTGCTAATTAAGGCATTAATCTAACAATCGATCCCTTCATATCTTGACATGCATAATTCTGATATGAAGCAATTTCATTGAATCTTTCGATTTAGAACTGACCATATCAATATATAACGAGGAAAGAGAAAACTTTGTGATATTGTGGTCAGTTTTGGACCACAAGATCCACATGGGTCTGGTCCATATTAGAATTTTCCCCTTGACACCTCTCTAATTCAGCAACAAATCATCTGTCCTTATGTATGTCCCATTCTTATACCTAACACTTCACGATTCGCCATGTGTATATATAATTGGAAAATTGTCCACATAACGTGATTAGGTACATGAATAGGGACATATACAGGGACACAAGATTTTCACCCCTCTAATTCCACTAAAAAAATAACCACATTAAATATTACTAAAAATCAGTAATTTTTATTTAATATTTACTCATACAAACAATGGTTGAATTTCATTTTGGTCTCGTCCTTAAAATTTTAGAAATGTCAACCTCCATAACAAATGATGTTGCGATTTGTAATATATATATATATATATATATATATATATATATATATATATATATATTCAGTTTGATTCGATATCAAAATTGGATTTGAATTTCGTTTACGGCAATTTACAATTTTCACTTAGTCTTTGTTAGTATAGAGTTAGTTAACGACATAATAATTTTTTTGGGCATGAGGATTATTTCTAAGTACGAGGTTGATATTTCTGAAAATCCAGTAACGAACTTTACACTACGAGCCATTTCTAGGATGAGGTTGACATTTTTGAAAATTTAAAGATAAACTTGACACTATGAGCTATTTATATATACCAAAATAAAATTCACCCTACAAACAAATAAGATTAGTTATTTTCAACTAAGTTTAGCTTAACCGATATCATCTTCAAATTTCAGAATTTGTTTAGAGAAAAGTCATAAGTTTGTGTCACTCATTTAACAATTTAACATGGTAGTATTTGGTTCGGTTTCTAATTATGGAGTTTAACTTGAATTTAGTATTAAATTGATATTCCAGTTTAAATTTCAAATCAAATCAACCCAAAAATCATATTCAATATGATTTAGTACTTCACTTTTTATTTCTAAACTCAATAAAAGACAAATCAGTCCTTAATTTGAGTTTCAAATCAAATAAAATTAAATCAAATTCAATCCAACAACACCCTATATTAATCAGATACCAAACACCGATGGAAAAAAATGGGCTTTTACTTGGTTTAGTATTATTTTTGTATAGGTGCACTGAAATAGGCACCATATTTTGGGGTGGGACTAAACTAGGCACAACGCATTTTGTCCATGCGTTGTTTAACGCATAAGTGGAATGCGTTGTTGAAAAGGCAAGGACACAACACATACATAGGGTGTGCTTGGACAAGGTCTTGGTTTGGGTTTGGATTTGGGTTTGAGTTTGGGCGGGAGAGGCTAAAAAACGGGCGGGAACAATTAAAATTCAATTTTTTTTTTCAAATAATCGTCCAATTTCAAATTTTGGCTTCACAAATTTGGAATTTGAACATCTCCCGTCAATTTAAGAGGTAAAAATTTTGAATTTAACGATTATTTGAAGAAAAAAATTTGAATTTGAATTGTTCCCGCCAATTTTTTAGCCTCTCCCACCCAAACCCAAACCCAAACCAAGACCTTGTCCAAGCACACCAATAGAATGCGTTATTCAAGGACACAATGCATACCCGGTATGCGTTGTTATCAAACCCTAACCGCCTCTGTTCCTTTTCTTCTTTCTCTTTTCTTCCTTCTCCCCCCAGCCGCGAGCAATGAAAGAACAATGGCAAAAATTTGAATCTTTGACTCCTCAAAATCTCTTTCCTCCAAGCAAAAATTCATCAAAATTTTCTTGAAAAATCATTCTCCTCCACAACATCATCATCATTTTGGTATAATTTATCACCCTCTCTTTGTTAATATTATAATATATTTTGTGTTATTTTTTGTATTAATTTGATCTATTTTTTGTGTTAATTTTGTGGTGTTTAGTAATAATAAGTTAATTTTTGTGTTATTGAGTATAAATATGTGTTGTTTAGTTTTGATTTAGATTGTATAAATTTGTGTTGTTTAGTTTTGATTTAGATTGTATAAATTTGTTGTATATTGTATTATTTTGATTTAGTTATGATAAATTGGGGTATTTTAGTATTAATTTGTGTAATTTTGGATAATTTTTTGTAATTTTGTGTAATTTTGTGTTATTTGGTATATTATATTATTTTAGAATAATCATTGTTAGGAAAATTTAAAAATTGTTACTGAAAATAAACATATGCTTTAATTTTAATTTATGTTTAACTAAATTGTTTATGTTAGATTTTCACTATCACAACGTATAAGACTTAATTTTTAATTTTATGATAATTGAAGCTTATTGATGGAGCCCCGTAGAGTACCTGCCGATGTTCATCTCGGCCCCTTAGATTGTTCGTTATTGACTATGCAAGCGGAACACCGGTCTTCCTTGATTTGGGATGGTGATCAAGAAAATAAGAGTTTAATAGCTCGTAGGTATGATAACATTTTTTGGGAGGTTTATTCTGAGACTCACGAGAGGGTTCGTGAGTGGATATATAGAGCGGGATTTGGTGGTTTAGCTAGGATCGGGTAGAGGGACACGGATCTTTCGCTCATGACTGCCTTGGTTGAGCGTTGGCGTCCAGTGACCCACACGTTTCATCTTACAGTAGGTGAAGCGACTGTGACATTACAGGATGTGGCTCTTTTGTGGGGTTTGCCGGTAGATGGATTACCATCAACATGGGGTAAGTATAATCGTACAAAAGAGCAGTGGATTGAGCAGATTAATATTAGTTTTGGATTTAGACCTGCGGCAACCGATATTCGAGGTAATCAATTGGTGAAGTCACGTTTAGAGGCATTTATTTTGACTCCTCTACCAGATGATCCTACTGATTTGGACTGTTCCAGGCTTGCCCGTGGTCTTATTCTTACGTTGTTAGGGGGTCAGTTTTTCAGTGATCACAGCGGCATCCACGTCCCGTTGCGGTATCTCCAGTTCCTGGCTGATTTAGATTTGGGGGAGCGGTGTACTGGCATATCTGTATAGATATTTATGTACAGCTGCTCTTGGGGTAGCCAAGGAGATTGTGGGTCCGATGACGCTTTTGCAGTTGTGGGCTTGGACACGTATATCAGTGGTTCGTCCGCTTATTAGGAGGCCAGTTGAGTTTCCTCAAGGTGCTGCTTATGGTGGTCGTTGGACTTTTCCCCTGGACTTGTCTTTACTCCTGAGGCAGGTTCTTATTACCTATCGCGATCAGTTAGATTCCCTACAACCTCAGTAGGTAGGTTTATATTTGAAATATTATTTAATAAATTTATAAATTGTTTTTTTATATATTTAATTAACTTTAATATTGTGTTGCAGTTTGATTGGCTTCCCTATCGGGATGTCATAATTTATCCAGGAGATGATGTATGGCGTGCCGAGGTCCCGCTTATTTGTTTTGAGATTGCCGAGATGCATCTACCTGTTAGTAGTGCCCTAGGACCATTAGCACATGTTGTGCGTTTTATTATCTTTTGAGCATGTAATTGAATAGTTAATTACGCTTTTGATTATCAAATGTGTGATTTGATAGTAAAACTCATTAGCTTATGTAATTACTATTCTAGAAGTCCCTAGTTTTATGTAATGCTTATTTACTATGAAATAAAACTAGTATGATTGTTGATTGATGATCTTGTTTTACCGATCATGTGTAATGGATACAAATCACATCATAGATGCAATATATAGGGGATACATTGTATCGACGTGATCCGCTTTGAGAAGTAATACTTCATGGTCTTAAGTCATAAGTATTACTTCATCAATACTATTTTAGAATCCTTAGACCTTATGTCTTCATTGATTCTAGTATGAATGGAGCCACGCTTTTGACTCGACTGGACGTTACTTGTAACAGAGTAATCAATACGACCGATGATCGGATGTAGTGTCCTATCATAGCTTGAATGTGAGAGACATTAGTAAGGAATTTGTCCCTCTCTATTATTGAGAGAGATATCCATGGGCCCCTCGATAGGGAAAGACTGTTTAAATGCATGGTCAGTGCTCAAATGTATTTGATAAAGTTGTTATCAAATGCTATTTGTCTAAACAAACTTACACCGGAGATCGAGCATAAATACAATTAAGCTTAATAAGGGTGACGACCACCACGCCTTATGCTTAATTAGGATATCGCGAGACAAAGGGATTAAATAGTGGATTGACAATAGGTTCCGTTGTAAATTCATTCACCTGGGTAGTCACAATGTCCTCGCTAGGGGCCGCCAGTGACTTATGAACTCACATTACTACTAAGTGTGTTTTCATTGCCATTGTGATATGAACCTGCATGTGGTCACACGCATAGACGAGCTAACAAGCTTTCATGTCCGCATTCAATGAATCTAGAATGTGTCTAGGTTCATTGTATCCGACATTTGTTTTTCCGAAAAATAATAAAGTGTTTATTATTCGAATTAGTAGATAAGGGGCAATTTTGGTATTTAACTAAAGCCGGGATTAAGTGGGAGTTGTTATCCGATAAAGACTCCCACTACCAGCAGAAAGTCTAGGGGACGTGGGAGTCGAGTCTCCCACGCCCTGAGAGAAGTTGAGTAGACGCGGGAGTTGTTCTGGGAACAAACTCCCACACTCTATATAACATCTCTTAGCCGAAAACCCTAGGTAACTAAGTCATTCACTGAAATTAAACAAGTAACCCGAAATCGATTTCGATTTCTGCCTCTCCCTTTTCTCTCTAATTCCCGAATCTCGTAAAGACGAAGAGCTAGCAATCACCGCTTGTTTCGTCGCGTGGATACTGGGTAGAGGGAAATTCCGCAGCGGAATTCCGCTGGTGAAAAGAAAGCTTCCAAGAATCGTCATCCTCCATTCAAGAAGTAGTTTCTGAATCCGAAAATTGTAAGTTTTTACCGTTGTTTTTCGATTCGTTTTGTATGAGCGGATCCTTCAGGGGAGGATCCATGGGTGTTTGGAACGAGTTTCCGCCCATGAATCCCTTCACTACCAAGTCCGGTGGTGAGACAGTTTAATTTTGAGCAGTATGTACCTCTAAACTGCGACACACTTTCGGATTGGCATAAATTGAAGATACAAGGAAAGGCGAATGACGATTGAAGTATGGTGCATAGGCAACAAATCCAAACTTGGAATGCTAAACAACATTGTATAGTCAACGGTCATCATATCGTAGACGTCCAGAGACCCAGGCCTGATTATATGGATTGGTATTTGGTGAGGACGCGATGCCAAGTTGGAAACGCCATGCATCAATTACATGTTTCAGATGGGTTTCACGCAACCACCGCTACTGCTGTAATGTTGGTAAGAAATAATAATATTTAGTTTCATTTTTTAAGTGTGTATATTCTTCTAATATTCTTTACTTTTATCTTGTTTTAATATTCTGAAGCATTTATATTGTATTTGATCTTGAATACGTGGCAGGGAAATATTGTCGCTGAATGATATAATATTGCCATGGAGGCTGACCAGCAAGCGCCACCGCACATGAAGACATTTATGGAGCGAATAATCTCAAAGTGTAGCAGAGGCTTACTGGAGGTAGGTGGTTCACTAGGGTGCAGACCATCGGCTCGCGCCATTCCTTCAGACGCAGTGATTCCAACTCCTATTAGTGCACCTAGATCACCCATATCCGGCCGTGGAGCACCGGGAGTTAGGAGGGGTGGTATGAGACATCGAGAAGGGAGAGGCATTGCTCGGCGCGGACGTCGTAAGGGCCAGCCCTCAAAGCACTCGGGCCTCGGGATGTGCGATTCCTCCCGAAGTAGATATTCGTCCCGCATTCCCGGCTTTGGGACAGACATCCGATCCTCGGAGCTGGGCCTGGGCTCAACCGTCTTCCGAAGCTTGGACACCTAGTCAGTGTGTTGTTACAGGTAGTATTTCTGCAGCAGGGCCATCAAGATTTCGTGAACCTGGTCCAGGTGACACCTTTATCGACCAGTTATTTGGTGGAGATTCTCATTTGGATAATGAGTTTGACGGTTTGACTCCTGAGGAGAGAATTTTGCGTAGGTCTGACCGGGATAGGTTCGAGCCAGATCGCTACACACCTGCCGATTATTCATAGTCCAATTTCTGATAATGTGTACATGATGTTAATCTTATCTGATGTAGCTTAAAATTTTATTACTTAGCATAAAATTCATACTTACTTGGCATAAGTTGAAATGCAGATTTTTTTTTATTAATTGGCACAATTCAAATGCAAAAATTAATCTACATTCCAAAATAATCGGGGAATACAACACGAGTTCTTGGATAATGCGTTCCAACCTTCCAATCAAGGATATCGTTTGGGGCCTGATGTATTTTCAGATATTCTTTGTTGCCGCCATGGCCCATATCGTAAAAAGCAACAAACTCTAACCACCATCTTAAGAAGTAATCACCTTCATAGTATGTATTGACTAGTAGTGAAATTATGTGATCATTTGTGTCTCGCATGTGCAATACCCCTAGTATTCTTGCAAAGCCCATATCACAATGCCATTGTATGTACTTATCACAAATCTGTGGACATGAACAAATAAATTACAGTAAATTAATTATTTCATGTGAAAATAATAATACTAAATATAGTTACAGCTATTCGTAGCATACCAGATTCTCCATTTTTGGGTTATGATTCACATGTATGTCAAAACTTTTGGAATACAAAGCTCCGTATGACGGATTGGCTATTTCCCCCTTCAAACGTCCAATTCCGGGTAAAGTTGCTGCAACACGTCTCTTGGACTTAAAATATACATATATTATGTTATTGGGGGAAGGTATAAAATATATGAGATCCTCCATGCCAAGATTATTTTCTAGCACAAACTCTTCAATACCAGTTTCAAAAGAGTAGTTCCCGCAACTATTGGTAACAGAAACACACCACTCATTACCATATTCGTCGTGCAAATAGAATTCATGTGGTGCCCCGACACCATTTACCTTTAACCATGAAGTGAAGGAAGATGGTATAGGCTACAAAATGTAATTTTTGTTAGTTAATGAACGATTATTACGGGAAAAAAATAATATTAAATCTAAGACATTACCATTCTTCCCCAGTGAAGGAAGATGGTATAGGCTACAAAATCTTCACGTGGTAAAGCCTGCAAGTGATAAACTTTTTCAAAATTATTTTGGATGTCATCTAGTGCACAACGCATTCCCACCATGCGTTGTTCTTAAAGTAGATAAGATGTATCGAAAATCTCCACGTGGCAAAGCCTGCAAGTGATAAGCTTTTTCAAAATTATTTTGGATGTCATCTAGTGCACAACGCATTCCCACCATGCGTTGTTCTTAAAGTAGATAAGATGTATCGAAAATCTTCACGTGGTAAAGCCTGAAAGTGATAAACTTTTTCAAAATTATTTTGGATGTCATCTAGTGCACAACGCATTCCCACCATGCGTTGTTCTTAAAGTAGATAAGATGTTTCGAAAATCTTCACGTGGTAAAGCCTGCAAGTGATAAGCTTTTTCATAATTATTTTGGATGTCATCTAGTGCACAACGCATTCCCCCCATGCGTTGTTCTTAAAGTTGATAAGATGTATCGAAATATCTTCACGTGGTAAAATCTGCAATTGATAGATAAGGTTGGAAAATCTTCAAAAGATAAGTTTTTTTCAAAAATAATGTTTGCTGCTCTTTATATATATATTAACTGTAAGTCATAATCCAAAATCATCAAATAAACCTTACAATTATACATTCATCCCCATCGTATAACACATTTAATCATAATATGATTACCAACATGCAAAATCCCATTAGAATTTTTCTATACTGGGATAGTCAAATTGAACGAGACCAAGAAGGTCACTACTTTACTGGCCATGCAAAGCAAACATGGACGTTAAGGCGCAAGGTTGCATATGCAGAGATGGTCCAAAGAATATTAGCCCTTAAAGGGTTAAACACAAGGGAGTATGAAGTTCGAATGATACTTAGGTGGGCATTTTACTCACCGGAGTGGGAACGTTTCTTTTACTCAGCTGTTGATATGAACAATGATGAAGAAATGGCTGCTCTTTGGGATATTCACCCACAATTTGGTGCACCTGGTGTACACATTCATGTTGTATTTGTGCAAGTGTCCATCCAAACAATATCCAACGACGATTTTGACGGTCACAATAATTTCAATAGTCAACATTTGTTTGGTTTAAGCTCATTATCTAACTTGCATTATTCACCAATTGCAAGTATCCCTGATCGTCCAGCAGAACCGGTGCAATGCTCCCAACCACCAATACATGTTACTCCAGTTATACATATAGCTGCATCTGCTGAACTTATGCTAAATGGACCTGTTGTAGCTGACTCTCAAGGTTCGACTTCAGATGTGGACGATGATCCCGACTCAGAAGGTCCAAATGGCGAGGACTATGATGAACACGAAGAGGCAACGACTAATAGGTACCCTATAAGCTAGGAAGGTCCGTCATTCCCACTTAGTGATTACACCGCATACCAATGTTTCAAAGATTTAGGTTCAGGTGACCAAATTGATGATTTACAAGAAGATGAGGACGTCACCATGGATGACTGGACCCCTGAGACAAAGCACCTCAAAAACCAAATGCGGTTCCGCGACAAAAGTGAAGCTTTGTTGGCGGTTAGAATTTGGAGTGTCCAGAATAAAGTAGAGTTTAAGGTTACTAGGAGCAATACAAGGGTGTGGTCAGCAGACTGTGCAAATTCAACACCGACTAATAAGTGTCATTGGCACATAAACATAAGAAAAAAAATCCACACATGGTAAATGGAAGGCAACTGTATACAATCCAACACACACTTGCATTGTTACGAGAGCAAACAACTATCACTGTAATCTCTCATAAAAAACTATTGCCGAGCGTGTCACCCATATTGTGCAGGTGGATCCAGAATCACCTGTCAACCTCATTGTAAAAGAGGTAGATGAAATTTTTGGAGTCGGTTGCTCCTACAAAAAGGGTGGTATGCTAGGAAGGGTGCCACTGAGTTGTTATTCAGTACTTGGAAATCCACATTCACCCTACTTCCTCAATACACTCGGGCAATAGAGGATTCAAATATCGGCACAATTATACGATGGAACCAAGGTTGTCAAAATCGCGAGTTGGATACGATCCAAAGGCTATGAATCGAGTTGAATCGTATTAAAAATTGTTGGAATATTGGATCGTAAAGGATCGTCGATCTAGATCGTAAGATCGTAGGATCGAACGATCATTTACGATTCAATATTTTCTCTTTTCAAAGCAGCAAAATCGAGAATCCCAACCAGAAAGGAAACAAATTAAAAACATTCCACTTCAAGATTCTAAAACACTAATTGGAAATAGAAATCAAAGACCAGAAAATGCTAAGAAAGGAAAAGAGAGAACCTTACTTCGATTTACTTGATTGGTTTTCTTTTCTTGTTTCAACTTTCTTCCTAATTCCGTAAATCCACTTCAAAATTCCAGTGATTGGAGACCCTGATAAAAAAGGTGGGGAAAAGGAGAAGAAAGGGAAAAAAAAACCCCTAATTCGACTGGAATGGCGGCAGTGGGCTGAGCTGAGGAGACGGATTTGGGTGGTTTTGGTCGTCCGTCTCCAGTCAAACTTCTACGAGAAATGATAAAGAAAAGGAGAATTGGGGGAAAAGTCATAAGAATTTTGAATTCGGTGGGTTTTGGGGCCCACTTTGAAATGAAGTGAATTGAATAAGTTGTAATATATGTTTGTCTTTGTTGTTTTGTTAGATTAGAAAATTAAAAATATATAATTGTTGTTATGAAACTTGTTATATTAAAAGACTTTATGAATTGTGTTTTATCATTTGTTAGTTTGTGTTTTAACTTCAACTTTTTAGTTGTATTGGTTTAAATTTATCATGAAATATTATTTTAATAATTTTTTCGGATCTTCCGATCCGTGCTACGATCCTCGTGTTTACGATTTTTGAGACCTCTTCCGTTCCGAGTCAAAAATGCGATCTTGACAACCTTGGATGGAACAACCATGAGACTAGCAGCCGCGGTGTAAAAGTCTTCAACATTTTGTTTTGGACGTTTCAGCCTTCCATCATCGGTTTTACACATTGTCGTCCCGTTATATCAATTGACGGGACTCATTTACGCGGTGTTTACAAGGGAGTGCTATTGATTGCTAGCACATGGGATGCAAACAACCACGTTTTCCCACTAGCATTTGCCAATGTTGACAAAGAGTCATCAGAGAGTTGGAATTGGTTTCTCCAAAACCTACAAGAACATGTTGTCAAACAAAGGCCTGTTTGTGTCATTTCCGATCGTCACAACGGAATCCTCAATGCAGTCACTGAACAAATACTCTGGCAGCCACCATTTGCCCATCACAGATTCTGTCTAAGACACATAAAAGTAAATTTCAACAAAAGGTTCAAAAATGAAGAGTTCAAATCTTTAATGTGGCTAGCGGGAACCACAACAAAAATGCACAAGTTCAACTGGTTTATGCAAGACATTCAAACCAGAAATGTCGAAGCTTACAATTGGCTAAACCAAATCAGGTATGACCAATGGACACTTGTGCATGATGGTGGTTACAGACATGGAATAATGACGACTAACCTCTCTGAGTCCTTAAATAGTGTGTTAAAGAAAGCTAGGGCTCTTCCCTTAAAGGCTCTTTTAGAGATGGTTTTTAGTAAGATGGTCCAATATTTTGATGAACATCGGGTAGAAGCAAACAAAAGCATTCACCAGTTACCTGCGAGAATTTGGGATAAATTTGTTCGGAACCAACAGAAGTGTCGACGCCACCGGGTTGTCCAATTCAATAACCAGACGGGATTATACAGTGTCAAATCTCATGCGCGTGGAAATGGGAGAGGAAATACAACGTACACACTCCATATGGCCGACAATTCCTGCACTTGTGGGAAATGGATCATTTACGGTTACCCATGCTCTCATGCAATGGCAGTTTGTAACAATAAGGGATGGAACCCGGTGGAAATGGTATCGATATTTACACCAACGTAAATTACCAAAAAACATACGAGACTTCTTTTAATCCCATCGCTGACCAGAGTTTATGGCGGGATGCACCCTTTTATATGACATATTACGGACCGAACATGAAAAATAAACGGGTCGCGTGCAAAACCACAAGGATACTCTAGCGATATGGATTATCGTGAACCGGTGCTATTCGCCTTTGTAGCAATTGTCATATGCCCTGGTCATACATCAAGAAATTGCCATTACAATGCCGGACCAAGTCACTCTTAGATTATTTTAAGTTTTATTTGTTTGTAACATTTTTTTTAACGATTTAAGTTATTCTAAAATTTTGCAATTATATGGAATTTTTATATTTTACCAAAATTTGTCTCTTCTCTTTCATTATTCTTAAAAAATTATTTCACTAAATATTTGACTAATAAATTATGGTAAATAGTCTTATTGGAATGTTTAAGTTTAGGGTTAGGGTTTCTTAGGGTTTTGAAATGGATACAAAATATAATTTTTGAGAATAAAGGAAAAAAAATAATCTAAGGCAAATAACTTGTTGTTTTTTTCAACTAAAGGAAGTGAAGAAGGCGGAGTGCAAAAGTTGAGTACAACAACGCATACCCATTATGTGTTGTCCTTCAATAACGCATTCAATGTATGCGTTGTGCATTTAAACAATGCATGGACAAAATGCGTTGTGCCTAATTTAGTCCCACTCCAAAATATGATGTCTATTTCAGTCAAGGTTGTCAAAATCGTATTTTTGACTCGGAACGGAAGGGGTCTCAAGAATCGTAAACTCGAGGGATCGTAACACGGATCGGAAGATCCGAAAAAATTATTAAAAAATAAATATTTTATTTTAAAATTAATATCTCAAATATATTTTATTTTAAATCATTCCCTTAAACATCTCATTTTGTTTTAATATCCAATTAAATACTGAAAATACAAAGTAAATAGTTTAGGACTTGTTTCAATATAATTATTTTATAAGGTTTTATATGCTAATATTTTAATCGCACTTTTAACCTCTAACTATATATATACTCTTAAGCACCCTAACCCTAACCCTAAAATTTGTATATCATCATTCTCCTCCCATCCCAGCCGCAAGACCCCTCAGCCCCTCCCTTCTCTCTTTCTTCTCCGCGACAGACGGTTCACCACCAGGCCCACCGCCATTTTCCTCCCCTCCCCCATCCTTCCTTCCTTCTCCCCCTTTTCTCTTCCTCCCAGCCTCTACGCCGCTCTGCCTTTCCCGACTCCATCACCGCCGTCAAGGAATCGTCTACTTTCTCCGTTTTCTTCTTCCATTTTCTCCGTCATCACCGCCGCGCCCCTACCTTCCTCCCTTCTCTTTTTCTTCTGTCGGCTCCCTTCCTCTCTTCTCTCTTTCTTCTGTCGGCGGTTCACCAGTCCCGACCACCGTCTCTACGCCGCTCTTCCTCCGCGACTCGATCACCGCCGCCATCACAGCGTCCCATTTTCTTCTTCTTCACAGTTCCGTTTGTAAAAAGAGAAAATGTTGGATCGTAATGGATCGTTCGATCCTACGATCTTACGATCTGGATCAACGATCCAGAACGATCCAACATCACAGCGATTTTTACGGCGATCCAACACGGTTGAAGGCCTTAGGACGATCCAGAACGCGATTTTGACAACCATGATTTTAGTGCACTTATACAAAAACAATACCAAACCAAGTAAAAGCCGAAAAAAGTGGAAAAAAATCTCATGCACATAAAATAATGAATTTATATAAGGTCACCCAACCACCATAACTCTCTCTCTCTCTCTCGTCCTTCACCACTTTGCTTTTATCTATTTTATCTTCCCCACTTTTCCAACCCTTCATTCCACTATAGCAAAATCTCAACTCATTCCTCTCCCCCACCCCACCCATCTCCTTCTCTCTTTCTCTGAAGAAGAAGATCAGATCAGATCAGAGATCAAACAAGAAGAACAATGTTTGAAGAATCAGTATCAGCAATCCCATCAATATGGGAATCGATGAACAGCTGGTTCACTCCTGCTGTTCTCTTTGTTCTTCTTAATCTTATGATTGCTGCCATTGCTTTTACCTCTACTTTAGCTAACCAAAAACACCTCCAAAATCAGGGCCAAAACCAGCCAAATCTTGTTAGATCTCCTTCAGTTCTTCAACGCTTGAGATCTATTAACTTCTACAGTTACAGATCCCAAGAGCCGCCGCCTCCGCCTCCGCAGCAGCATCATCCTCATTACAGTCATCAGATTCAGCCCCAAATTAACTTTGAAACACACTCCCAATATATTTTTGCACCACATGAACCCCACCAAGAAATTAAGCAATCTGTATTTTATGGAAATCCTCAAGAAATTATGCAGGCCCATTATTTTCCTCAGCAGATTTATCAAGAAATTAAGCCTCAAGAAAACCAGTCGTCCCATTACTTTTTCGAACAAACCAATGAAGAAAAACTTCAAGAAAACCAGACCCATTACTTTTTCGAGCAAACCAATGAAGAAAAGCCTCAACAAAACGAGACCCCTTTTGATTTCCAACAAACCCACGAACAAAATGGTCAGAAAAACGGATCCCTTTTCGATTCCGAACGAGCCCACGAAGAAAATGCTCAGGAAAACGGATCTCATTTCGATTCCGAGCAAGTCCACGAAGATAATTTCGAAAACGACAACGAGTTAAAGAGCTTGGATGAAGTTTATAGTCACGTTAGTAGGTCGAAATCAGACACTAAGCCAACAGCCGGTGAGGTTCCGGCGAAGCTTCCGGCGAAGATGAAGAAGTCAGCGAGTATGAAGTCTCCTTTCCAGCATTTTGAGGAGGAAGACATTGTTGAGGCTCGCCGGCCAGCGACCGTGAAAGAGAGGAAAGCTAAGGTGGCTGAACCAGACGAAGGGGTCGATGCGAAAGCCGATGATTTCATTAACAGATTTAAAGAACAGTTGAAGTTGCAGAGGGTGGATTCCATCATTAGGTACAAGGAGATGACTGGGAGAGGTAGTGAAAAGTAATAATAAATAAATTATGGGGGGTTGTTTTATAATTTTTTTTATTAGTTTTGGGGTTCTTTTTGTTATTAAAAAGAAAATTAAAGGACCAAAGTTGATTAGTTGAAATATAGTTTTTGATTGGAATGTGGATCTATTTTGCTGCCTGACATATGCCAACTCTAATTTCCATGTTGTTGAGCTTTTTAGTTGTTCAAGAGAGGGCATTTTGGTCATTTTATATATCTCGATTGAGTAAAAAAAGTCATCATCAAAATTATTACTTGGCTCGCTGCTGGTTTAATTTCTCTTTGTATCATGGTTGTACATGAGAGGGTATTTAGGTCATTTTGTATCATGAGTGGTTAAAAAATAGTCATCATCAAAATTATTACTTGGCTGTTGGTTTAATTTCTTTGTATCATGGTTGTACGTACGTGATAGGGTATTTTGGTTATTTTATATATCTTGAAGGGTAAAAAGGTCGTCATAAAAAATAATTACCTGGCTGTTGCTTTTGATTTTGCATAATTTCTGATATGAATCATGATCCAATGGATTACACACTTCTTATTTATGTAAATTTGGACTACATGATCCTTATAAAAAAATCTTTGATTTCTCTGCATCATAATTGTACATAAGCAGGGACGAGTCAGAAATTATCTGTCGGGACGAAAAACTGTAATAATACGCTGAACTACATATAAAAACTGCAAAAAAAAAAAATTTGGAGGCGAACTTGATCAAATATTTTAAACTACATATAAAATATATTATATTTAGTAATATTTTTAAAAAAATTTCGGGGCGACTGTCAATTTGTTCCCCAAAATCGTCTTCGTACATAAGAGGGCATTTTGGTCATTTTGAATCTCGAGAGGTCAAAAAAGTCATCATCAAAAGAGGTCAAAAAAGTCACCATCAAAAGTATTTAGCTGTTGGATTTGAGGTCTCTTTGTATTGAAGAGATATTGATGATTTTGTGGTGGTGGGCAGTAGCTGTTGGCAAAGATAATTTTCTTGGTGGCCTTTCTTGATTTGCCCCTTCTTTTGTTCATATTTGAATGTTTATTAATGTTTTCCCCTATTATCTTGACATAAGTGCCATTTTGGTATATTAATCAAATGTTTAAAGATTTTAGTAGAAATTTTGTCATAATTAATCTTATTCCAATTTTAAGCATGTTAGGTTATGATGCTTATTATGACATGAAGCACTTACAAGAGGTGGATATCAGGGACGAAGTTAGAAATTGTCTTTCGGAGTGAAAAACTACAATAGTATACCGACATACCTATAAAAATTGAGAAGAAAAATGAGGGAGGAAGGGGAACTACATATAAAAATTACTATGTCTACTAGTATTTTTTTAAATCTCGGAGGGACGACTGCCCCCGCCCCCTAGAATCGTCCATGGTCGATATCGAATTTTCGAGCTTAAGCCCGAATAAGATTTGAGGATTGACTATTTAAACGAGGCGAGCTCGACTACTTACATATTCAGTTTGAAAGTTAACGTAGCGGTTTAATTAAATATTTAAATCAATAAAATTTTATTTTATATTATATATTTTAACATATTATATATTATATTTTATTTAATAATATTAAAATAATGAGAAATCCTCTATATATGTACACTAACTATTTTTTACTTTTTCTCTAAATAGCAAAAAGAAAGATAAAAACATAAATAGTTGATGTACATATATAACATATTTCTCTTAAAATAATATATAAAATTTTATACATTTTCATATTTTTTTAGTTTTTTAGTCGAATTCAACTTTAAAATTTCGAGTTTAAATATAAAATTTTGAGTTTTCAATTTCAGAAATTATTATCAAGATCGAATTCAAATTTGAAATTTGAGTCTGACTGAAAATTTCGAACTCGACTCGATTAGCTTAAAGTTCGACTGCACTCCTTTACATACCAAGGTTTTAGTCTATCGATTTTTAAGAAAGTAAAAAATCAATCAAGATATTTTTTTTTTCTCCTGAAACAATATATCTACAATTTTCTGGTCAAAGCAGGGGGGAAAAACTGGTAAATGATTAGTAAGGAACATGGGGTGAGAGTAATCATTGGGTGTATGTTATTAATGGAACATGTGGAGGGACAAAATCAGAAATTTGATGTTGGGATAAAAATGTAACAGTATGTCGAACTACATATAAAAATAGCAAAAAAAAAAAAAAATGAAGCAAAATTGATAAAATATTTCGAATTACATATAAAATTTACTATATCTAATAGTATTTTTTAAAATTTCGAAGGCAACTACACCCACCCTGTCTTCGTCCCTGAACATGTGGACTAAAATTCAGCTTGTTTTGTCTAATGGGATTTTTAACAGTCAGTCCGGCTCCTATGCGGAATAGTTAAAGTTCCGCACGTGCGAAACAATCCCAGTCTTCGGATGAGATTTTGAACGTACAGATCTGGAGAGAGAAAAGTTACGGCTGACTTAAAAAATAATAAAAAAAAAACTTTTCTCTCTCCAAGTACTGTTAAAAAATCTCATCTTACGGCTGTGAGCGTGTCTCGTACCGTACGGAACAAAAGGTGTCCCGCATAGAGCGGGGAGCGATTTTAAAGTCAACTTTTCTTGCTCACATTTGGTAATCATTGGTTATTTCTACCCAAAACTATTTTTAATTTTCTATCTCTAGTAAAAAAAAATTATTGAAGATATTTTTTACATATTAATTATTTTAGTGATTACAATTTTGACAAATTAACAAAAATATGGTTATTTAAGACTAAAAGTGCAGATAACAACTCATTTTTACCATGTAACAAAAAAAACTCATTTTTACCAGAACTAGGGGCGTGTTTGTTCATCCACTCCATTCCTTCACTTAATACCAGAAAAACTTCACGTTTGGGTAAAATGGATTCATGTTTATGTAAAATTTTGAATTTGAAGAAATAATTTGGGGGCAGATTTTTGTGATAAGAGGGGAGAGGGGATGGAGTGAAAGTTCAAACTTCATAACACTAGCTCTAGTGAGAAATGAGTGTTGGCTACAAACTTTACTTGAAATTAACGTATTTTTACTAATTTATAAAAAATTGAGACATGTGTTAATTTTTTTTTAAAAAAAAATTATAACCTAAAAGAAATAGTGGAATCTTGTACGGGGAAAAATGAATCCATGACAATTATCTATTTGTGGGATAGAGAATGAGACGCAGAATAAAGACAATATATTTTTTCCCTTTCTTAGTAGAATTGTTCAAAATAAAAGTTTTGATTAGAAAGAGAAATTGAAAACCAATATTTACATAGAAATAAAGGGGTTTCTCTATTACTTAACATGTTAAAGTTTGTGATTCACAAAAAAATCATATCCATATTGTAATTGATTCTAGACAAAGTATTGAATTTGTGAGAGGACTGAAAAGAATAATCTCTTCTGTTGATTCATTTTGTTTGCTTGGAAAAAAGAAAGGCAAATTGGTGAATTTAGTCCTCGAAATAGCACGTTGGTAATTTTAGTCCCTCTTCTATATTTTTTGTTTTTGGATTCCCAGATATATTGCGTTTGGTGGACATTGTCCTTCCGTCCACAATTGTGATAGTCATCTGTCAGTCAATAAAAATTTAGTTAAAAAATACTATATTAAAAAGGTATTTTGGAAAAAAACAACATTCTTCTTTTTCTTCTTCAAAAACACCAAAATTAACCTCCACCCCACCCCTCTCTTCTACAACCCACCCAAAGAACAACCCCTGCCCCTGCCCCTAACCCGCAACCCCATCCCACCTCTCTCATTTTTCTTCTTCAACTCACCACACCCTGCATCCCAGAGATAGCCCCACCCCACGTCTATCCTTCTTATTCAACCACCCCAAAAACCATCTCCACCCCCACCCTTCTTCTTTTTCAACCCACCCAATGACCCACCACTACCCTCGCACCCCAACCTGACCCACACCTCTCTTCATCATCTTCTTCAACTCACTCAATTAGAAGCAAATGCAAAACATTAACAAGAATTCATTATAGCCTAAACTAAAGAACACCAACAAAGGAAATAACCGAAAAAAAAAGAATGAGTGATTTGTAAAATTCAGATTTTTTTTTTTGAAGCCAATACGTTCAATTGGTTTAAGGTTGAAAGGGGTTTTGAGCAAAGTTTGGGTGGATGAGTTAAATGAAAAAGAAGAGATGGAGGATGAAGATAGAGACCAAAATCATTAATTGTACAATGTTCAGGGACAAAATTCACCAATTTGCAAATTTTTTTTGTGAATTTCTCAAATTAACCCCGATTTCTAGCAAATTTTTTTTTTAAAAAAATTAAATTAAATTAATTTTTTCCGTAACAGTTGTGGACGGAAGGATCATTTTTCACCAAACGCGCAATATGTTTGAGGACCAAAAACAAAAAAATATAAAACGGAGAATAAAATTATTATACGTGCTATATTTGAGGATTAAATTCACCAATTTGCCAAAAAGAAAACATCAATTTAGTTGCTAATGTTGATGAATCTAGAGTTGGCATTGGTCATAAGAGAATATTCACCATATTCAAATCAAGCTTTACAACTGTTTGAGGCTATTGGTCGTGTCGTTTTAAGTCATTTTAGCTTCTTTTGCCTTTTATTGATGTTCAATCCATTGTTTGGATCTTTTTCAGCTGGGTGCCCCCCCAACTCCCTTCCCTTTTTTTTTTTTCTTTTTCCACGAGTCGATTAAAAGTTCCATAGATGATAAGAATGAAATATTTGACTGATATATAAGGTGATATAAGCATTTCAGGATATTTCTTTTGACATAACGAGTTCGATTGCCAAATAGGTGATCATGAGTACTGTCAGATACATGTCGGACTGCGAACCCGCGGACACGGGGCGTGACAGTAACCAAAAACTACTTGCTTTACTCAAATTTGATAAAAGTAAAGTGTCTGGAAATAATTTTGGCAGAATGGTGGATTTAGTCTCTATTCTCGATTTTTTTCGCGCAAATGGTCCCCATTCTATTTTTGTTTTGTTTTACACTCCTCAAATAATTTGTGTTTAGCGAAAGTAGTCATTCCGTTCAATTCTGTCAAGGAGTGTTGTTAATGGGCAAAAAAATAAAACAAAAATTGATAATATGAAGGGTATTATGGGAAATTGTACTAATAATCTATCTCATAAATCATTTTCCGGCTAAGCCACCGGAACCCGCTGCCGGAGCATCATCGCCGCGGCCACCGGAAATAGGTAGGCTATTTCCACCATCACCTCCCTCCACCACTCCTCCACCTGCAAGAGGTTGGCTAAGTAACTGGTGCTACTCCGGGTTTGCATTTTTTAGCAACCAAATCTTCAATGTCTTTCTTTATTCAGAGGAGACCACTTGTAAATGGTTCATCAAGATTTCTTAATAAGACTCAACTTCATAGTCGGCAATCAAATCAGTCTATGGGATTTTTGCAAAATCCCAAACAAATCTGCAAAATCAAGTTTCCATTGTTGGTATTGAATTAATTTATAGAGCAGCTCAAGTAGATGAATACGCTGAGGTTCTCTTTATTCTTTTCCTTTTTCTTTAATTAGGGATTATTTTCTTCCAATATCAAATTAAAGTTTCGTTTTTCTAATCAGAAACAAAATTAACTTCAATAACGAAATTCAATCCCCAGAAGAAGTAGAGAAATTAGGTGGCTTACCTTTCCAGGAAATGGTAATCACCAAACAGCCATTGTATTGAAGGAAGGAACAGATGGTGGAGCCTGGCGGCGGTAGAAAGCAGGCCTTAGAGCCCGGCGGACGGTGTCACAGTAGACGAAGCGGATAGGTCTAGCAGGTCCGACGGACAAACTAGACGAAGCAGACGGTGTCTCTGGAGACGGCGATGGCGAGTCTTGCTGCGGTGAGTCACCGCCGATTGAACCCCTACTGAAAAATATCATCATGTTCTGGTGGAGATGGTGGTGGCGGTGGGTTTAAAAAAAAAGCACTTCATCGCTGCTGCGGCGGCGCAGGGGGATGACGGAGGGTGGTGTTCGTGGTGGGACTGAGTTGAGGTGGAGATGGAGGGTGGGGAAGGAGGAAATGGGTAAAATGATTATTTCACAACAACTTTAAAAAATTAATTTAAAATTCATTTTTCCGTAACAAGAATTGGAGAGTGTAATATAAAAAAATTTAGAACGGGGATCATTTACGCGAAAAAAATCGAGAATAGGGAATAAATTCACCATTCTGCCAATAATTTTATGATAAAAAGAGTTAAAATAAAATTTTATTGAAAGAAGAGAAAAATAAAAATAATTTATATATATAAATATTCATAAAATGTTTTTCTTCTTTTAGAAAAAAAACAAATTCTACATTTTCTATTTCCACTTGATATCCATAAATAGGGACGAAACTAAGACTTTTAAATTTTTTTAAATTGACGGCGAAAAACTACAATAATATATCAAATTACATATAAAAAGTAAAAAAAAAAATATTGTTAAGAGCGAATTTAATCAAATATTTTGAACTACATATAAAATATATTATATTTAATAAAAATTTCTCGCTTCGCCCCGATCCATAAAGAAGTGATCAATAAGCCCAAAAGAAAGTAAAATGTAACGGGGTAGAGCAATTTTGTGTTTAAGAAGAGTACAGTCAGATTTTGCCTTTCTTAATTCAGTGTCGGTGGCAAAGGCTCAAGATTAACCATATCATTTTGCGACACATAGTATGAATTTAAATTGTTTAAACTTTCTGCTAATTACGTTGTTTATGGATGTATTTTAAGGCAAGACATGACCCTTTTTAGCACTGTCAAATGGATTTAAAGTTCGCAGATTAATCGGGTCTGTTTTATATAGAATGAATTTGAACTTTAAATTTCAAGTTCGTTTAAAAGCGGTATTTTGAGTTTGGATTCGTTAGGACGCGCTGACCAGCCCATAACTCGCGGATTTAGAACTCGCAGTTCACCCGTTTAATTAACTTGTCAATTGTTATGGATAATACTGTCAAATGGACTGATCCATCCCGGCACGGTCTGCCCCGAGCGGGCTCAGATGAAAATGGACCCGGACAGACCGGACCAGTTTTTTGCGGGCCATCAAACCCCCAACGCATACCCGCTCCGCTGCTAGTCCGTCGGCTCTTCATCTTCATCAGAACCATTGAAGCCGCCGCCACTAACCACCTCTTTGAAACTCTCCTCCCGATCACTATCGGAGCTCATCAACTCAAATCTTGTAGAAGTTTCGCATCCAAGAAGAAAAGTAAGAAAAATGATGCAGGAAGAGGATCCAATCCGGCTAATCAAAAGCAGAAACAAATAGGTAAAATAGATGAAAATGGAAAATTGAAACTTAGGGCTGAGGAAGTACCAGTCACCCCTAACGAAGAATTAGTTGCCAAAATCACAAAGCATCATCGTCGTCGTTTGGCCGAGGATTTCAATAATAAGGCTCTTGATTTTGGCCCTAATGGCCGGCCTCTCTTCACCCATACGCCGTCGCTTTTGCAGCTTTCTTGGAAAGACAATTTCCAAATACATGAAATTCAGGTGAACGTATAACACACACACACACACACACACAGATATATATATATATATATATATATATATATATATATATATATATATATATATATATATATATAAATACGAGTTGGCCCATGATCCGGTCCGGTCCGCAGACTAAACGAACCGAGATAAAAATATCCGCATTTCAACGAATTAGCATTTTTTCTATTCCATATCCGTCCCATTTCGGTCTGCCCGACCAATTTTGACAACACTAGTCATGGGGCACATTTACATTAAAAAAAATTAACCCAATTTCAATGGCCTAATTGAACCGAATCTTGAAATATACAGAGGGTGTCAACTTAATAATTCGAGGGTGTCAACTTAAATTGCATGAAAAAAAAAATGGGAGGCTTAGGGGCGAAAATCGTTTGTGCTCGTGTATGTCTTAATTCCTGTGCCCAACCACTTAAAATTTGTCATGTGAATATTTCTTTGAATTATGTATACATATGGTGAATTGTGAGTGATTTGACACAAAAATAGGTATATACACAGGTAGAAACGATTATTTGTCCATTCCTATGTACATTTTCCAAATGATCCATAGCAAATCATTTTGGGATTGGTTGTTTGCAAGTCTGTTCCAATTTCTTGCTTTGGCAAGACCGAAAGAAGTTGAACAGTGTTGAATTTTTTGTTTCCATAATACGTAGATTGTTGCATCATGCATGCATACATTTGAGAACAACTTCTTATTAATGTCACGGAAAGTGTCGCACATGATCCGGTGTGATAGAAATGAGCAAAATGCCACATCGGATCCTCTGTAACACTCCATATGACATTCTAATTATAGTCATGTTCACATCGGTTTGGATCCTCAATGACACTCTATAACATTTCAATTATGAAAAGTTTCATTCATATAAACTAAACTAAAATAGATAAATCGATAAACTCTAATTGTGAACGTGATATAATTAGAAAATGTTGTACTGAAGTATCACAGAGTATCATGTGTGCTCAGAGTTTATCCATTTTAGTTTAAGCTATATAAATGAAAGTGTCCGTGATTAAAATATCACAGGCAGTGGCTCAAGAAGGGGCGGCCCTCTCAACATCAATAACTTCATACAAATGTCTTTACCGCGGTACGAAACCTGATCATTCTTAAGTGCGTGTTTGGTACGCGGGAATGGAAAGGAATTTCCCATTTCTCTTTCCATTCCAGCGTTTGGTTGAGCAATTTGAAGTGGGAATGATCATTCCACGGGAATGACGATTACAAGAAGAAGTGGAAAGGTCATTCCACACCAAAAATAATGGAATGACCTTTCTAGGAGAAGATGGAATCATCAATAAATAGTAACTGTCATTTATACACCTCTTTTAATTAATTATTACATTCATTTTACATAGAAACGTATTCATATTTAGTCATAAATATTCTATTTCACTTAGTATAATTTCATAGATGATAATTTTATAAAAAAAAATCTTGGTAGTAGTTTTAATCTATTTTAAAGTTTAAAAGTAAATATATTTTTATTACTATGTTGAGTAAGATTTTGTAATGAATGTTTAATTAGGTTTTATCACTAATATATGCTAAAAGGGCATTTAGGTCATATTCTGTTTAATTTTGTTCCATTTCGACATTAAAATATAGTTTTATCAAACACGAAAATGAATCGACATTTCATTCTGACTTTGCCTTCCAAACATTGGAATGGAAAGAGGATTCCGAAGGTATTCTGGGTGGAAATCGATTCTGCCTGAAAAGGAATTCAATTCCAGCGTACCAAACGTGTTGTAAGAAATTAATAGAGTCATCATCTACTCCAACACAAATGATGTTGGTTTGATGGCTTTAAATAAAAGCAAACCTTTTAAATCATTTATATCCAAAATAAAAAATACTTCTTGCAAAATAGAAAATATTTATGCTTGCATCAACCAATCATCATGCCAAATGAAATTCCCTAATCCAATCAAATATTGAAAAACAAAAATCTCATCCGCATCAATTATAGGGAAAAGGAAAATTAGAAAATGATTAAGAGGATTTGGCTTTTATCCGTTTTTACATTTTGAATTCACCTCTAAACATCATTTTGATTAGTACCATTTCATACATTATCACTCAATGAGCACTTTGATCTAACCACTAAATCAACAAGTGGTTGATTAAATGAATAGTTATTTACTTTTTTTTCATCTGCTAATTTAAAAATGGGCGAAATTATTTTAACACGGAATGATTAAAATTGTGTTAAATACAATACACATATTATAATTTATAGCAATTGGATTCTCTTAAACATAAA
Source organism: Vinca minor (assembly GCA_026122235.1). NCBI lineage: Eukaryota > Viridiplantae > Streptophyta > Magnoliopsida > Gentianales > Apocynaceae > Vinca > Vinca minor. Next base: position 6,753,458 of record JAOCZM010000142.1, read on the forward strand.
ATTATATATCGTACGGTACAAACACATTTCAGTCATTTAATTAAAGGTGCTCTTGGATTGGATTTGAGTTTAGATTTGTGTTTGAGATTTTAATATCAGTCTCAAATCTAAAAAAAAATTAGATGATTTAATACTTCAAATTTCATTCTCACATTTAATTCAAAGTTAATTTGAGTTTGAATTTTAATATCAAACCAAACCTAATGCAATTCAAACAGACCCAAATCACAGAGGTTATACATACTTCAAATGTATTTTTCCAAAATATGTATAACTTTGATCATCTAATGAATCGACTAAAATTTATTTGCATGGTACTGATAAAGTAAAACCGTTTTATTGCACAAGAGAGAGAGTCAAACAATTGTTTTCTTTAATCACACCCACGTGTCACACCCTTGCCTAGATTATATGAATGCTCAGCACCTCATAATAAAAGATATCAATCTATACATACACCAACACCATACATTACCCTACCTCCTATCCCTTAATTCCCTTCTGGTTTCACTATGGTGTTAGAACGTTCAAAACTCAATATATATCAAATATTTTTTTTGAATTTTTTATTCGTTAGATAAAAAATTAATACTCTAAATTTTTGGAGCAAATACTTATTATAATTTTCAGGACACATATTATACAAAATAGGTGTTACATGCTTTAAAATATGTATTCATTAAGATAGATAACACTTTGCACACGAATTGTAACATCTGCACAAAATCATGCAACACCTATCCACAAAATATTCAGTATATAGTGACATTTTAGACGTTATGAACTATAAACGCATGGTACCTCATTCTACAGCTCACTGCTATAGTGTTGAATGTTTTTTTCATTATATATGGAACACTTTTGGAAATGTTGTATGTTTTTTAATATGTGTTAAATCCGATGTTACAAGTGTTCTCTCGTTATAGACACATGACATAAGACTACAATAGGTGTTCTTACATGTGTTCTCTCGATATAAACAAATATTTTTAGCCATGTAACATATATTTTACGTAACAAATATCTAAAAATCACAACATGTATCCTTTAAAAAAAAAAATTGAAGCGTTTAATTTTTTTATCCAACCACCCAATTCATTTTGTATCGTAAAAAATACGTATTTTGCATTATTCTATCCCACATCACTCTTCTCTATTCTACCTATTCCGCAAAGGGGCCGGGGTACACTAATACAGTCTGGCTCCTATGTGAAACAGAGAAAATTCTCCACCGTGCGGAACAATTTGTGCCGTCGGATGATAGTTTTAACGGCTCAGATTTGGAGAGAGAAAAGTTGCGGCTAGACTTAAAAAATAAAAAAATAAAAAGTTTTCTCTCTCCAAATCTGGACCGTTCAAAACTATCATCCGATAGTACAGATTATTCTGTACGATGTGAAATTTTTCCTGTTCCGTATAGGAGACAGAATACACTACTGGAGACACTTAAATACTTCATAGAAGTTCTAGAGAGAAGCAAAGCAAGATTCCCATTTTCTCATTACAGAAAACAAATCTTGGAGAGAGGGAAGAACCCATCCCTTTTGGTTATTTTCTCTCTCACACAGTATATCCACTGAAAAAAGGCAAATAATCGTCCGTATTTATCTATATATACTCATGTGCTCAACCACTCCTAATTCACCATATAAATATATATAATTTGTAAAAAATATTAAAATATTAAATTCTAAATAATTGGACACATAAATAAAAATATAAATAGGTACATACGATTTTCACTGAAAAAAAATTCTCTGAAATCCTTTTTTTTGCTAAATAAATTATATTTCCATTAATCACAAATAGCCGAGGCTATTACAATCAAAGGAAAATCTGAAAATACAGAAAGTAATAGTTATACAATGATTTAAAAAATCACGATAACAGACAAAAAACACACCCAAGAAAACTTGGATGGTTAGGAAAAACAACTAATAAAACTAGCAAACTAAACAAATACATAATCTTCTTCTTCAAAACATCTTCATTGCAATCCTCGAAACACAGGGACAGGAGAATATCACTTTCAACATCTTCCTTAGGGGTCGACAATTTATAGGACCATGGGCGTATCAACCGTCCGATAAATTGTCTCGGGAAGATGTAAAAAGATGATAAAGGGCCCAGATCAAGTCCGGGTTGAACACATCCTCCTAGAAAAAATGAAAAAAAATCTAGATCTGCAAAGATCTGAGACTCATCTAACCAATGCGTCTTGAATCTTGAAGAAAAAAACTCTGAAAAAGGTTTCATATGAAATGGCTAAATCTGGCCAGCAGCAGAGGAGAGAAAGAGAGCAGGAGGAAGAGAGAGAAGAGAGAAAAGGGAAATCCTTAAAATGTGAGTGTCAATCGAGATATGCGAGTCGAACGTGAAGCTCACGCTCAACTCACAAAAAAATTGGAAAGCTCGGTTCACGCTCAGCCCGAAAAAAACTCACTAACATTAAGCTCAAACTCAGCTCACATTTTAATGTGAGCTCGAGCGGAGCTTCACGAGCTAAATTTATATTAGTAAAAAAAAAACAAAAATCTTGTAGAAAGAATAGTATAATATAATGAGTATTAAAACTAATATAGAGAAAAAACAAGAGAAGCAGAAGTTTCATAATTGTTTGCTATGCTAATAAAATAAGTATTATATAAAAAATAAGAGAATCACGCACTTAATATTCTAATAAATGATGAAATTGCAAAAGAGATTTAATTCAATTGTTGGTGCCAAATCTAATTTTGGCAATCCCATTAAATTCTTCTTCAATATTTCACTTTTTATTGTGATTCAAATCTACAAAAGAAAAAGGAAATATAAGTAAATAGAGTAAGAAGCATCAATGAAAAAAAAAATTTAGACAAATGAAATAAAAAAACTAAGTAAAGAATAACCTACAAAAGCATAATCAAACTCTTCTTCATAATCACTCCTTTTTTGGTGCTAAAAATACTCTTAGATGCTACCGAACTTACATGAATTGCTAATACATCTCTTGCCATCATAGACAAAATAGAGAATTTAAGAGCATTTTCTTTCCAATAATCCAAGATTAGAAAGTCTTCATCAACACTACCACTCTTTGTTCGGTAAAAATTTTCCTCCAAATAAACATTTAGTTCACTCTCACAGTGCATCACTTCTTCCTTTTCACTAAATTTAAAGAATTCGTTAATGAATGCCAATTTATAGGTCTTCTTCTTTTTAATTAGTATTATTATATTTATATATAATATTTTAATTATATTATTCTTATTCGGGTTTCGAGCTTTTTCGGGTTAAGCTCACGCTCATCTCACATAAAATTCGAGCTTGAATATTCAGCTCACGCTCACTAACACAAGTTGACACCCTACCCCTCCCACCAACACAAGTTGGCTCAAATAGTAAGAATTTGACACGTAATTACAAATGTCAAGTGTTCAATTTCCGCTGCCGACGTGAGGGATGTGTTGGTGGATGACCTATAAGTACCCTTATAAGTCACATATGATATTTAGGGTTTGCTCTAACTCGTGGTGGTGACTGAACTCGAACCCACCAAATTTTTTTTTTTACCCAAAAAATAAAATAAAACTCCCCCCTCCCCCGCGCGCACACTTTCTTTAACTTCACTTCACATTTTTATCATTTCTTTCCACCTTTGTTCTTACCTTCTTCCTTAATTCTTGTTGTTCTTCTTCAAATCTAAGAACATTTTTTATTATTATTTTCCAAATCAAGGGAAAAAATGACAGACAGAGTCTACCCATCAGCAAAACCCAACGGCACCGCCACCGCCACCGCCGCCACAAATGGTACAACAGCAATGGGAGCAAACCACCACCCACAATTCCCACCGGTTAAATCCCAATTATATAACCCGGCAACCCGCCATCCGTATCGGCCGAATCCTTCAATCCACTCCGCGCGGCACAATCGCCGCCGCTGCAGCTGTCGGCGGTGCTTCTGCATATGCTGTTTTTGGTCCGTCCTTATCTTTCTCATCATAATCCTCCTCGCAACCATTGTCGGCGCCGCCTTCTACGTCCTCTACCAGCCTCAACGCCCTTCATTCTCCGTTTCTTCATTGAAGCTCTCCCAATTTAACCTCACCACCATTCCCTCCGACGATACTACCCGCCTCACCACCAAATTAAATCTAACGATTTCTTCGAAAAATCCCAACAAGAAAATTATATTTTATTACAATCCCATTACCATAAACTTATTTTCCGGCCAAGTTCTATTAGCAAATGGAAGCTTCTCGAATTTCACAAGTGGACCGAACGATATTAAAATCATTTTCTCTAATTTAAAAATGAATTCGCAGCTTCTTGATGCTGATTCCGTGACCGAATTGAAATCAGATCTGAAAAAGAAAAATGGGATTCCGATGAAAATAGAGATGGAGACGAAGGTAAAAGTGAAATTGGAGAAGCTGAAGAGTAGAAAAATTGGGATCAAAATTACTTGCAATGGAATTCATGGATTAGTCCCAAAGGGTAAAACTCCGGCTCCGGCGACTACTTCCAAAGCTAAGTGTAAGGTTGATCTTCAAATCAAGATCTGGAAATTCAACTTCTGAATCATACTTTTTACTTGCCAAAAAATTTCAAGCTAAGTGAGTACTTTATTTGTTAAAATATTAATATTTTTTTTTAAATAAGAGTTATATAATTATATTTCAGAGAGTAATATTAATATTTTGACTAAAAATTAACTTGTTTATTTCTTTCTTTAATTTTTGTTATATTTCTAAACAACTTATATTATGGAATTGAGTTAGTATTACTGTTGTTCAACAAAAAAAAAATTGGGGTATATTTATAATTTATAGGTTGTTGGTGGTTCGTAGAGGAAATACTAGAAGCTAAACTGTGGAGTCACAAAACTTGAGGAATTTAGAAGAATTATGAAGAAAAAGAAGGTGAAAATCAGTATGTATCTAGCAGATGCTTTTTATTTGAATCAGTGATTGGTCGCATCAGAGCATTTACGACATACAAGGGGACAAGTGATTTTTTTTTGCCAAAAAAGAGGCTGTTACAATGATAAAAAAACTGGTTCTATATATTTGTGTAATTGATTTTTGTAATTTTTTGTTTCAATGTTAGATGAAGTGTAGTATAGAGCTATTGAAGATCTCAGTTTAAACTTTATATTAATTACAAAATATAGCTTTTTGTGATCATTAAAGTCATTTTGATAATTTTTTTAATAAGAAATTATCCATTAATCACAAAATAGTCGAGGCTATTATAATAATTTAATAATCTAAAAATTTAAGAAAATAAATGTTATACTATGGTTTAGAAAGCTATCATAACAGTAACAAGAGAAGATCGGGTAAAAATATTAATATTAGTAGAAAAGTAAATACATAACACTTGGACCGGATAAAAACATTAATATTAATAAAAAAAAGTAAATACATAATAAAAATTTCATAATATCTCCTTTCCAATCTTTAAAAAACAGTAACAAGGGAAATCACTTTTAACATTTTTCTTAGAAGTCAACAATCTACAAAAATATGAGCTTATCAACCGTTCAGTAGATTGTCTCGGATAGATGTAGAAAATTAAAAAAGGATCTAGAACAATTTCGGATTGATAAAACCACCAAGAAAACTGAAAGAAACTCCATATCTAAAGAATTTGAAGTATATCTTACTTCGTTATCTTGAATCTTGAAAAAAAAAGATGTCTAAAGAGAATTTCATAATGATTTACAGTAAAAAATAGGAGGTGAAAACACAAAAGGTGAAGGAGTACAAGATCCGACTGGAAATCGGAATTTTTAGATGGATTTAGTCATGAAAAGAGAAAAATGGAGGAAAAACTAAGAAGAAGAAGAAGAAGGGGGAACAGACTGAGAGAGAGAAAAAAATGAAAAAATATATAAAAAATAAAATATACTTTTTTTGGTGGAAAAAAATAAAATATACTTGTTTCTTGAACTGCTTTATTTTGTATTTTTTTTCCTTTTCTCGAAACTCAAAAACTGACATTTGTTTTACTATTTCCCTAACACAACATGTGCACTAGCTTTATTCCATCAATTCAATTATTCATCAAAAAAAAATCCATCAATTCAATGAAACGAAAATGGAAAAATAATGTGGAAATAATATTGTACTGCTTTCACGAAGATGAGTTTTTTTTTGAGCGCCCGAAGGCGATTGCTCCGAAAGGGAATAGCGGAGAGTACCCTAGATAGGGAAGATTGAAGCATGCCCCATGCCTGGGGAGGGAAGATAAGCCTCATAAGGAGGAGAAATTATTTGCCCCATTATGGGAAGATATAGGAATCGAACACGGGACCTCCGCCCCGTGTTCGGGTAGCCTTATCACTTGGGCTACCCGATTCCCATCACGAAGATGAGTTTGATAGGGCACTTTCAAGTTATGGGTTGTGAGAGACAGACTTGTTTATAAGGCGTGGCTCGATTCCTGCCAAATGAATGGAATTGAATCTCTGAATTGATAATGGTGTACAGACAATTTGTGATAGATTACTATTAAGATAATTTTTCTTATGAAATTTTAAAATTCAATAAAAATATTAATAAAATTTACCTCACGGTTCTTCAATATTTATGTAATATTTTTTTTTTTTTACTAATTTAAAATTTTTTGACTTCGTCTACATTTTGAACATCTTTAATGAACAGTCCAATAAATTGAGGATCCCTATGATGAGAATCCCACATCGGCTAACTTGTGAGAATATTTGTTAATATTTAAGGCTTGTCAATCCTCCCCCTCTCCAGGTAACCTTTTGAGGGATTGAATTAGACACAAGTCAAATTTTCAACACTTATTATTGAATTGAGTCTCAATTTGAGATTTCTGATATTAGTTTTAAACCAGTCTCAAACTCAATTCAAATACGTTCAAAACAAGCATAAACAAGCAAGAAATCAAATAGGGATTGAAATTGTTTTTTACCCCCAAAGTCTCTGAAAAAGACACCAACCAAAGCTGCAATTTAATATGCTTCCACACTTGGTATATTTTTCAAATCATTCTAGTAGGCTCCTTTTTGCAAAAGGTTGTCTTTCATTGGCCCTAAGTCAGGAAAAAATTAAAAGCGTTACGGCAAGATCCCGTTTTGCTATTTGCTTAGGTTCTTGCAAATGCCTGGAATTGCTTCCTGTGGGCCACCCGTGTCGGTGGCACCATGAATTATATTATAGGTTCTTACGTCAGTCACGATTATAATATAGAACACAAAAAAATTAGTGAATACTGATATTAATTTATGTAAACAATCTGTCCTGAGACATGTAACATTTATTTTACGTAACATGTATTAAAAAATCACAATATTTTTATTTACTCAAAAAAATTAAACCGTTAAATTTTTTATCATACAAAAATATATTTTTGTATAATTTTTTATATTTAGAATCATATTCATACCGTAAGTTACTTCACCATAATTTAAGATTAAATAAAAAATATGTGTTCATTCCGTACCTGCAATGCACATCTATTATCAGATCACTCGATTCAAGTGTTGAAAAAAAAAGATAAACCACTGTTCTTTATAACACAACAAAATCCCAGTGTATTAAAAAATTTAAAAAATAAAAATACCAATTCTCTCTCATTTGATCACAACTGAAGTTATAATTATTATTATTTTTTTTCTATTAAGCGGGAAGAGAATCTATCTATTATAAAAATATGGGATTTAAAAAAGCAGATAGGAGGATCAAACTCATAAACTTTAAATCACGGGGCTTTAGTTTTGACCACTAAATCAATTTCTCATTAATAACTGAAGCTATAATTAAAGCACGAGTAAATTTGCCTAAAAAAAAAAATCAAAATTTCTCATATCAAATTCACAATTGGAAACTATTTAATAGAAAAAAAATTATTTAAACCAATGCCTCGTTAACAACTGGTTTTCCCATTCTAATTTCAGTTCCTACAAGCTAATATTGTTTTCAAATTTTTCGCCACCAGTACCAGCAAATCTCTTCAAACTTAAAAAGACTTGAAAGCAACGAATTCCAAATGGCCAATTATTGGATGAAATTGTTGGAAACACCAGAAGATATATAGTTTATACATTTATTTAATTTAGTGTATTCTCAAATATCAATCCTCCCCTCTCTATAGTAAGGACGATATTAGAAAATTAATTTTAAAAGTTGGAAAATAAACATATATTTTAGGAAAAGATGAATAATCTAAAAAGACCTTTATTAAAAAGGGTTAATTTCAATTTAGTACCCTTTACTTTGGGCAGTCCGGACTCTATGCGGAACAACTTTTTCAATATATACGGAACGCCTCACAATAGGTGTCCTGAGGCTTATAATAGGTGTTCCGCGAGGTGAAAACAAAAAATGTGGTATGAGGCTCAGAACAGGTGTTCATTTAAAATCAATCTTAACCGTAAAAAATTTAATTTGACGGACGAGGTAAGTTTCGCACGTGCAGGGGCGTAAGATGATATATTTTTATTAGAAGATCTAAATTTAAAGGATACATCTTTCAAAAGAGACAACAACTAAAGAAGAAAATTGACCAAAAAAGTTTAAAAAATGAAGAAAAACTGACTAGTTTGCAGAGGCGTTGCTCACGGACCATACTTCAAAAATAGCATGAGAAAGTTATAAAAAAATATTATTTGATTAAATGTATATATATTTTTAGAGACAATTTTATGTATTTGGAGCCCTATTGTATACTTTGAGTTTGCTATATACAATTCAATATACATACACTTTTTTGTCCGAAATTGAATTTCATTTTATAATACAAAAGTTAATGGGAGAATTTGAATTTTAATGAGTTTACAAAAGTATCCTTCTTAATTGAGAAAATTAACGTGTTAATAAAATGAGACTACTAATGGACGTTCAAATGAAAATTATTTATATTTTAGGAAATGAGACATTCAATTTTTTATATAAAAAATGAAAATTGGACATTCGAATCCGAATAGAGTGAGTAATAAATAATATTGTAAATGGACATTTAATTTGGGACAGAAGGATTACTAATTTAAATATACATTTTTTTTTATCATAAAGAAGCGCAAGTATTTGAGAAAAATTGCATATTGTAATTTGATACAAAATTAATGAGCATTATATTATCAAATTTTTAAAAAATTTCAGAGAATTGAGACAATTTTCATGTATTAAAAATTTATGTATAAGTGCAAATGAGAATACACACTAGTACTAAAAAAATTACAAAAAATTTGGGTAGCCCTAACTGGCTCCGTCAGTGCTTAGATCCATGACTGCCCACAAGAATTTTTTTTGGAATTTGATATCTAATTTTATTGTTCGAAATTAAATACCTTATTTTCTATTTATTTTGTTTAAAAAATGAAGCATTCGATATGAGACGAAATGAGTGTATATATATAAGAATATGCCTCTAACATATGCTTCACTAATCCGAAAATATTTGCTTGTGAGTGGTTGATCTTCTTGTATCTCCGTATTTAACGTTTTACCTTGTCCAAATACTTCTACTTGATAAAATAAGAAGTTTTATTTGTTTTTTGTTTTTGTTTACACCGGAGAATAGTGACGGTTGAATCAAACTCGAGACTTATAATATAACAAATGATTATTTTAATAAGTTAAATTATAAGCTTGTCACAATTAAATAAGTTTCTATCTTTTACATGCTTAGATAAAACTAAAACAACTACATTGACCACTTATCTTTTGGCTTTTTTACATTTTGATGTGCTAGTGCGACTGGACTTCCTCTTTTAGGAGCAAATTTTAAAGAAACATATATAATTAATTAATTATATACTTCATTCGTCTTATTTTTAATGAGTCTGTTTGATTTGACATCAGAATTAAGAATAGTGTGTTGATTATAATAAATAAATTGTTTTTTTTGCTGAATAAAAAAAATAAAAAAAACAATTTATTATAATCAACACCACTATTCTTAATTCTTATGTCAAATCAAACAGACTCATGAAATAAGTTATTTTCATATTAAATTTTTTAAATTAACCTCTTAATGAAGTTATTAACTGCATTAAATGTAGTGTTTAGTAGATTAATAAGATTAGAGTAAGTTTGAAACTTAAATAAAAATTTGGTTATAATTAAGGAAAGTGACAAATATTTTGACACATTTCAAAATAGTAAAAAAGTCAATAAAAATAGAATGGAAATGACAAGATAATAAATTTTGTGTAATTTGGATTTCTTTAAAAGAAAAATACTATGCAAATTTTAAAATTTCGAAGCAAAGTAGCTGCAGGTTCTCTCATTTTCTGACCCTTTGAAACTGATTATAATTTTAGCATAGTACAATCAAAGATAGCATGCCTATCGTTTTCAAGCCCCAAAAGAAAAAAAAAAACAATGCACCTAAAACATATGAATGAAAAGGCCATGTGATATTATATCTTTAGGCGAAATACAATATTTATAAAAAGTAAATGGTTATTTATGGTACTAAACTATTTACGTATTTCTATTTATGGTACTAAATTATTTTTTTTGCTAATTATATCACTTATCTATTTGCAGGTGTCAAGTAATATACAACCATCATTTTTGGGTGTTTTTGGGCCAAAGTTGGCACGTGGCTTTTATTTGCAGATTATTGAGGGGCAAAATTGAAATTTTGCAATAACCATGTGATCCATGAATTAAAGATTTGACCTACAAACAGAAAAATCTGCAGATCACTGAGTTATTGCGAAACTCCAATTTCGCCCCTCAATAATTTGCACATGAAAGTCACGTGCCAACTTTTGCCGAAAAACACCCAAACAATAGTGGTTGTATATTGTTTGACACTCGTAAATAGATAAGTGATATAATTAGCTAAAACAATAGTTTAGTACCATAAATAAAAATACGTAAATAGCTTAGTACCATAATTAGTAATTTACTCTATTTATAAAAAAAAATTTACGATTTTTTTTTATATCCCCTATTGCTGCTGCCAAAAAAAAAAAAAAAAAACAGCCGTGGGTTGGATTGACGGTGAGGTTTTTTTGGTGAAGAAAATAAGTTGATATGAAAAAATATCTAAAATATAATTACAAAACTAAAATTTCAAAGAAAATATAATTACATAATAAAAAAAACTAACAATTAATTACGAGATTAAATTCAAATTTAAAAAAATAGTTAATCAACCTTTATTTGTGCCATTTTCTCAACAGATAAATAATTTAAAAACTTGAAAAACGCTCTCAGAGTTCCGACTAAGTCGGCAGCCTCGGCCTCCCTACAATGGTAGGGTTTTCTACGCCGTCTTCGTGCGCGTCTTCTAGTCTAACGATGATCTCTGTCATCGGCCGGACTCCTCTTTTCTCGATGTCCCCATTGATTCACAGAATTTTTGGTTCTTTTACAATGATTTTGCGCGACGGCAATACTACGAAAACAAATCTTCATATTGGTACTATTGCAAAGGATTTGTTCCGGTAATGATTGGTGATTCGGAAGGGGTGGTGTAGGGGTGGATAGAATCAGGATTGGTTATGGAGGAACTGGGAGTTGGAAGGTTGGGCAATTGACGTTGCCGACATCAGAGTTTCGCCTGCCACTTTGTCATGGTTTTGGAACGAAAATAGGGAAGGCATAATTGGTGGACCATGTGGGCTTCGTTTGGGCCAAAGGTTTTTCATTGAGGCTTGAGCCTTAATTGCCCATCTAATGCTGGCTCAGTCTCTAAGGAAGTTGACTTTATAGGCTACAGTGCTACTAACACTCTGAATTGGAAGCATATTTTTGCGTATGGCACTGTTAGACCTTCTTCAGTCTCTTTTGCTACTGGCGATGATTTCTTAATGGAGGCTCCTGACATTAAACAGGGTAAGGTGGAGGTCGCAGGTCGGCCCCGCCAAGGTCCATGAATTGTTTTATCTGGAATTGTTCGAGGCTTAACAACTCTTGGGCAATTCAAGACTTAGCGCGTCGCATAATGACTCGCTTTTCAAATAGTTTTTCTTTTTAATAATAAAATATGTGGTAGACTTCATGATCTATATCATGCTAGTATTAGGTTTTATTTCATGTTATAAATTAGGATTTATTTCAAGTTTTTATGTAAACAAACAACGGGGCGACCATCTCAAACTTGGAGAAGCATCCCTCGAGGTAGAGATTTGCTACAACACGGTTTCGAATGGAGGATCATGAGCGGACGTTCTGTTCGTATGTGACGTGGTCGCTGGCTCACTATTCAGTGCAGTTTTCAGCTGATCTTCCCTCCTATTTTTATGGGTTTTGAAAGTTTGCAGATAAGAACTCTGACAATTGTGGAAGACATCTGTTTTGAATGTGATCCCGATTTTACTTTTTGGGTTATAGAGTCTGTTTGTAAGGGCATAGTAATGCGTATCTTTGGAAATATATTTTTTAGAATTTGCTATGCCTATAAATCAAGTAGTGTTCTGGATGGCTGAATATCCTCTCAGGCTTGATGCCTCTTTTCAAAGGGCAAGAGATCTATCGGAATTTCACCTCCCTAATGTAATTTTTTAATATCTATTAATGGAACCGTATTACCATTTCCTTAAAAAAAAAAAAAAATTATTTTGTGCCATTTTCTCAACAAAAAAGAAAAAGAAAAAAGAAAGAATATCCCCTCTCCGTCCCTCGATGCTCCCACAGCAAAAGAAGAAACCCGAGGAACTAAGGGAGACTCATTTGAACTACAATCTTTCTGTTCCCCCTATCTTTTCCCAGGTATTTTTTTTTTTTATTTTTTATTATTCTGATTTTTCAATCACTCTTGATATGATTCTGCTCTAGTTGGTTGCTTTTGTTTTTTTGTTTTTTGTTTGTTTAGTTTGTTTCTTTCTCTTATGCTTTTAATTTTGTTTTGTATGTATATTTTTGAGTTAGTTTTTTGAATTGAAATTGTGGGTTGGACAGAGCAGAGATTTTTCTATGTTAAAGATCCCACAACGGGTAGCTTGAAAGTATATTTGCAATGTATAAGGCTTGAACAATCCTCCACTCTTGTATATTTTGAGGGATTGAGTTATACCCAGGTCCATTTTTAACTTGGTGTCAGAGTCACCTAGTTTGAGGTTGGCCCTATTGATGTTCACGCTTAAGATGTCTAGCCCTGGATGTGAGGTGTGTTAAAGATCCCACATCGGCTAGCTTATAAGCATACTTACAATATATAAGGCTCGGTCAATCCTCCACCTCTTGAGGTATCTTTTGAGGGATTGCGTTAGATCCAAGTCCATTTTTAATTCTATTGTAGGATTAGAGCTTTGGGTTCAAATGGTGAGATTTTATCTATTAAAGAAATGTCCCAAAGGAGAAATCTTTAGAAAAAAAAAGTATGAACTTTATATGGGCTCCTAACTAAGTGCTCAATTTTGGGGAATTTGAATCTTTTGAGTCTCGTGTTATATACTATACTTTTTTTTTAATCTCCTAACTAAGGTTTTATGTTTCTGTTTCGCCAATTGTCTTAGCCAATGTTGTTTTTGCCCTGCTAGTTTAGTTCGAGTTTGGAAATTACCATTTCAGTTTGTTTCCTTACAAATTTCTATGTCTTCTAGCTGTTTCTGTTTCGCTAATTGTGTTGGCCAATGTTGTTTTTGCCCTGCTAGTTTAATTCGAGTTTGGAAATTACCATTTCAGTTTGTTTCCTTACAAAATTTCTAAGTCTTCTTAGCTGTTTCTGTTTCGCTAATTGTGTTAGCCAATGTTATTTTCGCCCTGCTAGTTTAGTTCTAGTTTGCAAATTATCGTTTCAGTTTGTTTCCTTACAAATTACAACGTTTCTAGCTGTTGATGTTCGTTGCATTTGTAGAGGGGGATTATAATATCTCGAAAGCATATCTGACTAGTTGATGTTGCTTGTGCAGCGAGTCTAATTGGTAGCTATCATGGCACATTTGCTGTGCAGTTCTTGCTCTTTGATGAGTTTGTCTTCAAGCAGCAAGATGCAACATTACGCTACCATAGCGAACCAAGCCCCATCTGTTTTTCCTACATCTTTAAGTTGGTCACTTACAAATTTATCAGTAAAAAAACTTGTTTTGCCTGAGAAAATGTCGAAAAGATGTTCTACTACCTATGCTATGGCCGTTTCTTTGAGTCAAGAATCGAAAACTAAGCCCGACTCTGGTTCTGCCCAAAATGGCAGTGGTGCTACTAATCGAAAGAAGGTCATGGTTATTGGCGGTGACGGCTACTGTGGTTGGGCTACCGCACTCCATCTATCGAACAAAAATTATGAAGTTTCCATTGTAGACAACCTTGTTCGTCGCCTCTTTGACCATCAGCTTGGTCTTGATTCCCTCACGCCTATCTCATCAATTCATAACCGCATCCGGCGTTGGAAATCCCTAACGGGCAAGGATATCAAACTCTATATTGGTGACATTTGTGATTTTGAGTTCTTGTCTGAGGCGTTTAATTCGTTCGAACCTGATGCTGTTGTACACTTCGGAGAGCAAAGATCTGCACCATACTCCATGATTGATAGGTCAAGAGCTGTCTTCACTCAACACAACAATGTAATTGGGACGCTTAATGTGTTGTTTGCAATAAAAGAGTTTAGCGAGGAGTGTCATCTAGTAAAACTCGGTACAATGGGAGAATATGGGACCCCAAACATAGACATCGAGGAAGGTTACATTACGATTACTCATAATGGAAGGACTGACACTCTATCTTATCCTAATCAGGCAAGTTCGTTCTATCATTTAAGTAAGGTTCATGACTCCCACAATATCGCGTTTACTTGCAAGGCTTGGGGAATTAGAGCCACCGATTTGAACCAAGGGGTTGTCTATGGCGTGCGAACAGATGAGACTGCGATGCATGAGGAATTATGTAACAGGTTGGACTATGATGCAGTATTTGGAACTGCGTTGAATCGGTTCTGTGTTCAGGCGGCTGTTGGCCATCCATTGGCTGTCTATGGAAAAGGGGGCCAGGTATTACTTCTTTTACTTATATTGCTGCTCCATTTTAAAACTCATCAGTTTTATTTTTTGCAATCTTGGTGATTGAAGAAATTTCTGAAAATGGATAATTCTTATGAGTCCCCTTCAACTATTTTCAAAAGTAAGTTATGACCCTTTTGATTTTTGCGTGCCATTAATACCCTCAACTATTTACGGGGTGATAAAAATACCCAAAATGGGCGGAATCTGGTGAGGCAAGGCGGCTTTGCACATGTGCGGCCCACATGGTTGAATTTTCACGGGCAAATTCGTCCATAAATTCCCCTATTTCATCTTCTTCCTCAATTCCCCTTCTTCAATTCATCTTCTTCCCTAATCCCCTTCTTCTATTCATCTTATAAATGAAGATTTATTGGGAACCCATTTGCTTCAAAATGAAATTAGAAAGAAACTCATCTCCTAAAATTAAAAAGGATTCAAACTTTTCTACAAAAAAAAAAACACCAATTAAATAAAAATATCTCAAGAAACCCATTGCTTCGAATTTGTCAAACAAATCAAGAACCACGTAGGGGATTCATCTAGAGTGATTTTTGTGACTTTTTCAAGTTTAAATATATCTTCCTTTAATAAAATTGTGTAGAAAATATTTGAACTTGAAGTGGGTTGGTTTGGATTTGAAGAAGATGAAGGTGAAGATGAAGTTGGGGAATTTTGACGATTTCCCCTGCATTTTCAACCATGTGAACCGCACATGTGCAAAGCCACCGTGGGTCACTGGATTCCGCCCATTTTAGGTATATTTGGTACCCCGCAAATAGTTAGGGGCATTAATGGCACACTAAAAATTAAAAGGGGTATAACTTGTTATTCAAAATAGTTGAAGGGGCATAAATAGCAATTATCTCTAATTCTTATTAAATTATCGGGGTAGGGGTCGCAAACCCGGGATCTATGGCTCCGAGTCAGAAGTTTGCCTGTCCCGTGCCTCATTTGAGTTTTGTTTGTTCTAGTTCTCCCTGACCATTTCAAGGAGCTCTTGAACACTTTTGATGAATATACCGTATGTTTTTATGCACGATGCAGACTAGGGGATATCTGGACATAAGAGACACGGTTCAGTGCGTGGAGCTTGCAATCGCAAATCCAGCACAACGAGGTGAATTTAGGGTCTTCAACCAATTCACCGAACAATTCTCTGTCAATCAGCTTGCAGCCCTCGTAACAAAGGCGGGAGAGAAACTTGGCCTTGAAGTGCAAACGATATCTGTTCCCAACCCGAGGGTAGAGGCGGAAGAGCATTACTATAATGCTAAGCACACCAAACTTATTGAACTAGGTATGCAGCCTCACCTTCTTTCCGACTCTCTTCTTGACTCGTTACTGAACTTCGCGGTCCATTTTAAGGATCGTGTTGATACTACACAGATAATGCCTAGTGTTTCTTGGAAAAAAATTGGTGCCAAACCAAAGACTGTTACTGCATAAACTCGATTATATAATATATACATGACTTAAAGGGTGGTTGTCTTTGATCTTACAACTATATCTTTTTTGATAGGCTAGTGTTGTATCTGTCTGAACCTTAAAACATACTAGTGAAAACCTTGTTAGGAAAAGTATAGACTTGTGTACTTTTGTCTCAGCATGACGAAGCGCAATTCAAGTGGTAAGACGTTTCACTTCTATCTGGCAAGTCGGGAGTTCGAGTCATGCTGGAGGGAAAGTAGGGAATCACTATTGATCCTCCTTTCAAAAAGGAAAGAGAAAAAATACTTTTTGTCTCAGCAATATTAATAACATGAGTAATGCTTTGGCAATGTCCAGTAGTTCTGGTCCCACCAACCTCTCACATAATACTACCTGAGACCCTACTTGTAGAGGTAGTGTTGTTAAGGATGCACTCCCCTACAAAGGGTATTTTATATGAGAGGGAGGTGGAACCATTTCATGTCCAACTTTCCTCCCATACTACTTGCTCATAAGATATACAAGTCAAAGTGCCTTGATACATGACATAATTTTTTTATTTATTGGGGGAGGGGATCTATATATTACGAGAAATAGGGGGATTTAAGAAGCGGGGAGGGATTCGAATTCAAGACATCTACGTCATGAGGCCTCGGTTTTAGCCACTAGACCAATGCCTCATTGGCAATACATGGCATAACTGTTATGGTATCTAAAAGAAGCAAAATGCTAATGTAATGTTCTCATATCAAATTCGGGATTGAATAAATCTACGTGTAGTCTTGCTCGCGAATACAAAATTGAGTACCAAAGAAGACAATTCATCCTGATGTGAAGTGTATTCATGATTTGCACCTGCAATTATATGTGTAGTTTGTGATTGAATACATGCTTAGAAAATTTCCAACGGGACACATTTAGCTTGTGTCACAGCCAGGCCTTTTCCCTTTTCCCTTTTTTCTCTCTTCTCTCTCTTCCCCCTGCTCCTCCTGCGTTTTTGCTGCCCCTACTGCCGGCCAGATTTGGCCATTGGCTCCGGCCAATGGTCAAATCTTGGTCATTTTGTTCCGTTAATCTTACTCTATTTTGTACTACGAATCATATGAAACCTTTTTCAGAGTTTTTTTCTTCAAGATTCAAGACGCAGCGGTTAGATGAGTCTCAGATCTTCGCAGATCTAGATTTTTTTTCTATTTTTCTAGGAGGATGTGTTCAACCCGGACTTGATCTGGGCCCTTTATCATCTTTTTACATCTTCCCGAGACAATTTATAGGACGGTTGATACGCCCATGGTCCTATAAATTGTCGACCCCTAAGGAAGATGTTGAAAGTGATATTCTCCTGTCCCTGTGTTTCGAGGATTGCAATGAAGATGCTTTGAAGAAGAAGATTATGTATTTGTTTAGTTTGCTAGCTTTATTAGTTGTTTTTCCTGACCATCCAAGTTTTCTTGGGTGTGTCTTTTGTCTGTTATCGTGATTTTTTAAATCATTGTATAACTGTTACTTTCTGTATTTGCAGATTTTCCTTTGATTGTAATGGCCTCGGGCTATTTGTGATTAATGGAAACAAGTTTATTTAGCAAAAAAAAAAGTGTTATAAAAATCAGTCCGGCTCCTATGCGGAACAGCTTTTTTTCCGTACGTGCGGAACAATTTCAGCCGTCGGATGAGATTTTGAACGGTCCAGATCTGGAGAGAGAAAAGTTGCGGCTGGACTTAAAAAATAAAAAATAAAAAAATTTCTCTCCAAATCTGGACCGTTAAAAAATCTCATCCGACGGCTGAGATCGTGTCCCGCAGTGCGGAACAAAAATCTGTTCAGCATAGGAGCCGCGAACTATAAAAATCGGTCGAATTGGCAAAAAATCGCTATTAACTGACTAGAAAACCCAAAACCGGAGTTCAAAATTCTTGACCGACTTAGTCACTCAAATGTCGGTCAAAGTCAGTAAATAACTTTGTTTTGTCATTTCTGCTAAATCAGTGACAGTCTAATGCAAACCCCCAAATTGTCTTGGTGGGAGAAAATATGTTTTGACAATATCACTAGCTTAAAAGTAATGATATTCTTTGTAACAGACAGTTAAATTAACTGTAACTGTAACTGACAATTACCAAACAACGGTAATGTCTACCTCAAATAGCAAATCGTTTTTCATATAAACAAGAATTACATCTCTCCCCATGGCCAACATACAAAATATGTGTTTCACAGAATTTAATTTATTTTGTCCTCTTTTCATTATCTTCTTGATTAAATGATAAAGTTATTTCATTTTATTTCCATAACTTCACCACTTAACCATGTCCTGGTCACCAAAAACTCCGAACAATTATAATCCCACAACATCCCAGTGCCCACAAAACAAACCCAATTATCCAAGTAATAAGATAGCAAATTGGAAACCTTTCGGTTGTGTGGTTGATAAAATCACTTAACTTTTGACACTTCTGTAAGGCGTAATACAATATTTATACTCATGGATCCCAATGTTTTAATTTTACGGAAGGAAGATGCATTTTATGTTTTTAACAAGGTTCAAAGTCGCGGTATTATTCGTCGATTCGGAGGCCACCGTTCCAAATACGACTCGGTGACTCGCTCGCGTATTGGGAGTTAAAACAATCATATTTAACGTAACAACTACTTATCTAATAGATCATATCATCCATTTGCGGTTTATAGTATGAATATGAAACTCGGTTATCAATATTTTCACGAATAGACAAAGAGTGATCATGTTGTGCATCTATCTGTGATGGATAGACATGTGTTGGATATATGGTTGGGGTAAGCGTCACACCCCGTCCATGGAGTGATGACATGACAGTGCCCCATTGCTTAATGAAACATTAAAGCCACAGTCAGATATTACTAAGTAAGGCAGTTCAATTATGAAAATCCATAAATAGTCAAAAGTGCACTAGCGGAAGCATTATTCAAAAGGAAATAATTCTAGTCTATTACATCTGAAAAATGAAACTAAACGTTCCAATAAACTATAAAGAGAAAAACAACGTTCTTAATCTAGCAGTTTAGGATCACTCTATGTAATCCTCATCCCACGTGCCATCATCATAGTATAGGTCCTTACCTAAATCATATGTAAGATAAGAAAGCGGAATGGAGTGAGCTCCGCTGCTCAGTAGGGACCTAAAACAGATGGTTTTAAAGGATAGTATAAACGATTAGGGGCAGGGATGCAGATAAGGGGCGGGGTGGCAGTCGCCCCTCAAGATTTTTAAAAATGCTACTAGATATATTAAATTTTATACGTAGTTCGGAATATTTGATCAAATTCGTCTCCCAACAATTTTTTTTGTAATTTTTATATGTAGTTCGACATACTATTGCCGTTTTCGCCCCCTAACGCCAAATTTCTACCTTCGTCCCTGGTTAGGGGTACTCTGGCAACTTTTGCGTGGTTGACATTGAACCCAAAATAGGTGACTACCGGTATCTAAAATTACAAATTGTGAAATTGATGACGTGTCTATAATAACATTTACGAAGAAAAGACTTTGTTCTTCACTAGGAACGATACCGCCTCGTGTGGCTTTATTTGGAGAAAATTCCTTTTACGTTTGCTTTCACATAGGTATAGTGTGACACAAAACTGCTAGCGGGATCTGAAATAGTAGAACGTGAAACAAGAGAATTGCGGTGAATAAGTCTCGTGTGTTTTGGTAATAATTTTTAGAAAACTTGTTCTACTTAGATGGCCTAAGGGCTTTAAGATTATCAAATATACAAGTCCAAAAAAGGAAAAGAAATCTCCCAAATTTTTGATTATGTTAAGGTTTCAATCTTTTTTGAGATATTTTTTCCTTTTTAATTAAATTACATACCCTAAATTGATGTGTGCAAGAATAATGTAAAATCTATCTTAGATCATATGTAGGTTATATTCAGAATCGGCATAGAAGATGCATAGTATTAATATTTTTTAGAAAACAAATAAATATATTTAATTCCTATTCCTAATTCACTAGTCTGTCGCCCCAATTTATAAATTTACATATTACTTGGTGTTATATTTTGAGGAAGGGACCAAAAAAATAAAAAATTATAACATATAAGTATATATGAATAATTCAAAAAAAAAAAATCAAATTAGCAAATAATTATACCGATACTTTTTAACCAAAGGAAAAATTTTGAATCACAATTTTAAATTAAATTGAAAAATCATTTAAGCAAAAGTAAAAAAATAAAATCGTGCCTAAATAGATTGATTTAGCAACGAGATCATTTATAACAAGAAAAAGCCTATTTTCAAACTAATTTTTAGCTATACAATGTCATATTTTGTTCTAAAATGGTTGTTTTAGCGACAAAATTATCTGTAACAAAATGTTAAATTAAAATGCTCCGAAGTAAATTTGATAGCCAAATATATCATAAAAGTTTCAAAATAATTAAGCACAAAATAAGAAATTTCATGTCTAAATAGATTTCTTGTGGTGCCCTAACAATCCCTATACAACTAGCACTAGAAATCTTTGAATTAGAGAAGAAGAATCCACAATCTCAAACTAAAAACCCTAGATATACTAATATACTTGGTCACGATTTAGATTTTTTGTTACGAAATTTTTCATTCATATAATATAAACTAGAATAGGTAAACCAATCGATAAAATTTAAGTGTAAACATACATATAATTTGAAATGTCATGGAAAGTATTAAAAAAAAAAAAAGAATCGTGTGTACTTTTCTAGTGTTCCGTATTGTGAAAAACATTATCCACGAACCATAATTTCTTTTCTTGGTCTCTTCCTCAAAATATAACACCAAGTAATATGAAAATCAATAAATTGGGATGATAGACTAGTGAGTTAGGAATAGGAATTAAATAAATTTATCTGTTTTCTAGAAATCTCAATATTATGTATTTCTACGCTGATTCTGAATATAACCTACATATGATCTAAGATAGATTTTACGTTATTCATGTGATAACCGTAACTTTTGCGTATGTGATTTTTGACGTGTAATTTATTTTTCGCAAGTGACTTTGTAGACGAAAATTATTTTGTGCGACTATTTGACTACATGTCTATTTAATTTTAAAACATAATACGTGTTTTATTTTGTGTACCTTTTAGTGGGGCATTTCGCACATGTATCGTAGTCGAGTTATTTATTTATAGTCACATAATAATAATGATAGGAATTCATGGGGTCAGGGAGTTACAAAAAAAAAAACAATAGAAATTTAATAAAGAATTAAAAGTAAAAGAAATTTAGGGGACAGGGGTTTCGGATTTTTGGATTAAAAAAAAAGGGGGAACAAAAGAATATAAGTTACAACAAATCGTGGGAATTAGAGTTTCTCGGGAAACATGCCAGAAAGCAAAGAAAATAGGGAGATGCTTCAAAGCCGTGAGCAAACAGGGAAGAAAAAGGAGGTGATTTTGAAAGCTTGATTTTTCTAACAACTTGAGAGTATTTTTGAGTGGGCAATCCTTATCGGATTTCGACAACCCTTATATGGATATTGATCACGACGAAACAGGCTACAAGGGCGTGAAATCGGATTAACTTTTCGATTTCGGAGTTGGAAGATATCGCATCAAGAACGAGGGCTGATTTTCAGAATTTCTTTTCTGTGCAGTTCCAGTAGAATCGTCGTACAGGTAACATACGAACTCCAAACGGAGTAATTCTTTTTGATTTATAAACTAGACTGATAGGGCTACAATTTGACCAGAGGGATTGAAATTTTAACCGTTAGATCTTCCGTAATGTATCTCAGAAGTGGAGGGCAGAACCAGATTTTTCTGCGATTGTATATAATCTGTCCAGAACTTCGACATGACGTTTGAGAGGGATATCGACCTCCGTTTTTGACCCACAGCATATCAATTCGAAGATAATTGAAAGGGCTTCGAGTGAGCGCAGACGGAACGCAATTCGGAGTTTCCAGCAGAAAATTATCGCACCGCGAGTGAGGCTGCCAGCACTGTTTACGAAATTTCAGTGTTTATCGCATCCGCAACAAGTAGGGACCTCGCTTTCCATTATTAAAATCTGTCCTGTAAATACTGGTAACTGTTGAATTTATGTTCTGGCATGATTTACTGTTTTGGGATGTTCAATTGCATGAACTGTTTGATTACCGAATTCGTTGTTTAAATGAATTATGGCATTATTAGGTAAATTGAGAATGTCATATAATCTGTTTTCAATTGCTTTCATTAATTGCTAAATATACTCACATAAACTGTTCTGTACTGTTTCGTATCTGTTCTTGTTAATTGCATTTGGTTCGTGTTTGGAGTCGTTTATTTTGTGTAATTGTTTTTGTCCTAATTGGTTTGGTCGACCGAGTCGTCGCCCCCTATTGAGCTCGTATTTATGATCGCTAGTCAGCAGGGTTCGGGCCTGCCTTACGTTTCCGATAAGCGTCTGCGTGACCCCAAGAGGTCTTCTCGCTCGCGTTACGTCCCCGTGGCCCATACTTAATGGGGCTAATCATTAGGTACGGTGGTGGTTTTGTGGAGTCCCTGGTTGGGGATGATGAGACAATGTAAGGATTGAACCTTAAAATCTGTGTCCCGTAGTTTGGGGGAGAATCCGAACCCACGAGTTTCATCGAAAACCGTCCTAGTTTGGTTTATAACTGGGACCACTGCCGTTATTGCTGAGTAGTTGTGAATAGATGAGTGAGCTCATGTGGTGGGAGTCGTGTCATAGTAGGTAGCTACGTTCTAAGTATCTAAGACGAGTATGTGATTGGGTGTACCGGATGGGCAACGCGTGGTGCTTGTCGTATACTCGGTTATGGAATCGTTTAGGTGCGAAGAAGGTGATTATTTGCTTAACTGTTGCATTCTATGTGTTCGTTTTGGTTTTGATTATTATATGTTGTTGCTTGGAGTCTATTTGGTCTCATATGAGTTGGGGATGTTGGGAAACGTTTTGGTGCACTTTTGCACAAGTTTAAAACTCATTTTTTTGAAAACTGCAGCTGTGCAGATCCCATCGTCTCGTTTACTGCTTTTGAACCCTCCGTTTCGATCGCTTGCATCTGCATCTGCACTCTGTCCCCTGCACCGAAGTTCTGAGTCTTGCGAGACTTGGATTGAGTCGTTTGCATATACTTCCATAGGGGTATTTTGGGAAAAGGGCATCTGCATTATCTCATTTCGCTTTCTTCTGTCTCTGCTTTCTGCTTCGTCTTTATTATCTATATTCATCGTTTTAGGTCCTCGCTGAGCACCGGAGCTCGATCCGATATCCGGTTTTTGTTTTTCGGGTTTTGTAGATGTTGATTATACCTGTGATGGTGAAGCATGGGATGGGGATTACGAAGAGTGATCCTAACTGGATAGTTCACACCGATTATTACTTTATAGTTATTTATATTGAAACTTGTAGTTTCCTTTGTGATGTAATAACTTAAAAATAATTTCATTTTTAGAATAACGCTTCCGCTACTGTTTTATTACTATTTATGGGCTTTATATAATGAACTCATTTATTTAGTAATTCTCTGACTGCGGCTTTGGTGCTTCATTAACCAATGGGGCACTGCCATGTCATCATTCCGGAAACGGGGTGTGACAATTCATGCACATATTAATTTAGGATTGTAATTTAATTAAAAAGGAAAAAATATCTCAAAAAGATTGAAACCTTAACATAATAAGAAAGATCTCAAAAGTATTTTTTAGATCATGAAACCGATAAAATCAAACCAATGTAAATCAAAAGTAATGGTTTGAAGTTTTGAATGGTTTGGATTGATTTCAAAATTCTCAAACCGAAAATATTGGTTTGGTTTGAAAGGCTAGTGATATTGCTAAGGCAGATTTCCTCCTGCCAAGGCAATTTGACTTCAAATGACCAAATTACCCTTTTAGTGAATATTAATATCTCTCAATTAATTCTCCTCTCTAATATTTTCTTACTTAATCTATTCACATTTAGTCAACAAAAGGTTTGACCCAGTGGGTAAGCCTTTGGCTTGGGACCGGAAGGTCCCAAGTTCGACACCTTCTCCCCGCAAAATGGGGCAAATAATATTCTCCTCTTTATGAGGCTAAGCTCCCTCCCCAGGCATGGGGCATGCTACAATCTCCCTGATCTAGGGTACTCTCCGCTCTTCCCCCTCGGGGCAATCGCCTTCGGGCGTAAAAATCTATTCACATTTAATATATAATTTTCTTTCTCTTATAAAAAAAAAAAACCAGCCCAATATCTCTCTAATATTTTCTTCCCTAATTTATTCTCACTCAATCTCTAAATTTCTCTCTTATACTAGTAGAAATTCACAAAACAACCAAGCAAACATTATAAATTCTTCTTTTACTTTAATATTTTGTCATTCCTATACCTTGCCCTTTTTTTCACAGATGAAGTAAGTAGAGAAGATAATCAAAATTGCATTGAGCACTATAAATTTACAAACTTTTTTATTGCTTATTTGTTCTAATGAATGGAAACCTTAGAACATGAATTTATTTTGGTTTATATCATTTGTGTTTTTTTTGGTAAACTTCCAGCACTATAATAGAGAGAAAATTAAAAAATTGAGTGTGAATATATTAGGAAAGAAAATATTGGAAATATCATGTGCTGATTTTTTAGATAATAAAGAGAAAATTTGAGATTAAATATGAATAGATTAGGAAAAAAAAATTGGAGAAAGAAATGAATGGAGAGAGTTTATTATTTATCAAAAGGGTATTTTGGTCATTTGAAGTTAAATTACCTTGGCAGGAGGAAATCTGTCTTGGCAATATCACTAATCGGTTTAAAAATGTGTAAAATCAT
Source organism: Vinca minor (assembly GCA_026122235.1). NCBI lineage: Eukaryota > Viridiplantae > Streptophyta > Magnoliopsida > Gentianales > Apocynaceae > Vinca > Vinca minor. Next base: position 6,778,585 of record JAOCZM010000142.1, read on the forward strand.
ACCAAACCGAACCATGAATGCCCTTATAAAACTATATAAAACGAAAAGAATTTCGTAAATTAATTAATAAGTAAATTTTTTAATGAACAAAGTTGAACAAAATAAGTCATTGATTGTAAAGGAAAATATCCTGTAATTAATAAATACAACTACAATACAACAATAATATAACTCATTAACTCCTCAATAATTAAGAGTATGGGCGGGGATGGATATGAGACATGTTTAACCTTTGACAATAAATGCACAACGTGACTGCTCTCAGAATACTACTGAAACAGATGGATTCGAGACTAACCTAACATTTGGCAATGAATGCACATAGTGGTTGCTCACAGAATACCACTAAAACAATAGTTTCTCTATAATATCATGTTTGCTGCGAAATTATATAACCATATAACCATTTTAATTTATATACACATTACCATACTTATTTCCTTCACCATACATATCATTAATGCCCACCAAAAAATTAATGCACATTCTTAAAAAGATTAAAAGACTCTTGCAGATGTAACCTGATCTTCCTTAATACTTTAATACTAGCTCGGATCATAAACCTCTCCCAGGCACGGCCAAGAGGGCGCTTAAAGTGCCCTACGGAAGAGGGCATCTGAAAATTGGAGGCCCATTTTTTTTAAACTATATATAAATATGTGAGTATTTTGTTAAAGAAATTTGTAAATTCTTTTGCATTTTCTCCAGAATTTAGGATCATCAAGTTAAATGTATGGATTCTCCTTTTATTTTTGTTCAAAGATTACATGAAAAAATAGTTGTAATATAATGTTAATCTATTAATTAAAAACTAGATCAAGTAGTTGAATAAAAATCATGACTACTGTTATTTACTTTGGTTTTAAAAATTCGAAAATCGTATTATATTTTGACACTTTTTATAATTAATACTTTTAAAAAAAATTAGGATCCTAACTTTAATAATTAGTATAGGGTCTTAATATTGTTTGAGACGGCCCTGGCCTCTCCAACTAGTATTTTAATCATCCAATAGAAAATTTACAAGTCGAGAGTCAGTGTTCTCTTAGTTTACCTACAATTTTTTTTTTTTGATGAATAGCTACAAAAATTTGACGTACATAAAATAAAACAACATCAACAATTTGAGAGAATAAACAATAATAATATATATTAAAAATTAATAGAACAATAAATAGTAAAGAATGTAATATATATTGTAATCCGGAAACTAAAAAGAAATTTTTATACTTATTTTATTTAATTATCAAGAAATCGGCAATCGATACTCTGAAAATAAACAGCATTTGTAACCAAGTCAAATCCGACATTGTAATATTGTTGAGCAAACACCCCAAGAGAAGGAAGATCATCATCAGGTGCCATAGTTAAGCAAAACATATCCTCAGACAATTGACTAAACAAACTATCTGGTTTCAATTCTATCAGAGTTTGATTAGCAAAACGAAGCGTCACCGTTGGGAAGGAACTAAATTTACTTGGATCACTTCGCCAATCTCCTTCGAAACATACAGAGTCTTTGGACACTACTACTATCTTTAAAATAATCGCGTAAAAAAAATCTAATCTCTATAAAGAGAAAGTAGAACGTATCTGGATGAAAGTAACTATAAGTCGTCCCAGAATCAATTAGAAAATTATTTTTGTATTCGTCTACGTTCAAATTGAACTCTTTCTCCCCTACTTTTATCCCTTCTAGACTCACAAAGTATAAACCATTACGTGAAGAGAACGGTGTCGATTGACCGTCGAGTCTCGAATCAAAACCCAAAACTAACTGACCGGAATCATACGTAGGATCACTAATATTCCCAAAACAATACGAGAATCTGAGACTATCCTTAAATGTAGAAAGTACAATCGATGAATCGTCCATACTAAGCCCGAGAATTCCACTCGAATCGAATACCGGTTTCTCAATAGAGTTGTCCCTACCACAACCAAATGGTACAACTATAGTAACCCCATTAACACTTGATACATCATCGGATCCTCCTAATGTAACATTCTCTATACCAACAACACCACTAGATGACCCTTCTCCATAACTTCTAAAATAACCACATTCATTCCCTTCAATACATGTCCCATTAATTGATTTGCTGCAATAGAGTTCATCACATGATGAATTTTTATAAGAAGATGATTTTAGAGGATCATAAATAGGGTTAGGGGTACCTTGGCAAACTTTGCATGGTAGACATTGAACCCAAAATAGGTCACTACTAGTATCCAAAATTACAAATTGTTGAATTGGTGGCGTACCTATAGTAATATTCACCAAGAAAATATTGTGGTTTCGACTTGGAATAATAGGGCCTCGATTCAGAACGATAGCGCCTCGTGTGGCAGGGAGAGAAATCCCTTTTGCTTTTGCTTTCAAATAGTCACGACGTGACGTAGAACTGCTAGCGCGATCTGAAATAATAGAACCTGGAAAAAGAGAGTCGCGGTGAATAAGCCTCGTTTTCAAGGCAAGAACACTTGTTTTTGTGGTTGAATTATTGGTAATATTACCAAGGATAAAACTGAAAAGCAAAAGATTGCTAAGCTTTGAATAAGCGAAAAGTAGAGAGTTTCCCATGGAAGGATTCATAATTTTCTTGTATTGTACTAAATTTGAGCAAACTTGTTCTGCTTAAATTAGGTGGTAGGGATTCAAATAAAAAGATTACTCGAAAAAAAATGGAAAGCAGATTTCCTCATACCAAGGTAATTTGCTTTCAAATGACTAAGTTACTATTTTGGTGAATATGAACCCCTTCTCAATTAATTTATCTCCCCTATATTTTCTTACATAATCTATTCACACACAATCTATAATTTTGTCTCTCTTGTTCAAACAATCATCCCACGATCTCTCCAATATTTTCTTCCCTAATCTATACCCACTCATTATCTAATTTTCTCTCTCTTATATTAGAAGTTCACACATACAAAAAACAAGCAAACACTATAAATTCTTCTTTTACTTTAATATTTTTGTTATACTTATACTTTGATCTCTTTTTCACAGATGAAGTAGAGAAGATAATCAAAGTCTTATTACTCAAACACTACAAATTTATAATCTTTTTTCTTGCTTATTAGTTCTAATGAATGCAAACCTTAGACCATCAATTTCTTTTGGTTTATATAGTTTGTTTTTTTATTTATGAACTTCTAGCACTATAAGATAAATAAAATTATAGATTGTGTTTGAATATATTATGGAAGAAAATATTTGAGAGGTTATGGACTGATTTTGGGGATAAAAGAGAAAAAATTATAGATTGAGTGTGAATATATTAGGAAATAAAATATCGGAGAGATAAATTAATTAAATGTGTTAATATTGACCAAAATGGTAACTTGGTCATTAAATGCAAATTGTCTTGGCAGAATGAAATATAAATTGGCAATATCATTAGTGCATACTTATATATCAGTCAGAATTTTAAAGTTATCTAATGTGAGATGTGGTTCACACCTTACTTCTATATGTTCATCCAAAATAAATGAATAAATAAATCTTAGACTATGAATTAGATATTAGAAATAATAAATCATGATTATGAATTTATTCCAACTCTTAAAAGAGGAATCATTTACATGGCAAGTAATTGAACTTGGAAGTACGTTCTTGACAACTTTGATAAATCACAATATAACAATTTCCTTGTGTGATTTGATGATTTATTGCGTGTGCGGGTAAGAGACTATTATTGTTATATAATTAGATACTCCCTCCCTTCCTAAATATAAGATTTTTATTACATGTTACAAAAAATTTATACTACTAAAAAAGATAGCTTTAAATTCTATACTACTAAAAAAGATAGCTTTTGAAACGAAATCATTTATAACAAGAAAATGGCTATTTTCAAACTATTTTTTAAACCACTCGATAAAATTTAAATGTGAACATACATATAATTTGAAATGTCATGAGTAGTATTAAAAAGGAACTGTATATACTTTTCCCGTGTTTCATACAGTGAAAAACATTCTCCACGAATTAGGGGTGAGCAAATTCGGGTTTTGCCGAATTCCGACCGAATTCGCATTGAATTTGGTAATTTAGTTTCGGTAATTCGGGCATAACCGAATTCAGATTGGGCAAAATTAGGTCGATTTTAGTCAGACTAATTTTGAATTCGGTCTGACCGAATTCGAATTGAGTTTTTTAAATATATTAATAATATTATTATATAATAAGTGTATATAGTAAAGTTTTTTTAAACCCCTCTGTCCCTCTCCATATATTTTACATTATTCCTACACAAATCAATTTTGGGTATGTACCCATGAGGCATTTGTCTAGTGGTCGAGATTGAGGCCTCATGACATAGAGGTCATGAGTTCGATCCCCTTCCCGCTTCTTGAATCTCTCATTTCTTATAATAGATAGGTCCCATCCCCAATAAGTAATAAAAAAAAAAAATTAAAAGTTTTTTAGGGTATGTAATTTAATTAAAAAGGAAATAAAATCTCAAAAAGATTGAAACCTTAACATAATCAAAATTTGGGAGAATTTTTTTTTTTTTTTTGACTTATATGTTATTATTTATAATATGTATTAGGTGTACACATATTAACTTGTTCTTTCTAAAATAACTCACTTCAGTATACATTATTTATTATGGGTAATTATTTTAGAAAGAAATTGAAATAAGATAAACTTAACATTTTATAATAATCTCCTTAATTGATTGATATTATATAAATATCAAAATAAGTCAATTTTCTTCTTCTACTCATGTTTCTCTTCTAGTGCCTCATCTCGTGTGTAGTCACAATATCTAAGTAAATATTAGAAGAATTTATTTATTTAATTTATTTTACATGTTTTTTTTTTTGTTTTGTCAGCACCTTAATTCTCTCCTAGAGAATTTTATTTGCCTCACGTAGGAGCGGGTGTCGAACATTTTACATGTATTATGTTATTTGTGAATTTATTGCAATAAAAATATTATTTACCTCATGAAACCGATGAAATCGAAAGTAACGGTTTCAAGTTTTGAATGATTAGTATGAATTCAAAATTCTCAAACCAAAAATATTGGTTTGGTATGAAAATGTGTAAAATCATACCAAACTGAATCATGAATGCCCCAATGAAACTATAAATAACAAAAAGGATTACGTAAATTAATTAATAAGTAAATTTTTAAATGAACAAAGTTGAACAAAATAAGTCATTGATTGTAAAGAAAAAAATTCCATAGCTTAATAAATACAACAATAACGTAACTAATTAAATCCCCAATAATTAGGGGTATGGACGGGGATGGATAGGAGACATGTCTAACCTTTGGTAATAAATGCACAAAGTGATTGCTCTCAGGATACTACTGAAACATATGAATTCGAGACTAACCTAACCTTTTAACCTAACATTTGGTAACGAATTTACATAATGATTGCTCATAGAATGCCACTAAAATAGTAGCTCTCATATAACGTCATATTTACTACGAAATTATATAATCATTTTGATTTATATACACATTATCATACTTATTTTCATCAGCATACATATCATTTATGCCCACCAAATAAGTAATGCACATTCTTAAAAAAAAACTCTTGCAGATGTAACCTGATCTTTCTTTCTACTTTAATAATAGCTCAGAACATAAACCTAGCCAACTAGTCTTTTTAAACAATCGAGTCCATGTGAAATATAAATGCTCCATTACCTTTAGACGAAAATTTCCAAATAAATATTTGGTACTACATTCATTTTTAAGTATAAAACTTTTAGGAAAAATAGCGAAAATTAAGGAAACAAATCATAGAACAATAAATTGTTTTTTTTAAAAATAAATTTTGCATTAATATATCATTTATTTAATGATATCAAGGAGTACATTCGGTCGGAGAAAACTCCGTGGCTCTCCAAACTATTGAAAAGAGGCTTTAAGACTCATTGCGTAATTGACTAATCTATCTGCAAGAATGTTACAAGATATGTGCGCAAAAGATAAATTAACTACGCTAGTCCCCAACAAAAATCTTATTTGGCGAAAATTAAGGAAGCAAATCATATAACAATAAATTGTAAAGAGTGTAATACATATTGAAGTCCGGAAACTAAAAAGAAAATTTCATATTTATTTCATTTATAGAATAAAATAAAACATGAACATTTAATTATCAAGATTTTGACAATCGACACTTTGAAAATAAACAGCACTTGTAACTATGTCAAATCCGACATTGTGATATTGTTGAGCAAACAACCCAAGAGAAGGAAGATCATCATCAGGTGCCATAGTCAAGCAAAACATATCCTCAGACAACTGACTAAACAAACTATCTGGTTTCAATTCTATCAGAGTTTGATTAGCAAAACGAAGCGTCACCGTTGGGAAGGAACTAAATTTACTTGGATCACTTCGCCAATCTCCTTCGAAACATACAGAGTCTTTGGACACTATTATTTCCTTAAAATAATTGCGTAAAAAAAATCTAATCTCTATAAAGAGAAAGTAGAATGTATTTGGATGAAAGTAACTATAAGTCGACCCAGAATCAATTAGGAAATTATTCTTGTATTCTTCTACGTTCAAATTAAACTCTTTCTCCCCTACTTTTAACCCTTCTAGACTCAAAAAGTATAAACCATTACGTGAAGAGAACGGCGTCGATTGACCGCCGAGTCTCGAATCAAAACCCAAAACTAACTGACCGGAAGTATACGTAGGATCACTAATGTTCCCTAAACAATACGAGAATCTGGGACTATCTTTAAATGTAGAAATTAGAATCGAAGAATCGTCCATACTGAGCCCGAGAATTCCACTAGAATCAAATACATGATTCACAATAAAGTTGTCCCTACCACAACCAAATGGTACAACTACCCCATTAACACTTGATACATCATCGGATCCTCCTAATGTAATATTTTCTATACCAACAACACCAGCACTAGCTGATCCTTCTCCATAACTTCTAAAATACCCACATTGATTCCCTTCAATGCATGTCCCATTAATTGATTTGCTACAATAGAGTTCATCACATGATGAATTTTTATAAGAAGATGATTTTAGAGGATCATAAATAGGGTTAGGGGCACCTTGGCAAACTTTGCATGGTAGACATTGAACCCAAAATATGTCACTACTAGTATCAAAAACTACAAATTGTTGAATTGGTGGCGTGCCTATAGTAATATTCACCAAGAAAATATTGTGGTCATGACTCGGAATAATAGGGCCTCGATTCGGAACGATAGTGCCTCGTGTGGCAGGGAGAGAAATCCCTTTTGCTTTTGCTTTTAAATAGTCACGGCGTGACGTAGAACTGCTAGCGCGATCTGAAATAATAGAACCTGGAAAAAGAGAGTCGCGGTGAATAAGTCTCGTTTTCAAGGCGAGAACACTTGTTTTTGTGGTTGAATTATTGGTAATATTACTAAGGATAAAACTGAAAAGCATAAGATAGCCAAGCTTTGAATAAGCGAAAAGTAGAGAGTTTCCTATGGAAGGATTCATAATTTTCTTGTATTGTACTAAATTTGAGCAAACTTTTTCTGCTTAAATTAGGTGGTAGGGATTCAAATAAAAAGATTACTCGAAAAAAAATGGAAAGAAATCTTTTGTAGATGGAAACTTGGTAGGTGACATCTCCCAAAATTTGATTATATTATGGGGTGTATTCATTGTGGATTTAAAAAAAAATTAACTGGTTTTTAAAAGTTTATGGATTCTATTGACTTTATGAATTGTTTAATTTTATCAGATTCTATTAGATTGATTTATTAGAATTTCTTTTGATTTATAAAATCTATAGATTATTTGAATAATATCAAAAAATAAAGAAAAAACTTATTCAGTGGTATATTATACAGATCCAACGGTGTTGAATTTCCAAAGTCAACATATGTTTATCAATCTTTTTTATTTTGGAATTAAATCATTTTGTTAACAGTTTAAAAAGTTTGGTGATGGTCCTTGATTTTTTTAGAGATCGCGTAACTGAGGCATTTTTTGAATTATTTGTATAAGGTTTGTATAATTTACTTACTAATATTTTTTTCTTTGGCTTAATTAACGTATGTTTTGTGATGGGTTTTGTTTGAACTCTTTTTTTCTCTTTGATTTTCTCTTTCAGGGAAATGAAATCATGTTTGGAAAATAGAAATATGTGGTAAAAGAAGAGATTTCTCAATACACATTTAAGCCTAGAAAATCCATCAAAATCCTACCTTTAATGAAATCTATGAGAATTTATAGAGTTTTGAATACCTCTAGATTTTAATGGACTTTTTAAAATCTAAATAGAATACCTATATTGAATATCTATAGACTTAAAAACTCCTTAAGAATCCTATAGAATCTAGATCGAATACACCCCTCACTATGGCAAAATTGGGCTTTGGTGGCACTTATGATATATGTCATTTATTTACAGCATTTATGTGAAAATGTCATACTTTTGTGGCACTTTATAAGAACTGCCACAAAATTTATGGCATTTTTTCTATTGCCTCATGAAGTGCCACATAATTATGACAATTTTGAGAAAATGTCACACTTTCGTGGCACTTTTTAAAACGTGCCACAAAAATCTGTGGCATTTGTTCGATTGCCACATAAAGTGCCACAAAATTTATGATAATATATCAAAATGTCCTATTTTAGTGGTATTTTTAAACTAGTACCTTAAAATTTGTGGCATGTACAGTAAAAGTGACACATAATATTCCATTAGATATTTAACCAATTAATTTCATAAATGTAAATGAAACATTATAAATGAAATTTATATTAAAAGTAATTTAAAAAATTATTGATATTACTATTTGAGTGTTTCAATTTTAAAAGTTATCAAGATATATGTTTATTAATGATAATAAATAATTATAATTAATTGACTGTGAAAATAAGTAAATTTTTTATTTTAAAATTATTACAAAAATATTTTAGATGAAATACAAAAAAAAACTCACATTGCACGAAATTTCATATATTCTATATTTTACATTTCTTATATCAATTTTATAACATTTTCAAGTTTTACAAAAGAAATGGAAAATAATTAGTTATTGAATTTCATGTGACCAAATTCAAAAAATATTATATTAAAAATAATATATAACTAGAAAATATAGTAAATAATCTTATTATTTTATAACATATTCTATAATTCGTATGATGTTAAGATTAAAATTTGTATCTAATTTTCATTTAATATTATTTCTACTTAGTTTTTGTTTTAAAAGAGTTTTATTTCTAATTGCTTTTTGTTAATATACATTAATAAATATAAATACCATGCTTAAAATTAATTAAATAAAATTTATTGTTATCTTATATAAAAAAAATTAGTATAAATTAAAACAAAAGTCCTTGTGATGCATTGGTTAGAGTGTCAATGATTGCAACGAGAGGCCAAGTGTTCGAAACTCACCAAACGCAAATATTAAATTTTAGATAACGAGTGACTATGAATAATGCTTAAGGATCTTCCTCGATTATCAATTTTCTTTTTAAATAAATTTTATTTTATTTAAATTTTATTTAAAAATATTAAATTATTTTTGCAAGCATTTAGTAAGAAGTGTCGCAAATTATGTCATATTTTCAATGTGTTTGTGGCATTTAAAAAGTGCCACAAGTTGTGCCGCCAATTTATTAGTGCCACGAAAAAAAATGACATCACTTGTGGGGGCACTTTAAAAAAGTGACGCACAAATGCCACAAAAGTGGTTTTGTGGCACTTAAACAACTTTTCGTGGCACTTATCCAATACCACTAAAAGCCAAATATGCCATAGTGCCTCTAAGGTTCAATATTTTTGAGATATTATTTCTTTTTTCTGATACTCTTTTATGGATAAACACGATTTGTTGGCATGGCAGCTCCAACGACCACATATTTGATAACTGAACTCGCAATTTCAAAAGGATATCAAAGGTGATAGTGAATGTTTAGACTCATACTCCTGGCTAGTAATATATCTAAGACAAGTTTCCTTATACCAAGGTAATTTGCTTTCAAATGACTAAGTTACTATTTTGGTCAATATTAACATCTCTCTCAATTAATTTATCTCTCCTGTAATTTCTTCCATAATCTATTCACACTCAATCTATAATCTTCTATCTCTTATTCAAACAATCATCCCATGATCTCTCCAATATTTTTTTCCATCATCTATACCCACTCATTATCTAATTTTCCCTCTCTTACATTAGAAGTTTACACACATTAAAAAAAAAAGCAAACACTATAAATTCTTCTTTTACTTTTATATTTTTGTCATACTTATACTTTGATCTCTTTTTCACAGATGAAGTAGAGAAGATAATCAAAGTCGTATTATTCAAACACTATAAATTTATAATCTTTTTTCTTGCTTATTAGTTCTAATGAATGGAAACCTTAGACCATCAATTTCTTTTGGTTTATATAGTTTTTGTTTTTATTTTTGAACTTCTAGCACTATAAGAGAGAGAAAATTATAGATTGTGTTTGAATATATATTATGGAAGAAAATATTGGAGAGGTTATGGACTGATTTTGGGGATAAAAGAGAAAAAATTATAAATTGAGTGTGAATATATTACGAAAGAAAATATTGGAAAGATAAATTAATTGAAATGTGTTAATGTTGACCAAAATGGTAACTTGGTCATTGAATGCAATTTGTCTTGGCAGAAGGAAATCTAAATTGGCAATATCATTAGTCCATACTTATATATCAGTCAGAATTTAAGAGTTATCCCATGTGAGATGTGGTTCACACCTTACTTCTATATGTTCATCCAAAATAAATGAATAAATAAATCTTAGACTATGAATTAGATATTAGAAATAATAAAGGGTAAAAAGCGCTCACGCCCGCTAAACTATTTCCTTTTTTGGTTTTTGACCCTCAACTAAAAAGGGTCAAGTTTGGATAATAAAAAAAAACTAAAAAGGGTCAAGTTTTACCCCCTAAACTATTTCGATTTTTGGTTTTTGACCTTCCATCCATATTCTCCGTTACATCATAACGGAAGTCCAAAAAATGGGGGCATTTTTGGGCAATCTGTATAAGATCTTAAAATTTTTGTTTTTTATAAAAAAAAACCTATTATTCTGACGAGAAAGAAGAAGTCGCCGGTGAGAACAGTGACAGAAGAAGTCGGAAGCCGGGTACCACTCCTCTTCTCCAACCACCAACCGTAAATTACAACCTCTAAAAAAAAAAATCTTAAAATGCCGTCTTTTCCCTTAAATTTAATTTAATTTATTATGAATGATATGATTTTCCCAAAATGCCCCCATTTTTTGGACTTCCGTTATGATTAACGGAGAATATGGATGGAAGGTCAAAAACCAAAAACCGAAATAGTTTAGGGGGTAAAACTTGACCGTTTTTAGTAAAGGATCAAAAAGGAATAGTTTAGGGAGCGTAAGAACTTTTTACCCAATAATAAATCATGATTATGAATTTATTCCAATTCTTAAAAGAGGAATCATTTACATGGCAAGTAATTGAACTCAGAAGTAGGTTCTTGACAATTTTGATAAATCACAATATAACAATTTCCTTGTGTGAATTGATGATTTATTGCGTATGCGTGTAAGAGACTATTATTGTTAAATAATTAGATACTCCCTCTATTCCTAAATATAAGATTTTCATTACATTTTACGAAAATTAAGAAAGTATTTTTTTTGATATTTTTATAATCAAAATATCAATATTATTCTTTTAAATAAAAGTAGTGATATACAAATATTATTTAAGAAAGTAATATTGATATTTTAATTATAAAAATATCGTAATTTTTGCTTCATTAATTTTAAAAATATGTAATGAAAGTCTTATATTTAGCCGTATAGGTATAGATAGGATTACTAACATTAAGCAATACGAGAATTTACGACTATTTTCAAATGCAGGGATTGCTGAATCGACAAATTGTACGTGTCGACGGGTTCAGAGGTGAGCCGAACGTGAGTTCAATATTCAAACTCGAATTTTATATGGGATGATCGTGAGCTTGACCCCCACTTAACCCGATCAAAGCTCGCACCCGAATAAGAATAATATAATTATAAATATTATATATAATACTAAACTTCTAATTAAAAAAGACATAAAAATTGGCTGCAAAACATATAGTTTCTTTTCTCTCTTTCTCAAACCATATATTTGATTATTATTTTATTAGTTTATCTTACTATAGGATTTAAGTATCATCGTATTATTTATATTCGTATTCTTTTCAGAATTTAGTTTTATATCTCATTGTATTCTACTATTCTTACTACGTGATTTTTGATTTTTTGGCTAATATAAAAATAGCTCAAGCTCACATTTAAATGTTAGATGAGTGTGAGCTTAATGTTTATGAGCTTTTTCGAATTGACTGTGAATTGAACTTTTTAATTTTTTTGTGAGTCGAGCGTGAGTTATGTCAAACTCAGCTCACATACCACGCGTGTAAGTATGAACTAAATGTTGGTAAATGGCAGCTAATTAGGGGTGTCAATCGAGCTATGTGAGCTGAGTTTGGCATAGCTCACGTTCAGCTCACATAAAAATTCAAAAGCTCACGCTCACGCTCAGCCCGGAAAAGCTCATAAACCTTGAGCTCACGCTCAGCTCACATTTTAACACGAGCTCGAGCTTAGCTCACGAGCTTCCCAAGCTCACTTATATTAGCGAAGAAAACGAAAATCATGTCTCAAGAATAGCATACTACAATGAGCCTTAAAACTAAATTTGGACAAGAATACACAAAAAGAAGCAAAAGTTTCAGAATTGTTTGATATGCTGATAAAAGGAGTCTTATATAAAATAAAAAACAAAAAACAAGAGAATCCATGCACTTAAAATTTTAACAAATGATAAATTTGCAAATTTCAAAAGATTGATTTAATTCCATTGTCGGTGGCAATTCCAATTTTGACAATCCCATTGAATTCTTCTACACCATCTCACTTTTTGTTGTGATTCATCCCAATGTATTTTGTACCGTGTTTTCCCACGCTGTCTTATCCTGTTTTATCTCTTCCTTTAACTTTTGTACATGTCTCTCTCTTGTTGTAAGACTCATTCTTTAATATAATCTCATTTCTACCCAAAAAAAAAGATTATTGAGTTAATCCACACATTATAATTATAATATGTATATAAGTTTTTTTTTTTAAATTAGTATATATATATTTTTAATTATATTAATCTTATTCGGGTTCGAGCTTTTTTCGGGCTGAGTTGGGTCAAGCTCACGCTCAGCTCACATAAGAAGCAAGCTTGAATATTAAGCTCACGCTCAGCTCGCGCTCACATTACCTCAGCTCACGCTCACATTTTTTCGAGCTATGTGAGCCGGGTTCGGGCCGGCCCGAACCCGTTGACACCCCTACAGCTAATTAGCCTCAACCCCTCATGTTGAAGTAGTCAATACATGTGACCTATAAAACATGTGATTGAATGAGTCAATACCCATGATCCCATTTTGCATATTCTTCTCAACAAAAATCTGATATGGCACATATCTCTCTAACTTCATTTTTGTGCCTATAAATACCAAAGTTGTTGAGTGGATCAACACGCCATTAAATTCATCTTCTACTCAATTCATTCTCTGAGAGCTATAAGCATTTGTTCATCTTTTAAGTGTGTCAGACTACAAGTTCTAAATCCTCTATCACGAGTGCACGTGTTTGAGGATTGGCTATGTTAACCTTGGGGAGCAAATCGGCTTTTTATATTGCACCTCGGTAGTGTCGAATTTTGCTTTCAAGGCAGTGATTTCGTCCGCGATATAGCTATTACTGATAAGTTCTTTCCATTTTTCTATTGTTATTTCCTACAATTTGAAAGCAAAAACGTTACTATTAGGTGCGCATAACCATGTTATATGGTATGAAATGAGAACTAATTTAGCAATGCATGGTGTTGCATTTGATTATAAGCTTAATGTCTTCATATTCAGATTCTTTGATTGATATTGAATACTTGATCTAATTGGAAGATTATTATGTTTTGCGAGTTTCCTATTATCGTTTTTCCTTGTAATATCAAGCATAAAATGTTTTTAATGGAAGTGTCAGTATAACTCTAACGAGGTCTGGCTAGAAATGGACATGGTGCATGTACTGCCTCTTGTGAATTGGAACCTAATGAATTTCAATTAGTGACGCTTAGAACAAGCAATCAAACTGCTGCATACACAAGACTATTTCATTGTTAGGTTAGGAACAGCTTCATACACACTGATCTGGCGTTGTAGAGTATTTTTTATACAGAAGTCTTTGCACCTAAATCACAACAGAGAAGATTCTTATGATTGCCTAACTGTACCCTTTTTCTTGGACATTTAAAACCAGGAGCAAGTAGGATTTGTTTTGATGTGGAGTTTCTTCTTATTGCTTATGATTTTAATGTTAAACTTATATGCCACCTTATTTTATCATGAGTTGCAAATGGAAAAGATAAATTATATTGCAGTTATTAATATCTATTACTGATAAGATTGGATTTCAATAAGGGTTTATAGCGGAACACGGATCGGATTTCTTAGTCCCAGAACAATGCTTTCTTCCGTCGTGTTGATCATTGATCTTGTTTGGTTGGCTTGAAAGAGTGGGAGTTGATTTTCCTATTGTTCAGCAAATGAGGGTATGAAGTTAACAAAATTAAGTGATTATTTCTTAAACTAAACAAATTCTTTTTCCATGGCTGATGCACGTTGGTCGGGGTCGTTGCCTGAGGGTTCACCTGATTTTACAAGCTACAAGGACGTTATTTGTTGATGTTAAGTTGCTGTAAGCTATCATTATTATTATTATTTTTTAATTATGAAGAAGCTTCCTTGCCAGGTTTATATCTTTTATATTGGTGTAGAAGGTTATTGATAAGGCTTTAAGGTACAATAAACAAAGTGGTTAGAATTGTACCTTAAGATCTTTTAAGGATGTGATATTGTCAATTAGTCTTTTGATCCCTTTGATAATTGCTTATTTACTCTTGTTGAGCATGATGTATGTTGGAATTTTTTAGATATTTCTGATATGAACTCCAAAGTGCTTGGGCTTGATACCCTAAACTGTTAGAGTACCATGAACAAATAAGATGTTCTTTCGTACTGTTTGGGGGGTTCAAACTCCTAATGGGATATGTTTGAGATGCTTATTTATAGGGTAGATCGTTTGTTTTCTAACATGAATATTTTTAGTTACCCTCTAAATGAGATTTCTAGATTTCATTTGTGTTTTGAGCGTTTTCATCAAGGTCTGATATCCATTGTACCTGGCAAAAACTGGGAAAAGAAACGGAGATCATCAGTTCAATCTTTTAAAATGAGCATGGATGGCAATTGAGAATGATGGTTGAGACAAAAAGCGAGATGGGAAAGGTAGCTCTATTCAAACTGAGGCCTTCATGAGCCATCATTCTCCTTTGATGACCATATATTTCTCCAGGTTTTACTACACATAACTTCTGTCTTTATTTGATGACTTCTTAGTACTTGTGAGTATTGGAATTATTTGATGAACTCTAATCCTATCAATTCTTCCCAGACTTAATTTTTCTTTTGAAAAATAAATGATGAATTTGAGAATTTTAGTGTGAACTGGAATATTACCAAATGAATAAACAACTTTGCCAAGAATTTTGAGAATGGTTTTATGTCATTTCGAGCAAGTTTACATATAAAATATATGGTGAAGGTCTTTCAAGCTTATTCTAGTTTGTAAAAGTTACTCTTTCATGGTGTAATGGTTTTATTGAGGTGGTCATTTATGAAATTGTCTTAATCTTTTTCAATAAACTTGACATGGGAAAACTAGAGTATGGGTTACTATCATGTTAAAACCTTTCAAGAGATATCCGGAAATAGCAAAAAGTTTGTGTAGATATGAAAAATCTAGTAGGTAATGGATATGTTATAAACACTTTGGATACATGTGTTTATTAAGAATTATTTGTGTCAAACTATGCCATTATATGTTTGTATGCAGTGGATATGTTCATTTTCAGTACGGATGTACATGTTCTCACTGAAACTATAGTCATATTGACTTCTAAGATTAACATAAATATTTTTTTCCCGGATAAGCTGATATAATCATTGGTATGAGAATACGTGAAATCGAAAATGACTTATTCGTGAATCAATCATATTATACTGAAAAATATTGAGATGGTTCAAGTGGCGAGCCATAGACTAATGGAAGTTCTTTCTCCTCCGAGCATTTAATCTAGCCTTCATCCAAACTATTATGATGTTGTGTCTACGAGAATTGTTATGGTTTTAGCATATCTCTTAAGAAGAATAAAAATGTTGTCTCAAAATAGAAATGCTAAAACGATAGGAAGTGTTATGTTTTTCTTGAACTACACTAGACCTAAAATCGCATATGTTGTGAGTTGATTAAGTCGGTACACTCATAATCCAAGTAATGAGCATTATGATGTACTTCATCGTTTTCTTAAGTATCTTAGAGGTACCATGATCGGTGTTTGCAATTTAATAAATTTCCTGCTATTTAGAAGAAGTTTGTTATGCAAACTGGGTAACTGATAATGATGAAGTTAGCTCTACTGGTAGTTATGTTTTTACTATTGGTGGAGATGTTATATCATAGAAGTCTACAAAACATGTATAGTAGACTCTACAATGAAATATGAATTTATTACTCTTGAGTTGGCTGGTCAATAAGCTGAATGGCTAAGAAATTTTTGGTTGATATGCCTATGCGGGGAAATTCATATATACTGATTTCTTTAAATTGACATGATTTATTTTGCAGATCCTTTATATAAAGGATTAACAAAGAAAGTAGTTCTTCAGTCATGTCGAGAAAACATGACTTAAGCCCATGGTTTGAGGAAATATGGTGGATACCACTCGTGGTCAAACAAAGCCATATTATTTCTCTATTTGTCCTAATGGTCCCATTTTTATGTGGTAGTATTGGATTATGAGTTCATAGCCCTTTAATTTGGTCAGTCCTATTGAGAAGGACTTGATGTTTGGGTGGTCCTATTGAGAAGGACTTGATGGATTCATAATCTTTTCTGGAGGTTGAGTCTAAGTGACTCTTAATGGTTGATGTGAAACCACCTACTTGAGTGTGAAGGTGGGCCGCTTTCCATGAAAGACTTGAGATGTCTTTCTAGAGCACTCATGAGAACCCAAGGTTTGCGCATGGCCGTTAAAAGCGCGTGTGTTACTTTCATCGCGGAACTTGCAGTCTTTAAGGTTTATTACTTGTTGTGTGCGTCTCAATTGAAGTCATTGAAGTTCAAGAGAAATCCACTTCATAGACTAGATTGTTACCTCACTTCTCCATGCATCAATTCAATCGAAAGATATTGGTGTCTAGGTAATTTAACCATTCTATTCTCACGGTTTCTTTAAACTAGCATGCCATTTGGGGGGGATTGTTGGTAAATGGCAGCTAATTAGCCTCAACCCCTCATGTTGAAGTAGTCAATACATGTGACCTATAAAACATGTGATTGAATGAGTCAATACCCATGATCCCATTTTGCATATTCTTCTCAACAAAAATCTGATATGGCACATATCTCTCTAACTTCATTTTTGTGCCTATAAATACCAAAGTTGTTGAGTGGATCAACACACCATTAAATTCATCTTCTACTCAATTCATTCTCTGAGAGCTATAAGCATTTGTTCATCTTTTAAGTGTGTCAGACTGCAAGTTCTAAATCCTCTATCACGAGTGCACGTGTTTGAGGATTGGCTATGTTAACCTTGGGGAGCAAATCGGCTTTTTATATTGCACCTTAGTGCCGAATTTTGCTTTCAAGACAGTGGTTTCGTCCGCGACATAGCTTTTACTGATAAGTTCTTTCCATTTTTCTATTGTTATTTCCTACACTAAATAATTCTTTTACAAAAAATTAAATTAAATTGCTCTTGTAATTAATAAAGGGTCAAAGAAAAAAAACACCCCTATATTTTGTTCAACACACCCCCCCTCACTCATAATTATTATTTTTTTCTCTCTCCTTCCAAAAAATTCTCTCCCCAAAAATTTTCTCTCCCACTTACATACCGGAAAAACATCCACTGTTCACCGGAGCCACCAGTCGAAACACCAACCGGGAGGTCCGATCACCGGTTTCAAAGCAAAATTTTTGCATTTTTGAACTTATTGGAGTAGATCCATCACAAAAATATCAATTTTAAAAAATTTTGGAGCAAAAAAAAATTCGACAAGATTCAGGCATAATGGACTCAGAAGATTGCGGTTATTTAGAAGACATTGATTTTGAGGTAAATAATAAATATTATATTGTTGTTGTTACGTTGAAAAAAAAATTTGATGCAAAAATACATGTTTAAAGCGATAAAATGCGATAAAAAATTGTCGGAAATGGGATCCGGGAAAAGCGGGCCGCTGCGGCGTCGGCCGAGTCAACCGCGTACACGTCAGCGAGCGGTTGGTCAGGTCGACCGCTGCTTGACGTCAGCGAGCGGAGTAAAAAGAATTTTTTTTTAAAATTCGGTAAGGCGCGTGGTGTGACACAGGCGGGTGGGCTGATCCACCACGTGTAATTTTACACGCGGTAAAATTTAATTTTTTTTTAATTTTTTTTTCAGTGACAAAAAAAATTAATATATTTTCATTTGTTTTGCAGTGACCAAAATACGTTTTTTGGTATTAGTGACAATTTTATGTTTTGCATTTATTGTAGGTTGACAGTTCAGACGGACCAAGTAGTGATCTAGAGGAATTTCCTGATAATGAGGAAAATTGGCCTGATACGGGCGAATTCTTTAGTCCCTATGAAGAATATGATTTCCAAACCAAGGATGGGTTAGTTCATTGGGTTAAACAAAAAGGGATAGAACATAAAGTGTATATTATGATTAGTCGGTCAAGAGAGGGACAAGATTATAGTGTGCCCAAGGTGTATTTAAGATGTGAGCGTTCTGGTATATACGTCGGGGCACCAGTTGGCAAGGGCGGTGAAGGGAGGAAAGCTAACCGAACAAGGAGAACTAAGAAGATAGATTGCCCATTCAAGATTGTAGGGAAAAGGACTAAAATTGATTCATGGAGATTTAAGGTTAGCCAGGGCAAACATAACCATTTCTTGGGAATCTATCAGTTTGGTCATGCTGCAGCACGGAAGTTGGATGACGAGCAGAATAAGTTGGTTGAGCAGTTGACGAAGTGCAATGTTCGGGCGAACGAAATTTATAACACATTGAAAATGGAAAATCCTAACTTTTATGGTGGCAGATCTACAGTATATAATGCGAGGGCAAGAATCAGGAAACTTGACAAAAATGGCCGGACCGAATTACAAGATTTGATGTATCGTCTCACCGAAGCTGGCTATGTTGTAGAGTGTCGTCGTTATGTAAATAGCGGTAGTGACCCAGAGCAGGTGTAGACGAATCTCAACAATATGTTGGCGACTTATTATTTGCTCATCCCGGGACTCCATCAGACTTGCCAGAGTTTTTCCCTACGTTATCCTTATGGACAGCACCTACAAAACAAACAGGTATTATTTTATTTAATTTATTTATGATGTGTTGGAATTGTTTATATAGTTTATGATTTTTATGATGTGTTGGAATTGTTTATATAGTTTACTGATTTAAATAATTGCGAGATACAAAAATGCCTTTACTCATTTGTAATTGGATTTACTGCACCAATCAAAACTTCACTATTGCATATGCATTCTTGCGTCAAGAAAAAACAAGAAAATTTTGCGTGGGCACTTGCTATGATTAGGGGAATTATTTGATCCCAAACGAGTCCCCGTGTTGTTATGGCTCGATAAAGATATGCAAATTGTTAAGGCAAGTATTGAGGTATTTCACGAAGCCAAACACATGTTGTGTAGGAGACACATTGGGAAATGTGTGAACAAGAATCTCTGTATCAATACTTGGACACGAAAAAGGTGAAGAATTCTCACGAGTCCCACTTGGGGCGCATCGGCGTATGCTCGGATGAAGTCGAATATTATGAGAAGTGGTCCGATATTTTGAAGGGTTGTAGATCCCAAAAGGGATCTAATTTGCTAACATATCTTGAAAAAACTCGGGTGGATAACTACAAAGAAATGTTTGTTCGGCGTGGACAAACAAGTATCTTCACTCGGTACAAATACCACAAATCGGGTTGAGAGTTCACACTCCGCATTTAAGAGGTATTTGAGAACCTCCATTGGGGGGTTTTGTATTTGTTTGGGAGAGGATCCACAGGTATGATTGTAAATCAAATTGATGAGATTAAGGGGAAGATGGAATCTCGTCGTATTTGGGACAAGAAATTAATGGACAACACATTTCGAGGAAGTTGAAAGGTAGGGTTAGTTCTTGGGGTTTAGATATCTTGATGAAGGAGTACAATAACATTGGTAAAATATGTGATTGTCTTTGCTAGATCAATTTATGGAATTCCATGTTCATGTCAACTACAAGCCATTTTGAGGAAGCCGGGTGGGAAAATACGAGTTAAGGATCTTCGCCCCTTTTTGGAGTTCTCTCCGGTTGAAACTCCTCCAAAACATCATATGTTTGGTGATGTAGAGCCTCCAGAGGATCATTTAAAGGGGGCTTATGGAGATGTACAATGAAATTTCGACAAGGGATCCAGAACAAATAAGACAATACAAAAGTAAATTTCGTTTGAAATAATCTACCCGTACGATCATGAGACTTAGCTGAGCCACAGTCGTTGTTGCCAAGGTAGACCGAAAGGATCGAGCTCACTAGGCGGGATCCATCGTGGTGGGAGTACGAGATCTAAGATAGGGAAGAAAGCATTTAAGAGAACATCTCCAAGCCGAGGCGCGAAGTTCTAGTGGCTCCCGAGGGACGGGGGGTCGAGTCGTGGCACACCCGAGTAGCTCGTGCGGACTCGGGAATGTAACGGATGATAGCAAATATGGTTTTCAGTTCCTTTGGCCATCCGAGTTTCCCCCTTTAGCCCTTCCTTTCATGAGCGGATGTGTGAACGTAAAAGACGACGGTCACTGTGGTTATCGGTCTGTAGCTCATCAAGTATGGCATGATGAAAGTCAATACATATCCACCAGAAAGTCAATACATATCCACCATTTACACAAAAAAAAGTATTTTCTTAGGGTTTTTGTGTAAATGTTGTAAGGGTTTAGGGGTGCCCGGAACAAATGTGTCATAATTTTATTTTTTAAAAAAGAAGTATACATAAATTTCAATATACTCTAAGTCATTATACAATTAATTGCAACACATTAGCACAAATAAAAGAAAAATTATATTACGAATATTACACAACTAAACGTCTTCATCATCATTCGATTGCACTCGACGAAGATTTTCTTTTTAGCGCTGCAAACACATGATCATAATCCACTAGGAAATGTCGCATGTTGTGAATCGGTAAAGATTCATACAATGCTTTAATGGAATCAACGAACTGAAAAACAAAAAAACAAACAAATTGTTAAATGCGCAAAAAATATGTTTGTAATATTTTTGTTACAAATTTAATAATTAATACCTGTTGGTTCCTTATTGCCTTAGGAACCCGACGAAATGGATGAATTCTCAAGTGAGTGCGTGGCCTGTACCATTCAAGATAACCCAAAGCCACCGCTGAAGGAGGATCTGCTGCACGTCCCAATAATTCTAAGGAAAAACAGTGTGCTTCCGCCCTTTGCCAAAATGCATCGACAAAACTATACACAGCCTTATACCTTCGAGTCTCCTTAGGACGATAATGTTCCTGTGGCAAAATTCGATTTATAGGCTTCTCCTGTACATAGCCAAACTGTCTCAAACAACGATCTGGCATGTACGGTTCTACAATATGGCCAAACCTAATGGTGCCATGAAATGTAGAAATCCAGCAAAGAGGATTTTGCCCCGGGAATCTACCGAACGGTGTAAAATTAACCTACACAATTAAGTCAGTATAAGTAATTCTAGAGAATAATTTTGATTGTCAATTTAAAAAATAAAAATACATTTAATACCTCTTCGACACTCATATCATCCAACATCATCCGGTAACTTCTGAGTCTCTTCATACTCTTCAAATCAACTTTCTCAGGCAAAAATCTCGAGGCAAATGGTTGTGTAACATTCCAATTAATGTTCAACCGAACCTGACTCAGAAATACCGGGAAATATGAATATATCCATGCCTGCAAAGAATTATTCATTAGAAATATTAGATAAATAATCATGTGACAAATGAAAAACAACTACATTTAACATTTTTAAAAATTAATTAAGTACCTCTAGTAAGGTAAGACATCAGCGATTGACTTGCAGTAGGCACTAGGCAGCTTGACCCAATTAGCGATCTGAGCTGCCAAGCTTGCACTACCCCGAGAATCACGAATTCACATGGCCCGGTGCCATTAAGGCTCCCCATATCCGGAAGTTCACCTTGTCCCAAGAGCGATCGACAAAGCGAGGTCGACCCCAACATATGCAGTAAGCACAACTTTGCACGGACAATAGAAGTCAAAGGCAGACCATTAATTGCGTTAACCAAATATTTATTCGGAATACCCTTTTCAGCAATAGCCTTAGTCAGGGCCTGAACATCAACTTGAACACACTGTGCAATCTCAAGTATAATATTCTTTCTGATATGGTGAGGGTCAAAGATTGCATTACCGGAAATAGGAATATGAAGTATATAAAATACATCATGAAGTGTGATCGTCATTTCACCCCAAGGCATGTGAAATGAGTTAGTATCGGGTTGCCACCGCTCTACGAATGAACAAATAAGTGCATCATCGTGATGCGCAAACATGGTTGTACGGAGGTGTGCTAAACCAGTGCCTAAAAAAATAGAGGACGCCTCTGCATCTTGGTCTAGTCCTGTCAACTCCCGGGCTACAGCTTCTTTCCGGGTGGTGATTTGTACAAATTCCCGCTCTACCCCGTTCCAGATATCAACAGCTACATGACCAGAATAAGATGGAATCACATCTGGAATCTCCGGTCCACCACTTGCTTTGGAGTTCTTTGCTCCCGATCTATCGTCATTTGGTTTCACTCGAGTAAGAATGGGAAGGCTCGGAGCTTGGGTACTGCGGGTAGTACTACGTGATACATATGGTGGGTCATCACTTGCATCGTCTGCGTAGGGGCATGATAGGAATGTCTAGCTCCGAGCCCGATGGTCGAGCACCGGAAGCGACGGTCTAGCACAGGCCCAAGCCGACGGTCTAACTCCGAAGACCGACGGTCTACCTCTTGAAACCGAGCGGTTCAGTTGGGTCATCCATTGGGGGTAGGTCTACTAGACGACGATCTGCTAGGCGATGGCGGAAATCTCCCAAATACTCTGCTTCAATATTCCCCGGACTCTGTGTGATTCACGCTCACTCTACTATGGGTTGGACAGGGGGGTAGCATCAACGAAATCCTCCTCCTCCTCATCGGTAGAAGAATTTTCAACATAATCCTCTTCAAAACCATAAACCCTCCCCTGTGATTGCATAGGAATATCGGAAATTGAATGAGGTGGGTGTAAACTACTACACCGCCATCCATTCTTTGGGGAGTCGTTATATGCGGGGTAGGGTATAGGATGATGAATGGTAGAGGGAATGTTACTCGCAGGGGGAGTTCGTTGTCTGCGATGCTCTCGACTCAATCTGGCAGACTGAGTCACAGGCCTGTCAGCTACTCTACCATCACGGTCCCTAATCGGGCCCAACTAATCAGTATCTCTTCTCCGATCTGCCATCTACAAATTCAACAGCAAGTAATAATTATAATTCTGACAAAATATTTTAAAAACAAAAGACAAAATAATATTTATTAAAAGACATTAATTAATTTAAATAAGCCTCTATTAAATCAAAATATTAAATTTCAAAAAAAAATGCGATACTGCAAAAAAAAATTGAAAAAAAAACTTAATTCTTCACCGCGTGTAAAATTACACGCGGTGGATAACACTATCCGCCTGCTTCCCTACACGCGGCATACTCCATTAAAAAAAAAATTAAATTACCCGCCTGTTGAAGTCAGCAGGCGGTCACCCAGTCACTGCGGACACGTCAGCAAGCGGTTGACTGGCGACGTCAGCAGGCGGCCTCCCAGCGTCTCCGGCACACGTTCTCACGCGCCACACGCGCCTCCACAATATCACCTTCACGCGCCAACGCCCCAAACCCCAAATTCAATTTTCAGTCCAGTTTTTTGGCAAAAATACCACAATTTAGTGTATTTTCAAGCAAATTTGGTACTATTTATCACAAATCAACTTCTATTTTGGTAGATCTACATAGTTTAAGTTAAAATTCAAAATTTTCAAAATTAAAACTCACATTGTGTTAGTTGTGATGCTATTTTGACGTTGAGTGTAGAGACAAAGTTGACGAGGACGACGTTTACAATCTGTTGAAGTAAAAAAAAAAAAATTCCGGCAGGTGGCGGTTGACGGCGGCGGCGGATCTTTAAAGAGGGAAAGAAGTTTGGGAGAATTTAATATGAGAGAGACAATAGAGAGAGGAAAAAAAATTAATGGGGAATAGGGGGGTGTTAAAAACAAAATAGGGGGTGGGGCTCTAGTGGTTATGTTAATAAACTTACTCTTCATACTAGTCACCTCGGTACTGTCAACTTATTTCATCCATATTTATTTTCTAAGACCGCACTTTGTGCATATTTCTAGTAACTAACTAAATATTGAAGAATCTATTTAATATTTTACTTTAATTTATTTGCTATGCATTATATTGTTGGTAAAATATTATTGCAATCAAATATTTTTTTTTTTATCTCATTGAAATTGATGAAAGCGCCCCAAAACTAAACCAAACTAAATTGAATGTATCAGTTTAAAATTTTGAATGGTTTGAATTAGTTTCAAAATTTTCAAACCAAAAATATTGGTTTGGTTTTAAAAATGTGCTAAACCGCACTAAACTTAAAATAAACACCCTAAATTAACAATTCAAAAAAAGTTATCCCTCTTTTTATATGAATCCAAATGTAATTAGCTTAGATTCCACTCATTCGTCATAGTCTCGTAATCTCATTTTATTTTTTGAAAAAATAATATGGTCACATATAAATTGTGTGAAGTTGATGGTTGTTTACCAACATAAGTTAACACAAGTGGAAGGAGTTTGGTATCCATTACCTAAGATTTGTGAGGAGTTCTTCACCTTGAAAGAGGTCTGATCGAAGAGTGGACTAGATTAATCGTGAACTGTAAAATAAATGTGTGAACGAAAAAATACTCAATTGGGAGCTAAACCTTTGGAAAGATGTCTGATAAAAAAAAAAACAGACTGAATTAGACAAAAATGAAAATACGATAAGAAAAAAGAAATCTTTTGGATTATGTGTTTATTCTTTATGGAATTTGTTATAAATAAGTGAATTAATTGTCTGGTGTGGGTGCTATATAACACTTTGTGTATTACTCCTTATGGTATTTATACTCAATTGTAGTATTATTATTATTATTGTCTTGTACAGAGTGGAGCAGAAAATCCAAACTATGGCTTCAAGATTGAATCAACTCCGAGGCATGGAGGCCGAAGCCTCAAAAATTGCAACCAGATACGGGTGAGTCTGGCATGGGACGGTCCCATACAAGAATTTTCCACCAGATACGGATGTGAACACTATAAAAAATTAATGGAAGAAAATGGGAGATCCGTCCATTATAGAGAAATGCCAGTTCTTGGCTAAGCAACTCTTTTACGGAAAATTCTGATATAGACCTGGGTTATATGTGGGGTTGTGGACCACTTGGTCCACAATCAACCACATCACCTCTTTTCATTAAAAAAAAAATAAAAAATCTTCATAGGACCCACTTGTTTTTATTATTTTAATCAAAACTGTGATGTGGCTGAATATGGACCAAGTGGTCCATGACCACTTGGTAGGCCTGGTCCACAACAGAACCGTTCCTCTTTTACACACGCCTAGCTAGGTTTTTCACTTTTGCCTTGTTGCCTATTTAATAGTCTTTTGTTTGAAATTAAATGTCTACTTTCCAATTCAAGTTGATATTTAATACTCTAAAGTATGTGATAGAAAATTTGATATTTAATTCTGAACAGAAAGGTATGTGATTTTAACTTCTGAAAATGCTACTCCCTCCGTCCTAAATTATCTGTCCACTTTGTATTTTGCACGGGGATTAAGGTTTCATCAAATTCTAGAGTGAAATATGATAAATGTCAAACATAATCTTATTTAATGTTATTCCCAATTTAATTCACCTCATTTTCTCTCTTTATTTTTCTCTCTCCAATATTTAATGTAAAGGGTATGATTGGAAAAATCATCATTAATGAACCCTTTAATTAGAAAATGGACAAATACTTTGGGACACACTAAAAAAGAAATGTGGACAGATAATTTGGGACGGATGGAGTTGATTTTAACAAGGAATGGATATGCCATAGTAGTTTTCAATTCATCTGAGTTTTAGTTTTGGCTTGTTTTTTAGTCTAAAATCAATTAGTATTAGCGTCTAGTCTATTAATCGGTCAGTTATACTATCAAGATCACCTTGATAGGAGAGAATTTCCAACTAATTTTTTTTCATATACGAGACTCGAACCTCTGTGGATATAATTTTGACTTTATGATCTTAATTTCCGTTGAATGAAAATTTTCTTTTATAAGAAAACAGCTTTTTACGCTCGAAGGAGAAGAGTGGAGAGTACCCTAGATAGGGAGATTGTAGCATGCCTCATGCCTGGGGAGGGAATTTAGCCTCACAAGGAGGAGAATTTATTTGCCCCACAAGGGGAGATACGGGAATCGACCGTCCCGTGGCCGGGTAGCCTTACCACTTGGGCTACCCGATTCCTATTAAGAAAACAGCTTGTTAGAACCATATGATTATAAAGTAAGGATTAAGAAGGATTTTGCTGTCTCGACGTGAAGTTTCTAGTTCTGTCCATGATCGTAAACGATATAACTTGGTTTTACTCAAAAGAGTTTATTATGATCAACTTGGCACAGCATTCCTCATCGACGCGAAGCATTATGGAAGGAAATAGATGCAGCGAAGAACCACTTGAGGCAGAGGCCAGAGCTGAAGCTTGAAGACGCTGGCATTGCTGCATTTTTTGGAGTCGAATGCTTTGCCTGGTTTGTGCCGAAGAGATCATAGGCCGCGGATTCACCATTCTTGGCATCGCATCTGAAACCTTTTCAGTGACGACGGGGGACAGTCGCCCCCGAGATTTTTAAAAATACTACTATATATAGTAATTTTTATATGTAGTTCGAAATATTTTATCAAATTCGCCCCCATCATTTTGTGCGGCATACTGCTACAATTTTTCGCCACCAACCTAAAAGTCCTGCTTTCGTTTCTTCTTTCCTTTTTTTTTGGATAAATTTGCTCCAGTATGAGAATCTGTTTAGAACGCCTTCCCCTTATGAGTGCTTAATATTGTATTTCTTTTGGCATTTCACGAGCCCAGTCTCAAACATATCCAGGAGCCATCATGTAGAAAAAAAATTGGGACCCCAAATTTTAGGCTAAGTATATATATATAAACAAAAAAAAATTTGGGGCCCAGATTTTTGAGGGCTCTCTCATGATCGCTCACTTCGCATCCCCTATTAACCTAAGCACTGGTGTATGGTAAAAAAAGATTTTGAGCAACAAATTGTAAAACATCAAGATCTTCAATTTTTTTAACTAATAATTATATACAAATTAAGTAATTTTTTAAAAAATTTGGGGCCCCTGTAAATGTGAGGCCCGGTTCCGGATGTCACTTGGACACCCTTGGAGCCGGGCCTGCATTTCTGGTAAATGGGTTTTGGCATTCTTTGTTTGATTAGCTAATTGGGAACTCTTAGTGTTGACAGTTTCTTTTGTATTTTGTACTGCGGCTGAGTGAGATGTCTGCGTGTTCTATCGGTACCTAGTGTCCAAAATCATAAAAATTAAAATAAAACTTAAACCATGCGTGGCAAGAAAACAGATAAAAAAAATTATTGAAAAATCACTATTCAACAACAACAATAACATAACTCATTAAATCTTCAATAATTGGGGTATGACCAGAGAAGAACAAGAAACATACCTAACATCTAATAATATATGCACAAAGTGACTGCTCCAAAATACTTGAAGGTATGGCCGGGGATGGATTGAAAGGTCACTATTATGAAGGGAAAAATCAACACTACTTGACTGGAGAATTATTAATCGTAGCTAATTAAAAGGTCACAAAATCGTCTATCCCCGTGTATGTTATTATTATTATTATTATGGAATGGAAGTAGTAACAAAGTTAATAATGCCTAACAAAAAATAATTAAACAGTAGGGTTCTAAAGTTAATCAACACTTGATTCCACCCAACATATCAGTTAGTTAGAGGGGATGAGGGCCCCTCCCATCTTTAGGACCAAGGTTCGAGCTGCATTCATGGCGTTTGTATAGAGCAATTGATATTGGAAGGGTCGCCCCCTCCTTCTTAGACTCTGCAACACCCGGCCCAGATTATACTGGTGGTCTAGAACCAAAGGAAATAAGGAAACACTTGATTCCGGACATTTTAAGCTCAACACAACCCAAACAGGGTTTCCATTATTCGCTCTAATCTCCTACATTTCAAACCTAGAGCGCGCTATGGGAAGCTTAGAATGTCCGGAATTTGAATACAGGAGACAGATGCAATAAAAATTGTATATCAATAATCCATCAGTATCAGTGAGGCTAATCCGGACTCGGCCCATAGCTAACAATTACTCGGGAGAAGACCTGAATCCGAGCTCACAAAGGACTATGTATATTCAGAATATTCAGAAACCTATTGGTATTCTTATTTTTATCCTATAATATAAATCACTCTCTCCAACTCCTAAAGAATGTTATTCCTGAATGCCGAGAGCATTTTTGGCGAGAAAAGCAACAAAAATGCCAAGATTGAACCAAAAAATATTCTTATAACGTATCTGATTGGGTCGTCGTCGTCGTCAAGTTCTTCTGAAGTATTACTTGAGGTGTACATCGCTGCTGCTGAAGGCAAAGCCTCAACAACTGCATCTGCTAGGTCAGTGATAAATGAAGGCGTGCAATTGAGAGCAGGGACCCGACCCCAGTTTGAAATGCCGGACTCAAGAGCTAGATTCTTGTATTCCATGTCGATTTCTTCAAGAGTCTCTATATGCTCACTGACAAAGCTGCGATTACAGAAGCGTTAGGATGTCAGCATACTATAGTTTTGACGTCACATCTATTTGTCATCCACATCCCCTATTCTTTTCACGCTTATGAGGAAAACAACCGAATGATATGCACCAGAAAGCAATCCGCCAGCCTAATCTAAATGAGCCCACATCCAATATTCATCTAGATGCAGACACATATAACAACCAACACAGAAGAAACACGTGTGCCGGATATTGTAGCCCAATTTCGTTAAGTTCCTAATGAGTAACCACAATCCAACCAGTTTCACAGAATTCCACATCAGATCAATCTCAAACTAGCTTTGACTCGGGCATATACAGAAATACTGTGTTTGCCTCCTTTCCAGTGGGGATGCCAGGAAGATAGTTTAAGAAAATTACAATGACAAGGGTTAAGACATCTATCTATGAGGCAAGTTGTCAGAAGGAGGGGAAATGGTATTCTTTTTTTTCTTTTTTTTGGCCCTTTTCAGCTCAGGCGCAAGATAGAACTACAAAGGAAGTTGGGCAGCTAGACTCTATAATAGAGAACATTTATGAAAGAGAGGGCTAGGCGGCAGAAGGCCATTGGTTTTCAGCATAAAGGTCGTACCCAGTGCACAAGACTCCCGCATCATTAGGGTCTAGGAAGGTCCCGATGTACGCAGCCTTACCCTTATGTTTTTCATAAAGAGACTGTTTATTAAAGAGAGGGAAAGAGGCAATAGTTCGAAGCAGTAAATCCGAAAAATGGATACTTAATGAGTTTAAAAGAATGATCATAGCCTAGCTCACGAATCATGAGTAGAAGAGCTTCAAGCATGAATGTATGGCGTTGAGAAGGAACAGGAGTGATCGGAAAATATGCATAGAAATCAAGAAAACATACCTCACAGGGACGGCCAGGAGAGACTTCACTCCTTTCTGACCAAGCTCAACAAGAACTTCATCGGTGTAAGGTTTCAACCATTGCACAGGACCAACTCGGCTCTGTATCAATTAAATGAAGTACAAAAAAGGGCAGTTTAGTCCCAAATGAAGCGACCAATCGGAAAATTATGTTCGTTTTGTTATTTACTTAACACAAACCTGGTAAGCTAAAGTATGAGGATTGTCGATTCCTCTCGATTTTAATTCTTGCATTATTAAGAAAAATGCATTCCTCCATCTGATCCCTGTACGGATCGCCAGCATTCTCAACATAACTGACAGGTACTCCATGGGCGCTAAAGAATACCATGACCTGAATGTACCACAAACGAACCAATAAATATACTAGCCAAACAAATTGAAGCGGTGACAAAATTAATACTGTACAAGAAAAGAAATTAACTAACCTCTTGAGGCTGGGAGAAATTTTGTAGCTCTTTCTCAATCAAGTCGGCCATAGATTTGATGTATCCTTCACGTTGATACCAAGACTCAATAACAGCTACAGGCAGTCTTGATAGATACGCATCATTCCTGCCAAGGAGCTCAGGCATATCTCAGCTTAGAATGTAAACGAGATTAAGTTACACTTACAATGAAAAATTACCTAGTGCTATTGAAATAGGTTAAACAGTTAAAACTGAAGAAAAATATTACCTGAACATGTTCTGGAGAACACGGATGCTTGACCCAGTTGTAGATATAGAAAATTGAGGATATAGTGGAAGTACTACCAGCTTCGTGATTCCGTCTTTCTTGATCTGTTGTAGAAATACAGCCAAAACAATTCCCGCAATTAATAATTCGCATTATACGACACGGCTCCAGAAATTCAACTATAAACTCTTAAATGACTAGAAAAAAAACTAGCTATCTGCTGAAGCATCTCCCCATTAAGTCCCCACAGACTCACCCAAAATCCCGAATATCATTAATCCGAAATGAGGTTATTGAATAATAAAGTATACGAAAGAATCTACCTTCAGGCAAACTTCAGGCAAATACAAGTGGGATTCCATTACTTAATATGAAAAGACAAAAAAATAAATAATACCTCATCCTTCCCAAATTGAATGTCCATTCTCCTATGTAAAATGAATAGGAAAGTAGACATTCAATTTGGGACGGAGGGAGTAATAATTATTAAAATAAATGTAAGGAACCAAGAGCAAAATGTTTATGGTCTTATAGGCATAACAGCTCGAAAAAAGAGAATAATGTCAGAGAAATATATAATGTAAATGTAAATTGCGTCCTGTCCACACCATTCTCAACGCTGAAAAGTAAACTTTCAAGGTCAGCGGACATCATTGGTTAAACTCATTTAAGGTTGTATGATATCTTAAAGACTTAAACAGTCGTCCTTAGAAAGGCACGGATCCTTCAAAACTCTCTTTAAAACAAGCAAAAATAACTGGAAATAATAGCAAAGTGTGCAAAAGGAGATGAACAATTATGACACTTACCTGGTGAACAGCTTCCTCAGTAAATGGGTACCAGTATCGCATCCCAACATAGACATTTGCTGAAATTTCTTTTGCTTCCAGTGCCATTTTAAGAGCATTTGCCTACAAAATAATAATAATAATAAAATCAAGAATTGTTACCATGATAGAAAATAATAGCAATAAACACGATGACAAAGGCAAATTGACAAGCAATGAAGGAACTTAGAGCGGTGTGTACCTGCTCATCAGTTATCTTACGTAAAGGTGAACCACCTCCAATGGAAGCATATCCTTCCTTACTTTTCGGAGCTCGGAGTGTTGAAATGAGTTGTGCCAGAGGGCGCTGGAGGAACCGGAACAACCTAGGTAGTCTTATGATATCCTATATCACAAGCAAATGGACATTTTAGGGCATACTGAATTTAAAAACTTGGATATCTCAATCTGACTTAAGATGAAACAATAAGGAAAAAATGATTGATCGGAAGCTTACAGGATCAGCAAATAAATTGTACAAAAAAGGCTGAACATCATTGAGTGTATCCGGTCCTCCGAGATTCAGAAGCAGCACTCCAATCTTTTCTTCTGCAGTGTGAGTTGAATTTTCAAAGGCACCTACTGGATATGTACATTCTCCAACAGAGTAAAATGTCCTCCCAAAAGAATCGCTATGTTGTAGCGAAGGGCCGAGAGATGGGACACCAAGGACATTACTCTTCTGGTTGCTTGATTCAGAAGACCGACTCAAAAATGCTCCATTAGATGTACAATAAACTTCTCGTCCTCCATTTGAAAGTTTGAAGGAACACGATATTACTCTACTCCGAGGGCACAAACTATAAAAGCAAGCAAAAAAATCCAAAAATCAATTCCAAGCCCAACAGAGGAGACATCAGGTATGCACTATAAATTAATCATTTTGAATACCAGTGTGCATCGAAGGAACAAATAATATCACCCCACGACCATACAAACCAAATGAGAAGCTGAGGAACCAAACCGAAACCAAAGTCGTTTTACAAATTTGTAATGACAGTCTAACATTCATAACCTTTTAGCTGGTAAAAGAAATTAGAATCAAGAATTCCACCTTTTGGATAAGAATTGATATATCAAAGACAATATAAGCCCCGCTAATTTCAATTTCTAGTAACAATTCACAAATACTAGATACTTGAGCAAAACAAAAGATAAACATCAGCAGTGCACATCAGACAGGTTATTGAATACATGTTGATGATCAACTATGCTAAAAGTAATAACACAAACCCCTTTATTCTCAAATTCCTCCGGCTGAAACACGACGAAAATCTTTCAATCAAACCCAACAAATGAAAACAAAGGGTTATGAAGGGAAAAGCTGCAAAGGTAGGAGTGTTTGTGATCAATTCAATCTGCCATGATCAACCAGTTTAAGTTCCAATTTTTAAAAATCCCATTTTTTCTTAAACTTCTCAGCTGAAATACAACAAAATTCTTCAACTAAATCCAACTAATGAAAAAGGTAAAGCGGACAATGAAGGGAAAAGTTGCAAATGTAAGAACAATTGATCAATTCAATTCAATATGCCATGATCAATCAACCAGTTAAAGTTCCAATCTTTTCAAAATCCCACAAGAACAAGACAAAAAATCATCCAAGAAAAGCTTACAGTGAAGAAGAATTAAAATTGCTCAAGGGTTTTCTAAGATTGGAAGCATGAAGGTTCATTTGAGGAAGAACCCGAGAAGCTGTTGCAGCATCCATGGCTTCCAAAAAAAATTGACTGTTTCACTCAATCAAAATCTATATATCTATATATAAATAAAAAATAAAAAAAAAAAAAGGGTTCTGTAAAGATCAAGAAATTGAGTTAAAACGAATTCTGGGATCTTGATTTTTTTAAATGGGTTTTGGGGAATTTTGGAGTGATGATTGGAGCACATAGAACTTGGAAATTAATATAAAAATGAAAGAAAGAGTCAAAAGATATTGGGAAGAGCGAGTTGATACGCGTTCAACGATGAAGGCGGTGTCGTGTCTACGTACAATACAACGAACCTCATTGACATTCTTTCGTGGAAATTGTCTTCGCAAATTGGTAGATTTTGTCCCTAAACAATTTTGAGATTGATATATGATCCCTAAACAATATTTTTTAATTATTTTATTCTGAAACAATTTGTATTTGGTACCTAAGGTCCTTCCGTCCATTTTGTGACGGTCAACTGAAATTGAAAGAAAAAAAAATGAGTCAACTGGGATAGTTTAAGTAGCACTGTCAAACGGGTCAACTCGGTCCAGTCCGGTCCATTGTGGATTACCCTAAAACGGATCGGGTCGGATTTGGACCAATTTTTGCGGACCAACAGAGCAATGGTCCAAACCTGTTTGCCTGAAGTCCGAGGGCTAACGAGCTGGCCCTCGGACCAGAACATTTTTCCAAACCCGTTGCCTAATCTCGTTTATTTCCTCAGCAATGCTGTTGGGATCAAAACAACTCAACAAGAACTCCCAAACTTCACCTTTAATTTATGGATGAATTCCCTAATACGTGTCGCCAAAAAACGAAAATAAGCATATTTACCAACAAATTCAACACTCCAAACTAACAGGACATGCCATTTAAGTTATTTCTTCTAGCAATTCTTGAATTACCTTGAAATATGAAATATAAATGTCTGATATTTTTACTCAACTAACTGTTCTGAACTCCAAAATTGACGAACAGTATGATGAAGAAGTCTGAGACTCGTTGGAGAATAAGGAGAGAGTAAGGATTTACCTACATTAAGGATTTTAGGGGGGAAATAGGAATTGACTCTTGAGATGAGAGTAAGGTTATGGTTGGTGTCTGGTGGGTAGTAATATACTGGCTGGATTTAATATACTGGGTGGTGGCGGGCAGTAGTATAGTAAGTAGTTTAGTCTTTAGTGTTTGGTTAATGTATTAGGGTTAGAGTCCATTTAATATACGGGTTGGCCCAGTCCAAACCACTCCAATCCGTGTTGGTCAGCAGTCCAAACGGAGCGTGCTATATTGGCCCGCATTTAAAAGGACCAGATTATATATGGCCCAAATCCGTCCATTGTGCTCAGTTTAAGGGGCATTTGTGGTAATTTTATAAAAAAAATACCCCACCTACCCCGCATATCCGTCTTTCTTCTTCCACGCACCTCCTCCGCCATCCTTCCCCACAACTTCATATTCTCCACCAGCGCACCACACTTAACTTATCCTCTTCATCTCCATTCTGGCCAATACAAATCACCAAAATCCATTCATCCATCATCACCTAAATTCATACGATTGCGTCGGGAAAGAGGAATGAGGAGAATGTAGGGTAGGGTATGGTATGGTTGTCAAAATCGCCCCTAGGATCGTAAAATCGTACGATTTTACGATCCTAGGGGTATAAATCGAGTTAAATCGCACTAAAAATCGCATCAGAGTTGGATCGTAAAAGATCGTACGATCCAGATCGTAGGATCGTACGATCCAATACGATCCAATATTGTCTCTTTTCAATTTTTTTTTTTAGATTCTAGCCCGATAACATAATACAAATTTGTTTTAATGTGAGAAATCCCTCTCTACTTTTTCTTTTACTTGTGATTTAATTAGTTAGTGAATCATGAAGTTACTAATTACAGATTTAATCATTTGTTATGGTTTTTACTGTAAAAAAATTCTATAATACATTTGAGAAAATAAAATCTTACTATTAATAATTGTTATAGGTGCAAGATTAATAAGAACTAAGGAAAAATAAGATGCCGGGAGCATCCGAATCGGATAGTGGAAGTGTGGGCAATGATTCTAGCGCTGGAGGTGGTCAATTAAATCTCCGAAAAAAAGAAGTCGGGAATAGGAGCGATCCGGGGTGGAAGCATGAAAATATGGTTAAAAGACCTTATGAATTGTTGGCTTGCTTTTGAAGTTTATCACTTGTTAGTTTGTGTTTTAATTTCAACTTTTTACTTCTATTGGTTTAAATTTATCATAAAATATTATTTTAATAATTTTTTGGATCTTCCGATCCGTGCTACGATCCTCGTGTTTGCGATTTTTGAGACCCCTTCCGTTCCGAGTCAAAATTACGATCTTGACAAC
Source organism: Vinca minor (assembly GCA_026122235.1). Lineage (NCBI taxonomy): Eukaryota > Viridiplantae > Streptophyta > Magnoliopsida > Gentianales > Apocynaceae > Vinca > Vinca minor. The sequence continues at coordinate 6,814,169 of JAOCZM010000142.1, forward strand.
CTTGGTATTAGTAATCTACCAAAAAATCCGTTTAACTTATTGGTTTGACCAGATCAAAATTTGAAATTCACAGTTGACTAAGAAAATTTTGGATGGAAGGACCTTAGGTACCAAATCCAAATTGTTTCAGGATAAAATAATTGAAAAACGTTGTTTAGTGACCTTATATCAATCTCAAAATTGTTTAGGGATAAAATCCACCAATTTGCCAATTGTCTTTGGGGTCGATCTAACATAATAAATTTAGTACGTATTGACATTTTTTATCTTTGAAAAAAAAGCTTAACGGTGCAGATTTTTTTAGAGCAGATAGGCGTTGTAATTTTGTTACATGTCTTAACAGAGATGTTAATTAGGAGAAAACGCATACTACGTAGAATGTAATCCCTGTCTAAAAGTATATAACACTTGTTAGCAACTATATCAATATATGTTGACACTTTTTTGTTTTGCATGGTAACCGCATCCCTTTGTAGTTGGTTCACAATAAAGATATTACCTCTCCGGTAGATTAATAAGGTAGGTTCTGTTGCAGTCTGGCTAAAACCAAATTTGGAAAACTCTATCGTGAGCTTGTCAACCCAGTTCCTTCCTGCTTGTTTCAACCCATATATAGACTTTTTGAGCTTACAATAAATATTTGGCCTAGGTGGAGGAAATCCATGTGGTGGTTCCATGTAAATATCATCTACAAGATCACCTTGAAGGAATACATTATTGACGTCTAACTGAAAGATGCTCCAATTTTTTGGAAACTACCAAAGCCAAAAGACATCAAACCACAGTAATTTTGGCAACCGGGGCAAAAATCTAAGTGAAATCCTCCCCCTCGACCTGAGGTAACCTTTTACTACCATGCGAGATTTAGGACGTTCTAGAGAACCATTAGCTCGAAACTTCAATTTATAGACCCAGTGGTTGGAAACGGGCTTCTTTTCAGGAAGCAATGGTGCATCAACCCCCAAGTGTTGTTACTCTAAAGGGCGCGCATTTCGGCTGCCATATAATCCAGCCACATATGAGAACAAGCGGCTTCTGCATAGTTGCGAGGCTCGGTATAACGGGACAGAGAAGCCAAATAACATTTATGGGAAGTAGAAAAATTCTCATAAGATAAATAATTATGTAATGGATAGATCATACCTGAATAAGCCGTTTGAGAAGTGTAAGGCGAGGGGACAACAATGTTGCAAACATAATCTCGAAGCCGGACGGATAGTTGAATGTTTCACGTGGATTGACGAAGTAGGGCACCCGGAGGAGAATCGAGACTTTAAGGGGGGAGCAAGAAACAGAAGCTCCCCCTGAATTTAACGATCCAGACTTATCATGCTGTAAAGGTGGAATGGTTGGGCTAGAGTCCAAAAAAAGGAAAATGTTGCAAAGGTGGGCTGAATTAGGTGTTGGGATCACTAGCCAGAGGCCCAATCGGTGGACACACGGGTTCGTGGATGTGGAGTTTAGGCTGGTGGGTTTGTTTGGCCATTGAAGCCGCGCTAGTATGTGCTTGGGCTAATAGAATAGGTTGCTCTTGGGTCTTAAAAGTGGGCTCACCTAATGGAATTTCTCTTGGCTCGCCTGGGCTGTACTCAAAAGATGGGACTGGTTCGACTAGGCTAGATTCAAAAGAAATAGGCGATTCCCCTATATGTTGTGAATGAATTTCCAGTGGAGATTTTTTCTGGCCTTTTTTCGGAATTATTGGGAGGAATATTTGACAATGGAGTGAACGGAAAAATGTCCTCATAAAAGTGAACATCTCGGGAGACAAATGTTTTCCTAGATTCAAGATTAATTACGGTCCAACCCTTTTGTCCCATTGGATATCCGATAAAAATACACTTGGTGGATCACTCGGTGAATTTATCTCTCGTAGGATATGTGGAGACTAGGGATGGCAATGGGGCAAATCGGGGCGGATATCTCAATTACCCGCCCTGCCCCGCGACTGTGAAGGCCTACACCGCCCCGCCCCGTGATCCGTCCCGGATCAATTATTTTTGCCCCGTGCACAAATTTACAAACCATTTCCGCTACACTTTTTTTAAGTCTATCTACTCTAGCAATAACAATTCATCTTTGCAAAAAATCCAAGTGAATAAATACCAAATAAAATTAAAAAATTTACAATATTAAATACCAAAGCTAAGGAAGTTATACAAAATCAAATAAGTCTAATACAAAAGAAGATTACACACATTGGCTAATTTAGAAATCCTCTCAAATCAAATACAAACGTCGAAACTAGCTTCTTCTTGGTCCAAGTAGTTTAGACATTCTCAAATTTGAGATAAACTTCTTGAGTCTTGACTGGCACAAACTAATCCTATAGCAACAAAGAAAATTTCAAATACAATTAGTACATTTTATCCAAAAACAATCCTCAAACAAGTTTAAATAGTATACTAAAGGGAATTAAACATAATTAAAGATAACATACCACAAGCATATTATTGTCATTATCTTCCGAATCATAAAGGATTGTTGTGTGTGCAATTTCCTAGGATGGATTACCTGAAATATTAAAGATTAGCCATCATGTTACAAGTATAAGCAACAAATATATTTTAAATTTGAGACATAATACCTTTTAACAACCAACTTTGTGCACACATTAAGACCTCGACATTCTTTAGGTGAAGTCTACTGCGATGCGGGCTAATCAATCTACCACTTGCACTAAAAACGGACTCCGAAGCAACTGTTGAAACTGGAATAGATAAAATATCCCTTGCGATCTTATGGAGGATAGGATATTTTCCCCTATTCGTCTTCCACCATGTTAAAACATCAAAGTCAGGAGTACGTGGCAAAACATCATCTTCTAAATACTGATCCAGCTCTGACCTTGAATGATATTTTCTTTTCTTTTGAGAAGCAAACGTTTCAAACTCATTAAAATCAAACCATTCAACACTATCAACATTATTCTCAGTTGAACCCTTCGTATTATCGTCTCCTTTTACTTACTCTTTACTTTCATATTCTTCAACCAACTCACGACAAAGAAAATTATTTTCTCAACTTCATTCTCAAGAACAGATGTATCAATATAATTTTTTTTCAAATAAAACTCCAACAAAGTTGCTTTATATCGAGGATCTAGAATAGCTGCAACACTCATAATTCCATTTACAACGGTCCAATACTTATAAAAAAATTCCATCACAATCCCAGCCATGGACTCAACAACCTTAACACCACAAGATAACCATTGCTTTAAAGCCACTTTAATCACACAAATTTTGGGGAAAAACAAATTTGCAGTAGGATAGTTTGTACCAAAGAAAACCTCAGTTGCAGTATAAAATATTTTAAGCCTACTAGCAATTTCTTTAGTCATATTCCAATCATGCTCACTAGGCAAACATTTATATTTAGGATCACATTGCTTCAAACGGAAAAAAACATCTTTGTAGTCTAAGGCAATTTGGAGCATTAAATATGTCGAATTCCAACGAGTTTTGCAATCAAGTGTGAATACCTTACCAATTGAAATACGAAGTTGGCAAGTTGTTTCATCAAACTTCTCATATCTCTTTGTTGTGCAAGACCAATAAACAACACTATTCCTTATTTTTTCAATTGCCCCATCAATGACTTGCATGCCATATTTCACAATCAAATTCAATATATGCGCAGCACATCGCATATGAACGAATCTGCCACCAAGTAAGAGAGAGTCTAGTGCAAGTTTCTCTACAATAAACTCCATCATTGCATCATTAGTTGAACAATTATCAACAGTGATGGTGGACAACTTACGATCGATATTCCAATCCATCAAGCAATGAACTAAAGCTTCACAAAGAACTTCAGCCGTATGTGGACTTGGTAAATAAATGAAACTGCAAAAGTAAATAAATGAAAATTAGCCATAAGCAAATGAAAATCAGCATTGTTACAGCCATAAATAAATGAAAATCAGCCATAAGTAAATAAATAAATTGTTACCTAATTATACGACTTTGCAAGGTCTAACTGCTATCAATATAATGTGTTGTGACAGTCATAAATCCTCTTTGTTGATGAGAAGATGACCACATATCAGTTGTTAACGCCACTCTACCTTTATTCTTCTCCAAAATCAGCATTGTAACCTTTTTTCAACGTCGTATATCTTGAAACAATCGCTTTTCACCGTGTTTCTAGACACCACTTTAAAACAAGGATTGAAACTTGTGCAAAAGTTTATAAAACCTAAATGTTCTACAATTGATAGAGGATACTCATGCATTATAATCATTTTTGCAAGTTCAATACGTGAAACTTCTTGATCAAAGTGGAAAGGAGAAGAAAGATCACATTGATTATCCTTTTTGTACTTGCCTTGTAATTGTTTTTTTCCTTGCGTCATCATTTTTTCTTTTAAGACACATATGGAAATGATTCTTTAAGTGAGTAGTGTCGTCCTTCGGGTTACCACCCATCAATTTACTGCAATACTTGCATCGGGGCCTTTTGTAACCCATTAACAACCTCTTTCGTATAATACGACCACCACTTAGAGAATACTCTTCCAGTTGATCCACCAGTTTTGATTTCTTCATTAATTTCATTATTGGCAACAATGGTTGAAGTAGGAGAATTAGGCGATAATGATGCATGTAGTTCTAGTGGAAATGAAAATTCAAATTCTTGACCTGCGCATTGAGATTGTGCTTCTCTTGCAGGTTGACTTTGTAATTCACTTGCGCGTTGAGATCGTGCTTCGTTTTCCTAAGTCTCCATACTTCCCAAAATCCACACTGCACAAGTATGTAAATCAGTTCATCAAATTAAATTGACCCAAACAATATTCTCTGTTCTGCCCATCTCAAACCCTTTTCCTAAGATATTATTTCCCAAGTCCCAACATTCTGAACCAGACAAAGAGTAAATAGAATAGAAACGTGAAAGTTAATATATACCTCTGTCCCAAAATTGCCAGTAGAATCCACGACCTGCTGAGAAAAGTAGAAGAATCATTATAACCGCAACACCCTATTGTGAACCTCCAATCCCACACTGAGACCAGCAGATAGAGGAACATTTTGGGGAAGAATATATCCGAAATAAAAGGGACTCCAAAACAGTATAAAAGATGGCCATTATAAAGCTAAGCAGTAAATTCAAACTTACATTATTTCCAAATAAGAGTGGCTTTTTCACTCAAGTAAAGAACCACAGAAAAGGCAAAAACTACGAGAAAGGATACGAAATCCACAACAGCCTGAATATCAATTTAATTTTTCTCCCATCAAGGCTTAGGTAGAGAACCACATAAAAGGGGAAAAAAATTAAAATCGCGCAGCAAAATGCCAAAATCCCAAAGATAGATGATACCTGATAAGAAAGAGGACCTAAGAATGAGGGAGTCGGCGGCGGATCAGCGGAGTTCGCTGAGCTGAGAGAGAGTGTAGACTGGAGAAGGCAGCGCCGCAGCTAAGAGAGACTGGAGAGGACTCTGAGAGAATGAGGAAATTAGATATTTAGGGTTAGTAATAATTTTATAATAATAATTTATAGGGTCGGGGCGGGGAAAACGTGAATACCATACCCGATCTGCCCTGTTCGCGGGGCGGGTCTGATCTGCCCTATTCTCTTTACGGGGCGGGTCTGATTTGCCCCAAAAGATATCGGGGCGGGTCAACAGATCACTGGTCAAATTGACATCCCTAGTGGAGACCATATTGTGAAAATTAATAAAAACATTTTTTGTTTCACTTTTTCCTTAAGGAGATAAATCCAAACACACCTAGAGAAATCAACCACCAAACAGAAAAAATAATGCGCTCAGTTAAGGAGGGCGTTTGGTATTTTCTCCATAAATCACAATGTATTAATTCAAAAGGACGCTCTGCCTTACCTTGACTAAGAGGAAAAGGTACTATGGAATCTTTTGCAAGATAACAAACATCATAAGGTAATATTTTATCATTTGAGGGTTTTAACAAAACAGGGATATGAGTTAAAGTACTAAAAAATGGGTGCCCGAGTCTTTGGTATCACAACTTACAATTTTTTCTGAACGAACAACTGCTATTACTCCGCCTCGGTGAGTTACACCTTTAAGACGATAGGTGTCCTCACTTAGCTCACCTTCCCCAACCAACGTCTTCTATATTAGGTCTTGCACAACACAATACTTATCAAAGTAGGTGACACAACATTGTAATTCTCGTGTTAATTGAGAGAGAGAAATCAAATTGCACGAGAATGTGGCATATACATGACTTTAGCGAGACAAATATTTGAGTTTAGAGTCACTACACCATACTGTTGTGCCAAATACGTTTCCCATCAGGCAAACACATGCTAATATGGATTACCAGACTTTGAAAGTTCTCCAATTTATTTTCCTCGTAAGTAATATGATGAGAGGCACCGCTATCAAGAATTAATGGGAAAGAATAAAAGGCGATGTTTTTACCAGTGGTGTGAAAGGTCGCAACTTTATTTTCCTGGAGTATTCCAGCTATTTCCTAAGCCAATTTCCTAAATTGCACTATGTCATGTGGTAGCTGTTTGCTGCACCGAATAGGCCCCCACCAAGTTTGCGCAATGCGCGGTGGTGTCAATGACACTGCTTGCCTCCAACATATTTGTCTAGGAGATAAAAAAAATTGATAGTATTTTTTTTTTGGAATTTAGTAAAGGCATAAGGAGTTCACTGCAACGAAGATGGTCCATTTGTCAATGGTTTTCTGCACTATATGGAGGCTAGTTTTTCTAACCACGCTCTTTTTCTCTCATGATCGTTTTTGCTCCGATACCATGTGAAAATTAGCTCATGGGCATCCATATCCTCTTAAAATCAATTGGCAATGAGAGGTGTTAACCCATGAGCTTATAAGTTGTTTGGATCTTCCTTAGGCACTCGATATGAGACTTTATATTTCAACATATAATACCTTAGGAAGCACTCATAGCGGCAACGATTCTTCACTCGCAGTTTGAAAATGCGATGCCGAATCTTTTGATTGTAATAATGTGAATTAGGGAATAAATTCACTTAGATTTAAATTATAATGGAAAAATACGGTTGAGTAATATTTTACTAAATTGTCTTTGTTATATTTGTAACTTTAAAAATTAGCAATTTATAATATGAGAAATCCTCTATTTATAACACTATCTTTTTAGCGAACTAGCATAAATAGCAACTTTTATGTTTTAGGCTATTTTTAAAACCAACAATTTACGGGCTGCTACGTTTGTCAAATTAACTAATTCGGCAAAAATTCAGGCCAAAAGTGAACACGTGAGTCGCATATGAGGCCGGAGCAAATGGCAAAATTGTCCATTCCTATAATATTTAAAGGTTCCACTAATTTAAAACCCTAAAATAGTTCATCTTCTTCCCCACTTCAACAAAAAAGCTGCGAATTAGGGCAAAATCTAACCCATTTCATTCTAATCAAGATGCGAATTAGGGAAAAATCGAAATTGGTTTAGTCATATATTTCGAGGCAAGAATGATGGGGGTATGCCAATGGAGGGTAATGGAAATGGGAAGGGTAGTAATAACCACGGCGGTGGCGGCCAAGAACGGCGGTGGTGGTGGTAAAATGAATGGAGGGGGTGGTAATGGCATGATGAACAATTTGCAAATGGGAAATTGGGTGGTGGTAGAGGCAAGAATGATGGGGGTATGCCAATGGAGGGTAATGGAAATGGGAAGGGTAGTAATAACCACGGCGGTGGCGGCCAAGAACGGCGGTGGCGGTGGTAAAATGAATGGAGGGGGTGGTAATGGCATGATGAACAATTTGCAAATGGGAAATTGGGTGGTGGTAGAGGCAAGAATGATGGGGGTATGCCAACGGAGGGTAATGGAAATGGGAAGAGTAGTAATAACCACGGCGGTGGTGGTAAAATGAATGGAGGGGTGGTAATGGCATGATGAACAATTTGCAAATGGGAAATTGGGTGGTGGTAGAGGCAAGAATGATGGGGGTATAAATATAAATTTTATACCCCACTACCATTCATTTGTATGAATTGAAATTAGAATTTGGGGGTTTCTTGGAATCATTACCTTAAGTTGGTGGTGTTGGGAAGAGGAGGAGTGGTGAAGAAGATGTGTCACGTTTTGGGAAGAGGAGTTGTGCAGTTGGTGGTGTTGGGAAGAGGATAAGTGGTGGAGTTGGTGGTGTTGGGAGGATGAGGAGTGGTGGTGTTGAGAGGTGGTGGAGTGGTGGAGTGAGCGGTTTGGTGTGGGGTGGTGGGGGTTGCTGCGGGATGGGTGGGTATGGGGGTAATTGGGGTGGGGTGGTTGGGAAAGATGGGTCAAATTTTGGGAGGAGTGGTGAAGAAGATGGGTCAAATTTTGGGATGAGGAGTGGTGAAGAAGATGGGTCTAATTTAGACAATTTTGCCCTTTGTTCCGTCCTCATGCGCGTCTCACGTGTTCACTTTTGGCCTGAATTTTAGCCGAATTCGTTAATTTGACAAGCGTAGCAGCCCGTAAATTGTTGGTGTTAAAAATAGCCTAAAGCATAAAAGTTGCTATTTATGCTAGCTAGCTAAAAAGATGGTGTCATAAATAGGGGATTTTTCTTTATAATATTGATGGGACTATAAATTTATATACGGATATTCTTAAAAATTATTATCTTATTAATTTCTCAAAATTACTAATTTTTTATTGGCCAGAGAAAATATGCTTTGAAAGAGATTATTAGTTTATTAAGTAAAAAAAAAGCTGAAATTGAACTGAAGCACCATCACGTCTCTAATTTTAGTTTATGTGGTAACAACTATTCAATGAGTATTGTACTGAAGTAATCTTTTGAGTTGTTTGATTCACGACTAAGTTATTATTGAACAATTTTCTTAATTATCGAATTAAATAAGTAAACAATCCAAATTAATGACAAAATAGCCGTAACCAACAAATCTAGTTAAGATCCAAAAAATAATTTTTCGGTTTTCCTTTGCATATGCCGACTAAACTTTAAAATTCAGTCAAAATTTTGTTCCGCATGTGCCAAAGAAATTATGGTTCCTGTAACCAAATTCCTTGCCGGGTCGAGGATGAATGGATAATTGAAGTTGGAGGCATATAAAAACAGGGGTTAAACTAGTAATTGCACAAAGTTACCCCTAGGGTTAGGGTTTTTCTTCGGAGGCCTATATATTAACCTTTTACCATTCCCCAATTCATCGCAATTGCTTAAGCAATGAAATTAGGGTTTTTCCTCAATACACAGATGCTGCCACTCAATTGGAGATGGCAGCAACCAATACATTTAGCACAACAATGGTAACCTACTTTGTTTATTTGATCCATTGTATTCCCCAATTTCCCTTTCTATGCTCCTTATACAGTTTTTTAATCTTTGATTTTTGTTGGTTTTTGTTGATTTAGGGTCTAAATCATGAGATTTAGGGTAAGAATGGCCTTCCACAGAAAAAAAATAACGATTTCAATGCCAATTTTGTGCTGGTGAATTCCTTTTACATGTTGCGAATTCCTTGTTTCAATTTAATGTTCGGTTTGTTAGTTAAAGTGAAAAAATATTGGTGAAATTTATAGATTAATGTATTGGTTTTGTAGTGAATTTGATTATGGCTCTATAACAGAGTCAGCAGCAGGTGCCGTTTTAATGGCAACCCGTCTGCCGCATAGAGCCTAAATGAAATTTCCAGTTGAAGATCCATGAAATGTTATATGGTTTCATGATATAATATCCTGGATATATATAATATATAATTTATGGATTTACTATTCAATTTGTCAGAGGCCTTCTTGGGGCCATTTCTGTTGTTCTTATAGGGGTGTAAATATATGTTTTCTGAGTTTTATTTGAGCTGTGCTGGAACTATAATAAGCTCTGGTCAAATAGCTCGATTTACATCCCTATATGTGTAATGGCTTAATAAATTATCTGGACAATGGCACTCTAGTCAGACACGGGTGTTTGTACTTTTAACTCAATTACAATCCACCTTTTGCATAGTGCCTACAAAGAGCTACTGATCACGATTGGAGGACATCATACATCCCCAGATGATCTCCAAATTTAATGTAGCTAAATGTTTATGATTTTAACATTCTAATCCATTTTTCAGCTAATCATGTTTTTTTTTACTCTGACTGTATAAGATTTTGGATCAATCTAAGATGGTATTGTCTCCGTTTCAATTGTAGTAAGAATATAAGCAGTGATGAGGACTTAACATGTAAGAAGGATCTTCTTTTGTAGTTGGTTCTTCAATGCAATGCACTTGTTACGCTTGGCTTCTGAGCTTATGTTCTTAGTTATATGTCTCTAATTGTTGCGTTTCTTAGTAGAATGCATAATTCTTGCTTTGTGTGGAATAAATTGCAAGATGAGAAACCATAATTAGAATGCATAATTCTTGCTTTGTGTGGAATAAATTGTCCATCATATTGTTTTCTAATTTTTTTCACTAACTTGTTGAAGGTTTGATATTCTTATACAAGTTTCTGTTTTTCTTTCTAATTTCAAGGATGGTTTAGTGTTAAGAGAGTATCTGGTTAAACTGAAGAATTGGCTGCTTCTCATGATTCCTGGAATGTGAGAACCTAAATCCGAATTGAGGAGACCATCCAAATGCCTCGAAAGGGTGAGGTGTGCCGGCTTGAATGTAGTCTACATCCTCTAAATGCAATGACCAATTTGAACTTACCCTCTTGAGAAGTTAATCTGTGGAGAACTAAAATCGATATTTGGAGTTCCTTTTTCGGAGAACACATCTTTGCAAGTATACGAGTTCTGTGATGATCTGGGGTTTCGTTGTACACTGCAATTTTGCTAGCAGAGTGTAGACAGTTGATTGCTTGATCAGATGATTGAGAATTACACATCTCTACGATCAACTTTGAAGACAAAGACATACTGCTTAGCATGTTTAATCAGCCTGCAACCTTCGAACTTATATGAATAGCACCAAGTCTAGCTAGGACTGCCTTTTCCAATCTGATCTGTTATAGTTATCACTTTTGTGAATTCACCTTCCTGGTTCCAGTTCACCATTAGCTACATGGACTCCATTGCCCTTAATGTTGATCCATTGGTACTAAGTTTTTTTTTCTAGAGTACGTTCTGTCTGTTTCAAGAATGAGCGAAACGTTTCTTTCCTTTTTCATACTCCTCGATTCCAAAGTGTAACTTTACATTCTCTATTGGTAGCTTAGTTGTTACTTTGGTTTCCTTAGACTGCTCAATTTATTGTTCGCCTGTAAGTTCTGTATAAGACTAACAAGATATTGAGCGAGTTTTTTCTGAAGTAACCAGCCTAACTACTAAGCTAGCAATTGGAATCGAAGCTAAGGAAAGAAACATTTTGCGAAGAAACTTGGATCCAATGGATCAGCAGCATCAAGGGCTAAAGAATGAAAGAAATGGTTTGTTGTTTTTTATTCTTTTTGACAATATTTATTACTACTAATTCAATTTATTATTATAATGTGATATTTCATTATTTATTGAAAAAATTAATCAAACAAACTCGAGTTGTTCACAAATTTTCAAACGAATGAATTGGAACAAATTTTTAGATTCAAGTAAAAAACGAATGAACTTGAACACGTCGAGCTCAAAACTTTGATGCTTGATTCATTTAGGTTGGAATGGTTGGTTTCCATACATTACTGATATACGTAGTTATTAATACATCGGGCATTTTTGTAGGGGGTTTGCATTAGACTAGCATGGATTTTGCAGAATGGTAATAACATGGCAGTCCAAAAATTGGGAGGAACATTTATGGCACCCACTTCCGTTCTAGGTCCACACTTCCGTCTTGGCTGACGTGGTGCTCTCCCAGACGCGATCCTGCAACATAAATATTCAAATTAGTATATTTTAAATAAAAAGAATAATGTTGACAACGGAACGAATAAAACTTACAAAAATAGCCTCAGATGTAGCAATGGGTTGAATGCCCATCAGAAGTGGCCCGGGATCCCTATTTTGCGGGTTCGTCAGAAGGTGGACGATAATGCGATTGTACCAATCCATGTACTCACGGGTAGGTACAATAACATTACCGAAAACGGGAGCAGCGTCCGCCAGTGCATCGACGCGGGCTTCCCACAAAACTATGTAGGTGGCGTGTTGGCCTTCCCAATTCCGAGCCGCTCCCTCCTTGAATGAGTGGAGGTCAATACCCTCTTGAGTACCCTCCGCCACCGTCGGGTTTGGTATCACCTGCTGTAAGCCGAATTTCCTAGCAACCCTGTCAGGCATTTGGTACTCAACCATCTCGAAGCAAACGAGTGGCGTACGGGATCGACAGGTCGCCTGGTAGCCTTCATTCCGAGCCGCTCAAGGTACGGTCTCCACATAAACTGTAAAAATAAATTCTATTTATTGTAAAACACTTTATCTAATTTAAATAAAAAATACGAGATTACCGAAAATTACTTACCCCTTGTGCGTCCGTCATCATATCTAGCTGATCACGAAACACCGTTAGCTGCGATTTCGGAGGCGTTGCGGAAGTATTCCACCGTGATCCGTAAGCTCTCCCGTCAGCGGGAATATCATGTTGAATCGAGCCTCGGTTCTCATGACGGAGACATGATATTCGCTCCCACATCCACAACTGGTAAAAACAAACAATGAAGCAATTATTAAATATTCAAATTACATATTAACCATAAAACCGTATACAATTTAGACAAACCTGAATTAGCAAGCAACAGCCAGAAATGTCCTTCGAAACAGCCTGTGAAGAGGTGCACATCTGGCAGTACAGATGTGCAAGGACACCGCTAGCCCAAGAATGTTGGTCGTTTTCGAGGATACCATCGCTGATTGTGAGGAGATAACGCATGTTCCCCGGGACCCAGACTTATTTGGAAAAAGAAAAGTAGACATCAAAAGGAAAATCAAAGCCCTAGCCCTCTGCTCTATCGCCAACTCAGTAGCATCATCGCCTATGGGCACACTAATGTGGGCATAAACCTCTAACAGTGCGATGGTGTTACCCTAGTAGGTAGTCCTAGAAGGCATCCAACGTCCTCTAGAGTAATGGTCACCTCACCGCAACGTAGTTGAAAAGTATGGGTCTCAGGGCGCCATTGCTCTACTAATGCAGTGACTAAAGCGTGATCTATCTTGATTTTTCCAATTCTACAACAACCCCCAAAACCTATATGGTCTATCAGCTGATAGAAAGAGTTCCATAAAAAAAAAATTACTTTTTTATTTTTCCCCCTCTTTTTAAAGGAGGATCAATAGTGGTTCCCCACTTTCCCTCCGGCATGATTCGAACTCCCGACCTATTGGTTGAAAGTGAAGAGTCTTACCGGATGAACTGCGCTTCGTTGTCTCAAATTTTAGAAATCTCAATGGTAAAGTAGAGAGGGTAGTAGAAGATCCGAGGTCAATAATAAGTAAACAGCAGGCACTTTATAACCATAAAAAGATCCCAAAATTGTATTACACATGGTAGTCTGATCAAATTTGAAATGGCTTCTTCCTACAATTATGTATAACTTATACACCGGGCAAAGGGAACTGCGTCGTGAGGGCCTCAACTCTATCTCGCAAATCTGAGACGCGGTCTTTCAAAGGAAAATCTGGGGATGTTACAAATTTATTGAAATCTTTAAGTTTAGAACCTGGAGCAGATCGTTTCGCTTCAAGTGCAATCTGCACACCTTCGTTAATGAAGTCTGCGGCTGATACAAAATCCTTCTCGCTAAAACCTCTTGTTGTCATTGCAGGAGTGCCCAACCGTATACCACCAGGCACCGTTGCACTTTTGTCGCCTGTGAATCAAAAAATGGATCAAATGCGAGTTTTCCACTTAGTTAGTGTAGGGGTAGGCGCAAACAGACCATGAAAAGGGGGGTGGGGGAAGGAGAAGCAAAGTACAAATGTGCACGAGAAATGGAGTAGCACTCACCAGGGACTGAATTTTTGTTTAGAATAATAGATACCATTTCGAGGATTTTCTCCACCCGAGCACCATCAATACCCTACATGGGGAAAAACTATATCAGTTCTATTCTAATAGTACTCATAAGTTCAGTAGTAAGAGTTGACATGTACACAGGGTATACAAGGCCAGAGACTTTGCTAAACTCCAAAATTCGAAAAATGGAAATATTTTAAATTCTGTTATCCGTGCAAGGACAAATAAACCAGACATTCGTAATGTGAATCACAGCCAGAGTACTTCTACGAACCAAGAAGAGAATTCATTCCATGTATTCCTTTAATGGTTCTCCTGTTATACCTCTACTGTAGCAATTTTTTTTTGTGAACCAGAGGAATAATAATTTTCTTTAAGCAGAATAAAGGGACAAAGTACATGATGCACTGAGAGTTCAAAAAGTAAGAAATCGAACAAGAGTAGGGTACTCACTAATGGCCTGAGATCCACAAGAACCAAGTGGTTATCACTCCCTCCGGAGACCAACGTATATCCCAACTCAATTAACTGGTTTCCCATAGCTCTAGAATTAGAAACCACCTGTTTTTTATGAAAAAATATATATAAACATCAGTATGCAAACAAGTTTAGCATGAATCTAATTCTCAAAGGAAGATGCATTACACTGTTCTGATAAGTCTTAAACTCTGGTGACTGAGCATGCTTCAAGCAGACCGCAAGTCCTCCGATCGTGTGGTTATGTGGTCCCCCCTAACATTTTGCAATTTGTATATTATCGCTAAAATTAGAAGGAACTAAAACTTAAGGAAACTTCTGTAAAATAAACTTCGTGAACTCTTTTATACTATAAGGGGACAATAGTAGGAACCGGATCCAACCTGTAAACCTGGGAAAACAGCATTATTGATGGACGATTCCAGATCAACGCCCAGAACAGGATCCTTCTTGAAGAATATCATTCCTCCTCTTGGCCCTCTCAAAGACTGAAAAAGGCATAAAAAGTATCCAGCAAAAGGTTTGGTAAATCAAGATATAGTTGTCTAACGGTTACAATGCCGCTACTGAAGTTTAAGACAACTAGAGAAATGGAATGCAGATCACTTGAATGGAGTAACAATGACCATTGAAAGAACTCCTGAAACCTCTAATTAACGATCCCCTAAACATAAAGACATATCACTATCATTTTTTAGAGAACCTATTTCACGAGTTGCCAAATTACTTGGTATGGTTGAACCTCTACCTGAATTAGCAAGACCAAAACCATGGCTGTCTTCAACTTTGTAAAACATCCGTTAGTTATTTCGGCGAGGAATATAAAATCAATCATGTAAAAGAGATTCATATAACATGGGAATAATCTATACCTTGTGTGTTGTTGTTGTTACAATATCACAGTACTCAAAGGGATTGGCCACAACAGAAGCAGCAACAAGTCCACTTATGTGGGCCATATCTGCCATGAGAAAAGCACCAACAGCATCTGCGATCTTCCAAATCATAAATTCAGGTAGTTAGACACAAGAACACGAAGGTATATGTGCTACAATAGGAAAAACTCAGCATACACACTGAAGACTGTAAACAAATTGATGCAACGAGCAAGAAAGAATTTACCTTTCTCATTCGAGGATAATCAAAATCACGAGGATAAGCACTTGCGCCAGCAATAATAAGTTTTGGCCTAAAAAGATTTGCTGTTTTCTCTAACATGTCATAATCTACAATGCCTGTTCAAATATTTAAGAAAATTCAGAGATCGACGCACATGTTCTAATATAAACTATAGAACTCAACTCACATACAACACAGACACACACCTGTGGATTCATCAAGGCGATAAGGCATAGATTCAAAATAAACAGATGTCCCTGATACGCGTCTTTTTGGAGTCATAAACCCATGGGTTAAGTGTCCTCCATGAGGTAAATCCAATCCCTGAATGATTTATGTTCTGCTTAGAAATCAATATGGAGATGGAGAAAATAAGTAGGTCAATATTTAACATAACCAAGCAGAAGAATCACCCACAGAACTCACCATTATGCGATCATGTGGATTAAGAATTGCTGTGTAAACCTCAAAATTAGCTGGAGAGCCAGATAATGGCTGAACATTAACACCCCACTTCGTCTCATCTAAATTAAATGCAGCCAAAGCTCTTTTTTGGCAAAGAACTTCCAGCTCATCAATGTACTCATTCCCGCCATAGTATCTGAGGCATAAAGTCACAATAAGAAGAAATTACACATTCAGGATCTGGTAGTTTTACAAACAATACCAAAAGTTACCTTTCATGCCAGACAGCTTACCTTTTGCCAGGCAATCCTTCAGAATACTTGTTTGCCAGGCAGGAACCGACTGCTTCCATCACTGCACGAGATGTAAAATTCTCGGATGCAATAAGCGCTAAGCTTCTAAACTGCCGATCCTTCTCGTTAACAATAGTTGAATAAACTTCAGGGTCAGCTTCGCTCAAGCCATGGTCAACAAAGCTGCTTCCGTTGCCTAAACCAGGCAAAATAACCTTGCATTAACTGACTACTCTGGTTGAATTATAAACTTGCAATATCACCTACGGGGAGGAAAGTATCACTATTCCATCCAAACTCATATTCTTCCCCTAAAGCAAAATCTCTTGTTGAACTAGTTATACAAGAAGAACAGAAACCTAGAGGGAGGTAATGTTAGAAGGTTTTCGAAATTACGCTCTCCCACAAGCATCAAATCAGTGACAAATTCTCCAATAAATATACCGAGTCTTATATGAGGAATACAGGAAAGAAGACCAAATAAGTAGAAAGGTCACAAAGGTTCATTCATCATGAGGGCCACAACTACGGGGTGGCTTCCATCCTCCCAACATTTTTTAAAATACAAGATCATCTATAGAACAAACGGATTCTTATATAGATATATATATATATATATATATATATATATATATATATATATATATATATATATATATATATATATACTCGTAAATATTACATCTACCGCTTCAAGATTTCGAAAATCTTGCTACAATGTATGTTCCTTTATAATTCTCCCTAGTCCCTCCATCATATAACTCCTAAATTCGCCCCTATTTATCAACTAAAGTGGCAACAATTAACTTCTAAATAAGATTATACAGAAGCTCTACAATCTTACCTCCTATCTCAGGAATAGGAACAGAAACAGAGGAAGGCGGCCTCCCAGTGACCAAGCTTCCTTCAAGAGATGCTCTAATGGGTCCAAAGGAACTTATCCGAACATGATTCCGGGGAACAGTAAAACCAAGACCCTTTGAAGGAAAAGTTGTTCCCTTAACCCAAACGGGCTGCTGAAGAGACCCCATCACTGCAGCTCCACTACAAGTCTGCATATTTTTCAGCTTACAGCAATATCCTCAAATTTCCTGCAAGCACATCTCCACACAAATGACCTCCAATTCAAAAATCGAACACAAGACAAGAAACTAGGCTGGATCACAAACAGAGTTCATCACATAATTACACATTTGAATTTTTAAGTTGGAAACAATAAATGAAATCTTAGACCTAATTGACTACATACGAAATTTACATATACTCAAAGAAACAACTTTCAAGAAGCTCAACATACAGAACAGAACAAAAACCAGTCAAGACAAGTGGTAGGTCCCGGCCAAAGATCTATATTGGAGTCCCAGCTTGCTCCTAGCCCAGGTTGACCCGCACCCATGCATAATGACAGGTGCCCAATGACATGTCCAGTTTTAGTCGACTACCAAAAGAGATTGACTCCTCATGGATTGTGTTCCCTACACCTTATTCAACTACAAGACTTTGTACAGTTATAATCAAATCGGTAATTGGGATTTAATCTCCTATAAATAAACGGTATATTTTAATGATTTGTGTTAGGTTAGTAGCACAGAGGAAGGGACCCTTTGTCCACGACGCATCAACGAGAGCCCAGAAAGCATAGATTTTTATGCATTTACACAGCTTCCAGTAAACCCATAGCATCAATTCAGAAACGTTTCTGGTATATGAAGTTTTTCCATGAAAAAGCAAAATTAGAAATGGACAAAAAAAATATGCTTGAAATAACTTGAATTCATCAAACTCACCTTGCTTCAGGTGCTTTCAGCAACAAAGAAAAACAAAATTAGAAAGATTGAGACTTTGAGGTCTTGGTCGAAATCTGAAAATTAGGGATTACTATAAAGTTTCTCAAGAAATTGAAAGAGGGGGGAAACCCTAGCCGCTAGGAAAAGCGCGCGCGCTGCTCGATGATGAAAGTTTTTTTTTGGTTGAAAAAAAGTTCGGGTGGATTCGACCGCTCATCACCACTAGGGCGTGCAAAGGAGCCTGCGACTATAGATCGCTTACTGAGCAGATTTACTGGGATCACTCACCAACACAGCCCTCACGTCGGCAGCGAATCGAACACGAAACCTTTGTAAGGATATGCCGAATCCTTACCAACTGAGCCAACTTGTGTTGGTGCTCGATGATGAAAGTTGCACTGAAGCAGTTAGTATCTTATGCGGGACATTTTTTTTTCAATACATACGTAATGTCTCAGAATATTTGTTTTTAGATTAAAAAACATAACAGATGTTCTGAAACTCATAATATATGTTCGTTTTAAATTAATTTTAACCGTAAAAAATTAATTCAACAGACAAAAAATTTCACACGTACGGAATTACCGTTCCGCACGGAAGTCAACGTCATAATTCACGGAGGCTCAAGAGCCAACGCCACCTACACACAAGTATTTTTTAACATGGCTCCAGTGCAGTACACATTTCTTTCGTATGGTGTTGGATCAGTTATGTTAACGACTAAAATCAATTGAATTTTTAACACCAATTAAGTATTACCGATAATCTTAGTCATTGAATTAAACATGATAATGGTTGATATAATTTCTTAACATGGATTGAAACTCAATTGATCTCTGTCATTATATTTTTTATTCGATGACTAATTAATGTTTCACATGGTATGAAATACTTTTTGTATTTCGTAGTTGAACCGAATTGTTCACGTAGACTTTAGAATTTTTAATTTATTTTCTCTTTATCCTTTTTCCTTTTCCAATTTCGGCAAAATTTACAAACTTTTATTTGGGTATGATTTTGTCAATCTTTATTGCTTCATTGCACTCATAATTCCTTCATTTTCATATTTCGCCTTCTCTATTTACACTTTTTCTCTTTAAAATTTAAAAACGTATCAATTCGTAATATAATGCAAAACATTGATCAAATATCTATTATGATTAAAATGAATAAATTAAATAAAAAAAAGGTATTTGGAGAGACTCACAATTTTTTTAGCTGGTGGGTAAGGACATGTTGTCCTTGTGTACTCAACATGGATAGATTTTTGTTTTATACGTGTGAAACAAATCTCAGTTAATTTTTTTTTAATCTAACGAGTTGAGAAGAAAGTGAATTACACGTGTTCTTTTCAAAAAAGCTCAACCATCAGATTAATTTATTCAACAGCTAAGATATATTCTGCGACTGCTCAACCAAATTCATATTTATCTGGCTAAGCTAGCAACCATGACCAGTTCCATTGCAAGGATAACCATAAATGTCAAGTAAAGAAATGCAGCTTCTGGGATTGGAACCAACACGAAAACCATTTGCTTCTCTAAGCCATCCTCATCATCAGGAACAAAAAGGGATGCAATTTCAAAACAAAACTTATACGAGTTGATGCTGAATCTATTAATGGGAATGTAGAACAGAATACAGGTACAATATTTGTGGAGATTATTTATCAGTTTTCAAGGAGCTTTAACTGAGAAATGGCTTGAGATAGAAAGCTAAGCCCTTTAACCACACTGGAAGAACTTAGATCACTTCTACGAGTATGCTTTTTGATTAAAATTTACACTAATACGGAACCTTTTCTTTGATTAGCGTTTGTGGCCTCATTCCACTTGTGAAAGACCACCACCTGTTTCTGCCCGCGTCCTGCATATACACATCCCATTGGTTGTTAATACACTTCCCAGAATATTTTGGAAAAAAAAATATATATACTGAATAGAAGAAAAGGGAGAACTCATACTTGAAGTATTATGTAAACATATTAGAGTAAAAACATATTTTGGACAGAGTGAGTATTTATCTGTCGTAGGCGGACATAAATCA
Source organism: Vinca minor (assembly GCA_026122235.1). Lineage (NCBI taxonomy): Eukaryota > Viridiplantae > Streptophyta > Magnoliopsida > Gentianales > Apocynaceae > Vinca > Vinca minor. The sequence continues at coordinate 6,834,171 of JAOCZM010000142.1, forward strand.
CCCGATTCTAAGGGGTGAAGGTGTATCATCCACCCCCACCCTCACCCCCCAAAAAAAGGTAGAAAAAAGAAACAGAACAAAACGAAGAAACGAAAGACAAAAACACTCACTTGTGATCAGAAGGATTTGGCATGAGCTCATAGACGATTGTTGCTACGACATCCCTTTTCAACTGTAAATTTGATTGTAACATCGACATAAAGCTTATTGAGCACTGATGGAACCGCACTAAAAAGTGAAAGAACAAAATGAAAACTATGGATCAACTGAACCAAGCTCAACTGACCTGGGTAGCTTCCCCTTTCAAGCCGATGTAATGTATTTGAGATGTATCAGCACCAAAGTTATCTGGAAAATGCAGAGTGAGGCTTCCCACACCCTGGAACTTAGAGTATCTGGTTAAATGAACAGTAGCAAAAGGTCAAAACTCAAGAAAATATAGACGAAGTATTGCTATAATAATTTGATTTGAATAGCATGACCCACATTTCCAATTTTTTTTTAAGTAATTTTTTTGGTAAACGGTTAGAGTTCTCGAAGCAAAACTCAATTGAAAAGTCAAAATTATTACTCCGGATAACTTCAGTTGCATGTGGACTCTTTTCCTTTTCCAATTTACTTTTATAGTATACGCTCAGGAAGGTCAGCTATTATCAACCAGCAAACAAAGGGAAATGAAAACAATGGAACTAAAGGTAACAAGAAGAGGACAAGAAAATCCAATTGCTGAAATGTAGAGTATGTTAGAATACAACGCCAAAGGTGATTCATATTATTCGTCTTTATAGTAAAAGCAATTGTGAACGAGGAACACGCATTATACCTTGTCTGGTATTCTAGAACTCCTTGTAAATTTTCTGCCAAATCCCATTCCTTGAAAATTGAAGATACGTCAATAGCATTATTGATCGTTCAAGTATGAGTAAGCGACAAGCAAACATGAAAGTACCTGAATAGGTTGCATGGATTGAGCATCTGAAAAGTCGATACCATCTCTGTTAATAAACCTACATTTCATAGGAAATATTTAATTCTGAGTAGGAACACACAAAAATACCACATTCAATAAATGGTGAGAGTTCGAAAAACTGCTGGGTCATAACAAAGAACTGCCATCAAGTTATGAGCTACAAAACATGCCCGCTAAGTCTCAAGAGGGACGTGGGGGGTGGGGAGGGGACTGCTTCTCAAACATCAGCTCATCAACTCATTGACAGTACAAGATGAACACTGGAAAAAAAAATCAACTTACGCTCTCATTTTGGCAGGACTTGTTCCATCAGCACCACCAACAATTGATATGCTCTTTATCTTGACATCTGATGTAAACCTGAAAGGCAACAGGTAAAACTCACATAACTAAATCCAAGGTGAATATAAGTAACTAGTAAAACCAGACAAAATTTTGAAATATAAAAGATGGATGCAATGGAGATCAGTTACAACTACTATGATGTCACTTGAAATAGCCAGTATCAAAATACACACTCACGGGATGAAGACAATTAGCTCTGGGTCGCCATCATTGCTTTCCAAGTAACCCTGTAAATAGAAAGAAGACAATTTTGGAACTCTGGCAGTGAGAAAAGAAGGGACCAGAGTGTGTGTACATAAGGCAGAAAAGCAGCAGTAACCTTTCACTGATGCATAATAAAAAGAAAAGGTGAAAAACAGAAGGTGGTCAAATTGACCCTAGCTCAAATAATTATTGCACCATATGAAATTCAGAAACCAAGCAAACACCAAAAAAGAAGTTAATTACAACATACACGCACAAATTTCCCCCAAAGAAATAACTCGTAGCAATTAGTAGTTATACATAATTGTACACAGTAATATAAGTATCATCACTATGTTCCAGTAACATAAAAGCATGTATTTTGACAAAATTAAAAGAACTCCTATGATAATCATTTCTTTCTCCAAGTTCAATGTATTCAGGCATTTTCCTATTCTGCCCTATCCCTGACTCGGAAATGGATTTTGAAATTTACCATGATATTAAAAATAGCTTGTTCCAATCCACCTTGATCTCAATTTTAATGGTACACTAGGTTTCATGCCCATGTGATTTTGTATTTCTAATGAATAATCACGATTACAACAACAAAATAAATTAGAATGAATCTTACATTTTCATCCAAAATCAAAGAATCCACACTCATTAAATCGTTAGGTTTCTGGGCATTGAAAGTGTTCCATAATCTGGTTACTCGAAATAATATTCTCTTTTCTTGTTTGCCTTTTCCAAGTTCATTGAGATGCACATACTAAAGTCTTGATTTCCCCATAATGTTTGTTTTGATGGTATTTTTTTGTTTTTTTTTGGTGAGGGAATGCATGACTGATTTTGGTTTATATAGTCGGTTATTTTCTTGAAATATTAAATCTAATTTATGATACAAGACTTTTAGAATTCCTATATACATGAATAAGAATTCCGTTTTTCTTGGAACATTAAATTTACTTCATAATGCAAGCCTTTTATAATTCCTATATACATTAATAAGAATCCAAAAATTCATTATGCATATTTTTTTTATATAAGCCTTTTAGAATTTCTATATACATGTTATTTTTTTAGAATATTAAATCTACTTTATGATGGAAGACTTTTAGAATTCCTATATACATTAAATCTACTTCATTAAAAAAAGAAAACTATTGAACTTCTTCATTTAAACAAGACCCATTGAACTTCTTTATTTAAAAAAACTCATTCAACTTCTTCATTTAAAAAGAACCAATGAACTTCTTCATTAAAAAAGAAAACCATTCAACTTATTCATTGAAAAAACCCATTGAACTTCTTCATTTAAATTCAATTCATTTATGTTACATAACACTTTATAATTTCTATATACATGTTATTTTCTTAGAATATTAAATCTACTTTATGATGGAAGACTTTTACAATTCATATATACATTAAATCTACTTCATTAAAAAGGAAAACTATTGAACTTCTTCATTTTAAAAAAAAACCTTTGAACTTCTTCATTTTTAAAAAACCTTTGAACTTCTTTATTTTAAAAAACTCAATCAAATTCAACTTCTTCATTAAAAAAAATCCATTGAACTTCTTCATTTAAATTCAATTCATTTATGTTACATGGCCTTTTAGAATTCCTATATACATGTTATTTTCTTAGAATATTAAATCTAATTTATGATGGAAGACTTTTAGAATTCCTATATACATTAACTCTACTTCATTAAAAAATAAAATTATTGAACTTCTTCATTTTAAAAAAAAAAAAAAAAAAACCATTGAACTTCTTCATTTAAATTCAATTCATTTATATTACATACTTTTTCTATAATCTATAAATATGTAGCTTTAGAATGAAGATGAAAATTATAATTAAACTATTCATCTTCATAGTAACTTTAGAAAGAAGATGAAAATTATAGCTCATGAAGCACTATTTTTAAAAGAAAATTAATGACAAAGTTGCCACATGGAAACTTATGATTGGAACACATCTCATAATATGTCACATACCACATCATGAAGCTTCTACCTCAATTTTGCCTAACTTTATATATTATAGATTTACACCTCATAAATTTTTGGGATTAGCATAAAATAATTAAAGTCCAAATAGAGCATATTTTCTCTTGTGCTTCATGAGATAAGGAAAAGGAGACATCCAATACTCACATGTCAGAAATGTAATATGTGTTTGCCAGAGACTGTCAAAACTTAATATGAATTACCAGGATCGTCATAACAGATGCACATACAGAAAACCAAAAGTCATAAATTTAAGATGCACCAAGATACAGAATATATAAAGTACTTCGCACTAAAGAACATACATAAATACTTAAGGAAAATTACATAACATAAAAAATAAAGAAGCCCAAATTAGGGAAAAAGACTCACTTCGAGTTGCGCAGGGAGCTCTTGTTAGGGGTTGGTGGATGTGTAAGAGCATTCCCAAAATCAGCAGGTTTCTTGAGAAGCAGTCTGTATTCCAGATAGATTGAAGGATCAACAGAAGAATCAGACGACATTGCTTCAGAAGCCCTAAAAATTTCAGAAACCTCGAAACGGATACAAAGTTAGGCACCAAAATGAAAATGTCGACAGATTAGGCAAATGACAATTTCATTTCGTTGCTGAACTTTACATCTGTTCAAGGGTTCTGAGATTTTTAGGGCTTCTGAATCAATGTCGACTGATTCTCCTGTTGATCCTTCAATCTATCAGGAATATGGACCACTTCTCAAGAAACTTGCCGATTTGGGGAATGCTCTCAGCCGTCCCCAGCCTCAACAAAAAGCTCTTTGTGCGACTGACTCAAAGTGAGATTTTCTACGTGTACATGACAGAAGAGAAGCCCTAAATGGGAAAAGGCCCGAGGTTGTGAAGAAGGGAGGAAGTCCCAGTGGCTGCAAACTTCAAGACTCTCAGTTCTAGCTGAGATCGAGGAGGAAAGCTCCTCGCGTGACTCAAAGTGAGACTGCTTATAATTTCAAATAGAGCGCCTTCTAAGCATTCTCAAAGGCAGTGGCAAGCAAAATCTATACAATTTTTAGGAGATTTCAATGCATCTTATCGGAAAGTAAGCACAGTGACAAATTATGCATCAACCAAAAAGTTACCTCAGAAGAATTGAGACGCTGCTCCCAAGCTCTAAAAACTGACTTAACACTTCCTGAGACGGCCTCATTCAATGCAGATACCTTTGAGACAAAAAATAATATTCTGATGTGAAAATACTTGTACTGTGCACTTATTGACTATATAAACGATTAAAAAGAGTATATTTTTCTTTTAAACAAAAGGGACCTCAGCTCACTCTATCTTTTGACAACTTCTAAACTGTTATCCTTGAATTACTCAATTTATCTATTACTTCAGCAAATTTAGCAGAAAAAAGCCGTTCAGTTCATATAAACACTGTGCTCACCATTTGCACACTTCATTGTTAGAGAATTACATTATAGCTAGCTTGAAATGGGATATCTGAATGCAAAGGCCATAGTATCCTTAAAAACACCAATTAAGAGAAATTAGCAAACTTAAAAACTGATTAAAAAGGTCATACCCCTGCACAAGGCTCCCGCCTCAACAGGGTCTAGGAAGTTCCCGATGTAGGCAGTCTTACACGGTTTCCGGTGTTTGGACCCAGCGGATAGCGAGTACACTCTTGACACTCACGCCAGGCACGACCTTCTAAACTTAGAAACTGATTTAATGGGTAAAAATGACAACCAGCAATCACAAGCAATCAAAATCTTAAAAAATCACGGTTTTTCATTTTATTTGGCCATAATTTCGAATATCCATCGTAGTTTTTAATCTAATTCAACAAACTACAAGAACCCAACTTCGCAAGAAAAATCTCGAAAAACAGAAACTTCAATTCTCTCACATAATTCTAGTTAGAAAAAAAAAAGTAGAATTGGAAGGAAAAATAAAAATATAGAAACCTTGGTGAGATCAATGTGTTTGTAGAGAGACCAATTGGTGGAACAATCATGATCCTCGCAGCTGTGATCGTGCATACATGCCATCTCACTCTGATTAATTTGGGAATTTACTTTCAGATGATTTAGGGTTTCGATTTAGGGCTTCTTGGGAAGGATGAATAGAAACCGAAGATTCTGGAAACTGTTTATATTTCTGATATTTATGATAAGGAAAATGCTTTCCTACTAGAATTTTGGGGATAGAAATCTAAACCTCAAATTGTGGGTGTTAAATGAGTATCTTACCCCCTGCTGTTCACCTAACTATAAGGGCAAAAAGGTCCAAATACACTATTTTAGTCAATCTTTTAGCTAATAATTTTAATAGCCTAACAAGGTGCGAATGATAATTAGATACTCTCTCTCCCAAATTATCAGTCCACCTCTGACAAATGCACTAGTATGAAGGATTTAGTAATTTTCATGGTAAATTATAAGTTAAAGTCTAAAATACCACTCTCATTTAAAATTTATATCTTTCTCCCCCTCATCCCTCTGTGTTGGAAAGTGATCATTTTAATTAACCAATAGTATTCAATGAGGAGTTGAAAGAAGGGTAAAATTGAAAAAATTATCATTAAATACATAATTTATTTAGAAAGTGAATAGTTAATTTGAAACAATTAAAAAAGGAAACGTGGATAGTTAATTTGGGACGGATGAATATTTATTTATAGAGAGAACCACCCAATATAAACAGAAACAATTTTTATTTTTCTCTTTTTGTCGATAAGAGATATTTTATTGAATGGATCACACAAATTGCCTTAAATTCTCTAATAACTTTTTTTTTTTTTTGTAAACAACCTTAAATTCTCCCTCATCAGAAGAGGAGAATTTTTATTGCCCCACGTAGGGAGAGGGTGTCGAACCCGGAACCTCTTGGTCACAGATAGAGGCTTGCCCCTACTGGGCTACAACCTCCTTGACAATTCTCTAATAACTTCATTATGCAAGAAGACTTGCTCGCAAACGCTATATTCTTGCCATTAAGCCCATCAATGCATCCAGTAAAACTCACTCTCGGGAATTAATGGTAATGAGAAACCCTTAATGTGATACTTCTTTGTTTTATTAGAATAATTACGTTTATCAAAAAAGCATAGTGTTTAAAAAATATCTCGAAGAATATTAAATAACAAAATATTCATTTTTTCGTAATTGTAACAAATTAAATTTAAAAGGTAAAAAGTTCTTACATTGCAATGGATGGAGCAATAATGGAAAGAATAATAGAGCAATCATATTCTGCGTAACAAATGAGCTCAATCGCTAGTCACCAATGCAGAATAAGTCGAGCATAGAATTTGATGTATCAAGTAAAAATAACATATCAAAGCTTTCTTAGGGGCAAGGGTCTGCCCACGACCATGAGGTCGTGTGTTCGATACTCTCTCCATGCAATGGGGCAAGTTTTAATTGTCTCCCTTTCTAGAGGTATCTTCTCCTCTTGTGAGATGCTTCTCTCTCCTCTTATAGGGCAGCCGCCCATCTGCGCTTAAAAAAAAAACATAAGAATAACATAAATCCTATTTATAAAGAATAATACAAAATAAATATAATTTTAGCACAATTTATTAAGAAGAACACACAATAATGAACCATAAAACACGGAGCGAAACATTTGGTGTTCCGTATTATTTGCAATTGCCCTCTTCATAAATTTTGAATCCCATCATTTTTAACCCTCGTTTACTCACCTTCTCCACGACTTTTAGTTGAGAAATTTTTGTATGAAGGGATTCAAAAGGGCTAAAATTTTGATGGAGAATTTTTTCACATTAGTTTACGCAAAATTTTCCTCCGTCATAAATTATCTGTCCACTTTGACCGCCATTTGATCATTCTAATGGTAAAATATAAGCAAAAGTCTAAGATACCCCTCATTAATTTTATTAATCTCATTTAAGATTTATGTATTTCTCTCTCCTTCCTTTCACACAACATTCAACTACCTCTTTACTGATACAGGAAAATTCAGTGTATATCATTAAATGATAACAAGTAGTACATGTGGTAGAAAAAACTCGGTGGGTCTCCAAACCATTGAGTGGAGGCTCTAATCCTCATTGCATACTTTGTCAATCTATCTGTTGGATTATTACAAAATCTGTAGACAAAAATTAAATTGGTTATACTAATCCCCATTATACTTTTAATTTGACTAACAATGTGCCCTATGGGGGAGATATCTTCCTCTATATGATGAACCCGGTTGACCAGAGTTTACAATAACTTTCTATAAAGAAATGTTGATATCCCTTGAGCTGATGCAAAACGAAGTCCTTCCAGAAGTGCATTGGCTTCAACATATTTAGGGCTTGGTGAGTTGTGAATAAATTTTGCGGCCCCTGTTGTAAAGATGCCTTCACGTTTGTGCACGATCACACTCAGGCCTCCGGAGTTATTATTCCATGCTCCATTAACACTAATTTTTAGGGAACCATACTCATAGGGTTTCCATTTAAAGTGGGATGGTATGGTTCCACTGTATTCATGGGACCAAACATTTTTGCCTTTCCTTTGAGCATATATCTGATTTGATCAAAATTCGGCAAAGATTGTTGTACTCTGGTCGACCCCAATGATGATGCAAAAATATTGTTGAATGTGGCAGCATCAATTAGAACAAGATTAGCAATCTCCTCTGGTGTATAATGATTCTCTTCGAAAATAGCTCGGTTTCGATTGCACCATATGTGCCATGCAATATAAGCAAATGGAGTGGAAATCTCTTCATCCCCTTCTAGAATAGTCTGTAAACAATATGGAAATTCATCCTTCTTTAGCAAGGCATGTATATCAAAACTAGTTTGGTTCCATACTTCCATGGACGATGGGCATGAGAAAAGTGCATGCACTGCATTTTTAACTACCTTGTGACAGATATGACAATGAGGTTTTATAGTATTTACTCGCTGTGATAAGACTTGGCAAGTAGGTAGAATTTGCTGAATTCTTTTTCAAAAAAAAATTTGCAACTTTGGCGGGACGGGTAGTTTCCATATTTCTTCCCAATGATCGAAGGCGTTTAGCTTGAAGGTTGAGGGAGCCTCTTGCTTTCCACTATTAATGTAAATTTGGAGGTGGTATCCGGACTTTATGTAGTAAATCCGTTTTTTGTATACCCCCAAACTAGACGATCTGGCGGCCAGACATCGCATAGTGGTACCTTGAGTATTTCCTTAATCTCATAAGATGAGAAGAATTCTTCCAACCAATCCATATTCCATTCACAGTTTTGGTGGTCAATAGGTCTAGAGACATCCATCATTCTTTGAGATAGATACATATCTAGCGGGGATAGAAGTTTAAGCGTACGAGGAGTCGTTACCCACTTATCTCCCCAGATACTAACATGTGAGCCATCATCAATCCTCTATTGCAGTCCAAATTGAAATAGTTCCCGACTTTTAAGGATCCCTTAACAGATTAAAGAGGTACGACCTTTAAGTTGCACAGTTAGGAACCTATCCAGGGGGAATATTTCGCTTGATAATTTTAAATGTGTTGGAAAGTGATAATTTTAATTAATTAAGAGTATTCAATAAGGATAAGAAGGGTAAAATTGAAAAAACTGTCATTAATACATACTTTATTTTGGTCCAGATTTTCTAACTTATTTGTTAGAAAATGATCCTTTGACTTATAGAGAAGCAATTACTTCTCCAGATTCAGACTTATGGAAATAAGCAATTGATAGTGAAATAAATTCAATTCTTCAAAACCATACATGGGAACTTGTGGAACTTCCACCAGGTTGTAAAGCATTAGGCCACAAGTGGATCTTTAAAAGAAAGATAAGACCTGATGGTACAATTGACAAGTACAAGGCCGGACATATTGAACTTAAGATTGTTAGAGATTTTTGTAGTATAATTTCTGAACAAAAATCTGCACTGGAAATAATTATTTCTGGACAGAGAAATAAAGATCTGGATAGAAATACTGCACTGGAAAAATTATTTCTGGACAGGAAAATAAAATTCTGAACAGAAATACTGCACTGGAAAAAATTATTTCTGGACTGGAAAAATTATTTCTGAACAAGAAAATAAAATTCTGAACAGAAATACTGGACTGGAAAAAATATTTTTGGACAGGAAAATAAAATTCTGAACAGAAATACTGCACTGGAATAAATTATTTCTGGACAGGAAAATAAAATTCTGAACAGAAATGATACTTTCAGAACCTTAACCAGTTATGGATTTATTCCTGGACGAGACAACAGATTGTCCACTTCCCCTTAAGTTCAATATGTCCGGCCTTGTAGCTTCTGGCTTTGTAGAACACTGAACTCCAAGGTACAACGCCCAAACACTTTCTGTCTTTTTGAAGCCCAAAAAACAGAACCTCCGAATCTTTATCAGTAGAACTCTCAGTAATGATGTTTATGAAATGCAGGAAAAAACAAGTAACAAAAATATTGCAGATGGAGATTTTCGGATATTTTTTTTTCTGGCAGCTTTGAGCTCCATTTTATAGCCACTGAATTGAGACTTGTAACAGTCCAGGTTTATTACAGCAATAAAACCTGGCTGTTACAGTCAAAATAATAAAGCACAACATAAGTATTGCTGTTACAACCTTATGCCATTACCCTCCCTTAATGCTGGCTGTTACAGCAAAAATTTCAGTGTAATCCGAAAAAGAAATGTTCAAACCAGTAGCAAAAACGTGGCTGATCAGGCCCGCGAGTTTTTGTCCGGCATTCGTGTACGCAGGTCGCGCCTGCACACAAGTTCAAGCTATTTTGGCATCAACAGAACTTCGAATTGCACCCCCCCTGCGCGGGCGCACACGAGGTTCTCACATAGGGCATAATACAAGTAACACAATTTAAACCCATGTTAATCACTTTAACATATAAAGTGATTTTCTCTTTCATGGGTTTCCTATGTGGGATGTGAGTTAAAAACCCCATTTACCACATTTCATCCACCCCACTTTATACCAATTTATCATTCACACCAAGAATTGGTTTTCTCAAATGTTATATATCATCGCGAAGCTTGCGCAACCCACTTCGTGATAAACTCAATAACATTCAAAACCGAGCGGTGTAACATATAAATATATTAGCTCAAATATGTCCTCACGACACATTAATTACACATTAATTCTTTGAGAAAAGCAATTTCTCCAACAATCCCCCACATGAATGAAAAATCTTTTATAAAATGCACATGAAATGCAATGCAAGAGTTCGGCGAGAATTCGTTGCATCAGGATAGGTAGTTGTTAGCTTTGAACCTTCCCTAGTGAAATACCATCGGATACACTTGCTAACCAGTGGACGCGATGCCTTGAACTGTTCAGCGTTTTGTGTGTATCAAGACAATGATACTCACACAACGATTTCTCTATACTGTTAAATGATTCTTTCGTTGTTGTCCATTTCGGCCCTGGACTGCCTTGGAAATGTTCATCGAATGCTCTAGAGATTTAGCCCTAAAGTCATCTCATAGAAGTGGCCCCTTCACATTCGATATAGGTGATCTCTTATTTAGAAGTATCCTGTCATACTTCACGTGATACGTATAAGGATCATTGAAAACTTTCGTTTATCCTCCAATGGACAGGTCTATCACTCTTTCACGTGATACGTATAAGGATCATTGAAAACTTTCGTTTAAATTTTTTTTTTTTTTTTTTTTTTAAAAACGTTTTTTTTATTATGAGTATGATAGGATTTAAAGATTAAAAAAAAAAAATTTTATTTTTTTTAAAAAATAATAAAAAAAACGAAACCAGGGCTGGATTCTTGGACCAGCCCTGGTATGTCCTCTCATTCTAGGCATACAAAGAAACAGAGAGTTTTACTTTTACTTCCATCAATGGAAGTAGAAACCAGCCATGGTTTGAGTTAAACTAAATTCCCCCCAACTTAAATCGAACATTGTCCTCAATGTGAAAATAAAGAGTAAAAGATAAAGGGAAGAGAACAATACTGCCCTGATTAAAGTGGGAATGAGAAGAAGTGGCCTCACGGCTCCTCGGGCCATGACTCCCGCGACCACCTAATCCGTCTTCGTCTCGTGAATATGAAACTTCAATGATTAATGGGTGCTTGGTAAAAAAAAAAAAAAAAAAATTAATAATAATAATAATAATAAAGAAAGAAAAATTGTGAATAAGAGGCACAAAAAAAAAAATGGAAATAGGTAGGAGGATTTGGTTTTAGAAAAGGAAAAGGAAAGGGAAAATAAAAATTAAAAAATTAAAAATTAAAAATAGAAAAGAAAACGATTTGGTGTGAATTGAGGGGGAAAAAACGTGCAGGGGAAAAGGAAAAGAAAAAGAAAAAAAAAAAAAGAAAAGGGATTTGGTGTGAACAGCCGTGAGAGAAAAGAAAAATTAAAAAAAAAAAAACTTTAAAAGTGATGCATGCCTGCGCAGGCTTTTTGTGATGTGCCTGTGGAGGCATTTTACTGTTAAATTCAATTTTTTTTTTTTTTTTTATTTAACTCAAACCATGGCTGGTTTCTACTTCCATTGATGGAAGTAAAAGTAAAACTCTCTGTTTCTTTGTATGCCTAGAATGAGAGGACATACCAGGGCTGGTCCAAGAATCCAGCCCTGGTTTCGTTTTTTTTATTATTTTTTAAAAAAAATAAAATTTTTTTTTTTTAATCTTTAAATCCTATCATACTCATAATAAAAAAAACGTTTTTAAAAAAAAAAAAAAAAAAAAAATTTAATACTTACGAACAAAAACTTAAAATTTTAAGGGAAAAAAAAATTAATAAAAATAATAATTAGTACTCGTTTAACGTGAGATTGTCACACGTGCATTTTGGGAGCAAACCAAGAAAGATAATAAAAATTATCGTTCTTATGGAGTAGCGTCGTCCACTTTTTATTTATTGACGCATTACCTGAAAAGGGACTTAGGGAGGATGCCAAAGATTGTAGGGTACTTTGAAATTGTCAAAATCTTCACCGAAATTGCGTGTGCTTTGTTGCTCATTGTCAATCCTCTTGTCATGGAGCAATTCCAATCCCTCTTTAAACATTCGATCGTTCTCATGAGTTCCAATTGGAAGTCCACCAAACTCACTTAACTCCAAGGTTCTTGTTACACCTGAAAAATATGAAGAATTAAGTACAGGTAAATCAGATGAACCTTCAAAACAAGTACGATTAAATTGAGAGTGAGAATGAATAAAATTGAAATCAAATGGCGGTGGCTTCTCGGCAGATGGCACCGGTCTTTGTAAGTTCTTCCCTAACTCCTCAAATTGTTCATTTTTACAAGACGAATAAGGAGGATGTGAAACATTCTTCATTGTATCCTCCTTACTTTCTTCTTTTTCAATCACTTCATGCAGAATAAACTCAAGAGACTTATTATCTTTAAAATCATGTGGAAGAGAAGTATTAGAATTAAAAAGATAACAAGAATCACTCTCTGTAGAAATTTTCATCGTCTTATACATATTAAAAACAACCTCCTCGTGTTCAACCCTAAGAGTAACCTTTCCTAGTTGAACATCTATCAAAGCTCTACTAGTAGCAAGGAAAGGTCTACCAAGAATGAGAGGCACCTCTCTATCCTCATCAATATCTACTACAACAAAATCAGCAGGAAAAATAAATTTATCCACTTTAACAAGGACATCCTCAATTATACCACAAGGATAAATTATAGACCTATCTGCTAGTTGCAATGTCATGTTAGTAGATTTCACCTTACCTAGCCCCAACTTTTTAGAAATAGACAAAGGCATTAAATTAATGCTAGCACCTAAATCACATAATGCATTATCAAAGTTTAATTGCCCAATAGTACAAGGAATAGAGAAACTCCCTGGATCTTTTAATTTCTGGGGCAACTTCTTTTTTTAGAACAGCAGAGCACTCCTCCGTAAGCATTACAGTCTCACAATCGTCGAGCTTACGCTTGTTTGTTAGCATCTCCTTCATGAATTTCGCGTACCTCGGCATTTGCTCCAAAGCCTCTGCAAAAGGAATGTTAATATGCAACTTTTTAAATATATCCAAAAACTTAAAGAATTGTTTATCAATATTTTTCTTTCTAAGTCTTTGAGGAAAAGGAATAGGAGGAACATAAGGTGGAGGAGGAATATAAGGTTGAGAGTCTCCCTCTTTTGGTTTGTCCTCATTTGTAGAATTAATTGCATCTTCCTTCTTGTTCTCCTTTTCGACCTCTTTACAATTTTCCAGTTCTTGGATTTGCTTTCCGCTCCTGATGGTTACTGCATGAACTCGCTCCATAGGATTCTTCTCTGTGTTACTAGGAAGTTTCCCTGGAACTCTATCTTTTAAATTTTGAGCAACTTGATCAAACTGAACCTCCAAGTTGTGTATAGAAGCTTGATTTGTCTGAGCAACTTGATCTATCTTACCTTCCAACTTTTTCAAGTATTGCATCAAATTCTCCTCAAACCGAGATTTCCTTTCTTGTGTAGGAGGGGGTTGTTGTGGAGGAGTCATATCTCGCCGCTGATTCCCTTGATCACTCCAAGAAAAAATTTGGGTGTTGTCTCAACCTCGGATTATAAGTGTTGGAGTAAGGATCATTCATTTGAGGCACATATTGTCTTCCATCTCCCATATAATTTGCTTCTTCGAATGATGTAGAGTCGAAACCCGCATTCGGACAAAAATTAGCATGATTACCAATCGGACCACAAGATGTGCATACCTCATTGTTTTTTGTGGCCTTGTTGACTCATCAAGAGACTAATTTGATTAGTCAATTCAACCAACTTAGAGACCACACTGGGTTGTGAGTTAACTTCATGAATTCCAGCCCTTCTTCCTTTAGTTATCTTTTGTTGTGAATTTTTAGCTAAATTCACATAGATCTCATTGAAGCTCATCTCGCATTTTTGTCACTCGGATAACCACCGCAGCAGATATCGACTAGAGATTGAGACATGAGAGTTAGTCCTTCATAGAAAAACTGAGTTAGTAATATTAAAGAAAAACCATGATGAGGACATTGAGTGAGTAATGACTTAAACCTCTCCCATGCAACATGAAAAGCTTCTGTTTCTCCCTGTGTAAAGGTACTAATCTTACCCCTCAAGTTCATTGTCTTTTCGGATGGAAAGTATTGAAACATGAATGTCTCATAAACCTCATTCCAAGTGCCCAAAGATCCTTGAGGTAAATCAAGTAGCCACAATTTTGCTCCCCCTTTTAGACTATAAGGAAAACATCTCATCCTTAATTCTTCCTCAGTTAAACCATTCAAAGGGAAAGTTTGTACCGTACTATAGAAGTCTCGCAAAAATCCCAAGGCATCTTCATTATTCATACCATTAAAATTTGGAAGAAGTTGAATATGGTAGTGTTTAAGCTCATAGTTCCTCGCTGCAGCAGTTAATCTTATGCATGATGGATTTGCAGCAATTATTGGCATATGCAGATCTCTCATACGAGGAACGACTATCTGATTCCCTCCATAATCAATAATTCCTTGATTTACATCCATGTCTGCACAATAATAAATAATAAATTAAAATAAAAAATAAATACCAAAGTAAAATTAAAATCACAAAGAAATAAAATTAATCAAATATTCCCCGGCAACGGCGCCAAAAACTTGATACGCAAAATCTCAACTAGCAAGTATACTAGGTCGATGTTGTAGTAGTCAAGGTCGATCCCACAGAGAATAATGATTAATTAATTCCTATGTAAATAATTCTACAATGATCAAAAGCAAGTAAAATAAATCCGATGGTTGATGATGATTAAACTAAATTAATTAAATAAACTAAAGAAAACAAATTACTTAAACAAGAGTGATAAAAGTCTAAGGCACATGAATTCACTAAATTAACCAATATATTATCCTAACGATATGTTATTCTAGAGCGAGTTTCATTAATCGATCGATTTCCAATTATATCTAATAACCTCTTTCAAGGCTCAAAAACTTATTCTCATGAATAAACCAACTATATGTCTATGTTGATTTTAACCCACAAAAACGCATTAAACATATGAAATCATAAAGATCGCACAAACCATACAAGTATATGTCTATCTTGCATGAAATTTATGTTCAGATTATTTAACCTAATTAACAAGGTCAGCTGTCGCAAATCTTCCAAGTTAATGTAAAGACAATTTGAGTGGTAGCTAATCACACAAAAGCATTAAGAACAATAATAAGAAATTAATTCCACAACACTAATCGAATAACAAAATCAAGAGAATAACATATAAAATTAATCTAGCTACATCATGGCCTTAGAATAAATATTTAGCTCATACTAGAGAAAAATTCAATAACAAAATAAAACCTAGAATAATCTAATAATGACTTCAAAATTCCTAAGACTATTGAAGAGTATTTATAGAACTAGAAACCTGCTAGCTTAAGGTAATTGACATAGATCAAAACTCTCCCTCCTTTAAAGTAGTTGACATAAAATACAACTCTTCAAGATTCTTTAAAGTAGTTGTCATAAACCAAAACTCATCAACATCCTTTAAAGTAGCTGCCATATCTTCTCTTCCAGTATGTAAAGATGTCTTTTCAATTCCAGCAGCTTCTTTCTTTTTCTGCAAGTCGGTTCACTTTTATCCTTCAAAAGACTATTTTGCCCCTACAAATGCAAACACAAATAAGTGAGGATTATACCATTCTAAACTCAAAACTCGACATGTAAATACTTTTTGAAGCTCAAAATTACTATTAAAGTAGAAGAAAATAAAGATAAATTTACGAGTTATCAATACTTCACGTGATACGTATAAGGATCATTGAAAACTTTCGTTTATCCTCCAATGGACAGGTCTATCACTCTTTCACCTTAGGAATGAGCTGGGAACTCATTTTCCCGAGTGCTTTGTACGACTCCCCCCCACAATTCGGTTGTCCCTTTGAACCTGCAATTGGGCTTTACAATTCAGGTAGGGTTGCCATCATGAGTGGTAATCAATTTTACGGGCTTCAGCCCCATTCCCCTCGATGAAATCTCAACAAGATCTCTCGTTAGACCTTTTGTTAATGGGTCCGCTATATTTTCTTTGGATCTCACAAAATCCAAAACTATAACACCGGTTTTCAAAAGTTTCTTTACGGATTTATGTCTACGACGTATATGTCTAGACTTCCCATTATACACATTATTCATTGCCCTACCAATAGCTGACATTCTATCACAATGTAAGCTAACTGGTGGCATTGGTTTTGAGAACATTGGAACATCTTCCAAAAATCCACGTAACCATTCGGCCTCTTCGCCTGCTAGATCCATTGCTATGAACTCTGATTCCATAGTTGATCTCGCAATACAAGTTTGTTTGCATGATTTCCATGAAACCGCTGCACCTCCAATTACAAAAATGTATCCGCCGCTTGTGGATTTTAGAATCTGCTATCCAATTTGCATCAGTGTACCCTTCAAGTACAGCTGGATATCTAGTATAAAATAATCCATAGTTAGCAGTGTACCTTATATATCTAAGTACTCTAACTAACGCTCTCCAGTGCTCATAACTGGGATTACTTGTATACCTCGCCAGTCTATTGACTGAGTTTGCAATATCTGGTCTAGTACAGTCCATGAGATACATTAGACTGCCTATGATCCTAGAATATTCAAGTTGTCGCACTCCTTCTCCACGATTCTTGTGAAGATTAGCACCTACTTCCATAGGTGTTCTTGCAATTAAATCACTTCCTTTATCAAACTTGTCTAATATTTTTTCAATATAATGACTTTGAGAAAGTGAATATCCATCTGATGTTTTTGTAATCTTCATTCCAAGTATTACATCAGCATGTCCCATATCCTTCATATCGAAGTTTTGAGACAACAATTTCTTGGTAACTTTAATATTTTCTTTGTTACCAATAATTATCATGTCATCTACGTAGAGACAGACTATTACATAATCGTCTTTACTTCCTTTCACGTAGACACATTTATCACTCTGGTTTATTTGAAAACCTATTGATAGCATAACACTATCAAATTTCTCATGCCATTGTTTAGGTGCTTGTTTTAATCCATACAGTGATTTAACAAGTCTACACACCTTGTTCTCTTGGCCTGGAACAACATACCGTTAGACTTACAAGTGCGAGACTTGTATTGAGGCAAAGCTAGCTAAATCCTCTTTTCATTCAATTGAAAGAAGTTCAGAACCGTTACACTTAATTCACACTGATGTATGTAATTTAAAATATGTGCAATCAAGAGGCGGTAAAAGTTACTTCATCACTTTTATTGATGATTGCACAAGATTCTGCTATGTTTACTTAATGAGAAGTAAAGACGAAGCAATAACTATGTTTAGCCATTATAAAGCTGAAGTTGAAAATCAACTTGGCAAGAAAATTAAAAGGCTAAGAAGTGATAGGGGTGGAGAATATGTATCTCCATTTGAACAGTTGTGTGCTGAAAGTGGAATAATTCATCAAACAACTGCTCCCTATACTCCAGAACAAAATGGAATAGCAGAGCGCAAAAACAGAACTCTTAAAGAGATGATGAATGCAATGCTAATAAGTTCTGGGTCACCCCAGAATTTGTGGGGGGAAGCTTTGCTTTCCGCAAATCACATCCTAAACAGACTACCACATAAGAGACTAGATAAAACTCCTTATGAATTATGGAAAGGTTACGCACCTTCTTATAAGTTCATAAAAGTTTGGGGATGTCTAGCAAAGGTTCCAATTCCGGCCCCTAAGCGGACGAGAATAGGATCTAAAACGGTAGATTGTGTGTTTATAGGATATGCACAGGATAGTAGTGCTTATAGATTTTTAGTGCATAAATCAGATAACTCTGAAATGCATGTAAATACAATTATTGAGGCAAGGGATGCTTCCTTCTTTGAAGGGATTTTTCCTTACATTAAGCGTTCAAGCTTAGACCCTAAAAACAATCAAGTTGAGAGGATTGTGGGGGAAAAAGAACTTCAAGAAGAAGTTGAAGAACCCAGACGTAGCAAAAGAGCTAGAAGGGAAAAGTCATTTGGTCCAGATTTTCTAACTTATTTGTTAGAAAATGATCCTTTGACTTATAGAGAAGCAATTACTTCTCCAGATTCAGACTTATGGAAATAAGCAATTGATAGTGAAATAAATTCAATTCTTCAAAACCATACATGGGAACTTGTGGAACTTCCACCAGGTTGTAAAGCATTAGGCCACAAGTGGATCTTTAAAAGAAAGATAAGACTCGATGGTACAATTGACAAGTACAAGGCCGACATATTGAACTTAAGATTGTTAGAGATTTTTGTAGTATAATTTCTGAACAAAAATATGCACTGGAAATAATTATTTTTGGACAGAGAAATAAAGATCTGGACAGAAATACTGCACTGGAAAAAATTATTTCTGGACTGGAAAAATTATTTCTGGACAGGAAAATAAAATTCTGAACAGAAATACTGCACTGGAAAAAATTATTTCTGGACTGGAAAAATTATTTCTGAACAAGAAAATAAAATTCTGAACAGAAATACTGGACTGGAAAAAATATTTTTGGACAGGAAAATAAAATTCTGAACAGAAATACTGCACTGGAATAAATTATTTCTGGACAGGAAAATAAAATTCTGAACAGAAATGATACTTTCAGAACCTGAACCAGTTATGGATTTATTCTCGGACGAGGCAATGATTGTCCACTTCCCCTTAAGTTCAATATGTCCGGCCTTGTAGCTTCGGGCTTTGTAGAACACTCGAACTCCAAGGTACAACGTCCAAACACTTTCTGCTTTTTTGAAGCCCAAAAAACAGAACCTCCGAATCTTTATCAGTAGAACTCTCAGTAATGATGTTTATGAAATGCAGGAAAAAACAAGTAACAAAAAATATTGCAGATGGAGATTTTCGGATTTTTTTTTCCGGCAGCTTTGAGCTCCATTTTATAGCCATCGAATTGAGACTTGTAATGATCCGGGTTTATTACGACAATAAAACACCTGGTCATATGATCAAAATAATAAATCACAACATAAGTATTGCTCGTTACAACCTTATGCCATTACCCTCCTTAATCGTTTGGTCATACAGCAAAAATTTCGATGTAATCCGAAAAAGAAATGTTCAAACCCAGTAGCAAAAACGTGGTCGATCGAGCCCGCGAGTTTTGTCGAGCATTCGTGTACTGCAGTCGCGCTCGCACACAAGTTCAAGCTATTTTGGCATCAATGTAACTTCGAATTGCAGGCCCTCCCCGCGAGCGCACTACGAGGTTCTCACATAGGGCATAATACAAGTAACACAATTTAAACCCATGTTAATCACTTTAACATATAAAGTGATTTTCTCTTTCATGGGTTTCCTGTCACACCCCGTAACCAGAAGGTGACCTGGCAATGCCTCATCTATCAATGAGACAAAGAACCCTTAACAAAATATACTCTAACAAGACAAACTTAACAGAATAATCTTAATCTTTAACTTTATTATAAGTCATCAATACTTAAAGGTAGATTACATAAACTTAGAACTAAAGTTATTCAACTTAATAAAGGTTCATCAACTATACTATTACATGATCATTACTTCTTTAATTTCTACTTGTCGTGCTCCCCAGTCCCATGTCTCCTCATCGAGCATCATCTACAAAACATAAGAATATAATAGGGTAAGCTACACTAGCTTAGTAAGAGCCGATCGGCCTTGGGATGAAGGACCAAAGAGACTTCAACACATTCCCTGCTTTCCCAAAACATTTGAAAATATATCTTGTCTTGTCTTAGCCTGAAACATCTTGAAAACCTTTGTAAAATACTTGTAAACATAACATAATACTTGAGAGCTTTCATAACTTACAATCTGAAATTCCAACCCAAAACATTATTTTTAGACTCTTTATAATACTTAGAAATAATACCAAATCATATAAATAACATGTCATAACAATACTAACCAAATCGATCACATACATATCAGAAATTGTACTCCGAGTACTTAACATAACTTGACATAACATGACATACTCGTAGCATTCCAATACTTATAAACTTGACATGGTTAGTACCAAAATGACATGCAACAAGTAATTCTACAATCGAGCTCAATTATCCAACAATAACTCTATCCAATCATAATGTACCTCAAACTTTAATGCCGTTTAGGGAGGCCCTTACATTTTTTAACTTATAACATATCATATCGTAATCGGGTAAGGCTCGAAATTGCTATTTAAGGATATATTCCTGTCATTATCCATCCTCGTGGACTGAATGACTCATGTAATGACTCTAACTTTTAAACCTCGCAAGGGACCGAGCATCATTTGGGGACAGAAAGCGCTCCCGGGCACTTATATCATAAATTCGAATATATCCCTGGTCTAGGGTCATCATTAGACAAGAGCTCTAAATTGAGAATATGCATATGCTGACTCTCATGTAATGCATCCAGCAATTTAATCAACAACATGCGCAAGAATCAACAAGTATAAGCATGCAACGATGCAAACATCATTCGGTTCTTCATCCAGATTTTTATGCAATAAAACATGTAAAAACTTCATACATTTCAGATCTTTAATAAAAGAATACTTCATGCATTTTTAGGACTGAAAAACAAGGACGAAGGGTTCTTACCTTATCAATCTTAAAGCAAAACCTCAAAATACACCAAAAGCAGAAAATCCAGATTCAAAGTACTAACTTCCCAATCCTATAACTCGAAATACAGAACTCCAAATGCTACTCCGTTGAATTCCAAACGTAGCTCTATCAGTCCTCTTCGAAACGCACTAAGAATCGCTGAAAACAAACACCTTTTGCTATCTCAAAAGTGCATTCTTCCACAGCCTACCCAATCTGCCAAGACCTTCAACTCCGATGATGATATCTCTTAATCCAGAACTTAGAATGATAATTCCTTTGGTCAGAATTTAGTTTAGGGAGTCTAGTATCTATGGTTAAAATATGGGAGGAATCCGAGATGATTTGCTATGTCTGCTAAAGTATTCTTACTTGCTGTCCAGATTTTCCAGCACTCTTATTTTCTCTCTTTTTCTTTCTTATTCTTTTCCTTCCCTTCTCTACCTTTATCCTCTATTTATAGGCTATCTAAACTCCAGATTTCTGAGAAGTTGTAACACTAAAGTAGGCAACCAATCCTCAAAGTTCAGCCCCCTTAGGATTATATCTAAAGGTACCCCTTCATGAACACTAACCTCCCTCCAAAATTAGCCAATTAGCTAACATATAATTCTTTTTATGCACTTAGGTCCTCTAATTAATCCAAGATGTCATAGACACCCTAAACAATAATGTACATAATATATAACACATATAAAAGTCAATTAGTCACACAACACAAAAATATAGTCATGCAATTTCTAAGGTCAAATGGTCCTGGGTATCACATTTCCTATGTGGGATGTGAGTTAAAAGCCCCATTTACCACATTTCATCCACCCCACTTTATACCAATTTATCATTCACACCAAGAATTGGTTTTCTCAAATGTTATATATCATCGCGAAGCTTGCGCAACCCACTTCGTGATAAACTCAATAACATTCAAAACCGAGCGGTGTAACATATAAATATATTAGCTCAAATATGTCCTCACGACACATTAATTACACATTAATTCTTTGAGAAAAGCAATTTCTCCAACAATATATAACCCTCGATCCTCATTTTCACTCACTTCAATATCATGGTAATCCCCTTTCCATGTTTGTGGTTTCCTTCTTAGTTAAATTCTCTTCCCATGTTTGATTACCCGTTACTCTATACAATTGACCAATCTCAAATAAATATTTTGATGCCTTACTTGCAATTTTCCAAAACCAACTAGGTCGCTTAATAGAATCTCAAAATCTCAAGGACTTCATACAAATTTCCTTTATTAGAGTACTAGCGGAGTAGTTTATTTTCATAAGTTATTAGTTTTGAAATTGAGTTAATGGTTATTTTGGCCACTAAATTATTTATGCTTTGCAGTTTAGAGTGATTTTACTTTTTTATCCCTTTATTTTCAATCATAGGTTCGACACATATCTAACTGAGTCGGAAACCACCGCAAAAAGAGGTGAGAATTTATTCTTAGCCAAATTAAATACTAAGGTGATATATTTAGCCAAAAAATAGTTAAATGACAAAAATTACAATGCTAAATAGTTTAGTGACCAATATATCTATTAACTCTTTTATAATTGGTTACCAATGAGTATAATATATCCGGTCCAAAAAGGTTAAATTGGACTTTTTTAACATTACGTGTAATAGATTCATTAATTCAGAAGTAAATTTTAGGAGATAATTTCTGGCTGTCCGGCTAAGGAGCTGAATATGGCTCTATTTGGATTGAGTTTGGGTTTGAGACTCAAACCTAAATCTAGATTTGAATTTTGGCGGGAGAGGCTAAAAAGTGGGCGGAAAATATTCAAATTCAAATTTTTTTTTCTTCAAATAATCGTTCAATTCCAATTTTTTTTCTCAAAAATTTGGAATTTAAACATCTCCCGCCAATTTTAGAGGCCAAAATTTGAATTTTTACGATTATTTGAAGAAAAAAAGTTTTACGATAACAAATTCAGCATATACTGAATATATTTTAACTGTTAAATAAAAAATTTGATGGTCCAAATTTCTTTGAAATATGTATTGTGATTTTATAACACTTAATGCGTAAAAAATTGTGTTACATGCCTATAATAGATGTTAATTAGTAGATAACACTTACATATAATGTAACACATGTTTAAAAAACTTTAACACCCCATGCAAGTGACTCAAAAGGGGGCAAAACCGCCTATTTAGTCTAATATGTATTTTAAGATTGAGTTGTATGTTCAATATGTTTAATTTCAACTTTTAAGGTCCTGAATGTATTTTCGATCTGTCATTAAAGGACTTTCGCCCAGTTTTCTGTAACTTTTATGTCAACACATGCACATGCACATGCTTGAGGTACTTTTTAAGGGTATTTCGAATATTTCAATATATTTCCCACAAGAAAAAAATTTGGAAACTCAATTGTTAAACAAAATTAATATAAATATCCAATTTAAACTAACAAAAAAATTTAAACTCATATTCTCCGTCTTCATCATATCTCCCCCTTTTCCACCACCACCGCCAACCACCAAGACTGCCAATGACATCTTTCCACCAACACAATGTCCCCGTCATTCTTCTTCTTCACCATGTATCTTGATTTTGAATGCTGAACTAATTATTTATGATTAAATGAAATTTTATACAAAATCTCAAAATCCCTAATTCTCATCTTCTCTCACTCTCCCCTCATAGCTTTTTTTTATCATCCAAACAGTCAAATTAAAAGATAAATTTAATTGTTTTGATTTGTCTACTTCATAATAATTTTAGATTGGAGCTTGGATTGGGAAATAAATTTTAGAATAATTATAACTCCACGACAAATTTTGGAGGTCCGACTATATTGTTGAACATAAAAAAATTTAGCATATATTGAATATTTTTTAACCGACGGATAAAAGTTTCGACAATCCGTATTTTTTTTAAAACGAAAGTATATTGTGATTTTTATAATAAATGTTTCGTTACATGCTCAACATCGATATTAATCGGGAGATAACACTCATTACTTATAATATAAACACATGTTTAAAAACACTTATTATAAAGGGTAGTAATTATTCGATAAAAAGCTTGGATCAAGAAAATATAAAGTCACATTAAATTCTAACAATCATTTTAATTTTATATACTATTTGATCATTATTTGATCCAAATTTTTTGATCAAACAATCACTATTGCATTATAAAATGTCCCACATGTACTAAATTTGGGGAAAACATGATCTATTCCTAGTATATGTTCTCATTTTTGTACCCTAATTGAAAGAAATGTCTACCTAATAAATTTTAATTGGATGCAAGAATAGAGCGACAAAAAAAAGGAAGATCAAGGAGGAAAATTGTGAAAGGGAAAAAAGAATCATTTTTTTTTTGCAGCCACTTTTCAAATTGAGCCCCAAACCCCATCTTTCTAGTACTAAGGAAGAAGATTTCAAGAATAGCTTGTTTCCGAGATTCTATGCGTGAGAGAATGGAGGGAGTGGAAGGGCAGAGCTCCGGCGGAAGAGCAGCGACGGCAGCTCGATATACATTGCCGCCGGCGATTTATTCAGGCGAAGACATATTGTTTTGTATAGATGTTGGGCCTGAATCCCTAGTGGAAATGAAGATTCCATGCTCCAATGGAAGACCCTTTACCAGATTGGATTCCATTAAGCAAGCCATTCTCTTGTTCATTCATTCCAAGCTTACAATCAATCCGGACCATCGATTCGCCTTCACTTGTCTTGGAAAATCTGTTTCTTGGGTAAATTCTTAAAAATTTTGAGCTATTATGTTAATTGGGTTCATTGTAAAGGTTAAGCCAGACTCAAATCCAACTATTTCCGTGGTATTCTGTGAGCAATCACTTTGTGCATTTATTTTCAAATGTTAAGTCTTTCTCCTATTCAGCAAATGTTAGTTGGGCTTAATTTATTGAGCCAAAAAACCATTTTGGATGTTTGAATATAATTATTGTTGTATGCATTGATGCACATAAATGCTCTGAAGGTTGAATGAATGCTGAATAAAAGAAGCGTGATAATGTGCACATAAATCAAAATGGTTCTTGGGTATACCTTATCTATGCCAGTATGCCTTTTCGCTTTGATTTGAAGGCATGATTCCGTAGCAAAAGTGACGTTATAGGGAACTACTATTTCAGTGGTATTTTGTAAGCAACTACTTTGTGCATTCATTGCCAAAACTTAGGTCAATCTCCAATCCATTGTTTCAGTGGTACTCTGGAGCAGCTACTTTGTGTATTTATTGCCAAAGGTTACGTGTGTCTTTTATCCATCCCCGCTCATACCCCAATTATTGGGGACTTAATGAGTTATGTTATTGTTCTTGTATTGTTCTATGCGTTGAGTTAATAATTGTTAGGGTAGAAAAAGTAATATAGCGCATGGTTCTCAAAGTCACTGGTTAATGTTTGCTGTTACAATTTAAATGCAACATCAAAACAGAGGACAGATTTGTCAATTCAGTATGTTCGTAAAATGGTTTTTCTATGGCCTTTTCTTGTCATACAAACCATATTAGGTTATGATACTTGAAGAGGCTGGATAAACTTTACATAATGGTACAAAAGAAATTAGTGATGTATGGTTAGTCCCACACCCAAAAGAATGGCAAAAAAATAGAATTTTTTAGCTAATTTCTAGTTTTTGGGGCAAGGCCTCTTGATTTGATTCAGTGTAAGTTTCCAATGATTCGAAAATAGTTGTGGAGCTAGTCAAACAATGTGCATATGAAACACATTTTGCATTCTTTTCCCTGTTTTGCCTGATGTATATAACTTCACCCCCCCCACACACACACACCCCCACCACCACCACCACAAATGCTTTAGGTAGACTGAGGGTCTGTAGACAAAGTTTGCAACACTCCCTAATCTTTCTATCTTTTTCATTTGCCGTTTTGTAGCTGCGGAAAGAGTTTAGCAGTGATGTTGAGTCCACCATAGCTGCATTTCGGGGAATCGTAGTTGATTCATCTGCTAGTCATGCAGATCTCACACAACTATTCAGGGTAGCAGCTCATGAGGCAAAGAAATCTCGTGCTCAAAATCGGATATTAAGGGTGGTGAGTTGATAATGGTTTCATTTAAGTGCATATTTCTTGTTTCTTCTGTTGCTGAAAGTTTTTGAGTAATTCATCTCAGTAGCTTACTTACCATGTCCAGTCCATGGCGCTTATAGAACAAGGTGCTCCTTTGTACCTGAAATACTCAGTTTTAACATCCCAATTACTAAGCCAAGGCAATAGCTTAGATACTTGCTTGTATACATGTCTGTGACCCTTTCATGTTTAAGGCTTCTTTTCCTAGTCCTATTTAAATTGAGCTTCAAATAACTGTTTACTAGTCGTCTATTATAGAATTTATCATAACTGCTGGCTTGTAGTCTCACCATGGAAATACCGTCTCCATGTTTGTGTGTATTTGTCTATCTAAACGGTGCTTCTGACTCTCAATAATATGGTTTCTACACCTTTGCTCGGAGATCTTTGAGCAAATATTAAGATAGATTTTGGTTTATTATTCGAATACCAAAAAATGAATCATTCAAGAAAGTACATTTGAACTTCATTTGTTAGAAAACGTGCCCTCTATCGAAAATTTAATGTACTATTTCGACTTAGTTAGCAGAAACATTTAGTAATACCATTTAACCATAGTAAGTTGCCAGCTTACCCATATAAATTAAACAGGTTGGTAGGACACATATATTAATGAAACTCGTATCCCTTCAGTAAAGGAGTTTAGTTTTGGATATTTAGATGAAACATATATTTACTTTGCGAAAGTTTACATTCATTTTTGGATATCTCAAATACAGAAATGTGGACATTTAATTTTGGACAAGGTGAGTACTAAACGTTCTCTATAAATGCTAATCACAAGAAGGTTCTGTGGGGTTTTCAATCTCGTGTAGGTGCTTATATACTGTCGATCTTCAACACCGCCACAACATCAATGGCCTGCAACTCAGAAACTCTTCACTGTGGATGTAATCTACCTTCACGACAAGCCTGGACCCGACAATTGTCCTCAGGAGGTCTATGATGCTCTCGTGGTAGCCCTCGAAAAGGTCACCGAGTACGAAGGCTACATATTCGAGAGTGGGCAGGGGCTACCTCGAGTTCTTTACCGACACATGTCTATACTGCTATGTCATCCTCACCAGCGTTGCGCGCAAGATGATACCGGCTTACCCAAGTCTCTCGCGAAGAAGTCGACGGTGACTGATGTAGTACCAGTTGATGAAAGTGTTCCTGTTTCTTCTAGTCAATGAGAGAAATTTGATAAAGAATCAGTTCTCTCTGTTCATGGCTGTTTTTTCTATTTTATTATGTTTCTATTAAGGCATCCTTGAATCTGATTGATCTTTAATGTAGTTTTCTATGAAGCATCTAGCCATCTACTTACTAACTAGGTTGTCAATAATGAAGGTTAGAGCCGTTGATGCAGTAGTTCTGAGTCGGAACTACTAGTTACTTGTTCGACACCTATCCTCCTTTTTTGATAACATTTGTTTTTATATTGAATCTTTTAGGGTCGGAATTGAACGTTCACTTTTTTATTCAAATGAATAAGAAAGATGAAGATCCAACTTGGAACGCTGAGGGTACTTTCATTTAAGACCTTTTTCGTGAATAAGAAAGTGAATATCTAATTTTACACCGATGACATACTTGTCATAAAAAGAATAGGGTCTGAAAGTTATCTAATACTTAAAGAATGTCATTAAAAAAATAGGGTCTCAGAGTTATCTATACTCCTTCGGTACAAAATCGAATGTTCACTTCTGCATAACAAATGAATAGCAAAGTGGGTATTTAATTCTAAACAAATATACGTATTATATACGATGTATTTATATTAGAGTCTAGTTTGTGTTTGATCTAGTATGAAATTCATATCGAGGTCTAGACTCTTTTTCTGAGTTTAAATTTAATTATGAAATTTAAAGTATTGAGACATGTAAGGTCTGGTTTTAATTTAAGACTAACTTGAAATCAAAACCAGAAATCTCAAAATAGACTCCAATTCAACCAGACCCATAACATTTGATTGACATGATGAACTAAAGAACAAGGTGGATAATATTTTTAATGTAAGAGAAGCTTCTTATTGGAGGATAAGTTGATAAGGATGATACCAGGTTTGTGTCATATATATATATATATATATATATATATATATATATATATATATATATATATATATATATATATATATATATATATAGCTATCCAAAAGTAGCGTCTCCCACACCATTGGATAAAGAAATCTTCTGCATTATCAATCAATAATTGGACTTACACATGAAGCTTTGTTGATAACCTTGTTTTGAGAAATGTCAGGATGTGTTTGACAAAAATTGTTATACCAATATTGCTTTTTATTTGGTAAGGGGGTGATGTGGATCTAATTAGGGACGAAGGCAGGAATTTGGTGTTGAGGGCGAAACTGTAACATTATGTAGAACTACAGAGCTCAAGTGATAAAAACGGTAAAAAAATTCTTGGGGCGAAACTGAGAAAATTTTCCAAATTACACATAAAATTTTGATAAATAGTAGTATTTTTAAAAATCTTGTCCCGTTTTCGCCCATGGATCTAATTCCGCGTGGAGCAGATTTTCATTGAAAATTTATTGTAGTCTATTATAAAGTTCGTGCAGTATTGATTATTTCTGTCTTTCAGGTCCCTGGTATTTGGTCAAGAGACCTCTGGCACAGGTGAATAGTTCCGCCTTGCATGAATATTATTTGAATTTGAATTTTTTTTAAATTTTAATTGAATTGATTAATTATTAACTTGTTTATATCGTATTTCTTATGTGTGAATCTTGAGTCTTCTGAATTGAGAATTAAGCAATTAAACTATAAGCTATCTACTTAATGACTTATCTACTCCTCATAGTGTCTAAGAAAAGTATGCAACTAATATTTTTTTTATTGATACACTTCTTATCACAAACAAAACTCTAAAATGTTTTTTTTTTTTTTTGAAGTCTCATATATTTATTTATTTATTTTCAGAATCACTCAATTTTCAACTTCTACCATTGAACATTTATTTGACTATTAGAGCTTGAGACTTCTTAAGCAGTCGGTATGATGTAGGCAATAGGGTAACTTCTTCAAAGACCTCAACTAATTGGTTGCTAAAAATAATTGTAAAGATTCATATTTTGACCACCAATTGCCCTTTCATTTTAAGCTAAAGTTTTATTGTATTTATTTAAGTATTCAATTGACTTTGAAAACTAGTTATATATATGTATATTAGTTTGTCATTTTCCTTACATTGACAACAACCCTTGTCCAATGATCAAGTAAATTACCAATAGACTATTTGGAAAGCCACTACTATGTACTCCCTCCATTCCATCGGGACGTTTAAGACACTTTGAAAAAAATTAAGGAACTCAAATAAATAGTAATTTTTTCACCACAATTTCAATAATACCCCTTCTTTCCTCCATCTCTTTCACTTTTTCAATAAAAGATATGTTGAGGGTATAATTGGAATAAATTATTGACACCTAATAAAAAATATGTAAATGACAATTAATTTAGATACATATATATCTCATAAACGATAATTAAATGAGAATGAAGGGAGTACCAATTATCAAGTATATATATTATAAGCTTTTTGGAGTTTTTTGTTCATGAGCAACAAGTCTAAAGAAACATTTACTTCGCTTAATTGGTCACATCTACGGTCATGCTTTATGCCTCGAAATACGATTTATGAGTCTGATCATATTTACGGCCACCTACTTTACAACTAAATTCGTTGAGCTAAAATGGTATCCTAAATGATAGTGAATGCCTAAGCTCATTCTTATATATTAGTTAGAATTTCAAAGTTATTGGGACGATAGAGTTATCCCATGTGGCATGAGATCCATATTCACCCCTTAGATACCTAGGGTCCTCGCTACGGTGGAACACTTATTTCCCGTACTGTTGACTGGTGACCCGTTCTGATACCATAATGTCATGCCCCATGTCTACGATCTCGGAATGCGACTCATGAGCCTTGCAATACCAACGACCACCTACTTGACAACTGGACTCACTATGCCAAAGTAGATATCTCGAGGTTATAGTGAATGCATAGGCTCATGCTTATATATTGGTCAGAATTTCAAAGTTATTCCATATGGGATAGGGTTCACACCTACAACTCCTCAAGGCTTGTCTAGAGTAAGATCGCGCTTTCGATACCTTGAGAGTGATTAATATCACAGATTTGAAAAATTTTCTACCCGCAGATCACGATTCCTAACAAAATTAGTCAAATCAAATACCCATATACCGATCACAAGACAAAAGAAAATAAAAGTAAAGAAGAAAGAAACAATTACTTTGATATCATTTTTGCCAAGAAAGATTGCAAATGGTTTTAAAAGTTGGTTCAAGGTGCATGTATGTCGTAATCATTTACTCCCTCCATTCCCATTTAATTGTCGTTTAGGAAATTTACAGGTACCCAAATTAATTGTCGTTGAAGGCTCTTTTATTAGTTGTCAACAATTTATTCCAATTATACCCTCGATATTTCTTTTATTTGCCGCCTCAGCCATCCCTATTTTTTCCTTTATTTTCTTATGCTATAGAAGCGAGAGAGGGTAATATTGAAACTTTTGGTGAAAATGACAAGTTCCTTAATTATGGTGCTTGGCAGACTTGGTCTCTTATGATTGTTTGCTGCTTTTTACATCTTTAAGCAATTTACGGGCCTGTATTTTGGTCCTTCCGTCATTTTTTTGAATTTTCCACTGTTAGTAAAAAAATTCCTATTAAATCCCTGAGGGCAAAATTGAAAGCTTACTTTATATTTTTCAAGTACTTAACCCTATCCATCTCTAGAAGTCACTATTGTTCATCCAAAAACTTTCATTCTTGTTCAATCCCAAGATCGGAAGAGAAGAGACAATTGTTTATAACTTGGTTTGGGTTGCTGTCAGAGAAGAAGAATGAGGGGGGAACCGCTCGGAGAAGAAAGAGGGGGAAGGGGAATGAGTTTTATTACTTTTAT
The DNA here is from genome assembly GCA_026122235.1 of Vinca minor. Classification (NCBI taxonomy): domain Eukaryota; kingdom Viridiplantae; phylum Streptophyta; class Magnoliopsida; order Gentianales; family Apocynaceae; genus Vinca; species Vinca minor. The sequence continues at coordinate 6,865,236 of JAOCZM010000142.1, forward strand.
AATTATAATTAAGACATGTAGTTTTTTTAGTTTTATAATTAGGTATTTATATTTATTTATCTTTACAATTGAGTTCACGTGGTATCAATTATCTAAACAAACATGATTGTTCCTAGACAGTTATTTCAACTGTTTGACCGTCCAAGTTAATTTAACACAGTACTAACAAATACTTTCTTCTTTCCTTAATATAATTCGTTTAGAATATATAACAAAAATTAATAAAATAAAAAATTAAAATATATTTTAATTAAAATATCAATACTACTCTCTTAAATAGAATTAGTGGTATACAAATCCTATTTAGGAGAGTAATATTTATATTTTGATTAATAAAATATCTTATTTTTTACTTCCTTAATTTTCACTACGACTTATATTAAAGAATAGTGGGAGTAGTAATTAGCACAAAAAAAATGAACTTGTCAACTGCATATATGAATGAAGAATATTTCTGGAAAATTAATAGAAGACTTTCCTTATGCCTGTCAAAATACCTAAAATATGATAACCAAATCATTTTATTAATACTTATTAGCTGACCCTTTAAGTGAATCTTGGGATAGTCTTAGGATAATAAACCAACAATTTAAAAGACAATTACTAATTAAATCGGAATGTGTTTCCAAGCTCACAGGGAGCCACCTTCTAGCCCAAAAGAATCTGAGTGTATTTTAACTAATAAAATATCTTATTTTTTGCTTTCTTAATTTTCGTAACATGTAATGAAAGTCTTATATTAAGGAATGGAGCAATGCTCTAAGCCCAAAAGAAAATAAATAAATGATATTTTCCTGTTGTAAAATAAAAGGAACAGAAACCTATATAATGCAATTTGAATGGAATCCTGAACGAGATAGTAGACAACTACTTGATATTAAACTCGATTTGTTCGCCTAATTATTTCAAACCTACAAAACCAACGAATTCTTAAAGTACAACATCTAACACTTTAATACTAAGTGGTGTAACACTCAATTAAATCAGATAAACTACGTCCACATAAAAATAATTCTCCAACAATAAATAAATAAGAGAGCTTGTGTAAATAAACTATATATATAACACATCTTAGATTCATTTTCACCTCAAGAAATTGACATGGGCTCTTGTATATCCATTGCATCTTCTGAGATTCATGCTGCTGAATATGGCCATGAAAATGTGGTTCATTATCAAGATTCTCATCACTTAATTTCTTCTAATTTCCAAAATCTTGGATCCATTTTTTCTCATCAAGGTTGCAAAGGGTTGAACCAAGATTCTGCCATTCTCTACCAGGTATGCACCTATAAATCATGTCTCTATTTTTTCCAGTAAATTCTGTTACAGACCAGGTCTATATTCCCACGTATAAATTTTACGGATAAAAATCAAAAAGAAAATTCTCCCTTTCCCTACCATATGTTGGAAAGTGTGAATTAAAACTGTTTTTTATCCTTAGAAATTTTGATTTTTTTTTAGAGAAGTTGTTAACAAAATTTACTTCTTGCTCCTCAAGAATTAAGTTAAATTTACAGGATTAATTGCCATTTGGGTCCCCAACATATTTGTGCTATGACCAATTTCATCCTTTTTCTTTTTTTTAACTTTTCACATCCCCAATATATTTTTCAAACTGACCCACTTTCATCCTTTTTAACTTTTTCGACCATTTTCATCCCCAATATATTTTTCTAGCATCACTTTCATCCCCAATATATTTTCAAACGACCACTTGCATCCTTTTTAAAGTGGTCGTTTGAAAATTTTTTGGGATGAAAGTATGCTAGAAAATATATTAGAGATGAAGATGTGCTTTGAAAAATATATTGGGGATGAAAGTGGTGAAAAAAAAGTTTAAAGGGATGAAAGTGGCTGTTTGAAAATATATTGGGATGTGAAAAGTTAAAAAAAAAAGAAAAATGATGAAATTGGCTGCGCGCAAATATGTTGGGGACCCAAATGGCAATTAATCCTTAAATTTACATTTTGCCCCTCCAAAATCAATTTTTTAACTTCGTCCCTGCATAGACCTGATCCATAACAAAACTAATATACCGTATTTTTTATAATTGTTAAAGAAAACCAAATACGAAATCTAATTATGGGATGTGTTTTTCAAACAGGGGTATGGAATGGAAGATGGAGAATTTTGTGGGGTGTTTGATGGACATGGGTATAATGGTCATATAGTGAGTAAGTTGGTGAAGAATAGGTTACCTTCATTGCTATTAAATCAAATAAATGCAATGGCAAAGATCATTAGTTCACCAAGATATAATAATAATAATAATAATAATAATAATAATAATAATAATAATAATAATAATAATAATAATAATAATAATAATAATAATAATGAGAAAGGAGATGGAGAAATCAAGAAAATTGGCAAGCGGAGAGAGGCTTTTATTAGTGCTTTCAAGGTTATGGACAAAGAAGTTGAGTTTCTTGAAAATGTGGATTGCTCTTCTAGTGGAACTACTGCTGTTGTTGTTATAAGACAGGTAATAAAGAGTAGAGCAAATAGCTTTTTCTGCCACAAAACTAGTTACGAGTGCTATATCTGCCACAAATCGTTTTTCCGTGCCTTTTTTGCCATGAAACATTTCATGAGTGCTAAAAATGCCACAAAAAGAAGGAGGGTGAAAGGAAAAATAGGTAAGAAATCTAATTAATTTCAAATAGACCCTAAAATCACATTTTTATATTTAATTGGGTACACAATTTATTTTTTAAATAATTGACCCCTTCTTCCCAAATTTATCAAAGCCTCCACCACCTTCTTCTTCCTTCTCCTCCCATCTCGAGCCGCCGCCACCACCTCCTCCCATCCCGCCACCCAATCCTAACCCCCACCCATACCCCCTGAAAATTAACCAAGAATGCAATCCATATGATGAAAGTACTTCTAGGTCTATATTTCAGACACATATAACAAATTTCACAATGCTTTGCTGCTTTAACCCTTAGAAATTGTTTTACAAAATGCATATAAGTCAAAGCAATAAGCAAAATGCTAATCAATTTGCACTACATGATTAACCAAGTGCTTTACTACTAAAAACATAAACAAAATTTAAACAAAATACATACCAGTCAAAGTACTAAACAAAATGTAGATTAGTTTGCAGTACATAATTAACCTAACAGAGATGTTTTGCATCTGAAACCATCAGAATTCTTGAACAAAAAGGATTCTCGCAAAGTAATATGCAAAATGTAGACCAATTTCCTAAGAATGTCTAATTGTTCTTAGGCATTTTTGCTAGGCTGTCACATTCACCACGCCTCCCCAAATTTTCAAGCAGTCATTTTTTGGTAGATTTGGTACTCTTTGGTATGGGTGGGGTCAGGGATTGGGTAACGGGATGGGAGGTGGTGGTGGCTCGATGTGGGAAGAGAAGAAAGAAGAAGGTAGCGGTGAGGGTTTTGGTAAATTTGGGAAGAAAGGTCAAGTATTAAAAATAAAATAAAATTAGGTACCCAATATAATATAAAATTTTAATTTTAGGGTCTATTTGAAATTAATTTGATCTCTTACATATTTTTCCTTTCACCCTCCCTCTTTTTTTTGGCATTTTTAGCACTCATAAAATGTTTCATGGCAAAAAAGGCACGGAAAAACAATTTGTGGCAGATATAGCACTTGTAACTAGTTTTGTGGCAGATATAGCACGAAAACGTGATTTGTGGTAGATATAGCACTCGTAACTAGTTTTGTGGTAGAAAAAGCTATTTGCTCTAAAGAGTAAGAAAACAATTTTTTTTGATTTTTTCTGACACGATCATGTGTTCCAGATTTATCCAGATCAAGATAATTGTTTTCTCTATCATGATGTAGATAAATTTCGACCACATGTTCCATATCAGAATTAACTCAATTTTTTTTATTTGGGGGCTAATTTTTTTGAGTAATTATTGTTTTATTAATGTTTTGGAAGTATAAAAACTTGGATTTCTTTTTTCTTTTTTTTTTTTTTGCAGGGAGGAAATCTTATAATTGCAAATCTTGGTGATTCAAGGGCAATTTTGGGAACAAAAAGTGAAGATGGTATTGTTCCAGTTCAACTGACAACTGATTTGAAGCCTGGGCTGCCCAGTAAGACCTTTTAACTCTTTCTTTTGAGATCCTAAATACAACACAACAACAGTAATAACTCATTAAAATAATTAAGAGTATAGGCGGGGTGAGGATGGACATAAGATAAACCTAACCTTTTACAATAAATGCACAAGCTGTCTGCTCATAGAATACCACCGAAACAGATGGGTTGTAGACTAACCTAACATTTAGTAATGATTGCAGAAAGTGGCTAACTCACGGAATACTAATGAAACAATAGTTTCTAAACCGTCACGTTTGCTATGAAATCTTGAATACAAATTAAAGTGCATATAATTGTGGGATAAGGGCAAGATGGGAATTCTTTCATTTGAACGAAAATAATAATAATGCTCATGTCTCAATTCTTTAATTATCGGTCAAAGAGACCGCAACCTAGTGGGGTAAGCCTCGACTCATGATCAAGAGGTCTCGAATTCGACATCCTCCCAATACATGGGACAAGTTTAAAAAGTCTCCCTTTATAGGGTTATCTCCTCCTCCTGTGAGGCAGTTCTCTCTCCCTTCATGGGGCACCCGTCCAGCCAGGCTTCAAAAAAAAAAAATTCCTTTAATTATCGCGATTTTATATAGATTCATTTGATCAATGGTTGAAAAACCACTAGACAAAAAACATAGGACAAGCATAAAAGATAAATTTCCGTTTTTACCCCTTATATGTTCTCCAACAAACTTACTTTAAAAAAAAATACGAAATAGGATTATTTGTCACTTCTTACCTTCCCAACAAAACAGATAAAATGAGACATTTACAGCCATGTTTACTTTTCTACCCCTTTCTTGTCTCAATTCACACAAAAAAAAAATGCTTTATGTACTAAATGAAAGAAGCATGATAATGTGCAGAAAAAATAAATCAAAATGGTTATTGTATCCTCTTCTTTGATGCATTTTAACTTTGATTTGAGGGCATGATTCAATAGCAAACGTGATGATATAGCGGTACTACTGTTCCAGTTGTATTATGTGAAAAGTCACTTTGTACATCATTACCAAATATTGGATCAATATCCAATCCAACAGTTTCAATAGTATTCTGGGAGTAGCCACTTTGTGCATTTATTACAGGGATATATTGTCTTCAATTATTGGGGAATTAATGAGTTATATTATTGTTGTGTATTCTCCCACCACAGCTCCAGTGTCGAACGGAAAATGTTCCGTATATGCGGAATGGATTTGTATTAAAATTTTGACGGCTGAGATTGATTTAAAAAAAACACATGTTTTCAAGGCAAAAAAAATGTTCCGCACATACTTGAAAAAAAACCCTATTCCGCATAGAAACCGGACTGGTATTCTCCAATCAGTCATTGATGTGTGATTCAATTGTGATGCAGTGGAAGCAGAGAGAATAAGAAAATGCAATGGTAGAGTGATGGCAATAAAGGAAGAACCACATATTCAGAGAGTATGGCTACCCCACCAAGACTCCCCAGGTCTAGCCATGTCCAGAGCTTTTGGAGACTTCATGCTTAAAAACCATGGCATCATTGCCATTCCGGAGATCTCCTCTCATCAACTCTCTCCCAATGACCAGTTTCTCGTGCTCGCCACAGACGGGGTAAAGACTCTACCAGTATCCGTGTTCAGTTTCAATAGTCGGAACTACCATTGAGGGACAGAGTTTTATGTTTTTACTTAAAATAGTACCTTTATGATTTGGTTTTCAGGTGTGGGATGTGCTTAGCAATGATGAAGTGGTGTCCATAGTTTCATCGGCAGCGAACGAGGAAGCAGCAGCAAGAGCAGTTGTCGAGGCTTCAATTGCTGCCTGGAAACAGAAGTTTCCCAATACCAAGAGAGATGATAGCACTGTAATCTGCCTGTTCTTGAACAAAAGGGCAACATAGTCAGAACATATGTAAGCTTCTTGAAGAATTGGCTTAAACAATGCCCTGCAGGCTACAAGTACAACATAGAATGGCATAGAAAAGACTACTTTATCCCCTTCTTGAAGATAGTCACCTAAAATTAGATTGTACTAGTTGTTTCATCCACAAAATTGTCTGTAAATACTCTTGCAAAAAGTGACCTCTCTTTTTAAATTTCAATAAGAAAAAAATGTAAGCTATCTCCTGCATGACAGTACCAAGGGCAAAACTGGTAATACATGTAGAATTTCCTCAGAAAGCAGTTAGAAAACTAGTACCTCAAACCATCTTTCAATTCGAACCAACTTATCGCCTTCCCCTGTTGAGACCTAAATAAGGGTAGAAGAAAGAAAGATAACAGTGTATCAAGGGAAAGGAGGTGAGGACTGAGAATGTCATGAAGCAAAGCACATTAAGAATCAGAAGATTCAGAACCACAATCAAACTTTTATATAATTCAGCAAAATAGTTGCTCCGAAAAGTATATACAAGATTCTCGGCTCCACAAAAGTTTGTAGGGTGTGTTGTTGTTCAAAGTGTTAGTAACCGCAAAACTACTAAACACCGAACTCTGAGGGGGAAGGACAAATAGAAAATGATTCCGAAGCAAACATAATACGCTGCCTAACAAGTTATGATATATTTGCGAAGAAATGGATCAAGTTTCTTGATCTTTTGGATTTTCTCCTTCAAGCAGATCATCATATGCAACTGGGATCCGCACTCGATCATGAACAGATGCCCGTTTCTGCTCACCCTTTGACTGCTGTTGAAATCCATCTGAAACTTCACCATTGCTCTGTTCTTTCGATATAGATATGATTGCTTTAGAAGAGTCCATTTTGTTGTGCTGAGGTTCTTGCTGGAGATTTTGTGGCTTAAACTGCTTCTGCAATACAAAAGAAATATGTCATCCAGAGAATGATAAGAAAATAAGACGTTACAAACCCTCAACTCATCCACAACTGACGAAGAATTCACTTCTACATAATAGTGATAGCAACACAGGCAAAAAGGATGCAGCTGGAGCATCTAAGGGGTGGATAATTCATCATATTCTATATGCAGTTATCTCTCTATTCCTTCCAAAATTGATATGGAAGTGACGTACCAAACATGGTAGCCTTGCATCAAATGGCATCTTCCTAATATTTTGCTCCAAAGTACAGTTATAGACAATTAGCAATTTTAATTCCTTTTCTCCCTTTGACTGGCCGGTAGTATATTCCTTGCCCAATTACAGCTCAAAGACATGATCCAGCATGCGATCCTTTCTCTTCATAAGGTGAATTTAACTTTATTGTTGTCTTTGATTCACAGAGCTCCTAATGGTAAAAACATAATAGAAACTGTACTACGCGTGCATGAATTACCATATACTTTGGAGCTTACATATTTTTCTATCAACTAAGCAAGAAAAATCAAAGGCAATAATGTGGCAAAGGAGACATCATAACGATTAAAACTAATGAATCAAAAATAAAATAAAATAAAATGGCGAAAACACGATGGGATACCTCAAACTCCTTTCCTTTTCTCATTATCTCTTTGAAAGCATTTGGATCACGTACTTTAAGAATGTTCCATAATATTCCACCACCATTACGGTAACGTCCACCATCAGCAGTCTTCTGACCTCCACAGACCTGAATTGCTTCCACCTGACAAGCAAAAGGTTCTACTTTATTTAACTGCAGAACAAATTACAAAACGTAGAAGCCAGAACAGGGCCAAACTAAATGTACAAAGGAACTCATAGCAGTCAGACTCTTATACCCAAGAAACCTTAGTCTCAACAAGAAAATTTTCAACCTAGCAAACATTAATCTGAAAATGATAATAATCCACCACTCACCCAGGTGATATTCCCCTATAGATCTCAAAATCGATGACAACAAGCTCATGACCTTCTAAGCTCACAACTAAATGGATCATGAGGGTCGTGTTTAAATGACTTTGCTAATGCATCCATTTGTTTCCGCGTTATTTTGGACTATGTTTAACTTGGACAGCTCCATTTGTAACCCTCAAATCAGAATCTAAAACCTTCTACAACACAATTAAAGAACTTGGTCTAATCTAATATAGTAGATACAACAAGACTATATAACCTACCAACCTAGAGCCAAGAAGCTACCATTCCCAAAGCCACATCCCTCAAATATAAATCTTCATTTCAAGCATGCAAACCACCTGCCAGGTTAAAAATAGTCTCACTATGCCGTAGTGGCTACAAAGTTCCACAGCAGTGATGAAACCAAACTAAATCTATTTTCACAAACAATGCACATTTTCTTTCTTTTTAGTCGGTAACATTTGCTAATAACTCTCTAATATTGTAAATGGTAATTAGACAGACATGAAAGTCTGCAAGTAAATCTGATTAGAGTAAATTTAATGCAGACTGTGAAGTCGGACGTATTACTCCAGTTGAGGAAACAGTTGCTAGGGGGGAAACGACAGTATCTTCCTCTCCTCCTTTATGTTTTTTCTCTTGGAAGAAAAAGTGTTAAGAAGTTCTTGGGTATGAATGCATCCTACATGGCATACCATTTAGATCTGCCTACAGGAATAGGAAACTACAAAGTGGTTCAACTGGAGGAAATCTCAGATAAAAAGTCCACAGGACAGAAAGCAGTGAAAAAGCTTCTTCATGAACATCTGCAAAAGTATAGGGAAATAAAACTAGGCATCAGATACCAAAAAAGCAGCCCCTGAAATAGATTGCACAAGAATGTTGACCCCAGCCTCTCACCTTTCTGTTGTAACTATTAATCAGATTTTTCTTAGGGTCAGCAGACCAATACTTTCAAACACAACCTGTACAAGAAAGCATGCATAACTTGAGGGTATGCACCGTGCATACAAACATACAAATGGCGTCTTAAGGACATTATACTCAAACTAATCACAGCATAGTGATGTTGCCAAATCCTCTAGGGCTTCTGCTAACAGTGCAGCAAAGGTATGTCATTTCTAAGATCGAAACTACAATGTTTCAAGGACAAAATAAGTTACGAAATTGAATCTCTGCTTCAAACACTACAATCCTCATGTTGAACTATTAATTTGATATGTATCATTGACAAAGACTAGTAGAAAATAACCCCCACTGTTGACCTGTTTTTTATGCTCAAAGAACACAAAAACCAAATAAACTTCCTACAAAGTTCTACCAATATACTGAAGAAGATAAAAATTACAGAAAACCATGCTAGAAGAACAATTTTAATTCGCGCAGAGATTACCCCAGACCAGTTAAACAATTTTTACAATTACCAATGGTATTGCCTTGATTTATTTTCATTTTTCTTTTGAATTGAGACTATTGCCTTTATACAGAAGCAAGTTTACTAATCATATTTACAAAAATTCCAATCCAGCGCGTAACAATATATTACCTCTTTAATGAGATCGCTGAAAGCAGAAACGCCAAGACAACCCACAGCAGTCCAGACTAAATAAGATTTCCTTTCCTTCATCCGTTTACAGACATCAATAACGAATCTGCATACGACGATACAAAGAAACAATGTTACCAGTCTAACCCCGCTGCATAGCCGATGTTGTAAGAGCAGAAGAGAGTATATGTCATATTAACCAACAGAATACAGCTCAATGCAGCATCCCCCCTCCGGGACCCCCAAAAATCCAACCAAAAAAGGAAGAAAGGGAAAAAAGAATGCGGATTTGTATAAATGGATATACTATCTTCTCTACTCTCTCTCTCTCTCTAAAAGACTGACATACTATCTTCACAAGAACAAAAATCTATCATATTTTAACAGTAGAGAAATTAAAGATTATCATTTTAGAAAAGCAACATCTCCTCAGATTTGAGATCCTTTGCGGGCATTCGAAAATCCTAACTCCAACTAATTCAACTTTCCATTAAAAATTGTTTCAAATAAACTTACAGGTAGATAACAGTATACAAACAGGATACACTAGGAGATACAACAATGACAACAACCACCAAGCCTTAGTGTCAAGTACAAGTAATTAGGGTCGGCTACATGAACCAAAGAAATGATTATGTGTGATTGTCAACAACAAACAGGATGCAGTAGGAGCAACACAGAGGGAAGAAGACACAGAGAAACTAACTTCTTTCTATTTAAAACCCTTTTGATATAAAGCAACTTCAGCAAGAGCCGACCTGTTAATGTCAGTGATCTTTGAACCAGAAGTGCCTTTCTTCCGCTTCTTCTTCTTCTTCCTGCTCTTGCTTTGTCCTGGATTATCATTGCGACTTTCCATATCGATAGTCTTACCATCTGATGGACCAGCACGTTCGTCAGATTCAGCGTCTAGATTCTGCCCAACAATCTCACCATCTTCTACATCCATCATTTCCACATCGTCGGCATCTTCAAGATTCTCATCTTCGAATATAACATCCAGCACACCATCACCTTTCTCCATGAAGACAGTGAACTACAATACATCCGAAACAGAAAATTATGTCCATGCCAATGCTAAAGTTAGTAAAACTGCTCAAGCATTTAACACGAATTTAATACACTCCATGAAGAACCCTGCCCATTCCCCAAAATCATAATAAGAACAAAAAAGATACTACAATGCATAGCCGGATGCATGCACGGCAGACTGGTGCAATTGCACCACTAGTAATTTGAATTTTTTTTTTTTTTTTAAAACTAGACCGTTTATTACAATTATTAATTTTTTTATATACTAGATATATATATCCAACGGTTTAAAATAAAATATATTTTTTTTAAAAAATGGCCCCCCAAAAAAATTTCAATCTTTTTATATACTAGGTATATATATTCAACGGTTCAGATTAAGATTTAAAAAAAAAAAAAATCGATCGAACGATTTATAAATCACATGAAAATATATATTACACACCAAATTCTATTTAGAAGTTTCTACCGACTCTGCTCCCAGATTAAGTTGGTGAGGATGGTTGAACTATATCCTAAAGACTTTGAGGGTGAACTTGAAGTGGTAATTCGCAATCAACTTCAAAATTATATCAAAGTTGTTCGTTGTGATCCAGATTTTAAAGAGTTGCGAGGCCTTTCAGATCTTTCTGTACAACTGGTGAAAACAAATAAGTGCAACACTTTCAGTGTGGTGTATAAGCTTGTGAAGTTAGCTTTGCTTTTACCGGTAGCAACCGCAAGTGTTGAACGTGTATTTTCTGCTATGAATCATGTGAAAAGTGACAAATCTAGTACAATGGGCGATCAATGGCTAAATGACCGTCTAGTAACTTATCTAGAACGGGATGTGCTCATTACTATTAGTAATGATGTCATTTTAGCACATTTTCAAGAATTTGATAGAAGATTTTCTTTGTAAACTAATGAGAATTTTCTCATTGATGTAATCTTTTATTAAACTGCTTTTACGTTATGTTTTTGGTAAAAAAAAATTTCAATTTGCACCACCGGATTTCGACTCCTGCCTCCGGCTATGCTACAATGTTAATAGTAACTTCAGAATAAAATAAAACCAAGAAATGAGAAAATCTTCTAGAATAACATGCAGAAACCACCCTCCTTCTTAGGCTTCCAAATGGGAGGATACTTCCATACCATTATAGTTATAACATGTAGCGAAAAGTAAAGAAGCAAAAAATAAGGTATTTTTTGGATCAAAATATCAATATTACTATTTTAAATAGAATTAGTGGTACACAAATTTTATCTAAGAGAGTAATATTGATATTTTGAGTAACAAATACGTGGTTTTGCTTAGTTAATTTAGGCTAAATGTTATATTATGGATGAATTCACCGAAAACGAATTGAGAAAAAATTGTAAAAATTGAAGGGGAAGGAACCAAACCTAGAGGAGAGCACTGATTTTGGAGAAAATTCTCCGGCGCCGTCGCCGGCAAGTTTGAAGCTGAAGCCTTGCCGGAAAAGAAGGTTTTTCGAGTAAATATCAAAAGGTAAACCTTCAGTACAGTCTTTCTCTAATTGTTCGTTTTTCTGCTAATAAAAGTGGGTTTGAGGAGGCTTATGGTGGGGCCTACAAATTCCCTATATTTTTCGGTGACAATTCTTGTCCTCGTTATTGTCCCGACCAATCATAATTTACTATATAAATATCTTTTTCAATTATATATACACAAGTTAAATTGTGATTTGCTAAGGATAGGGATGGGGAAAGGAACGGAGACAGAGTATTTTTTGCCATATTTTTCTAAAGGATTTTTTTGATATGTGGTTCAGAATTGGCCATATCACTACATAATTGTCTATCTCTTTATTTTGTAATGATATGACCAATTCTGCACTATATACTCCAATGAACCTGTTACATATCAGAACTATCATTTTCTAAAGCCTTTTCAAACTAAGGAAAGGAAGAGCCCAATTCTCCCCTTGTGACTTCATGATTTTTCTTTTTATTATGGGAGGTGGCCTCTCGTATGGGTCCAACTTTAGTATATTTTCTATTATCGAATTAGACCGACATGAACTGTTAAAGTTTCAACTTGATAAAAACTTAACCAAATGCGAGGTGAAAAATTATTGTAATCGCCTGACAGGTCATAATGGCTCATTAAAATATATGTAAAATTTTAAATATTTTATTAATTATAAAAATAATAATAAATTATGACGAATAATAAGATCATTTGAAAATTTTATATTAGAAATTACATTTTAGTGAAAATTATATTCACAAACGTTGTACAAAAGTTAACTAATAATATTACACATTATACCAATTGTTTTAGACACAAGCAATTAAACATAATTCGATTGTTAAATATAAAATGAAATTACTATTTATGTCAAAATTAAGTAAAAATGATAATGTGATTAATACAATACATCATTATCATTACTTGAGTATTTTTTTTTCTTTTTCTTATTTCAGATAATGGGTTATTTGACCGTGTTGGACAAAACATACTCCCAAGCAAGTACAATAAGATTTCGTACCGGTTTAGATACGTTTCAACAAGGGCAAGGCCCAATAAGCACCAATCTAAATACGACTTATTGTGCTTGTGCAGCGCTTTAACTTCTACTGGGAAAAAAAACAACAGCCTTTCCCACTGTCTCTTCTCTTTCTCTTTTTCTCTCTTTTCTTTCTCTTGAAGTTTCTTCATTTCTTGACTTTCATGGCTAGATCCAACAATTCTTGGTTGGATCTAGTCATCCTCCTTCCACTTTTGGTGTGTTCACCCCCTTCTTTTGCCGTAAATTTTGATGAATTTTTTTCAAAGCAGTAGTATTCAAGATTCAAGACACAGATGCAAGACCTATTTCAGATCCTTCCAGATCTGGTTTATCTCTAAACCCGGAGTTGTTCTGGGCCTTTTCTCATTTTTCATCATCTTTCCGAGACAATCTATGAGACGGTTGATACGCCCATGGTCTCGTAGATTGTTGATTTCTAAGAAAGGTGATGAAACTGAGCTCACTATCGTTGTTCCGAGATCTCGGAGAAGTTCATTGCAAGAGTTTTATCATGTATTTATTTTTTTTACCGTTTTTTGTGTTGTTTACCCAGTCCGGGGTGTGAATTTTTATCTGTTACCATGGTGTTTACACCATTGTATAACTTTTATTTTTCTTGTAATCAAGGTTGTCAAGATCGTATTTTTGACTCGGAACGGAAGGGGTCTCAAAAATCGTAAACTCGAGGATCGTAACACGGATCGGAAGATCCGAAAAAATTATTAAAAAATAAATATTTTATTTTAAAATTAATATCTCAAATATATTTTATTTTAAATCATTCTCTTAAACATCTCATTTTGTTTTAATATCCAATTAAATATTGAAAATACAAAGTAAATAGTTTAGGACTTGTTTCAAGTATAATTATTTTATAAGGGCTTTTATATACTAATATTTTAATTGCACTTTTAGCTACTATATATACATATATATATATATATATATATATATATATATATATATACTCACACCCTAACCCTAACCCTAAAATTTGTTCTTTCTTCCTTCTCTCCCATCCCAGCCCTGCAAGAGCTCCTCCCTCACAGCCCCTCCATTCTCTCCCTCACAGATCACAACCCCTCTCTTTCTCTATTTCTTCCGTTTCACCACCGGTCCCCAACCTACCACCTCCATTTTCCTCCCCCCATCCTTCCTTCTCCCCATTTTTCTCTTTCTCCCCACCTCTACGCCGCTCTTCCTCGCCGACGCCATCACCGCCGCTGCCTCCTTTCCCCGTCAATGGCGAACAGCGACATCACCACCGCCTCTTCTTTTCAAGGAATCGTTATTTCTCTTGTTTCTTTTCAAGGAATCGTTATTTCTCTTCATCTCCGTGACTCGCGCGCCGCCTCGGTCTTCTTCTCTTCTTCTACAGTCCGAGAAAATCTTGGATCGTTATGGATCGTTCGATCCTACGATCTTACGATCTGGATCGACGATCCATTACGATCCAAGGTTCCTGCGATTTTTAACCCAATCCAACTCGATTTGTGGCCTTTGGATCGTACGATTTTACGATCCAAATCGCGATTTTGACAACCATGCTTGTAATTGCGTTTTATCTTTTGATTGTAATAGCTTTGGATATATTTTTTGATTAATGGGTAAATCTTTATTTAGCAAACGCTTTAACTTCTACCTAGCAAAAAAAACGCTTTAACTTCTTTTTTCATAGGAATATAATTGGGATGCATTTAGAAGCAATTCGCCCATTTAATCCTTTATGTATTTTGAGATTGAATTTATTATTCATATCGTTTAATTTTGATTTGTATGTCATTTATTTATTTGTAATATGTCATTAAAAGACTTCCGTCTAATTTTCTGTCAAAATATCGTCAAGCTACTCACCTTCCTCACATGTGAGGGTACTCTTTTAAAGTATTTCGGACATTTCAAACTATTTCCCATAAGAAAAAACTTGGTTACTTAATTGTTAAACAAAATAACTATGAATACTTAATTTAAAATAACCAAAAAAAAAATAAAAAAATCTCTAAACATACGCCCTCCATCTTCATCAGCCCTCACCCTTCTCCACCACCAAAATAAAGAACGCCTCACACTTGCAGAACAATAATTTACTTTTTGTTTAACACATATTAGTATCGTTCTTAACACCCGTTGGAACTGTTCCTAGCTAGTGCTCAAGTGCTAAACACCTCTTAGTATCGTGTTCTTAATATTATTAGGCTTCAAACAAAATTGAGATGCTCAAAACGATCCATCCAAGAATTTGGATGCATTTGCTGAGGATTAGTTTTCTGACTAGGAGATGCTCCTCTTGATTTAATGAGTGTTATTTTAAGTTAACAAATGTTTCCAATGTAATGGAAAATGAAAATTTCCCCTAAAAAAAATTATTTAAATTCATATTTGATCAACATTTATGCTCAAATTTAAATTTTGAGCTAAATATATTGTATTCGGGTTGAACCAATTTTGTTTAAAAGAAATTTGCTATTTCTATCCAATTGTTTTTTCGAATTTCTATATTTAGCCAAAAAATTATGCAGGGCATTTATATTTATGAACTATTTTCGTGATTACACTCAGGGCCGTGTGAATAGAACACTGAGGCAACATTTTATCATAGACTTATATTGAAAAAATATTTTGAAAAGTTTAAAGATATTTATTTTTTTTCTTGAATTTTCAGCTGCAAAATTACTTATTGAAGTTTTATATTCAAGATATTCTATAAATTATTTTCAATAGATAATATACCTAATCCATTTAATATATCTTGTGACATAGTTGATCTTAAATAAGATTTTATTAGTTTTAATTTTGAAAACCCTCTTTCAACATACGCAACTGCCACATGTATGTTTAATAAAATTCTATAAATAATACATACATTTGGAAAAGAATCTAATTTTTAATGTAATTTAATACCTTAAACGAAGAGAATAAAAGACTTCACTTTTTTAGGGATGAAAATAATGGAAGATAGAAAGCCACTGAGTTTTTATACTCCTAAAGTGAGTCTCAATAGACTTAGACTAAGCCTATGTTTAGTGGGCAATTGATGAGATGTAATTATATGGGGCATCTATTTTTTTTTTTAAGTGAAATTTTAATATAAAAAAATTGGGGGTCTTTATTTTTGTGGGGGCCTGAGGTAATGACCTAACTCTGATTACACTTTTGACAAATGAACAAAAATATGGTAGTTTTAAGCTAAGAGTGCTTCACAACAACCAATTTTTCTATTATAAAAGAAAAGAAGGAGTGAAGGGACAAAAGTAGACAAAGCTATGTAAAAAAAATGAGTTATTGGATGCAAATATTGTCTGAAATTAATGTATTTTGATGAATTTTTCAAACTTTTCATCTTGAATATAGTTCTTAGGTTGAGTTATTTTAAATAAAGTTTGACCAAAAATAGAAATTCAAAAATAATATCTAAATAGAAATAGCAGGATTACCCAAAATCTTATTGGTTTTTCTTTAATAAGTGATTTTTTTTATTAGTTTGTGTACACGGTAAACCGGACGCCAACACAAAATGGTGCGGGTCCGTCACGGTTATAGTATAAAAAAAGCACAACACATTTTCGATCCAAAAATAATTATCTTACGACCAAATTATTTTCAGTATATGCTTAATTTGAGATGTTCAACATCATAATCGGACCAGGTGCGGGTTAGCCAAAGAAGCCGGACTAATTGCTATATAATGACAATAATGCCCTTATGTTAACCCAACAGAGGTTAACTTCTAACCTTACTTTAGTTAACAGCATTAGTCAGAAAGTTGGGCCAAGTATTAGACTAACACTGATTAGGGAGAAAGCCCATAACATGGCACCGATATTTTTGGGGATTACATTTCAGTCCAAAACGGAAGTGCAACTTCCGTTTTCGCCCAATACGGAAGATCCAATTCCGTCATGGACACGTGGCACAAGGCGCGTGGGGGACTTGGCGGTCGGCTGAAAACGGAAGTACAACTTCCGTTTTGGACTTTGAAAACGGAAGTTGGACTTCCGTTTTCAATAGGCAGCCTCTTCATCTTCCCCTCGCTCTCCTCCCCCCAAACGAAGTATCAATTCGAAGCAAAAAAAAAGGCGAACCCTCCCCAAGTCCTCCCGCCTCCCGCCGGCCCCCTCACGCCGCCGCCGGGAAGCCGCCGCCGCAGCCCCACCTTCCTCACCAACAAAGCCTTTCTCCTTCTCACTCCCTTTTGCCATTTGTGAGGTATAATTATCTAAATTGATTTTTTTTTGGAAAAATTGTTAAATTGTTCATTTGATATGAAATTAAATTGTTGTTTAATATGAAATGCAAGTTTTTTTTTATTGTGAGAATATTGTGTCTTTTGAAATTAAGGGTTTAATTGGTGGAATTGTGAAATTTAAAGCTAAATTGGAATTGTGAAATTGAGTGTTTAATTGTGAAACTTTGCGTTTAATTGCGAAATTGGCTACATTATGAATTGTGTGTGTAAATTGTTTTTCGAATTTATTTTGTGTAGATGGCCAATCCCGCCTATCTTCATCCAGGACCTGTCGATTCCAGTTTGTTGAACAAACAACGGTCCCATAGGTCGTTAGGCATATGGCACGGGGAACCGAGCCTTAACGTCCCTCTGAAGGTTATTAGTAGTTCAGGACATTTTTACCAAGCGTATTCATCGGAGACGAACCCTAGAGTCCTAGAACTCATCGACTTCTTGGGCTTAGGCAATTGTTGTAGACTTGGTGCAATAAATGTAGATCACGCGCTCGTGACTGCATTAGTAGAGAGATGGTGCCCGGAGACCCACACATTTCACCTACCGTGCGAGGAGGTGACCATCACCCTAGAGGACGTAGGGTGCATTTTGGGACTGCCCACTAGGGGTGACGTGGTGTCCTTTGGCGGCAGATACAATTTTTCCCCCGGTGAGTGGATGGACATCGTGTTCGAAGTGCTTGGATTCCGACCCACGCCGGAAGGAATTTCCGGCCACATTTTGCTCGTTAGAGAGGTATTTGCCCATATCGCCGTGCCACTTCCTGGTGATGCCGGTGACCGCGAGGTAGAGAAGAGGGCTAAGGCCCTGGCTTTTTGTCGATGGCTACATTTTTATTCCCCGACAAGTCTGGGGAATAAAGCGAGCATGCGACTTCTCCTCCTCTCGCGCCGTGACCCACCTGGAGTTTGTTGAGCGCTCTTGGGGCTGAGCGGTGTCCTCGCACATTTGTATCACCAAATGTGCGTGTCGTGCATGGTCGACTCGAAGGACATCGCGGTTGTTGCCTTCTCATTCGAGTTTGTCCCCTATTAATTAAATTTACTTACATTTCATTCTTTATTTGTGAATTAATTGCTTATTCACTCGGTTGTTACGTCTTGAATAGATTTGTGGGCGTGGGAGCGTATTTCATCGCTCCGTCCCCGCTAACCGAGGCCGGGTTCGGACTTTATCGACGGCCCTAGGCCCCACGGGGCCAGGTGGAACATCCCCCGAAGCTTCCGCAACGCCCCCAAAGGGCAACTGAATTTGTTTCGTGAGCAAATTTGGATTTGATTACCGAGACACGGGGGGTGAGTAGATTTATTTGCATTTTATTCAAGTATGAATGTGTTATGTTTATGTTTAATGAGAATTTTGTTGCGTATTATGCAGTTCTGTTGGAGGCCCTACCCTGATTCTGTCCTAGCAGCGAGGGTGTTTGCAGACGAAGGGTTTATAAGTACGTGCCGGGCGCGCACCCCTCTTATCTATTTCGAGCTGGTAGAGTACCACCTGCCCGATAGGGTGATGAGCCAATTTGGCTTCCAGCAGGTGGTTCCCATCCCGCCAGTTACAGAGGGCATTGTGCCGGGCAAGGACGTCCACATTGTTAGGGTTAACGCGACCATGGATTGGGAGAAAAAGCACGGTGCCTACATCAAAATGTGGGACAACCGGGTCGATGCCACGCGGGCGCTGAGGAAGCGATCGCATCGTGTATTGCACCAACCCGTGAGTACATGGGTTGGTACAATACCATTACCGTTCGGCACCTTACGAACCCCCAAAACCGGGATCCCAGGCCACTCCCTACGGGTATTCAGACCGTCGCCACAGCAGACTTGTTTATGGTA
The DNA here is from genome assembly GCA_026122235.1 of Vinca minor. NCBI lineage: Eukaryota > Viridiplantae > Streptophyta > Magnoliopsida > Gentianales > Apocynaceae > Vinca > Vinca minor. The sequence continues at coordinate 6,884,251 of JAOCZM010000142.1, forward strand.
AGTTTTGATCTTTTTAATGTGATTGTGATTATTTTCCCCTGAACGTAATAACTTTTATGTTTTGCTGCAGAAGGACACGGGCAATTTACTAATTGAAGAGTTCGACAAGCCAGGCAACCGCACCGTTGCCCAAGACAGTCCCCTCGGTTGCTCGGGCCTCGCAGACGCTCGACGATGCCTTCGCTGCTGCCGGGAAGGCTGTTTCTTGCGAGTCGCGGGCTCCCGACGTAGTGGCGCCCCGCGTCCCAGCGCAGCCTTCCGTCCGTCCCTGTGGATCCCTGCTTCGGTGAGGCGGTAGTTGGCCTGCAGGGGCACCCGCAGGACCCGCCTGAGCCACTCAGGGAGCGAGAACATGGCTAGGCGCATGAGACAGGCACGGTGCAGAGAGGCAACCTCGCAGGGAGGCTTTGCGGGACCAAGTTCGAGCATCCTTCATATGTGTTCGAGACGCGGGAGCGGGACCCTCTGCAGCCGGGAGAACTGGGGAAGTGTACTTTGGTGCGCCTTCCTTCGGCCTCGCCTGACCCAACTCGGGAGCATACGCCCGACGACGCGAGCCCATTCCCGTAAGAGGCGCTAGTGGTCGACACCGGGACGGGCGGAATTCATCCGGACCCCGGAGGGTAGTGCGAGTCGGGTAAGTGGACGGCCGCATGTACTATCTCCGCTTAACCCAAGACAAACGCATAGATTCACTCCCTCTGGGAGCCCCCTTAGATAGGATTTATTTTTGATCTTTGTACACATTTTCATACCTTTTATGTATTACGATTTGTTTGTTATTTCATTTGTCTTTATTTTATTTATAAAGTATCTATTTCGTAGTCTATTTTAGTAAAAAATCCAGGGCAAAAAATTGAAGGCAAAAAATGTGTTACTATTCTTTTCCATTTAGAAGGCAATTTTTTTTAAATAAAACACATCGCTCTATTGAAAACGGACTTAGTTTTCACTCTAGAAACGTAAGTCACACTTCCGTTTTTAATTAACGCCACGTCAAACCAACGAGTTGTACTTCGCTTTTCACTGACCGCCAAGTCCCCCACGCGCCTTATGCCACGTGTCCATGACGGAATTGGATCTTCCATTTTGGGCGAAAACGGAAGTTGGACTTCCGTTTTGGACTGAAATGTAATCTCCAAAAATTTCGGTGCCATGTTATGGGCTTTCTCCCTAATCAGTGTTAGTCTAATACTTGGCCCCAGAAAGCTCCTCGAATAAAATAATTACTTGAAAAATTCAAACTAACGCCGTCGAAGATTCCATTCCCTTTATTAAACAAAATTTTCAATGAAGGAAACAAACGGCTAAAACTGCAAAACATTCAAAGATTCCGTCTGTCTAGTAACTCCGTTCAAAATGCTAAACGGAAAAGATAAAATATCATCACAACCGTTCAATAATAAAACGAATGATGAAGATCAACGGCCAGTATTTAAGGAAATGAGGAGTATAAAAATAGGGGTTTGAAAGGGAGAGAGAGTATTTCGTTCTCTCTGTTTATTATTATTAATAATCTGAAGAAAGAAGAAGAAGAACTATCTATTTTTCTCTCTAACTTTCAGAATTTTCTTAGCAAATTTTGTTGAATATTTTAGGAATTCGAGAATTAGGTGAGTGAAAATGTTATGAATTTTCTTGTTTTAAAAAGATCGGAAATCTGAAATGTTATTGAAGGTTGTAATAATATTTTATACATTTGGTACTAATAACTTTGTGATGGATTCATAATTTGAAATTGAAATTGTTTTTTGTTTGCAGATGCAGTATTTTTTAAGGATTTGAGGTGTTTTCAGAAGGATTCTGGACTGGATTTTGAGTTTAATATATCTGATTTTTGATGATTTTGAGTTATGAAATGTCAGTTTCAGAATTTGAGTTTGTGTTTTGGATTTTTACAAATGAATCAAGTTTTTTTGTGAAATTAACTTGGTTTTGGTGTTTAAATTTTGCTTCTCAGGGTGTAATTTTGGGAGATTGTGAAGATTTTTTGGAGTTTTGGAGAAGACCTGATTTCAATAAGAAAACCGAGGATTGAAGCTCTGGTTCTTAGTGAACAATCTCATCTGGTTGGATATTGCAGATTCTGAGGACCTAAGGAAATCAAAATTGTGTTAATTGACAGTTTTTGGATATATAATTGGATCAAGACACTGGATTGTAGAGTGAAAGAACTGATAAATTGGTTGTATTGTCTGAGGTATGAATGAATTTATAGTTTTTGCCTTAAAGATAAGAAAAATTCATCATTCTATTAACTGTATTTCATATTCTCTTTATAACTGATGAAGTTTTGGGCATTTCTGTTGCAGATTGTATGATTGAAGATTAAGCTCTTTTGATTGTTAAGTCATTAGAGAATCAATTTCTCAGAATTTCAGTGTGTGAATATTTCAAAATCAGTGCGAGAAAGAGAAGATATACTATATCCGATTACACTGTTGAGGCTTTACATTTCAGGTAATGTGATAATTTCCAGGAAGAGTTGCAAAAAAAGAAAAGAAAAAGTAAAACGGTTATAGTTTCAGCAATCTGGCTATAGAAATCTAGATCCTGTTAACTCCATTTCTTCCTGATTTTTTTTCCAGTGAAAAATCATTTTATTTGCATGTCGTGCTTGGCGCTATTATCGAATGTTTAACTGCTATCCTCTATGTCATGAGTTCGAACATGAAAATAATATTTTTTTTAATGTAAGACTGCGTACATAGAGAACTTTTCACCTGCGTTCAAGGAAAATCTTTATTTTTAGTTCTTAAAAAAAGAAAAATTAACTGCAGTTAATTTTAGTGTTTTAACCTGAGTTAATCATGGATGGTAATTGGACAGGTGTAGGAAAGGCAACGGTGGAGATATTGATATAATAATGGAGAGGAATGCCAATCATAATAGTAGGGGAGATGGATTGCTTTTAAGATCAGCAACCACACATACTAATAATAGTAATAGCGAAACGAGATCACTACATATATCGTCTGCGGCACCGGCGGAATTCGTATTGCAGTGGGGGAACCGGAAAAGGATGCGGTGTATGAAACTTCCGGCAAAGGATTGCGGCGGCGGCGGTAGTGAGAACGGAAATTGTGGTATTAAGAATGATTCGGGTGGGTCAGTTCCGGTTCTTCGAACTACTGTTCGGGTTGACCGCCGGGTTGTGAGATCGGATCACCATAATAACAAGGATTCTTCATATCAGCAGCCGAGTACTACTGCTAATAATAGTAATGGTAATGGTTATTTAAATCTCCGTCAACGTCCGGCCTCTCCGTCTCAACGATTTCTCAGGTATATTTTCTAGTTTTCATTTTTTTGGGGTCAAATTATAATTTTCATTAATTTCATCTTACTTTTTTTATGAATAATTCTGATATAGATTAGTTTCATTAGACAATATAGCAATTATATGTTGACGGGACTAATTCTATATCATCAGTTTTGTATGGACATGTTCCATATTAAAATTTTACTTTTTTAATTGGTGCCCAAATATTTTAATAGACTAATCCAATTCGATTCCTATAGGCTTAGTTGCTTTGTTTCGAAGTTGCCATATTTCCTTTACTTGAGCAAGTCCTGAAGTCACATGTGTGACAACTTAGCTACTATTACGTGGCAAAAAATCCTCTGTCCCCGTGTTCTGCCAATCACAATTCACCATGTGTATATATAATTAAAACAAATATTTATATAGTAAATTCTGATTGGTTAGGGACACGGGGACATACACAAACGGGAACAGAGGATTTTCACCCCTATTACGTGGCTACGACTCTAGTACAGCACACCTTTATTTCACATATATTGACTGTTAAGTATTAGAATTTTTTTTTTTGCTAAGTCTGTTAGTATTAGAAATTGGATGATTGAGATTATTTAGATCTCTAACACCTGTTATGAAAAATTAATAAATGTTGAACTAAATAATCTCAGCCGTTAAATACATAATTTATGAATTTGTGTTCTAGACGTGTGGAACTTTTGCCCACCTAAGCCGGACCGGTATCACGTGTATGGATGACATGGTGGGCTTGAGAATTTTCGCGGGGTTTTGTTAATTTTTTGTCCGTGTTTTGTGCTACCTGGTTTCTTGCTTAGTCAAGATAAATTCTACGAGTTTGTTTAGTCAAATCAATTTAGGTTATTTTTTTTTATACTTGTGCCATAATTAAATTGTTTTTGAGAAAACCATACACTTTTTACGCCCGTTGGGCGATTGCCCTCGAGGGGGAGAGAGCGGGTATCATAGATAGGGAGATTGTAGCATGCCCCATGCCTGGGGAGGGAATTTTAGCCTCATAAGGAAGAGAATTATTTGCCCCAATAAAAAGGAGGTATGAGAATCGAACACGGACTCCGACCTGTGTTCGGGTAGCTTTACCACTTGAGCTACCCGATTCCGATGAGAAAACCATACACTAGTAGTCTAGTAGTACAATAATGAGGTAAACGGTATGGTCGTTGTGCCCTCTAAGAATTTGAATTTCACATCTTTTGGTCAGGAGACTAGTACAATAATGAGGTAAACGGTAACTCTTTTAAAATTCAAACTTTGAATCCAGCGAATAATTTACTTTTTTTATAAAATTCAAATAGAATTTTTTTTTTAAAAAATTTGATGCTTAGTGTTACTGGAATTTTCTACAGTAAGAACATGTTATTGACAAATTTGTACTCCTTTAGGTTTATATATGTCTATATTCACCCCCCCAAAAAAAAAGGTTTATATATGTCTATCATAGACGCATCAGTTTAAGGCCTTTAGATATAGGACACATACATGGTCCCAAAAATATAGGACACATTCAGAATTTGTGATTGATTGCGGTGTATTTGGACTGGTTTTCCTTCGAGAAAAGTCCCCTTTGAAAATGAAAAAGCGTGAATTGATTTTTTAGACTAAGTGAAAAGTAAAAAAAAAAAAACTAAATTGTTTTGCATTTAAATTATGTAAAAAGCGTGAATAGATGTGAACGGTTAGATCACTTGATTCGACCATTTAAATTATTTATCTTGGAAAATTGTTCTTAACCAACTGTTGGTAACTAAATATTTTGGAACATTTATAATCGATATGGTGTAAGAAAAAGAAGTTGGTCGCCACCATCCATATGGAACACGGGTACCTTTTGCTAATTTCGGTTTTAGCCCGTGCTTATATATGGACGAAAGACATCAGGCATAATTTTTTTGAACTTTTGATGAGTTTGGGGATGATCAGCCACCGAGCATTCAAGGCCCTCCCTTGATATTAATTGTGGATGTTGAATAATGTCTAGTTTTGTTAGTATGTATAAATTGACAATTTATCTTGATTAAATATTTACAATATTTTTTTTATATTTGTAACCCGAAAGCATCGTAACGAGTAGACCTATTGGCATTCTTATAAAATAAAAACAAAATATTCAACATGTTCTTAATTTATGAGGTGACAATTATAGTGGGTTTCATTATTCAGCTAAGATTCTTCATTGGTGGGGGTGTCACATAACTCGCACGTTATTTATTTTGATGTTTCTTATGCAAATATCGGGTGTAGTTGGATTAATTATGATTTGAGTTTGAAAGTTAAACTGAGACTTCAACTTTTATGGATTGAGTTTGATTAAAATCTTAAACATTAAATAATTGAAAATTTAATTTAAATTTGAGATTAGTCTGAAAATCTCATACTGAAATACAATCAAATTACCCCATCATCAATGGTGTTCTTATTGAATAATTTGGTAATATATTTTGTGGTCTAAAATTTTTCATCTTTTATACGGTAAAAAATAAAGAATGAGCATCCTTTCATTATTTATGTTCACAATAAATTCTAAATTATAATATCTTTTGCTTGAAAAATCAATCTAAATTTCCCTTTTTCATCATTTATATACCATAAAATAAATCTAAATTTTCATTTTTCATCATATTTGGGCTTTTTTTTATAAAAACTGAAATCTTCTCTGCGTTTGATATGATGTTGTCCAACTGTTTGTTTATACAATAATAAATTATCATTGAAGAATTAAAGAAGTGGGCCCACTTCTTCCTTTCCTCTATTCTCATTTCAACATCGTTAGATCCATAGAGGCATTACGACACGTAACCTTCTTTACACGCACTGGATTCTCAATCCAACGGCTCAGATTTCTCCACAAGCCAAACTCAACATTTTTTCCAACTATTCTATACCTTTGTTTTGCTCTTTCCACTCTCTCTCTCACACATACACACACTCCCATAAACAAAAACACGTCAAAATTATCTTGTGCCAAAAAAATATTTCATAGCTCTCTCTGACCCAAACCGAACTCGTACATTCAGCACCCTACAATTCCACTCCATACCCTCCCTCCTAAAACATCTCCACCATTCTATAAGCAGATTCAACCTACGATCTTTAACAATCCCACAAGGCTATTTTGGTAAAAACCCCTTTATATCTTTTTTGGTAAAAACCCCTTTATATCTTTTTATTTATTAACTCTTATAGTTCGAAATTGAATATTCATTTTTCTATGCAAAATAAATTAAAAAATAGATATTTAATTTGGAGGGAGATTTTTTATTTTTATTTTTATTTTTTCCAAAGTAGGAGTACTTATGATTTTTCATGTGCATGTTTTGATAAGAAAATTTTGTAATAATTTCTTGATTATTGTTTGTGCATTTTTTTAGGAATTCTGATCAAAGTTCAATTGCCATGAGGGGTCATCACGGCAGCAACGGGGTTAGGGGGGTGGCTTCTCCGGACAGAGGGGTTGGCCAAGACAAGAAAGGTAATAACGGGAACCACAATACCAACAACAACTTTAACAACAATCATAGTAGTAAGAACAACCACCACAATAATGAGAATAATAATGGGTCAGCTGCTTCATCGGATAGCAAGAAAGGAGGAGGATCATCATCTGAAAGTGACGCTATCCCGGTTGTTTGGCCACCTAAGTTTGTGATTGCCTTGACAAATAAAGAGAAAGAAGAAGACTTTATGGCTATTAAGGGCTCTAAGCTTCCTCAAAGACCCAAGAAGAGAGCCAAGTTCATTCAACGCACTCTTAATGTAAGTTTTTTCTTCTCTTCAACTTGGTTTCTTGATTCATTTATATGCTTTAATTCTTGCAATTACTCTGCCGTTGTTCAATTCGTTTTTATTTCACTTGAAAGTTAGCTGCTTTCCCCAGTCAATTAACCGTTTATGGGGAATTTTAAGAATGTTTATGTAGCGAATTAAGATATTTCCTCTGGCCAAAATTGAATGTCCACTTTCCGATCATATTTGGAAATGAATATGAAAAGGAAAGTTGACATTCAATTTGGTACAAACCGACATATATATATATATATATATATATATATATATATATATATATATATATATATATATTTTAGTATTTTCTGCCAGATGATTTTTGGTGTAAGCTTCCTAATAATTTTGTTTGGTTGTCTAGGAATAATCTTGTATACACTAACTATATAAACAGTGTTGCATAGGATCAGGTTTTGGTTTCTTTATGCAAGTGAATAGTTGTCATATGCTTATGTAAAATTTGTTTATGATGAGATTGGAGTTAAATCTTTAGGTTTATTGTTGGATTAAGGGTCTTCCATAAAAGCATTGTTTCTGAAATTATTTTGGAGGTGGCTTTTATAATACTTTTTCATCAGAACCTTGAATCCAGGAAGAAGTAGTAAGTCTATAAAGTGATTCAGATGACAAAAGCGTTATAATTAAGAAAACAAATGATGCCAAAAAGAAGACTTATAGTGACCTTGTTTGGTGGATGTAGATTTTGGCGTTTCTTCAAGGTTGAAATGTACAAATTGCTTATCTTATAATCTAGAGAAGAGGAGATGACACTTTAAAAAAATAATAGTAATAATAATAATAATAATAATAATAATAATAATAATAATAATAATAATAATAAAAGAAAGTAGGAGAGGACAAGTGGGTTATTCGGGGACACGTTGCAGCCGTAGCATGGTTATCTGGCCTAACTAGTGACTGTGACCATAGGAAATTGATGGTCTCTTTTGTGGCTTTGTGCTCTGGAATCTGTAGCCTGTAAAAAAGGAATGTAAAATTGAGGATAGGAATAAATTCTCTAAAAGTATCTTAGATAAGTTTCATCTTGGTAGATAATCATATGCATTATTTTATATGAAACTTACACAAGCTATGGTGAACATTGGTATATAATTTCTAAATACAATAGGCAACAAACATGGAGTCTACCTTAGTATCTTTTGGAATTTCTGGTTTGAGCGACATATCAAGCTATGCTTTGGCTTTTGATACTCCCTCCGTCACCAACTGAATGCCCACTTTTCTATTCATTTTGTATAGGAAAGTAGACATTCAATTCCGCTAGGAGGGAGTGTTTCATTTGCATGATAACCTTTGGAATGGGCTATATTTTATTTTAATTGGTGGAACCCATGTTTGGACCACCTTGCCACTAGTGACAACTGCATAAAGGATAGAGACACATAAAAAGACAGAGAAGCTTTGTTGTTTTAGGTGGTCTTTGGTGTGATGCACGACATGTGTTGGTACTGCTACATTGTCTTACTCTTACATGGCCACAGCTTTATTTGATTAATTTGAATTTTTTTTTAAATCAACTTTTGCTGGCATTTACATCAACCGAAAACAACATTTTCGACTCCAATTAAAATAATCTGGTTGGTAGGACTTAGTAAACAAATGGTTAAGAGAACATTAGGAGTAAGCTCTTAGTTGTCACCTTCCTATGAGTTTATGAGCATGTTAAATTTATGTTTGTCGTGCTGTAAAAAAATCCTAATTGGGTTTTGTTTTCATGAAACAGTTGGTAAGTCCGGGCGCATGGTTATGCGACTTGACGCTAGAACGTTATGAGGTTCGAGAGAAGAAGGTCACAAAGAAGGTATGTTGTTAATGACTTTCTCCTCTAGTTATAGAATTTTATTTGGTTTTGAAATCGAAGATATTAGGGGATATTTCTTGTTTTGAAACCGGCGGTTTTCTAACTGCAGAGACCAAGAGGTCTAAAGGCCATGGGAAATATGGACTCAGACTCCGAGCAGTGAAACTATCGCGCTATACAGGTTTACAAAGAGAGAAGAGTGGAAGGCAAGGCTGATGATTATTGAAGTAAGAGGTTAAGTTTTCAGGTCCTTGTCTGAGGATATATGAAGCCTGTTTTTTTACAAGCGTGATATATACTTTGTATTCCGTTTGGCATATTTCTACATGGAAAGAAATGAAAGTAGAAATTTTGCGAATCTGTTTTTTTTTCCCACCTTTCTTTGGGCTATCAAAATCTATTGCTTTTCAATCCTTGACTTGATGAATCAAAGGAAAGTGCAGGTCCGTCTCGCATAATATGGAGGACCTGTGCGAATTATCAAAGTTAGGCCCCTAATTTTTTTAAAATATATAAATTATAAAGTGTTAAAACGTAACTATAAACACAATTTTCAAAAGTGCGAGCAATGATAATATTGACCTTCTAACACTTTTTAAAACGAAATTGCTAATCGAATATTCATAATCGGTTCTACATGTCACTTTGGACATGCTCATCACCGGGCCTGGGAAAGTGGAGAAATAGGTTAGAGTCTAGAAGAAAGGATCGGGGATTGCATGGGCCTGGCCCAGCTTTTCCTGATTGGTCATGACATGGCACCCGAAATTTGGTGAGCAACATTTTTGTCCAGGACTTCTGGGACCAGGGACTTCCGTCCTGGCTGACGTGGCCGGTTCCCCGACACGACTTTACACGTCCGTCAGGACGGAAGTGGGAATTTCGTCCTCACCTCCCAGACGTAAAAAAAAAGAGCCTTTTCTTCTCCCCCCCCCCCCCCCAAATCGTCAAACTCACTCTCTCCCAAAGGAAAAAAAAAAACACCACCACCCCCATCTCCGGCGCCCCCCCAACGCCGACGACCCACTGCCGCTGCCACCAACTCCACCTTTGTCTCTAATCTCTTAAACTAAAAGGTACAAAACCTTTAGTTTTTTATTTGAATTGAACTTTAAATTGAGCAAATTAACATGTATCCTTGCTATTAAACTTTAAATTGTTGATATTTTGGTTAGTTAGAGTAAATTGTTCTCCATTTGAAGTTGTATACATGTGAATTTGTGTTTGATTTTATGATTGTAGGTTAATTTAAAAATTAGGGCTATTTATCAATTTAGGGAAATTATGTAGTTGGGGGATTTTTGAATTGATGATTTTTTTTAATTGAGGATTGTGAAGTGTTAATTTGTAAATTTGTACTTGGGGAATTATAAATTTTGCCATATAAATTGTGTAGCTTCTAATGGATTGTATGCTATTGTTTTTTTGTATAGATGTCTATTCCTGCACATCTTCTGCCCGGTCCTTACGATGCTAGCGTTTTAAACAAACAAGCATCGCATAGAGCTCTTAGAATATGGGGCAGAGATTTAGACGTTAATAGTACTTTGAAAATTATTAGTTGTGATGGCCAATTTTTTTATGCCTACCAAAACGAGACCAATCAAAGAGTGCTTCAGCTGATCGACCACCTAGGTTTCGGGGGTTGCTGTCGGATAGGAAAAATAAAGATAGACCACGCTTTGGTCACCGCATTAATAGAGTGGTGGCGCCCAGAGACCCATTCCTTTCACCTCCGATGTGGTGAGGTTAGTATTACCCTAGAGGACGTAGGATGCCTTCTAAGACTGCCCACACGGGGGCACGTGGTGAGTTGGCCTGAGGACTTTAACCTCATAAAAAATCAGTGGATTGAGCGCGTGAACCAGAGCCTAGGATTCCGACCCCCTCCCGAGTCTATTAGGGGTAATACCCTCGCGCTCGTAGAGGTTTACGCCCATATCAGTGAGCCCCTACGTGATAATGCTACTGAAGTGGAGGTAGATCAGCGGACCCGGGCTTTGATTTTCCTGTTGATGTCCACTCTCCTCTTCCCCAACAAATCCGGGTCGCGGGGGAACATGCGCTACCTGCTGCTAATCAACGACGGAATCCTAGCCGATGACCAGCATTCTTGGGCTAGCGGTGTCCTTGCACATCTGTACCGCCAGATGTGCACCTCTACACAGGCTGTTTCAAAGGACATTGCTGGATGTTGCCTATTAATTCAGGTTTGTTTACTAATTTATTAATTTTTATTGCTAGTATGTATTTGTATTATTTGTTGTCTATTGAATGTTTTTTTTTGGCAGTTGTGGGCGTGGGAGCGAATATCGTGCTATTCTCGCCGACAGGCGAGCGTACGGGGAACTGTGGAACACGGGGCGGAGTTTTCGTGACGCACCTAAAGCGCAGTTGGCCGTTTTTCGAGATCAGTTGACGAACGCCCAAGGGGTTAGTAGATTTCGGCTACCTTGTTCTTTTTTGTTCAAATTATATCATATGTTGTTTACTCAGTCCCGTATTTTTAATGCAGTTTATGTGGAGGCCGTACCCTGATTGGGTACTTGCCGAGAGGGCCGCCCGGGATGATGGCTTCCAGGCGACCTGTCGGGCACGCACGTCTCTCGTCTGCTTCGAGATGGTTGAGTACCACATGCCTGATAGGGTTGCCAAGCAATTTGGTTTCCAACAGGGAATACCGATCCCGGCGGTGACAAAAGGGAACAAAAGCGGGTGTGGACCTACACTCGTTCAAAGCGGGCCCGACAAGGAATTGGGAAGCCCACCACAAAACATACATATCTATGTGGGAAGATCGCGAGGATGCACTTCAAAACGCCGTTCTCGTTGGCAATGTTTTTGTACCTACCACTGAGTACATGGAGTGGTACAATCGCATTACTGTCCACCTTCTGACCAATCCCCAGAATAGGGATCCCGGTTCGCTCCCGAGGGGCATTCAACCAATCGCTACGTCCGAGGCTATTTTTGTAAGTTTCATTATTTCCGTTGTTAACATTTTTTAATTTCATTTAAAGTATACTAATATGAAGATTTGCATCGCAGGAGGAATCGAACCGAGTCATGCTCGCAGAATTTGAGAAGCCTGCCTCCCGAACCAACAGCCATTAGAAGACTCTCATCTCCTAGGCCGCCAAGACAATAAATGATGCATTTGTGGCAGCTGAGAAGAGTGTTTTGTGCTGATCCCGGGCAGCGGATGTAGCGGATACACCTGTTATTCAACCGGCTACACAGCCGAGGGAGCTTGTCTCGGGAAGATCTCAGATTGAGAGGCAAGGCACTAGGAGGAACCGGCAGGCCACCCAGGAGGAGTTGGCAGCGAGGCGGGCAACCGGACCCGGCGCAACCCGAAGAAGATCCGACTCAGTCTCCTGCCCAGAGTCAGTTCCCGAGTCCAGCCGAGGTTCCCTACCCAGTTTGAATACCAATATCCGAGCATGGATACTTATTCCCCGGGTATTCAGACCGGGGGGCATCCGGGTGCAGGGCCCTCGAGATCGGCAGAACCGGGTTTTTTTTTCCGGGTGGGTCGCCCTCGTATAGCCTCCACCTCCCTCAGACGCAGCATCAGACTCCGTTGCCGTTGCTCTTTTACCCCGAGGAGCCTATATTTATCAACCCCGAAAGGGTGGAAGTGATCGCAACTAATCTCGGTAGCGCGGTGCGAGCGAGAGATGTCCGCATTTACTATCTGCGGCAAAACCCGAGAAGCCCTGACCGCTACACGCCTTCGAGCCCGTAGATAGTCATTTATGTTATTTTGTTTACATTTATTAATTGTTGTTGCGAACTATTTGACGATTATTCGTTATAAAATTTTTTTCGATTATTCCGTTTGATTTATATTACTACAAAAGTTGTTTAGGGATATTTATAAGTTATTTGAATACCAAAGAATGAAAGGAAAAAAAAGGTACACCAACTGCAGCCTGCTTTAAAAGGTTGGGATTTTTGGCACAAAGTTCTGCTGGTTGAGGACGGAAGTCGGGACCAGGACGGAATTCCCACTTCCGTCCTGGCTGACGTGGCAAGGCGCGTCGGGGAACCAGCCACGTCAGCCAGGAAGGAAGCGGGTCCTGGTCCCAGGACGGAACACTTCCGTCCTGGACAAAAATGTTGCTCACCAAATTTCAGGTGCCATGACCAATCAAAAAAAGGTGGGTCAGGCCCATGCAAATCCCCGAAAGGATCTTGGTAATAACTTTATACGCCAAATTACGTAAAGATATAGGACGAAAATGTTCCACTATATTCCCACTTTATTTTTCGGACCCTAAGCAGGTGACTATGGACAAAAAAATGTTGAACAACTTTTATGAGCTTAGAAGAAACATGTCATTAGGACTTGTAAAAGCTATTAGACATGCCGTCCGGATCCGGACTAGTTCCACATTTCATAGCAAAAACAATAGCCTTACTTTCTTCCGAAGAAGGAATGGATCAAAGACCCTCATTTTATTTTCTTCCAAAAAAAAAAAAAAAAAAAAAAGACCCTCATTTTGAACAGTAGAGATAGTAGGCACAATTAGAGACTCCAAATCACCAGGAAAAGTAGGGTTACTAGAAGCAAAAGTACTTGAGAAAATAGAACCAAACTAATTATAAAAAATGTTAATTTTTTGTTCCGTAATTTTCGCAACATGTAATTAAAGTCTTATATTTAGAAATGAAGGTAGTATCATTTTGCCTACTATGAATAACAGAGGAAAGATGAAAAAAAAAATGTGTATTAGCATCACCTTCCTCCGAGTAACGCATCTTTGCTTTTTCCTTCCACAATATTGGTTCCCGCTTTAGAAGTTCGACTATGTCTGTTTGTGACATTTTAATTACGTAAACTTTTATTCATATAATTTAAACTAAAATGGGTAAACTTAAGGTAAATTAATACTATAAGTGTGAACATAACCGTAAACTAGGGTAATCGATAAACTTTATGCGTGAATATGACTATAATTATGAATATTATAGGGAATATCACAGAAAACGTTATAGATGATCCGATATGCCTCAATCCCGACCAATTTCCCCCCTCCTTTTTTTTAGGAATTACTCGACGGAATGAGCTTCCCGGGGACAATTACTGTAGGTTGCATCTAAAGTTTTTAGGAATTTTATTTTTTTCACTATCATTAGGTTGTTGCATGTCTCCGAGATTTTTAAAAATACTACTCCCTCCGTCCCAAATTATCTGTCCACTTTATATTTTGCACGGGGATTAAGGTTTCATCAAATTCTAGAGTGAAATATGATAAAATGTCAAACATAACCCTATTTAATGTTACTCCCAATTTAATTCACCTCCTTTTCTCTCTTTATTTTCTCTCTCCAATATTTAATGTAAAGGGTAGAATTGGAAAAATTATCATTAATGAACCATTTATTTAGAAAGTGGACAAATAATTTGGGACACACTAAAAAGGAAATGTGGACAGATAATTTGGGACGGAGGGAGTACTATTTATCGAAAATTTATATGCATTTAGAAAAAATTTGGAAAATTTTATCAGTTTCTCCCCCAAATTTTTTTTTGCCGTTTTCATTGCCCCCAAGAATTTTTTTTTGCCGTTTTTATCACTTGAGCTATGTAGTTCTACATACTGTTGCAATTTCGCCCCTCCAACACTAAATTCCTAACTTCGTCCCTGGTTTTGTTGTACATTTATATGATGTACTTTAAGGACAAAACGGATCACTTTACAGTTTTTAAGATAGTACTCGAATAGGGTTTAATATGGAAATCAAATACAAAATTTAACTAAAAAATAAGCTTTAAACAAAGAAAAGCAGTTGGTTTCAAACTAAGTTCAAACGATATAGGGGAGGTAACAAAGATGTTATTACATATTATTGGATTTTATCTTATTTACATGTTATATATTCTTAAGATTGACATAAACTAAACATCCGGAGAATAGATGGAAAAAAAGAGTTTTTCGTTGATTAATTAGTAAAAATATTTATGGTAAATAAATATAGGCGAGTGATTGATGAATATAAAATTCCCTAAAATTAAGTAATTAGATTTGACAAGATTTAGAAGATTATAATAATCAGATATACTTCACCTTATTCAAATCAATATATATTCTCATGCATTAGAAAAACACAAAAAAGTAGCCCAATGCCTAATTTTGATAGGGAGTATTGAAGATTGGAGAAGGAGAAGTGAAATATACACATGGTAGGTAATATAAATAGTTGAGACAGATTTTTCAAAAGCAAAATGAATGGAATTGTTTTTGTTCCTAAAATCTTGCTTAAAATCAAAGAAAGATTGAGATAGTATTTGGAAAAGACACTTTTTTGCCCCCCCCCCACCCCATAATCCTCCCATAACTAATACAAATTTGGGGAAATTATACAAAGACCATGATGATTTGTGAACAAAATAGTAAATTTAGCGTCAATAATGACCCCATATCTATAGGGGTGTCAATCGAGTTATGTGAGCCGAGTTTGACTTAGCTCACATAAAAATTAAAAATCTCAGCTAAGGCTCATCCCGGAAAAGCTCACAAACATTGAGTTCACGCTCATCTCACATTATAAGGTGAGCTCGAGCTGAGCTCACGAGCTAAATTTATATTAGCAAAAAAACAAAAAGAATAATATAATATGATGAGCATTGAAACTAAATTCTGACAAGAATACAAATATACATAATAATATAATGATACTTAATTCTTGAAGCAAAATAAACCAATTAAAAGATAAATACATAGGAAAGTCAAAGGTATCTACATACAAGTATACAACGTAGACAAAATTATTATATAGACTAAAACCAGAGAAACAGATTTTGTATGTCTTCTTCTTTTTAATTAGTATTGTTATATTTATATATATAATATATTCATTATATTTATATATATATATATATATATATATATATTTTAATTATAATATTTTTATTCGAGTTTGAGCTTTTTTCGTGCTGAGCGGGGTCGATCTCACGCTCATCTCACATAAATTAGTATACTCCTTGCTATACGTTTAGTATATAGCAAAATTAGGGACTTATAACCAATCACATAATATTATGTATAATAATATCGCAATAATATTAGTGGTGTATTAAAATCGATAGTGTAGAAAAAGATGAATTTATGGTCTTAAACAAATCATTCCGTTTTACATACAAATACTACTTCGTAAAATAATATATTCCATTTGCTCCAATAAACTGAAGGGTAAAAATGTAAAATACCTAAAAAAATGTGGGATAAAATAAAACATATAACCGAAGAGTACCGCGCCAATAGAAAGTCGAAACTACTTTACTCTTTTTGTAATTATAATGAGTGTACTTGAGGCCAGTGAGATCATAATATTTGATTAAGTCTGAAAATAAAACTCAAACTGAAAACAAATACAATCATAATCATACCCAACATTCGTATAATGGATGAAGAGAAAATAGATTTTTAACAATAAACACGACAAAACATAAATAGAAAATATCATAAATCATAATTCTGTGAATATAACATCATCCCCATTCAAACACTAATTAACAGAGAAAACCTCCCTAGAAATTCCATAATAAATATTAGAACAGCATAAACATGATACTGCTATTAATTTTATAGTAAACTTCAATAATCAACCATCCTAAATCAATGCAGTAATTTATTTCACATTCTGAGTGCGGTTCCGAAGACGAAAGATGCGCAGGCGACGGCGAATCCGACAATCAGCGACGGAGCAACCGCAACACTGGAAGAAGCAGGAGCCGGCGCAGGTGCATCGGCGGCGAATGAACTTCCGATAAAAGAGAAAATCATTGTCACCACAACGAAGAATAAAGCAGCAGAGAATTGAGAAACCGCCATTGTTGAATACTTTTGGAAGGTTTGAGCTATGTATTTCAATGGAGTTTTAGGGTTCAGTTCAGAGAAGGTATTTTGTGGAGAAGTATAGGATGATGGTGACGCTTTATATAGTGTGGAGAGGGATGGGTGCCCGTATGATTAGGGCAGGCTGCCCGGATATACAGACTGGTGATTCGCGGAACTGGAAGGACAACTGGACTGATTGGGGGCGCACTAGCGGTTGAGGTTGTTATGATTGCGATCAATCTTGAGACAGAGAGAGAAAAAAAAAGGAATAAATTGATTGATTAGCTAATTTCGGGGAAGGGAATATGTTCCTCGGTCCCGAGATATTATTAATTTGAGTAATCCGATTAAAATTGATAAGATATTTTGATTGATCTGACAATTTTTTTTTAATACACTATATAACAGTCCAATTTTTAACTATATATTCTCGAATATAGATATTTGACTCAAATCTTATAGATACTGTGATTCGAATCTTATAGAAATTTTTTTTAAATCTACCAGTTAGTTATTACTAAAATGTCTTAGACTTGCAACTAAGCCTTGAACAGAGTTTTGTAAAATTGTAGGAGTAATTAGTTAAGTTAGAATCTCTTAACCGACTCTTATCACAAAAAAGATTTTACTTTCTTTAATTCTTATTGCATGCTCGGATAAATTACTTACTTTTGGTTTGGTGTGTGAAGGAGAGGGGAGAGCAAGGGAATGTTACCTTTTGCTTCCTTATAGGGAAAGTGAATACGTGATCGTTTGTTTGGTAAGAGAAAAATAATGTTAAAAAATTTAAATTTTAAGACACCGGGAATGTCCACCGGACCACCACTAGTATGAAATCACTTATATGCCCTTCTAATCAACAGAGATAAACATCGAGGAAAATGGGTCTTTTTAGTCTGACTTGGTGAATTCAGAAAGACTTTTTGCGATTAGTAGGTTTAGGTTCTGTTTGGTCTGAGATTCGGGCTGAAGATTGACGTGGCATTTTTCTGACAGTTGTAAATTTCTGATTGGTTTGCTGCACCATATAAGCAGAATGACATGGCACGTCAGATGCACTCAAAATTTTCTCGTGGAGTAGGGAGCAATTTGGAGAAAGAAACGGGGAACTTAGAAACGACGCCGTCTTCTGTAATACAATTTGACAATCAGTATTTGCGACGCCTTGCGACGAAAATCCCCAGATGAACTTCCACCAACACCAAAAGCGTTAACAGATTGCAGCAATGGTGGAAATGCTGACAATCACATCAAGATGAAGATGAAGAACAAGGTAAAAAAATCATCATTCAAATTCAAATTAGCATTCAATTTTTAATTCACCATTAAATTTTAAAAGTATTGTTCCGTAGTTTTAGAGTTCTTATTTATTTTGGGGAGGATTTATTTGATATCTTTGGTTGTAGATTTCTTGGCCAATTTGAGAAATATATTGAAATCTAGGTTTTATAGAACATGTTAATCCTACTGGAGTGTACTTGTCAAACTGTCTAGTTTTAATGAGTTCAAAAATGTTGTCTCCCCCTATTTTAAGCATCTTTACCTAATTTAGTGAGCTTGGGAATTATATCCATTAGGTGCCTGCCAGTAGTGTAGCGTTTCTGTTTAGTGGTATTTTATGAGCAGACGTCACTTTATTTATTCATTGCCAAAATGTTATGTCAGTCTCCAATCCATATGTCTCAGTGGTAGTTCTGGAGCAGTCACTTTGTGCATTTATTACTAAATGTTAGGTTTGCCTCCTATCCAACCCATACCCCCAATTATTGGGATGTTATTGTTGTTGAGGTGTCTGCCAGTAAGCAATGCCATTAGAGGTTTCTGTATGTACTAAGGGGAAAAATATATATTTTAAACATTATAAAATGTGTTTTTGTGTGACTGAGTAGTGAGCATTACCTGGCAAATTTTGGGAATTTCCATCTTTTGTCATGTTTAGAAACCCCCCACTCCATTAGATTTTGAAGTTTTTATTTAAGAGATCAGCTCAATGATTTTTCAATTTTGTTGTTTTTTTGCCCCTTGAGATGAAATGGGTGAAGGGAAAAGGATTTGATAAAAAAATTATCACTACTAGGAACTTTGGAGTAGGATATTATGCTTGTCTGAGCTAGTACAGTTTAAGAGGAAAGAAATCATTGCTATTAATATGTTGAATAAGAGCAACTTTGTATGTATGGTTGTCTTAGTTTTGTTGATAATAAATGAGTTGCATCTCTGTTTTTCACTCATGTCACCGGAACTTTTTTCGGTTTGTTATAATCTTCTGTATGTATCTGTAGAATGCCAATAACAATTCGGATTGAGGCGTGTACTAATTTGTCTGATGTTCTTGGGATCTCTGTAACTACCATCCATCGGTGTTTGCCTGGCATCTTTGTCGTTCAGATACTGCTCTCGAACATTGCACCTATCTTGGACAAAGTTTTGACAGTTAACCAAGCAAAGCAAATCCATGCACTACTACTTGTTAATCGTTTGAATCATCTTGAGCCTAGACTGGTTCGGCAAATCATTACTTCTGCAGGGAGTTACAATAGCACTAGTCAGTATGTTAAATTAATCCTCAATCACTTGCAACATGCAGATTTTTTTCCCCTGGCATATACCGTAAGGTTTCTCTCCCAGCATGGCCAGTTTCAAGATGCTGCCGACCTCTATGTTGAATTGCAGCATGTGGGACTATGTCCTAATACCTTTGCTATATCATCTACTCTGAAGGCTTGTGGAAAAATTCGTTGCAGGGACTGTTGGGATTTCGATTCATGCTCAAGTTCACAAATATGGTTTCTCTAAGACTGTTTATGTACAAACTGCTCTTATGGATTTTTACTCCAAAATGGGTGATATTAAGACAGCACATAGGGTTTTTGATGAGATGACTGGGAAGAATATTGTCTCGTGGAATTCCATACTATCTAGTTACGTAAAATCTGGGGATTTGGCAATGGCTCAAAGCGTGTTTGATGAGATGCCAGAGAAAGACGTTATATCATGGAATTCAATGGTTTCAGGGTTTGGGAAGGCGGGCAATATGGAGCAGGCATATGCTTTATTCCGACAGATGCCACAAAGAAATTCTGCTTCTTGGAATGCTATGATTGGGGGATACATAGATTCTGGGAAGATAGAATTAGCCCGTGGGTTCTTTGACACGATGTCTGAAAGAACAAGTGTTTCTTATATCACCATGATATCAGGTTATTCAAAATGTGGGGATGTTGAGTCTGCCGAAGAGATATTTAATCAGGTGCAAGAGAAAGATCAGCTCTTGTATAATTCCATGATAGCTTGTTATGCTCAAAATGGCTGTCCAGAGGAGGCACTCCGTCTATTTGATGAGATGCTTCTATCCAATCCGAATATCCGTCCTGATAAAATGACATTGGCTAGTGCTATTTCTGCTTGTTCTCAACTAGGAGACGCCAAACTTTCTTCTCGGATAGAGTCATACATGGGTGAAGCTGGAATCAGAATGGATGATCACCTGACCACAGCTATGATTGACTTGCATGCAAAATGTGGAAGTATTGATAAAGCTTTCGAGTTATTTCACAGGCTACAAAATAAAGATTTAGTTTCTTATACGGCAATGATCTTGGGTTGTGGCATAAATGGTAGAGGAAATGATGCTATCAAATTGTTTGAAGAGATGATGGGTTCTATGATCACCCCAAACTTAGTTACAATTACCGGGGCATTGACTGTCTATACTCATGCTGGTTTGGTTGAAGAAGGCTACCGTTGCTTTACTTCAATGGAGAAGTATGGTCTTGTTCCATCTGTTGATCATTATGCTATTATGGTTGATCTTTTAGGTAAGGCGGGTCGGTTGGAAGAAGCGTACAGTCTGATAAAGAGAATGCCAACGGAGCCTCACTCTGGGGTTTGGGGAGCATTGCTTCTTGGCTGTAGTTTACATAACAATCTAGAACTTGGCCAGATTGCAGCAGCTAAGTGTTTTGAGTTGGAACCAAATAGCACTGGTTACTGTTCTCTCCTTGCCAACATCTATGCCTCATCTGGCAGATGGGATGACGCCAAGCGCTTGAGAGATGATATTGAGAAAAGTGGTTTCAATAAAGTTCCGGGCACTAGTTGGATGGAACGTTCCAAAATCTAAAGATGTTCAATTTTATGTAGTGCTTGATCAAGTTTTTTACTGTCTGCCCTGCATTCCACCCATCCGTAGGCCGTACCTGATCGACAATGTTCTCCGGGAAATGAGGTAATGAAGTACACATTTATCTTCCCCATCTATGCCCCATAGGTCCGCCAGTGCCTCTGCACGAGTCATCTGGTAAATGCCTGAAGAATGTGAACCAACAGTGCAAATATTTACCATCTGGGCAGCCAAAAGAAGCAGAATGGAGGATTTAGGATCGCAACAGTTGTCAGACCATTTAGTAATACATAACGTACATTCTGCCGTAGTTAAAAAAGTACGCAAAGATGTTAGTCGTGCGCCATTAGTATACATGGTAGTTAGAACACCTTACCGTGTATATGGTACTTTGTAGTAAAAATACGTTAAATAGTGTATATAAATTCTCTGGATACTAAATGAAAGAGAATGTAGTGTCCACATAAATTAAAATGGTTCTTGGGTCTGCCTTCTCTGATATCTTTTGTCTTTGATTTGAAGGCATGATTCTTTAGCAAACGTGACGTTATAAGGGGACTATTTTTTCAGTGGTATTTGTGAGCAACCACTTTGTGCATTCATTGTCAAATGTTAAGTCAGTCTCCAATCTATCCGTTTAGTAGTATTCTGGGAGCAACCATATTGTGTATTTATTGTCAAATGTTAGATTTGTATCATATTCATCTCCACACATACCCCTAATTATTGAGGATTTAATGAGTTATGTTACTGTTGTGGTGTATAAATCCTAGACGCATGTACATACATAGTACACCAATAGTATACAATGTACGTTATTTAGTATAGAAGACATATATAACATTTAACAATAAATGTACAAAATAATTGAAATTCGATTTCTTAATCTGTATATTCGATTTTTGGAAACTTATAAAGTTCTTCCGTCAAACCCGTTGTCCCCCTTGCTTTACCCTTCCTCTAAGGGGTTGTTGTGTAACAAGCGCATAATGTCCACTGGAACGTCCATTGATTTTATCATCAACTTGATGAATTAATTTTAATATATAAGGCTTTCCTATTAGAACGGGTTGTTCAAAAGGATTCCCCGTCCTTCCGTCAAATATTCGACTTTTTCCTGGATACTCGGGTTCAAATACCCATGGGTTCGTTGTTTGCTTACTAGCTTGATATAATTCAGAAAACACCAGTTTTCTCGAAGCTTCTTGTTCATATCTCTCATCAAAAGGCGCTATTCGATAATGTTTGTCTATCAGACTCCCTGCTAACCCGAGCGAACATTCAAATATCTGTCCTACATTCATTCGTGAATGTACTCCTAGTGGGTTGAAGACCATATCAACAGGTCTTCCGTCTTGCAAATAAGGTATATCTTGTCTAGGCAAAATTTTGGAAATGATACCCTTATTTCGGTGTCTTCCAGCTACTTTATCGCCTACTTTGATTTCACGTTCCTGTGAAATATATACACGAATCGTTTTTGGATTATAACTAGAACCCTTCCCCCTCTCCTTTTATGGATCCACCTTACATCAATAACTCGACCCCTACCACCTGTAGGTAGTTTTAGACAAGTTTCTTTTGAAGTAGATACCTGAATGCCATGTATGGCTCGTAACAATCTATCTTATGGGGCATATGATGATTCTTTGACCACCGGGGGTTAATTTGCCTACTAAAATATCACCCGTCTCTACCCAAGATCCCAGCATCACAATTCCATTTTTGTCTAAATTGTGGAGTAAATGGGCTTCTAAACACGGCATTTCATTAGTGACCCTTTCAGGGCCTTGACTTGTCACATGAGTCTAAATTTCATATTTCCCTATGTGAAAAGAAGTATAAATATCTTCATATACCAAACGCTCACTAATGAGTACTACATCTTCAAAATTGTAACCTTTATATGGCATATAAGCTACTAATATGTTTTTCCCCAAAGAAAGTTCACCACCAACCGTAGCAGCACCATCGGCTAAAATTTGTCCCTTTTTAATGTATTTACCCCGGCGAACCCGCGATTTTTGGTGCATACAAGTATTTTTGTTGGAACGTTGATACATAATTAATGCAATGCTTAGAGCATCCCCATTAACTGATAAAAGGATCTTGTCCGTATCAGTATACACGACCTTTCCCTCGCGTTCAGCTATAGAAAGAGCCCCTGAATCTAGAGCTGCTTGTCGTTCCAACCCAGTTCCAACAATGCATTTCTCGGACCGAGAAAGAGGAACTGCTTGACGTTGCATATTCGAACTCATTAAAGCTCGATTCACATCATTACGTTCGATAAAAGGAATGAGGGAAGCTCGATAAAAAGAACAAGGGAAGCTCCATGAATCGATGGATTGTAGACCATATACCGTCATGTTTGCTACGAAATCATGCCCTCAAATGAAAGCACATTAAAAACATCTATACACCTAAATAAACTCTGATAAGGGATCTCAATGCACACAGGTCGTGGCTGTTCCTCAGAATATATAAAGCTAAAAAGAACCCCTCTGCCATTGTATTCCCTATAAACTTTAAATGTTCATAACAAGAAACAAAAATATACTAAAAACCTAAATATTTTGGTGCTAATAAGAATAGAGGTTGCAATGCACTAGGAGCAAATTTCCTAGCAAAAAGAAAACAAGTTGAAGACGGTTGATCATTGTAAATGCAGGTACGGTTTTCAAGCATTCGTTTCATGAACTTCTCGGTAATATCTGCTGCTCCAAAAGTGGCGGGATGAGCCCCTCCTCGCGACCAATCCACCCAAGTAATACTTCTATTTGCTAAGAGATTTGCTGCTTGTATCGTCAGCATGGTCGGAAAATAGTGCTCATCAACATAGCATGCTGGTCTACAAAATTCGGCGAATTTTGGGTAGAACTTTGTGTCTTCAACTATGTAAAGTGCAAGCTTTCGGTTAATTTCAAACCATTGTGACCCTTTACGCCATTGTGTGATGTTAACCTCAGGTGCCATGTAGTCGTTGTAGCGACCTCTCCCGTATGGACCGGGATCATCAAATGCGCCAAGGAAGCTATACTTTGATTTCCTTATGTAATGGTAAATAACACTGAAATTATATAAAGGAATGCAAGCCTCGGAGAGTAGAACAAACCACTCGTTGTTGATATCAAGCAATGCGTTAGCTACAAGTCTTCTCTCAGCATCGCACATACTCATCTTTCCCCATTCTGATACCTGTAGAAGATGAAAAACACAAATTTATCAGCAATGACATGAATTAGATACAACGGAAGGATAAATCCTAAGAGCAGACAAATATAGAGAAGTTAACGAGGAAACTTGTAGCAAGCATAACTATAAGACGAGCCAAAATATGGCTAGAATATTCCTTCCGTAGCTGATGCTAACAAATCTACGCGAAGGAGCAACTTTCTATTCACATTTTCGAATCAGAGAATGTAATCCGTGCCAAATATGCTTTCAAAACTCCCAAGAAACAGACTTAGACACCACCACTTCATGATGGTGTATAATGTACAAACATCCAAGCAAGCTGTAATATCAGCAGGGAGAAGAACTACCCTGACGTCCAACAACACTTTGATGAGCCAAGTGATGTTGAACTCACAACCTCTTGAGTCGGGGTGGTGGTATTTTTTATTTTTTTTACGCCACCAAGTAGTTTCGAAGTACACTCATTAGAACTTGGTCTTCCTGACAAAATCATTTTGTAATTGCATCTTTTTGGTTTCCAAGTGAACTTAGCACAAAATAACGGGAAGGACAAAATGTCAGTTCACAGAAAAGAACCTGAAAGGCATAAGCACCTCATGGCTAATCCGAAACCATTAAACGGGTACAGACTGGAATATATGACACAAGGCTACAATTTTTGTTCCAACAAATAAAAAAAGAAGTCCAACTCTAAGCTTCAAGTCTAGGATAAGAAACCCAAAAAAACTTTTCATCATTGAAATAAGGAAACTATCCACTAAAAAATGTTGTGATCAAAAGGCCCCGCAATCTTATGGTATAATAGCAACTATCTCAACCTAAGAAAAATCGCTTCTGAAACAACTCAAACTGCGTAAAGAACAAAAATCACAATTTATAAATCTCTGTTCAATGTCTGTATAAACGTTTTCTCCCTAAGATAATTAGGAAAGAGAGAAAAGTGGATACAACCATAATACATTTCATCTGTGCCATTAACATTAAATGCTCCAATCAGTTTTTCTGCCTAAGATTCTGCTTTGATGGTCAATATGAACTATGAAAAGGAAAGACAAGGTGGAGGTTGATCTTATAATGAACTAGAACTTGGTTTAAGAGTAGCATCATGATACTTCTTGAGCGGTTGAGCCCTAAAGCTGCAGATGATGTTACATTGCGCTTTTCAAAAGCATTTTTCTTCAAGTAGGTGAGCATTTTCTGTTGCTACCTACGGCATACATGTATGTAGGACAGAGGTAGCTGGATAAATAGTAAAGATTTATCTAAGAATTCTATGGAGAAAGCAATAGAAAGGTACAATAGATACACAATCTTCTTCTCCTAATTTGTCAACGGACATGATTTGAGCTTCAGGACTAAAATTTTGTAAGCAAGAAAGATTATGAAAATCTAAAACTTTCCCTTCGCAAAATATTAAAGTTTGACATCAATTACAATAATGACCTTGCAACAAGAAAACAGTCCTGCTGCACAAACATTAAAATTACTGCATCCAGCAAACAACCACGATCAACATATCAAGTACATTGAAATGCCATCACCTGACTATATGTCCTTCACAGAGAAAATAAGGTATAGAAAATACATATCATTCCATGTTCATTTCAGTTTTGGACAAAATGAATTAGCTCTCATGAGACCGACAACTTTATGTTATATTCAAGCAAGTAGCAGCTGCAAATAACAATGATTCAGGGACAGGACAAATAACAAATTTACTCATAACTATGCAGTAGAATGACAGCTTTTCGTAGAATTTTTGCAGACAAGAATAGTCCCACAACAGCAAAGACATTAGCTAACAAGAAATAACAACTGCCTCAAATGAAACTAACAACATGGGGGAAGAACAAACTACCTGACTTGGGATTTGTCGCTTGTAGAAAACCGATGAACTTGAAAACTCTGCTTCATAAGATGGCAATGAATGAATGTAGATAGAATAAAGGCCCTCATGCCCCTTGAAAAACCTCTCCCAAAGAGGTGCTAAAGGCAATGGCCCTTTAGTTAAAAACATGAAGGCAATCTTTGGAACCCTATTAAAGGGATACTTCTTAATCCTAGGCACAAGTGATGCTCTCCAAAACAGTTCTTTATCACTCATAGAATGAAGCAAATTCGACGGCGGCTTGATCCAACTCTCTAAATCACTCCTTTCTTGAATAGTACATGGTTGTAAACTAGATCTTAGTGCTGGAATCATTACATTACTAACTCCAAAGTGCTTCATCATATAAATACTAACCACAGAAAAGACAAAACATAAAGCCAAAAACAGCACAAGTAACTGAAGTAACCTATGAGGCAAACCCCTAGTTTGAGATGCCCTGTTCCCAACTAGAGATTCTTTACCATCCTCCATATGCTCAAACCCTGATTTGATCTTTTAAAAAAAAACAATCTTTAAATCTGGGATTTTTCAGTTCCACATATCAAATCCCAGGAACACCAAATTCATAATCTTCAGGGGAAAAAACCCTATAAAGAGAAACTATCAAAAGCAGTCACCTTTTGCAAAACGCTTGAAGCCCAGTTCAATTAACCGTAGAGGGTCTAAAATTAACCGATCAAGATTGAAACTTTTTTGCCGAATTTCCAAAAACCCAGTAAAGAAATCACAGGCGCAGAGAGTACTCTGTCTTTAAAAGAAGATTATTACTACAAAAAAAAAAACTCTCAAGAAACTTATTAAGGAAAGTTACGCTAGCTGATCTAGAAACGGCATAAAAAAAATTTACTGCTAACAATGAAATTGACACAATTATATTGGTAAAAATCTTTGATTAGGTCCACATAAATCGTAGGATGGAAAAACAAAAACAAACTTTTAATTAAAGATTCAAGAAATTGAAAAAGGCTGGTTTAGGCTGAGGAAGGAAAGTAGCAAATGTTAGACTAGAAAAGGAAAAAAGGAAACAAAGTTGATGAGAGAGAGAGAGAGAGGAACAAGAATGGTGATGAAATCCAAGAGAGAGAAAGAGAGAGATGTAATAATTTAGTGGGAGAAATCAAGAATGTTGTCTGGTAGTGTTGAGAATGTTTTTGCCCAACAACAATTACACACGATCGAAACAGGTTTGAGGGAAGGATGATTGGGGGATGATGAATATTGTTCTTTACCAATACTTTTTCATTTTTTTAGCTGAATATAATTCTTTACATATTTTAATCTCTTTTTTTTGCTGAATAAGTAATTGTCCATTAATCATCAAATAGCCGAGATAATTACAATTAAAAGATAATTTAAAAATACAAGAAAATAAAAATTATACAATGGGTTTGCTTGGATTGGGTTTTGTTTGGGTTTGGTTTGGGATTTGGTCTCAAACCTAGTCCCAAACTAGTTTGGGATTGAGTTTGGGTTTGAATTTGGGTTTGGGTTTGGGCGTGAAATGCTAAAAAACGGGCAGGGAACTATTCAAATTCAAATTTTTTTTTCTTCAAATAATTGTTAAATTCAAAATTTTTAGCTCTTAAATTAGCGGAAATGTTCAAATTCTAAATTTGTGAAGTCATAATTTGAATTTGGACGATTATTTCAAAAAAAAATTGAATTTGAATTGTTCACTGCTGTTTTTAGCCTTTCCCGCCCAAACCCAAACTCAATCCAAAGTTGGTTTGGGACTAGGTTTGAGACCAAATCCCAAACCAAACCCAATCCAAGTAAGCCCAATAGTTTAGATAATCATGATAACAGATAAAAGTCTACACTCATGATTGGGTAAAAAATACTAATAACAGTAGAAAAAGTAAATACATAATAAAAAAATTCACATAATCTTCTTCGTAATACTTGAACAACAATAGTAAAAGAAGCTCAGTTTCAACATCTTTTTTATAAATCGAAAGAGCCAAGAATAAATTCGGGTTGAGAGAATCTTCTAAGGAGTATCGAAAGAAACTCCAGATCTGAAAAGATTTGAAGTAGATCTTACATCCAAGTCTTGAATCTTGAAAAAAATACCTTGAAAAAACTTTATCACAATTTACGGCAAAATGAAAAGGTGAATACACAAAAAGTGAAGGGAAGATAGCTAGATCCAACCAAGATTCGACTGAAAGTCACAACTTTTAGTTGAATCTAATCATGAATAGAAAAAAAAATGAAGAGAACCCAAAAAGAAGAGAGAAAATTGTAGAGAGGGAAAAAAGAAGAGTTGTTAAACCATACAAACAAATACTACATAAACAAAACAAATTTATATTTTAATCTTTCTTGACATTGACATTTGGATTCTTAACTCGGCTTAAAAATATAACAAAAATTTCCCCGGCATCTAACCGGATATTTTATGTCACTCTCTAAAACATCTCTAATTATAATCTGGTTTGCAATTAGGATTTGCTAATAAGAATTCTATGTGAATAAAAAAATTCGCAATACTCAATTTTTGTAATTAGAGTATTGCAGATAATGACACTGAAGATTCGAACTGCTGGACATATAACTAGGGAGCTCACACTCAACTCACATAAAAATTGGAAAGTAAGATAAACTGATAAAAAGATAATTAATTCCTGTAGCAAGATAAACTGATAAAAAGATAGCCAGATATAGGGTTTGAGAAAGAGAGAAAAGAAACTATACATTTTGCTGTCAGTTTTTATAGGTCTTTTTTTAATTAAAAGTTTAGTAATATATATATATATATATATATATATATATATATATATATAAATTTTATTCGGGTGCGAGCTTTAACCGGGCTGAGCGGGGTCAAGCTCACGCTCGACTCACATAAAATTTGAGCTTGAATATTAAGCTCACGCTCAGCTCACCTAAGCTCACGCTCACATTTTTTCGAGTTATGTGAGCCGTCCCGAACCCTTTGACACCCCTACATATGAAACACAGTGATAAATGGTGAATCTATAGATAACAGTGTCTCAATAAAGTTACAGGTTCGATTTCGAACTATATATTGTATGTCTTGCGATTTATCTTCTCCACAAAGTATCAAGGCATGGATTGTGGGTTGGTCTGAATTAGTGAATGCATACACATGCATGACTTAACTTTTGAGACAAGCATGCATATGACTAATGGTAGGATCAACTAGGTAATATTCTTCAACAACGTCATCGTCGCATTAGTCGACCACCTGAACAGAAGATCGGCCAAAGACGGAGACGACAGTCGTGCGAAGATTGAGCGAAGAATACTTCGGGCAATACTGAGACCGTCCGACCCATACCCTCCGGGCATTTTGCATACGAGAAATCGAGCTCGTCTATGTGGGCCACGAACTCGCTGTGGAACACGAAGACGGATTTCGAGGTTCATTCCATGCCAGACAATCAAAAGACGTGGAACAGATACATGCCTTCACAGTTGGTAGGAAACAAAGGAAAACCAAAGGTCGACCAAGGCTAAAGTAGTTGTTGAGACATGAATAAAGAGGCACACAAGGCTAGAGTCGTAGCTCAAAGTAAGGACCCATACAAGCTGATCACCACTCACGCGTCGTAACGTATGATACGAATCGGGCAAACAAGACAAAATAGGACGACCGCTGACGCCAACATGAAAGTCCAACTACGCGTTGCGCGCACAAGGAATCATCACTCTGAGACGAATCATACTATTTTTTTTTATTGAAAACAATGCATGCATACCGACTCAAAGATGATCATCGAGAAGAGACTCACACCGGGGACGACGAGATCACAACGCCCTTTGTCGCACAATTAAAGAGCCATCGTTTCGTCGTGCTTCGAATTCAGTCACCACGAAGATGCCGGTGCCTCAACACAGGTCCAAGTATATCACAATGATCGAACATGAACGCACCTATACCGAGCCCCAGTCATGGCCAACGATGTTCCTCGCTGAACATCTCGTGCCACAAGTTCGGTCGCCAACCCCAACACGAAACCCCTCTCGATTGACCAAGTGCCCATCTTTCTTGGGGGACTTTCGTGAATGGCCGCCGCACCTCGGCTCATCGTACCCGAGGCCAGAAACGAGCTTTATGCAAAAAAAAAAACTCTTCACTCCTCAACAAAACAACAAGAAATTATTTTTGGTTAAATAAGAAACAAAGAGATGCCTAATACAAAAATTTGTGCTTATTAATTTATTTTCTTTGTAATAAAGAACAAAAAATAAGATAAGGTTAAATCTCATTTTGTTCATATTCATTGTAACTCCTTGTTCGGCATCCAATGAAAATTTTGCAAGTCTTTTATTTTGTAATTTAATTAATCGTCATCCAAATTCCAAACTTGTTTAGAATGATGATTAAGAAAAGGCCACAGGTCAGTCATCCGGCGCGGAGATTTCAGTGACCAGAAAAATGCCAAATAACAGCCTTTGGGTTTTGCATTATACTAATATTGATTGGGCAGAATGGTCATAACATGGCATCAAAAAAATTTCATACAACATTTTTGTCCAGAACGGAAGAGGGACTTCCGTCCTGGGCTGACGTGGCGTTCCCCAGACGCGCCTTGCCACGTCAACCCAGGACGGAAGTGGGACTTCCGTCGTGGCCACAGGACGGAAGTCTCACTTCCATTCTCAACTGGCAGAGAATTTTTTCCTAAAACACTTAGTTTTTTTTTGGCTACCATTTTTTGAATGGTCATAACATGGCATCAAAATTTTTTGATACAACATTTTTGTCCAGAACGGAAGAGGGACTTCCGTCCTAGGCTGACGTGGCGTTCCCCAGACGCGCCTTACCACATCAGCCCAGGACGGAAGTGGGACTTCCGTCGTGGCCACAGGACGGAAGTCTCACTCCCATTCTCAACTGGCAGAGAATTTTGGCCTAAAACACTTAGTTTTTTTTTGGCTACCATTTTTTGAGTTGGTATTTTTACAATATAAAAAATCACTAAAACATAATATTTACCAAAATTTGTGTACGAAAATTTCTATGGCAAAACCGACTTTATTAATAAAAAACGAAGAAATCGTATGTAACAATAATTTCCGTAGATAGTATGTGTGCCCGTCCTTGGTTCGCACGGCACTACCATGCACCGTCTCGATGAATTCAGAGCCTTCGGGGTCGATTCGTATCGTCTCCTCGGTGAATGCGGCTGGAGCAGTGAAGTGTGTTGCTGCGTCTGAGTCTGGTCCAGGTCAAGACTGAACGAGGGCGTCCCACCAACATAGACACCCAGATGTCCTGATGAAGAGGACTCCGCTCCAGGATGCCCCTCTCCCCCCGGTCTGAATACCCGGGGAATAAGTGTCGATGCTCGCAATTTGGTATTGATACCCGGTGGGTACATCGGCCTGAGACGGGAACTGAGTCTGAGGCTGAGTAGGATCTTCATGCAGTTGAGACGGTCCCGGTGCATCGCCACATTGCCGAAGGCGCAGCGCGTCAAGGTACTCTTGAGTGGCCTGCCGATTTCGGCGAGTACTCTGCCTCCCAACCGCATCCCTACCTACAATATGTTCCTCAATTGTGTGACCGGTTGTAGAACTGCAACATCTACTACATCGGCAGCGCGCGATCTGCATGCAACTGTCTTCCCAGCCACTACGAATGCATCTTTGATGGTTTTGGCAGCCCTAGGTGATGAGAGTCTTGTACTGATTATTAGTTCGAGGGGCAGGCTTCTCGAATTTTTCCAGCATCACCCTGTTAGACTCATCATGTAACATAAATATTAAAATTAGTATATTTAAAATAAAAAGATTAATGTTGTCAACGAAACGAATAAAACTTACAAAAATAGCCTCAGAGCTATCGATGGGTTGAATGCCTATCGGTAGTGGCCCGGGATCCCTATTTTGTGGGTTCGTCATAAAGGTGAACGGTAATGAGATTGTACCAATCCATGTACTCGCGGGGTTGGTGCAATCACATTACCGGGAGCGGGAGCAACGTTCGTCAGTGCATCGACGCGGTTGTCCCACAAATCTATGTATATGCGGTGGAAGTCTTCCCAATTTTTTCTCGGACCCGCCTTGCATGTGTGGAGGTCAACACACTCGATAGTTCCCTCCGTCCCCGCCTGGATTGGTACCACCTGCTGGAAGCCAAATTGCCTCGCAACCCTGTCAGGCAGGTGGTGTGAAGACCGTAACTTTTTACTATTTTTTTTAGACGGATTTTGGTTGACCGAGGTTAAGTCAACGTCGACCAAAACGCGTCATATTTGCTTAAGTGTTTTATTTGGCTTTTATTATTTGCTAAGTGTTATAACATGTTTTAGAACTTGTATAACATTAAGATAAGATAAGGGACCTTTGGTGATTTCTAGAAAGTGGTGGGGAATGGAGAAAGTAGTGGGGAGTGGAGAAAGTAGTGGGGAAGAAGTTAGAGGTGGTTTCTAGACTTCTTAGGCTGTCATTTTCGAAATTCATCCAGTTCTAAGTCTTAGAAAGGAAAAAAAAAACAGAAAGAAAAAGAAAGAAGGAGAAAAGCAAGAAAAACAGATTATGGACAGCCTGCGTGCACTGCACTAGAAACGCCATAAAGGTAAATCTAGAACTCCAATTCCTCTGATTCTTTTTTGTTTAGAAACTAGACTTATAGGGAGGGATTATGGTTTTAACCGTTAGATCTTCATGTGTACGTCTTTCAATTAGGAACACGAACCAAATTTTATGGATTTTTACAAATTAAGAACGTAACGGTGATAAGGTAAGGACCCTTCAACTTTGAGTATTTCCAAAGCTTTCATACAGATTATGAATGAAAAATGGTTTTATCATGTTTTTCTTGCATAAAAGTGGATGAAGCAATATTTAATGTGAATGTATGAATTGTATGATGTTTAATTGCGCATGTCTATGATAGCATGATTAGTTGTCGCTTTTATGATTGTAAGCATAGGGAACATCCCATTAGGGGACATTGACTAAGAAAAGGATCCAATATGTTTATGTTATGCTTATGTTATGTTATGGATTTCATGAAGAGTCAATGTACCTAATTTGGGATAAGATGTAGCATGTAGAGTTGTGTTATATGATAAATACATAGATAAGATGTTGGGAGAGGCCCAAACATCAAGTCATGATGTACGATGTCACGAACAGTATACAACGATATATGATGTTTGCATTTGATATTTGATGTGAGCGGGTTTTGCAGGGAAATGGAAGTCTTTTTTTAACTGTTTTTCAGGTTTTGGAGTTGTTTAGTTGTCTCGTAGTAAGGGTGTAGACGACGGCCATCGTCTGTACTCGAGCTAATGAGAAGCTAGGCATTCCCACGTATACGCTAGGATAGAACCTTCACTTCCTAGCTGCCTCGCAGTGGAGGGGTAAGAATGGCGGGTGCGCAACCGTCATTCCTAAAGCTGTCGAGAAAGCTAGAAGGTTGAGTCGCATGTATTTATGATTTCTCGGGTAGAGGGGTAAGAGTGTAGGGTCGTTGTATGTGCGGCGATTCTGCACTCCAAATATTCTAAGAAATCAGAAGTATTTTGCATACCATGATTTTACTGCTTTATTGGTGATTATGTTTTTAAAGTTATGAAATATTTTTGGGATGCATAAACTGTTTTAATTAAGTGTCTATATATTTCTTCATCCCAAGGTTGAAGGAATCTTACTGAGCAATAGTTGGTTTTGCTCACCCTTATCCACATTTCCTTTTCGGATGAGCGGGATGTTAGGCTACGAGCAGTACGTGGGGGACGTCGTATTCGAAAGTATCGCGAGAGAGGCGCTTTATATACGTCTAGCTCACTTTACTGTTTTGAAATAGACTAAGTGTGATGAACTTTGAAGTATGTTTAAGTTGTTTTATGTACCCATTTTTAAGTTAGGATGTACCCCTTTTTAAGTTAAGTTTATACATATACTATTTGAGGTTTTATTTCTTAGTATGTTTTATAGCTTCGTTGATGCATGTATGAGTTTTATGTTATGGGTTCTGTGTTCCGTTTGGCAACGAAACGCTGCCAGGTCATTTCCCGGTTACGGGGCGTGACAGGTGGTACTCAACCATCTCGAAGCATACGAGTGGCGTTCAGCTCGACAGGTCATCATGAAGTCGTCATCCCGATCCACTCTCTCGGCAGTAACCCAATCAGGGTACGGTCTCCACATAAACTGCAAAAAAAAATTAAGTTAATGTAAAACAATTCATTTAATTTAAATAAAACAAATACGAGATTACCGAAATTAACTTACCCCTTGTGCGTCCGTCAGTATATCTAGTGAAAGTTTATATTTAAGAAGGGAGGTAGTATAAAATAAGGAACTGGCAAAATCCAACGATGGATGCACCTAAGAATGAACAACTCACCAAGCACCCGACATAGACATACGTGAAGAAGACGAACCACAAATCAAATCAATATCACACTCATTCTCCACTTGTATTATAATTTATATGCCCTTTATATTCTCCACCATAATAATCCTAGGGGGGTTAATCATTTATTTATAATACTCCCTTGGTCTGAAACTACATCTCACTTTCTTACACAAAATAATTAGGAAATTAAATATTCAATTTTGAAAGAAATATGAGTAAACATAAAAACAGACTCCATCTGTTCTTTGACAGAAACATGGACAACTATATGGAAGGAAGCAGTATTTTTTTGACAAATGATAAGTGTATATTTTATCATTATATTGGATTATTTTCCTATTTGAATTAAATTTAATTGAGATAAAATAATATATTAAATTAGTTTTTACGAGTGAATGTCTAAAAATGTTCTTATGAATTTTATTCACTAATTTTATAATATTTGATACAGGTTAAGGATATTTCAGACATTAAAAGAAAAAAAAAATTATATGACATGTGTTAAAATGTCATTGGAAACCGATTCTAACTTGGATTAGAAGATTGGAAAAGTGCAAACCAATTCCAATTAGGAATCAAAGAAGCAGGGGCAAAACGGTAATTTATGCAAAAAGAAAGAAGAAAGAAAGCAGGCTCTTTTTTTTTTTTTTTTTGGGGGTAAACGACAGAGGCTCTTGATACGCAGAAGAAAAGTAAGCAAATGGAATCAAATGACCTGGAAGAAGTCGGCTATAGAAATTTGTATTGTACTTAATATCCTCTTCGGACTTGGAGTGTTAACTACAATATAAAGAGAGTCGAGAACAGGTAAATCAGGTTTAACTAGAAGCTATTTCACACCTAAAATAGTAATCATGTACTTTATTCATTATAATTGTAACTAAATTATTATTTAAATATCTTCGTAAAAGTTTAAATTAACTGTAGTACAATAATGTAATAAATCGTCATTGCTTACAATGCAGCTGAACTGAATAGTTAAGGAGTTAAAAATCTCTATATAAAGAGATTTGA
This sequence comes from Vinca minor, assembly GCA_026122235.1. Taxonomy (NCBI): domain Eukaryota; kingdom Viridiplantae; phylum Streptophyta; class Magnoliopsida; order Gentianales; family Apocynaceae; genus Vinca; species Vinca minor. Next base: position 6,919,565 of record JAOCZM010000142.1, read on the forward strand.
GAAAAGAGAGAGGTATCGAAAAACTTACATCAGACAGACAAATGTTAGAAAAGCTCTCTTCATATCCTTGTAATAATTATTTCTATATGAGAACATAATTCTCTCATATCATGAATAGTTCTTAATAATATTTCAAAGTTTATTCTAAATCTTCAGATATTCTTTTCTTCAAATAAGAATTTTATTCAAAATAAAAAGTGAGAGAACACAGTGAGGTAATCCGTTTGAAGCAAATCTTATTCCGCTAGGCGTTGAAGTACCGCAAGGCAGGAGGCCGTCAAAGAAAAGCCGATAGGAAGATATAATTTACAGTAGGAAAACCAAAGGTCACTTCTCAAACTTTTATTTTTGAATTATATTCTTATTCAAAAGTTAAGATTACTTGTAGATATAGAATAAGGGTTGAAACTATTAAAAGAATTATTTTTTAGCCGAGAAATTTTATGGATTTTATTACAACCAAAGTTATACTATCCGAATATGATTATAAAAAATTAGATATTATCCATAAAAATGATTTGTTGAACATATATCTAACATAAAATAGATTAATTAAATATTTAAATAATAGATTAAATCTAGATATATGTTATAAAATAATGGAAACAGTATATTATAATTACAATAATGATATAGAATATGCTATATATAAAAGTCAGTGTTAAAATCAATAAGTTTGAAATAATTAATTTGTTTGTACATAAAGAAATGCTATTAAATCAACTATATCTAAATGGTAATATTTTGAACTTGGAGTGTTAACTATAGACGGCTATATAAAGAGAGTCGAGAACAGGAATCAGAGGCACCCCTTGTACATATCATTAAACCTGCAAATGGGTTGAATTTTTATCTGTATCCGATTTTATTTTTAGGATATGGTAAGAACTCTAAACCCATATACCCGCATCCGAATCCGAGTTCGAGTTCGTATAAGAGTAATAAAACGGTTACGAATATGAAATATAAAAAATCGTATCCGTTAAACCCGAATCCGTTTCAGGTAAAACAATATATATTCCCTAAAACAATATATTTTACATGATTTATAGGATTTAGGACTTTTTTGCAATATAAGTATTTTATAGGATTTATGTGATGATTATTTATATTGCAATTTTAGTCCTGTATATACATTCTTAAGGGTTGAGAGATAACAAACCCTAACATCACAGTCTATTCTTATCTCTCTCTCTCCCCCCGTTACCTCTTCTACCTTTTTCGACGTCGTTCCATTTCTCTCTCTCTCTCTCTCTCTCTCTCTCTCTCTCTCTCTCTTCTACCTTCTCCATCGCCTACTCCTCGCCGCTGCTCCTTCCCGTCACCGTCGCAGGTATATTCAGCTGCGTGTAAAGTATTTTTCTTCCGTTGATTCTCGTTTACAAAGATATGTTTTTGTATTTGGTGTTCGAATTGCAGTATGGTGAAAAGGCCTTAGGCTTCTTTCATTTTATTTATTCATAACCTCTAATTTTCTTTATTTGAGAACCTATAGATTCTGAAACATAATTGTTGATTCATTGTCTTTCTCCTATAGGATGGCAAATACTCCTAGTGAGGTGGTCGAGCTCGATTTGGATATTGATGAAACGGGTTTTACCATATCCGTATTCGGATCCAAATCAGTGAATCTAGTAATACATATTTTGGATCCGCTAGGATATGGATACGGATATAGTAGAAAAATTAAAAATGGATATGGATCCGAAATAGACAATTCCGTATCCGTTTGTAATCGTTTGCAGACCTACATATCATCCCCTGGGATCAGATCTGGGGCCATCCTAGATCACTCGGCTATCCCTGGAGACAATGAATGCTCGGCCAAGCCGGATAACAGAGTGAAGGAGCTGAGCTTGGTTTTCGGGATCGTTTCGTTATCAGGTTACTTTTTTATTATTTTTCATTTCATGTTTATTTTTAGCTAGCTTTTTTGTGACTAAAACCTTCTTTGAAGGTCGAAACTTTTATGTATATATTTGATTTTTATTAATTTATATATCTCGATAATATGGTTAATTGTTATTATTTGTTCTTAATGCTTGCGATTCTCTGATCAACTATTGCATAAATCTAAATTATTTGTAGAGGCTAAGAAGTTCTATATTTAATTGGATCAAGAATAATAACAACATGACGTAAAATTGACTAGAGATAGATTTGATTTCCTTGTGTGGTTTCTAACGAGTATGAAACAAAAATTAGGGAAAGTCCACGGAGTTTTATGCTATTTTAGCTCTTAAAATCACGTAGAGATACGACTGATTTATTCTCTAAAGCTAAGAACTTTTCGCCAAGAGATTGGATCTAGCTTATTTTTGGGAATTATACCATTAACCTAGTTGAGACTTAAAATTAAGGAATCATTTATTTTACATAAAAGGAGTAGACTGGATGAAAAGTGTCTTAGTACATTCTTAACATATATTTTTATCTCTTTTAATAGTATCTTTATTTTATTTTAATTGTTTTTCATAATTAGTTTTAATTAATTCATTCATCCTTATTTTAGTTTAAGTTATCTTATAAGTAAGATAATTTTCCAGTTAGATAAAAAATCTTCGTTGTGACGATCTTGTAATTTGCTACTTTATTACTTTTTTGATATTTGTGCAGTTGTAAATTTCAGCTCTACTTGTATTGGGTTTTGGTTTGAATTTGGGTTTTGGCGGGAGAAATTCAAATTCAATTTTTTTTTCCAAATAATCGTTCAATTCCAAATTTTGGCCACAAAAATTTGAAATTTGAGCATCTCCCACCAATTTGAGAGTAAAAAATTTGGAATTGAACAATCATTTAAATAAAAAAAATTTGAATTTGAATTGCTCACGCCAATTTTTTAGCTTCTCCCGCCAAAACTCAAATTCAAATCAAAACCAAAACCAAAACCAAAATCAAAATCAAAACCCAATCCAAGTGGAGCCTTCGCATCAACAAACCTGCTGCAGATCCCCCTCCCCTTTATCCCGAATCTAAGACGGAATATGTCTTTCTTTAGCATATATGCAGAGTCAGGCAAGCAGGTAACCATTTGCAAAATGAAACAACACTGAAGTTCACATAAAATGAGAAAATGTTAAAACTTGTAGCATCATTTAACAAGTGTATCCCAGGTTAACAAACATCAGCAAAACAATTCCCCCATGGTTTTCCATCTTTTGACAAAGACCAGACAAATTGTTAGTCTGTACTCCTATTTACCATAATCAATTTGCACAGAGACCCTACTTAACAAACTTGAACATAGCTCGAAGGTTGGAGATCATGACTGGGACTTGTCCCTTGTCATCATATTCAGCAAACTCTCCGCTAGACAAATCAATGCCATCAAATTTCGTCCCTTTAGTCTACAAAAAAAGGAAAGGAAAAGAGATACTTGGTTGTTTATTTCACAAATTTCACAATCAATCCCATCTTAAGTGGAGTGCAGCAGATGATACAATAAAGAAACTCTTAAGAAAATGGCACAAAGACATATCAAACCTCTTGGAAAAAATCAAAATAATACAATAAAAAAATATATTAGTTTAATGCATTGCTATTTCGTAAAACATATCAAATATCACAAGCCCAAATCATGGTGGATGCTAGCAACATGATAATACACCGAGCAACATGATGACATGAGCATAACATATGCAGAAGTCTCAAACAGAACACATTAGAGCTTCTTCCCACCATAATACAGTGAGAAAATATGGGAAGGCAAGGCAACATCCCTAAAGTCATCCACACTTTTCTTTGCCGCCAACCCAGAAGACCGTACTTATTCCCCATGTCCGATAAAGGATTATTTGAACCCCAAAAGTTCACAAACATTGACAACCACCTCAAATGAAGGGTTACATGTGGCGTGCTGGGGAAATTAAGGAGAAAGGCCTTGGGAAGAGATAAAGATATGTCGAAATGCTTACTTGGGAATAAGTCGAATTAGTCCAAGATTAGATGAGAGTGGAAATTAGGTTATAGAAGAAAGCAGATTAGCATAATATAATAGACACAGGAAATGAACATCCTAGCTTTCAACTACTCCCTAGCATAGATAATACCATAACAATAAATTCAAAACTGTAAGAAGCAAAGACTCACAGATTCAGCCTGCCAACCACTGCCAAAGACAAAATCTAGAGGCTCAAAGCCCCTGCAGTCGAAGTGCATCACGGGAGCATATTTTTCAGTTTCACTATCTATCTCTGTGAGTGGACGGCCTTTGCCAGTGATCATAGTTATATTTCCTTCCCTTGAACAGAACTTGCACTAGAAGCAATACAAGGCAATATCATCACATAATAACAGGCTGAACCAAATAAAAGGAAAGGAAACACTTGAGCAGTGAATCATTCTATGAAGACTTTAGAGTAAGGAAACAAGGAAACTGAAAATTAAATCTACACAATATCATGGTTTACTAGTCAAGAAGCCTCCTTAATTCAGGAAGAAATCTCAGGAACTTTCTTCATATTTATTTATTTATTACTTTTGGTATGAGTAACGAAATATTCAAATCTGAATCGTGTGCATACATTCAGTTTCAGATACATGATTGAACTAGTGGAAAGGACATGTTATTACCTTTTGAACAAGATGGGCGCTGCCCCTGCTTCCCGGGAGAGGAACAGTTTCATTCAAGCTCAGCCACGCTTCTTTGCAAGTCGGCTCTCCACAGTTACCACATTTTAGCTGTGAAATAAATAGAAGAAAATTAATAAACAATTGATGAATGCTAAATTGACTGAGACACACGGCGAGATCACAAAGATTTTTAACAGGCCAACAAAGCTTGGTAGCTGTTTAGAAACCTTATCTTCTGCTAAACAAAAGTACAGCTTCAAGCCTTCAACAGGAAGAACATAGGAGCAAATGAAACCATTGTAAACACAAGTCGAGACATATTAAAGAATAAGTTGCTTCTGCTTATTAGTGCTGTTGAAGAAAGAATGTTATACTTATTTCTAGAACATCTGTTTTTTTATTAAGCACTTGTCTTTTCTCTTTTTTCCGAAAGCTTAAAAGAAGGTCAACAACGGAGAACAGCCCAATGGAAACAATCAACAGGCTCCTTCGGAGATGAAGAAACAGACCTCAGAGGTTGTAAAATTTCAATTATTTGCAACAAATGCAATAGAAATTGTTCTATTATCCCTTTCAGATGTCAATATAATACTAACCATCGTGAACTGCCAAAATGTAAACGAATCCCAACACTTATCTTGAAATAATCATAAAGCAAATGCATATGAAAATCAGGGTAGGAAATGAAAAAAAAACACAATTAAAAGCACATGCAAATATCGACACAATATTTGTTCACCAACTTCAAGTGGCAGCAAAATATAAAGCCCTAAGCTGATATACATACTTATATACCAACACTTTAAGGAACACATTGATAATTAAACTTTGCGGTTAAAATTCCTCAAAGGAAATTAGGAATATCATTAACAATGTAAAAGAATCACATAGGTAAACATCTTTTTTACAGATATCTGATAGCTATTTAAAAATATATTAAATCATCTAGAGTATTATCAACTAAAAACAGAAAAAGGCATATCCAGATTTTATCATAGATAAGTTGAATACATTTAGATGAACACAGAACATAGAATAATTTCTGAATTAAAAAAAGACACCAATAATCTCTCTAAAATCCGGAATACTTAAATAAAAAAACCTAAATCCTTCAAAAATAATCGAGAGCGCCACAACATCTAGATGAACGCAGAGCATAGAATCGTTTATTAATTAAAAAACTATACCAAAAATTTCTCAAAATTACGGAATAATTAAACAAAAAATACCTAAATTCTTCACAAAAAAAAGGCTAAAATCAAAGCGAAAAACCTAGACTACGAACAGCATATGTATCGAGAAGTAGCGATAAATAAAAATTGGAAGGATACCTTGCAGTAGTAAGTGAAGTTAGGATCATCGCAGCCGCCAGAAGGCTGAAGGTTAGTGAGATTCTCCAACTCTGCAGTGATCATCAGAGTGTAGTTCACCATTTTCTCTCTATGCGTTGAATCAAATCTTCTCCTTTACTCTCTAAAAACTCCGTTTTCAGTGCTTATATACTACCTCTTCACCATAGGTGGACACGTGGACGCGGCTAGAATGTTTTTTTTTGATAAAATAGAAATATATTAATAAATAAAGCAATACTACGGGTTAGGAACAAAGTTATTACAGATTGTCCTATCAAACGATACATCTATATCCTGCCACTATAAGGCTAACAAAAAGTTGGATATGGATAGAGATGTCTATAATGGACCTAGCACAAAAAGCTCCACAGGCAACCCCGTCACTAAGTGGCTAACAAGAGGGGGTAAAGAGTGAAAAGTAAATAAATCGGAGGATGGAAGGTGTCCTACTGCTTTGGCGAGCCAATCAGCACATGCATTGGCTTCCCTCAATATATGTAAAATGTTAAACTCCGGTATCAGCCAAAGTAATGCCCTGCAATAAAAAATAAGCGCAGATAAAGGGTGAGTAAGAACATCCGCATGAAGAATAAGCTCAATCACAACTTTTGCGTCCATTTCTATCGCTAATTTGTGAACATGAGTACTGATTGCTAGGACGCGGCTAGAATGTTGAATATAAAAATTCTCAGTTTCTTTTTAGAAGTGTTAAAGACTGTTAGTATACTATACTACATCAGTCCCAAAATATCTGTACACTTTGTATTATGCACGGAAATTAAGATTTCATCAAAATTTATGGTATAATATAGTAAAATGTCAAACATATTAAGGGGTAAGATTGAAAAAATCATCATTAATGAACTCTTTATTTAGAAGGCAAAAACGCTGATTTCGTCCAAAAAGTTATTCTAAATTGAGATTTTTGTCATGTATGTAAAATTTTATCTTTTTAGATCCACTATGTTTTTACGAAATGCCGTTATTGTCCTTCCGTCCCATTTTCTGTTAAAAATCTGTCAAGTCAGTCATGTGTCTCACATGTGAGACACTTTTTAAGGGTATTTCAGACATTTCAACCGAATTCTCACAAAAAAAAACTTGGGTACTCAATTGTTAAAAAAATTAACTATGAATACTCAATTCATAAACTCATTTTCTACTCCTTCATCTTCATCAATCACCCCTACCATTCTCCATCACCACCACCACTACCTCCTACAAAAAAAAAAACCATGGATAGCCAATTTTAATTAACCACTATGGAAACCCATTTTAAATCAACCAAAAAAATTCCTTAAACCCATTCATTTCTCTCCATCTTTATAAATTGAAATATGAATTTATAAAATTCAAAAAATTCATAAACTTTATCTTCTATCTTCATTTTCCTCCCCCCCCCCCCCTCAATAGGTGTTGGAAGTTGAATAAGAATCAATCCAAAAAAAAATGAGAAAGTTCCAAAATTAGAGAACCCATTTCATGAAACGGCATTTATGACACACACAAAATTGGATTTTTGGTATAAGCCATTCGGAAATGGAGATGAAGCTTTTGTTTGGGCTTTGTTGTTAATTTCACTCATTCAAGGACACAAATCTCCATTAGACCCAGATAAAATTTCCTAGGGCTACTTTTGCCATCAAAAATTGAAACAAGAACACAATTCAAAATTAAAACAAAAATCCATGAAACAAATAACTATAGATACCAATTTAATTAATCCAAACAAATCCCTAAATTCATCCGCCGAATCTATAGCAAAAATGAACAAATGAATTTCAGTAATTTACATATCTATGTTATTCTATGGATGAGCTTAACAAATGGGCTTTACCTGATTGAGATAATGTTTAATAATTCAATGCGTTTTTTAATGGTGATAAGCTTTGATGGGTCTAAAGATTTCTCGAATTGCATTGCTATGAATTGCAGGTTATTTGCTATAAATGTGAAATTTCCAAGGCCCACAATCAATGTGACTACTAATTATTGTGACTACTAATGACAATGTTTGTAAGGAACAAATTAGATGAAGACCTCATTATGCATTGGTAGGAAACTTTTATGGTTTTGATTTTATGCATTTTTGGTGGAGAAGGGTGGGGGTGGTGGATGAAGATGAAGATGGAGGGTTAGAATATAAGTTTATGAATTCTTTGAATTCTATAAATTCATATTTAAAGATGGAGAGAAATAAATGAGTTTAAAGAATTTCTTTGGTTGATTTAAATTGGGTTTCCTTCTAGTTTTGGTGGTGATGGTGGTGGAGGAGGGTGAAGATGGAGATGGAGGGGAAGGGGAAGGGGTGAGTTTTGGGAATTTTTTGGATAAATTAAATTGGGTATTCATTGTTATTTTATTTAACAATTGAGTAGTAAGGAATAATTTGAAATGTCCTAAATACCCCTAAAAATTATCTCACGTGTGAGGCACATGAGCGACTTGACGGAAAATTGACAGAAAATGGGACGGAAGGACAATAACGGCAAGTCGTAAAAACATAGTGGATCTAAAAAGATAAAAATTTTACATACATGACAAAAACCTCAATTTAGAATAACTTTTTGGACGAAATCGGCGTTTTTGCCTTATTTAGAAAGTGGACAGTTAATTTGGAACATATTAAAAAGGAAATGTGGACAGATAAAATATTTCAAAGAGTTGTGTCTCATGATTAATATATGTCTGTCCATATAACTTTTCCTTCAATTTAATTCAAATGAATTATATATCGGAGACCATTTGAAAAAAGATGAGATAAACATTCAAGTGTAAATGTCATTTGGATGATAATGGGAAGGTAATTCATGCATGTATAACACTAGAATGCCATTTATTTGGTTCTATTAATCTGACATATAAATTAATTTCAACAAAAGTTTAGGCTAAGTTTTTAAAGTTCTTCTACTCCAAAAGTGAAAAAAAAATTCATTTTTGTTTCTTGTTATAGTTATGATGGGGATAATCAAATGGGCTGCTATTATTTTATTACTGCTGGAGATAGCTGATCTTGCCATTACAGACAGCAGCAGAGAAAATGACTCTTTCTCTAAGCAGAAGAAAACTATTACTAAAAATGCCTTCAAAACTATTCAGGTATAAGTAAAGGGGACACTCAATCTTAGTACCGTTTTTATCGGAGTGACCTTATAGTTCCCTCATATTAATTGAGCGGAACGCATATCTGTAGTTATGCCCCGCCCAAATAATCTGAGGGATTATGGGCCAGTCCCACAAAAACGGTTATATGACTGAATTTTACTAAGTAAATGTAGGAGTGGGGCCCGGCCCCGACAATTTTTAAAATTCCTTTTTATGTTTGTCGATATTTTAGTCTTCTGGTGATATTTTTTTAAATTCGTTCATGTGACAAATAATTCAAGTTTTTACAAAATTCGAAAAAGAGAAAACTTTCAAAAACCATATTTTTTTTGTTTGCTTCTTAGATTGCACCATCTTTAACATGTTTCTTGTTTTACTTTCTTCAATTTTTTCTCAATGTAGAGTGAAGATGGAGATGTAATTGAATGCATTGACATGCATAAGCAGCCAGCTTTTAATCATCCTGCTCTTAGAAATCACAAGATCCAGGTTCTTCTCATGTTATGTTTGTTTACTCTCTCCTCCGTCTCATAATATAAGACATTTTTTTGGAAAAATTACCCTTATTTTTCTTTATTATTAATTGAGTTTTTTTTTTATCGAATTGACCACAAATTGGTATGAAGCTCACACATAGCTCTGATTTTTTTTAGACAATTTATTTGGCCAAATCGGATTCATTGAATCCGACTTCAAGAACAAGACAGATTCCCTGAATTCGTCTTCTCTTTGAAATCGAATTCAAAGAATCCAATTTGGCCAAATAAATTGTCCCAAAAAATTCAGAAATATATGTGGAACTTCCTACTAATTTGTGGTCAATCTTATAAAAAACTCTAATTAACCTACAAAAAGTTGTCAAAAGACATGAAACAGAAGAAGTAAAATCTTGTAAATGGAGATCAAATATTTGTTTTTATTTTTTTTTTTATTATCTAGATGGTGCCTAGCAATAATCCAACAGAAGAAATAGAAGTTGAAGAAAGGGAATTTGGTAGTAGTAAAAGAGTGATCAAACAACTATGGCAAAATAATGGAAGCTGTCCTGGTGGAACCATTCCAATTCGAAAGAATAATGTGCACAAATTAAATGGTGATGAGAAAAAAGATGTCATTCTTCTTCACACCAATCGCTCGGTATGTTTATTTATTTCTCTTTTTTCGAGTTCAAATATATTTAGTTCGTTTTTTATTAGAAACATAAAATTTAGGCAAATTGGTGAATTTCGGCCTATAACATTGTGCGATTGGTGATAATGGTCCCTGTTTTATTTTTTCTTTTGTTTTTAGGAATATAAACAATTTGCGTTTGGCGATAATGGTCTTTTCGTCCACAACTGTGACAGAAATAATTAATTTTGTTTTAAAACCTTCTAGACACCAGGGTTAATTTGGGTAATTCAATCAAAAATGTAGACTAGGGACCAAAACCACTAATCACAAATTGTTAAGGGAAAAAATTCACCAATTTGCCTAAAACAAATACTCCAAATCTCCTTCTTCTCCACCCAACTTGCCTAAAAAAAATACTGCAAATTCACTTCTTCTTCTTTGCAGCAAATACTCCAAATTCTTTTTTTTTTTTTTTTTTTGAGCGCCCGAAGGCGATTGCCCCCGAAGGGGAAGAGCGGAGAGTACCCTAAATAGGGAAGATTGAAGCATGCCCCATGCCTGGGGAGGGAAGATAAGCCTCATAAGGAGGAGAAATTATTTGCCCCATTATGGGAGATATAGGAATCGAACACGGGACCTCTGTCCCGTGTTTGGGTAGCCTTACCACTTGGGCTATCCGATTCCCATGCAAATACTCCAAATTCACTAAGCCATTTACTCCAAATTAATTTCCTGCCAGCCAAATTACTCCAAATATTTTTATCAAATTGGATGAAACACATCTTCTGTTTTCTTCCTTTGTTCTCAAAACACATTTTCAAGAAGGTCAATTACTCTCCATTTCCATTTCCATTCCAAGTATTAAATTGACTTTTTTACATGTTTCTTGGATTTTATATTGAAATTCATCATTTTTATTCTCTTTAGTTCTCTAAATTCTGATTTAATATAGAGTATTTTTCCTTTTAAATCAAATTTTCATTACTTTTTGTGGTGAGTTTTTTCTTTAGTATAATGAAATTTGGTTGATGATGAAGAAGAAGAGAGGTATGAGTGTCTCGGAGTGTGAGGTAAGGATGGGTCTATGGGTTAGTTGAAGAAGAAGATGAAGAGAGGTGGGGTGGAGTGGAGTGGGTCTTTGGGTGGGTTGAAGAAGAAGTGGGGTAAGTTTGAAATTATTTGAAGGAGTGTTCTAATGAGATGAAGAAGAAGAGAGGGAGGATGAAGATGGAGACCAAAACAACCAATCGTTCTATGTTTTGTACTCTAGTGCCAAATTGCAACACAAAAATAGATTTTTTTTTCCAAAATACCCTTTAATTTTGGTGTTTTTTATTTAAATTTTTGTTGACTGACAGTTGATCTTAACGGTTGTGTACGGAAGGACCATTATCGCCAAACGCAAATTGTTTATGTTCCTAAAAACAAAAATAAAATAAAATAGAGACCATTATCACCAATCGTATAATGTTATAGGACGAAACTCACCAATTTACCTAAAATTTATTGTTAATTTTTTTTGATAAATAAACCAACATGATACTGTTCGAGTACATGTTTGAGTGTTCGCGAATAATAAAAAATAATAAAAATTAGTATATTTTGTATTCATATTCTATTTACTATTATTAAAAATATATTTTATTTCTATCTTTTGAAAAAATTAGTTAAACAAATATAAGTTCGAACTCAAGCTAAATAGGAACAAATAATTCGATCTTGAACATTATAATCGAGCCGTTCAAATTGAATTTGCAAAAGCTAAACAATCGAGTCGAGGTAGAGTGCTTAAAATGATAGTTAAATGAACAAATATAATCTCGTAGTTGTAAATTTGATATACGGAGTCTAGGTAATGCTCTTGTTTATTGCACCCCTTCCTTGTAAGACATGGACAATCATTTTCCTCTTCTTTATCTTTTTTTACGGTAGAATAACACTAAATAGCAATGTACGTAAATCAAATTTAATTGCCTAATTAATTTTTTCGAGCTTCGAAAATATTTTTCTAATGATTTTTTTTTAAATGTTTAATAGGCATCAATCCTCATAACGGAGGGATATAAATATTATGGAGGGAAAGGAACAGTTAAAGTTTGGAATCCTTCACTTGAATTTGATGATGAGTACAGTTTATCCAGAGTTGCTCTTAGAGGTGGCCACTATAGTAACTATGAAACTGTGGAATCTGGATGGGTGGTCAGTATAATTATATTTTTACCAAATAATCTCAAAATTTGCATTTAATTGAGTTTTTTTTATCAGATTGATTATCCACGTCAAAGATAAATTTCAGAAATTTGTCTTTGGCTTGTAATCAGATTCTTGAAATCTGATTTGGTCAAAAAAGTTTCTCCAAAAATTTTAGAATTGCGAAGAGCTTTTAACCAAAATTGATCAATCTGATAAAAAACTCTGGTATATGGACAACATTATGTGGAAGACTAAATTCTTGTTGTTGTTTGCAGGTCAATCCTAGTGTTTATGGGGACAAGCAGACCAGATTTTATACTTATTGGACCGTGAGAGTTCACTTTTTTTTTGCCGTCAATTAATTATCTTATTATTATATCTTGATATTTGAGTTTATCAGTATTATTGAGTCGTTGAAATCAGGGACGAAGATAGAGGGGGCGGGAGGGGGCAGTTGCCCCCCTGAGATTTTTAAAAATACTACTATGCATAGTAAATTTTATAGATAGTTCGGAATATTTTATCAATTTGGCTCCCCCCCCCCAAAGATATTTTTTTTTTTTGCGTTTTTATATGTAATTCGACATACTGTTGCAGTTTCGCCCCTCCAACGCTAAATTCCTAGCTTCGTCCTTGGTTGAAACATGTTTAATTATTTTGGTTATTGTGAGTAGTTCGGTATTCTCATTTTTTAAATGATGTCGGAAGTTTGAGCCCCATTCAAATGTGTAAATACTATTTTGATTAGCACTTTTATAATTTAATTAGTACTTGAAATTTCATTCAGATAGTATTTAAAAAGAATTTGAGTACTCCCTCCGTCCCAAATTATTTGTCCACTTTGTATTTTGCACGAGGATTAAAGTTTCATCAAATTATAGAGTGAAATATGATAAAATGTCAAACATAACCTTATTTAATGTTACTCCCAATTTAATTCACCTCATTTTCTCTCTTTATTTTTCTCTCTCCAATATTTAATGTAAAGGGTAGGATTGGAAAAATCATCATTAATGAACCCTTTAATTAGAAAGTGGACAAATATTTTGGGACACACTAAAAAGGAAATGTGGACAGATAATTTGGGACGGAGGGAGTATTAACTTGAATTTTAAATTTATATCAGACTCAATTAATGTACGCTCTGAATTTTTTTGATGATGTATATTTATGATACATTCTCATGTATTATTACAGGTTGACGGGTCAAGGAAAACGGGATGTTACGATCTTAATTGTCCTGGTTTTGTACAAACCAGCAGTGAAGTAGCTCTTGGTGCTGCAATCTATCCCATCTCAACTTTTAGAGGACTTCCATATGAAATGACCATATTCATCCATAAGGTACATAAATTGTTTCTACGTATTTCACTTCCTCTTTTAAAAAAATAAACACGTAACAGTTTAAGTGATTAGACAAATAATCATTGTCAATATCAGAAAAATTAATATACTAAATGAATCGCATTCCCGAAAGATTTCAACCGCCCCCGTCTTAGAGCCGATTGATATATATATATATATATATATATATATATATATATATATATATATATATATATATATATATATGTGCCTAATTTTAACATGAATTGACCCTTCACACTCTGTGTGTAAGAGATATGATATAGCCTGAAGACCAAATGCACACTTTCTACCTTACTCTTTGGTCTGACTATAGTGCTTAAAAATAAAAATTCAGTATATACTAAACATTTTTTTACTGTTGAATAAAAAAATTGATGGTCCAAATTATTTTGCAGCGAACATGTGTTATTATTTTCTAACATCTATTATATAAAACACGTGTTACATTACTTGGAGTATGTGTTAATAAAAAAGATAACACTTCATAAATATGATCTAACATTCAGTATATACTGATTTTTTTAGTATTCAACGATATAGTCACGACATTTACTATGTGTTAATCGGGAAAGAACATTTATTACATAACACATAACGCTTGTCTAAAAAACTGTAACACCTTAAAAAAAAACGTTCATTAATGTATTGAATTTTTAGTGTTCAACAATATACCGACCCTTATTATGATAGTCTGTCTCAATTATTATTATTTTTATTTTCAGGATCTGATTACGGGCAATTGGTGGTTAAAATACCAAGAGAGAATAACAATAGGATATTGGCCAGGGGAACTATTTAAATCATTAAAATACCTAGCCGAAACCGTCGAGTGGGGCGGCGAAGTTTACAGCAGCAGAGTCGGAGTTCATCCCCATCACACGGCAACCGCAATGGGAAGCGGCCAATTCTCCGACGTCTTTGCCGGTAGATCTGGAACTATTAGAGGAATCAGAGTTCTTCAGAATCCAATGCAATTACAGTTTCCGGATCGGGTCGGTCCTTATTCCGATGAATACGATTGCTATGATTATAAGTATCTTTATGATTATGTTGAAGATCCTGAGTTCTTCTATGGTGGTCCTGGTAGAAATTGGAGGTGCCTTTAAAGTTTAAAATTTTTTTACGCCGATATTATTTTATAAGGAAATTTTATTTCTTTTCGTGATATTTCTTTATAGTAATTATTGTATCTCATTCTCTAAAAAAAAATTCAATAAAAAATTCGTCTACCAATAATAAATTTCTGACTCTGCCCTGTTACAAGCTTATATAGCATTGGTAAAGTTAATGCAAAATTAAGTTTAAAGAGTGTTCATACCTTATAGCATTGAATTTTTTATCATTGATAACGTGACGATTCTAATATAGATTTCTGAATTTATTATTTAAAATAAAAAAAATTAACCCACATCTGCTACTCGAATGTGCAAATAAAGTTTATGGCTCTATTTGGATTGGATTTTGGGTTTCAGTTTTGGCGGAGAGGAACTAAAAAATTGGCGGGAGAAATTCAAATTCAAATTTTTTTTCAAATAATCGTTCAATTCCAATATTTGGCAAAAAAAAAAATTGGAATTTGAACGTCTCCCGCCAATTTCAGAGTAAAAAAATTTGGAATTGAACGATTATTTGAAAAAAAAAATTTGAATTTGAATTGTTCCCGTCAATTTTTAGTTTCTCCCGTCAAAACTCAAACTCAAACCCAAACGTAAACCCAAAACAAAACCAAACCCAATTCAAGTGGAGCATATATATCGTGCGAATTTTGTCTGAATTTTTTGGAGAGCTTAAAAAATTATTTATCAGAGTCGATATTTTTTCACAATCAATTTTTTTAATGAAACTTCATGTAAAAAATTCAAATAAAAAATATATTTAGTTTTATAGAATAAAGAATCATTTAATGATTTTTATTATATAAGAATATCTGTTAGGAAGATACTACATCTATCCCAAATTGTTTACAATTGTTTCACATTTTGAAATATTTTAAATTGTTTGTCACGTTTCACAAATTAATGCATTTTTATTAATATTTTTTCATTTTTAACCTTAATTTATTACTCAACTAACCAATAATAATAATTTTTCAATTATTAATTGAGGAGTATTTCAATTTTTTTCCTCTTTACAATCATTTACTTGGTGAAATTTTTTAAATGTGGCAAACAATTGGGAATTGCATTAGAATGACATTGATTGGGTAGAATGGTCAAACCATGGCAGGTTTTTTTTTTTTTTACACAACATTTTTAGCAAGGACGAATTTGAGCTGACGTGGCAAAAATTGAACGCAGTTTGACACGTCAGCTGAGGACGGATTTGCCAAATTCGGTCTGAATTTCTTGGACAAATTAATATTCCAAGATACCTCGAATATGGTAGTTAATGAAGCTCCCATTGGTCAGAATAATTCTTGATATTAATTAATATCCCATTGGATTGAGGACGGATTTGGAAAATTTGTCCTTGCTAAAAATATTATGTAAAAAAAAAAGCTGTCATGGTTTGACCATTCTGCCCAACCAATGTCATTCTAATGCAATGCCCCCAAACAATTGGGATTGGGATGGAGGTAGTAGTGATTATGATGAAGCATTACCTAACTAAAATAATTTATCATGCTTAGTACTACGAAAAATTCTGATATAGACCTGGGCTATATGTGAGGTTGTGGACCACTTGGTCCACAATCAACCACATCACCTGTTTTGATTAAAAAAAAATAAAAACGCCTCAAAAAGCCCACCAAAAGGGGGAGTATTTTTATTATTAATCAAAACTGTGATGTGGCTGAATGTGGACCAAGTGGTCATAGACCTTGGTAGTACAGGTCTATATCAGAATTGTTCTAGTACTACATCATAAATAATAAAAAGTACAAAAGCACAAACTTTTTTTGTCTTGCCGCGAGGTTCCTATATGGTTCCGATATTTGAGAGATCATATTAAACTAATGCTCACTCGCAGCAGGTCGGCCACAAAGAGGTAAAGTGGCGACTCCATACGTGAGTGTGGATCGATCTCTCGACATCTTTTAAGGAGCATGTACATCAACCAACTTTGATTGTAAAAAAAAAAAAAAAAGACAAATTGATTGGCCAAAATGCCAATTTCATACGTGAATGGGGAACAATACCTTGATATCTTAAGGAGATGAGTTACCGAATCTGCTATACTCAATGTTGTCAAAATCGCGAGTTGGATCGTAAAATTGTACGATTTTACGATCCTAATGCCATAAATCGAGTTGGATCGGGTTAAAAATCGCAGGAATCTTGAATTGTAATGGATCGTTGATCCAGATCGTAGGATCGGACGATCCATAACGATCCAACATTTTCTCTTTTCAAATGGGACTGTGAAGAAGAAGAAGAAAATGGGAGACGGCTTCAGGCGGCGACAGAGAAAGGAGACGGCGGCGGTGATGGAGTCGCGGCATAGAGGCGGGGAGGCACCGAGGAAGGAAGAAAAAAAAAAGAATAAGAGAGAAGGAAATGAGAGGAAGAGAAAAAGGGGAAAAAGAAGGATGGGGGGAGGAAAATGGCGGTGGTCGGGACTCGTGAACCGCCGCGACAGAAGAAAGAGAGAAGTGAGGAAGGGAGGGGCTCTTGCGGCTGGGAGAGAAGGAAAGAACAAATTTTAGGGTTAGGGTTAGGGTGCTCTTCTTAAGAGGTTATATATAGTCAGGGCTAAAAGTGCAATTAAAATATTAACATATAAAACCTCATAAAATAATTATACTGAAACAAGTCCTAAACTATTTACTTTGTATTTTCAGTATTTAATTGGATATTAAAACAAAATGAGATATTTAAGGGAATGATTTAAAATAAAATATATTTGAGATATTTTTTAAAATTTATCATGAAATATTTTTTTTAATTTTAACTTTTTAGTTCTATTGATTTAAATTTATCATGAAATATTTTTTTAATAGTTTTATCGGATCTTCCGATCCGTGTTACGATCATCGTCTTTACTATTTTTGAGACCCCTTCCGTTCCGAGTCAAAATTACGATCTTGACAACCTTGGCTATACTAACCAACTTTGGTAGTGAAAATTCACAAATTGGTTTTGTATGAATCTATCCAAAAGAAAAGGGATTGGATAAGATGAGGCCCGCCGAGTCTCATAACTATTTGGGCTCCTACATATTATGCTGAAAACGATTGATTATTCTTCGCCATATTTCATTGGATTAGTCGGAAGAAAACTATATTTGTTACATGAAACCTGAAATTTACATTTTTTTTCCTATTTACTAATTCCGTCCAAAATGTATGGTTCACTTTCTTATTTATTTAGTATAAAATTAGTGAAGATTTAAATTTGAGACGAAAAAATATTTTCTTACTAGGAGCAGTTTTTCTGTTGTTCATACCGTCTGTACCACCGGCCTGGTTATGATGATGAACAACAAAAATTCAATGCATACTGAACATTTTTTGTTGTCGAATAAAAAATTTAACGGTCTAGATTTTTTTTGGAGTGAACACATATTGTGCTTTTGTAACACCTGTTGCGTAAACATGTATTAAATACCTTATAACAAGTGTTCATTAGGAGAGAACACATATTATATAATACCTCTATTCCTTAATATAAGACTTTCAGGACATGTAGCAAAAATTAAGGAAGTAAAAATTAAAAATATTTTTTTAACAAAAATATCAATTTTACTCTCTTAAATATAATTAATGGCAAACAAGTTCTATTTAATAGAATATTATTAGTATTTTGATTAACAAAATATTTTAATTTTTACTTACTTAATTTTCGCTATATATATCGTGAAAACTTTATATTAAAGAATAAAAAAAGTATGATGTAATATTTATCTAAAAATTTAAAATACCGATAAAAAATATCAATATATACATTTAATCTTTTTGTTTTGCATTATAACCGTTATACGCCATTAAACCAACTCTTTGCTCCCCCGACAAAAAGATCACAATCTAAAATTCTGGTCACTCTTAACAGATATGGTGGTCGGCTCATCCACGTTAGAGTCTTGGATAAAATTTATATTTGAAGTGTATGTCAATTTATAATATGCATTTGCTTTGTTGTCCTTACCATCTCCACCAAGTTATAATATATAGTACTCGTCCAAGATTAAATGTTATAAAAATATGAAATATTAAAGGATATATATATATATATATATATATATATATATATATATATATATATATATATATATATACCATGAATATATCGATAATATATATAGCAAAAAAAATACCGTTAGTATAATAATTGAACTGTGTCAGCGGACTTCACTTTTAATCAATAAAAGTTTGCTTAGAAATCAGTGGTAAGATTGCGAATTAAAGTCATTGAATGTGAAGTTTAACTTGAATATATCTCAATCGGATGAGTCTGGTTATACTTGGATCACTAGCGTGACATGTCAGTATAAGACGGATTTACGTAATTCGTCTTTCCTCAAAGACAAACTCTAAGAATCCGTATTTACCAAAAAAGTTCCTCAAAAAAATACATGGCAATGTGATACTCTTTATGACAAAGCATGGCTATTCTGATAAAAAAACTCGTATAAATTTATAAAGCTCTAGGAGAGAGAACCAACAAAATATTAACCCTAAAACAAACTCCAGAATATTTCAATAAAAATTAGCTCAATACGAAGTTCAAAACTACATTGTCAGAGCCGCTAAACCAACATCGCCCAGTCTTGCCATTCAAGAGGCCCATTTTTATTCTCTTTTATAAGACAAAGTGCCTTTGTTATCCTTACATATTCCACTAAGCTACATTGTACACTATTCATCAAAAAAAAAAAAACTACATGTACATTTGGAGTAATGCAGTACCTTTTTTTTTTTTGCTAAATAAAAAGAAGGTGTAAGTGATGGTGACCAACACCTTCCGCTACCTTATGTTTGGGCTTTCGTGTTCATCAGCGAATATATCAGACTTAACTGAACAACCAACGCAAACACTGGCCCCGTCAAAGTAGCGCCAACAAGGGGCAAGTATAATTCCTAAAAGCCGACAACACCAGTTAAGATTCGAACTCATTATCTCAGTTTTACCAAACTACTTGGGAATAAGTTTGTAACCACTTTGTAAGATGGTACCTTTTGCGATCTTGCTTATGTTAAAAAAAACAACAAATCTTCGTAACAAGTGGTGGCGGCATAGTTAACACATGTCCACCTCACTCATTTGATTTCCTTCATGGTATGCTAAAAATAATTTTTTAGAGTTTGACTCATTCAGAATGCATTTTGAGCGTGATATGCTTCACATTCTTGTCTTAGTAAATTTTAATTAGATAAGTCGAGTTAAATATGAGATACTGATAAAAAAAATAAAAACAAATATTGATTGTGTCACAATAGCAACAACAACAAAACCTTCATCCCAATTAATTGGGATCAGTTATATGAATCAATATAAGATTAATGTGCGGTCGTTTCCATAAATACATTCCGTCTATTTCTTTCTATTAAACATCGTGCCCTCATCCAAGTTTAGCAAATCTATATAATTTTGGATGACTTCAATCAAAACCCTTCGATCTCGCCTAACTCTTACAATCTCATGCTCCTCATCCTTAAAATTTTCGAACTGAATCATCATTCAATCTTCAATTTATGTGTCCAAAACATCGTAAATGATTTTCCATCATATTTTCAGTGCAACTATATTTTAGGGTTTTTGGTTTTGTTTTGTGGGAATAAAAAAATAAAGAAAATCCAACCAATCTCCAATCAATATTTTATTCATGCTATCTCTTTAGGTCCTTCTAGGCTATAGTTCTATCAACAAAATTGGGTCCACAAAAGCCCCATCGTAGCACTTTTTTGCCCTTTTCCTTCTCCTTTTCACATTATTAAACATTATTATACATAGGCTGTAGTGTTTGCCTGATCTTTTGTATGTTTCTTGCATCCAAAAAATTGGCTCTCTTTTTCCATTTATTCGGATCTCCCTTATTCTTATAGCTTTCTATTTTCAATTTTTTTTGCCCGAGTGCTTCTCAGTTTGTGTTTTTCTTGCACAATTGAAGTTCAAGTTAGGTTCTTTTTCCAATTCTTGAAATTATAGTTTGTGGGTTCTTCATAAATCGATTCATTTTGAGGAACAAAATTCTGTTTTTGGAAGTTGAGAGCTTGGTGAATTTAGGGATTCCCCCCTTATTTCCATCAATTTCCTGGTGGGGTGGAGGAAACCCTTTATTTTAGGTGTTGAGTTTTCAAGTTAGAAATAGATATTTTGATGCTTGAGCTTGTAAAATTTGGAGTTTTTTTGAGGTGGGTTTTGATAATTATATGAGGATTTGTTTTTTGGTTTTTGTGGAAAGAGTTGATTTTGATTTCTGGGATTGATCAAGTAGTTTCCAAGTTTGAATATTTTTAATATCTTGAGAAGAAGAAATAGGAAGTTGTGGTTTATTTTTGGAAAAGAAAATGAAGAGAGGAAAAGATGATGAAAAAATTATGGGGCCTATGTTTCCAAGGCTTCATGTGAATGATACTGAGAAAGGAGGACCAAGAGCACCTCCAAGGAATAAGATGGCCTTATATGAACAGCTCAGTATTCCTTCTCAAAGATTTAAGCCTAGCTTGGCTTCTAGTACTAGTGTGATCCCTCCTTCTTCAAGCCAGGTAAGTGGAAGATTAAGAATTCAAGCTGTTTGTTAGATGTTCGACTTTTATTCGCATAGTCTGATCCTATTTGAAAGTTATTTTAGTGTTTGGTTCATAGCTTGATGGTTGAAGATTATCATATTGTTAATGATGAAATGTCATTTCTAGTTCCTTTGGCTGTTTTGGTATTCAATTATCTGACTTGATTGACATGATGAAATGTAGTTTGGAACTTGGATTATTGGATTTCTTGGAATGGAAAGCCATTAAAGGTGAGGAGAAGATACTGCTTAATAGGAAGAGAATCTAGTTACATGGAAATCCAAAGGATATATTCGCTCCGAAAATGGAAAGCTAAAACTAGAAGGATATTAGGAAGATATTTGGTAATGTAAAAAGTTACATGTTTTTTTTGTCACTGTGTTTATGGAGATCTCTAATGTGCTTTTTATACTGCCTACTTAGTCATGCGCCTTTTAATTAAAGAAATGTTCGATGTGGTTACTTGGTATTCTATATTCTTGTTCTTGTTCCATCTCCAAGCATTATTAGGAGAAAATGCAGAATTGAAGATACAAAAAATTAGAAGTCTATGGCATGTATGGATTTGAAGCATTCTTTTATATATTTTTCATGGATGTTCATTCTACGATCAATCTGTTATCAGTTCATCCCTTTTTTTTATCATGACTTTTATCGTTCAAGAAGGATTTATACATGTGCAAGTGTCCTGGTTGAGCTTGCTTGACGTAGTTGCTATTAAATCCTTGTCCTTGCAGGGGAGTTCTCAGCAATGGGGTATGCTTTTCTCACGTCAGCTTCAGCCTTCAAGACCGGCAGCTGACAGGGCGGCCGATGTCCGCAATTTTGATTCAAGTACACCATTGGTGCAACATGAGCAGAAAAAGTCGGAGGAAGATGATTTTATAGTTCCTATATTTATGCAGTCCAATATGGGACAAGATTGTGTTAGAAACCATAATAATATGGACAAGAAAAAAGTTTCCAGTCGAGCTTCCACTCCACATTCTTTGAAACGTCCAACCACAAGCGAGGGCCTGACCGTAAGACGGGAAACCACAAGTCACCATAATGAAGAGAATCTGAAAGAGTTTGTACCTTCTCGGGGACATTCAATTAAAGCTGTTTCAAACTCATCATCCATGAACAACGATGAAGTTGCATTAAGGCAGAACAAGTCAAGTTTGTATCGTGAACCAGGAGATAGTCCTGTAAATAGTTGCAGATTACAGAAGTCTGATTGTGGTTTACTGCCAGAGAACCAAGCACCATGTGATCCTACAAGGGCCAAAAACAATAATGGAAATTCCTCAATCACCGGGTGGGATTGTCATTCTGAGGACCGGAGAATTCTAGATGATTCTGCATCTCGTGAAGATAGGACTTGTAGGTCATTGCTGGCTGGAAATGCAGGCAGGGCTGATTATACCTCTGATACTTCCATGGTGGATTCTGTCTCGGGCATTGACATAAGTCCAGATGATGTTGTGGGAGTAATAGGACAGAAGCATTTTTGGAAAGCCAGAAGAGCTATTGTCAAGTAAGTAATTTCTTTTTGGGGGCACCAAATTTTATGGAGGTTGGATTCAGCTGCCTGTACTGTACGGAGTATGATCGGGCTCTAGATATAGTTATATTTTTTTCTCCTTTCGCACTAATGGGGTTTTATGTTACCTTTTGCTCTCGGTGGGTTTCAATCCTACTTAAAGTTGTGAAAAAGTCATCCCTGCTACAGCTGGCTCCATGAAT
This sequence comes from Vinca minor, assembly GCA_026122235.1. Classification (NCBI taxonomy): domain Eukaryota; kingdom Viridiplantae; phylum Streptophyta; class Magnoliopsida; order Gentianales; family Apocynaceae; genus Vinca; species Vinca minor. The sequence continues at coordinate 6,942,665 of JAOCZM010000142.1, forward strand.
AATTGTTTTGGAGAATCTGGAAGAACCCTTTTGGCCTAATCTTAAGATTCAAAAATCCGAACATCGTACATTCAGCCGCCTTTAGACATTATTGGTTATTAGACCACAGTCTTGTCTATGTTCTTGAAATTCCACACTCAATCTCTAGTTTTCATTTTCTCGGTATTCTTCTGCATCTCCAAATCCAGCTCGTCTTAAAGTATGTTATGTCTAACACGCTTACTTTTGACGACTTAAAGTGGTGGAAACGTTTATTGTACATATTCAACTTTCTTCCAGCTACCTGATACTCATTGTCCTTCCCCCCTTCCTCTTCCTCTCGTTGGTTGACCATTGTTTCACATTCTCTTTGTTTTCTGTACAATATTCATAAACTAATGACGTTTTACTTGCTTTTATCACTTTTTTTTTTTTTATGTTTTTATCCTATACTCAGAACGCCTCTCCTAACCTTATTTTTATCTTCCATTGCAGTCAACAGAGAGTATTTGCAGTTCAAGTCTTCGAGTTGCATAGGTTGTTGAAGGTATGACTTTGTTGTTGTTGTTGTCAGCTTTCAGTTTAATATCATGGTTAATGCTACAAGGGCCTTATTTTGAATTAAATTTTCTACAAGAATGAAATTTGTATTGTGATCATGTCATTAAATAGGTCCAAAAACTGATTGCTGGTGCTCCCAATCTGCTCGAGGATAATACTTTCTTGGCCAAGCCAATTATGGTGTCCCCTGCAAAGAAACGACCATTGGAATATATTGTCAAAACACCTCCATCTGCTGCTAAATTTAAAAACGATGCAGAGAAGCCTAATCATAAGGTGGAATGCTCTGCCGAGAATACTGTGGTCAAGGCTTCCTTGTCTTCTGTACAGAACGGTAGTCAACCACCAAGCTATAGTCCAATCCCATCAAGTTCTCCTGTAACGTCTTTGAATGGCGACCCGAATCAGGGTTCTTTATGCTTTCATCAATCACAGGGACATAACCAATGGTTAATTCCCGTTATGTCTCCTTCTGAAGGACTCGTGTATAAGCCATATCATCCCGCCCCAGGATATATGCCCCCGGCTTGTGGAGGAGGCTGTGGCTCACCAGGGGCAATGCCGATGATGGGAAATTTCTTTAATCCACCATACGGAGTTTCTCCTCCAAATTACTATCAAGGTATGGGAGTTCCTCCCTTTACTCCCCCTACAGCGCCTCATGGATACTTCCCTCCATTTGGCATTCCGGTTATGAATCAGCCAGCAATGACAGGTTCAGCTGTTGATCAAACGAATCATTTTGCTGCAGCGAGTTTTCATGGCAATCCACCAGGAGGGGTAGGGGCCGACTCTAATATTCAAAACCAGAACTCGAGTAATCTTCCGAGTCCAAAGCAAGGAACAAACGGGGTCATGCCAGATGTAACAAAAGGACACACTTCTAGAAATAGCGAAGTACAAGTCAGTACAGCAAGTAGTCCAAGTGAGAGGTTTCAAGGAACCGCGAGGGGGAATAGCTTGGAAGGTAACAATATGCTTCCTCTTTTTCCCCACATCTCCCGTTGTTGATCCCTCCAACAATGGTGCTGAGCCTCGGGGTATTACTTTACCTGCTGCACGAGTGATCAAAGTCGTGCCGCATAATGGGAGATCGGCCACTGAATCTGCTGCTCGGATTTTTCAGTCGATACAGGAGGAGAGAAAACAGTATGATTCAGTTTAGCTTAATTTTATAACAGACAAGTTTGCACGGTCGAGGGGCAGCTGCTCATCCGAACTCGGACAGCATTACTACTGCTTTTTTTGTACTTCTTGGATGGTAATGTTTCTTATTGAAGGGTTTTTATCTAAATTTATAGGTGCATCTGTAGATAAATATAAGCATATATTATTGTGTTGTTCCTTTTTTGGCATTTGTTTCAATGGCCTTTGTAATGTGTACTACTGTATGAATTGTTTACTCATCATTTTGTGCAATTAAGATTGTTAATAAAAGCCAAGAAGTTCTTGACCTCTTTTCCTTTCTGGATATTCTGCGAGTGATATTCCTTGTCGAGCATTAGAGGTTGCCATATGGTAACTCGACGATGATGATGATGATGAGGAGATAGATTTAACATGTTGCGAGTGGAACATAAGATCTAGATCTGGTGTTCAAAATTATTGTGTCGTGACGAGTGCGCTGGTTGGAGAAGAGATGCTTCTGGGTGGGAGCTATGGTAGTGCGATTTGATTTGGTTTTAACCAAGGTTGTCAAAATCGCGAGTCAGATGGTAGAATCGGACGATTCTACCATCCGGAAGATATAAATTGAGTTAAATTCGATGGAGAAAATCGCTGAAGGGGAGAATCGACCCCCTACAATCGCTGGATCAAATGATCATGTGCGCTTTGGTTTCGACTTTAGAAATACAGTTTATGAGACTTCCTAATTCCCCCTCCAATACCTTCAGCCATGAGCGATGATATCTCCATAATCACAAATCAGTTAAAAATTAAGAGACCCTTCGAAAACAGCAAAAGAGGAACACAAATTTCTGTATAGAAAAGATAATAATTAACACAATAAATCAAACTCATTCCTCAAGCCTCAGCAGCTTGACATGTTTAACAATGACTCCTATCAGCGTTGGTAAGTTGCAAAGACTCGGAGAATGAGTTGATGAATCTCTCACAGGATTATATGATAGGTAAGTTGGTTCGTTAAATAAAGTTACATCTTTATCGAGGAAATTACAAAACTAGATCCTCTTCATTATATCAGCAACGCATGGATGAGCCAAACAACAAACCCTTTACGAGTTAAAAAATATGTTGACTGATGAAGAAGCGCTAAATAAGCAGAACAACTATGAGAAAAAGCACTCTTTGTTAAAAAAAAGCCCTCTTTACACGTATATTTTTTTAATTTAACAAATACAATATTAATTATATTCAAAGTGTTAAAGATGTTTTTTTGGTTATTTTACTTTTTTTTTAAAAAAAAACTAACTCATCAAACTTTTTTTGTGTTTTTTTTTAAGTTGTGACATCTAAAATGTGACGGAGTAAGTCTTAATTCAACTTGGATATTCAATTTGAAACGGGGAGGCAATACACGGTTCGTGCTATATTCCCATCAAACCACATTGAATCAATGGTGTAATTGGAAAACGAAAAAAATTAGGGCAAGCTAAAATCTTTACCTTTCTTGAGCTCAGAAGCTTTTGAGGCCAAAATTGGGGATTTTTTTTTATATAGACCTGGTCCCCATGGATCATGTGGTAGAGAATTGGCCACATCACTGCAGAATGAGGAGAGCGACAATTATGTAGTGATGTGGCCAATTCTAAACCACATGGTATAGTAGACCAAATCCACAACAAAATGGTCAAAATTGGGAGGGCTGTTCTGATAGAATTTCTAGTTTCTTCAAGCTCGGCTAATCTCTCCTTCAACTTTCTACCTTCTTCCTTCATCTACGCAAAATACAATCATTAGAGAAAAAAACATTTATAACTGTTGAAATTGATCACATCTCGATGTGAATTTTTTTTAAATATAAAGTTTTATAACGACTGCATAAGGAAGATCTGAGACACCTATAAGCTTATGAGCTAACATCTCTCGATGCCAATTTATTTTGAGATGATATTGAGACTCATGAGTTATTTTTTCACAAGCAAACCCTTAAGCGAACGTGGGCTCTGAATGTCCGCGTAGACCTAAGAAGTGCAACGTGTCTTAAAATGTCCCGGTGCGATAAAATTAGGGTGTGAGCCTTGAATTGTGTGATAAAAATAGGGCGCAACCTTTAATTGACTCCCACCTCGAGGTGAGGAGAATGTTGCTTTGGATATCCCGTGGACCTAAGAAGAGCTACGTGCCTTAAACTGTTCACATGTGATAAAAGATAGGTGCAAGCCTTGAATTGACTCCCACATTGAGGTGAGGAGAGTGTTGAAATTGACCCCCTTCGATGTGAGGAGGAATGTTAAAATATGAAGTATTATATCGATTGCCTAAGAAAATCTGTGTCACTTATAACCACATAGGTGTTCTTTTAACATAATGAGCTAACAACTCTCATTACTAATTAATTATTTTTAGACGATATGGAAGCTGGTGAACTATTTTTTCACAATAACAAAAAAATCAATTGTAAAAACAACAAGAAACCCAACAAACATTAATGCTTACCTTAACCCAACAAGGTTTTAATGGCCGTTCATCTCTTTCCATTGCATTTTCCGCCATCAAATCCAAAATTCCGACTAAATTAACGGAATTTCACGGTTTTTTTCGGGTGCTGGGGTTGGGGATTTAAAATGTGGCTGAAATTTATGAATTATGATGATGAGAAAAGTTTATATTGGTAGGAATTTTCTATTCTCGCTCGGTGCCACACTAATAAAAAATTAATATGTGTTAATTTTTTAACAAACAATTTATAATCTAAAAGAAATATTAAAACCCTATAAAAAAAAAGTAAACACGTGACAATAATCTATTCGTGTGGATATAAAATGGGAAATAAAATAGGGACAGAGGATCTTTTGACGGTTTATATAGAGTAAATTTGAATTTGGTCTCTAATAATATAGATAACTTTCAAATAAGGACCTCATATTTCCATAAGTCTCAAATAAGTCCTTTATTGTTTGCTTGGTTGTTCCAATCCTACATTTCCCCGTCCATTCTCTCAGTCAACTTAAAAAGTCTTAGTCAAATAGGATCAAAATGAAAGAATGTAGAAGAATGAAGAAAAAAACTGTATGTAAAATGAAGTGGGACTTCCGTCTTGGACTGGGACTTCCGTCCTCAACCTCCAGAGAGTTGGCCAAAAAATACTTGGTTTTTTCCATTCAATTCTAGAACGGAAATGCCACTTTCGTTCTGGTTTGACAGATTGTTTTTGCCTGAAAAACTTTGTTTTTTGTATTTTGCCTACAAATGTTTGAGTTGGTATTTTACAAAAATCACTAAAACAGAATTTTTACCAAAAAATGTGTACAAAAATTACTTTGACAAAACTTGCTTTATTAATAAAAAAACAAACAAATCGTATATAACATAAATTAAACAAATTGTATGTAGCAACAATTAAACAAATGAAAACAAAAAAAACTAAATTCTATCTACTGCCCCCGACGGTGTGTATCTAACGGCCGTTTTCGAATTCTTCCGTAGATAGTATGTGTGACCGTCTCTAGTTCGCAGGGGCACTACCATGCTCCGTTCGGATGACTTGAGCGCCTTCGTGGTTAATATAAATTGGCTCCTCAGGTGAATCCGACTGGAGCAGTGGAGTGTGATGTTACGTTTACGTCAGGTCCAGGTGTAGGCTGTACGAGGGCGACGCACCAAAAAAGCCTTCCGCCTGTCCCGGTGTAGAAGGACCCGCTCCAGTATGCCCCCTATCTGACTACCCGGAGAAAGAGTGTTGATGCTAGGAAATTGGTAGTTTAATTAGGAGGGTATATTAGCTTGAGTCTATGTCTGATCTTCCGGCGGTTGAGACGGTCCCGCCTCCTGAGTAGCCTGCCGAGTTTGACGAGTACCCTGCCTCTCAACCGGAGCCCTACCTTGAACAGGCTTCCTCGGTTGTGTGGACGGCTGCAGAACGACAGCTTCTGCTACGTCGACAGTGCGCGGTCTGTAAGAAACTAACTTCCCAGCCGCTATGAAGGCATCTTGTATGGTTTTGACAGCTCAGGTGATGAGACCCTTGTACTAGCTCACAGTTCGAGGGGCAGTCTTCTCGAATTCTTCCAACATCGACCTTTTAGACTTCTCCTGTAACGTAAATATTAAAATTAGTATATTCAAAATAAAAAGATTTATGTTGACAACAAAACGAATAAAACTTACCAAAATATCATTAGCTGTAACGTTGGGTTGAATACCCATCAGGAGTGGCATGGGATCCCTATTTTTTGGGTTCGTCAGACGGTGAACGGTAATGTTATTGTTCCAATCCATGTACTTGCAGGTAGGTGCAATAACATTACTTAGGGCGGGAGCAACGGCTTCCAGTGCATCGACGCGGTCACCACACAAAGTTATGTAATCGTCGTGGACGTTCTGCCAATTTTCTGTCGCGCTCGCCTTCACCGCGTGGAGGTCTTGACCCTCGACTAGGGGTGTCAACGGGTTCGGGCCGGCCCGAACTCGGCTCACATAGCTCGAAAAAATGTGAGCGTGAGCTGAGATGATGTGAGTGTGAGCTGAGCGTGAGCTTAATATTCAAGCTCGCTTCTTATGTGAGCTGAGCGTGAGCTTGACCCCGCTCAGCCCGAAAAAAGCTCGAACCCGAATAAGATTAATATAATTAAAATATTATATATATATATATATATATATAATAATAATAATAATACTAATACTAATTTAAAAAAAAACTTATATATCTTATAATTATAATTATAATTATAATGTGTGGATTAACTCAATAGTCTTTTTTTTTGTTTATTCTTGTCCAAATTTAGTTTTAAGGCTCATTATATTATGATATTCTTGAGATAGGATTTTCGTTTTCTTCGCTAATATAAATGAGCTTGGGAAGCTCGTGAGCTAAGCTCGAGCTCGTGTTAAAATGTGAGCTGAGCGTGAGCTCAAGGTTTATGAGCTTTTCCGGGCTGAGCGTGAGCGTGAGCTTTTCAATTTTTATGTGAGCTGAGCGTGAGCTATGCCAAGCTCAGCTCACATAGCTCGATTGACACCCCTACCCTCGACTGAGCCCTCTGTCCCTGCCAGCATTGGTACCACCTGGTGGAAGCCAAATTGCCTAATACCCTTGTTAGGCAGGTGGTACTCAACTATCTCGAAGCAGATGAGTGGCGTACGGGCTCGATAGGTCTTCGGGAAGTCTTTATCCCGAGCCATTCTATCTGCAATTACCGAATCAGGGTACGGTCTCTACATAAACTGCAAAATAAATTCAAGTTAATGTAAATCAATTTATTTAATAAAAAAAATACGAGAATGTCGAAATTAACTTACCCCTTGTGTCTCCGTCATCAAATCTAGTTGATCATGAATCACACACAATTGCGATTTCGCCGCGTTGCTGAAACTCCGACATGTATTCCACCTTGCCCCGTGAGGTCTACTGTCAACGGGGATCTCATTTGGAATCGGGCCTCGGTTCGCCAGATGGAGACATGAAATTCGCTCCCACGCCTACAACTAGTCAAAACAAACAACATCGATTATAAAATATTCAAATCACAGATTCACATAAAACTTTATATAATTTAGACAAACCTGAATCAGCAAACAATAGCTGGCAATGTCCTTGGAATCAACCATGCACGAGATGCACATCTGACGGTACAAATGTGCAAGTACACCGCTAGCCCAAGAAGTCATGTCTTGCTCGAGGGGACCACTGATGGCGAGTAGATAACACATGTTCCCCCGGGACTCCGACTTATCAGGAAAAATGAAACTACCCATCAATATGAAAACCAAAGCTCGAGCCCTCTAATCTACCGCTAGCAGGGTAACATCATGTCCTAGGGGCACACTAATGTGGGCATAAACCTCGATCAGCTGCAGAGTGTTTCCCCTAATTGAATCCTCATCGAGTCAGAATCCTAACAGCTCGAACACGTGATTAACCCACTGAGGTTTCCTCAAATTGTAGTCCGTAGCCAACGACACTACGTGGCCATTAGTAGGTAGTTCTAGTGTAATAGTCGCCTCACCGCAACGTAGGTGAAACGTATGGGTCTCCGGGCGCCATCTCTCTACTAAGGCAGTCACTAGAGCGTGATCTACCTTCATGTGACCCAACCTACAACATCCCCCAAAACCTAATTGGTCTATTAGGTTTATTAAGTCAGGGTTGGTTTCTCTTTGGTACGCTTCATAAAAATTACCTGCACTTCTAATAACCTTTAAATGTTCGTTCAGTGACTCCTCCCTGTGCCATACTGCTAAAGATCTATGTGACGGCTGTTTGTTTAAAACACTAGCATCAAAAGGACCGGGCTGAAGATGAGCAGGTAGAGACATCTATACAAAAAAAATAATAGACATACTATTTATCAGAAAAAACACATGTTATATCACCAAATTCACAAATGCCCTAAATTCACAATTTCACAAATGCCCTAAAATCAAAAGTTCAACAAATGCCTCTAAATTCCCAAATTCACAATTATTTATAAACATTTATAAACTTAATTCTCAAAATTTATAGATAAATTCAACACATAAAGTTAAATTTCCAAAAAAAATAAAAAATAAAAATTTAGGTTTATACCTTTGAAATTGAGAGATTGAGAGATGAGATGAGAGAGAGAAAGGTGGTGGAAGCAGCAGTGGCGGTTGCGGCGGGAGGGAGAGAGGCGGCAGTGGCAGTAGTGGGGAAAGGTTTTTGCCTTAGCTTTTTTTTTTTGCATTTAATGTGTAATTCCCAAGTACTGTTTATTACTCCATTATCAAGTCTTTGTTATTGGGACTTATACCTCCATTATCAAGTCTCAAGATTATTAATTTATATATGTGGCAAAAGAGACATAAACCACTATTCCAAAATCATGGATAACAAAGAGTCTCCTCAATCGACTCCAAATAATGTGACATCCGTTGATGAAGAAGTAAAGCAAGTCGAAACAAAGTCGAAGAATGTTCGTCACATTTTTTATTTGAACCTTCCACCAAGCAATGACTACTGGAATCCATTGATAAAAAAAGTAGAGTGCATCTAATTTTAGTTAGTACTCCTTTTAAATACACACGTATTGAAGAGAAAAAAATTAGTTTAGGCTCCATGAATTGTTTTTTGATTATTTGGCCAAATTCAAATTTTAATTTTGCCACCAAAACTAAAAAAAATTGGCCGTGATTTATTACTCCGTGGATTTTGATGTTTTCATACTACTCCATGAGTATGTTCTTAGCTAAGCGGCTACTTGTAATCATACATAATCAGTCAAGATTAAGATGAATATTTAATGTAGTAAATGATAGTTACAAGAGGGAGATGGAACATTTTTTGGAGATGTTGATTGTGAGGAGAGATTTAATGTTATTTGGTGTATTAATTAGGGTTATTTTAGTCATTTAGATTAGTATCTTAATTTGTGTGAAATCTCCTAAAAAGACATATATTTTGAATCGGATAGAGTATTGAATAATTTTCAACGTTGTGTGCTGTTAAATAAAAGTTTGAATGGTCCAAGATTTTTTGTGTGGACACTTGTTGTGATTTGTAGACCTCTATTACATGTCTAAGGACAAATGTTAATCAAAATAAAACACGTGTTACAGTCTTAAAACAAGTGTTAATACGAAGAAAACACATTCATGAGATCTAACACATCCAAAAGTATAGAACACATATCCAAAAAATGTTTCATATATATTGAATTTGAGAAATGTTTCATATGTAATGAATTTATGACGTTATTATTATATCCATTAGGACTATCAAATGGACTTGAAGTCTGCAGACCAGTCCATATCATTTTTATATGGATTGGACTTGGATTTCAAATTTCAAATACATTTAAAAGTGAGTATTTTGGGTCTGAGTCTGTTCGGATGCGGACTCTGTGGCTGAATTAGTCCGCAGATTGGTCCGCAAAAGATAATATATATATTTTAGAAAAAATATATTCAATCATATTCTAAAACTAATGAGTCTCATAATTTTGTTTGTTTTTATCTGTTATATATATATATATTTCACATTATCTTAAAAATTAGAGTATTACTTGAATATAAATCGTCTGTATTTAGTTTGGGTGAATGAATATTTATTTTTAAAAATAAAAATTAAAAAAAAGTTAAAAATTCATGAATATGCAGATCGATACGTAATTTGCAGTTTTTAAACGAATTGGGTATGAATTTAACATTTGACAGTATATTTAAAAAAAATGAATTAAATCCAATCCGATCAGTTTTAAAAAAAATGGGCACCAATTTGAACTTGTACTGATCCATTTGACAGTATTATCCGTGAACACTTCAACCCCTCGCCCAAAAGTGGACCCTTCGGTTTCAATACTTTCTTTTGACGTCAGCGAGCCAGCGGATTCTTCTAAATAATAAATTCATTTCTTTTATTTCTTCTTCCTCTCTGCGAAGCCAACAAAAAAGTAATTCGCTCTTCTCTCTGTGCATACATTCATATGCACTTCTTCAATTCTATACAAAAAATTTGGAAAATTGAATTGAAAAGTACTTGAATCTTCTGCTTTAAGGCTTCCCATGATCACAGATTCACATGGCCGCCTTTCCTCCTAAAACCACCCACATTCCTCTTCGTCCTCCTTATCCTGGTAATGATTTCAATCTTTTTTCTTTTAACGTTTTTCTTTGTTTCCAACTCTAATTTGATCGAAATTTGATGTTTTGGACTAAATTTTCTTGTCCTTTTTGTGTTTCTTGAAAGTCTTTCATTGTTAATTAACTCAGTTTTTCAGTGTTTTCTTTAAGGAAAAAAAAAGTTAATGTGTTTTCTTTAATTTGATCGAAAGTTAATGTTTGGAAATGATTCATTTGTTCTGGGTTTTGTGTTTCTTGAAAGTCTTTCATTGTTAAAATGGCGTGATTGATTGATTTAATTCAATTCCCCAAGTTGGTTTTGCTGATGGGGAGAGAAAGTCTATGGTTTGAATTTTATGTAACCAATGGTTTTTTATTGAATTTTCTAGTTGATTTTGTTTGTTTTGGTTATCTTAAGTGAAACTGTAATTAGATGAATTTGATTTTCTGATTTGGGTTCGAGGCCAAAATTCTTGTTACAATTTCTAGGGTGGGTAGAGCTTGAGGTGATTCATTCTTTTTTTCGCCAAGTGGAATAGTATTTTGACAAAAGTTCAAGAAAACGACCCTTCTGTGGACTTTACCACTAGTTTTCTCAGTACATAGAGCCAATGATGGTACCGGGAAAGAAAAAAATCAAAGGAAATTGTAAAAAAATTTGTTTGACGTTCAATCTTCTTGGTTTTGTGAAAAAAAGTTTTTAGAAAGAAAAAGAAAAAGTAGGGAGAGGGGCGGAGTATGTTTCATATAAATTTTTCAGAATCAGGTATTTCCTTTTTGTTAACAATGTTTGACGATGGGCAAGTTTGGCAGCTTTTCGAAGATATGTTGTTTTCTCCCGACTGAGTAACTAACAGTATGATGCTTAATGAATCTTCTCTGATTTTTAAGTATTTACATGATTTGATTTGTTGGTCAGGACAAATTGGGAAATAAGGACATTTTCGAGTCTTCGTGCTGGAATTTTTTACATCATGTAACTTCTCATATCATAAACCTTGAATCGTCATTTTTGTTTCTTGCTTACTTCCTTTTGAATTTTCACTTTTTAATGTGCTGTGGTTCTCTCACCCTTCCCCCTTTTTAGTTGTTTTATTTAGTTGTTCTAATTGTGCTTGTCCACTTTGTTTCTGCATTGAATTATGCAACTGAGTCAACCTAGGCATGCCACAGGAACAAGGATTGTTTATTGTGTCAAGAGAATTGAAGATGTTTTAAACAATATTTTTCATCTCTTTGAACTTTGAACAATGGTAAACATGTGAGGGTTCTTATGGTTTTCCTTTGTAGATGGGAGAACCGTAGAGGATGAAATAAACTCGTCACCAGTGCCCATTAATATCGTCACCCAAGCATCTCAACTTCCAATCGAATTTCTAGAGCCTTCCCCTGAGAAGCAACTAGTTATTGGTTTTGACTGTGAGGGTGTTGATCTTTGCCGCAATGGGACTCTTTGTATTATGCAGGTATCATGTGTTAATCATTTTAGGCTTGATTATCCTTCTTTGTATTATCAAAAAAGTTCGTGTTTAAGACAACTTATTGTTATATCTTTTGCAGCTTGCCTTTCCAGATGCGATATATTTGGTTGATGCAATTGAAGGTGGAGAGGCACTTGTGAAAGCCTGTAAACCTGCGCTCGAGTCTGAACACATCACCAAAGTTATTCATGATTGCAAACGAGATAGTGAGGTTGCTTACTGATTTCTTATGTTTCTATGCCTTCATGTGCCAGATTGGATGTTTCATGTTTGATTATGGTCCTCTTCCATATTAATTTTCAGGCATTATATTTTCAATTTGGCATCAAACTGCATAATGTCGTGGATATCCAGGTTTGTCTCTCTCCTACCAGTATTTTTTCAGCCCTTGTTTATTTAGTAAACCCCTTTCTCATGACCACTAAAAGCAAAAAAGAAAGAGAAATTTCAACTAGTTCTTTCCCATTGCTTTTTGCTAGTTCGCAATGCAAGTATTTATAGTTGACTAGCGTTACGACAAGAGGAACTTTCTGAATAAACAATTCGGCCGGAAGCAATTTTGTGCTTCACTCTTGACTTTGAGTTAATTGGCTTATTTCTGGACCTTTTGCACAAAACTTGGTTTGCCTTCTGCTTTGTTGAACTTAATTCTTTCCAAATCAACTTCTTCTTTTTGTTTTTTTCTGGTGACATTTTGTTTCACATGCAGATTGCTTATTCTTTGATCAAGGAGCAAGAGGGACATAAGCGTGCACCTGATGACTACATATCGTTTGTCGGTCTCCTTGCAGACCCTAGTTATTGCGGTATTTAATCTATTTACTATCTTTTCCGTCGTCCTATGATTGCGCTTCTATTTAGTGTTGAATCATTTCATGGGGAAACCGCGTGTATAAATTAAAAATAACAAGTCCATCTAGACCATAGAAACTTTCATGTCCCCTTTGTGCAAATTAAGCATCTAAATGACGAGTTTGATAGATTGGCAGCACGATTTCTTTAGTTCCAAAGCCTCCTTTTAGCTCGCTGTTAATTTTGGTTCAGACCCACAACCATAGAAGAGTTCTCCTTTTCTCTCAAAAACCAATGCGCTTTCTCCCTCAATGTGTTTGAACTAGCATTATATGAAAACTCCAATGTCAAAGTTGGAGTTCATTTCTGACCATGAACTTGCTAATTTTCTGCATAGGTATATCATATGCTGAGAAAGAAGAAGTCCGTGTTCTTCTGAGACAGGTTAGTTTTATCATGCGCGTGCTTGAAGGATGGAGAATTTGCTATTATCATCATATGATGGTATTAAATTATTAAAATCTATTTTAGATTCTTTTTTTCTATACTTAATATAATGTGGTCTAATCGAAATTAGAACTATGTGCCCATTGCTTGTACAGAGGTATGAGTATATCTTAGTTTCGTGCCTAAGATATAGTGTTAACAAATATGTCAGCCTGCAGTTTTTACTGTAGTTTTTACATTCTAAAGCGGGCTTCTTTTTTCACAACTTCAAGAACAAATTTGTGTGCTACAAATTTGTGAACAAATATTAGACAATAATTGACCAAAATTTTTGGTTCTATTTTCATAGTTTCTCAATGCTTAAATATTAACCTTCGAACATAAAGAAAAGATGTTCTGGGTGCTTAGTTATAAGCAATGTAGTTGTTATTCCCTGCCTTCTTTGTTTGATTACATTTCCATCTGTTTTGCATTTTCAGGACCCCAACTTTTGGACATATCGACCATTATCTGAACAGATGGTCCGCGCAGCTGCAGATGATGTCCGCTTTCTCCTGTTTATCTATCACAAGATGGTTGAGAAATTGAATAAGAGATCTTTGTGGTATCTTTCAGTTCACGGTGCACTTTATTGTCGATGTTTCTGCATCAATGACAATGATTATGCAGATTGGCCACCTCTTCCTCCGATTCCAGGTTTTCTTTCTGCGCCTAGTCATCCCCCAGCCCCACCCCCAACAGAGAAAAATAAAGAAAGAAGAAAGAATAGTAAAACATGTGCATCCAGAAATAGTAAAACATGTGGATCAAATCTCTAGATGGGGGATTATTTCTGTTCGTCTCTTACTCGGGGGTTCTATTTCTGTACGCTTGATTCTGGATAATATGATCTTTATCTAAGGAAAGTATTTTGGACTTGTTTATTTAAGTTACATGCTTATATGACATCTCTTTTCCTATTTATTTATTGACCTAGGTTCTTTGGCACCTTATTTGGTTTACAATTAAAATTCCGGGATTGTTCCTAATGCATTAAAAGTAGTTACAATATGATCAACAACTTACATAGTTGTGATTTTCTCATCGCAGATGATCTGATTGCTGATGAAAGTGCCCCAGCAGAGCAAGAAATCTTGTCAGTTCTTGATGTTCCGCCTGGGAAAATGGGACGTGTCATTGGAAAGAGAGGAGCTTCTATCTTGTCAATTAAGGAATCATGCAAGTATGTTCTTTTCTAGTACGCTAATATAGTTGGTCTGCTTTAAGAATAATCCACTTGTGAATTAAATCATCATAGTTGCACTTGCTTTGTTGAATTGTACTGCGACATGTGAGTAAGATCATAGATGAATAGAGCATGACTATATTTCCCACTTTATTTTATGAGAACATGAATTCCGATCTGTTTCTGTAAGAAATGCATGAAATATCCTAACATCCTAACATCTATGATCTCTCTGTGTTTGCATTTGTGGGTTGTTGAGTTAATAATACATCCTAACATCTAATGCACATCTTTGCAGTGCTGAAATATTCATTGGAGGTGTGAAGGGTCCCCCCGACAAGGTTAGTTCTCCACTTGTATTTATGTATTGGGCCTTACATTTCTTTGGACACCCTTATCATGACATCATTAAACTCTTGTATCTTAACGACAATTCTTAAAAGTAACCAAAATGTATCTCAGTGAATTCTTGTATACACTTGAAGCACGCGACAAATACTTCATTCTCTCGCACTTACTATCAGTATTTTGTAGTATTGCATCTTTGAAATAGCTTTGAGAAGATTATGCCGGCACTAATTCTAAATATCTTTCATCAATGCCATACTTGAACTTAGTTGGAAAAAGGAAACAGATCTTGAACTTATCATATGCTTTACCACATTGCCAATATGTATATTTGCTGCCTACTCTTGTGTATATCCAGCCGGTAAATCATTCAAGCATTGCGCGAACAAAAAGAGAGTTTTAATCATCTTTTGATTTCTGGCCTTTTCTCCCCCCGCAGGTTTTCATCATTGGACCGGTAAAGCAAGTGAGAAAAGCAGAGGCAATGCTGAGAGGAAGGATGCTGGACGTATTCTAGAACTTGTTCTTCATTGTTGCTTTATCTTGATCCTTTGACTTGTAGCAAAATTATTACCGAGTGGGGTAAAAAAAATAGAACTGAAATCCAGATTCCTATATCCATTTTGTACATAAATAATTGGTGGCTGAGATGCAGGCCTTGGTTGGTAATTCTCTTTTGTTGATGAGATTCACTTATTTACCCCGCTTCAAACCTGCAATTCTGTCTGTTGTATTCATACCCATTATGGCGTCTCGGCAACAAATTATTAACATTCAAACAATTTAAGAACAGATAATGGTGTAAATTTACTAGTTTCCAACCAATTTCAAAACAAATTTTTACTTTTGGACCAACATTTTTTCTTGCTAATAAAGAATTCATTTTTGTGGACCTTAAGAATGAGAATTCAAGGTGGGCTCTTGACATATCACAGGGAAAGAACGAAACAAAGAAAACGAATTTACAGATTTCCCTTACCAAAGCTGGAAGAGTACCTTTTTATGTATCATGCAACTGATTACAAGTTTGCCAGAATGGTATCCACACTTGCAGACAAATGCAGACAATGTAGTAACGGCTTTTCAATTGTAAAAGTGAAAGCGATCAGCATGCGCACAATCGACGTTTTTTGGCTTAAAACTCTCGAAAGAATTAAATCGAAATTGTGTGAATATATTTGCAAAGAAGAAAGTAAATTCACTTTTTATAGCCACCATACTGATACTGATATTGTTGGTTGCTCAAGCTTGAGAAGAAATCATCTACACCTGATGCTGCTGAATTGTACCCCGGATTACCAACAGCAGATCCTGAACCCATAGTGCTACCCATGTAAAATGAAGTCGAAGGTCCCTTGTTCTTTTCGTCAAAGGGATCTGATAGACTACCCACAACGCCAACATCAGCTAGGTTAACCTTCTTAGCTGCGAGTGAAAACTCATAAAAACTTTTATCTCCCAAACAAGGGGAACCTTTCCTTATTTTTGCTAGAATGATGCTGTTAACACAATGTCATATCTTCAAGAAAACAACATTATTCATGGGAACACTAGATGGATGGAATAGTCATATGCTCAAGATCTTGTAGTAGGGAAAAAAATTCCCATTCTTTTTGTACCAGAGAAGATAATTTTGTGAATAAAAAGTACTTGATAGAAATATGATTAGGAAAGAAGACATTATGAATCCAGAAAGAAAACTTACGTGCAGTTATATTAAGATCTATTAGTCCACGGCTTAAAGAATCTGCCCATATTCCTGACTTGACTTGAAATGCATCTTTCTTAGGTGGATGCTTCGTTTCAACAGAAGATCCATTTAGGTTGTCGCTGCTGTGCTTAGTTTCAACAAAAGATCCATTAGTAGGATTTTGGGCAAATGCACCAAAAGGATCAGAACCGTCAAAGTTATTTAGTGGAACTGCAGCAAATGGATCAATTGGACTAGTTGTTTTCTGATCAGAGCTTGTAGTCGTGTTATCAGATTGTGCGACATGACCAGGCGCAGCAAAAAAATCCACAGATGCAGGAGCAGGCTGCGAGGCAAATATATCACCATCTTTCTGCGACGGGGCAGGCTGGGAGGCAAATGGGTCAGCATTCTTTTGCAAAGGGGCAGGTTGTGAAGCAAATAGGTCAACATTTTTCTGCAAAAGACAATATATTGTTACTATACAGTATAAATCCCTCTGGGAAAAACATCAAAACTTCAATATACTAAAGTTAATGTTCTGAAGCAGCAAACTACATAGAAATAACGTTATTTGATTATACATCATACATCTCTCAGAAACAAATGAACGAAATCAGGGTTAAACACCCACTTATGATGCTTAAAAATCACTAGCTACTGTATAAAGCATGCAAGGAACTTTAGGCAGTGGAATAATGGTTAAGAATCAAGAGACCTTCCTATCCGCCTGCTCCAACCTTGACTGGCCAAGCATACCATTTCCACAAAGAATTCAAAGCAGAAAATATAAAGGCTTTAGAACCCAAATTTTTAAGCTTAATCCAGCAAATATTTCAAAAGAAAAATATAGACTGTAAATTATACTGTAATAAACTCTAAAAACTCAACTTTGGGCTCCTCTTTAGCATGCTCCTGTTCCGTCAACTGTTAACTATTAGATTTGTAGTGTATCTTTAGTAATGCCTAGGACAGGGACCCAAAATCACCTATCCCCTTCCTTTTAAGTTTGGAAAGTAACAACCAATAATGTCTCAACGTAATGTCCATGACCTTCATGCACATCCCTTTAGTAGGGATGCACTCCTCAAATAGCCTAACGACTTGCACTTCTAATACCAAACTTGAATGAACTATGGGAAAGACTAACTGATTGACGAAGATACTTTTCTTCAAAGTTCAAACTCAACAGGTTTTTTCCTTTTAGCATGAAATTGGCACTATTTAGCATAAAACATCATATCTATGCCATTAATAACCAGTGCATGAATCTCCCAAAGTTTGAGATGTACTATGATGCAGTTTCGGTAAGCCACAACATAGTTCTGGTTACAAAATTCATTTTCTGATTCCATCACATAATCAGCACAGATAGTCAATATGATGCTTCTTCACATTAGCATAACACCACCCCCTGCTCTAAGAGATGCACTTTCTCTTCTAAGTACAGTTGATATCCTACCTTAGCATCAGAAGTCCCCCCTGCTTCCGACAGGGATGTTGCAGACACAAAAGCAGCATCAGCAAATAAATCAACCTCCGATGACTCATTTTGAGTGGCTGGCTTCTCTGCGGCGACAGCAGTTGGCACATCCAACAAATCACCGATAAGGTTTTGTCCAAAGAGATCCACTTGGTTGAAAGTACCACTAGGAGGTTCTGCTCAATGGAAGGTAACCAAAAGAGAGAAAAAAAAATCAGAGAGAAATATTGATTCAAACAAACGGTGAGCCACATTGTCCATATGATAATTGAAGGGACAGGATATGATTGGAACAATAATCTCAATATGGCACGGCCACAAAGAGAGCATCCAATTAGGAAGAAACCTGGTTCGTGTTAATTCTTAGCTTATTGTATGATAGTCAGAGGAATAGCATATGAAAAGAACTGGTTTCTATATTTTTAATAAACTATTACTCCCGCTATAAGAGGACTATCATTTGGCGACTGAAACGAGCAGAAAGCTTCTCGTGTGGATCGTAAGCAAATTTTGTTATTGCTAAGGTCGTGCTACCTATTATCATTGTATGTGTCTACATGTTAAATCATTACTTACTCTGTCAATCTCTCCAAACTTTCAATTGATTCTGTCTAATGAGACATCATTGTTAATATCATGAAGAGGCAAGAAAGACTCAAACTAATTTCAGTGTATACTTGGTAGCGGGAAATCCAGCTTCAGCAAACTAGGAAGCAAAGCTATATCATCAAATATTTGAGCACTGAATGGATTCACATTGAAAGTTAGAAACTAGGCAGGACGTCTGATTCTAAAAGAATAAAGTTGTAATGTCAAAGCAGTGAAATATGCAATGAAAAGCAAAATGAGACAGATTACTTTGCTATGTTACTTGGTCCGAGTGCTCAAACATCAAGAAAATGAATTGAAAGGACTATATTAAATATCCAACTGCTAGAAAACAACTCCTTTCTTTTGGCATGAGACAAATATAGTACATATCCAGGAAATTAACAAACAGAAGGAGAGAAAGAATATCAGTGGAAGAAGAGACTAAAAACCTAGAAGGTTCAAAAAGTCATCTTTGTTATCTGGCGATAGACTTAGGCCGAGAGCAACCTGGTGGAAGGGTTAAAATATTTATCTCTCTCTAACCTTCAATTACTTTTGAACCTGCTTACTTCTGATCATATTTGTTAACTTGTTCAGTTTTATTCACCAAGCACTCAATGTATCCACATGAACACATGAACAATATTAAACTGGAAAATTCATTAAACAATCAAATTCTGCATAACAGCAACAGTTTTCACATGACAGATGAAAAGCATTGTAAATGTGCAAGTATCAAACTATAAAAACATACATCCAACATGCAGTCCTGCTGGATACATAACAAATCCTTTAGAAGAGAGTAATTCAATGATTCTAAAATTCAATTCTAGAAGAAGTTTAACTTTTTGAATAACTCAATACTCCCAACATTTCAAACTAAAGGTCCAAATTCCCGTTCTGGGATGTTCCAAATTTCATCATTAGTCTCACTTCAGGAAAAAAGAAACAAAGAAAAAACAATTGAATGTCACCCTACTACTACAGAGTCCACATTCCCGTTCCGGGATGTCCCAAATTTCATCATTAGACTCGCTTGAGGAAAAAAAAGAATGTCACCCTACTACCACAGATGGATCTTACAGAAGTCATTAAGGGTAAGATGATTAAATGCAAGATAGTCAAAGACTCTCCAAAATTATTGTGCG
Source organism: Vinca minor (assembly GCA_026122235.1). Classification (NCBI taxonomy): domain Eukaryota; kingdom Viridiplantae; phylum Streptophyta; class Magnoliopsida; order Gentianales; family Apocynaceae; genus Vinca; species Vinca minor. The sequence continues at coordinate 6,962,112 of JAOCZM010000142.1, forward strand.
AAGTCGAAATAGGAAATTGAATTTGAGCAGAAGAGACTAGTAAATAACAAAAAATAAGGTTCCAAAAGTTAGAAGAACTTCTTGTAAGGCCTCTAATACAAGCACACTTGCTGTGGAGCAGAAGACTACGTACCTTGGATAAGTATAAAATTTTGTTAAAATAAATCATCACCCAGGCACTGGAAAATAATTGGAGGAAGGTATTAATGGAAGACTGATGTAGTCCAAAAAAAATGAATATCTATGTACACAAAATACCACAATGAAAATTGCTTTACTGGTATAATTATAAAACAAATACAAGAGATCTATGGCAAGGTTAATACAAATTCATAGCTGAAATAACAAATGAAATACAAGGGGAAGTGATAGCAAAATGCTTACTGGCACTAGAAGTCCCCCTGGGATCAAAATCATCAAAGTCGTCATCATAATTGTTCGTTGAAGTACTAGAGTTTTCGGGGGGAATTGGTTGGTCCGGTCCATCTATCTTTGTCAGTTTCTTTGATGACCTTGGTTCTTGACCCTTGCTGCAGAATTTTCAAACTCAGCTAAAAACCAAGCAAAGAATGCAAAATAAATAATTGACTCAAACCAGCATTAAAAGATTCTCATTCATCCTCCCCTCAATACTTAAGATAAGTAAGGGGTATTAATTCCTCATTTTCAAAAAAAAAAAACTAAGATACTGATTATTTAGCATTCATGGAAGATAAGGCTTCAACACTGCTGGGGCAGGAAAAAGAACAGGAGGAACCTTCAGCCTAGGATGCAAACAAACAAAACTTGATAAGAAGAGGGATTCGATGTAACAGTACATTAATTTCCTTTATTGTCAATTAGTATCCAGCACCTACTGTAATCATAGAAAAACAATCAAAAGAGGAAAACCAAATGCATTTGAAGATGAAACACCTTTTCACAGTAGTTAAAATAAAGAAACAATTAGGTTTTTGAGTAGGTTCCCAAGAGGTTGAAATGACATCATAGTCAAACATGAGACATCATGAATTTACAGACAAAATACGTGCTAAGTTTATTGGCACGAAAACCACCTAGATGGTATACTATGTGGAAATAGTTGAAACAGAAATTAATCCTTTGTAAAGGGACGAAGAGTTCGACACCTGCCATATCGAGAAGATCCATTTCGAGATGCATTGCCAAGTTTGCTGGATGAGCCTCGTCGTGATTTGACAGAAGTAGCCTGATCAAACTTATCATCTCCATAGCTATCCCTAACCTTAAAATCATCATCATCCTTTTGACTACCAAAACCTCCATATCCACCACTAGGTTGAGAGCTGCTGCTACTGAATGAGGCAGATCCTGATTTGTATGTTACTCCAGATGAAGAAAGACCGAAATACCTAACAAGTCAGAGAAATTTCTTAAGTCCACATTTGTTTCAAGAAAAGAGTTGAGGATTGGAAACTACCAAAAAAGTCAAAAACATACTTATCACGATTTGAAGCAGCTTTATCTCTGACCTTTTCTATCTTATCTTTGTCGTTTAACAGCAGCACGATATTCTCTGCTTTCTTCCTCACATTAATTCCCAAGTCTTTACCACTTGGCTCAACATACTCAAAACTCGCAAGAGACTTGAATAATACAAGATGGGGAAAAAAGGGCGAGAACCAAACGAAAATAAAAAACCTCATCTGTGACGATTGCAACTAGGGTAACCACTATTTATCAGGGAACAGGAAGTGAGATTATGGAAGAATAAAATTGAACATACGTACTGAAATCTGGAAAGTATGCTCTATAATGTCATCAACTGCACGCTCGGAACCATGTGAAACCAAGTACTCTATCACAGCCAATGCCTGGCACAGAAAAAACTTCAGAAACCTTTTCTTACCTCTATATTCTTTTGTAAGGATACATTAAATAAGATGCCCAACTCCCAAGACAACAAGACAAATGGCGCCCAACAAAAGAAAAAGAAGAAAAAGAAGAAAAAGATAGAAGCTTTCACAATGGTGGTCTAATTACAAAAATCCATCTCACGATAGAAATTTTGGTACTACCTTATAGACAAAACGCCAGTTTTTGCCAGTTTCAGTTAATCTTGTCCATAGAACATTCATAACCATCTGACACTCTGAGCTGCATTACAAACATCACAGGTATTGCGAATTAGCTCCCTATAACAGCTTTTAGAAGGAGGAGGAAAGGGTGGAGGGGGTGACATGTTTGACTGAAAAGAGTCATAAAAGAGTTCATACAATTTTTTTGTGGCTTGTGCAATCTCAGCCAATGCGGTACCATGAGGACCCCAAGGTTCATCATCAGTTGCATCCAACACCTGCGTGATGTAAAAATGTTACCAAAGCAGCCACACAAAGATTAAGAATAATTTACACTGACCTCCCTTGAGGTTTTCCAAAATAACAAAAACCTCCTTTATTGCTTGAGCATTTATATTGACCTCCCCTATCAATGTGATTTAGTGGAAAATAAGTCTTTTCCATTCTTACCCTCAAATTTTTTTTAAAAAAAAACAGGAAAATCGTGAAAGTAAAAACAAATTGGCTAAATAAATCAATACGTTAGCATGCATTCTCAAATAGGAAGTCAATCACATCTAAATATTCTTATTCTAACAAGAAAATATTAGTTTCCATAACATACAATTTTTTCTATCTTGCCATTAATAAAAAAATATTTTTGACACACTGTATGCGTTTTTGAGGTGAATGCGTTTTTTCTCTATAGGATAGAAAAAGGAAAAGAGTATTTATCTAAAAATCAATGAACAGGAAGGTTGTTGAATAATCAATGAGGGAAGGTCAGTGTAAATTCTTAAAAGGTCTTTGTTATATGAACAAACCTCATGAGAGGTCAGCACAAATTACCCAAAGATCAAACTTTAGAGTATATTGCAACAGATATCCATGCAGTTCAAAATAGAGAGACTCGCGCTCTACTTTCTGTACGAGAATCTCAACAAAGTGAAAGGTAGGCAGGAAGAGAAAGGGATGATAGTCCAGTTACAGAGTTCCCTTCCAACAATTATAGAAAAATTTGCACGGACAGATCAATTACTAAATGCTAAACACCATATTTCCAAGATAGAAAGGTAAACCTACTTGGGACATGTACAGAAGGCAATTTGAACTGAATTTGTCTCAAATTACTCAGTAGATGGAAAAAGTGATCTTTCTAAAAACTCTGGCAGTGTTGCAAAAGTCGCTAGTCGCTAGTCGGTCAGCAGACAGGGGACTAGCGACTAGTCGGCCTAGTCGGGGAGTAGTTGGGGAGTAGTCGGCGACCCTAAATTACAACGTAATTTTAAAAATTATATTATCCTAAAGTTTAGGGACTAAAATGCAGATATTTATCCTACTATATTTCTGAAATATTTTATTTTAATCATTCTCAAATATGTTTTTTTTTATATTTTTGGTCCAATTAAATATTAAAAATATAAAGTAGGCCATTTAGGACTTGTTTGTAACATAAGTGTTTTATGGGATTTTATGTGCTAATAGTTTAATTACACGTTTAGTCCTGTGTATATAAAAGCTTCTAGGTAGAGGAAGAAAACCCTAAAAATCTAAAAACTTCTCCAGCGGCGCCCCCTCCCTCTGGCCTCTTCTTCTTCTCCGACTGCACAACCGCCACTTTCTCTCTCCTTTCTTCTCCTCTTCTTCTTCGGTGTACTTGGTCAATGATGAAACCAAGGTCGAATCTCTTCTTCTTCTGGGAAGTCGGAATCTTCTCCTTCTCCGAGACTCGACAACCACCACCGCTTTCTTTGTCTCTTCTTCTCCTGTGTACACGTGACGCTTTCTCTCTCTCTCTCTCTCTCTCTCTGTCTTCTCGTCGGATTTTTGACCGACTAGTCGGAATGTTGACCGACTAGATCGGTAGTCGGTATTTTGACCGACTAGATCGGAATTTTGACCGATTTTTTTCAAAGACCCGATTTTTTGGATTTCTAGGCGGCCACTGGCCGACTACCGACTAGTCGCCGGCTAATCGGCCGACTAGGCCGAGTTTTGCAACGCTGAACTCTGGTATACCAGTAATGCTTATTGTTCCCATTGCTATAGTATAGTATGGCTAGTTAAACCATTCAAACTTCTCTTTGAAGTATTTGATGCAGTGTTGTAAAAGTCGGCTGACTAGTCGGCAAAAAATCGCTAGTCGCCACCTAACTGACTAGAAAACCCAAAAATCATATAAAAAATCGTCAAAAATTGTCAAAATCGGTATTTGAACTCGTTATTACTTATTATGGCATTGAATTTAATTATTATTGATGAACTTTGTGTACTTTGATTTGAATAGTATTTGATTGTTAATTTTTTATGGAATTTAATTTTAAAAAATTCCTTGTAATCTAGATAAGCCGACTAGTCAAAGAGTAGTTGCCAGTCCAGCGACCGACTAGCTACTTCTGCAACATTGATTTGATGTATTATTAAAATTGATACACCAGTTTCAATTATTAAAATTGCATTTTATGTATCAATTATTCAACACCAATCAGCGACTACATTCACATCTTAGGCAATATAAACAACATAAAATTCCAAAATTCAGCAGTTCTAGTTCAAATTCTCATTTTTTTTTTGCAGTTACCTTTTGCTCGATCTCAGGAATCTTCAAAATCTTCAAGTTCACTTCCCTCTTTCTGCAATAAAAACAATAAAATTTTGAATTTCAACTCATTCAAGCTTCCTGATATAAAAAAAATCTGACGAAAAATTAGAACATAAATCTTACATTTCTCGCACAGTTTGATCAAACACCTTCATGAAATCCATGATTCAGATCTGCGATGAGGAATTACGAAAAAGATTGATCGTGATGATAATAGATCTAAAATCCAAGTTAATTGAGCGGTATATGAATTGGAAAGAAGAATCCTTTTGAGTGTGTGAAAACCCTAAAAATGATAATAAAAATCCTGATACCTGATTGGCGAAGTTAACAAGTTGTAAAAATCGCAAGTTGGATAGTAAAATCTTAGATTCTACTATTATAAGGGTATAAATCGAGTTAAATCGTATTAAAAATCGCTGGAGGATGAATCCTAGAGGATCGTCGATCTAAATCGTAATATCCTAGAATCGCACAATTTGGTGCGATTCAATCTTGTCTTTTTAAAAAGAAAAAAAGAACAAAAAAAGAGGATTAATAGTAGTTTTCCACTTACGCTCCAGCATGTATCGAACTCCTGATATACCGGTGGAAAGTAAAGCGTCTAAACACATGAGCTGCGCTTCGTTGTCGATTCAATCTTGCCTCTTTTCAACTGGGTCGGTAACGGGTTATCTCAAATAAAAAAATCCACTTGTATTCAAACTAACATTACAACTCTCTCAAGTCTCAGACTCTCAGCTTCATCGCTCATCATCGATATGAGTGGAGGTGGAGACTACGTGGAGGATAATAATAACACTTTGAATTGGTTGCTAGATTAGAACATTAGAAAGATAGACTTGTTATTATGAAATTTGTTGGAGTAAAAGACTTATGAATTGTTGGTTTGCTTTCGAAGTTTATCACTTGTTAGTATGTGATTTAATTTTAGTTTGTTAGTTCTATTGATATTCTTATTTTTTCCCGTTGAAGTATTGTTATATTTTTTTATTTTTTATTTTTGCTCAATAGCATATAAAATGATGTTTTATTGACATAAATTTATCATGAAATATTATTTTAATAGTTTTCTGGTTTAACTGACTTTCTGGTTTCACAACACCCTGCCCAATCACTATCTGAAAAACCTTTTAACTCCAAGGTGCAATCAGAAGAAAGAAACAAACCTTCACCTGGAGTTTTTTTCAAATACCTTAGTATCCTGTGAATGGCCTTCATATGCAGAACTGTGGGTTGATCTAAAAATTGACTGAGCTGTTGTACTGCATATGAAAGATCATGTCTAGTGATTGTCAGATATATTAATTTGCCAACTATTCTTTTGTACTTACTGTTATCCCCATATAAAAAAAAATCTTTATGTGCAAATTTAACAGTAGGATCTATAGGTATTGATATTGGCTTGGAATCCAAGAATCCTTCTTCTTTCAGCAAATCAATTATGTACTTTCTTTGGGATAACACCATCCCTTCTGGATTTCTAGCCACCTCTATGCCAAGAAAGTACTTCAAGGTTCCTAAATCCTTAATTATGAATTGATCATGTAAGAAGGTCTTGACTTTATCAATTTCTGTCATGGAGTTGCTAGTCAATATCACATCATCAACATACATCAGGATAGCAATAAAATGTACCCCTATCATTCTTAACAAAAAGGCTATAGTCATGCCATCATTGCCTAAAACCAAGACTCAGCAATGCAGTAGTGAGTTTAGCATTCCAATCTCTACTAGCTTGTTTAAGACCATATAAAGACTTTATTAACCTACATACCTTGCCTGATTTACCTCCAGCACCATATCCAAGTGGCAAAGACATATAAATCTCTTCATGGAGATCACCATGCAAAAAAAAGCATTATTTATGTCCAACTGATGGATCATCCATCCATTTGCAACTGCTAATGCTAACAACAATCTAACAGAAGTTATTTTTGCCACAGGTGAAAAGGTACTCAAATAATACACCCCTGCCTGCTGAGTATACCATTTAGCCACTAATCTGGCTTTGTACCTTTCAACAGTACCATCTGCACAGTATTTAACCTTATACACCCATTTATTCCCTATAGGAATCTTACCAGGTGGAAGGTCTACCAATTCCCATGTGTGACAAAATCATCAAGATAAGCTGGACTCTTAGATGTTTTGGAAGATCTTCTAAGAGGCATTTCTTGAGATAAAAGATGAGGGTTATGATGAGGATGCACAATAGGTAAAGCATCCAAAGAAGAAGTATGAGTGGTGGCATGCTGTGAAGTGTAAGAAGAATCAGATTGTGCATGAGAAGAATCATGAAATGAAACAGTTTATGAACCTTCAGATGATCTAGATGTAGAGATAGGTGATGATGTATTAAAAGAATCAGAATTGCTTTCCAAAGATGGTGAAATAACAGAAGTAGGTGAGTGAACATGTGATGTGCTTAATTCTTTAATATGGAAAGGAAACACATGCTCAAGAAATATTACATCTCTGGAAATGAAAAGCTTGAAAGTGTCAATATCTAATAAGATATACCCTTTAGAAGTAATAGATTGACCTAAGTAAACAGCTTTCCTACCCCTTGGATCAAATTTACCTCTTCCAGAAGCTAAAGTACATGCATAGCTCAAACAACCAAAGACTTTGAGATTTTGATATGAAGGCAATTGACCATATAGTTTGGTATAAGGACAAAAATCAGCAAGAATAGAAGTGGGAGTCAAATTAATGAGATAAGTGGCATGAAGTACACAATAACCCCAGTATTCAATAGGTATATTGGATTGAAACTTTAAGGCCCTAGCAACATTCATAATTTGTTGATGTTTTCTTTCTACTAGGCCATTTTGTTGAGGTGTTTGAACACAAGATGTTTGGTGTATAATACCATTTTCAAGATAAAAAGAAGGCATAAAAAATTCAGTGCCATTATCAGATCTTATGGTTTTAATTTTGGTAGAGAATTGAGTATGAATAAAAGCACAAAAATGCTGAAGAGTACTCTTGACATCAGACTTATTGGTCAAAAGAAATATCCAAGTGAATCTAGTATAATCATCCACTATAGTAAGGAAATATTTTTGCCCATATACAGTAGCTTGTCTATAAGGTCCCCAAACATCAAAATGTACAAGTTCAAAAGCACTCTTTACAATTGTACTTCTTAATGGAAAACTGAGTCTATGCTGTTTAGCTATAGGACAAACACTACAATCACACTGTGATTTACAAGGAATAGAATGTTGTAAACCTTTTATTTTCTGAAGACAAGGAATGGACAAATGTCCTAGTCTATAATGCCATAATAGACTATTTATTTCAGTAGTAGAAACACTAACAGAAGAAGTACAATGAACACTAGGAAGAACCATGACTCTATTTTGCAAGCTTGAAGGATTGTAAAGGTAAAGTCCATTCCAACCTTCAGTTGTCCCAATCCTTTTAAAGGAAGTCTGGTCCTGAATTATGCCAATGTCAGAAGAAAAACTGACAATGCATGAATTTTGTTTTGTGAATTTAGAAATAGAGACAATGTTTAACATGAATGTAGGTACATAGAGGACATCTTTTAGGACAAGTTTAGATGATAAATGAATTGTACCTTTATATGAGACTGGTATAGTCATTTGATTAGGAAACTTAACAAAGATATTAGAAACATGAATGTAATGAATGAAGGATTGGAGAGTGCAAGTAATATTATCTGTGGCACCAGAATCAAATATCAAATAATTTTGTTTAGGATAAATAGATATACCTGAAGGTGCATTGAAACCATCAAACTGTGGTGAATTGTGAGAAGCAGCTTGATTAATTATGGACTGCAAAGCTGGTATAGAAGCCTCAACAACTGGTGGTGCAGATAAGTTCACACTTTTGATCAGTTGAATCAACTGCAGCTGTTGTTCATGTGAAAAACTAGTTACTGCAAGTTGTTGATCAGCAGATGCATTGTATTCCTTTTAACTAACATAGTCAGAACCAGTTGTGCTAGGGTTTCCAAAAAGCCCTGTGAAATGGTTCACTGCCTTGAAGTTATTTCCATTTGATGAATTATAAAAAGTACCACCAGAATTGTTTCTGTACTGACCTCCAGAAGAACCATTACTATTCCGCCAAGGTTTAGTACCTTTGTACAACCTATGCCCTTGGGGATACCCATGCTTCTTGTAACACTTATCAATAGTGTGCCCTTGCCCCCCACAATATGTACAAATGAGAATTTTTATTTGATTTCCAAAATTTTGGTTATAACCTTTCTTATAACCAGTATTTACAGCATTCACTAACCCTGCATTTTGCATTGCACAAGTAAGATTTGTTCCTCTATTTGTGTTGTAGCCTTCTTTACTGCTAAGGTGCTGATTATCTCCATAGTTTAGGACCTTGAGCATACAACACTTGTTTCTCCTTTTGATTAGCTGAATAACTACTTTGATTTTGATGTTGTATAGCCAATTTTAAGACAGCATCTATCAAAGGCATTTTCATTTTCATTAAGACTTTGGACTTAACATTGCTAAACTCCTCATTTGGATCTTTTAAGAACCTTATAACATAGTCTGACTCATAGTAATCTTGAATGACTTTTATAGCATCACAAGAACAAGCAGGTATACAACTACAAGCAGGAAATGTCCTAAGTGCAAGAAATTCATCCCAAAGTATCTTCATATGAGTATAGTACTCATCTACAGTCATGTTACCTTGTTTTAGAGCATGAAATTTCTTCAAGTAAATCAAACAACCTATAAGCATTGGTATTAGTATATATGTCTGCTGGGTTTAACCAGACTGCCATTGCAGTGTTTAGGTACATGACACTTTGAGCAATTGTACTAGTCATTGAGTTCAAGATCCAAGTTAGTACCATTTGATCTGCTTGCTGCCAAGATCCATAATGATTTTCTCCTTGTTTTGGAATAACAACTCCTGGACAAGTTTCAATGATACACAATTTGTTCTTCGTGATCAAGACTCTCCTAATTGCTCTGCACCAATTATAGTAATTAGGTCCTATTAGAGGTGAATTAACTAACACCAAACTTGGATTCTCATTCGAATGAAGATAAAATGGATGAGATTGAGTAATTTCTGTGTTACTCATGATGAATTAGTTATTCTGGATTTAGGAGGAAAAGAAGAAGAAAAAAAATCTGAATCGTAGAAGAAATCAAACAAAAATAAAAAAATTTATGCACAAAAAAGAGAAACAAAATGATTATTCTTCAATCGGAGATGAAGAACAACAGAATTAGTATGCAATTCTGTAGTCAATTGATGAAAAAAAGATGCGGAATTGAGCAAATTTGCTCTGATACCATGTTAAAACAAGAACAACTGAGAGGAAATCAAGAACAAGAGAGAGAAAGAGAGAGCAGTTGAGAAGAAAATATCTTCTAGTATTATAAACTTAAAAAGTTAGTTACACTTTCCTTCTATATATATACATACGTGCAAACCAACTAAAAGAGGAAAAGAAACTGTAAAATGATAATATGTACAAGATCTGCAAACTAGTTACTATTAACAAGTGGGCCTAAAATTCATTTAATAAACTAAAGCCCACTGAGCCTATTCCTTGTTAGCCCAGTTCAGTAGCAATACTGCAAGTACTTTATTCCAGCTTGCTTTGTAACATTAATCAATCTTCATCATACTTCTGCACTTCTTCTGCTCGATCTCTTATAGTTTGATTCATCTCATTCAACAAAATATTTTGTATATATGCCTAATCTTGATGAGGAAAAAAGAAAAATGCTTAGTCTTGATTTTTGTTGTTTTGATAATTTCATTATTATGTTATTAAGGTTGTATAAATTATGGGTTTTTTCATATCAAGATTGATTAAAGTTTTGAGCTTTTTCTGTTTTTGTTGCTGGGTTAATTGCTTTATAGCTATTGTATATTAATGATATTGGTTGGTTTAGTAATGATTTTGCAGTCTAGGGCCTTATTATATTGTTTAAAAGATGATGAAGTGGGCTGCTTGGTGGTGATCGGCGAAGGGGATGAGGTGGGGTGACGGAGAAGAAGGAAGAGGAAGGAGGGTAGGGGTGGGCTGGGGTGGTAGTGGTAGTGGTCGGCAAAGGGGACCCCAGATGAAGAGGGAGGGGTAGAGTGGGCTGGGGTGGTGGTTGTCGGCGAAGGCGGAGTGGACTGCGAAGATGATGAAGTGGGCTGCTTGGTGGTGATCGGCGAAGGGGATGAGGTGGGATGGCGGAGGAGAAGGAAGAGAAATGAGGGGTGGGTGGGGTGGGGTGGGGTGGGGTGGGGATTAGGAAAGGTTGAATATTTTTAATGTCAAATACCAATAATGCCCATCCAACTTTTCTTGTTGACCCGATCAAATTTTAAAATTCGTGTTTGACTAACTTTGTTTTGAACGGAAGGACTACTAATACCAAACATAAATTAGTTAGGGATGGTATAATACAGAAATAAAGATTTAGGATGATGGTCACCAAATGTAAATAGTTTTGGGACGTAAAACACTATTTACCCTAACAAAAATACGTCAAATTGGTGAAATTGTTTAGCCACAACAACGATGACCATTAGTATGGAGAAATTTTATTTTAATAGGTGACTAAATTTAAAAGTTACATCTAACCAAATGAATGCAATACACGTAAGTCAAAAAGTCAATTATCTTTCCTACGTGTTTTGTATTCATTGGCTTGAATGTAAGTTTTAAACTTGCTCACCTACCAATATAAAACCTCTCATTAGCAAGTCATTACACAGTTTTTATTCAAATTGGTATATTTAGTCCTTACATGTATCCAAAATAATTGTCATTTAGGAGATATATGTATCCAAATTAATTGTCATTTACATGTCTTTTATTATGTGTCAATAATTTATTTCAATTATACCCTCAACATATCTTTTATTGAAAAAGTGAAATTGAAGGAGGAAGGAAGGGGAATTGTTTGAATTGTGATTGAAAATTATTGTTTGTTTGAGTTCCTTAATTTTTTAAAGTGTCTTAAACGATCTATATTAAGGAATGAAGGGAGTAAAATTGGTCCAAATGATTTTTTCTATATTGTTAGATCCTCGAATTTAAAGTAAACAATATTGGACTCCAATTGGTGCTTTTCAGCTTAAAAGATTAAGGGGTGAAAATCGTTTGTACTCGTCCGTATACTCATTTTTATTTCCAACGAATAAGATTTCGTCATGTGATTTTTTTTAATTTTATATATATATATATATATCAAATTCTTATTGATTAGATACAAAAATAAATATATAAACGGGTACAGACGATTATTTGACCGGATTGTGTTTTCATAATCTATGTTTTTAGTGAAAATTGTGGATTTGGTCAAACGGGAAAGGACAAAGAAGAGGAATGAGATCAAAGATATATTTGTGATAGGACCCGCGATATAAAGTGGCACCATGTAAACCGTGCATTGCAGGCTATGTGAATAATTTTACTTTGGTTAAGGAACAAATTTAAAATTTATATTCTGGATAAATAAATATAATATAATAACATATAAAGTTAATTTTTTTTATTGTGTTTTAATATTTTTTATATACATATATATTATATTAATTGATTATAATATAAATTTTAAACTCATTTTTGTACCAAAATAAAATTAGTCCGCCTGTGAGTCTTCCTGTCTAAACATCATTAACAAAGTACTCCTAATCCTACTACTGATTAAATTATTATTTTTTAAAGTCTTTTTCGAGAAAAATATTAAAATAAAATAGTTTAGTAATGTTTTATTATGACCACAAAACATTAGCCTTTACTTAAACAATTACAATTAAAAAAACAATAGAAAACCCACATTAACGTTTTCTGCTTACTTTGGGAGTGTGACTTTTTAGTAGGATTTACAAAGTCAATAAAAGAAAACAACAATTAGGTTTGCACGTGCAGAACTTTTACGAGGGCGATTTGAGTGTGGAATGAGATAATTTTGCACGTGCTGAACTTTCTCGTATGTTGAATTAAAATTTTAACAGTTAAAATTAATTTTAAACGGAAATCATAACATATGTGAAATAATTTTATCTTGGTTAAGGAGTAAGTTTAAAATTTGTATTCGGACAAATAAATACAATATAATAAAATATAAAATTAATTTTCACTATTGTGAGTTAATATTTTTTACCTACGTATATTGCATTAATTGGTTATAAATATCATTAACTAAAGTACTCCCCAACACGGGTGAAAATCCTCTGTCTCATTCTGCTCATCCCTCGTCCCCAAATCAATCAAAATTTACTATATAAATAGTTTTTTCCAATTATATATACACGCAGTGGATTGTGATTGCACTGGGGACAGTGATGAGGGCAGGGAATTGGGGGACAGAGGATTATTTGCCTCCCAACACTACTACTGATTAATTTTTTTAAAAAGCCTTTTTCCAGAAAAATATTAAAATAATTTTTTATGACCACAAAACATTAGCCTTTACTTAAACATTACAAATAAAAAAAAATAGAAAACCCACATTAACGTTTTCTTCTTACTTTGGGATGAGTGAAAATTATCTATTCTCATATATGTTTTTATTATTTAAAATTTATTATTTGTGAATATTTATTTTAATTTTATAGAAACCGACACCGAAACATATAAGAGGATGATAGCCCTTTTGAAGGGAAAAAATTGCTATGGGACGGCCCTTGTAGAGTACCTGTGAGATATAAACACCAGCGAGATCTACCTTAAAAGTGAATTCTGTTTAAAATTATGTGAGAGGAGTGTGGGACGGATCCAATGTCAGACTTTCCCCCTTTGAAGCGTGACTTTTGAGTACGATTTACGAAGTCAACAAAAGAATAGACAAAATATTGGTTTCTAAATTGTATTTCTTGTAGAAAAAAAGGACCCTAAACCTAATTGTTGTATTCTTTTGCACTTACCAATGAATTTCAATGTTGATTTTTTTAGACCATAAAATATAATTTTTTTGAGACAGTTATTTTTTACCATAAAATATAATCTCAAAATAATTATTTTAATTATTATGTTACTAAATTCTCTTTGAGCGAATAAGTGTTGTGATTTTGTGACAACTTGTTACATTAAATAAGTGTTACATATCTTAGAACAAGTACTCCTTCCGATTTAAAATATGAGTATTTTTATGCATTTTCACACAAATTAAGATAATAATCAAGATGACTAAAATAACCTTCTTTTTTTTTATGGATAAAATGACTAAAATAACCTAATTAATACTCCAAAGAAAAAAGAAATTAATAAAAAGTTGCATTGCAAGTACATATTTTGACCAAAATGAATATATGAAGAAAATAATTTAGGGGTAAATTAGTAAATAAAAGCACATTATTGTAAAAAGACATTTTGCAAAAAAAAAAAAAAAATACACTTATTTATATTTTGAATCGAAAGAGTATGGGTTAGGGGGTTGGGGGGGAGGGGGTTAGTAGTCTGGGCACTGTGACCAATGTCGAACTCAGGACCTCTCGGTCGTGAGCGAAAGGGAGCCCCACTGAGCTACAGCCTTCTTGACAATCGAAAGAGTATTAATTATGAGAGAACGTCTATTATATGTGGTAACATATGTTTAAAATCTATAATACTTTCAAAATAATATTCCGATTTTATCTTAAAATATTCAAGACGTGTTTATTATAAAATTACAATAGGTATTTGTTCTCCTTAGACATGCAACACTTAATTGTTACAAAATTATAATAAGTATTCACTCTAAAAATATTTAGAATGTTTTATCTAAACTTGAATATTTTGTGTTCAACACCACATTCCCGAATTTCATTCTGAATTGAAATTCAGAAAATAAATACTCTCTGATTCTGCTTTGGGAAGAATTGTTACTGATTCTGCTTGCAACTGTTGAAAGTTCACTAGAAATTGACTTCTAAATAAGAAAATGCAATATTAACAAATTTACAAATTGGAATAGCAAAATTACAATTAAACCCTAGTCCCATTCATCAATCTAATATTTCTCTATACAAAAAAGGTCATTTCATTTTCTCCATATATTTTTTTCCAAATTCTTTTTTCAACAACTAATAATAATCTACACAAAATGCAACTTATATATACAAACCAAAAAGATCCGATAAAAAAACCCAAGTTGAATGGCACCAGATCACAGTTAAAATCATCAACAACCCAAAACATTACCAAACGAGGATCCGACCCGGATCATTTCACTAGTTCTGAAACCCACCCGAGATCCGGACCAGCTCCGGCCAAGTCAAGCGAGTTCTCCATGCTCAGTTTAGCATAGATCTTTGCACGGAGGTCTTTCCCAGATTCGACCCTTTCCATTGCGGGTTCTTCCTCATGTGACTTTTCCAAAAGATCAAATCGAGTTGGGGCCCGGGTCGGGATGGAAGGCAGGCTGGCGAATAAGGGTCGAAGAGTTGACGGGCTTCGTGGTGAACAGAACCCGGATGAGCCCATTTGGAGGCCCCACGTTGGGGAGCCAATCTGCAGATTTCTCATTGAGTCAGCAAGACAACTCATTGAGTTCAAACTCAGTCTCCCACTCGGCGATATCGGAGGGGAGGGCTCCGAGGGTGGAGACGAAGGCGGGGAGTAAAAAACTGAGGTCGGAGAATATCCAAACGAGTCAAAACCGAGTCGACCCGGCGAGTTGCAACCGAATCGCTCGTACGACTCAGTAGTCTGAGGAAGGACACGTAGCTGATCAGGAGTGTGAGCAAAGAAACAGACTCTCCGGCGACAGTGGGTCCCA
The DNA here is from genome assembly GCA_026122235.1 of Vinca minor. Taxonomy (NCBI): domain Eukaryota; kingdom Viridiplantae; phylum Streptophyta; class Magnoliopsida; order Gentianales; family Apocynaceae; genus Vinca; species Vinca minor. Next base: position 6,977,453 of record JAOCZM010000142.1, read on the forward strand.
TCCTTACAAGGCTGCGTACGATAGCGATCAGGGTGAAGCCAACACTCAAATACGCCGTGTGAGAACTCACAGGAATCCCCTTTCCTACAGTAGCCCCCGCCGCCGCCGCCTTTACGGAACTCCGGACAAGAGATGCCGGAATAATGATACTTCCTCGGATCTCTTCGACGGGCTTTTTCGCCGGGATGAGCAAACGGACAATCAGTCCAGTCGTGTGACCGTTGGCGCGTGCATTTCCTCACCTTGAAATCGTACATACGGAACTGATCGCACGAGAACGCATCCACCGGAATGTCCAGGTCTTCATCGGCGTCGGAAACGACGTCGTACTCGGGGACTGTGTTCGACGGAAGATAACGGCGGAGAGCAGCAAATGCCTCGTAGGGAAGCTCATTGCCGGAAAATGGGGAGTGAATACTGGCCGTTGAATGATCATCTGAGAAATCCCACGGTGGTACTTGGACGGTTGGAATTGATCGAGGGAGGTTTCCGACCATCATCATATCGGCAGTAGGGAAGTTTTTCTCTTCTTTTTAGAGTGTTGAGTATGGAGAGTAGAGAAAGACAGTGAGTTTGTATTTAAACTACTGAGTTAACTGTGGTTAGAAAGTTTTTTAACCACGGTTAGGTTAAAATAATAATAAAAATATCTACAATGCCGCCACTATCTCCTAGTTGGCCGGGTTAATAGAGGCAGGAAACTAACTTCACGTAGCAGTCACTTTTGTTTTTCACAGTCTGATCCGTTAGCTTAGGGTTGGGGTTTACGTAGGTCCAACAACTAGGACATTGTTTGGCCAGCCATTTGTTTGTTACGTGTAGGCTATGGTACTGAACACGTATTTTTTAGTATATAGAAAAATTATTTTTTAAACGGGTGTTGCATATATATATATATATATGAACACATGTTCTAAAATTACAATATATATTTTATTTTGATAAATATATGTTATTTGATATTAACATCCATCTTATATAACAAGTGTCTTCGAAAAAAGCTTGGACCGTTAATTTTTTTAATCCAATAACCTATAACGGGAAAAATTATTCAATACTTACTAAATTTTAATCGTTTTCTTTCATATAAATTATTCACCTTTTTAATTTTCTAGACAAGACTTTTTAATAAAAATAAACCAAATTTATTATAGTAGAAATGTCCCTTTCTTAAGTAGAACGAAAATGGATGAAGGTTATTTAAATGCTATTTAGCTTTATCCCAATTTCCTACTTGGACTGGGTTAATAGCGCTGCGGTTCCAGTGCGAAACGTAGTAAGTTCCACTACGTATAGGACTTAATCTTATGCGTCAGATTAAATTTTTACGGTAAAGATTAATTTAAAACGAATACTTATTCTAAATTTATGACACTTGCTATGTTTTTTAAGGATACATATCTTATTTTTATGTTTAAAGACACATATTTTGAAACATTCCGCATATATTGAATTTTGACTGTTCGAATAGGATCCGGAGTGGGTTAATACTTAATAGAGGCAAAAAACTAATTTCACATAGAAGTGTCACAACCTGGTTAGTTAGCTGGGATGGGGTTCACGTGGGTCCCACATAATAGGACGTTGTTTGGCGACTGCTCGAAATGTTCGGATTTTTTTGTTCCTCGTTGGGGGGATTTTGAATGAATTTTTTTCTCTTAAAATTTTCTCTCCAATTTCGTAAAGTATCAAATTGTTTGTTTGTGTTATTTAATTTTTGGGTGAATTTTACTTTGATCCTTATAAATGTCTTGCGGTGTCAAATTCATACTTAAAATTTCATAAATGTCAATCTCGTCCCTAAAATTAGCTCGCAGTGTTAAGTTTGTCTATGTAAATAGTTTGCAGTTTCAAGTTTGTTCTTGAAATTACAGAAATGTGAACCTCATCCTTAAAAATGGCTCACAATGTCAAGTTCATTCCTGAAATTTCGAAATGTCAACCTCCATACCACGTGATGTTGTCATCTTTAAAAGTTTTTTTGTATATATTTTTACAGTTTGATTCTGTTTTCATTTTTCGTAAACGAAATCAAAACCGATTATAATAAAATTATAATCATACTAGCAAAAAAAATATATACAAAAACTTCTAAAGATCACAACATCATTTGGTATGGAAGTTGAAATTTTTGAAATTTAAAGAGCGAACGTGACATTGCTAGCCATTTTTAGGGACGAGGTTGACATTTCCATAATTTCAGGAACGACCTTGAAACTACAAACTATTTACAAGAACGAACTTGACACTGCGAACAATTTCTATGGACGAGGTAGACATTTCTAAAAATTTTGAAGAAAAACTTGACATTGCGAACCATTACAGAGACCAAAATAAAATTCATCCTTAATTTTTAAACATTATTCGTCACCAAATTGTGATACCCATCCATATGGATAAATGTGAAAGTTCTCACTAGTATATATAATGTACTTAAGTTTTTACTATTATTTGGGGTTATCATTTTGAGATAGCTAGAACCAAGGTTGTCAAGATCGTAATTTTAACTCGGAACGGAATGGGTCTCAAAAATCGTAAACATGAGGATCGTAGCACGGATCGGAAGATCCGAAAAAATTATTAAAATAATATTTTATGATAAATTTAAACCAATAGAACTAAAAAGTTGAAATTAAAACACAAACTAACAAGTGATAAATTTCAAAAGCATTGTCCACACTTCCACTATCCGATCCGGACGCTCCCGGCATCTTATTTTTCCTTAGTTCTTATTAATCTTGCACCTAATAACAATTATTAATAGTAAGATTTTATTTTATCAAATGTATTATAGAATTTTTTTTTACAGTAAAAACCATAACAAATGATTAAATCACTAATTCGTGACTTCATGATTCACTAACTAATTAAATCACAAGCAAAAGAAAACGTAGAGAGGCATTTCTAACATTAAAACAAATTTTTATTATGTTATTGGGCCAGAATCTAAAAATATTTGAAAAGAGACAATGTTGGATCTTATTGGATCGTACGATCCTTTACGATCCAACTCTGATGCGATTTTGTGTGCGATTTAACTCGATTTATAGCCCTTGGATCGTAAAATCGTACGATTTTACGATCCAACTCGCGATTTTGACAACAATGGCTAGAATAATTACTATCGGCAGTAGGGAAGTTTTTCTCATCTTTTTAGAGTGTTGAGTATGGAAAGAGGAGAAAGGGGGTGAGTTTGTATATAGGAAAATTCTGATATGGATCAGGTCTATGTGGATTTTGTGATCCAAAATTGATCACATCATCACAAAGTTGTCTATTTTTTCATTATGTGGTGATGTGGTCAGTTCTGAACCACATGGTCCAATGGAGGTGATTCATATCAGAATTATCCTTTATATAAACTACTGAGCTAACTGTGGTTAGAATGTTTTTTAACCATGGTTATGTTAAAATAATAATAATAAAAATATCTACAATGCCGCCACTATCTCCTAGTTGGGCGGGGTTAATAGAGGCAGGAAATTAACTTCACGTAGCAGTCACTGTTTGTTTGTCACAGTCTGATCCGTTAGCTTAGGGATGGGGTTTAAGTAGGCCCAACAACTAGGACATTGTTTGGCAACTCTACACAAAAAGGCGATATTTACGCCTTTAGAACTCTCACATTCCGATTCGACAGAATAATTGGAGGATGCAAATTAAGACGATTCATCCGCTTAATCAGGTGGGAGGACTTTTAACTTGATGCCAACAAAAAGCCAGACATTATTTGGCAACTGATCAAAGTGTCCAGCCATTTGTTTGTTATGCCCACAAGAAACCAGACATTGTTTGGCAACTGATCAAAGTGTCCAGCCATTTGTTTGTTACGCCCACGACTACGTTGAACACGTCACTTTTAATATATAATAAATACTTTTTAGACAAATGTTGCATATTTTTATATGTGTATTAAATCTCATGCAATATATATTTTCTCCTTTATAAACACATTTCCTAAAACCGCAACATTTTTTTTATTTTGATGAATATATGCCATTAGACATGTAATATTTATATTACTTAATATGTATCTAAAAAATCACACTAAATATCCTCGAAGAAAAGTTTGGATTGTTGAAATTTTTAATTAAATGACTTAGATTTGGTAAAATTATTCAATATTTATTAGATTTTAGCCATTATACACTATAATCGAACTCGTTTGTTCCTTGTTGGGGTGCATGGGGCGGAGTTTTTCTTTTTGAAAGTTTCTTTTCAATTTTGTCTTATTTCTTAACATTATTCTACGCTAAATATGTGATCCTCATTTATATGAGATAAATCTGAAATGTTTAGCTAGTGTATAAGACGAGTTTAAGTAGTTACTATTATTTTCGGATAATAATTTTGGTATAAAAAGACCGATTGTCAGGTAGGTAATTGAGTGTTTTCAGACACTGAATCACGTTTCGGACTTGCGAGAATCGAATGTCACAAAACGTTTACTTTCAGATAAATAATTCAACTTTTTAATTGTCTAGACAAGACTTTTTAAATAAAAATAAACCAAATTTATTATAGTAGAAATATCCGTTTTCTTAAGTAGACCGAAAATGTTATTTAAATGCCATTTAGCTTTATCCCAATCTCCTACTTGGACAGGGTTAATAGTGCTGCGACTCCATTTAAAATACTTCTTCAAGTCCGGGACATTTTGAGAGACAAATATACTACAAGAGGCTACCGTTGGCAGTGCTGCCAGAAACCTCGCTAGTGCCCATCCCAAAGCACTTCAGCACAGCTGGCAGCAGCGATGGCGCAGCTTCAGACTTCCAATACTCGCAGCACACCAGCCTCATCAGCATTACCGTCTCAGCAACACGCCCAGCTCAGCTTCAAAACAGCATCCTACATGTCAGCGACCCCGATTTCGGCCAAAGACAACAAGACAGACCCTTAGCAGTTTGTCATCACAGCCTCGAAAAATGAGCGGCGCAGTAGCAACAAAGCGCTCAAATCAAACGAATACGATCTGGCAGCAGCGGCGCGAGCGTAACCTTGTGCAATTTTGATGCAACTGTGGGCAGCGGGGGGCGTTTCAACACTTCAGTGACCTATGATTTTTTTAGGCACCCCGGTCAACATGTTTTTTGGAACAAGACGGTATGGAATTCAATCACTTTGCTTAAGCATTCTTTTATTTCTTGGTTGGCTATACGGGGACGGTTGTCAACAAAGGATCGACTACACTTATTGGAGACGGATTTGAAGTGCGTATTGTGTGGAAGTGAAAATGAAAATCCTGATCACTTATTTTTCAAATGCTCCTTTAGCAAGGCTATTTGGGATCATATTAAACAATGGTTGGGAATTAGAAGACAAATGTCTACTTTGCTTAGCTCTCTTAAATGGCTCAAAGGAGAAGCCCGTGGGACTTCTTGGTTCAACAAAGCAAAGAAAGCGGCGTTTAATGCAACGGTGTATCACATATGGAAAGAGAGGAACCAAAGATGTTTTGATGGCACCAAGGTTATGAGGAAGCAACTAGTTGATAGGGTTAAAACGCTTGTATACATTGCAGTTTATGCTTTGTATCCTTTTGTTTTGAACCTCATGGATGTGTAAATCATGGAAACTTGATTGAGCCGTTAGACTAGCATCTTGTTAATGACCAATCCACCCTTTGTAAAATTTTCTTGATCTTTTTATATATTTACATTTTAGATAAAAAAAAAAATAGGTCATTATAGAAATTACCTTTTTTAGGTCATTATTTTTGTATTAATGGGTACAAATATGAAGTGATTATTAAGCATGAGAAAATTTTAAGCTTCACAACCACTATACCAAGCTGTCATTATAAACTTAGATCAGTTCAAAAGTAGTGGACCGTTTACTCACTGTTAATTATTAATGATTTTTTTTTCTCACTAAAAAATAAAAACCTGTGAACTTATGAGACATGTTTTCAAGATATCAATTAGATTTAATGTCTTTAAGATTTTTAATAATCATATACTTCGAATGTTTGTACTTCTGTAAATATTATACTCTTATTTTTTTTTCTTCCATAATTCTTAAGTTTAGGTTTCAAATATCATAATTTTTGCATTTTTATCACTTTTTTTTCTTTTTTATCAAGATAATCTACATACACGTTTCAAACTTTATATTACGTGTATCCCAAATTTAATGTTAAATTATTATTTTTTGGTTGAAAGAAAGTTCGCTTATTTTACTCATTTAAGAAACTGAACATTCAAATTGGTGTAATAAAATATCATAAATAAATACTTTATTTGTTTCATATTAGAAGTCTTTTTAATTTCTTCGTCTATTTTCGAAGCATACGTCACTTTCCAACTTGAGAGAAATGCCAGTGGTTAGTGTTTGAGAGGATAATAGTATAATAGTAAAAATATCTTTTGTCTTGTCTTTTCATAATGGAGGAATATATTTGCACTCATCTAATTTTAGCTTATTGCACTCCTCTCACTTTTAGTGAAAAGACATTACTACCCAAATTCAACAAATCCAGCATAAAGCTAATACTCAAGTATAGCTAAGGTCATTGAAGTCTTTTCAATTACAAAATAAGAAAAAAAGTGGAATGCAAGAAACTAGGGGTGTTCAAGAAAAATCGAAACCGATCCAAACCAATTCAAACCGAATTTTCGGTTTGAGCGGTGCATTGGACTGATTTCGGTTTAAGTTAAATTAAAACCGAATTTTTGGTTTGGTTTAAAAAAAATATAAACCAAACCGAATATATATAATATATAATACAATATATATTAAATGACTTTTTTGAAATAAAATATATTTTTCCTTAAAATGATTTCTAGTATAATTGCTAACTTTTGTATCTCATTCTAGAATTTTCAAGTGCAAGTTCTTCAAGTGTTAAACCAAGAGATTAAAAAGTCATTATTTGGTATGCAATTTTAGATTTACCAAAAGATTTTATTGTATTTCACTATTTTGAACTAATAATTATGTAATTTTTGTGTTTTTCTTTTTTCTTGTAGGATGATTTTGAAGTAATTTGTTTAAAGTGCAAGGATCAAGACCAATAATTTATGTTTTATTATTTTATTTTCTTTGTGTTTACCTTGAGAAAATAATAGGCATATTTTTTTTTAAAATATTTTTAGCAACTAACTAATTAAATAACGTTTCTTTTTAAACTTTATAATCAATATTTTTGTGTCGCAAAACCGAGCAACCAAACCAATCCAAGCCAAACCAATCCAAGACGAATGCATCGGTTTGAGATTTTAAATGGTTTGGATTGGTTTCAAAATTTCCAAACCGAATTTTTCGGTTTGGTTTGAAAAATGTATAAAACCGAATCAAACCGAACCATGAACACCCCTACAAGAAACTAAACTAGGTGTACGTATATCATTTCCCTTCTTAATTTATTTTAAACTATTTAGAAAGATTTATATTATGAAAAATCATATGCCCATGTTCCTGTTCCCTGCTCAAAAAAATTGTCATGTGTTAATTTGTCCCTCGAGGGTTCTATTATTTTTTTAATAAAAAAATTAACACATGACAAATTTTTATTAATGAAATAGATAACGGAACATCAAATATTGATATACAATTCTTACCAAAAATAAATATATTGATAGTAGTGTAATATATCCATTTTTACATTACTTCTCCCATAATATCAGCTCGTTGTAGTTTGTCTCTGCTAAGCTTCGACAAATGGTTTAACAATCGAGTATTTAAATTCTAAAAAATAATGATATTTTATCTTGGTCATACATAATTAAGTATTCTTATTTATTTATTTTTATTTTTTTATTTTTTTGCGTTATCTTATAACATTACATAAGAAAATAACCAATATCTACTAATGAAGAATACGTGTTCATCTGATAAATAAAATTTAATATTCAAGTCAACTCGTTTAATGATTAAAATGTGTTTCGCACGTGCACAAAGAACTATGTTCTACAATGCATCCAAAATCTCTCTTCTACTACTAAATCATAACTGATTATTGAAAATTTAAAATATTAAGGAAAATGAAGTTTTTTTTTCAAAATGTGAAAAGAGGATTCGGTCTCATAACGCGTGAGTTGAACGTCATACTACATTACCAGTTATTTTGGTGCTTGTTGCAATAAAAAATGAAGTTTTACATTCCTCATGAGCAAAAAGAGACAGCTCCCTCAAGTTGGAGCATAGAGTTGAAATTGAGTAGAGTGACCCCCATACATTGATTCAATTTTTTCCACCGATCTCCAAGTATAAATGCCTCTACTAGTAGTAGGTTTTTATTAAAGGACTATACATGCATTAAAATATTTATTGCAAGATCTAAAGTTAGGTATTTGTCACCACCAACCTACACATGAATCATAAAACTTACTTTAGAAAAAAAAATCATAAAAGTTTGAAATATGGATTTCATTCTTCAACTGGCAAACATTAGTTGTGATGGAGTGGACGAGGGTTTACAAATAATTAAAGTTCGAATCACGATCATAGTATTTGTATAGAGTTATTGATGTTAGGAGGATCACCCATTCTTGAGCCTCTACATCACCCTATTCAGATTAGTCAGAATTATCGAACTTAAACATTAATTCAGATTAATGAAGTTAGTATAACATTACCCCTCTAAACAAGGTTTGATGCTTGTTTCTTTTCCCAATAATAGATTTTTTTTTAAAAGAAAAAAGGAAAAGTGGTAAAAAACGCAAAATATAGACACGGGTCTTCAAATGGCGTTAGTTACACTTGTGATAGCGTCCAAGGCGATTGCCCTCGAGGCGACTGGGCGGAGCTGAGGGGGGCCTGGGGGGCAAGTGCCCTCCCGCATTTTTTCCTAAAAAAAAATTTATAATTTTAGTATTGTTTTTATAACACCTCGTCCCATGAACATTTTGAATCACTTTACGATTTAAAATTAGATTTTTTAGTTCGTGAATTATAGGAATCACATGGTCTATATCACAATCACATTGTTTTTTGTAATACCTTATCCGTGATCATTGTTTATTGTAACAAGTTTAAGTGTGTAAGAGACTATAATATTTATTTAAGTGTGTAAGAGACTATACTTATTTATTGTAACAAGTTTAAGTGTGTAACATTGTTTTTTTGGCGGAGCCAAGGGGCCACTTTTTTCCAAATAATAGTTTTAGTTTTGTTTTTGTAACACCTCGTCCCGTGAACATTGTTTATTGTACTCATTTTGAATCACTTTACGATTTAAAATTAGATTATTTAATTCGTGAATTATTGGAATGACACCACTTATATCTTATTAATTTTGGTTAAAATGTGTATAAATTTAGTCTATAAGATTTCATCAAAAAATTTTTTTTGGCTCCGCCAATATTTATATGCTTTTATGAATTTATTTTGTCAATGTTAATTTTGCCCCCCCAAAGAAAATTTTCTGGCTCCGCCACTGCCTGAAGGGGAAGAGCGGAGAGTACCCTAGATAGGGAAGATTGAAGTATGCCCCATGCCTGGGGAGGGAAGATAAGCCTCATAAGGAGGAGAAATTATTTGCCCCATTATGGAGAGATATAGGAATCGAACACGGAACCTCCGCCCCGTGTTCGGGTAGCCTTACCACTTGGGCTACCCGATTCCCATTACACCTGTGATTTTCGAGTTAATATATTTTTTTTGCAAAAGTACTAAAGTGTGTATTTGATTTCAATCGAATAAGTCGAGTTGAATATTTAAATAGGTGTGTACTAATTTTAGCCTTAATACACGTGTTTATTAGGAAATAACACATATAACATATGATGTATTCTTATATAAAATTTACAACACATGTTAAAAATATATCGGTATATACTAATATATTTTGTTCTGCATTATAGTCGCAATCTGAATTTGGTCTCTCAATCAAAAAAAATACCTACGTTTACTGGATTAAACTTTTTTAGCAGATATTAAATGAAATTATTTTTTATCATGCCGAACTAAAATTTTAATATTTATTTATAAAATGAACAAAAAAATAAATATTCGATCTAGACGTAGGAACATGCCACAAGGGAAGGACAAATCCATCAAACCAAATGGCTAAAAATCATTTATCTCCAATTTGTGTACTCATTCATATACTATTACTAAAAAATTGAAACGTAATTAAAAAATTTATAACCTAAAAAAATAGTGAAATCAGTAAAAAAATATATTTTTTCTCTGTTCATGTGGTGAATTTTGAGTGGTGATACATTTGTACACAAGTTGGGTAGATACTATTTTTTGCCAAACCAAACAAGGACCGGGGGAAAAATATCTGGTTTGACTGGGGTGGGGGCAAGGCGGAAGTCACGTGAGTGGGAGCAAGAATATAGGTAACACGTGTTAGGTGGCAATTCAGCCTGGGCCCGTGGGGTTCAGGTACATATAAGGGATACTGCGTGAAGGCGACGTGTCATTTGAAGATTTGGATATGTTTGGATAATTCCCAACTTTCTCGTTTTCCCTTTTTTTAGAAAAAAGATCTTCTTTTATTGTTAACTTATTTCTCAAACAAGATCCTCATGATTTTGACTCTTCTTTTCCCCGTCTCAACCCTATCTACATTCCACGTCAAAAAATAAGGTTGTTTTGGACATTTCCTATATCATCTATATATCTTATATCTATACTACTAGTAATCAATCCGGCTCCTATGCGGAATAGGGATTGTTGGGATTTTAAACGGCTCAAATTTAAAGAGAGAAAAGTTACGACTGGATTTAAAATATTAAAAAAAAAAAAATTTATCTCTCCAGATCTGGACAGTTGAAAAATCTCGTCCTACAGCTGGTAGCTTGTCCCGCACGTGAGGAACAAAAAGTTGTCCCGCATAGGAGCCGGGAGCACTAGTAATGGTATGCCAATTGGTCCCCCTCAAATTTACTTTCCATCTTAATTTAAACAAACAAAATGTAAACATGGCTTTTAGGCATTTTAGTTTAAAAAATAATAATTGTTCGAAGTGCAATTCATAGGTGTGGTGGCACCAAGAATAACTTATTGACAACCATCATCTCTAAGCTAAAATGAATATTTCAAGGTGAACATAAGATTTATGTTCATACTTATATGTTAGTCTGACTTACCATCCAATGTGGGATATATAGAGTATCATATTCACCCATTTGATGACTGGGAGATGGCTTGAAATTTGATATTGAGGGGGGGAAGTGAAACTGTTGAAATTTTTTGAACTACACATAAAATTTCTATATCTAGTAATATTTTTAAAAATTTCGGGGATTCGTTCTTGTTGATGACTTAGCGTCCTTGTTAGCCATCCTCCGAACAAACAACCCAGGAACAATCATGTGTTTTTAGAAGTGACTCCTACCCGCAACGTATAACATTTAATTTACGTACTATCAATTGACGACCTGCTTTAATAACATAATATCATATCGCATATCCGCGTGCCCGATATACGATTCATGGACGTAGCATCACTCACGAACAATTTCAATAGGCTTGAAAGTTGAAATCCAACACGTTATACTTCCATTCATTGGGGACAAAGGGCAAACTTATTAAGTGGGCTTGATCGTATGTTCGGACCAATTTAGCATATGTTAGGTCAAACTGGATTGAGGTATATTTGCTGAAAATCTTGGGCCAATTTTTATTTTTTCACATACAACCTCATGCTTGACATAATGGATTTCTTGGAATGGCCTAGTATTTTTATAATGGGCCAAGAATGATACTTTTTTCGACAATATTTTTTAGTAAGGACAAATTTGTCAAATCCGTCATGGACTGACGTGGACAAACATCCTAGGTTTGTTATTGCTTTATAAGCTGGAGTCGAAAAAAAGCAGCCAATAATAAAATGTGATGAAAATCTTCATCAGCAAGCTTAAAATAAAAATTCCGTCAATGAAGTTATTTTTATTTAAAAATACGTAATTTTATTTGAAACTGAAAATTCAGGTTGTTGAGAGTTGAAAATTCTTGCTGTACGGGTTTTCGCTCTGGAAATTTTGCAAAATTCCGAAACATATTTTGAGGAATATTTTTTGGCATAAATAGAATTAGTATTGGCATTATTATTAGGTGCCAAAATTTTGAAAGGTCACAATTTAAGAAGCTTTTTATGAAGGATTTATGGAACAATACAGTATTGAGAAGTCAAATTGGTGAAATTTCCCCAAAAACAATTACGACGGTCGACTTTGGTCACTAAAAAAGGTTTTTTTTTTTTAATTTTTAATTTTTAGATTCTAAAATAATTTACGGGTTGATTCTAATGGTCATTCTGTTAAAAAATGTAAGTCAACTGGTAGTCAACATTTATTTATTTATTTATAAATATTCCACTCAAAACATCAAAAGTATGATATTTTATATTCTAACCCATCCACAAACCTAAACCGAAACCCATTCCCCAACCCATCCGCCCTAACCCATTCTCTTCTTCAGTTAGGGATGACAATTTAACCGGTGACTCGTTGGCCCGCCATACCCAATGTTTTTTGGGGCAGATCATACTCATCCCGTAAAATAATTGAGCAGATCAGGTCCGCCCCACGAACGAAACAGATCGAGGCTAAATTTCGTGTGAGATCAGGCTTTAGTCTTATTTTATTTTCATTTTTTGTTTGTTTTTGGGTTTGTTTAAGGAAATGAATTTGTCACAGTAGTTTCTTCATAATTAAAAGAAGGTCTATTCTGTCATGGATCAGGTCCATTGGACCATACGGTCCAGATTTGGTCACATCACTGCATTTCCTTCTCTCTCCTCATTCTGCAGGGATGTGACCAAATCTGGACCACATGGTCCACATGGACCCGGTCCATATCAGATATTTCCTTATAAGAATATGTACTACCTGGCACTCTTGGAATTGAAATCGTTCAATGGAAGGCTTAATAACTCACTCAATTCCTTAATATAAGACTTCATTACATGTTACGAAAATTAAGGAAGCAAAAAATAAAATATTTTGTTAGTTAAAATATCAATATTACTCTCTTAAATATGACTTATATACCACTAATTTTGTTTAAGAGAGTAATATTAATATTTTAATTAAAAAACATCTTAATAATTGTTTCCTTAATTTTCGCAACATGTAATGAAAATCTTATATTAAGGAATGAAGGTAATATTGTTGTTGATTACTTTGGTCGAACATTCTATGGAGTATTTTTTATCTTGGTTAGTGGGTAAGTTTAAAACTTATATCCAGACCAATAAGTGCAGACACGTAGGTCAAAATGGCCAATTCACAGAAAAGAGAATTGATTTTTTATCCTCCATGTATTACAGTGATTGGTTTTGGATATAAAATTTAAACTTACTCACTAACCAATATAAAACTACTCCATTCTAGGTGATGATCAAGAACCTTGAAACAGCAATTTCCACCAGCAGATTGGAAGTAGAGATTTTGAACTCTAAGTTGGACAAATTGAATTTTGTTTTAAATCAAACAGAAGATGGTTCTGCAAGATCTAAAGGCTAAAAAATAATCATGTTAACAATTTATCCTTTGATCTCCCACCGGATATTTCCTCCCTAATTAAATCCACACCTATTCCTCAATTCTCAGCCCCTTATGATTTACCAATCTGGACTTTGACCTCTAATGGCACATTCTCTGTTAACTCTGCTCATAATTCCCTTACTTCTATCAATTCTCAAGTTGTTTCGGAAGATCTGAAATGGGTCTGGAAATTGCATACTCTCCCTAAAATTAAATATTTACAAAATAAAAATTCTTCCTTTAAACTCTTGCCCCATATGCAGTGGCGGAGTCAAAAATTTGTCATGGGGAAGAAGGCAAAATACAACATTTATAAAAAAATATCACAAAAATAATTTTTTTGGAGGGGGGTGGGGGGGGTGCAGGCCCCCTTCTGCCTCCATGAAGCTCCGCAAGAATGGTGTGAACATATATTAAGAACTTGTACTTCAGCTTGCCAATTCTGGCTCTCTATGAAAAATGTCCTTAGTTATAATATCAAATGCCTTATTTTTTCTAATACACCAGTGGAGACTTGGATCAAATCGAATTGCACCACAATTTCATCCTTTAGAAAGTCACCTTTACTTTTGCATGCTGGAACCTCTGGCTTGCTAGGAATAATAAAGTTTTCAAGAAAAACAATAATAATTAGGGAAATCAGCCTATTTAGTCCCCTAGCAATTTTCGTTTAGCCTGTATAGTCCCCAATGTTTAATTTCAGCCGGTAAAGTCCCTTATCTATTTACGGGCTGCATATAGAGGTTGCACCACCTCTTTTATGGCGGAATCAAGGCAGCCCCAAATTCATGCCCTCCACGTGCTTAATGAGCGGGGGAATAATGGTCAGTTTCAATCTATAAAATTTACAAAATACAAAAAATCAGTATAAAAATGGTTATAAAAAGGAAATCCCAAATTCTATTGCCCTAATAGGTAAGGGAATTTACAGGCTGAAATTAAACATTGGGGACTATACGGGCTAAACGAAAATTTTTGGGGGACTTTACCGGCTGAAATTAAACATTGGGGACTATACGAGCTAAACGAAAATTTTTGGGGGACTACTAAATAGGCTGATTTCCCTAATAATTATATTCCTAACGCTTCTCACCACCGAACCACAATATCTCATAGTCTTGAATATGTGTATGCCAATAATTGCTTTAATCAGACTCCGTCAATCCTTAAATTGGACGTACACTGAATTCCACCTAATGCTCAAGTTCTAAAACTTAATACGGATGGCTCTTGCTTCACACAAGATGGATCTCGAGGAGCGGGCGGAATCTTTCGCAATCATCTTGGAGAATGGATTTTGGGTTATAGCCTTCACCTGAATCACACAACAAATAATGAGGCAGAGCTCATAGCCCTTTGGAAGGGATTACAACTGACTTATGATCAACACTTTCAAATTCTGGACAATAATTATGATTCAACCTTCTTATCAAAGATGTTCAACAATTTTGAAACTAACCTACACTATGCAAATATTGTTCATAATTGCAGATTCCTAATGTCCCACCTCCAGATGTGTCGGATAGAAGACGTATTCAGATAGGCCAATCAAGTGACTGACTTGTTGGCTAAGCATGCAAAATCTCTCCTCGCATGATCTCCTCATTTTCAAATCAGTGCCCGCTTTTGGTTCAAAGGCTTGGGATCATGATAGGAAAGGGAATTCTACCCCCAAGACTTAAACTTTATCATCAGACTTAATGTTGTTTTTTATGTATTAAGTTTTTATTTTTTATTTTTTAGTGTTCTATGTTCTATGTTTTTATTTCCATGTAATTTGACCTTCTGTAATGTTTTTTATTTTCTAATATAAATCCCTTTTCACAAAAAAGGGCTAAAATATAAAACAATCAACTCAAAAATTTATATCTCGTGAATATTAATTCTTCACAATTACCAACATAACTAAGATAATTTAGTATAATATTACTCTATTATTATTAGTTTTTTTTAAAAAAAAAAAACTTAAATTTAGGTGGATATCACTTTGAACTTTTCTCATTTCATTTAAAAGCTTTATTAATGTGTTTCCAAATTGCAATATTTCACACCAAAAAAATTGGCGCCAACATGAGTGCTTCAAACTATACCGAATTCCCAACTATACATAACAATTACTATCTTAATTCCATAATATAAGTTGTTAATGACATATAGCGAAAATTAAGGAAGCAAAAAATCAAGATATCTTTTTAATCAAAATATCAATATTACTCTCTTAAATAGAATTAGTGATATACATATTTAATAGAATAATATTGATATTTTGAATAACAAAATACCTAATTTTCTAGTTCTTTAATTTTCGACAAATGTCCTAAAACGACTTATATTATAGAATGGAGAGACAATAACACAATCCTACTCGAAATAGTAAATAAAAAATTTAATAAAAATAATTAGGAAATTGACTTTAAATCAAATCTAAATAATAAAAAAAAATTGGATTTTCTACCCACAATTTGATATCTCTCAATAACATAAAATCAGAATTTAATATTCAATTCTTAGTAAAATTGAAGAACAAATTCCAAATCCAATTTGGAGTCGGAAATTCTAATCCTACTATGATTCCAACTAAAATCCTCCTCCTATATATTTTATCAGCATCCTTACAAATTTACGATACACAATTTAACCTAAGCTAATTCTCAGTGATCATACCTCGAAGAACAAGAACAAGAAGATTTTTTGAAGCTCCAATCGAGATGGAAGATACAGCGAGTAACAATCAATCGGAAAATCATCGACTCTGCACACGAGGTTGCGGCTTTTATGGTTCGTCCGTGGCTAATAATCTCTGTTCCAAGTGCTACAAAGATTACTTGAACGAAGAGTCCGCCACCGCCACCGCCGATTCATCAGCCAATTCCGATTTCGATTTAGCTCTTATAAATCTAAAACGTCTAAAAATTGGACGGAGAATCGAGGCGGCGGCGGCGGAGGAGAGTGGAAACGATCATGCTTCAAATTTGAAGATGAGATGTTGGTGCTGTAAGAAAAAGGTAGGAGTTCTAGGGTTTGGGTGCAGGTGTGGAGGAACCTTCTGCGGCGTTCATCGCTATCCAGAGAAGCACGATTGCGAGTTCGATTATAAAAGTGTTGGACGTATCGCCATTTTTGAACAGAACCCGTTGGTTAAAGCTGACAAGATGGAGAATCGTATATGATATTGATATATATTCAAGCGTCTTAAATTTATAGTATTAAGTTTTCTTTTCTTTTCTTTTCTTTTCTTTTCTTTTATCTCCTCCGACTACAATATGTAAAATTAAGGCTTTCGATTTTTAATTAAAGATACACGAGACTAAAAATTGAGGAGTTATCCAAATTTATTAATTTCTTAATCAATATATTGGTTTACGTATGAGCGGATCCTTCAGGGGAGGACTCATGAGTGTTATCCAAAAACTCGTTTTAATCATCTCATGCATGGATCGATAATCCACTTCCATAAGTGTCGCTTTTGCTATTTCAAAATATAATTAATGAAATAAAATAACATTTATATTTCCTGTGCAATTTTTTTAAATCTAAAACAGAGGTAGAACTGGTTGAATCGACCTTAATGTCTTAAGCTCAAAACAAATATAAGAACACAAACCAAAAGAGTATTTTGATTTTTGAGGGTTTCAATTGTTTCTAAAACGTCTCTAACTTTTTACTTTGTCCTAAATAAGTCTTAGGAAATTAAAAAATAAGACGATACTCAACCACTTGCGTTACAATCTCTCATCGTGTAGTTTATGTTTTGATGTGGTCCTCTCTTTTGCTAGGAAATTTTTCGATATCTAATTTGTGTACCGTTTTGTTTTTTTTGTTGTTGGTGCACAATAGTTAAAATAAGACATTAACTCAAAAGTATATATTCCCGTGAATATTAATTCTTCGAAATTACCAATGTAACTAAGATAATATAGTAAATATTACTCTATTATTATTTTTTTGTTTAAATAGATATCACTTCTAACTTTTCTCATTTCTTTAAAGCTCTACCGATGTGTTTTCAAATCGCAATATTTCACACCAAAAAATTGGCGCCAGTATGAGTGCTTCCTTTGATGCGATTTCTTCCAACCATACCGAATTCTAATTTCTTCCAGCTTTGAATTTCTAAATAGTCATCATTTTTGCTCCAACAGCTGAGTAATTACGTTTAACCTATGTTACTCGAACAAATTACTTTGGCTGCTGCACTCGTGTCCAACAAGATACAATATGAGGGTGACTACGAAATCTTTATCGGATGTGGTGAAAAATATTAAGTATTTTGACGGAGATTAAATGCATCTTCAATGGTGATATTTCTCATCATGCCTATAGTGAGGATGATATTAGAAGCTTATCTTCCTATACAAAAATAGTTAATTCGTTAATTTCCTTATATACCCCTAATTATTTCCGTATCTACGTACTCGTGTTCAAGTTACTAGAAGTGTCCTTACCTTTATAGGTATAATCATCTGACACTTAGATATATACCGACACTAATATTCGATTCCAAATAAAATACTACCTTTCTTCCTAAATATAAGACTTTCATTACATGTTACGAAAATCGAAGAAACAAAAATAAAGATATTTTTGTAATCAAAATATCAATATTATTCCCTTAAATAGAATTAGTGGTATACAAGTTATATTTAAGAGAGTAATATTGATATTTTAATTACAAACACATCTTAATTTTTGCAATATTTAATGAAAGTCTTGTATTTAATAATGGAGGGAGTAACATTTAACAAAGGAAAATTATGATATGTATCAGTTCATCCTTTAACAATTAACCCAATCCTAGTCGAAACAGTAAATAAAATCTAACTACTAAAAATAATAAGGAAATTGAATTTAAATCAAATTTAAAATTTTGGATTTTCTACCCGCAATTTGATGTCTATCTCAATATTATAAAATCAGAATTTGATATTCAATTCTTCGTAAAATTGTAGAACAAACTTCAAATCCAATTTGAAGTCGGAAATTCTAATCCAACTCTGATTCCAACTAAAATCATCCTCATATATATTCCCACCTTCCTTACAAATTTACTACTCCATTTAATCGAGAAGCTAATTCTAAGTGATCATACCTCGAAGAAGAACAAGAACAAGAATATTTTTGGAATCTCCAATCAAGATGGAAGATACAGAGAGCAACAATCAATCGGGAAATCCTCGACTCTGCGTACGAGGTTGCGCCTTTTTTGGTTCGTCGGCGGCTAATAATCTCTGTTCTAACTGCTACAGAGATTACCTGAACGAAGAGTCCGCCACCGCCACTGCCAATGCCGATTTCGATTTAGCTATTAAAAATCTAAAACGTCTAAAAATTGGACCGAGAATCGAGACAGCGGCGGAGGAGAGTGGAAACGATCTGGCTTCGAATCGGAAGAAGAGATGTTGGTGCTGTAAGAAGAAGGTGGGAATTCTAGGGTTTGGGTGCAGGTGTGGAGGAACATTCTGTGGCATTCATCGGTATCCAGAGAAGCACAAATGCGAGTTCGATTATAAAAGCGTTGGACGGATTGCGATTTTCGAACAGAACCCGTTAATTAAAGCTGACAAGATGGAGAGTCGTATATGATATGTATTTTAATTTTGCAAAATTTAAATTGTTTATAGAAGAAGATATATGGAAAATAACTTTGAAATTTGAGAACGTTATTCAAAATTTACTAATTTCTTAGTCAATTTATTGTTATTATTATCATTCACAGAGATAAATAGATCTGTTATTATATTATTCATAATTTGTTTGATAGCTTTCGTCACTCTAATAAACGTTTGCAATCTGTTAGTGTGAAGGTTGCTACAGTTGAAAGGGAACTAGAAGATATCGAGGTGTCGGACATGGGTTCTATTGATGCATTGGAAGATTATTACTCTGATTTTGCACCGATACGCTCACACAAGAGTAAAAAGAAAACTACTGCTACTGAACATCATATGAAGACTCGTTATAAACCTTTTAAAAGACGTTAACATTAAAATTAATGATGTTTCCTTTTGTATTTATAGACTAATAGGAATCTCGTCCGATGTAGTAGTGGATTTGTTTCCAACTTTTATTCGAGGTACGAATGTATCCCCTCCATTACTGGTTTTTACTACGACTTTAATAAAATCTAAGTTTAAAAAAAAAGAAAAAAAGAAACATAGCTCTTTGCCCATATTATTTATTATACAAATTATTTACAGGAAAAGGAGAGGAAAAAAAAAATCAACCCTCATGATATACAGTTGTACCATTATTCTGCTACGATATATAATAAGAATAATACGGTTGATGAATTTTACTCATCTTGAATTTCACCACTTGAGCTTGGCTGGGAAATACTGCAACCATATTCAAATGTTTAGATTTTAGGACGGAGCTAGAAAGTTTAGTTTGGAATAGTGTTTTTGAAAAATTATTAGAGCGCAGATCGATTGAAAAAGTAATTTAAGGCCTAAAAAATAAATATTTGAAAAGTAATTTCTAAAAATATATGGGACGCCCCCAATTGATTCGTCTATGAATCTATAATCCTTCAAACAAACATTTTCTTTGGTGGGGTGAGAGAGGGGCGTTAAAGCAAGTGTAGGATCAAAAGTTTTACGTTTTAGGGTAAACTTTAACGAGCTATAAGTGTTTTAAAAAAAATTTATATGCGATGAATTAAAATATTTATGAGGACCTCTATAAGAAAAATATAGAATTTTCTATTAAATTAAACCACCTGCATTTAATTCCTAAAGGAAGAGCTTAGGAAGAACTTCTTACCTTTTCAATGAGGGAGAGGTAGTAAGGCTTAACCTTTTCAACATCAACTCTAACCTTGCTTTTGCTATAGAGATCATACTTGCTGCACATTTTTTATAAAGAAAAGATATATTAATTTTTAATTAATTGCCATACTAAATTTAAAAAAAAATTATGGACTTGTATAGAGAAAATAACAAAAATTGTCCCGTAATTATTTGTAGATTCCGAATTCGGCCCTGTAACCATTTTAGTTATAAAATTAAAAATTATTTAAAAATAGTTACAAAATTGAGTTCGGAATCTAAAAATAGTTACGAGAATAATTTTGTCATTTTCTCTAATCAATAAAATAAGGAGCAAAAATCTTACTTGAAGAGATGAACCCATCTAAGCATATCTTTGTCCTCATCATTCATGAGGTAAGTATAGGCACCATTCTTGTGCATTGCTGCAACACAAGATATAATGGATGTTTAATTACTATTATAACCCCAAAATCAATAATATAGAGACTGTTAGAGTTAGGGGAACAAAGGTTTAAGATGTAAATTAGAGCTTACGATAAAAGGAATGGAATCTGATGATGAATAATGCAGCAGGTGGAAGAGTTGTCTTGTTTTCCTTCATCACCTGTTAAAGAAACAAAAGAGGCAAGCGAAATTTCCATATAGACGGAATTAGAAATTTAAATTTTGAAGACTTGAATTTATCAAACAGTTCTCGAAAAAATATTTTTCGAGAAACTTAAAAATTAATTGACTAATAAAAAATTATTACGTAATAAAATAATTGTTCTAGTACGAATTCAATATTTATATATACACTCCCCCATTCTATAAAGATATAGATTCATAATAGAAATTAAGAAATGTAAATAATGTAGTTAAGTCAATGATTTTTGTATGGTAATTTTCTTATATACCCCTCTTTTAATACTCTCAGGCTACTGAAAATGTAAGGTTAAATCTATTCAAAATTTGAATATTTACTCATTTTAATAGCGCTTATTGATAAATTATTCTTCAAAATGTAAGAATTACTATTTGAAAATGACGTAGCATATTAAGAAATGGCAATTCCACTACTTTTTTTTAAAAAAGAATGATGCATGTAATTTAGGATGAGAAAAAAAAAGGAAATTGTGTTGAACACCAAATATTCAATTTATACTAAACAATTTTTTATTGTCGGATAAAAAATTCGATGGTACAGATTTGTTTGGAGCGAACATGTGTCGTGTAACACATGTTGTGTTAAACATGTATTACCTGTCTTGAGACATGTGTTAATTAAGAGAGAACACATATTAAATAAATTGTAACATCTATCTAAATATATGTAATGACTATAAAAAAAAATGTTTAAGTATATTTTAAATTTTTAAATTTTTATTGTCCTGCATCATTAGTCGTGGCGCAATTTATGAAACAGAGAAAGTATTACTATAGAAGGTTTGATAAGTATTAAATTCGAGATTTACTGAGAAATTTTTAGGTCCCATTAAAACATACCATGTACATGTATTCATCGTGCCCCCAAGACATGGTGACTTTGTCAAGCCCACAATTCTCAGTGTAGACTCCAAGCTTTGTGCTGTATATTGGATGGTTCCAATCGGGATTGTCTTTGAAATGCTACAAATCCACAAAAAAATTCAGCAAATTAAGGAGACACTAATAAACCCAAAAAAGGTCCAAATTAATATCTTCTTCATAAAGTTTCATGTCTATCAATTCCACCTTGCAACATTTGAGCTTTTAGTTTTTTAGGGTTTAGGATTTGGAAAATACTGATATGAACCAGATCAATGTGAATCCTGTGGTGCAGAACTGAGTATATCATCACATAGATGTTTCTCTCCTCATTCTATAATGACGTGTTCAGTTCTACTAGATCATGAGGTCCAATAAACCTGCTGCATGACAGAATTATACTTAGAATTATACCTTATAGTGAACTATGCAAGGATCAAATGCACAGCCAACCGGGAATGTATCACCTACAACGCACCATTGTGGTTCAGCTCCAAATTTCTCGTGCAGCAAAATCTTACCTAGATCTGCATCACCCAAGACAGTCTTTAAAACTACCACACCAAAATTCATAAGGCCAACTTTGTTAGACATTTTCACGAGTAAGAGTCAGAATCTGTACAATCCCCGAATATGGGGATAACATGTCCTTTAAGGGGTAAGGATAAAAGTGAATTGAGCCCCTAGGGGTGGGGTGGGTGCAGGGACGAAGACAGGGGCGGGGCAGTCACTCCAGAGATTTTTATAGTAAATTTTATATGTAGTTCGGAATATTTGATCAAATTCGCATACTGTTGCAATTTTTATATGTAATTCAGCATATTGTTGTAGTTTTTCGCTCCACCTAAAAGTTTTAAGGAGATGTAGTTCCTTGGTACTAAAAGAAAGAATATTACCATGGATTAGGGCAGTGAGATGCAACCAATCATCATTAGGGTAATCCCTCCTAATAGCTTCAGCAGATTGAAGAAGATGCTCAATTTGAGGCTCATCAAGATCTGGATCACTCTCATCCACAAACTCATTCAACAATTCACAACATTCCCATATGCTCATTTCTGCCCTATTAAACTTCCCAAATTTCTCCTTTTTCTCCTTCACCTATCATCATCATCAATATATATATAATAACCCAAATTATTAAAAACATCTAACAATATATATATATATATATATATATATATATATATATATATTTATAAAAGACTTTTTGGGAATTCCCATTCCATAACATCGTAGACAGGAACAAATCCAGAACTTATAGATAGAGGCCAATATATAAGAAACTTTCATATATTCTAGTGGACTTTTTAGGAAAGAAAATTGGAGTATGAGATGCAAACTTTTAAAGAATTTCTCATGAAAAATTCAAAGTTTTAGATGATGTTAATTAGGAGTGGATGCCAGGAAAATTCAATCCTACAACTGTTTGGTGGGATGGCCCCACAGACCCTCACATGAATTAGGATGGGGCCTACGTACAGATGTGTTCTCCACTGATCAATTCATGTGAGTGACCCGTGGATGTCACCTTCTTGCCCCTTAGAACCACCATTGATGTATAGTCGTGAACAATAAAACGGATAAAAAAAGAAAAAGAAAAAATAAAGTCAACACATTTTAGGGTCTAATGTATGTATAATCTCTTACAAAATCATAGGTTTGGTTGATGTGATTAGTCCTATAGAATTCTTCAACAGCCTTATTCCTTTCTGTCTCCTTGTTATAGTCCCTAAAATTATTACCAAAAGCATTGCTATCTGGGACCACAAACCCTTCATCATCCATTAACTTTGTTGCTGCATGCTCTTCATTTCTCTCATTCTTGTTAATTAATGGTGCTGCAAATAAATAAATAAAATAATTTAAATAAACCATTCCATGCATCAAAATGAAGCTTTTATTGAATTGGATTATAATGCAATAAATAATAACATTAAAAAAAGCATACTTTCAACCACAATGCCCATCTTGATTTTGGAGAGAATTGAGAGACAACAAATCTTATTTTTTTTTTAGAAAGTTTGAAAGATGATTAAAAGGAGAATTTACCCCAAAGGAAGAATTCTAGTGAATTTATGGTTTTACTTTTGCATGATAATCGGACATGTAGTTATTTTAGCCCTCTAATTCCAAGTCTTATCTATTCATGGATAAACTCTAAATTATCGATATTAACTTCTATTAGTGTCTTTTTTTCATGTTTATCTATAGTCTCACTAATAAATGATTGATATCGTCTCACTAATAAATGATTGATATCGTCTCACTAATAAATGATTGATACGTGTTCACCTTCCTAACGTACCACTATTTCTTTTAGAAAATTAATTTTTTAATTAAAATATTATCACATGTCAGCTTCTTATTCGCGAGTAAGATAATGATACACATAAGGGATAAAAAATACTTACATCATGTTTGGTATACTGAAATAAAATAGAATGAAATTAATTTTTAGGCAAAATCACTTTCTACTTAGAATGAGTTTGGAATACTCTTTCCTTTTCATCCTTACAATACGTTTGAAAGGTAAATAAATGTAGATGTAAACTACTCCTTTATTTATTTAGCAGAAAACTACTCCTTTATTTGTACTTCATCCTATTCAAAATATACGTGTTTTGAAGAGTTTTCACACAAATTAATATACAGATAAGAATGACTAAAGTATCTCTAATTGCTAATTTACCAACAAATAAAAAAGTATTCCTAATTAATACTCCAAAGAATAAAGAAATTAATAGATAATTGCATGAGAACTACACATTTTGACTAAAATAAATACAAGGAAAAAATAATGTAAGAGTAAATTAGTCAATAAATACATATTTTTCTAAAAAAACTTACATTTTGCAATAAAAAACTTATATTTTAAATTGGAAGGAGCAGTAGGTTTAAAACATTTTTAGAGTGACTAAGGGCACTCACAAGTAAGGTACAAAAACCAAGGAAACTGACTGCTATTTTGCAGCCAATGAAAAGCCCGCCACATCAATCTTTTCTTGTCCTCCTTTTCTTGGTTTCTCAAAATTTTGCCATTTCAATTTTTTTCTAAAATATTATAATTATATTTTTGAATAATGTAATTCGTGTTTAAAGAAACCGTAGTTGTCTTGTGATTTAAAATCTTTTTGAAGATAATAATATTTCTTAAGATTATATTTAAGGAAGAGAAAAATAGATCAGAGAGTAGTCCTTTCTTAAGGAGAAAAAAATAGTATATTAGGTAACCTTTTTTTCTTTCTCTAAAAATTTCTCAAACCAACTAGATAAAAACGTATACTTCCCTAAGGTGAAAATTTATTGGATTATGAGTAATTGGTCGGATCGGTGGACGGATCGTCATCAATTTAGTGATGTTATATATATTACAAATAAATAATAAATTATTATTATTTAAAATTAAGTACAAGTTCAAAGTCTAAAATATCCCCTTAATATAAACTTAAAAATTAATAAAAATGTTATACAAATTCATTTACACACAAACTATTCTACAAAATTTAAATATATTTACTGATTACGAAATTTAAATATGCTATGAAAAAATGGATTTGGTAGTTTGAATTTGATAAATTTGGTTTGAGAGTTGAGGCTGAGACAACTTCTTGTTCTTAACCTAAATGGCTATACTCAAAAGAATTAAGGGTGAGATGTAAAAACTGGGTGTTTCTCGGTTTTTGTTTAAAATGCAGTTTTCCTCCTTTTTTTTAAATGGAGCATATGAGACTCGGTCGGTTCTAGTACACTCGTTTTGGTTTCCGAGTTCGACGGTCTGATCATCGAATTTTACCGAGTTGAACAAAATAAACTAATTGTTTAGTCCTATTGGTTTCAGGTGCCAAATCAGACCGCAAAAAAGACCGGTCAGTGGTCTGACCGGTCCAACCAGCCCAGTCGGGTTTTAAAGCCATGATTTTAGCCCCTTCAAATTTAGAGTGATTGAAGCGTAAATGATATTGAAATGTCACTTTTCAATATAATTAAGGAACTTGCTAGGCTACTAGAATTATTGGCTAAAAGATTGACTAAAATAGTTTTTCGGACATTTTTGTCCTTATAGTTGGGTGAATCTCTTATACCAGTAGGGGGTAAGATATTCATTTAACACCCTCAATTTGGGAGTTTAGGGTTTCTATCCCCAAAATTCTAGGAGTAAATCATTTTCCTATAATTAAATACTTTCCTTTCACGAATATCAAATAAGATAGGAGTAAATGGTACAACTGCCCTTCTCATTTCCCCTAATTCAATTAATTTGTGTCACTCTCCTCCCCTTTCACGTCCGCGTACAAAGCAAAGACTTAGTAACTTAAAAACCAACTAGTACAATTAAGCTACATTTTACTCGGAATTTGTCCCCATTTCCTTCACAAACCAGACTAGCGTTACAAGTTTTTTTTTTCCTAAATAAGAATTATCTATTAATCATAAAATAGCTGAAGTAGCTTTCCAAGTTGTAATACATAACTTTTGATCACTTTGAAAAATCTTAAATGTCTTAGAAAATTAATTACATGTGATAGTAATTTTAAAAAATAATTCTTAAGATTTGCAAAAAGTTAAACATTTTAATAAAGCAGAACATGGTAAGAAAAACTTATTATTTTAAAACCGGTGAGTAATTAATAGAGCAAACATCTATTTCTGACATAAAAGTAATTACGTGTGTTATTTTTATCACAAATATTTTTTGGTGCCTTTTCTACCACACAAAAATCCGTGTTGCTATAAGTGTCATAATGCACCGGAGGGACGATGGTTTCTGACAGTCTCTTCTCACATGTCATCCACTAAATTATAATTCAAGGGTAAAATTGAGAAACCATCCAAATTCTCCCTCCCAAATGTTAGTAAAAAGATTTAGCTCATCCTCATTCTTGTCCAATGGATGGACAGTTTGGAAGGAGATTTGGATGTTTTGCCAATTTTACCTATGAATTAGAATGCAGTAGATGATATGTGAG
The DNA here is from genome assembly GCA_026122235.1 of Vinca minor. Lineage (NCBI taxonomy): Eukaryota > Viridiplantae > Streptophyta > Magnoliopsida > Gentianales > Apocynaceae > Vinca > Vinca minor. The sequence continues at coordinate 7,004,141 of JAOCZM010000142.1, forward strand.
AAGAGGTTTACGGAAATTATCATCCCTCTGCTACATTATAATACTTGTAACACAAAAAAAAATTATGACAGAAAAGACACCGAAAAATTATTTCTGACATAAATAATACATATAGCTACTTTTATGTCAGAAATAACTATTTGCAATAATCAATAATGACCAAGATTGTGAGCCAACATTAGCTACCTGTTATTGTAGTTGTCCATGTAAGAGAACAAAGCTTCCACTTAATCCGGTGTCCGAAAACCTCATTAACACTCTCTCCCAGCCGACCTTGTGGCCAACCACGGCCGCCGCCGGCGGAAAACTCATCTTTTTCTTGCCAAGAAACTCTATTGGCTTCAAAATGAGGTCTGCAAAAAAGAGTTTTAGATAATGCCATAGTACTCCTAAAAGGAAATATTGGGTTGATATTTTGAGACCCTTTTTTATGGTACCAACAAATATTATGGAATCACAAGAGAAAAGGGTACTGCAGAATGAGCCAATAAAAAGATGATCAAGAAATGTGCCAAAACAAATTGGAGATGGACCAATAATAACGGTGACTTTAATATGCAACGACAAAAAAGTACGTACTTACTACCATTAATAGAAGGCCAGAAAACAAGTCCAATTCGAAAGTTATGTAAATTCGGTTGTCAAATGTGAAATTAATCTTGTGCACAAAAATGCGTTACCTACGCCGGGACGAAGCCATAAATTATCTTTTGGGGGATAAAAACTGCAACAGTATTCTCACCTACCTATAAAAATAGCAACAATTGGGAGCGAACTTGATAAAAAATTCCGAACTACATATAAAAATTACTATATCTAGTAGTATTTTTAAAAATCTCGGGGGGCAATCGTCCCTGATTTACGCAAACAGGGCCCCCACTCTCCAATCTGATAGAAAATTGGGAAAATTTACAAAACAAGAAACGTGACTACACTTACCAAAGAAGACAAAACGAGATAAATGTGCATGAACAAGTCTCATTCGCTTGATAATAATACAACTTACTATTACTAAGGATATTTTATTCTGTTACACTTTTTTAGCGCGAATAAAATTTACAATACTTAACATTTGTAAGTAGTTTAATATTGGATTTATATCTCTGATACCATGTAAAGAATAGAATCTGGTAAAATTTTAACATCTTAAAGAGTACCTTAAGAAATAAGATATGAACCAACCACTGATATGAACCAACTATAGTTAGCAAACAATGTAATTTCTTTTAAGAAAACGTAACTGAACCTAATTTATGTAGTTTCTCAATATTCTACATAGGAAAAGTTTAAGAATAAGAGAGGAATATCTTAGGATCTCCTAATTTTAGAATGTGTGTTGTGGAGGATTTTTAATTTTTTTTTTTAATAAAAAATACACAGCATAAAAACAGGGAAATAATGTTTTGGAGCATAGAAACAGAGAGACAAGAGCTCAGGACATGTGCGTTAATTCGGATAAAATAAAAATAATTGTTAGAATTTAATATTACATTATGCCTTTTTTATCCTTATTTGATCCCAAAATTTTTATTCAATAATCACTACCCTTTAAATATATCAAATATAATTTTTTTTATTAGAAATGAAAGAATCCTAAAGAGTATGAGACTTAAACTAATATGATAATTTAAGTGGTAGAAGACTTAAACTAATATATAAAGTAACTTAATACATATTAATATGTGTTTGAGACACGCATTAAAAAATCTATTTTAAATTTGATCCCCTTCTAATTTTATAATTTTCTCCAAATAATGTAAACAGACCACAATACGAAAAATCATGCAGGCAATACACGCGCACTTGATGTTCCTCATATTTGGGTCATGATTTAATCATGAATGCACCTAATAAAACTAGATGGATAAAAAAGTAGTACACAATACACAATCTTCTCGTATCAGTAGGGTTTAGAAAGATTTCGATATATGCAGTTTTACCTTTATTTTTTCATAAATATGTTGTTTTTGGGATTTGAACCCGTAACTTAACGGATAGCAAGTAAATATTTGACAATCGCGTCTAGCACGACCTTCTAAAAAATGATTAAATATAAATTCATGTGTATTTCAAGTTACATATTTCAAAATAAATTATTTCTGGAAAAAATAAATGTAACTTGAAGTAATCTTTTAATCCCTCAAATAAAAAGGTAATCTTTTTATGAATAATTTTCAAAAAGAGTCCCTTATATTTTTTTTTGTAGCAATATAATTCATAATACAATATATTTTTTAAATAAATTTAGTACTTCGTTTATTTCTTTCATGATTTCATTTCCCCTATACCAACATGAGTTCGTAAATAGAAAGAGTTTGATATTCCTCAAGTAAAGTTTCGAGTTAAATTTTTTTTGTTAGATGCTATACTTTCGGAAAAAAACCAATCATATAAGCAAATTAATTAATCGTGTAATGCAAAACATGATTAGATCTTCGACCAAAAAAAAATAAAAATAAATAAATAATAGGGCCACCCTATATAAGTGCATTAGTAGATAGATGAGTTAGTATTGAAACAATCTTTTTGCCCGATCCGAACAATTTGCCGTGGCCCAAGGACATCACATCATTACTGGTCCACTCCACTCTATTAGGGATGGCATTGGACTTCATCTGAATCTGATGACCGACCTATTCCGGTTCAGTTGGGTTGGAAATTCTCCAGTTTAAGATGGGGACAGAGTGGAGATAGTGATGAATTTTGCCTCTGTTATTGGGGTCGGGACGATAAAGATGAGATTGCCAGGCCTATCTTGGCCTACTCTGACCGTCGTGCATGTTTCGTCTAAAATACTAAATAGAAATAGAAAAACATATAAAATACCTAAAAATACCAACTAAAAAAAAAGCCGTCAAAATTGAAAAGATAACGGAAATTCTCAAACTATATGAAGACTCCTCACTCTTATAAACTTTTAGGAACCCCATCTTTTCATGGAGCAAACTAATATCTTTTTGGTAGTACTATTTCATTTAACATGTATCATATATCTTTTGTTTACAATTCCGTGTTCTTTTTTAAATGTGGTATATGTTTGGTAGATTTTTGTCAAAAATTCATTTAATTTATCTAGTCATAACTGACCGAAAGTCAGAATTTGGAAGGAAAAAATCACCACTTTTTCCCAGTTGAGGTTGAGCCCCCACTTGATCCGGGAATGGGATGCTCGTCTATTCCAATGGTATAGATGCAGGGACGATTACAGGCGCCCCCCGAGATTTTTAAAAATACTACTATTTATCGAAATTTCATGTGTATTTTGAAAAATTTTGGAAAATTTTATCAATTTCGGCCCCCAAGAATTTTTTTTGCCTTTTTTATAATCGCCCCCTAAAGAATTTTGAATTTTTTTTACCAGTTTCGCCCCCCCAACATCAAATTCCTGGCTTCGTTTAGATGGGCCGTGGATGGGGATCAAATGGAGAAGGCGGGGCCAGAACTGGAGGCCATAATCTCCGCCTCACCCGCCTCCATTTCCATCCCCACACTCCACCCTTCATTTTCAGTAGTTTATTTTCTTTTTCTTTATTCATTTGTACTGCATATTTTCCCAGGTAAAAAATTTTCATTTACCAAATTCATGATAAAAATTCTCGACTAGAAATTCAGTTTAAATAAACTTTTTACTTTAGCATTCACTCGCATATGTAGCTTCTAAAGCAACTCTCATTTTTGTAAAGCGTTACTACAATAAGCCAACACATTCCTTATTTAAGATTTCATTGACGGATTACCCATCCAATAGTTTTTTTTGGGGGAGAAAGAGGGGGAGGGGGATACGGGAATCGATCCCAGGATCACTCCTGGGATTGAACAACCTAACCACTAGACCATTCAAGATTCTTGTACCCATCCAATAGTTTGATAAGTAAGGCGCGTGATGTAAAACTCGCCTTATAAATTTTGATGGTCAATAAAGTCTAATGGTTTTCTCTATATAAAAAAACCTTAGGAAAAAGAAAAGTTTCTAGAGTGAAAACTTCATATATATATATATAAACTTCATCAATAGGATGTTAATATCGAATGTATTTAATGAATCTATATTATTTTTTATATTAACACGATTTTGTATGTGTGTTTCTTTTTGTAAGAGATAACCATAATTTATGCATAATGTAACGGGCACTAAAAATATTAATAGGAATGTATTAATAATCTAGTCATCGAATAATTAAAATTGAAACTTGGAGTATCACTCTTGGAGAAACACAAAAGCAAAATGTGCAATATGAATTTTCTTCTAGAGTGAAACTAACTATGTAACTATTTATAAAAAACATTTCAACTGTCGAATTCAGCGATACAACGAACTAAAACTAAATTAGTTTCGCTGGATGTTAACAGACCTACAACCTAATCGGGAGTGGGGTGTCATAACATACACAAGCAAGTAGGGTTTATTAAGGTTTACTATTTTATGTTAAGAGTAGTTGCACTTTAATCCTCTGTATTAAAAAGTGACTTATATGAGTTCCAAGACTGTTAGTCAACGACTTAAATAGTAAACTACATTAAATAGATATGCAAATAACTAGTACATCCCTCAATTATAACATGCAATTATATCATTATTCACGTATGTGTTGTTTCTTGTAATCAATTTTAACGTTTCCTTGAAGAACAATTACCAAATATACAATAAATATGACTAAGCATTGAAGAGGATTAAAATTGATTACAAAGTTATACCGACATGGATAATAATATTGTCATTTATAAATGAGAGATATATTGACAGAGACGGATTAAAATTGATTACAAAGTTATACCGACATGACCTCAGTGAAAAAAAAAAATCAGTATATATGGTATATTGTATTTCATTTAGATTATAAATGTATAAGTAATCCCACACAAATTTATTAGTGACCCCACTGTTCTGTATTCCTTAATGATCATTTTTTTTTCTTGTATATTTAATAGTAGTTTACTACTTTAACAATTAATTGGCGGTTTTAGGACTTCTAGAGGATTCTTTTTAATAGTTATTACATAAGAGACTAAAGTGCAGCTACTCCTGACCTGAGATAGTAGTTATTTCTATATGAACAATTAGATTAAATGAGATGATCTGCAAGTGCGGAGAATTTAACCCCCAATAATTAACTATCTCGGATATTTAGGTCTGCGAGTCCATTTTTATTTTTTGATTCTTTTTATAAGAAAATAAAAAGGATAGCTGAAGTCACCTTTCATTTCTTCCTTTTAATTTTTTCCCAAAAGAAAATAAAAAGATACAAAATGGTCCCCTACCATTATGGATGGGAAAAAATCAATCATATAATTGTTCTTTTGAGACTGGTCTCGCAATCCTTTTACATATATTGGGTAGGGTTTACTTGCAGATGTGAACTCCGCTCAATTCATGTAAAAGAGTTGTGGGCCAGTACCACAAGGATGTCCCTAGGATTGAGTGATCCGATGGATGGCTTTAATACGGGTAGATTCTACTGTGATGGTTTGGCTATAATACAGAACTAGCAAATGTCATGCACATGCAGAACAACTGTTATACCGTTTGATGAGAATATCTAAATGTGAAAAAAAAGAAAGAAAAAACTAAGTATCTTTGATTTAAAACAAAATCTAATAATGTTTAGGAATTTATCTCTCCAACATAGCATTTTTCGCACACACGAAATTTCATGCATTCCGCGTCATAGCTGAACTAGACAAATAAATAAATAAGTTCGATGAACTGTGTGAGTACACAGTAAGTACTTGATCTCAAAATTCTTTTAGTTTGGTTTATCGGGAATATCGATACAACTAATTCGATTATAATCTCAATAGGATATACTTGGCAAATTATAATATATTATTTACTATTCTGGTCACCGAAAGCAAAATACTCCATAATAAACTATCATTATTTAAATTGTTATTAACCAAAAGTAGAGTTCTACTTAAAATGAAAAAGAAGAGCTCGTCCACGTGACGCTAATACGACGCCAAGTGAAGAGCCTCTACCACAGCATTTTAGTATATATTAAATTCACCAGAATATATCAAAGTTCCTTAGTCCAGTGGGGCAAGGGCCTGCCCACGACCATGAGGTCATGGTCGTGGGTTCGATAGCCTCCCCATACAATGAGGCAAGCTTTAATTATCTCATTTTCTAGGGTTATCTTCTTATGGGGCAACCGCCCATCCGGACTTAAAAAAAAATCACTAGAATATATATGAACAACTATCTCAACGGTCATATTATATAACCGAACGATCTATACTAATTCAACATGGTGCTTACGGGAACTGAAATACTTCTAACAACTTGAACCATAATAACATCCATTATATGTTATGCATTTTATAAGGATGTAAGTTTTCACATGATATATCTATAGAAATTAGATTTTCTTCAACATTTTTAGAAGTATAATATATTTTACAAATTGGTGACCAAGTATGATTAACCTTTTTGGACACTCTAAATTCAAAATTCAACAAATGATAAAATTCTCAGTGCACAAAATATAAGTAACCTTTTTGGATTATTGAATTCAATAAGAATTTAGTATGATTTTTAAGAATAAGTATTCATTACAATTGACTCAAGATAGGTTTGGAGAACTCTAAGAAACAATGACCTCTAAAAGAATTGAAGGGAAAATATATATTTCTCTCTTACAAAATAAAGTAGTACATGAGTATTTATATATGTGTATCTACACAATATTAGTCAACTACTAATTACTCCACACTACATAGTAATTAGGCAACTACTATACATTAGAATAAACTAATATAGCATATGTCCTAATTAATTAAACATTTATTAGGTAATTCCTAAATAGAATATTACAATACTCCCCCTCAAGTTGGAGTGTGGATATCGAGAACACCCAACTTGCTAACTAGATAATTGAATTTCCCTTGACCCAAAGCTTTGGTTAACACATCGGCAAGTTGCTCCTTTGTGCCCACATGACAAGTAACAAGTGTTCCATCTTGGACCTTTTCTCGAACAAAGTGACAATCAATCTCGATATGCTTAGTTCTTTCATGAAAGATTGGATTGGCAGCAATGTGGAGTGCCGACTGACTGTCACAATACAACTTAGCAGGCCCCAAAGTGACTCCAAGAGATTTGAACAACTCTCTTAACCAAACTAGCTCACTTGTTGCATTCGCCATAGCTCTGTATTCAGCTTCAGCTGAAGATCTAGCGACAACCTATTGCTTCTTTGATCTCCAAGAAATAGGAGTGTTTCCTAATTGAACAAAGTACCGTGTAACAGACTTCCTAGTTTATGTTGACGACATAATTCTCACAGGAAACGACCTCAAAACATGCCAAGAAGTAAAAAGGTACTTGGATTTTAAATTTACTATCAAAGACCTTGGAGTTCCCAAGTACTTCTTAGGCATAGAGGTAGCACATTTACCCAAAGGTTTGTTTCTGTGTCAAAGAAAGTATGTCGTTGATATTCTAACAGAATGTCGTTTATCTGGTTCACGGCCATGTTCTACACCAATGGAGACACAACTCAAGTTGACAATCGATGATGATAGTGGAAAGTTAATCAGAGATTCAGGGCAATATAGGCGATTAGTAGGGCGGTTACTTTATCTTACATTGTAGAACATGAACTTGGGCCTAACTCATTCCCTCAAAAGGTACCTCAAGAGGGGGAGGATTGCACAATTCTTATAAAGAACAAATTTGCTCACTAGCTAGTCGATGTGGGATTTCAACACTCCTCCTCACGGCCAGGGCTGGACATCTGAACCGTGAACAATAATAATGGGGCTCAACATCGAACTAGGTGGCTCTGATACCATGTGAAAATTAGCTCATGGGCCTCCATATCCTCTCAAAACCAATTGGCAAGGAGAGGTGTTAGCCCATTAACTTATAAATTATTTGGATCTTCCTTAGGCACTCGATGTGGGACTTCATATTTCAACACTCCCACTCACATCGAGGTGGGAGTCAATTTAAGGCCCGCCGCCCTTCTTGGGTCGTACAGTGACCATTAAAGCCCACTTGGGCATTATGAGCCTATCATCCCGCCTAAGAGCCCGCTCTGATATCATAAAAGAATTGAAGGGAAAATATATATATTTCTCTCTTACAAAATAAAGAAGTAGTACATGAGTATTTATACATGTGTATCTACACAATATTAGTCAACTACTAATTACTCCACACTACACAGTAATTAGGCAACTACTATACATTAGAATAAACTAATATAGCATATGTCCTAATTAATTAAACATTTATTAGGTAATTCCTAAATAGAATCTTCCAATAACCTCTTAAGATCAAATGATAGATATTTGGTTTACTAAGAATTTTCCTATTATAACAACTACTACGTATCCATTATAAACACACATTTTGAGACCATGTGTGATAGAAAATGGATGATATCTCTTGTATTGAAATGATGTTTTCGCGTTCTCTATGGAAATAGAGAAAAATGATGCCTGAAGTAGAATGAATGCATAAAATATAAAAACTAATCAATGTGGACTTCAAGCAGCCAAAGGTTGAAACTAGGTTATGCTGAAAATCAAAGAATATGTTTAGAGCTCGAGGTTGGAGATATAATATTTATATCTTAGCCTCTCACCAAGGAAAAATGAGGTTTCAGCGAGAGAGAAAATTGAATCTAATGTATGTTGGGTAATTCAGAATTAGTAAACGTGTTAGCGGGGACAACATGTGGTCAAGATCTACTAGAGGATTCGACAGGAATACATGATAAAGTTACATGCGGCGCGGTTGAAGTACCTGAGCATGTGTAGAGTTCTGATTTGTTGGATCTGAAAACTGATTTGACACACGAATGAAGGCCAACAAAAAATTATGGAGCGTATTGTAAAGGACTGCGTGGAAAGAATTTTATTGTGAGAAACCACGGATAAGAAGAAGCGATTTAGGGGAAACGAAAGATTTCATATAGAGGAAACACCTCGAGCTATTATGTTCACGACTTTGAATTTCGAGGAAAAAAAATTTTAAGGGGGAAGAATTGTAAAATCCCGCTCCGTAAGTATTTTTACGTACACCCATTTTAAGTTGGCGCAAACTGCCTTTGACCGTGTCACAGACCTGGAACAAAATAATTTGTCATTTTTATTTTCTACATTACAAGTGTTGCTACGGAATTTGTTGTTACTCATTGTTATATTTTAAGATAGATTTACTTCCTTGGTCACCAAGTAACAGTAGTTTCATCCCTGGCCACCAAGTAGGAAAAGTTTCTTTCTTGGCTACTAAGTATAAATTCACATTTGATAAGTTTTGTCAAGAAAATCTCCCTAAATTAAGAATTTATTATATACATAAGATTATAAATAAAATTTACATACAATTTATATCGTTAACGGAAATTTGATTAAATCGTTGAGTCATTTAGGTTTGTAAGAAGCTCTTGATTTGCATGAAAGGCTTGATTAGCTAATTCTATCTGGTGAATTCGTAATCCGAAACTTACTAAATTTACAGTACTAAAATTATTTTATAAAATGATTACGTTATGACAAATGAAGCATTTTGGAAAGTTTCTGAAAATGGAAATTTATTGCTCTTTAGAAATTTTTTATTTATTAATTTCTTCAAATTGGAGAGATTCTCCACTGTTTGTCTAAAATGTGTATTAGAATTGCATATGCGGTGCTCGGATTAGGAAAATATGATTTTTGAAATAACCTCTTTTTCGCAGGTTCGCTTAACACGGGTAATTTTCAAAATTACTTTATATGTGAAAATTGCATGGTTGAAATGCATGTGCCTTGTCATGACATATTTGAGAAATAATGTGTATTTGTATATCTAGAATGACGGACCAGTGATTATTTCGAATTGAGTTTGAATTTAATCTTGTTTTGATAGCTTTCACATTGTCCCTTTTGATTTTGAAATTCTGCAATAAACCCTCGTTCCGACTAGTTTTAATTTGGATACGATTCGGAAATGTTTTGATAGCATGAAACGTCAGTGAATTTCATTGTACATGGCTAGTCACCTTTACTAAGGCACCCTCGACTGGCGTGGAACGCATAGACTCTGAATTGTCGCACCACTTAATAAGGTGTAGTATTCAGAGAGGGCTCAACAAACCGATGATGCGTTTATTTTCTTGGAATGTCGTGTTCGTGGTGTTCGACTGCTCCGTGGCGAGTCAAGAATGGCTCGACTTTGGGGTTGGTCGCTAGGTCCGGGCTAGTAGGCGGCCCAGAATCTCGTAGCATGGTTTTTTGTTTGGGGAGGCATAAGATATGGAAAATCGAGCTCAGGCTTGTGTGAGAGGCTGGTGATGACTTTGGATTCAGATTTGTCTCTGTTGATCCCCGACTTTGATTTGAGAATTGTTTTGGAAACTTGTATTTTAAGGGTGTGCTGATGTGTATTGATTCTCTCAAACTTTTCGGTTGCGTCTCAACCCTTCATGTGTTTTTACATTTGAATTTTAAATTCGATGGAACTAGATTTGTATGCATAGGAAATATCTTCGTAAAACATATGTAGGTATTCACTAAAAGATCTTTGAAAATACACTAGCATACATGCGAACTCAGTAAGCTTTCTGGCTCACACGTGTTTTAATGACTTGTTTTCATATAAATTTGACCAGAAAAATTGACTCAGTAATCTCTTGGAAATCTGTACTTGGAGCTTGAAGAAGGCATAGACGTTATATTGTAATTTTGATAGCATTTATGTACCATATCCGTTTATGGAAATTATGAATTTTCGTTGTTTTCCTTCTGTGACTTTAACTCCTTTACGTTATTTGCATTATGGTTTTACCGTCTTTACCTTCGATCGTTCGAGCTTCAGTGTCGATAGGCACACAAATACCCTACTCAGTTGCAGTGGACCTTAGCTGGGGGTTGGTGTCTCACATTTAAACCATACCATATTTCAAGAAATGTTTACCATATATAAAGAAATCATTATTTACCCAAAATACAATTCTATAATTGAACCTTTTGATGTTTTCCTTTCCACCACTTAAATGTTCATACAAACATTATAAATAGCCAACGAAGTAATGAAAGGAAAATAATTTATTCTCTATTCTTAATAACAATGCAAAGAAAAATGGGTTTCATTCATGCTTCTTCTTCTTCTTCTATAGTCAATGTACTTTTTTTCATAGCTCTTTTCATCCAATCATCCTTGAGTCAAACTCAAACTTTGGTTGATATCATATGTCAAGAGGTAGGTCAAGGCAACCAAGATGATTTAAATTTTTGCATTTATTTCTTTGCTAAACAAACTAGTGGTTCAGAGAAAATAGAAGAATTAACACAAATTACCATTCAACAAACACTAGAAAAGACAACAGACACACTTATTCTTGTGAGTACATTGAAAAAATCATCAAAACCAGACATTTCAAATCTTCTTGCAATTTGTGAAGATGGATATAATGCAATGGAAAATGTACTTGTGGATGCTTCATTTGATTTAGCTAAAAGGGATTTTGGAAGTGTTCAATTTGATGAAGGAAATTTGCCAAGATTTGTACAAGATTGTAGAAAGAATGTTGATGGACTAGTGCCTCAATTGAGTACACCTAATTCCCAATTGAATTTACTTGTTAGGATATCTATTTCTACTTCAAAACATCTTGTACATAAAAGAGCTGGCTATGTTTGTAATGAAGATTGTATCCAAAAATGAGTAATGTAATGGTTATGCTCGCAAGTGATAAGAAATTATATTTATACCAATGTGAATTTAATGTATATTTTTCAATTTTACCCTTCATTAACTATTACTATATCAACTTTCAAGGGTGTGTACTTAGCCAAAAAAAAAAAAAAAACTTTCAAGGGTGTGTCTTTAATGGGTAAAGAAAGAAAATATATACTCCTTCCATTCCTCAATATAGGTCGTTTAGGACACTTTGAAAAAATTAAGGAACTCAAACAAACAATTATCTTTCCACCACAATTCCAATAATACACCTTCCTTCCTCCTTCTCTTTCAATTTCCCAATAAAAGATATGTTGAGGGTATAATTGGAATAAATTATTGACACATAATAAAAGACATGTAAATGGCAATTAATTTGGATACATATATATCTTCTCTTTCAATTTCCCAATAAAAGATATGTTGAGGGTATAATTAGAATAAATTATTGACACATAATAAAAGACATGTAAATGACAATTAATTTGGATACATATATATCTCCTAAATGATAATTAATTGGCAATAAATGGAGTATCTTTTTATCTTCAAATGTATGAATTTTAGTAAATTTCTAATCCGCTTGAAAATTCCAAGTGTTAACTATATTGTGGGATGTAGCGAGTACAAAATAGTCTGATGTTAAAGAGTTTTGGGTCTAATTTAGAGGCCCTAATGGAATTACCCCTTATCTCAAAATGGGCTGTGATGGCCCATAAGAAGCGTTGTGAGGCCCATGTATTTCTAGAGCCATGTTCAGCCCAGCGGCTAAGTGAATATTCGTTTTGAGATTATATATATTGTCACCATTTTTACATGGCCGTCTCGAATAATATTGAGGTTATGTGCTAATTATCTAAATTAGACTCATAAATTCTTTAAAATATTATAAATTATAAAGGGTGTCAAATGTAATTATAAACTCAAGTGTCAGGAGTTCGAGCAATCCTAAAATTGATATTTTATTTTTAAAAAAAAATTAAAAAGAGCCTATTTCTAACACTCTTTAAAACGAAATCGTCAATCAAATCTTCGTAATAGATTTTCTCTAAAGCATTCATTGAGTCTTTTTTGTGACATTGTAGAATGCATATACGACTTCAACATCTTCAATTTAGAAAAACTTCTCTCTGTAGATACAACTGTCACAGGAATAGCCAACAAAACTCTATATGTAATAATTTCACTATGAAAAGAAATAAAGATCTCAAAAAAATATTTATAGCTATATACAAATTAAGTTATTTTAAAAAATTTGAACCCCTCAAAACGAGATGTCAGATTCTACATGTCACTTTAGACATGCTTGGAGCCGGACCTACCCTTTCATCACATAAGATTAGCACTGTCAGATGGACTTGAAGTCCGCGGGCTAGTCCATTTCTGTTTTATATGGACTGAACTTGAACTTCAAATTTCAAATCCGTTTAAAAGCGGGTATTTTGGGTTCGTGTCCATTTGGATACGAACTTTGTGGACCGGATATGGACTAGTCTCGCGGACTTAGCCGCAAAAGATAATATATATTTTTTAGAAAATATATTCAATCATATTCTAAAACTAATGAGTTTCATGATTGTATTTATTTTTCATCTGTTATATATATAGTCTTTTCTTGAAACTTTTTTTTTTTTGCAATCACAATATTAGATTTTTATACTTGTAAATTCATATATATTTCACTATATGTCTTTAAAAATTAGAGTATTACTTAAATATGAATCTTTTGTATTTAGTTTGATGAATGGATAGTTTTTTTTCTTCTAAAAAATCAAAAAATTAAAAGTTCATGAACCCGCGGACCGGTTCATAATTCGTGAATTGGGTATGAATCTAGAATTTGACAATCCACCAAAAAATGAACTAAGTCCAATCCAATCCATTTAAAAAAGTCTGCGCGAATTTAAATCTGGACTGGACCGATTCGTTTGACATTACCACAAAAGATATCTAACAGATATACTTTTTAATGATAAAATTATTGAATTTATTTATTTTTGTGCTGGAGATGCGAATATAGCAAAGATATCTAAAAATGTGAAAATGGAAATAAGATGGGACTTTTCTAAACAAAATTTCATAAGGTGTCCATGAATTTTACTAGGAGTCCGACTGATAAGGTATATTTCTCCTAAATATTTATTGGTAAACCCAATTATTTAAAACCCTTAAAGTAGGGCTACATTTAGGGTTTGAGCGTGAAGTAAATTGCGAGATTAGTATTTATGAGTAATCTACTACTCCCTCCATTAAAACACTTTGAAAAAAATTAAAAAATTTAAACAAACAATAATCTTTCCAATACAATACCAATAATACCCTTTCCTTCCTTCCTCTCTTTCATTCTTCCAATAAAAGATATGTTGAGGGTATAATTGGAATAAATTGTTGACACCTAATAAAAAATATGTAAATGACAATTAATTTGGATACATATATAACTCCTAACCGACAATTAAATAGGAATGAAGAGAGTGATTTCTATTACCATGTTAACAAAATTGTCTTGGCCTAATTCTGAACCCCCCCCCCCGGTGGGTGTATTTAAGGACCAGACATTTGTGGTTGATCTAAAGTTGTACTTCCTCCATTCCCATTTAATTATTATTTAGGAGATATATATGTATCCAAATTAATTGTTATTTACATGTCTTTTATTAAGTATCAATAATTTATTCTAATTATACCCTCAACATATCTGGGGAATTGCATTAGACTAACATGCGTTTAGCAGAATGGTCATAACATGACAGTTAAAATTCTTGTAACAACATTTCTGTCCCCACTTTCGTCCTCGGCTGACGTGGCACTACCCAAACGCGCCTCGCCACGTCAGCCGAGAACGGAAGTGGGACTTTCGTTCTCAACCTGCAGAGCAAAATTTCCAATTGTGATGCATAAGTCAGGCATGTGAATTGTATATGAATGGTGTTCCAAGTAAAATATTATGTAGATTTGATTAGTAAATTTTAAAGCTAAAAATTGGTGAAAGTTTTTTTAGAGACAAGAACTATATTAATACAATCTACTTTTCTAATGTTTTCTAATTATAGATTTTAGCATATTGTTTGCTTCAAAGGCAATCAAACGCACTTTCAGTGTTTCTCTTTTTTAGCTTCAATTGTGAATGTTTCCGTCATATTTTGTAAGCAGTCACTTTGTTAATTTATTATCAAATGTTAAGTTAGCTTTCAATTTATTTATTTCAGTGGTATTTTAGAAGTAATCACGTAGTGTATTTATCGTTAAATGTTAAGTCTGTATCTTATCTAGACTCACTCATACCTTCAATTATTGGAGACTTAATGAATTATATTATTATTGTTGTTATAACTTCAATTGTGCCTTAATTTAAGAGGTGATTAGCTAACATATATGCATGATTGATAGGATTTTGCATTTATTGAGCTAAATAGACTCGAAACTGACCATATACATAGTGAGTAATAGCAAGAAGTGTTTCTCATATATTCAATTTCCATATAGTAAAATAGAATAAAAAGACGAAACAGTTAGAATCAATATCCAAAAATATGAAAGGAAATTTTTTACGAGAGTCGATGTCCACCGTGGGAATCGAACCATTGTCAACAATGAGGCATATGACAACTCCAACTAGTTGTTTTAAAGTTTATAATAAACAAATTTGCTCATTAGATAATTAATGTGAGATGCCTCACGTTCATTAGAGCGTGAACATCAATGAAAGGCAATTAGACTATGTTACTTGTGTGAGCATCCTCTAATTCCCAAAAGATGCTTTTAAAATGGGAAACTTATCCAACCTTTATAAAAAATATATTTGTTAACTAAGTATCGTTCAATTTTCACCGAAACAAGTTATAAACTTTACCAACTCGAATTATGATTGAAAATTTCATTGATTCATAAATTCATAGCTCAATAACGTTTTGTTCAAACTAATGAGAATATCTTTGATTGGGAAATAATTGAAGTATATTATCCAATATTACCTTTTAAATTCACAGTATTCGTTCTACTAAAAAATTAGATTGTATTAATAGTTCTTGTCTCTAAAAAAACTTTCACCAATTCTTAGCTTTAAAATTTACTAATCAAAGCACATGAAGTGGTCTATCTACATAATATTTTACTTGGAACACCATTCATATACAATTCACATGCATGACTTATGCATCACAGGTTGAGGACGGAAGTCCCACTTCCGTTCTCCCTTCAGGACGGAAGTGGGACTTCCACGTCAGTCCACTTCCGTCCTCGTCTGGACAGAAATGTTGTTCCAAGAATTTTAACTGCCATGTTATGACCATTCTGCTAAACCCATGTTAGTCTAATGCAATTCCCCCAACATATCTTTTGTTAGAAAAGTGAAAGAGAATGAGGAAGGAAGGGGTATTATTGAATTGTGGTGGAAAAATTATTGTTTGTTTGAGTTCCTTAATTTTTTTCAAAGTGAACCACGAGCTCTGGGGCAACTGGTTGGAATTGTCATATGTCTCATCGTTGACGAGGGTTCGATTACCACAGTGGACATCGACTCTCATGGGATTTTTTTTGCAGTGGTAGGGCTTCATTTATAAGAGCATTATAGGCCAAACCCTCCCCGCTAGCGGTCACGCTACGGGCCAGTCGAGCCCGAATTAATCACTACGTTATCGGTGGACACCGAGTGCCCCTCAAGGTTAACCAATTTTCTTTTTCAAAGTGTCATAAAGACATATATTGAGGAATGAAGGAAATATTAATTAGCTCCGATATCATATAAAACAATGATTTTGGGTCAAACTCCAACCTTCATAAAAAAATACCTCAATATAATAAGAAGATTCTCGAAATTTTTTAAATTTACAGGATTGTATATGTGTGTGTGGCAACATTTGGGAAGAAATCAGAAAAAAAATGATGATTTCTTTATATTTATTTTCTATACCGTATTTGATCGACTAATCTATTTAAAATTTAATAAATATTGCGATTTTCTATTGCAAATTTCCAACACTCCATCACCCTCGAGCCAGCTAAATTAGGATTTTTTTATTTTTTTTGGATTACTTGACATTTGTTTCTTTCTTGCGCGAGCATTGGAATTGGCTTTGACAAAATATCAAAAAGGGTGAGATATTTTGTGATGATGATTGGCATTTGATAGACTTTTGGGTTGACACGTTGGCTAATAGTTCTTTGCTAATAGTTTAGAAACTAAAAATTTAATATATATTAAATATTTTTTAATGTTAACGGTCTAAATTTTTTAAAACAAATATCTATTGTGATTATTAAAAAACTTATTGCCTCTTACTACATATATTCATTAGTAAAAACACATATTATATTATATAGAAATGAAATGTCTGTTAAAAAATATACAATATTTATCGCATTGTATTCAGTATTTTTTTTTGGTAATAAAAATTTTTGGTAGATTCGACTCCTGTCATTACCACGGGTTAGGGCAGGTTTTAGGGATTATAAGTCGCTTAAGAGGATACTTACAGACCGCCCACCAATAGAACCCTCTCGGCAACGAGAATTTAACACTTACCTTTTATAAAAACGTGTTAAATCCTTATCAACTGAGCGAAGTTGTGCTGGTTATGTTTTGCAGTATAATCGTGCACTCGGTTGAGATGGGGAACCAGTGGTTAGGAGCTGACAGGACTTGTGTATCCATTTCCACCACCAACACCAACTGGGAAACTTATTTCAACTCTCTTTCTACTACCTCTGCTTATGTGCCTCCATTTCTAGCACAAATGATCGTTTGATGGGCAAATTTGCCTGCAATTTGGTGCCTAAACAAGCATATTGGTTATGGGTTTTAGGCTGAATTTGAAATGGGGTCCTTCAATTCAACCTCCTTTCACCTCTAATTCTTCTTCATCATCATCTTTGCCCTCTTCTTATACCTGTGAGTTCATCCAATGTCTAGTTTCTTTTTATGCTCAAATTATTGCTATTCGTTCGTAGTCAGTGATGTTAATTGATGGTTTTTACTTATGTTTTCTGTCTGGATGTTGAATGAAAGAAGCAAAATAAAATGGTTATTGGGTCTGTCTTTTCTATGCCTATTGACTTTAATTTGAAGGCATGATTTCGTAGCAAACGTGACTGTTTAAGGGTACAAGGGTATAGGCGACTACCATTCTAGTGTTATTATGTGAGCAGTCACTCTGTGCATTTATTGTCAAAGTTTAAGTCGGTCTCCTATCCATCCCCGCCCATACCCCAATTATTGGGGACTTAATGGGTTATGTTATTGTTTGTTTGTTTGTTCTGTTTTTTTATTGTTAGAATTGTTGGTGTATACTGCTTTTGATTTTAGAAGTCATCTACCTGAGTAAAAAAGGTTTTATATTTATGCTGATTGAAAACTCATGATGTTAGAAATAGATAATTCAAGTTTGCAAATTGATTGATGATTTTGCAGAGACAATTATATGGTTTTTTGCAAGTCTTTACAAATATTAAGACGAATAGTTTACACATTTTAGTACAGGTGGAACGATAGTGTTTGATTTTGAAAATTTTGGTCTCGTGTAGAAGTCGGGTTGTCTTGTGAGCATCAACAGAGCTAAGGGGTGAGGAGTCGGTTTCCGTCCCCTAAACCCCCTAACATTTTCTAGAATCTCTTTATAAGTATTGATTTTCTAGTCTTTTAGTCTATTGTTTCCTAAATCTGCCCCCAACCGCTCCCCCTCCCAACACCAAAAACTGATTTATAAGTCTAGCCCCGACTCAAAGTTCTAGTTTTGTCTATGCATGTGAGAGTGGATGTTGGTTAGAAATCTCAAATCTTGTGTTTAGTCTCGAAACACTGTCCAAAAACAGGTGACATAAGGGGTGTGCCGGCAGAAAGTTGCTATTCTTCTTCTTTTCGAGAATTCACGGGAATTTCATAAATCTGCCACTACATAATCCACATTGAACTATCCGATATAGGAGGATGATTTGTCTTTGATAGTTTATTCATGTCCTAGGTGCAGGATTAGACTAATTGTTATTGAAATACTATGCGAAATAAATTCTGTCCAAGGCTTTTGGTCCATTCGTTTCATTCTTTTAGCAAATCGTGTCACTTTTTGAAGATTTTGAATGCAGAGTTATGTTTGGTATTCTTCTGGTGGCTATATCGTTATCCTATATTCATCTTTGCACTGTTTTTTCCTCTTTATTTCATCAATTCGACTGCCAATATGTTCAATGACTTTTCTTATCTTAATATGATACAGTGAAAGGCAATGAGGCTTTTTATGACTCGGCAAGGATGTCGTTTCACTCTATTATCAATGAGGATAGAATAACCCTTTTGGTTGATTCTTTGAGAGATCATAGGTGTTCATCGTACTCAGAAGTTCTTGAAAATGAAATGGTTCGGGGACCTGGTACTGGCTCGTACAGTACGCTTCTTGATAATGCTGGGAGGACACGAGAAGCAAACAATCTGATGCACCTTACAAGTTTCGAGAGCTCTAAGGTGTTATATTTTAGTGTATTAATGAAAAATCTTTATATTTTGGAGGATACGATTTCTGACTCGGAAGCGATAAGATTGGAAAGAGATATTCTAGTGCAACTGGAAAGGCTTGGAGCGCTGAAGCTATTTCATACCTGTCTATATAAAACATTGACGCCCTCAACCTCATGTAATAGTACTAATTCACCAAGTGACCTTGTTGAAAAAGCGCATATAAATGTCCCTGTAGATGATCTTGCGAAAAAGGTTCTCGTTAACTCTGTAAGGAAAGAAGAAAGAAAATCAAGGAGAAAGAGATCACTGGAGAAGAAAGGTAAGGAGCTAGAAACACACTCAAGAACTAATGAGGATGCACGACAACAGCCTACTCTTTCTTCAGGAAAAAGAGCGTTGAATTCCAGAATTAAAAGACGAAAACTTGCCAGAAATGAGGCAGAGATGTCTAGGGGAGTTAAGGTGATTTTGCAGTTCATTTCAAAGTTAGAGCGAATTTTTCTGCATGTGAGATTTCACTATGTTTTAAGAGTTACTTTTTGTGACATACCAGTTGGTTGCAGAACTTGAAAGAATCAGAACAAAAATGGAAGAGGAGCTTGGACAAGTAGCCAGCACGAGTAGCTGGGCGGAAGCTGCTGGACTCGATAAGACAGTTCTGCTGCAGGAGATTCATTTTGGTTGGCATTGCAGAGACGAGCTTCTACGAAGTACACGTTCTTTAGTTTTATACAATGCTAAAAGCTACAGGGGACTAGGAGTGGCCTTTGAAGATTTAGTTCAGGTTAGGCCAGTGCATTGCCATTTATTCTTCTGTATTGTTGTACTATTTGCGCTCTTCTTTGTCTCAGGTTGCTTTTATGACCATCTATGTCTAAATTAATAATGTGAGTCAGCCCCGCCTAGCGAAAAATGGACTGAAACCTTTATTCACTCTTGTTGTACTAGGATCATGCATGTGCATTCACACGTGATAGAATTTTAGTGAAAGTATGTAAAAGGTGAAAGTAAGAACAGAATAATAATAATAAAGTATGTCCAGTGCATTCCCATTTGCTCTTCTGTATTGTTTTACTATTCGTGCTCTTCTTTGTTGTCTCAAGTTGGGTCTAAGACCATTTATGGCTACATTAATAATTTAAATCTGCTCCGCCTAGCGGAAAAAATTGGATGAAACCTTGATTGACTTCTATTGTGCTAGGCAGTTTATTTGGCAGATCCCATCTAATTGATGAAACCTCAGTTCACCTTTGTAATGCCCCGAGTCTTGCTTTGGATCAAGCCCGAACATCCAATAATTTCTTCAAGAAAATACTATGGAGGGAACCAATAAAATGCTTCATAAATGATCGTTTGTTTAGTTCTTGTTTTTATTTCTTATTCTTTTCATTGGCTAATTCTAGGCAGGAAATATGGGTGTCCTACAAGGTGCTGAAAGGTTTGATCATGCGCGGGGGTACAAGTTTTCAACTTACGTTCAGTATTGGATAAGGAAATCGATATCAATGTTGGTAGCACAACATGCAAATGTTGTTAAAATTCCTGTATGTGGTTTCTTCTTCCAAGACTGTTTCTCGTTTAAAGTTCACATACGGAGCAAAAATACTAGAACCTCACTTTTCTGCTATACTCATCTTCATGCAGTCATATTTGAGCAAGTCAATAAACCGAATACGAAAAGCTCGAAAGGCTTTAAGGAACAGCAACGGTAAACACCCAGATGTCGATGAAATTGCCAAGTTCAGTGGTTTGTCGACAGCTAAAATTATCTCGGCGAGCAAATGCTTGAAAGTTGTTGGTTCACTGGATCAAAAAGTGGGAGACTGCATAAGCGCAAAATATATGGTACGGACTGGATTCCTTATAATCTGGATCGTTGTTTCTTTGAGCTTCATTATTATCCATAAATTCATTCCCTGGTTAGCAAGTCGTTTAGTCATACATGGAACTGTTTGTTCTTCTATAATTTAAAGAAGTATATCCTCTTAAAATGACGTCTTGAAGAATTTTAACGTGATTCAGGACAATTCATTTTGCAGGAAATTATACCAGATACATCAATAAAGAGCCCAGAAGAAACTGTCGTAACGAAGCATATGGTGGATGACATATATAATCTTCTGGAAGGCTTGGAACCAAGAGAAAGGCAAGTATTGTTTCTAAGGTTTGGACTTCAATCTCACCAGCGAAAGTCGCTCGAGGAGATTGGAAGGCTATTTAATGTAAGCAAAGAATGGGTAAGAAAAATAGAAAGAAAAGCTCTAACTAAACTTAGAAAAGTTGATACATTTCAAAATTTAAGTCACTATTTATACATGTAATAAAACCTAGTTCTTTTGTTGTGCTGTAGAGGAAAGGGAAGAGGGGTAGGAATGGTAATTTTTATGTGTATTCATCTCTGGTTGTCATGGATAGAAAAGTTTTTAGTGATATGTTTTCTGCCATCATAGCTTCACTATGGTCTATCAAATAATTTTGGTGCAAGACTAGTAGGTATCTTTGTGCACTGGTACGACGAAAACAGCCTCTTTATGAAGAGATAAGGGTAATGTTGCGTACATGGAGACTTTCACTAGACCCTACTGATGCGGGAAACTTGTGCACTGGGTACGACTAGTAGGTATCTTTGTCCATTCTATGGTCCACAATTAATCCGTTCACGTTCCCCAAAGCCTAGCGGAGGAAGGGGCTTCTTACAGAGTTTTTTGTATATGTAGAACTCACTGAGTTCCTCCCATTGGGGCTGCCCTCTTATTAGTTTTCTCTTAAGATATATTTTTATTATAATTAATCAGGAATGTGAGTCTATTTATTACGAGAAATAAGAATTTAAGAAGCGGGAAGTTTTAAGTCAATTTACTGCATAGGAGCACAACTCTTTGAATTTTGAGCAAGAAATAGATTTGATCTTCAAGACTTGTGTGATGATATAGCTAGTTGTTGTTTGTAAGAGGAGATGTGATCCCGATTATGATGTGTCTCTTTCAGAAATATAACACCACTCAAATGTACTTAGATTAGTTCATCGTCTTTGCTCGACGCAAAGCTGAGAATTACGTTATAAGGAGGTAGCTCAATTGATTGGTTAAAAGGGATTCTTACCCAACAAAGATCCTAGAATTTACATTCACTTCCCCATGCATAAAAATTGGAGGGAGGGGTGGGGGGTGAAACAACTAGTGTCCCTCTTCCTATTCCTATCTACTTGAAACAAAGTGAGTAACCTTTGTCTACAATTCATGTCCATGCATTTTGTAAAGAATTAATTGTTAGGTTATGAATCTTGAGATACTGAGCAAACGCTTCATAGTATATTCTATCTCATAACATAGTATATATAGCTTGGTTTTGTAGCGTCTTTAGACATAGTGAATTCCTTGACGAACTAGGTAAATAATTTCTTGCGTCTTTATTTATCGTTTTCTCTCAATTTTGTTTATTTCACTTATCATGTACAAGACATAGAAAACTGTTTTTAATAACTGTTCAAAGTATAATCTTATAATAAAATTTCATTGCTCACCGAAAAAAAAAATACAATAAAATTTCAAGGTAATGAAACGGGATTATTTTTTATGAAACCTAAGGGCATATTAAATATTTTAGCCGATACGTTTGTCTGTGTCGTTCAAACAGTGATAGTATTCTCTGAAGGGCAGTGATAATGCTAGAGCAAATATCCTCCTACAAGAGCAATTTATTTGCATGTGACAAAATTACCCTTCTAACAAATCAATTAGTAATTTTTTTAATTATCTTTAGTATTTTCTCCCTTGATTTCTTTCCCCAATGTGATTCTTTTTTTTTCTTCTCTATCCTCCTTCCAATATTCCCCCCATAAAATATATATATATATATATATATATATAGTAATTTTTTTAATTATCTTTAGTATTTTCTCCCTTGATTTCTTTCCCCAATATGATTCTTTTTTTTAATTATCTTTAGTATTTTCTCCCTTGATTTCTTTCCCCAATATGATTCTTTTTTTTAATTTTTTCTTCTCTATCCTCCTTCCAATATTCTCTCTGATCTTTACATGATTTTTATCTTCTCTACTTCTTTCATTCACTATTATTCTCCCAATCTGCTAGGTGTACGGTAATAACGAAAAAAATTAGTAATAAAATAATACAATTTATTTGATTTTTTTGTGAATTTGTAACATATCTAATTTTTTCTTCTGGTAATCATCCTTTTAAGATGATCATAAATGGTGCAAAGTTCTTCTTATAAAAAGAAATTAAATATGTATTATACCTGTTTGTTTTACCATATCAGTTATAAATATCTTCTTACTCGTTTGTTAGAAATTTGATGAAGGATCTTAAACTTATTCAATGGAGTTTAATTAACATCCCACTTTATTGTTATTATTATTATTATCATCATTATTCCTTTGATAGAAGGCTGAGAGAAGGATAGTGAAGGAAAGGAGAGAGAATATAAAAAAGATCAGTCAAGATCAGAGAGGATAATGGAAGGAGGAGAGAGAAGAAAAATAAAAAAAAGAATCACATTAGGGAGAGAAATTAGGTGTGGAAAAAAAAGGTAAAGATAATTAAAAGATTAACTAATTGATGTGTTAAAGGGGTAATTTTGTCACATTCAAATAAATTGCTCTTGCATTATCACTGTCCATCCACTTAATATATGATTTTCCAAAAAAATTAGGTAACTATTCGTTTTTAGCATGATTACATGAATGTTTTTAGACTTAACCATATATTCTATCGGGAAAAACATTACTAAAAGAAAGTGAAATTTTAATTTGGAACTAAAAAATATAAAAAGTCATTACATAAATTTTAGAGAACTGATAGTATTTTCACAAAAAAGAAAAGAAGTGAAATTAGTGCATCTTCATAACCTAATGCTTAGACCATATTCTATCCCTAGTCTTAACCTTACCAATATTAAAATTAGAATTTAAAAAGTTGTTTATCTTAAATTTAAAAAAAAAAATCATATAATCTTTTTATTAAAATTAGAATTAAAAAAGTTATTTATCTTAAATTAAAAAAATCAAATAATCTTTTTTTTTCTACTAATATCTTCCACCAAAATATTTAATTCGAAAATCATTGGTATAACAAGAAATAACTTCTTAGCATAATCCCATTCCTTGGAAGGAATATTCCCCCACCACCACCCATGCAAAAGCATCAACTTTACTTACTCGAATAGCAATTACCTCCATGTTAATAACATAAGCAATGTGAAGAAAACTTGTGAGGCTCCAAAATAACTTATGTGCACAGTTGCTCTAGTGCGAAACGTTTTTTTCTACACGTTTGGAACGGGAATTAAACACATCATAAGTATGCAAACATTTATTATAGACTATAAAATTCATAACATTATAGTACTTGTTTGTATGACTAGAGCACGTGTTGTGGATTCTAAAGCCTACAACAAGAGAAATTTTATTTTTGTAGATGAGTAAGTTTAAAAGTTACATTCAAGCCAATTATTACAATACATGTTACGGATACTCATCATGGAGCATATCAAGGAATCAATCAAGATAATAATCACAGGAGAAAATCACTCGATTAATAGATTGTGATTGATTGTGATTGAATGATTTAACTTCTACAATTTAACTTCTACAATACATCGCATATATATGCTGATCATATCTATGTAATAAAGGAAGGAAATATACAATAAATCAATTACAATAAATTACAATCAATCACAATCAATTAATCGAGTGATTTTCTCCTGTGATTATTATCTTGATTGATTCCTTGATTTGCTCCATGATGAATATCCGTAACAATACACGTAGGTTAAAAAGTCAATTCTCTTTCTTACGTGTATTGTATGCATTGGCTTGAATGTAAATTTTAAACTTACGCAACTATCAAGATAAAACTTCTCCTACAACAAAGCGTTGGAATTTTTAAAAATAATTAATTATTAAAATTTTAATTTGATAGTTAAATTTTGTTATGCACATACGAAATTTAAGGCAGTGCGCATGATATGGGATTGACTAATTGACTTATGGGAACTACAAATAGGTCTGTCAATTGGACTCAAGATCTCAAATTCATATCCAGACTCACAAGATCCAATTTGGGTCTAGATAGAATTTTCTATCCTCAGATTTAGATTGGGTCTGGACTCATTTGGGTAGGATCCAAGCCAAGTATGAGACTCAATAGTTGTGGGTCTAAATTATAATTGTATATGCGAAGAGACTCAAGGATCCAAAGACCCAATTAAGATTATGTTGTTATTTTGTTTTATATGAATCCAATAATATGATGCTAATGTTAATGAACGGTGCATATTATTTTTCACAAAATATTTCGCTAATAATCGTTATTTATTTTATTTAAAAAAATATTCATGTTTCGATTGATAAAATTGAATATCAATAAAATTATGGGTAAAATTAGTGAGCGGACTTAATTAGATTCAAGACCCAATGTAGTTGAGTCCGGACTGTAGTTGAAAAGATCTAGAAAAAATCTAATAAAAATCTAACTTGAGTATTAATTTAATGGGTCTAAATTTAAATCCAATATTTTAAACTCAATAAGCTCAATTGACATGTCTAATTACAAACACATGAAGAGGTGTAAAGGAATGACAATTACATGTTGATTGTGATGTTTGGATTTTTTGGTTGAAGAAGTGCCAAGATTATTCATTCTTCATTTTCCATCATTTTTCCTTCTTGTTTTACTTGTTTTTGTTATTACCACGTAGTCATCTATCCAAGATTCATCGAGAACACTTATTGAAGTTTCCAATTCACGAGGATCTTTGAAAATTCTCGAAACATATCGAGTGGAAAGGATTGTGAGGATGAAGGAGATTAATCTGGTACGTCGGTATTTTAGATATTTGACTTGACTAATTCGAATAAAATTTTAGTAATTTTAGTAAAATTAAATAAAATTTTAATTATTTGAGATATCAAAAGTTTCAAATTTCCACAAATTGAGATTATTAAATTGGTGTTATTATTGAAGAATGTGAGATGATTTAAATAGGGGCTTTTTTGTGAAGGAAAATTTGTAATCCCAAAACGCAGTGGAAATAAAATCGTGGGGATTACGTTCCTTTAGAGAATCTACTCATGAGAAAGAATTAGAACCCTGTGTTAGGAATTACACATTTCTGTCGATCTAATCAACATTGCCCGGATTCTGCTACTAGGAATCACCAACATCAGCCTTTTGACTCCTGTCTCTACTGCTATCCATACACCAACCTCTGAACTCGTCACTCAAGTTTCAAATGGTAGTCCAAGAACTATGAAATTTGGAAACACTTTCCCGGAATCCAATAAGTATAGATTACTTAGGAAAATCGGAAATTTAAGAGACACGAAAATCGAATTTTCTTCTCTTGATTGTTCTTGAGAGTGTGTTAATGAGAGATAAGAAAATCAGTATTTTCTTCTCTTTTAGTTCGGCTAGAGTAGAGAGAAAAAGAGAGAATTGAATTCTTGTGAGAGTTAGAATGAAAAATAATTTTTCATCTAGTGTGGTGTAAGTGGAATTACCCACTCTCCCCTTATTTCTCTCCCACTACTCCCCTTACACACACTCCTTCACACATGTAGATGCGCCGGTTTTGACCTGGTACAACTGGTCCAGTCGACCGGAGAAATGGTTCTCAGCCGACTGGAGTGACAAAAAGTTTGGTCGACCCAAGACTGCTCTCGGTCGACCGGGTCTTTTGCCCAATCCAATTGATCACCTATATCAAATGTAAACTCCAACATTTTGGATAGTTATAACAAAAGGGTTTTTATAATTGGTTTGAAGGTTTTATACATATGTGATAGTGTGAGGATTAAAGAAAGAAGAAACGAAGAAGGTGGTGGTGGTGGTGGTGGTCTAGTTGCGGGGATGATGATGAAAGCGGCGACAAAGAGATTGGGGAAGCTCTTGCAGATTTTCAGGGCAGAGGATGATTAGAATGAAGGAAGAACTAATTTTACCCTTTGCGCATTGACACGTGAATAGCATGTGTCGTGTTTGGCCAAAACCACCGTGAGAGGTCGCGGTGTGACCTTTTTGGAAGCTCACAAATAGTATTGAGACCATATGATATAAATACTTCAAGGATCTTAACGTGTGACAGTAAATAGTTTGGGGGTAAATATGTAATTTTCCCCTAAATGTCTCTCTTTTGAATTTACTCATATATATATATATATATATATATATATATATATATATCCAGAGACTATAGATATTATTATTATTATATATATATATATATATATTCTTTTTTTAGTGAAATAAGATAATATTACATAATTTCCTAACCCGTGGGATAGGGGATAAAGTTAGTACAAACAGTCCCATCTAGTAATACCTCATATCCATTCCCTGCCACTATTTGGCTTAGAAAAGGTTGGGTATAGATAGGGGTGTCACTAATAGTCCTAGCAAAACAGGTCCCACGGGCGTCCTCCGCCATTAGTTGGCGTACAAAAGGGGGTAAAAAGTGATAGATAGTAAGATCGAAGGATGAAGATTGTCCTCCTGCTTTGGCAAGTGAATCCGCGCAAGAGTTTGCCTCCATGTATATATGGGAGAGGCTAGTCTCCGGTATGAGTGTGAGCAACTCCCTACAGTCATAAATAAGAGAAGACAAAGGGTGAATCGTAATATCAGCAGTAAGAATAAGTTGAATCACCAATTTTGCATCCATCTCAATAGCTAATCTTTGGGTGTTGGTACTGATGGCGAGTTTGAGACCTTCCTTGAGTGCCCACAATTCCGCTACATTATTTGTACAATTACCTAGGGACTTGGAAAAACTCGATATCCATTCACCATTGAAATTTGTTATCAAACAACCGCATCCACTCCTTCCCGGATTACCGATGGATGATCCATCAACATTAAGTTTACTCCAGTTGTTGATAGGTCTAGTCCAACCAACCGAGATAACTTTTGAAGATGGTGTCTTGCCTTTACTGCTTCCCAGTGCATGGAATTCAGTAGCTTTAGAAATGGTCTTAATGTAAGGGTCAATACTAGGCTTCCCTGGACTAAAGAGATTATGGCTTCTAAGGTTCCACAGAAACCAACAACCATAAGAGAAGATGCATCCCCACGGAACCATATTGATGGGGAAAACTTTATTCGATTCAGTACATTCTTTCATCCATGAGTCGAAGCCAAGATCGTATACATTGGGGAAGTGATGGTATAGTTTGAGGTCATGCCATAGCCTCTGAGCATTCCCACTGTTACGAATAAGGTGTTCAATGGTTTCAGGGAATATTCCGCACTGGGGACAAGTCGATTGGGTAATAAAATATTTCCTGTGAAGAAGATCCCTAGTTGCTAGACGGTTATGAAGGCATAATCAAATGAAGGTTTTGATCCTTTGATTGCAATGTGCAGCCCATATCCAATCCCACTCTTTATCTATCATGATATCTTCTGCATTTTGTGGATAAGGTAATGAGTAATTTTAGTGCTGAATTCCCCGTCAGCTGAAAGGCACAATCTTTTGCTATCGGGGATGTCATGTCTGTCTGATCTAGGGATTGCTCTGATACAATCTAAGATATGACTAGGTAGTTGGATGGATAAGTCACTGAGATTCCAACTTCCTCGGTCACCATAGATGTTTGCAATCTTTTTGTTCTCTTCTCCATCCAATAGTGGCCCCGACAGTAGAAATCTGAGTAGTCACAAACCTGTCCAGTCATCTTTCCAGATTCTAATGATATTGCCTGTCCCCAGAATCCACTCAGATGACTGATGAAAGAGATCAAGACCAGTTTTGAGAGCTTTGAGATTGATAGAACCCTGACCCTTTTTAAGCTTGATCTCAGCCTCTTGGTCTTCTTTGATACATTTATTTTTCAGCATGATTGCCAAAATTTTGAATTTACTCTTATCCAATCTCCAGATAAATTTGGCCAATCCAACTTGGTTGACATGTCTAGCCTTCATGATTCCTAAGCCTCCCTGTATTTTCGGTCTAGCTACCCTATCTCATTTAACAAGATGCATTTTTTGTTTAGCTGAAGAACTTCCCCAAAGGAAACTACGGTTCTCTTTGTCTATCTTGTCACAAATGGAGATCGGGATGGGTAAGCATTGAGAGAAGTAGGAAAGAATCTGAGTAGTTGATGATTGGATGATGGTTCGCCTGCTTGCTAAGGACAACATGTTTGCTTTCCAACACTAAAGTTTCTGTCTGACCTTATCCATAATGAATTGGTAATCGGCGTTTTTAGGTATATTTTGGAAGATCGGGAAACCAAGATACTTTCCCAAGTTGGAAGTATGCTGAATCTGAATGATGTTTTGCATTTCATGAATTCTGGCTTCAGATAAGTTGCGGGAAGTAGTGAATCTAGATTTAAATAGGTTAATTTTTTGACCTGATTTACGGCTGAAGCTGTCAAGGACTGACCTCATCTCGGTGATAGAGTTGTTGTTAGCTAAGCCAAAAAGTGTGACATCATCCGCAAAAAGAGAATGAGAGATCATGGGGCCCTTCCTCTCAATTTTGAGTTGTTTCCACTTCTTTTGTCTGACTGAATGTTCAATGCCGATAGAAAGGTATTCCATGCATATGACAAAGATGTAAGAAGACAGATGATCCCCTTGACAGATTCCTCTTGAAGGATGGAACCATTCCGTCGGCTCCCCGTTAAAGAGAATAGCCATTTTTTATGAACAAACACAGTTCATAATGAGATTGATCATATGGATTGGAAATTTGAAGAAAGTTAGGGATTCTTTGATGAAATCCCACTCTAGGCGATGAAAGGCTTTTTCTAGATCAATGTTAATAGCAATAGAGCCATGCCTGTTAGTTGTATTCCTGATACTGTAGATAGCTTCCTGGACAATAACAACGTTGTCCGCACATCTTCTACCCGGAATGAAGCTTCCCTGGTTCGGTGAAATGAAGGAATGAATGAATGGCATAATTCTGTTCACCATGATTTTAGAGATCATCTTGTATATGGTGTTACAGAGACTGATTGGGCGCAATTGGCCGACCGTTTCCGGGTTAGCAACCTTCGGGATAAGACAGATGTAACTAGAATTTATTTCATCAATGAAAGGTTTTCCTTGAAAGGAATGGAGGACAGAGTTGGAGATAGAGACTTTCAGAGTATCCCAAAAATATTAGAAGAAAATAGGGTGGATATCATCTGGTCCTGGGCTTTTATCAGGTTTGAAATGCCACAATGCCGCTTTGATTTCTGCCATCGAAGGGATATCAGTCAGTTTGGTTAGATCATGAGAAGGGTCTCGATCCCAAGTGAAAGGGAAAGGCTCAGGAAAGAGAGGAGAAGATGATCTAATGGTGGTGTAAAGATTCTGGAAATGATGTAAGATTAGTCTCTGGATATATAACACTGTGATAAAAGATAGATAATTTGGGACATAATTACTCCCTCCATTCTTAAATATAAGACTCTTTAGACAATTTGAGAAAATTAAGGAAGCTGTCATTTTCACCTAAACTTCCAATATTACCCCACCCTCCCTCTCTTTCACTTCTACGTCATAAAGAAAAGAAAGGAAAATATTGAGGGTATAATTGGAATAAATTGTTGACAACAAATAAAAGAACCTTAAACGACAATTAATTTGGATACCTAGATATCTCCTAAACGACAATTATTAGGGAATGGAGGGAGTAGTATATATATTATTATTTTTATCATTATTATTTGTTGTTTGTAAAATGTTATGTTGATGATGTGTTCTACATGCATGTTATCATGGCACTAAAGACAAGGCAAATGTTGACATTAAGGGAGATACGATGACGTTGTTTGCCCCCCTTTTTCTTTTCTTAATCTTTTAAATGACATTCTTTAGCATTTTTCTTCATTTTTGGAACTTTGTGATCATAGTAGCTTGTGCATGTCCATTTCTCAAGTTCTTTGTTTTTCAAAGAAGATATTGGTTTTACATATATTTGCCTTATTCAGAGACGAAGGCAAGAAAGGGCGAAACTGTAACAGTATATCAAACTACATATAAAAATAGCAAAAAAAAATTTAGGGACGAAACTGATAAAATATTTTGAACTACATATAAAATTTATTATATTTGAGTATTTTTAAAAATTTCGGGACACCGTCTTCGTCCTTGATTTTATTGAAGCTGCTTTTAAAACCAAAACAGATCCAAACAATTGCCTTATATTCAATTAATATATTTGCTTTCACGTCTGCTTTTAAAGCCACAACCTGCAAAATGCAGTCCCATTCCTATGCGGAACAGCTATTTTTCTGCACATGCAGAACACTTTTTTTACCTTGAGAACAGCTATTCAGAAAAATGAACAACTATTAATTTTTTAATCAATCTCTGCTGCCAAAACTTTAATCTAACGGACGAACGTTTGTCCTGCATGTTTCGCACAAAAGCTGTTCCGCATAGGAGCCGTGGTGTGCAAAATGAAAACGTGAGAAAAAGCTCCAAAATTAAGCATTCATTAATTTATCAAAAAAAAAGCATTCATTAATTTATCAGAGTGGTGCAGTGATATCCAGAACTTGTGGCAACTTTATTAAACATGAAGTACATGAAATAAGTGCAAGAAATTTGTTTTTTTTTAATTTGTAAATGCCAAAAATAAAGTTAATGAGATATAGCAACTTAATCAATTGATCCTAACTTAGCTGGTCATTTTTTCACAGAATAAAATTACAAAATTGCCCCTTTAATTGTTCACGTGTTTGTCATGTGACCAATTTTCGTTTGGAGCTAACTCCTAAATCAGATAGAAGATCAATTTTAGTAATATCTAAATAGTTTAAGGTCAAAAAATGCCTGTTTTTTTAATTTAAGGTTAAAAATCAAACTTTACACAAAATTTAAGATCAAACGGAGCTATTTACGCTAAATAAATAGACATGGGACTATACACCATTGATAAAATAAAACAACTAAGTTCTTTTTTGTTCTAGACCACCCGAGCTCAAGTCTGACATGCTTGATTAATTTGAACTAGGTGTTGCAGAGGCCCCAAAATGAGGGCGACCCTCCCAACATCAATAACCTCATATAAATGCTATGTTCGAGGTTCGAACCATGGTCAATGAAAGAGGAGTCTTCATCCACTCCACCACAACGGATGTTAGTAAACAACAACTAAGTTGCTAGTTATAAGAAACTGTTTCTGCATATTGCTTCTATTATTTATATAATTTCAAAATAATTTGAAAAACAAAATGAGGAATGCTGTTACATGACTTTCCTAAAACACTTATTGTGGATTAGGCCAATATCATATTGTTATTATTGATAAAATGGAAAGATAATTTTCCAAAAGTATATTATTATTAAACAAAGGGGAAGGCAATTTTATTGTTGTGCATATGAGGAAATAAAAGTATTTCATCATTTCTTGTTGGACGTTTTGATAACTAAAAAAAGTGAAACAATTTTTCTTATGCATATTCTTAGAAATCAAACTTAGGGGTGTTACCGGGTTCGGTCTGGCTCGAACCTGACTCACATAACTTTAAAAAAATATGAGCGTGAGTTCAATATTCACACTTGCATTTTATGTGAACCGAGCGTGAGCTTAATCCCGCTCAGTCTGATTAAAAATAATATAATTATAAATATTATATATAATACTAAATTTCTAATTTAAAAAAAAAAAAAAACTTATAAAACTGGCTGCAAAACATATCGTTTCATTTCTTTCTTTCTCTAATTCTATCTTTGGTTATCTTTTTATTAGTTTATTTTGTTATAATAATTAAGTATCATTGTATTATGTATATTCGTATTCGTATTCTTGTCAGAATTTAGTCTCATGGCTCATTGTATTCAAGTATTTTTACTAAATTTTTTTTGTTTTTTTCCTAATATAAATTTAGTTCATTAGGTTAGGTCGAGCTCACATAAAAGTGTGAGCTGAGCATGAGGTGAATTTTTCAATTTTTATGTGAGTTGAGTATGAGTTATGCAAAATTCGAATTACATAACTCGATTGATATCCTAATAAAACTGGTTATAAACTACTTTATTAGACGTTTTCTATGGCTATGAGGAGTAAAAAATTGAAGAAATTTATATTTTTGTAACATATTGTTTTCATTTAATTTGTGCGGTCTTTATACAAACTAAGAAACGAAAATGATATTCATATTATAATATTTTAGCCTTTTACACTTCTACCCATGTAAAAGGGGTAGACCCTACTTGTGAATGAGATTCAAACTCCGTGTGCATACTGTAGGTCTAGTTCGGATTAGTTGCTATGCAGACACCAATCGCTCCACAAGATAACAGGGGAAAAAAAAAGAGTTTATCAAATGTATCGAAATCTTAACAAGTGAGCCACATCAACGGAATTGAAACTGTTAATAAAGTCACGGATTCAAGTCAAACAATGAGCGATTTCATCTCGTGTTATCAGAGTTATTCGACATGTATCTTTTTTATATTTTTTTTTGTATGCCTATCAGATTAGTAAGACAACATAAGGCATTAACAAATATTTTTTGCTTTAAAATAAAGTGCAAAAAGTTAAAATATTCGTAAATCGATCTATCAAAAGGTCTTAAAATCTTTTTGTTTTAATCTAAAGTGCAAAAAAATTAAAATAAGAGCAAGAGTATCATTTCCGGTTAACAAACACAAAAAATAATAAACAAAATAAACCCTAAAAAAAGTAAATGAAAAGAAGATAAATCATCTAAATTATTTGAACACTATAATGATTTCAATTGCTCAAGACAATTTCAAGAATTTGAACTCTTTTTCCAACGACCTTTTTTTAAAACAACAAATTTCCTAACGTCCTGAGTTATTTATGGTGGGGGGTGGGGGGGGAATATGGGAGTCGATCCCATGGTCTTACCCTTGGGATGTGATGCCTTTTCCACGGGGCAATCATCTCCCATTCCTAACGTCCTGAGTTAGTAATTCATTAATGAATATCTTAATTCGTAATTAATAGTATTAAACATAAAATATAATTTCCAAAGAAAGAAAGAAAAAAAAGGTAAAACCCCACAAGTTCCTTTTATTTTCCTTTTCTCTGAACTGTTTTTATTAAGTAGTGATCTCATTTTTTTTTTCTACTGAAATTCTCTCTAAGAATAAGAATTCTTCCTCCCTCGGGCTCCTTTATTTTTGGACTCTTCCAAAAAAAAGCGAGAGCCTACCTTTACTTGATATGCAAATATCCCTTTGCTTATCAACATAGAAAGCAATTTCTATAGAATTATAACAAATCTCTAGCATAAGTTTTCCTAAAAATATGACAGTAATCAAAATCTCTTTACAATTACAACATAATATTGTGCTAGGATTTCTAAAATTCCTAGGGTACTCACGACGAAAACCGTATTATAAGCGAACTTTTATGCTACTTTCTCTTCACACCATATTTGAAGCAAAAGCTTTGGCCATTACATATCTATTGTTCCAGGATCACCGATTTCCTATGGCTAACGTTTTTTACATTGTCTCGAGGTTGAAGAACATCACTCTTAAAGGGGCGGAGAAACGTACTACTGTCCAAATTCATGACCACCTCCAAAGTTTTTCAAAATCATGTTAGAACGATCTTGGAAGTGTACGGTCGATTTTCAAAAGGTAAGAGCTAATACTTACCGGTTCTATTTTCCTATTGAGCAAGATGTTGATCGTGTAGTTGAGAATGACCCTTGGTGCTTTGACAATGTTCTGCTGGTAATTAAGCGAGTCAAATCGCTTAAAGCCATCACTGCTAACACATTTGTTAAATGCCCATTCTGGGTTCAGATGTTTTTCAAAACAGGTATACTTTTGACTAAGGATATGGTAATTACGATTGCTCAAAACTTGGACAATTGTTCAATTATGGAATTGAAAGTCGCAGAAGAGGGCATATGGTATTACCGTTTTCGCGTTGAGGTTAATGTCACGGAGCCTCTACTCCGAGTGTTCCTGGGGGAGGCGCCGGATATCGGCACCTTTGAAGGCTATTATAGATATGAACGGCTGTCGGGGTTCTGCAATCACTGCTGAATGGTCGATCATGTACCAGTTACCTGCCCAGAATTACCTGACGGGATAAAGCCTACTGACAGGATTTTTTTGAATTTGATGCTCTTTTGAAAGCTGCAAGAATGCCACCCTCCAAACCATTACACACAGCTAGGTTCAATGGAAACATACCTGAGGAGATTATTGATAACAAGGCCCTTGTACCATATGAGGGCAGTACGGATAGCAGGAATCAGGCTGTGGCGGGTTTCCTAGGGGTTGAGGAGGAAGAAGAGGAGCGGCGGAGAAAGGGGAAAGGCAAGGCTGAGGCAGTGAGACCTCAGGTGCGAGAACCAGTTAAACGGAGGTTAGGCTTCGGAGATGGTGAAAAATTAATGGCGGTGGCCATTGCTGCAGACGGTAGTACGGCGACGGGTCAGCGAAAGGGAAAGGGGATCTAAGGCTCGGGTCGGATTGCGGGTACCTACAGAAAGCAAGCTCCGGGTTTTGGGGGAGCAAATGATGGTCGAAAGAAAAGGACGGCGGAGAGGGAGAAGGGAGACTCGTCGGCGTCTAAAAAACACAAAGATGACCGGCAAGCGCGACCTTGGCGGCGACGCGGTGGGGCTCCAACTGGTGTAGCGGCGGGGGAGGCAAAGGTAAAGTATGATAGGGCTCAGGGTTCATCTGACATGAAAAGGGATGGGCTGGTCAATATTTCTGGGCCACGTGAAGGCACTGATACGCTTTCTGGACCAAGTGGCACTGGGCCTTCAGCTGCTGTTGGGCCATCCATAGGGGATGCTGGGTTCCAAACTAAGGCTGCCCAACATGGGCCCAAACTGGAGGAAGTAAATGTACCAGGCGCCTTCACCATTTGGCTCCTCAATACTGAGCCATTTTTTTCTGGGCCAAGTGAGCTGGCCCCAACCTCCAATTTTTATCAAAAATGAAATGAATCTCGCTGAAATAAAAGCTGAAGACTCTGATTTCTCTCCAAACTGGAAGCATTGGCCAACACAAATAGAAGATGATCTTGATGATTTGCTTACGGTTGATGACATTTTCACAATTGAGGAATTATTTCCTTCGGGGGCTCCTGCCGACATTCAGGGTAAGGTGGAGGTCGCTAAGCGACCCCACCAGGATCCATGAGTTACTTAGCATGGAATTGTCGAGGAATTAACAACTCCAAGACAATTCAAGAGCTAGTTGCGTTTATGTAAAGTGCACAATCCAGCTATAGTTTTTTTCTTTCAGAAACAAAGGCCTTGACTCGTTCAATGGAATTTGTTCGTATTAAGTTAGGTTTTTCTTTTCAATTTTCTGTAAGCCGTAATAGCCTTAGTGGTGGTTTATGTTTATTTTGGAATTCTTCAATAAAGCTAGATATTTTATCTTACTCTCCTGGCATATTGATTCATGTGTAACATCTAGCGATAATAACTTTAAATGGCACTTTAATGGTTTCTATGGAAATCCAGAAGCTTCCTTACGAATCCATTCATGAGAACTTAAAAGGCTGCATTCAATTAGCTCGCTTCATTGGCTTTGTATTGGGGATTTTAACGAAATTTTAAGTCACAATGAAAAAATTGGTTTTTTCCCAAGAAGCCAAAAACAAACAAATAATTTTCGTGAAGTACTCTCTGATTGCGGATTACATGATCTGGGCTATATTGGTAGTCCCTATACTTGGTGCAATTTTCGAGATAATGTTGGGGAAGTTTTTGCTAGACTGGATAGAGGTGTAGCCAACCAAGACTGGCAAAGTCTTTTTCCAAAGCTTAAAATACAACACTTAGCTACGAAAGATAGTGACCATCTTCCTATCTTACTTGGCATACCCCTAACAAAGAAAAAACGGAAGAAAGGTAGTAAAAAACCTAGACCGCTCCACTTTGAACCTCTTTGGTTAAAAGAGCCTGAGTTCCTCGAATATGCAAACCAAATATGGACTTCTCCTACGGCAGCAACTGCAGACAGCCTTAGTACAACAGCTCTCAAATTTTAGAGATGATTTTTTAAGATGGAGCAATAAGGTTATAGGCGACCTAGAGAAGAAAGTTGAAACAAAGCAAAGAGAGCTTGAGGCGATTTAGGAAAATCGAGGTTTTCCCGAATATTCGCTCTAAAAAGAGCTTGAAATTTCCAAGGACTTGGAAAAAGCTCAGGAACTTCAAGAATGCTACTGGAAAGCTAGAAGCAGAGCAACCTAGCTAGCTGAGGGTGATAGAAACACAGCTTATTTCCACAATAAAGCTTCACAAAGAAAAGAAAGGAACTATATTGAAGAAATTGTGGATTCTAATGGCAACACTTACAGTGAAGAGGAAGACTTAGAAAAAGTTGCCATTAATTTCTTTGAGAAGCTTTTTACAGCAAACTCTGGCGGAGCTAGTCTCTCGCCTCATCTGCTTACTAATAAGTTAAATGCCTATGAGATTGAAGGATTAGAGCGACCTTTTACTCAGGATGAAATATTGAAAAGCTCTTAAGCAAATGCATCCTCACAAAGCCCCGGGCCTTGACGGGATGCAGGTCATTTTCCTTCTAAAAACTATGGCATATCTTGGGTGATTCGGTAACCAGGTTTATTCTTGGGGTGTTGAATAACGGTGATAATATAGCAGCTATAAATTCTACGTACATTGCTCTCATACCCAAAATAAATAAGTCTATCTCTATGGCACACTTTAGACCAATTAGTCTGTGTAATTTCATATATAAACCCATTTCAAAAATCATAACAAATAGGCTAAAGCTCGTTATGGACTCCCTGATGGATGAGTCCCAAAGTGCTTTCCTAAAAAAAAAAAGGCTCATAACGGACAATGTTATTATTGCCTTTGAAGTATTTCATAGCCTTGACACAGTCAAACCAAACGACTCTCATCAACTGGCCCTTAAGCTAGACATGAGTAAGGTTTTTGACAGAGTTGAATGGAACTATCTAGAAATGGTGATGTCCTGTATGAATTTTCCCCCAAAGTTTCTCTCTCTTGTGATGAATTGCATTAGAACTGTGAAAATACTCCATCTTACATGATGGAGTACCAACGAGTTATTTCACTCGAACTAGGGGAATTAGACAGGGAGATCCTTTATCACATTTTCTTTTTCTCATCTGCACAGCCGGGCTGTCCTCATTGGTACGTTCAGCCAAGGAAAGGGGGCTCCTTCAAGGGTTCCAATTCAGTAGGAGTGCTTCTGTCACACACTTGCTATTTGCGGATGACTCTCTCTTTTTCGCTAAAGCTGAAGGAGATGGGAAAGGGAAATATCTTTGCCTACCTTATATGACAGGACGATGAATCCTGCTTGAGGCGGCTTAAGGAGATTTTGAGTACATATGGAACATGCTCTGGTCAATTGATAAACGTCAAACTTGTTCTATAGTAAATGAACACCTGAGGATATCAAAGATCTTGCCTTCTCTCTCTTACAAATTACAGAGGGAGGTGGGAAAGGGAAATATCTTTGCCTACCTTATATGACAGGATGATCAAAAAATGAGGTTTTTCAGTTTGTTGTAGACAAAGTCTGGAAAAAACTAAGCAATTGGAAGGAAAAGACTTTGTCCTTTGCAGCTAGAGTAGTTCTTATCAAATCTGTAGTTCAGGCTATTCCAACATATGTATTGTCATGTTTTGTTCTCCCCCCATATATCATAAATTCACTCACAAGCATGATGCATAATTTCCTATGGGGAGGAACAAAGAATAAACGAAAAATATGTTGGCGGGCTTGGGCTACCCTTTGCAAACCCAAAGTCCAAGGAGGACTCGGTTTTCGTGACTTAGCAGCTTTTAATAAAGCTCTTGTCGCTAAACAAGGTTGGCCTATTGTTCATCAACCGCTCTCGCTTTGCTCTAGGATTTTGCAAGCAAAGTATTTCTCCCAAGACCGTTTCCTATCTGTTCCACTTAAAGGTCGAACCTCTATAGTCTGGCAAGGAATCCTAAAGGGACGAGAATTACTTAAGACTGGACTGAAATGGAGAATAGGTGACGGCTCACGAGTCAATATATGGGGTAATAAATGGTTAAACACCCTGAATTCTTTCAAATTGTCTGAACCTCCTAACCTAGAACTATGGTAAAAGTATATGGCTGTTTCCAGACTTATTGACCATCAAAGAGGTGTATGGAACTCGAACTTTTGAGAGAATTTTTCAACTCATATGAGATTGAGGAAATACTTAAAGTTCTAAAAATGAATTGTACTCTATCAAATCCGAATACTACCTTCAAGTAGATATCCAAAATGGAAAATATGAAAAGCCTTTCGACATCAACGAACAATGCTGTCGATCACTGGAAAAACATTTGGAAGTTGGCTATTGCCCCGAAAATACAAAGTTTTGTATGGAAAATCTTCCAACAAATTCTGCCA
Source organism: Vinca minor (assembly GCA_026122235.1). Lineage (NCBI taxonomy): Eukaryota > Viridiplantae > Streptophyta > Magnoliopsida > Gentianales > Apocynaceae > Vinca > Vinca minor. Next base: position 7,043,604 of record JAOCZM010000142.1, read on the forward strand.
ACTTGCCAGAATCTATCAAAGCGGGTAAAATCCATTAAATCACAATGTCCAATCTGTCATGAGGTTATTGAAACTGCAGCGACATGCTCTTTTTCGATATTCAAGCGATACTAAAAAAATGATGTTTTACCTTTTTGTCTCTTGCCTATTCTCAATGCTAGCGAAGAGGTTTCTACTCCTTTTGCATATACTGCATGGCAAATATGGTGTAATCGCAATAAAACTACCTTTGAAGAGAAAAGGCAAGTATCAAAAGAAATTGCCAATCTTTCCCTCATCCAGGCTGCTGAATATAGTCGCATTTTTGCTTCATCTTTAGGGTTGAATAGGAGTAGCCAACCCCAGCCAAATGCTGATCAGATACGATATATTAATATTTTGTGCACAGATTTTGTAATATTGCTACTGATAGATTAGCTAATCACGCAATGAGGTTTAAAACCTCCTCTCAATGGTTTGGAGAGCCACCGAGTTTTTTCCTACCATATGTCACCATTGATTATGATTAATGATATTCTAGTGCACTTTATTTCAAAAAAAAAGTAGTGATCTCACCCTTATCATCATCATCATCATCATCATCATTAAAATAAGAGGCGATATTTGTAATTTTTTTAGTTTATTTTGTATTTCCTTTCTTTTTATTTTATTAATGAAAAAGACATCCATACCTTAATCTAATCTAGAGGTGTTAATGAAAAATCGAAACCGACCAAACCAAACCGATCCAAACCAATCTAAACCGAATTTTTGGTTTGAGTGGTGCATTGGACTGGTTTCAGTTTGGACTAAATTAAAACCAAATTTTCGGTTTGGTTTAATTTTTTTATAATACAAGCCGAACCAAACAGAATATATATATATATATATATATATATATTAAAGAATTATTTTGTAATAAAACATATTGAACTTCTTATTTATACCATGACAAGCAAGTTCTTCAAGTGCTAAAGTAATAAATTGAATAGTCATATGTTGTATGTGGTTTTAGGTTCACCAAAAGTTTTTGTTTTACTTTGAAACTAATAATGGTGTAATTTTTGTATTTATTGCTTTTTTCTTCGTAGGATAGTTTTTCAGTAATTTGTTTTTTTTGTTGTGTTTAACTAGTGAAAAACAATAGACATATTTCTTTATATTTCTAGTAGCTAGGTAATTATATATAAAGAATTTGTTTTATTGTTCATTTATATTGAAGTTCAAGAATCAAAATTTATGTTTCATTATTTTGTTTTGGGTAAAAAGCGCTGACGCCCCCTAAACTATTTCGATTTTTGGTTTTTGACCCTCAACTAAAAAGGGTCAAGTGTTACCCCCTAAACTATTTCGGATTTTTATTTTTGACCTTCCATCCATATTTTCCGTTACATCATAACGGAAGTAAAAAAAAAATGGAGGCATTTTGGGAAAATCATATAATTCATAATAAATAGAATTAAATTTAAGGGGAAAAAGTGCCTTTTAAGATTTTTTTCAGAGGTTGGAATTTACAGTTGGTGGTTGGAGAAGATGAGTGGTACCCGGCTTCCGGCTTCTTCTATCACTGTTCTCACCGGCGACTTCTTCTTTCTCGTCAGAATAATAGGTTTTGTTTGATATAAAAACAAAAATTTTATGATCTTATACAGATTGCCCAAAAATGCCCCCATTTTTTGGACTTCCGTTATGATGTAAAGGAGAATATGGATGGAAGGTCAAAAAACCAAAATTCGAAATAGTTTAGGGGGCAACACTTGACCCTTTTTAGTTGAGGTTCAAAAATCAAAAAGCGGAATAGTTTAGGGGGCATGAGCACTTTTTACCCTTTTGTTTTTGATTGGGTTTAACTTGTGAAAAGAATAGTCTTATTTCTTTATATTTTTAGCAGCAAGATAATATATATAATTTTTTTTTTTTTTTACTTTATAATCAATATACTTTTTATCTCTCGAAAACTGAATAACCAAATCAAACCGAACCAAACCGAATGTATCGGTTTGAAATTTTGAACGGTTTGGATTGATTTCAAAATTTTAAAACCGAATATTTCGGTTTGGTTTAAAAAAATGTGTAAAACCGAACCAACATTAACCATGAACACCCCTACCTTAATCTAACAAATCAAACTCATATTCAACATGTAAGAAAGTTATAAATAATGGTATTAAAGTCAAAAAAGTTACTAACATTTTTTTGACATATGTATATACTTACACTTTTTAAACAAGTTTTACATTACATGTAATATATATTTTATTCTGATTAACACATATTATAAGTCATAGATCACATATTTACGAGACATGTGTTAAAAAATGCAATACTTATTCGTTAAAAAACCTCAACCTAGAATTTTTAATTTAACAATAAAAAATGGCTAGAAATATTGCTAAGACAGGTTTTCTCTTGCCAAGACAATTTAAATTCAAATTACCAATTTACCATTTTAGTGAACATTAATCTCTCTTAATTAATTTTGCCCTAGAAAAAATAATTGAGAAATATTAATGTTGACTAAAAGAGATATTAATGTTAACTAAAATATAAAAAAAATGTTGGTCATTTGAAGGAAATTGCCTTGGTTGGAGGAAACCTTCATTGGCAATATCACTACCCATAAAAAAATGTACAATATAAATAAACTGAGTTTTTTAGTGTTCAACACCAAAGTGTAACGTTCAAGGGACAGTCCAGTTGGTTCCGTAATGGTAGATTGTGCAGAAGGACACATGATCGAATTTTGGACAGACACACTTTCAACCCTCAAATATGGAGTGACTTTTTGTGGTCGAATAAAACAAGTTCTACCATTTAGTAGGATCACTGAATCACTTTGATTTATATTATCCAAATTATATATCGGACTGTAAAGTTAGATTCTGTGGGCATGAGTAATGCATTTTGTGCACCACCACCCTATTCTAACCGACCCCACAACACCCCCCACTCCCATCCCATATCTAGCCTCTCTCTCACTTTCCCTCTCCAATCTCACTATCCTCTACAGAAAGAAGAAAAAAACCCTTTTCTAGGGCTTTATTTCTCTCCCCAAAAACCCACTGTTCTTCCTTCCAAAATCCCTTATTTTTTCACCATTAATCCAAAAGAAATGATTGAATTTCTAATTCTCTAGCTTCATCTAATCAAATACTTTATTCGTATACAGTATATAAAATTATATACAAAAATACTAAATCAACAGATGCAATGGCTCGTTTCAATATGCTTACAATATCGGAAATCTGTGTGTTGGCAAGTTTGATTTTCTGTTTTTCTATTCCATTTAGCGATTTGCATGCCGCCGCCGCCGATTTTGACTCCGATTTACTGATTTTTCATAATGATTACTCCCCGCCGGCGCCGCCACCACCGCCGCCGCACCCACCGTCGGTCACTTGTGAGGGTGGTCTCGGAGGAGTAGGTTCGTTAGATACAGTTTGCAAGATAGTATCCGATTTGAATATCACTAAGAATGTGTATATAGCAGGGAAGGGCAGTTTTATTATTCTTCCCAATGTTACTGTGAACTGTTTGTTTTCTTTAGGGTGCGAAATGGCTTTAAATGTTTCAGGAAACTTCAGTTTGGGTGAGAATTCTTCGATAATTACGGGTAGTTTTGAGCTAACTTCGAATAATGCTTATTTTTATAATGGGTCTGTGGTTAATACTACTGGGTTGGCGGGGGACCCGCCGCCTCAGACTACTGGACATCCACAAGGAGAGGAAGGGGCTGGTGGTGGATATGGGGGGCGGGGTGCGTCTTGTTTGACTGATCAACATAAGCTTCCAGAAGATGTGTGGGGCGGGGATGATTATGGGTGGAGCAGTGTAGATACTCCAATGAGTTACGGAAGTAAGGGCGGCACAACCAGCAAGGAGGTGGATTATGGAGGAGGTGGAGGTGGGAAGATAAAGCTGTTAGTGACTAATCTTTTGGAAGTGAATGGAAGCTTGTTGGCTGATGGAGGCGATGGAGGAAGCAAAGGTGGAGGAGGGTCCGGTGGCAGTATCTTGATTGGCGCTCATAAGATGTAAAATTTTCTTTTCTTCACCTTTTTTCATTCAGTTTTTAGATAATATTTTTAATCAGTATGCGGTATTGAAGACACAGTTATATTAAAAGGTTGTAAATGAGTGTGTATGTATTCTTGTTATCCTTCCAATATTAAAGTTCTGGAGATATGTGTTAGTACTAAATTTTCCATGTTTCTATATCCTGATCATCTGTCCCTTAAAATCAGCAGTTTCTCTGTTTGCAAAATGACAATAATAAATTTTGGTGACATGAAAAGGTGCATGAAGATGCTAGATATTTTGGAATTTGTATGCATAGGGTAGCATGTTAGTGATATTGGGCAATCTTTGAGGAAACTTATTTGATCTACCTTGAGTACATTACATTTCACAAAAAAACTGGTATTGAAGATAGTATTAACTTTAATTGGAGCATGCTGTTGCACCGTTAAAGGTTGACAATGGTGGTCTGTCAAAGATTCTTGTAAAACTGATTTGGGGGAAACTGGTGCTATGGTTAATTATATCCATGCCTTTTAGTCTTTTTTATATGAGTTAACAGGAAATTATTATTTAAATTATTCCTCGAAGATTTCTTAGGTTATGGTTCTGACAATGAGATTCTCTTATAACTGGTTATTCTTCAATTTTCTTTTGTCTTTTCATGATTTATTTATGCATTCTAAGATTTTCATTTTCGCAGAAGCCTTTTGATTTTTCCTCCGCTTCTGTTCATTGTTCATTTTTGTTTTTTTTATATTACTTTTACTGCCACAGCTTTTATGAGTACTGTTGTTTGGCAGCATTAGGTCTTTGTTGTCTAAAGGAAATAAGTAAAAAAAAACAGTGAGTCATTTGCACCAGAAATTCTTGTGTCTGGAGATGAATAAGTGGGATTAATCAATAAATTGAAATGCTACATAGAAACATTTTTGTAGCATCTTTTAACCTTCAAAGTTATTGGATGGTGTCCCTTTAGCGATCTACCACAGTTATCCCACTTCATTAGTTTTACTGGCTAGATCATAAATGTGTTAGCTCTATATGAGAGAAGATAGGGATTCTTTCGTAGTATGGTACGCCAATTCTACAGCAGGAGATGGGATCTCTCAAGGGTCTTAGACTCACCGTGATGCCGAGTGACCTTGGCCCTAGTCACTCCCGGCTTTGAAATTGGGACAAACGCGCTTCGATGGCAAAATCCTAATTCGAGCGACTCGTGACAGATCCCTCAACGTGCACTCTTTTGCTTCTCACACAATTGTGATGCATCAGACTTGAAGCACACAAAGCTTTCGGCTGTGTTATATAGATGTCAAAGATTTAAAAGTAGATTTGTTTGCAAGGCTGGAAATTTGAATTATATAGATTATACTAAGCTAATTAGGACTTGTCCTCCAAGAAAGTGCAGGTCATAATACAAATTTGTTTTGTCAGGTATCTTAGCTTATAATGCTTAAACCGTGTTTGACACTCAGGCAATTCTTCTACTTGGACATTAATGTAATCGTTATCTTTTTCTTAGAGAAAAGATATGACAACTTGGCAAACCTTGGTCAAATTTTTATGGTGCATGACGCTGAGTGTTATTGTCGAGAAGTGAGAGCTTTTAAGTTGTGTAGTAAAGTCTGAATCTTGTTCCTAGAGCAATAGTTCTGAGTCAAATTTATTGATTTGCTTTGATGTTATATATATTTTAGCTCAGAACTTCAAGTTGTCTTTCAGTTTCTGTAATATTTTAACTATAGTACCATCTAACAATTTGGCATTACTTTTTTCTAATTTAAAATATGGTATTAGTATACACACTTGAATCTTCGGGCTGGTGATTTCCTCAATATTAAATGTACGTGAGGGAAAGGAAATAAAAATTGCCGAGGCTAATCCTATTAGTTAGTTTGTGTATTTTAATTTTTAATAGTATTCTTATTTAATTTTTTTGGCATTTTCTATTTCTTTTAAAGATGAACTTTTATGTCCTATTTTTGCATTATATTTCCTAATTTTATTTATTTGCTATATTTTTTGTTTAACCTGTATTTGCCTTATATTCTATAAAGCCATTTTTTTTCTTTTCACAGACCCGTCACTTGCGTTGCGTATTTCTTCCAATGGAATAGAATTACTGCATCCTTTAATAATATGCTCATTAGCATCTCTGTGTTTAAGCTTGTTAGCATACCTTAATTTTCTTATTGATGTATCATTTCATCAAAAGAAAAGAAAAAGGATCCACGAATTACACTAGATGCATGTTCTTTAATAATAGGTGTAACGGTTATTCATGACGGCCTTCTTCCAATCTAACTGTATGTTCTTTTGAGACATTGAAAATGTGGAGGCTACTAATTTTATAAATAGATGCGGTTTGAATTAAAATTTATTGTGAAGTGCAGGGTTGGAAGTGGTCAAATAAGTGCATGCGGAGGTAATGGGTTTGCTGGTGGAGGCGGTGGAAGAGTTGCTCTTAACGTTTTCAGCCGCCACGAGGATCCAGAAATTTTTGCTTATGGTATGTCTGAATTACTCTTTTGTCATGTACCTAACCAAATCTATAAGTGTATCCTAATCTTTGTGAAGTCTTTAACCTGTCGCTGTATTCCTATTTTGTTTCTCAACTTCGAAGCTCTGACAAATTATTTCTTCTTTGTTTTACTTGGCAACTTAGAGTTAACATGTCTTACTGTGCAATTAAAAGGAACACTGGTGTGGGCTATTCTGCTGCTTTATACCGTATCGGAAGTAATATTGTGGTGTCCCAATAATAGCTTTTGCTGCATAAAATTTACACGAGTCTTGAAATTCAAGGAAAATGTTAAAACATTTCTTGGAAATTGGATATAGATTGTATAATGCATGAAAAAATGGGTAAGAAGAGACGAGTTCTTGCTTAAGTTCTTGTTTGTTGTTTGGTATATCTTGACTCTGTTTCCATTAGTTTTGTTTGCTAAGTAGCTGAGGTTAAGAATCTCTCAAGTGCAATTATGATGGAGTTGAGAGGATGAAACGACATGGAGGCTTATTTGTAGGCTAGAAAGGACACAAAGGAAGGGACTTTATGTATGTAGCTTATTGACAGTATCAAACATGTTGACTTGCACTTGCTAGTTCTCCAATAGAATGTCATCAGTGGGATGGAAAGACGCATCTCTTGCACCCTCCCGTTCACTTGGAGGAGTGCAAGTTGAATTGACGGACCTTGTTGGGCTTTGGTCGATTACATCTCAGCTTCTTTTGCCCACTTTGAAAGGAAATGGAAACTTGTAGCCTTTCTGTAACTTAAGTATCCATATAAACCTATTGCATTCGAGTAATCTAGTCTAGGTTGGCTTCATTCATCATCTTAGTCGTGGGAAATCCTCTGTACATGATATCAATTTGATGGAAATTCTGCTTTCTTGCCCTCAAGGAAAGTGCTATAAGTTCAAAACTTTGAATTTTTTTTTTTTTCATTGATCTTTTTGAAGCTTTCAGATAACTATAATTGCAAGACTCTGAAACTGATCCAATGCTATCTTGGTTCTGTCTCTGCAGGTGGAAGCAGTCATGCCTGCCAGGAAAATGCTGGTGCTGCCGGAACATTTTATGATAATGTTCCCCGCAGTCTTACTATTAGCAACCACAACAGATCAACAGATACAAATACACTTCTATTTGACTTTCCTCAACCATTTCTGACAAACATGTACATTAATGATCGGGCCAAGGCTTCTGTTCCATTACTTTGGAGTCGCGTTCAGGTCAATAATGTTTAATTATTTATACTGGGACTGATTTGCATGGATGAAAATCTTATTCATGTTAGGAGTACCTTGGTTGTTAAATTATTCCGTCCTATATTCAGCATTTTTTTTTAATATAGACTGTGTAAGGAAAAAATTAAGACACTTGGGTATTTGCATCAGGTTCAAGGGCAGATTAAACTCCAGACCGGTGGAGAGTTGAGTTTTGGGTTACCACGTTATTCTATGTCAGAATTTGAATTATTGGCAGAAGAGCTGTTAATGAGCGACTCTGTGATTAAGGTAGGAAAAAAATTTAAAAAGCTTGCTCTCAGATTCTTTACTTAATGTTTGGAGTGTGTTTATTGACTTGATTCTTTTATGAGTTTCTCCAAACTTTTGCCTATGTGGTTGTGGAAATAATCTACATAATATATTCCTATTATTCTTTCTGTCAGTACCTGCTCCACGCATGCAGGCGTAAGTACTGGGCCTCCTTGTTTCCTAATTATTTTCTCTCAGTTTTAAGCTTCAAAAAATTTCAAGTGGTCCGCAATTTGTATTTTATTAAAGACCAAGCACGAACTATGTTCGACAAATCCACTTTTGTTCAGTTTTACTATTTCGAGCTGCTCCTGCAAAAGATTTCTAAATAAAATTTAATTTTGTTGTGAAAGAGAAGTTAGAGAATGAATATGTTGAAAGTAAACCACAAAAAACCTAACTTCTTTATCTGGAATTAATCAGCAGCTCTAAGTTGATATGGTGAATATGGTCTAAACATTTTATACAGAGACCGTCAAGCTGTAAACATGCAAGACTAGGTTCAATTGTCTAGTAATTTATAGGCTAATTTACTTGAACCAATATTGGGAAAATGAGAATATAAACTTTGAACTAAAAGTGAACTGCGAATCTAAATGCCATGAAAATCATATAAAACTAGTTCAGTTTCTTTCCAATCAAGTCAAAACCTTTGGAGACGCATCAGAACCTTCCCTGGGTTTTATACAACAACCTTAATGGGTCACATCTTTTCGGTTAAAGCACGGAAACTTCTTGCTTAGCTCGTCATATATTATAACTTTCAGTTTCATGCCTAGTGGTACTTTTATGTTTTGTGAGCCTGTTTTTGTGATCCTTTCGGAAATGGCTCCATAAAAATCTTATGATGTTTTTGTAAATGTCTCCATGAAAATCTTACTTTATATTCCTGCTCGCTTGTATTTTCTGTCAGAGAAATATACGTTTGGAATTTGAAGTTTGAAAATGGTTCAAATTGCTCAAACACTTGGGTTCTTTCTTGAAATGCACAGTACCATAATAAAACCATGAGATGATTATTCTGAAGAAACAAGTATTTAGGCATTCTTGCATAGACTGATCTCTTGGGAGTCCTTTTGAACTCTGTCATTGGTTCCATCTTGTCGGCAAACTGAAAGTGCAGGGAAGATTAAGCCTAATTGAGAGAGAGGGAGTATTGGCAACATATCTCCATTTATCAAAATTATGTTAAAAAGTCTTTGTGACCGGTGTTAGTATATGTACTTGGCTGACTATCAATTAGCACATCAGCTATATGGTTTATTTTGGTAATTTGTTGTCGCAGAATTTGGTTGCGAACTTCTTGGGCTATGGCTCTTAAGTTACACTTTTATGTACAAATGGCAAAAATAACTGGCTTTATCCTGTTTCCCCTCTTCTCTCTGAGGTTGATTTAGAATTTCTCACTAAAAAGAAATATGGTAAATTAATTGCTACTTGCCAATAGTAGGGTATTGGAAGAAATATATGCTGTTAGTCAAGAAGGAAAAAAAGAAATGCACTATGCACATTATTGGAAAGTTAGATCCTTCTTTTTCCACCTCTTTTGAATTTATGTTTCAGTTATTAACACCTTATCTGATACCAAACGTTGTCTTTCAGGTTTTTGGGGCTCTTCGTATGTCTGTTAAAATGTTCCTGATGTGGAACTCAAAATTGCTAATTGATGGGGAGGGAGATGAAAATGTTGAAACATCTTTGCTTGAAGCTAGTAATCTTATTGTTCTCAAGGTGCTCCACTCTCTCCTCTTTATAACCAAGCATAATATCCTTGCTTATTTGGCAGCAAGCTTGATTTTGTTTTTCCATACAGGAGTCATCTGTTGTCCATTCTAATGCCAATCTGGGGGTTCACGGGCAAGGTTTATTAAATTTATCAGGACCAGGGGATTGTATTGAAGCAGAGCGCCTGGTTTTATCATTGTTCTATAGCATAAATGTGAGCAGCATATTTTTATCTTTCTATATTGTTTGATTACTTTTTTGACATCCTTAAACGATGACATTCTTGGAGTGTATACTTGATATCAGTTTAGGTTTAGAATTCATGGTTTTATAGGTTATATAGCTAGATATGCCATTTTTTTCTTTTTCCTTAAAAAATAGATGTGATCGCTTAGTGTGCCTATTTATAAAGATCATTGGTTTGGTACTTTTTGCCTTTTACTTTGTTAATTGTTTTCTGTTTACTTTTACTTTTCTTTGTGAAGGTTGGACCTGGATCTATTTTACGTGGTCCGTTAGTGAATTTCTCAGCTGACTCTGTGTAAGTTTTGTTTCCTTCTGCATTTGATTGTATCTTAAATCATTTAGCTATTTCACTTGATATGCCTTTTGGTGCTTTCTAGGACACCAAAGTTGAATTGTGATATGCAAGGTTGTCCCTTTGAATTGCTTTATCCTCCCGAAGATTGCAACGTGAACTCTTCATTATCCTTTACTCTTCAGGTGGCTATTTCTTTGTATTGCATTACATAAGTTAAGTCCCTGTTATATCAGTTTAGCTTAGATGTAATTTCCTTTTGCAGATCTGCCGAGTTGAAGATGTCCTTGTTGAGGGCCTAATAAAAGGATCGGTTGTCCACTTCCATAGAGCAAGAACTATTACAGTTCCTTCTTCTGGAATAATAAGCACGTCTGGAATGGGTATGGGCCGCGTACGAGTATTTATGTAGCACCCTTATAGTAATTGTACCACCCGTAGAAGTCAAGATGGCAGTAAAGTACGTGGTTCTAGCTAACCTAGAGGCCTAGTCCCTTTAGTAAAGCAAGTCTATGTTAAGAAAGGAACAAACATCAGGCTTCTTAAACTGGAAGAGAAAGTATACTTATGCTAAATCTTCTGCTCCTGTACTGTTGGAACTCTGCTGTTCTGCACCAGTTGCTGGATCTTTTTGATTTACAACAATTATGGGCATCAATCAGCACAAAATAAGGAAAACAAATCCTTTTGACTCTGAGTTCTCAACACCAAGGCAGAATTGATTCTCTTTTCCATATATTTTTTATGATCGATAGCCCTCCTTTATCTCTTTTGTCCCCGCCGCTTCTCCTTATTTGTCCTTATACACTCCATTTTTTCTGTTTACTTTTCTTCCCCTTCTCTCTTACACTTGTCTTTCTCGTTCTTTTACCACGACTTGCGTTCTTTTAAGTGTGCACATCATTTTGTGCTTAAAGACCTAAGGGCCTAACTCTTCTGTGCATTTAGCTTCTTAAGCGATTGTGCGACCACCTACCTCCTTGTCAGAGTTTAAGATGTTCTCAATTGATGTATAATAGTTTCTGATACCAAACTTGTAGTTGACACACACACACACATTAAAAAAAGAAAAGAAAAACTGCCCAACAACAATATTGCATATCATGCAGTTGTAATGTTCGTCAGTTGATTTACCAGTGTGGTTGCTTGTTCTGCAGGTTGTACCGGAGGTTTGGGACGGGGTGAAGTTTTGGACAATGGAGTCAGTGGTGGAGGTGGGCATGGTGGTAAAGGTGGAGTGGCGTGTTATAATGGTAACTATGCTGAGGGAGGCACACCATATGGGAATGCTTATTTACCTTGTGAACTTGGTAGTGGAAGCGGAAATGAGAGTTTAGCAGGTGCAACTGCTGGTGGTGGTATTTTAGGTCAGATTAACTCTTCATATGCTTAGATTTGTGTGTTAATTTCCAATGCTGTAGACCATAGAAAAGATTGAGTATGATTATGGTAGTTTCGGAATTTGGACGGTGATACATATTTCTAGTTTTGGATAAGTACTATAATCACTCTGTCTGAGCTGAACTTGCCGAGTTGATATATTGCGTTCTCGATTGTTTTGAAAATTTGAGCAACTCTTATATGCTTTTGGTTATGAGATTGGTAACTATATTTTCTATTGCATCATTTTCTTTATTTATTCTTTTCTGAGTTATTTTCCTGAAGATGTGAATTTTTAGAATCTGCGCTAAATAGTAAGTTAATTACCCTCCGATTTATTGAGTTCATAAAAGCCTGGCATATTCCGTGGAGATGCATAGCTTTCTATTTGTTTCCAGAGTCAGTGTTTGCTTAAAATCTGATATTTCCTTTGCTAACTGATGCAGTGATGGGTTCCTTTGAGCATCCTGTGGCAACTTTATCTATTGAAGGTTCAGTTGAATCTCATGGACAAAGTTTTCAAGAGCATATTGGGAAAAAATATTACAGTATAGCAGAAAATCCAAGCTTAGGTCCTGGGGGTGGATCTGGTGGAACAATCTTATTATTTTTGAGTTTCCTGAATCTTGGTATGTCTGGCAATCTGTCAAGTGCCGGGGGTGAGGGTTATGGGGGTGGAGGCGGTGGAAGAATTCATTTCCATTGGTCAGAAATTCCCACTGGAGAAATATACCAGCCAATAGCTATCGTAAATGGAAGCATCCATGCTAGGTGAGTGAAATGTTTTACATGACTATTTGATTATGGTGTATTCTGCCGGTGAGCCGGTCTATTCCTTTCTATGGATTTTACTTTCCACATTTACAGGGTATCACTAGGCTATAAGTTAGCTGCTATTAAACACATTGTGGTGGTGGTTGGGGGGGGGGGGGTAGTAACTACCATAAGTGGAGGTCTTTCAAATCATAACAGCTATGTGACCAAATTGCTGGTGTACGAGATCAATTAACTGAGCACCCACCCACAAATAGTCATTCATGTCTTATCAATTACCTCCTCATGGCAGACGACTCGCAATTTTTAGAGTTCTGATACTGTTCTTGATAATTTCAAGAACATTATGTTACTGTTTTTCCTACTGTTTATTCTTATTCTAATTTATCGGTTTCTATTTTTATTGGTTTTATGTTTTTACCATGACATTCCTAAAATGCCCTTTATAGAGGTGGGATAGGAGGAGATCAGGGAAGTGCTGGTGAAAAGGGAACTGTTACTGGGAAAGCTTGTCCTAAAGGGCTTTATGGGACGTTTTGCAAGGTACGTTGCAACCCTCATGGATAAATTTTCCATGATTGTTTTCGATTTATATCCTTTCCTGCAACAGATTCTTTGTGATTGATTGCTGTTTAGTTTTGTAAGAAACTTTCAGTGGCTATTTGCTCTGTTCTTTATAAGATCCTGTGATTATTTTGAATGTCAACTTCAATGACGACTGCATTTGGAAAACTCTGTAGTTTCGGTTATTTTTGTTATCTTGCATGCCTTTCTGAATGTATGGTTGATATTCAAAATTGTGCTTCAGTTTGAAAACTTTACCTCCTCCTTTTTTAACCTTCAGTTGAAACTCTCATTTTGAATCTTCTGCTGGGTGGTGGTTATACATCAATTTTCTTGTTACAATTTATTTGAGTTTCTTGTCTGGAATTTTACAGGAATGCCCAGCTGGCACTTACAAGAATGCCACAGGATCTGATAGAGCACTTTGTTTCTCCTGCCCAAGTAATGAGCTTCCTCATCGAGCTGTGTATCTTCCTGTTCGAGGTACTTTCATATGTTTGCTTTACTCATTCATTTTCTTGTTTTTTAAGAGGCATACTGTAATATCATATTGCACTGAATATTGTCATTGATTTGTTGATCATTCATATATTTTAGCTCTTCAAGTATTTTAATTCTTTGGCCACTACAGGCCCTAACGTTCCCTAATTTTTGGATGTAATAATATACAGTTTATGGACTTCAAGTTTAGTTAATTTCCCAGGTAGTAGAGCTACTGCGCTCATTTGTGTCCTAACTCCTAACAAGAACTCCATTCTGTTTATTTGTGACATTATGAGAGAAGGTTTAGCATGATTGTCACATTTTCTAAAATCTTCACAACAGGCGGTGTTACTGAAACTCCTTGCCCTTACAAATGCGTCTCGGATAGATATCATATGCCAAATTGCTATACAGCTCTTGAAGAACTGATATACACATTTGGGGGGCCTTGGCTCTTTGGTCTTCTCCTCTTTGTTCTTCTCATCTTGTTAGCCTTAGTGCTCAGTGTTGCAAGGATGAAATTCATTGGCGTTGATGAGTTACCGGGGCCTGGCCCTACACAACAAGGCTCTCAAACCGATCATTCTTTTCCATTCCTGGAGTCACTGAACGAGGTATCTTTGAATTGCCTTTACATTATGAGGTTCTGCTAAATGTGATCACTGTGTTTATGAAAAACTAATTTATGCATTTTATGTATCTTTTTTTACTCACTTAAGCTGGTAGTTGGATGAATGACTGACAAAGTCCAATTTGCAGGTATTGGAGACAAACAGAGTTGAGGAGTCACAGAGTCATGTGCATAGAATGTATTTCATGGGTTCAAATACATTCAGTGAACCTTGGCATCTGCCCCATACACCACCTGAACAAATTATAGAAATTGTGTAAGTTTCTTTATTTAGTTTCTTTTTCAATTGTTAATAATAAATTGAAATGTCCTTTCTTACTCGGCAAAGAAGTTTAGGTGACTGTTGGAGGAAAATGATACCCATATTAAATAGAATGGGAGAAGTATTCAGGGCTAGAAGCAGGCTGTTTTGAGGAGAAGAATATTTTAGGCTGATTTTTACATTTTATGTTGTAATTTTCTAGATTAAAAACTTTGCATAGGAAACCTATATTATATTGGGTCGGGCCTGTATTAGATTAAAACAATCGATTCAACGAGGGAGGTAGTAAAAAAGTTTTTATTCTCAACTGGAATGCATCGTAAAAGCTTTCTCCTGTTTGCCAAATCCTTCCAGAACTTTTGTTGGCTCTTTTGTACGTGCAGTCAATATCTGCATTCTTTACTTTTTCTGCTCCCTTTTGTCTCTGTTACTTCGTATAATGTCCAATATTTACTTATATTCCGCTTAAACCACCTTAATGTAGGGTATTCATCAATCATGATTTTTTTTGCAATTTCTTGAAAATTAATTTGCAGATATGAGAGTGCATTCAACACATTCGTGGATGAGATTAATGCTATAGCAGCATACCAATGGTGGGAAGGGTCCGTGTACATCATTCTCTGCATTCTAGCATATCCCCTTGCGTGGTCATGGCAACAATGGCGTCGCAGAATCAAATTACAACGTCTTCGTGAATTTGTGAGATCAGAATATGACCATGCTTGCTTGCGCTCTTGTCGATCACGTGCCCTGTATGAAGGTCTAAAGGTTAGTGAAACTTTCCCTAGAGCCAAAACGAACCGAGCTTTTAAGTTTTGAGCTCGGCTAGAACAACACTGTTCGAGTTTGTTCGTTTATGGTTTGAGGTTGAGTTTATTGTTCATTTAATTGTTCGCAAATAGTTAGTTTGAAATTAATTTCACAAGCCCAATTCGAACAACTCCTTAAGTTTGAGAATTGCAAAAGCGTTTCCTCCTTCCGATTCTTCAAATTGCAAGGTGGCTCACTCAGTGCAATTCATGTTTTTTCTTTCCTAACATCTAAGACCCTTGCCCTGTCATGTTGTAGTTCTGAATATTTTTCCTTCTTTTGGTTTTAATGAGTGATTTTTTTGAGCTTGTCACTTAACATGAAGATCTCCCTTTAATTGTTTTTTGGGAATTTCTAAACTTGTTTTCTCAGTATCATCTTTATTGTGTGTCATTTTAGGTAGCTGCTACATCTGACCTAATGCTAGGATATCTAGACTTCTTTCTTGGTGGAGATGAGAAAAGAAGTGATCTTCCTCCTCGTCTGCATCAAAGGTTTCCAATGACAATGTTATTTGGAGGCGATGGAAGTTACATGGCTCCTTTCTCGCTTCACTGCGACAATATTTTCACCAGTCTTATGAGTCAGGTTTGTCATGCATATTGCTGAATGTGTCACTTCTGGATTCTGGAAAATGAGCCAATGGTTTCACATCGGCAACATATCAGGAATGTTTTTGTTGTATATTTGTTGAGGAACTTATAATTAGAATTAGCTTGCTGGAGTTGGGCTTTGTCTACATGGCTTGTAACCCTGCTTGCATAGAACTGACCGAAACCCCCAGGATTTTCAGGAAAAAGATTGAATTTAGACTAAAATTTTCTTTTGAACTTTTTAGTAATTGTTGTCTCACGTTTTCGTTGTGCAGGCTGTCCCACCTACCACATGGTATAGATTTGTAGCTGGTTTGAATGCTCAATTACGGTTGGTACGTAGGGGTTGTCTCAGATCAATGTTTCGACCTATCCTTAAATGGCTGGAAACTTTTGCCAATCCTAACTTGAAGGTGTATGGTTTACGTGTCGATCTTGCTTGGTTTCAACCTACAACGGGTGGGTTTTGTCAGTATGGGTTATTGGTACATGCTATTGATGATCGAGACGAGCAAATCTCTTTTGGAGACCTTGATGGATCACCTACGAATGACCAACAACTGCGGTATTGTTTTGTATACTTATTTTTGAAGCTGTATAATGTAATTAAAAATCCAAGATTCCATAATTGTTATGAAGATGAGATAATTCCCCTTCTCTCCCTGTACTCTTATTGCAGTGTTGGCAATAACCAGAGAGAAAATCCATCCAATCTTTTGATTCAAGATTCATTCTTAAACCGGACACAGAGGAGTGCAGAGAATAACTTGATTCGGAAGATTCACGGTGGGATTTTGGATATTAACAGTTTAAAGACACTTGACGAGAGGAGAGATGTACTTTTTGCTCTTTCTTTTCTGATACATAACACCAAACCTGTCGGCCGTCAGGTATATGCTCCCTTCTCAATCATCTCCTCTCTTTTTTTGGTCTTTTTATTTTTATTTTTGTCTCGTTTATGTTTGTGTCACTTATTTCATTTCTCAATTATCTGTATGGGGTCTGCTACTGGTTGCACAGACCATCAGAAAGTTACTGAATTTGTTTATATCTGTTTTCCATTTTTATGCAGGATCTTGTTGGTTTGGTTGTCTCAATGTTACTTCTAGGAGATTTTAGCTTAGTTTTGCTCACAATGCTTCAGTTATACTCAGTTTCCTTGGCCGATGTCTTCCTCTTTTTATTTATTCTACCGCTTGGGATCTTACTTCCATTCCCTGCTGGAATCAATGCTCTGTTCAGCCATGGACCTAGGCGTTCTGCTGGACTTGCACGTGTCTATGCCTTGTGGAATGTTACATCCCTTATAAATGTGGTAAGTGGGCTGTTTCGGTAAAATGTTGACTTAAAAATGCTTGGTATCTTGACACCTTACTGTCTCATCCACAATTGTCACACTTCTCCCTTTCCGAATTATCTGTTTTCTTTTTTCCCACAACTTTGGTTGTAGTAGTTTTCTTATTCCCCTTTCTTCGCTCTTGTTAAGAAAATGACAAATTCATAAACACTGAAGGGGCGAGCTACTGCAGTTGCAAAGAGACGAATTCATAAATACTGAATGGGAAAGCTACTGTAGTTGAAAAGCCAAGTCTAATAGCTATTAAGTCTTTCTTTTTTTCTTTTTCATGCTAAGATCTTTAATATAACCGTGCAAAATGCGGCTGATTACAGTATATACTCTCTCCAGGTTGTTGCATTTATTTGCGGATACGTCCACTACAGCAGCCAGCCAAGTAGAAGGCTCCCTTACTTTCAGCCATGGAACATGTGAGATCAAATTCTTATTTTTACTTTTGTCCACTTGGAAGATTATTTACTGAATTTTAGTTACCTTTGCTTGTTCCACGACATATGGTTCAGGGATGAAAGTGAATGGTGGATTTTCCCTCTTGCTTTGGTTATATGTAAATGCATTCAATCGGGGCTGGTGAACTGGCACGTTGCAAACTTGGAGATTCAAGATCGTTCATTGTACAGTGCTGACTTTGAATTATTCTGGCAATCATGATTGTCGAGTTAACAGAAATGTCTTCTCGCTAACGCCCCTCATTTTTGGTTGGGTTTAGTTTCGATTACACCTTTTGGTGCGCTCCTGTAGAGAGTAGGATAAATTTATTAACATAGGAGTAGAAAGAAAGATATTCAAAGGAAATGCGAAAAATATAAATGGAGGTAGATAGATCAAGAAGAAGATAGAGAGGACAGAAGCTGGGAATTGGTTATGTAATTGACTGATCCATTTTGGATTTGCAACTGAGTTTTTGTGTTATGTAAATATACTGAGATTTGCTCAATATGGCGAAGCTTGTTTATCATTGTGTTTGTTTTTTTTTTTGGGGGTTCTGATATTAACTAATAGCTATTCTGTTAACATTGTGCTGAACCAATCTTGGCGGTCGAGTTGTTTTGATCCGATTGTTTATTCCTAAACCGTTATCTCATATGCCAGATCAAATGATTGACGGCCAAGATTAGTCGAGCATCGGGAACTGGACTACTGTCTTTTATGGATCAAATCTTTCAATGTCCATATTGATTGCTGAACTAGTGTAACAGTAGCTTTGTTATGCATGTTAAACCCACAAGATTATGTTGGTTTAATATCTATTCGGAACTAACCACTTCGATATTTTTGAAAATTATTTAATAGGTATCTTTTAGGCATGATTTTTTTAAGATGTTGAACTCTTAATGGCAGTAGGCAGTCAAATCCGCCACCTCATCTGCTAAAGTAAAAAGGTTGTTCTTCCTTCTCCGCTCCCTCTTTCTACATATGTGGCCGCGGGTTAGCAGAGAAGAGGGGACAACTTCTTTCTCCTTTGCTATGCTCTGCTCTGCTCAAACTTCCTTTTTTGATTAAAAGTAGCAAAGCAAGCTACTCTACAACCCGTAGAGAGACCAGATGGAAGGATCCAAGCTGTTGAAGTGAAGTAACAAAAGAACGATAGAGAAGGCACACCCACTAGATTCCAAGATCTCCCGAGATGTTGAAATCAAGTAACAAGTAAACAATTAAAGTGCTATCTAGATTGTTTATATAAACTCTTAGTTGATAGGAGTACAGATAAGAAGTTAATACATATAGCACAGAAGGAAATCCAGTCTTTCTTGAGCACACAAACTAGATTTAGATTCAAGAATAAGGCTTCTCTATATGCCAGAATTTAATTTAAAGTTGTTTGCATGAACAGAAGGCACAGCATGGTTAGACCATGGGTTTCAACCGATATCACAACTAGGATAGTTTCCTCCTCAACCGGACCCAAAGGACTATTATGCATAACGCCTCAAAATTTAAAAAGTATTGAATACTTGTGTTCGGGTATTATGTCCCTTTAAACAAGCGTTAAATTATATATTAAACAAGTGTTACATCCTATGAACATGTACCTGTCCTGAGGAATATATCATTAGAGCAATAAGTGTTCTAAAAATCGCAACAAGTGTTCACTAAAAAAAAAACCTAGACGGTCAAATTTTTTATCCGACGGTCAAAAAATGTTCAGCACATGCGGAATTTTTAGCGTTCTGCATAGTAGCCAGACTGATAATAGCAAGGTGATAGTAAAATGATAATTGAAGATCTTCAATGTTAAATATCATGGAAGTACAACATAAATGTTCCGAATTAGAAAAAAAAAATTTGGCAAAAACAAAACCTAGAAATATTAATATGGAAATAATGTATAAACAAACTTACGTTAAAGTTTCCTTTTAGAACTTGAGCCATCTTTTCTCTTTTTCTTTGCTGACAACGGCATTAGATGCAGATGCATGAGCTGCCTCTGCGTCTGCCAGAGCTTTTCGAGTTTCGTTTAGCTTCCTTAAAGCAGCGTCATAAACTGCCTTCTCTTTTCTGTTTCGATTAACCATTTCTTCTAGTTTCACGACTTGAATCCTTAAATCCTTTATTTCTTCATCATACGCAACCAGACTCCGCCTATCTTCTTCCTTCTTCCCCTTGGCCTTATTCGGCTTCTTTGTTTTACCACCATCCGTAATAGATTCAGCATGCATAGCGAGCTGGTTATTGATAAGTGAAAAGACATCCGGTCTCAATTCCTCTTCTTTTTTGGCAGCCCTAGCTGCAGCTGCAAATTTCTTTTCCACGCTTCCTCTTTCCACCTCTACTTCGTTTTTTTCTCTGATTCTCTTTGTCCTCTTTATCGTCCTGAACTTCAACAGCACGATCAAGTGATTGTTTTGCTGGAATAACTTTAACTGAAATGGGGTTTACAATTCCCTGTCCAGACGCTCCTAAACCCATTCCCTCACGGTAACCCATATTTGCCATCATCTTTGAAGCTACACCCCGAGTATGATTCTCCCACTTGGCAAAAATGGTAGTTTCAGTCTGGATACCTCTCTGCAGGATTGTGATTTCTTGAAATCCTAAGCCTTGAGAATCATCCTCTTCATCAGAACTAGAATCATATTCTTCGGAACTTGTGTCATTCTCATCCTCATCACTCATGTTTGCGAATTCTGATAATGAAATAGACCCTTCCCCAAGTTGTGCAGAGCTTCCATCATCTCGAAAGACAACATGCCCCAACTGGAGTGTCTCATCCCATGATCCCAGTTCAGCTTTCCTCCAAATGCCAGCTTTAGTGTCAGGGACTGCCCAGATACTGGAACCGACCAATGACTGCTCCCAGATGGTGGGAACATATTTCTTTAAGGAATACAATGGCACATCAATACCTACATGAAAATAGATAAAATCAGCTCGTTTCAAATGTTTGACAAACCACCATAACAAACATGGCCATCAATCATGCATAAAAGCGCGCAGAGATTCAGCATTTAGTAGGAGTTTTAATTTTGAGGATAAGCCTTATGGTCATTAATTGCCATGGATTCCTGATAGCCAATAGTTTCCCACTCAAAAGTCAGGTGTTGAAACCCGGTAATATGTAGTTATATACTTAAACAACACTCATACTTTACAGAACTAATCCATTCAATTCTCCAAACCAAACGTATTGAACCCAATCCTTTACTTGAAGGAAACAGCTCTTAATGTTTCCCAGTTCCCACACATTTCAACTCATCCTAAGGATAGATTAACTTAACACTGGGACAGGCTAATGTAGTTATTGGAGACCGTTCTCAATGCCTATTTGTCACAATTGATTCTTGTTGTAACATACCATGTGATAAGCGGCAATTACTACCAAATCGACATCGTTGCTGAAGGAAGAACTTGCACATCTGCACTTCGGTGGTCTAGCATTAGTATGATCATGAGACGAAAATTTTCTATGGCACGTACAACTATAAAAGAAGGAAGAGAAACATTGCAAAGAGACAAAACAGAGCAATAGAACTATAAAAGGTTCTCATTCTTTGATCAAATAAAGAACAACCATCCATATAAAGCTAAATATTAAAATATGCATTAGAATTAATCAACCTTGCAATTCTGAGAAAGTGCTTCGTAAAAGGCCTACTGCACGTCAGACTAGCCAATAAGTCTATTCTAACCTTATATTGATATGAATGAATTCTAAGAATACAAAGAACAGCAGTACTATAGAATACAACTCTGGATATGTCTTAAGTCAAGGAAACGAATTAACATAATCAAGTGAAATGCTTCAGTTGAACCAATGAACAAAGGTTTGACACATATAAGTTGCTGCATATTGATCATTCGTCATGTTTTACAAAACATTCAACAAACAAAGGTGACAGATATCATTGTTGCCTATCAATCATGGCTAGTGTTTTACACAAACCTCTTGACAAGGTGAGCTAGGAATCAGTTCCTAATCATAAAAATATGTGCTCTAAATTTATGAACTGAGAAAACAGTTTCAGCAACATGTCTCGGAAAAGGGTTATGTAAGTAACATTTTTATTAGGGATGGCAACGGGGCGGATTTCTAAATATCCAAACCCACCCCGCGCTATTGATCTGCCGCCCCGCCCAATGACCCGCAACGGGGCAACACTTATCGGACCCGCCCCGCCCCGCCCCGTCCTGTCCTATTTTTCAAAAGTAATATAATTAGCATATATATTATTTTCCTAAGTATAATTACCATATATAAAAAAAATTATATATATATATATTATTGTTTTCAAACGGGTCAGAGCGGGGTGGGGCGGGGCAAACATCATATCCAAACCCGATCGGTTCTGTCCACGGGGCAACCCTGCCCCGCGGGACGGCGGGGCACGGGCCAAATTGCCATCCCTAGATGGCAGCGGTATGGTTTTTATCCGTTTTCGATAGGTCACCGTTCCGATTATATGATCGATTATGTGACCGAAGGTTAATATGTTAGGTTTTGGTAATCCCTGAGGTCAACCAACATATCAAAATTTGTTACGTTTTGGTAAGATCCCTTCACCAAACCGATATTGAATCTCTCTCTCTCTCTCTCTCTATATATATATATATATATATATATATATATATATATATATATAGAGAGAGAGAGAGAAGAAGAGAGAGAGAGAGAGAGAGAGAGGCAGATCAACTGGCTGTTTTTTCTCTTGAACAATCTCCTACACTAAGAAGCTTTCTTTCTCAATGTTTTCCCTTAAAAAGTTACTCCCTCCATTCCTCTATTTAGGTTGTTTAGGAGGAATTCACGTTTCCGAAATATGTCGTTTTCGATTGTCCTAAGTGCTGTCAAAATATATTTCCAATTGTACCCTTTGAGATCAGCAGCTCCAGTGGAGAATGATTGGCTGAGGATATTCTTTTGTGATTTGGTGGGTGATATTGCCCTGGGTTATGCGAGTAAAATGAAGAGATAACAAGGGTAATAATAGAATTTTTAATTTGAAACAAGATTTATTTCTATATTCCTTAATTTCTCCAAGTTGTCTCAAACGACGGATTAATCAGGAATGGAGGGAGTAGCTTAGATCCCTATGCATCTGAAGGGCGTATCGCAAGGTGAGGCAACCCTATAGTTAATCCTACAGCAAGCAACATTCCAAACAGTTTCAATTATGTACTTTTTACTCCTGTTCATTCCAAACTTGAAACAAGTATTTCTATGATTCCATCTTTTAGTACAACAGCACCACAACTCCGCGTTTCTTGGACCCAACTTTTATCTAAATCCATAATAATTTGCATGTCCAATTTGAACGTCACAAGTATGGTTGAGCTGTTAAGAACAAGGATGTTTTCCCACAGTTTATTAGATTATATCCAAATAATGAACTCATAACATCTACTTAAGTACAACATCGTGTCATCAATGAAATATAAGGTGTTACCGTAAATCTCTTTCCACAAAATAAATGGCACTACAAGGCATTACCAACAGAAGGATTGAATTCGTTTAAAACTCTGGAAATGAATAAGTGAAATCTAATGAGTTAAAATCCACTGACAGGAACAGCAGAAGAAAATAGAATATGCTCACCAGCATGCTTTCATTCGTTGGGGTGAGGAAAGATAGTTTTGCAGAATGAGAACCTTCGAACCGAATAATTAAACCATTATACCACCTCCCATCAGTATGGCGGAATCTGCATTTTGATCCAACAGAATAAATTTGATCCGCAAATGGTTCTGATTCAACATCTGTTAGATCAAGAGATTTGACTTTGGCATCCTCAACAAGAGCCTTGGATCCTTGTAGAACAAAGTCAACCTCTTGCAACAACCTTTCTCGTTTCAGGTGCAGAAGTCCTTCTTCAGCATCTCTCGTGGCTTGAAAAAGCTCTGTGTAGACCTAATGCATGGTTCAATGGAAAGCAAATCAGGAATCAAGCACACAAATTGAACAGAAGAGTATTCTTCTGTTGCACAGATTCTGTAGCATATTTCCATCAAGCATGTATGAATCAAGAAATCTTGAGCTAGGGGGACACAATATTTATAAGGAAATCTCAAAAAAGATAAAAAAAAAAAAAAAATCTCCGTTTTAGAGAATGTTGGTGGAGGCAGTCTCCACCCCCGCCCCCCTCTGAATCCGCCACTGACCAAGGAGTGAAGAGGTGATGCTAACAATTAGAGAGCGAATCAAATTTAATATGAGAAAGACTATCCAATGCATTAATGATGAATATGTTAGACTTTTACTTATGTTTCTCCATACTAATTCATCAAAACTTTAATAACTGCATTTATCAAGACACTTAATTTGGGACGGACGGACATAGCAAGATTAATTTATATACTTTCAAGTTCAACGAGGATATCACTTTATTAACCACTAAAAGTAATAAAAAAAAATCAAAAACTCCAGCTTCAATTATATATCTTCACCTCCGCATTCCCAATCCAAAACATTAAATTATTCTCAATTCCAAAAGTTCCGAAGCAGAGTAACAGTGTACTAATGGCAGAGATAAACATTAATTTATTTATAAAAAGGAACTTTACAAGAAATATAAATATTTCGAATATTATTTTCAATTCAAAACCCTAATAATAATAAGAGGGAAAAAAAAGGAGAGATTGGAGATGGAGAGACAAACAGAGAGGAGCTCAGGGTTAGAAGGATCGTCAATAAGGGCATCGTTGAGAGCATTGAGAGAATCTTTTTGCTCTTTCAATTGAAGCTCAAGCTCTTCTTCTAGACCTCTCTCTTCGTCCGCCATTGTCGAAATCCAAAAGCTCCTCTTTGCTATTTGTTCTTCACGTTCTCTTTCTTATTATTTCTTTTTGTAGCGTTAATTTCACTTTGGTCCATACAATTTCTAACTAATGCATAAACAGCAGCCCAACCGTTAAATTTCCGTTAAAATATGACAATATATGACTTTATTGCTCTTACATTTCGCTACTTCAAATTAAGCCATTTTTTAGTTTAATCCGTTTGATAAATTAATTAACTCATTTTCTTTTAATTTTAAAGTTAGAATTTTCAAAAGAACAAGAAAACAATTATGAAGTTCTATAAGAAACTTTTTTTTCTTCTTTTCTTTAGTCCCTTTCACTTTCAACTTCATTAGAAACTTGAACTAAAAATATCATAGTTGCCAATACATTGTATAAAGTAATATGTAAAAACAGTCTTGAAGCTATGTTTGTAAATGAAAATTAGCCCCTATTTTATGTTTCATAATTTTAATATCATCTATTTGTTTTGATGTTTTTGGTCCTCGTGCGGCTTAACATTGCTGAATTTTGCTGCATGATCTGTGGCGACTTTGCCAAATTCTGTTGCATGAGGATTACAAATCTTTAAAGAAAATAAATATAAGACTAAAATAATTGAAAAAAATATGAAGGGGGGCTAAAATGCGACTATTTGTTGCATGAGTCGTGGCGAATTTGCCAAATTATGTTGCATGAAAATTACAAATATTTAAAGAAAATAAATATAAGACTAAAATCATTGGAAAAAATAAGATGGGGGACTAAATTGAGATTATAAACATAGTTACATAATTCTTTTTGCATATTCATCTCATCGTATATCTTTCTCTCATTGAATAATCATAATTTATCCCCGATGAGAGTTGGATGCACTAAAAGGATCACTTAATTTATTAAAGGGACTAAACTTAAAAATGCCATAATTCGAGTAGTGAAATGATTGGTGTCCTAAGTGCAACAAAGTCTTTTTGCTACTAATTTTTAACGAAAATTTACGATTGGTCTGCTAGCGTATTATTGAGAACTTAATGGACTAAAACAGTTGAGTAAAGTACAATTAACCCTTTTTTTCCAAAAAAATATTTATATATATGTTTCATCTGTAAAAAAATATAGGAGCACATCATTAAAGCTTAAATCCTCAAAACTTAGGAGTTTAGTTATAAAAGTTTGAAAAAATAAATACATCTAGGAGATTAGTTATAGAAGTTTCGAAGAAAAAGCATATTCGTTTTCGGACGGAGGGAGTCCTTTTCGGGTTTTAAACCTTCTTATATTTTAATTAAGGGTTTTTTCTAACCTATGCACCAGGGGGCAGGAAAAATTCCCTATGGGAGGATCCTTGTGGGTACCTGTGAGACATGAAGGCCTGCGGGACTTACCCTGCAGGTGGGTCCTGTCTCAAATTATGTGAGAGGAGTGTGGGGCCAGTACCCACAAAGGCCGCCCCATGCCAAACTTTCCCTAGGGGGCATGACTAAATTTGGATAAAAAATGATAAAAGTGTCAACGCTCCATGATCTTTTCTCAATTTTATTTTTTGACTCCAAACTAAAATATTTAAAGTTCTTGACCTAAACTTTTCTGGAGTATTAACGTTTCCACTTCCAACCATCTCCTTGCAAAAAAACGAGTTTCCCTCTTTCTGTACTTGTTTAGCTTGATTTATTATTAGCCCTTTAGGTTTCCGAATATAAAATAAAATCACCACTGCTTACCATTGGTAAGAAGAGTAAACTATATTTTATGTTGGTCAAGGGAACTAAGTATATACATGAGAAGATTCGAAAACATTCACTCTCAACTTCAATATATAGTGTATTGCCCATTGGGGCGTTTGCCGACCCGTGACCGAAAGGTCCCGGGTTCGATACCCTCCGCCAACGTTGCGGTAAGCTTTATTCTCCCATATTTTATTAAACTGGAGAAGAGGAGGATCACAAAATCCCTCAACCCCGGCCCCCGCCCAAAGAAACTTGGGTGCAAAAGAATCATTCCCACAACTGCTATAAAACAAGCATTCTGATTATTGATACACGTGTATTAACATAAAAGTCTAAAACAACAGATAAGATGGTACAACTCCAAGTAGAAAATGAAGATCAAACTTCAGAACTGTGCTAGGAAGAGGTTAAGTAAAACCTCAGAACTCACCCAACTTGGCTTTAGGTTTCTATCAGAAGGACAGCAACACCGAATTATCTCGAGTTGAACATCTGACCCTGAGGAGATGAAAGGGACAAAAAAACGTGGGATTAAACAAGAAACGGTATCCTTGTAGGTTAGGCAGATGAACACCATCAAATTGTTACAGAAAGACACAGAAAGACAAAGAAAGGGAGCTACACCTAAAAAAACCAGGACAACCTCAACACCATAAGCAAAGCAGACTGGTTACTCTTCCAGATCTACTCTGTGTTTCATCTTCCTGTATTTCTAATGTTTATGAATTAAATTATGTATCTGAAGATATTAAATATCCTTTATCCTCTTATCCAAAAAATCCAAAAAATAGTGTCGTGTCCGTTTGAAACAAGTTTTAGGTAAAAACCCAATTTCAACTTCTTCAAAAGACTTTTGCCAAGCATATCATTTCTCTACCCCACAAACTATCCTCAACCAAAGAAAAACAGTATGTCACACTGCAAATCCATGAAGAATTACCAAATACTTGACTAAAACAAGGCTACACCCATATCCACTTCGGAGCTATCAGACTAGCCCTTACCCTCCATGCCAAAAAAGGTCTTCCAATGGTTTCTCGCATTGCACTGCTCGATTCTAGGTTCTGAAAATATGAACATGTTGTTATCGGAACAGTACATACTACACTCAATGCCGGAACAATTTTTGTGACCCTGCTCCCAAATTTCACCATGCTTCTGGATGATCCAGCTCTTTCTACTATTTTTCATGTCCATATCCAAATCACTGGTACAGAATTGGAAAACACTTATATGTCAACCCTTCATCACCAGATGGCATATCGCATCCAAAATCATGCCTTCGATCTCCCTCCGCCACCCCAGTTCCAAAATGGTGAAGCAATATTTTTTTCACTTGACTCTCCTCAGACCCCACGCTGTACCTTTGTCCCTAGACAAATCTCACCAGAGAAACTCCAGTCACTTCTCTCCACCTCTTGGATCACTAGCTATGAAAGACACAAATCTGAAACAGCTAAACCAATCCAGATAACATAACCCACGTTCTCCACAAAAAAGGTTGGCACAGTTGAGATCAAATTCCCAGAAAGAAATGAAGTTTCCACTGTTTTCCTTACAGAATTCTCACTGATGGATGGTGACTCTTGGTCATCCCTCAATATCCTTATTGTAAAGTTCAGTGCTGATGACAGACTGTTATACAAGAAAAAAGATGAAAAATGTCACATTTGATTTGATGTTTGTTCGTGCCCAGACTGTTTGGATTACTATTCGTCTGATGACGACTTGCCTAAAACATCCAAAGGCACTCAACAACTCCTTCGGACAAGATATGATGCATGTGACCCCTTCCGTTGGTCTCTTAGGAGAACCCAGTGGCAAAATTTTTTATTACTATGTTCACTACCAACCTCCATCCCAATTATGTTTAGAAATGACTTCTCCAGATGTTACCCCATTTAAACCTCTTCCTCCTTCTCCTCCACCTTCATCTCCACCACTCCCTTTCCAAATGATGGACCAGGCTTCCAGCTCCTATAATACCATGTTCCCT
This sequence comes from Vinca minor, assembly GCA_026122235.1. Lineage (NCBI taxonomy): Eukaryota > Viridiplantae > Streptophyta > Magnoliopsida > Gentianales > Apocynaceae > Vinca > Vinca minor. The sequence continues at coordinate 7,071,704 of JAOCZM010000142.1, forward strand.
CATTTAGGTGCCTTTGAAAAGGAGAAAAATAAACATGTCTGCAAAACCACAAATCCCACAGCAGTTGATAACAAGGGACACCAAAAGACAATTTCTGTTGCTGAAGCAACCTTCAATTGGCAAGCAGAAAATGCAGTTGCCCAAAACCAAGCCCTTCAAAGAATCATTTGTAACCAAGAAACTCTCACATCACATGTGTCTAAACATAATTCCGAACTTTCCTTCTTGGTTCAAAACATTTCTAATATTCGCAACAGAGTTGAGGCCTTGCATAAACATTGTCTTACTTGGTACCATGCACTACAGAGTGGTCTCCACACATGTCCAAATTATTATATGAAATATAGTTTTTACAGCATCAACTCAAATCCCTCGAAATCCAGTTAGTCTAATCCCAAACCAGTCTATTTTACCCTCATTCATATTTCACCAAATCATCTCCACTAACACCCTTGGCAACACAATACCAACCTTTGAGCCCAGCTTCAATCACAACTTATTCTCCAGCTTTAGCTCTATGGAAAGATTTACCTTACCATAAAAAGAGACCAGCTCCACCACAATCACCAATGCCAGACCTTACACAAGTCATCCCACAGTTGACAGAAAATACAGATACCTCACCACTAGACCTCACATTTGGAGCTTCCTCCATGGCAGAAATGCTCAACTTTGAAGAACCAAACCCCATCACTTTTTTCTTAAAAAAACTTTCCCAAAATCCATCACCACATGACCCGATTCCTATATTCTCTCAAACAGATTCGTCTGACATCGATTATTTTTAGGCCTTTGACAATCTTTTGATGATGGGTACTGAGCTAGTTGTTGTACCTGTTGAAACTCATATGGATGATGATAATTCCCTCACAGTTCACAACTCAAATTGTCAGAGGAGATTACTACTATAAGTTCACCATTGATGATGTCCCGCCATTCAAATGACGTGAATGATTCCAGTCTCTATACATTTGGCTTACTACTGATATGCAACAACATCAGCTCAATGATGTCCTCGGAAGATTTGTTGCTAGACTAGAAGGTAGCCTTAGAGATTTTTGGAACTCTTTAGGAGAATAAAGACATCTTCAGTTTCTCCAACTCAATTCTCCTGAAGAAGTAATCACAGTACTCAAAAGACACTTTCCGGGTGACGTAGATCATGACATCACAATTGCCAGAATAGAATTCCTAAAAATGAAGTGTTGCTCCATCAAATTAGAAGACTTGGAAAAACACTTTGATCGAATGTGCAAAATGTTCTATATCATTAACCAAATTGATGATATTAGCCTAAAAAAGCTTTTGTGAACTCTGTTCCTAGAGAATTGGCAAATGAAACAATGAGGCATATCCAAGCCTCAGGCATTGATTTGCAAACCATCACGATAGGTCAACTTTGGCAAATGATGCAATATGCCTTAGAAAAACTATGTGTGCAAACACGATTCTGGCAAAAATATCAATCCCATACCAAGCCCTTGGTCCAATGTGTTCAGATAAACACTTGTATATTAAGTGCAATGATCAAAAGAACTGCAGTTGCTCCAGCAAAAAGAAGTCACATAAATACAAGCAATCAACAGACTTTTCCAATGGACAACGAAGGTTTCGGGGATTCAAGAAAAATGGAAATTTCTAAAGCAAAGATCAAACAAGGGAAAGAAGAAATCTGATAGATGTTTCTTGTGCAAACAGAAAGGACACTTCGCCAAGAATTGTCCGAAAAATCAAAGAATAAACAATTCATGGCCCAGATAGCCCCTCATCTTGAAGGAGAAGATTATTCTGATGTTGAATCTTTATTCGAGATTACCGACGACCCATCACCAGGTTTCTTGATGGGCATTGCTTACACAGATGAAGATTCCGATTCAGACTCTTCTGAACCTTTCTTTGCTATCTCATAAATTTTCCCCAATCCTACAATCATGTCCATAACAAATCCATACACTCTTGTTTCTATACAGATCATCTCTCATCACAAGTCCTTAGCCACTCATGTGATAGCTTTGTTGGATACTGGTGCAGCTGCTATTGTCATGAACCCTGATATCATCCAAGATGAATTCTGGAATCCATATTTCAAGATCTTCACAGTAGCTAATGGCAATCACTTTATCATTGATAAGATCAACAAACCCATAAATATCCAACTCTTCCCAAATCTAACAATCACTCACCAAGTCCTAGGATCAAAGCTCCCACAAAAGGATATTGTTATAGGATTTGACCTCCTAAGCCAGGTTCCCCATCTCTCCTTCACTCCAAATGGAATTATTTACTAAGGCCAACTTCTTTCCTGGACCCAAAATTCCAACTTCTTCCAGTTTCCTGAGTCTTGTGAGTCCAGCCTTCTCAAGTCAGTCCAAACTGATATTGTCACTCAGTCATGTGCACAGTCTCATTCTGAATTTCTAACTAAATATTCAAAACCATTGTGGACAAATTCTGAGTTTTATATAACACTTCCGTTTGATCACTCCATACAGGTAACACCCCAAAAAGCAAGTCATAGTGGAATGTCTCCAAAACACTATAAACTAGCTACAACTGAGTTGCAACAGCTTTTGGATGAGAAGCTCATTGAACCCACTTCTTCCTCATGGGCTTCAGAGGCTTTCTATGTAAATAAGAGATATGAACAAGTTCGTTGAAAAATAAGACTTATCATCAATTACCAATCTTTGAATAAAATTTTGAAAGATGAGAAATTTCCTCTCCCCGGAAAGAATTCCCTTTTTCAGTATCTATCAGAGGTAAAAATATTTTTAAACTTTGATCTTAAAGAAGGATCTTGGCAACTTGAAATTTCCCCTGATAATAGATACAAAACTGCTTTTTGCATCCCAAATCACCATTACCAATAGACAGTTATGTCTTTCGGTTTAAAAGTTGCTCCCTCTTATTTTCAAAAGGCAATGACAAAAATTTTCCAACCACTGATTTCAAATGCTTTAATTTATATAGATGCTATTCTCTTATTTTCAAAAGATTTTGAATCTCATCTTGCTTTACTGAATCAATTTCATCAGTTGGTAAAAAAGTTTGGTATCATGCTTTCAGAAAAGAAAATGGTTTTGGCTACCCCCGAAGTTGATTTCTTAGGTATGAAACTTCATAATGGCAGTTACACTTCACAACCCCACATTGCTGAAAAATTGCAGGACTTTCCTGATGAAATCCTTTCAATGCAACAATTACAATAATTCCTTGGTGTTGTTAATTATATCAGCAATTTCATTCACCAGATTGCCAAATACAGGCCAGTTCTTTCCTTCTCCTTGGACATCCAAACACACCGAAGCAGTCAGAAAGCTCAAATATCTTGCTGGTAAAGTTCTCCCATTACAAATTCCTTCCTCTGGTGTCCGGATACTTCAGACAGATGCTTCAGATGACTTTTGGAGAGTAGTCCTCTTAGAAGATCTCGATTATGTGCTTACCAAAGTGGCCAGTTCAAATAATCCGAGAAACATTATCATTCTACTTTCAAAGAGATCTTGGCAGTAAAACGTGGTATTGAAAAATTAGTATTCTTCTTGGTCAACCACAGATTTGTCATTGAAATGGATATGTTCGCTTTTCCCATAATGCTATACTTCAAACAGAAAATGATTTCTGATGCACAGTTATTAAGATGGCAACAATGGTTCTCTCAGTATACATTCGATGTTAAGCATATCTTTGGAAAGTCAAATGTATTGGCAGATTTTCTCAGTCGACCTCCTAAGATAAGACCTCCTGAACTAGTGTCTAGAATAATTCCGTGTATTGCTACATTTGACACGTCTTGTCTTCCCCATGAGGTTGTTGAATTAATCCTCGATCTAACCCTCCCTCTCAGAAGTACTATCAATTATAAATTATTCCACATACTTCTTCTTCGAAACCATGGCCCTTCAGTGTTTCATGGCACTGCAAATCATCCAGACCGTCCTTATGCTACAATTTTTCATATCTGTGAACTTTGGTCACTACCAAAATTATCATTATGTTACTTTTGGTATCTTCTTGAGGCACACAAAATAGCTTTTGTATTTAACACTACAAAACTATATTCTTATCTCTGGTGTTGTGACCGAGCCAATGATCTTCCTCCTGAAAAACTTGTCCTGTTTAAAATCCTGAATTGGTTTCTCGACATAGCCGGATGGTTTTGTTTCCTCAGTTGTAGGTATGGGAATTATGTGGTTCTCTGTTTACACAGGTCAATAATGAATCTTCATATACTAAATTCCCCTCCAAGACTTTATCACTTCCCAATAGAGGAAATTTTAGGATGTCACTCTTTCAATATTGCAACTCCCAGATTCCAAAGAGAATACCCAAATGTCCGGATGGATATTCTCCTCCAAATGGAAATTAAAAATGGAACACAGTGTAGTGATTCAGAGTACATCTCTTAGATGAGACACTATGGACTATTAAATATCCCACTCACACCAGAATGGTCATCTCACCCATATTTTGCTGAAATACTGATACATGCCAATGAACATACTTCCACAAGAATTCAATTTTCAGCAGACACATCGGCTTCAGCACAGGTCCCGGATGAGCCGCCCGGTTCATATGATGACCATTTCGATGAATCGTGGATGCCTCATAACAACTCTGAATATGATTCTGAAGAAGAAGATCATACAAGTCCTTAAAATATTAATTAATTTCGTTGTATGATGTTTAAAAAAAACGTGGGCAAACTTCAATGTTCAGCTTTTCTCCATTTTCAAAGTCCTATCTTGTTAGTATTCCCCCCATGGTAGCTCTCCTATTCCTAGTTTGAATAAGGAATTTAAATTATTTTGGTTTATCAAGATTTGTGTTTTCGAGTCCGGATTTCAAATCCGCGTTGTATTCCGTCAATTATTTTTTTTATTGTACTTATTTTGTTTTCGAGTCCGGATTTCAAATCCTCCATGTAATGATTTGTTTTACTGTACTTAGTTTGTTTTGGAGTCCGGATTTCAAGTCCACGCTGTAATCTTTTGCCTATAAAAGGTAGTGTAATCTCCTCCTCATTCCTCAGGAGTTGTTGAGCGAGAAAGTGTTAAAAATAAAGAAGTTTTGTCCACAAAATTCTCTTTTTCTTTCCTTTTGTCAACATTTGCACATGTTCATCTTTAATATATTTTCCAATTCCTAGTTTCCTTCCCGTAGTGTTTTTCAAGTAGTATGTTTTCTAGTAATATGTTTTAATATTGTTTATACTATACTTGTCTTGTTATTTTAATTATCTTAGTCTTATTTTAATTAATCTTCCTACTATTATGTTGGTATCAGAGCCATGGTCGGCTAAATTTCGTTGACTGAATCTGAGAAACGGAGGAATTTATGGCAAGTTATTATTTCAAGATTTTTGCACAGTACTGGTTTAATTCTTCTTCTGATTAGTAACACTGCTCAATAGTCTTTGATTAATATGCTCTGAATTATATCACAGTTGCCTCATATTGGATCTTCTGTGAATACTTTCATCAGAAAACTAAGACATAATTGAGTAATTGAACACTTTAGAAGAATTCTTCTAGTATGGAATCCCGAATCAGGTTTATGCTACGCAGCCGAGGAATGCCCTGTTGAAAGAGATTTGTGTGGCATAATGTATGTTGTAGCATAAAAATGATCTTGAGCATATTTTATTCAAAATAAATCGAGAAAGTTAATTTTATAGCCATAAATATACTCTTCTCTCAGATTTGGTCCCTACTATTTTAATCATGTCTACAAATACATTCTCAAGTCTAGTTACTCTTCCAGATCTACCCCGTGCTTCATCTTCCCGTGTTTCTAATGTTTATGAATTAGATTATGTATATGAAGATAGTAAATATCCTCTTATCCAGTAGTTAATCCTTATAGTATTTATCAAAAATCCAAAAAATAGTGTCGGTGTCCGTTTGAAACAAGTTTTAGGTAAAAACCCAAATTCAACTTCTTCAAAAGACTTTTGCCAAGCATCCCATTTCTCTACCCACAAACTATCCTCAACCAAAGAAGAACAGATTTGTTGCTAGACTAGAAGGTAGCCTTAGAGATGGGGTTTGGTTCTTCAAAGTTGAGCATTTCTGCCATGGAGGAAGCTCTAACTGTGAGGTCTAGTGGTGAGGTATCTGGATTTTCTGTCAACTGTGGGGTGACTTGTGTAAGGTTTGGCATGGTTTTATAATGAGGTAAATCTTTCCATAGAGCTAAAACTGGAGAATAAGTTGTGACTGAAGCTGGGCTCAAAGGTTGGTATTGTATTGCCAAGGGTGTTGGTAAATGACATGATTTGGTGAAATAGGAATGAGGGTAAAATAGACTGGTTTGGGATTGGTCTAACTGGATTTCGAGGGATTTGAGTTGATGTTGTAAAAACTCTTTTTCATATAATAATTTGGACATCTGTGGAGACCACTATGTAGTGCATGATACCAAGTAAGACATATGTTTATGCAAGGCCTCAACTCTGTTGCGAATATTATAAATGTTTTGAACCAAGAAGGAAAGTTCGGAATTATATTTAGACACATGTGATGTGAGAGTTTCTTGGTTACAAATGATTCTTTGAAGGGCTTGGTTTTGGGCAACAGCATTTTCTGCTTGCCAATTGAGGGTTGCTTCAGCAACAGAAACTGTCTTTTGGTGTCCCTTGTCATCAATTGCTGTGGGATTTGTGATTTTCCATACATGTTTATTTTTCTCCTTTTCAAAGGTACCTAAATGAGGGGACATGGTATTATAGGAGCTGGAAGCCTGGTCCATCATTTGGAAAGGGAGTGGTGGAGATGAAGGTAGAAGAGGAGGAGTAGGAGGTTTAAATGGGGTAACATCTGGATGGAGGTTGGTAGTGAACATAGTAATCAAAATTTTTGCCACCGGGTTCTCCTAAAAGACCAACAGAGGGGTCACCTGCATCATATCTTGTGCGAATGAGTTGTTGAGTGCCTTTGGATGTTTTAGATTTTTTAGGCAAGTCGTCATCAGACGAATAGTAATCCAAACAGTCTGGGCACAAACAAACATCAAAGCAAATGTGACATTTTTCATCTTTTTCTTGGAGAACAGGTCTGCTATCAGCACCGAACTTTACAACAGGGATATTGAGGGATGACCAAGAGTCACCATCCATCAGTGAGAATTATGTAGGGAAAATAGTGGAAACTTCATTTCTTTCCGAGATTTGATTTCAACTGTGCCATCCTTTTTTGTTGTGAACATGGCTGTTTCAGATCTGTGTCTTTCATAGCTAGTGATCCAAAAGGTGTGGAGAAGTGACTGGAGTTCCTCTCGTGAGATTTGTCTAGGAACAAAGGTACAGTGTGGGGTCTCGAGGAGAGTCAACTGAAACAAATATTGCTTCACCATTTTGTAACTAGGGTGGCAGAGGAAGATCGAAGGCATGATTTTGGATGCGATATGCCATCTGGTGATGAAGGGATTGCCATATAAGTATCTGGATGCAGACAGAAAAGGAAGTAACAAGGTATCACGAAAACATTATCCTTGCCCTCCATTGTCAAAGTTTACCTCTTCAAGTACCAAAAAACAAAATCGGAATATACAAAAAATAAGGGAAAACACAGATATAGTATTCTCCTCCAGTTACAAGGGCTTTGATAGGATAACAGATGATAAAAACCAGCACCTGAATGAATAAAAATAAGCAGAGCAGATAAAAGAGCGAAAGTTTCACAAATTGTGAATCAGAAGCCACAATGCAGAAGGTAAGAGGTACAAGGATGTTACATATCACCAACCAAAATCTAGGTCTTTGCGTCCAATTGGGAGTCACAAAATATGGGAGCATACTCATTACTGTTAACCAGGATCATCTACTGGCTTCAGACCAGTCAAATGAACAAAAAAGAACTCGTATTGGCATATTACACTATGGCTGATCCTTCCCTCTTCCTTTTACCGGGCTTGGGACCGGCTGTGCGCAAAAAATGCAGCACAGGCAGAATTAAAGGAATCAACTACCACATACACAGATGAGAGAAGCACACAATAAGCACAAGAAAGCAAAGAAGCAGAATCAGCAATCAGTAACCAAGCAGAGCATCATACAAGCAGGAGAAGCACCATATGCATACAATTAAGCAGGAAATGCTACAGGCAATTACAATTTAGCTGAAGTTTCAAATTTCCTTTTTTTATTTCAAAGTTGGTTAAACTTAAATAAACGTCAAAGAAAATCATTCTGGTTTCCTTTCATGTAAAGCTCATGCTAAATATTTTTTCCCTGAAATCTCCATGTTCATGCACCCAGGGAAATAAAATTAAGCATATAACTCACATTCAGAAGCAGTAAACAAAGCAATTTTACCTAAAAAATGTTAAGAAAGCCTTGGAGAAGCAAATTTATACCAATACCCAAAAATGTTCATGTATCATGCTGAAGTGCTAGTTTTAAATTCAAGAACCAAGAACATCGAATGTACTTGATAATGAAATCGTTATGTGAAAGGGTTTGATTTTGATTTATGCTGACAAAGTGAATTCTATCGTTTTAAATTAAGGCCACAAAAAGAATATAATGCCCATAACTGTTTACAAACAGAAATCAGGTAAAATTAATATGTTAGGAAAGAGAACTTTTGAACCAAACTAATGCTTGAGAGTTGAAAAGGGAAATAGAACCGAAACAACCCCTTACAATGGAAAAGGCAAACTTTAGAACTGAAAAACACTAGTCCAAACTGGGATTCAGGAAAAGTCAAGAACATCTACTAAGCAAGCCTTGCAGAAGCCAATTTAAAATACCCATTTATTTCATGTACATACTGCCTAAATAGATAAAGTGAAAATAAGCACAAAACCCTTGGGGCATATCTCACAATACAAAATCCTTTTTTTTAGCTACATATTCCTCCAACTATCCCACAAAAAGTAAAAGTTCACAATACATGATAGAACAACCACATTATGTTTTATGAACAGTCGTGCATGACCACGTCAAGCTCTATAAGGAATAAAAAATACCAGCAGTCACTGGTCCACCATCATCTTCAATGCCCATATGAATCTAATAGAATGCAAAACATCTCTATAAAAATCAGATAATACCAGGAAGAGTGACCATCAAGTCCAGCACTTGTATCTGGTATCTAACAGAATGCAGAATATCGCTTCATATAGAATCTGGATTAAGCCAACTACAACTCGTGATAAGAAACATGTTCATAAAGATCGGTAGAAGGAACCCCCCCAAAGCCAATCATAAATACCTCACTGCAAAACAGGAACACAGATTCGCTAACCATCAAATAAGTAAAATAAATGAAGCTACTAAACCGACAATCGCTAGCCACGAATGGATAATCTGACTATCGAGAAACAGGTTCATGTGAGGCAGGCAAACTATACAGACCAAGAAGACTTCCAAAAGCTACAAATAATATTTAGGAAGAACAGTAGAAGAAAAACCAAATGACCCAAAGAAGTTTGTAGTCTATGAACACTGAATTCACTGATGGATAAACACAGGCAGTTCTTTAATGTCTTCGCCAAATCGACTGCACAAAAGAAATGGAAACAAACAGATCCAGACATGACTTCCTTAAGATACCAATAGTCTTGAGAAATGTCAAAATTTAGAAAACTTCCCCGAGTGAATTTAATGAAAGAATAACTGCAAAACTCAAGCAACAACAGCTGATGGCTTACTAGAGCCCAAAACTTTATTTGTAAGTAAGAGACGAACGGTTAACTTTTAATCTTGAGAAAACATCAAATTTCAGACAAGCTTCCCTGAGTGACATTAATGAAAGAATAACTGAAAAAATAAAGAAAACAAAATTTCAAGCAAGCAAAGCTGGTTGAGATACTGATACCAAACTGGATTTCAAGTAAGAGACGAGGGGTTACTGTTACGAAGAAATTTCCCACCAAGTTAAAACATATCCAGGAAAGAAATTTTTTAAGTCATTATTCTCCTGCAGAAAAGGGCTAAATGACCTATAGAAGCGTTGTGCATAGAACATCAAAAGACAAATGAAGAGAGATAGAACCAGGTGATACTCTAAAAAGAAATGCGGCACAAACCCCCAGATTCTTGCATTCCAGAATCTGATGAACCCAGGCTGGCGCACCACAGAATCCGATGAACAAAACACCCGCATAAGCTTCTTCAAGCAACTAATAATATCAGTGAAGCACAACAGACAACAAATCTCAGGGAAAGAGAATCGCATAATACAACAAACTCTCCTTAATGCCAAAGCAACCTGCCACAGCAGAGAAAACTGGCTCGATCGGCTTCTAACTGAACATGTTGAAACATAACAGCAGCAGATATGAGGCATCAGATCAGGTATAATAATCACCCTACATAGCTATATCCTTGAAATTCATCAGACAAAAGCAACTGCCAACATAGAAAGTTGAGACAGAGAGACTCATAAAGGCGACTATATTCCTTTATAAAGGAAAGATAGATTGGGGAAAAGAAATCAGAGACAGTATTATTCTCTGACGAATCGTCTCTTGGAGATGTACCCAGAGTATATGTTCCATGCCAAAATTGATGCCACATAACACTATGATATGATCATCAGGTTATTAATAGTTTTGAAGGTGGAAAAACAGATGGAAAGAATGGTAAGAGATTCTTATAGATTGACGAAAATCACCAGTCAAAAGACCTACTTCTCAAGAAAGGTTTGTCAAATTGTCTTAAAAAAAGAAGGCAAACATGAACCAGTCCTGATTACAAAAGAAAACAAGTCACTAATGTTCGATGATTTAATCCAGCAAGAAAAAATTAACAGAGAGTAGTTCTAAACCAGGGTAGAAAATCTGAGTGTCGCCAAAAACCCAGAGAGATCATGGATACGATAGTTTGCAGAAACCCTGATCAAGATGCAAATTCACCAGAAGTCGGCCAAAAGGTTGGCAGAAGATGGTGAAGCACCGCAAGACAAATAAAGGTCCCTCTTCCAAACTTGATGGGAAGAACGAAGGCAAAAGAACAAGAAAATACTAATGCCATAGCTTCTCAAAAGGACTAATTATCCCCAAGAAACATTTGCAGGAGGCATCAGGATGCAGCTCTCTGAATTTCTTCGTGCAAACTGACAAAACAGGGTAAAAACGAATATGAAGTGTGGAAAAAGAACTGAGCCCAGATGATGCTTCTAAAGAAGAATACACAGAACACACGACAGAAAACCACCAATCACAAGGTCCATAGAATCACGAGTTCACGCCTTTCTAGAATTTTGTGGACGCCACAAGGAAGCTGAACCCCACACGGGCCAAAACAATGCAAAACCACTGAAAAGTAACAGGGAAAACAGATGGATTCCTTCCGAACATTTTTAAGCTTATGGTAAGACATAAAAGGTGGCAGATAATAGACCAAATAAAGAATGAGTAATGGAATACAATGAACCTCTTTTCTGAATCTCTTCGTAGCAAAAACCAACTGCGAGAACAGGAAAAACTGTTCAGAACAAATAGAAAACACAGAAATTAATGAATGCGTAAAAGCCTTTGAATATGTTGATGCCAAAACTGATTGCAAAGAATTGAGTTAAAACAAATACAAGACCAGGTGATACTCTTAAAAACGTGTGGCACATGAGAAACAGAAACTTCAGCACAAAACCACCAAGTACGTATTCCAGAATATGTTGAGCCCAGACTGCTACAAACAAACATGTTTCTGCTAGGATGATTGAAGAACCAAGTGAAAAGCACAGATATAAAATAGTCTTCTTTGAGCAACTAACAATATCAATGAAGCGCAACAGGTAACAAGATTGACTACAATACTCATAACCAGATAAAGCTAAGGCTTGTATTTCTCCTTCAAGAACGCTTGTTAAAGATAACAAATCTTGGAGGGTACAAAATCAAGAAGTTACACAGGAATTCCACAATAAGTAAAAGTTAATAATACATGATAATACAGTCGCACCATGTTTTATGAAGAGCAGAACACTAATGGAGTAGATAAGGACAAAATCTTCTTTTCGACCCGAACTAGTCCATGATAGTAGAGAATAAGCCATCAGTGTTTCAGCAACTAAAGCAAGCAATGACTCACAAATTAAGTAGGAAACTCCCAGTCAACTAAATAAAGATTGAACCCAGAACTAGCCGAAAGTTCCCACTTCTAGTTCAGACCTCACTGCAAAATGAAAAACGACTGACAGAGATTCCAAAAGGGGGTAAAGCAGATGAAGAGACCTACCTTTTCAGACTTCAAGAGAACAAGCACAAATAACGCCTCCTCATAGATAACAATAGTCCCTCGTGCACGACAACATCAAGCTCTATATGAATCAAATAAGTACGAGGAGGAGTCGCTAGTCCACCATCATGTCCAATGTTTACGGCAACCTCAATCTCTATAAGAATCAAATAATACGAGGAGCCATCATGTCCAATGCACATATGTACTATCCAATAGAAGCAGAATATCTATACTATAAGAATCACATAATACCAGGAATAGTCCACCATCATGTCCACTACTTTATCTCCAATCTAACAGAATGCAAAATATCACGTCATGTAGATTTTGGAAGAAGCCAACTACCACTAGTGATATGAAAAATGTTAAAAAATATCAGTAGAAGGAAACCCCAAGCAATCATTAAGACCTCACTGCAAAACGAGGAACACGGAGGGCTTGGCTTGACGACAATGGAACCGCTAACCACCAATTAAGTAATAAACAAATAAGCCACCAGACAATCTTTTGAAAAGTAACTTGTGACGCCAAGACCTCAATAACATCACCAGTCAGAATGCAGCTTTCTCTCTCTGGATATCTTCGGCGCAAACTGCCAAAATAGGGCAAAAAACAAACGGAGAAGCCACATACTCCAAAGAAAGGTAAGTGAGGTAAGAGTGGAAAAAGAACTGAACCCAAAAAGATGCTTCTCAGAAGAATAATGGCAGATGAGACACGCAGAAAGCAACACACAAAACCACCAAATCACAAAGTCACGCCCTTCTAGAATCTTGTGGATGCCGCAAAGAAGCTGGCTGAACCCCACGTGCCAAATCATGCAAAGCCACTGCAAAGAACGAGGGAAAATAGACGATCCCTTCAGAACATTCCTAAGCTTCTGATAAGACAAAGGTTAGATAACAGACCAAATAAAGAATGAGAAATGGAATATGATCAATATCTTCACCGAATTCTTTGTAGCAAAACACCAACTGTGATACAGAAAAAACTGTTTGGAAGAAAAGAGAACACCTAGGCCTCCTCAAAGAAATATGGTGAATAAAATGAAAAGGGGGCTTGCAAAACGCAAGACTACATTTCCTGGTCAAAAAACCATCAACACGGAAATCAATGATGGTGCAGCAGCCCTCGAATGTGTTTGATGACAAAATTGATTGCCTGCACAGACCAAAACAAAATAGAATTAGTGAAAACAGATATAAATGCTGAAATGCCCTGGCACAGACCAAAACAAAATAGATGGATCCAGAAAAAAGACTTGTCCAGATTTGTCCTGCAGAGGTGGAAACACGGGAGAGAAATAAAACCAGGTGATCTTAAAATACATTCGAGGGCGACGGCAACTTCAGCACAAAACCACAAAACCACAAAACACGTATTCCAGAATCTGTTGAATCCAGACTGCTACAAACATGCTTCTGCAAGGGTGACTGAAGAGCCAAGTGAAAAGAACAAATCTAGCATAGGCTTCTTTGAGAAACTAACAATATCAATGAAGCCCAACAGGTAATAAAATTGACTAGAACATACATAGCCAGAAAAGGCTTATATATATTTCTCCTTCAAGAATGCTTGTTAACGACAACATTAACCCTAAATTTTAGAGCGTGCAGAGATCAAGGGAAAGAACAAATGCAGATTATGTCTCCTCCGGTCACAAAGATCTTGGCAGAATGGCAGATAATAACCACAAGGCATCTGGTACAAAAGAACATGAAAATCTACCACTATTTAAAAAACCAGGGCAGCGAATCAGAGATAAAACTGGCACGTCAAACAGCAGTGGAGTACCTAAGCAGATATATCGTAGAAATTCATTGGACCAAATCAGCCGCCAAACAGAAAGCAAAACAATTCATACAGGTAGAATCATAAAGGCTTATATAAACAGTAAACTCTCGGAAGAATCACCTTTAGGAGGCAACCCCAATGAATATGTTCCATGCCAGAATTGATGCCACAGAACAATATAACATATTATTAGTTCTGAGTAAGGTGGAAAACAAATGAAATAGATAAAACAGACAATGCTTCTTAAAAAGAAAGATGATGAGCCAGAAAAGGCAGACATTAATCTACTAAGGATATTGTAGAAAGGGCGCGGAAGATAACAAACACAAACAGACAAGCTTCTTTAAAAGAAAGATGGTAGATGGTGGAAAGAAATGAACCAGAAAATGCAGGCAGTAATGTACTATGGATATTGTAGAAGAAAGAAAGATAACAAACACAAAGAAAGAGTTGCAGATGACCCCCTTTTCACTCTCCTTTGAATTCCCAATTCCTCATTTCAATCCCTACTGCCAAAACAGGGATGAAACCAATTTAAACAAAGACGCAACATGTGGGATATGAAGACTAAATTCGCTGATATGGAGGAACCTGAGGCAGTCCTTCAATATTTTCCCCAAATTGGCTGCACAAAGCAGATGGAAACGGAAACATGGGTTCCTTAAGTTACTAACATTCTTGAGAGAGGTCAGAGGTAAGAAGAAAACCACCACCTAAATATACCCTTGCACAATCCGGCAACAACCTGACCAGCACACCTCAACATACGCTCCTTTGCACAAAGATCAACGATCAAGATATCAAACCGTGTCCACAAAGGTTGATTCCACAATAATCAATCATCGAAACATCCTTAAAGGTTAAGACGAAATTCCTTATTATCAAGATAGAATATATCATCAAAGTAGTACCTAGAAAACAAAATTAATAAATTCAAACACAGATCACCGATCATCACAAAATCCAAACCGTTTTCTCAAGCCCTAGGTTGAATCCTCGAATTACAATCGATCAACGAAATACCATAGAGGCCTTCAAAGATCAAGACAAATACCATTATCATCAACCATCAAGACATTATAATACATCAAAGTACTATCTTAAATCCAATCAGAATCCAAAACAAAATTAACCAATCACGACATCCAAAACGTGTTCTGAAATATTAGGTTGAATCCAATCAGAATCGATTGTCGAAATAACATGCACAGCGATCACCAATCATCACGATATCAAATCGTGTTCTAAAAATTAGGTTGAATCTTCAAACCCTTGTAATTTCATTCGATCAACAAATAACACCACATACCTTCAAAGATTAGGGGCAAATTCCATTATCATCAATCATAAAGATAAAAAAACATATCATCAAAATAAAACGTTAAATTCTTGTAATTCAATAAACTGTTAAATTCTTGTAATTCAATAATAAAAAAAATAAACCAATATTGACAATCTTGTAATTCTTGTAAAATCTTGACAATCTCATGAACCTCCCAATAAAGCATCAACCAAATCAAACACGATAGAAAATATCGGTATGGGGGAGGTATTTATAGAGAGAGGTAGGCAAAAGGAAACGGCTAAGATTATGTCGGTTGGTTATGATCTAACGGCTGTGATAAGTTGTTATCCTCAAAGTTTTTATTTTATTTTTGCTAAGTTCCTCAAAGTTCGTTAACGAAGAAATATCCTACTTTTAGGTGGATTTGGTAAACGCGTCATCTTAGTGGGAATTTGCTAGGTAACTGTATGGCGGTCAAATCATGAGCTGGGCCCGTTCAAATTATAATATGTAGGGGCGTTTCAAACATCTTGGAGGTATTGTATTAAATTTTAAAATGAATCTCTACGTTATCGGAGAAAGGTGACTTTAATGTAAATGTAACAAAAAAAATCATTACAATTGTATCATAATTTTTGTTCTCCAAAATGTACTAAAATATTTTGAAACATAATTTTAAAAATACAAATAATTTTTATCATTCTTCAACAAAATACAAACACACACATAAATATATATAACATGAAATTGGGTCCCCCAATTTTTTAAGGCCCTGCGCGGTCAGCGCCTCGAACACCCTCTTAGCCGTCTCTGATAATATGTATTACTTCTTATGTTCTAAATTGAATCCAGTAACAACGAATTTTTAATCTAATTTAATTGCAGTCGGCTAACATGAATCAATATAAGAATTTTATGTTTCGCCTAGAGTGGTACTCATAAAGTCAATGATTCAGGCTATTCCAACCTACGTTATGTCGTGTTTTGTCCTCCCACAATATTACATAGACACCATCACGAGTATGACCCGCAATTTTTTGTGGGGGGGCGATGAGAGACATAAGAAAATATGTTGGAGGGCATGGTATGAACTATGCAAGCCAAAATCTCAAGGGGGTCTTGGACTTAGGGATCTAGCGGCTTTTAATCGAGCCCTAGTGGTTAAGCAAGGATGGCGGATTTTACGCCAACCTCTTTCTCTCTGTGCTCGGGTACTAAGGGCAAAATATTTTCCGTTAGACAAGTTTTTAGAAGTCCCGCTGAAAGGTAGGACTTCCCTTGTTTGGCAAGGTATCTTGAAAGGCCGAGAGCTGCTTAAGGGAGGTTTGAAATGGCGGATTGGGGATGGCACTCAGGTCAGCTTTTGATATGACAAGTGGCTACCTACTCCGCATAGTTTTAAACTTCAAGCTCCGGCCAACATGTCGTTCTCAACATGAATAATGCCAGTATCTTATTTTATTGACTTCCAAAGAAAAAGTTGGAATGAACAGCTCCTCCGGTGCTACCTATCTGCGTATGAGGTAGAAGAGGTTCTGAAGGTTCCTTTATGTAGTACCTGGCCGATAGATCGGCTTGTATGGGGCTACGGGAACAATGGGCATTACACTGTTAAATCTGGATACCACCTTAAAATGGAAATAGATCAAGGTAAAAAGGGTTTTGCCTTCAACTTCGAGCGGTAATCTGTTGAGGTTTTGGGACAAGATCTAACAACTGCCTGTTGCACCAAAGTTGCAGGTTTTTCTCTGTAAGATTTTCCAGCGTATTCTCCCCACTAACTTGGCGTTATCTCGAAGAATTAGCTATTTTGAGTCACAATGCCAGTTATGTCAGGGTGAGCCTGAAACTATCTTGCACGCGTTATTCAACTGTCCCGTGGCTATGGATGTTTGGAATCGGACTGCTTTCAATATAGCTACTATCACGTCAAAGGACACATTTCCCTTCTGTCTTATCCCTATTTTCAGGCAAAATGAGAAAGTTGTAACCCCATTTTATTTATATTACATGGAACATCTGGTGCCATAGGAATAAATTTATTTTTGAAGGTAGGATGAAACCGCCTAAAGAAATTGCTAACATTGCAATGATTTGCGCAGCAGAGTTTAGCAGAATCTATGCCTCTTCTATCGGACAAGGCCAAGGCCATGGCCCAAAAATTGTACCTACTCATGATCATATTCGATACATGCTTAAAGGGAAGGCCAAATTATTTGCTACAAATAATCCCAACCAGGCACCAATATGATTCTTGCCAACGGGTCGACCAGTCCCAAGATATGGAAACCCCTGGACTACACTCCGTTTAAACTAAATGTTGATGGCTCTTGGATGGACGGCAATGGTAGTATCGGTGCAATTATTCGAAATCATGAAGGAGCTTTTATAGCGGGATTTGCCAATTACCTCAGCATTTCGCCCAGTCCCAAGCATACAGAAGCTTTGGCACTCCTCGAGGGAATTAAATTTGCTGCTTCTAATGGTTATCAAATAGACTGTATGGAAAGCGGCTGCAAAGCACTGGTCACTCGCATACACAGCGAAGAAGAAGATTTATAGTCCATTGGTCTCTTCGTTAGTCTTATTAAAGAAGTCCAGGGGATTAGATTAGCCGATATATCATATGTTCATAGATTATGTAATTCGTCTACTGATGTATTGGCTAAATATGCTATGAGGTCAAAAACCTCGTCTCAATTGTTTAGAGGTCCTCCGGATTTTCTCCTACCACAAATTTTTTCTGATATTAAATAATATCCAGTTTTTCTGTTCAAAAAAAAAAAATAATAATAAGAATTTTATGTGATCGTCAATATAAATACTTTCTTACCATTTCTTTCTATCCAATATCAGTCTAACGGATTCATGTCACTCTTTATACCGTCGGCTCAAACGTTCTTCGAGTTCTTTCTACCTCTTACAATCTCATGTCTCCACTTTTCAATCTTTTGAATCGGAACGTTACTCAGTCTTCTTCTTATAATTCCAGACTAATGCAAACGATTTTTTCTAATCTTGTATTTAATATGTGTCAATCTTATCTTCTCTCGAGTGATCTCATTTTTTATTCTATTATTTTTTCCATCCCAAATTAAATCTTT
This sequence comes from Vinca minor, assembly GCA_026122235.1. Lineage (NCBI taxonomy): Eukaryota > Viridiplantae > Streptophyta > Magnoliopsida > Gentianales > Apocynaceae > Vinca > Vinca minor. The sequence continues at coordinate 7,090,074 of JAOCZM010000142.1, forward strand.
ATTTTTTTATTTATTTTTTATGGACAATTAATTTAGAAGGTTAAAACTTCAAATATCCATATTGATTGATGAACTGATGTGATAACTGTAATTTTGTTCAGTATGTTTATTCCAATACATTGCTTAAATGTTTGTGGATTTAATGCCTATTTGAAATAGGCATTTCTGACTTAGCAAAAAAAAAGAAATAGGCATTTCTGCAGACGGCATGTTATACACCCTTTCCGTTCACAATACGATTTTTTTTTTTTAAAGAAAATAGTTTAGCATCGTGTTGTTTTGTCTGGTTCAATAATACAATATTAATAAAAGGGACACAAAAAATCTTTTTACCGTTATATCTTTTTCGTTTATTTTTAAATATCAATCTCTCTCACTTTTTTCTATAATAATGGTAATGTTAAAAAATATATCCTTAAAAGTATGATATATATATATATGGAAAATGATTAATGACTAAGCCAATTGGATAAAGAATTGTCTAAATCAAAATTTATACCATTTATGCCCTTCTCATTTCCCAAAATGCCAAAAAAGTACAAATGAAAAAAAAGAAGAAAAATAACGTAAAGCTTACCTGCAAATGTGTCAGCCAACTAGGCAGTAGGTCACTATTCATCAACTAAAGGGTATGTTGTAGGGAATATGTCACTATTCATCAAATAGGGATAGGTTGTAGGGAATATGTTACTATTAATGACTGAAGTGACTATTTTTCTTGATTGGGTGGGAGAAATTCCCTATTTAATTATTTTTTGGGTACAAATGTATTGTCAAATTGTACGCTTAAGTCTCAATCTATTACATAATTGGTTACCCTAACTCCCTAAAGGGTTTCAAATGGATTACCCTTTAGGTCCTCCAATTTATTTTTTTCACCCCAAACGAATTTTTTATTTACAAAATGCTCCCAAGATTAAAATTTTAAAGTATAAAGGAAACTAACTGACTTTGATTATAATTATTAAATAATTTCCGATGATTATTGAGGTGGAATTTCGTAATCATTCTAAGTAATGACTAATATATTGATACAATATCCATTAAATGATTAATTAGTAATTGACTATAACACTAACTAACACTAACTAAAATTGATAGTATTTTGATATAACACCTATTTTAAAAAGTAATTGACGTAATATAACTTGTACCAAACAAAGAGTAATGTAAGATGTTCATAATCGTAATAAGTGATCGATTAATAAGACTTTTGAATAACATTGTTAGTATAATGTTAGAATTATAAAGATTTAAGAATATCCGTTATATAGAACACTAACTTAAATTGATATTATTTTGAAAGAATGTTCTTTAAATGTAAGTTTAACATCATTGATATAATTAACATGATTCAAAAACATGTGTTTTGATCTTAAAACATGTGTTTTAAGCATAGAACAGGCGTTCTGATATTAAAAACAGTTTTTTTTAAAAAATGAATCGAATGATGATGTAAATTATAATCTGACTACATTGTATTAATTGCTTAGTTTATTGAGATAAATGATTCTTAATTGCTTAGATTAATCCGTGTACAATTAATGAAGACAAATTTGAAAGGTTGCTTGAGAGCAGTCCATTTCTTTTTTCAAGGAATGAATGATCATATCTAGAGGTCGCGTTTTGAATATCAAAAAAAATATAGCTCTAGAGATTCTTCTATCGCTTAATAAGACTTTTAAAGAACATTGTTAGTGTAATGTTAAAATTATAAAGATTGAAGAACATCCGTTATATAGAACATTAATATTCTTTAAATGTAAGTTTAATATCATTGCTATAATTAACATGATTCAAAAAAAGCAGGTGTTTTGATCTTAAAATATGCGTTTTGAGCATAAAACAGGCATTATGAGATTAAATAACATGTGTTTTTTAGCCTAAAACAAATGTTCTTAGATTCAGAACATATTTTTTTTAAAATGAATCGAATGATGATGTAAATTATAATCGGACTACATTGTATTAATTGCTTAGTTTATCGAGATGCGGGTTTCTTAATTACTTAGTTTAATCCGTGTACAATTAATGAAGAAAATTTTGAAAGGTTGCTTGAGAGTAGTCTACTTCTTTTTCCAAAGAATGAATTATCATATCTAGAGTTGGCATTTCAAATATCAAATAAAATCTAGTTGTGATCGATTAATAACACTTTTAAATAACATTGTTAGTGTAATGTTAGAATTATAAAGATTGAAGAATATCCGTTATATAGAATACTAACTTTGTGATACCCCCAACCCCTCCGCTAGGTTCACTGCGGCTGAGTAAGGTACCAGCGTGCCTCACGGCACTAATGAAAACAAAACAAACTAGAGTAGACGTACGGAAGAACATATAAACAAGAAGTTTACTTCAATAAGGGATACAATACTAAGATAGTGAAATACCAACATTTTTACAAAAGTGGAAAAGTAGTACAACCAAGAAACATTATTTATTTATTTAGTCTCGCGTAAACCGAAAGTTACATAGTTGTACTAATCTCATATATAAACAACCAAAACACGACGAGATCCACAAATTTCCTGATGATTCGAAGAAAGTATTCAAGTTGTGACTTCCTGATCCCAACCATCTGAAATATGACATAAATAGACGTGTGAGCCAGAAAGCCCAGTGACTTTGCGTGTGTGCCAGTGTATTTTTTTCAAACAGTAATTTCATGAGTGTATGCAAATGTTTTCTCAAATAACGTTTAATCCAGTTTAAAAATATTTCTATTGAGTTTCAAATTCAAATGCGAAATCATATGAGAGGTCAAGACGTAACCGGAAAGTCTGAGCGAATCAAGATACATCAGCGCAGCCTCAAGACCTATTTTTTTTTAAAGACATAGTCAAGCTCAACGGAAATAAGTCCGGATCCTGAAGTCAATACTAGCCTCACACCAGTACGAGCTCGATTGTTCATACCTTATGCCTCCCTAAACACAAAATCAGACTACGAAAACTGGGGCACCTACCAGTCCGCACCTGATGACTAACTCCAACGTCGAGCCCCTCCTGACTCGCCGCAGAGTAGTCGAACACCACAAAACGATGTTCCACAAAACAAACGCAATACCGGTTGGGCCGAACCCTCCCCGAATACTACGCCCCCTTCACGTGGTACCACAATCTAGAGTCTATGCGTTCCACGCCAGCAGAAGAGGCCCTAGCACAGGTGACTAGCCATGTACAGTGCAATCCACTGACGCTTCAGGCTACCAAATTATTTTCGAATCGTATCCAAATCAAAGCTAGTCGGAACAGGGCTTTTAATGCAAATTTCACAATCAAAAGGGCCAACATAATCGTATTCAAATCTAATTCAAAATATTCACCCGTCCGCCAGTCCAAATATAACAAAAATGCTCAATTTCTCAAATATGCCATGATAATGCACATGAGTTTCTAAAACAATGCAATTTTCTTGTATCAAATCATTTTCCGAAACTTACCGGTGTTAAGCGAACCATCGAAAAATAGGTTATTCCAAAACTCATATATTCTTTAACCGGAGCACCGCTCCTATGCAATTCTAATGCACATTTTATACAAACATTGAAGAACCTCTCCAATTTAAAGCAGTTGGTAAATAACCAAATTCTTAAGAATAAATAATTTCTATTTTCCTAAAAGAATCAATTGTCAAAATAAATAACTTTATAAACCAAATGAATAATTTTATAAACATATCGTAAGCACTTTAAATCCAGTAAGTTTCGGTTTGCGAAACTCACCTGAATGTTGTAGCTAACTAAATCCTTCACGTAGATTAAGAACTTCCTACAAACACAAATGACTCTCGGTTTCAACTAAATTTCCTTACACGACATAAATTCTAATTTACCAATGGATCTTATTTAAACCCCTAAAACCATCAATAAATCAATTGTAAAAAAAAAAAAAAAAATAGCTAATACAATATAATGCTTATGTAGTATGTCACAAAATAAAAAAAATGTGTTACATGTAACGTGTAAAAAAAATATATCAATTGAATATAATATTAAGTTTTGTGTTACTAAAATAACTACTATTGTAAAGAAATCAACGTTTGCATGAAATATAGGTAAGTAAAGTACGCTTCCAAAAGCTGACATAATAATATAAAAAAAATAATCGTATAAAAAAAATAATTAATAAAGTTACTGGATTTTGCCCCTTTGTGACTTCACAGTTGTATTTGATAGAATCATAATGAAAAGCACTTAAATTGGCTTAGAAGTTCATTTACAACATACAAGATAATGTCTTCAAGGACAAAATATATTAGTTTGACTTAATTCCCACTATAAATGTTCAGAGTTCTTGAAGAAATTTATTTAAATCTAATATTATAAAAAAAACATGTTAAAGTTTCAGTACAATTTTGCAAACATTTATATAGATACAATAATTTAGATTGAGACAGAATAATCTCAAAATAATAATAATAATAATAATATTAGGTTGATCATACAAATCTACTTAATATTTGACAAGAACTATAAAGATTAAAAATACAATAATTATTGTCAAAAAAAAATTAAATAAACTTATACAATAATTATCTATTATATTCCAAATTAACCAAAAAGAATTAAAACCACCTAATTAAAAATTCAAAACAGAGAAAAGTTAAGCAAAACGAAAAAAAAGAAAACAAAAGCAAAATGAAAAGGCAAACAAAAGAGAAATGAAAACATACCTCTTGTTACTGCCACAGTGAAGCGATGAAAACTTTTTTTTGGTTCAATTTTATATATATATATATATATATATATAGAGGTTCTACTTAGGGATGGCAATTTGACTCGTGACCCGCCGATCCGCCCTGTCCTGATGTCTTTTGGGGCAGCCCCGCCCCGCCCCGTAGAGAGAATGGGGCAGATCGCCCCTCCCCGCGAACGGGGCAGATTGGGGCATGGTATTTTTTTCCGCCCCGCCCCGCTCCGACCCGCCCCGCCCTGACCCATTTTGCCCCATTTATATTACACTATTATAATATTGTTATTATTAAACATAATCATGTTTAATTTTCATTTTAATATACTAATTGTACTTGTTTGAGAATTGATTTGGGATAAAATTAATTATTTTTTTAAAAAATTAAATATATTTTTAAAAATTAATTATTTTTATGATAAAATTAATGTTTTTTATGATTTTTAAAAAATTAATTATTTTTATGATAAAATTAATAATTTTTATGATTTTAATTTTTTTGATAAAATTAATGATTTTTATAATTTAAAAAAAAATAATGATTTTTTTTAAAAAAAAATAGGATGGGGCGAGGCGGGCGCAGTGCAGAATTTTTTGATCTCGAGTGAGCACGTGATCAACAAGTGTGACGGGCGTGGTATTTGAGATACCCGCCCCGATCTGCCCCATTGCCATTCCTAGACTTCTACTTCATTACGATTGGTTAGGATGGTGGTGCTTATTGCCATGTGTCTCTACACAACACAAGTGTCCAATTTTCAAGTGTTGGTTGACAAGTGTTGAGACACTTGTCCCACATGCACCATTTTTTTTATTTTTTTTTATATATAAATAAAAATCATGTCTTACTTTTACACTTAAATTTGTTAAAAATTTATCCCAACTTATTAAAATAAATGTGTTATCCTTACTATAATTTTCAAAACACAAAATCGAATATTAAATCGAAATCTAACACAAAATGGGTACACATACAAATGCTCACGGAATGGGATGTTACAAACTTACATTGATATTATTTTGAAAAAAAATATTCTTTAAATGTAAGTTTAACATAATTGTTATAATTAACATGATTCAAAAAAGGTGTTCTGAGATTCAAAACATGTGTTCTCATATTAAACACAGGTGTTCTGAGATTAAAAAACATGTGTTTAATGTTAGAGTTATAAAGATTGAAGAATATCCGTTATATAGAACACTAACTTACATTGATGTTATTTTGAAAGAATATTCTTTAAATGTTAGTTTAACATCAATCCTGATCTTAAAACATGTGTTTTGAGCATAGAACATGTGTTATGATATTAAAAACAAGTGTTATGTGATTGAAAAACATGTGTTTTTAGCCTAAAACAGATGTTCTTAGATTCAGAACAGATTTGAACGTGCAACACATTTTACGGTCGAGTCTGACATGGGATCAAGAAGAAAAAAAGTCAGATGAAAATGCCACCGTTGAGTCTGACATTGGCTAATCCATCCCCATCAAAAGCTGGTCAAAAAGTGTTGAAATTTGAATTTTAACTCGGGAACTTGACCAAAGTAAAGTTGGTAGTTGTTGTGCATTAAAATATGTTTAGAAAATAAATTTAAAGTTGGTAGTTGTTGTGCATTAAAATATGGATCTAAACTATGTTGGGAGAATCCCATGGTCTACTGATTCTTGCAAGAATAATTTTTCTTCTTCTTCAAATAGTTCTAATTCCAGTAACCAGTGTTGTCAACATCAGAGTTGTGGAGTAGTTTGTTAGGTTGAGCTTTAGTCTTAAGTTGATAATTTTCCACAATGGAATTCGACATACTCGCTTTAGCCACCACATCATGTATGCCATTTTTGAATTTCTTCTTTGTGGCCAAGAATTCGGATTTGATATTGTTTAAGGACATAACAGCAGCAGATCTCTCATTTTCTAGATTTTTTTTTCTTCAATGAGCTGAAGAATCTTGCTACATGCATTCTGTTGGATCTCTTCCAATTTCAAAATGACATCTTCGCAATCCTTGGTACTTGAGTCAAGAGAACGAAAATTAGTTAATAGAGAAACCCTAGTAAAATGTTTCTCATAAGACGCCAAAAGATTGCCCAGCTTTACGCGCGCAGAACTGATAGTTTCCTTTCTTTCAGAGAGATTTTCTTTTTGAGCATCCCTAGTTCTTCATTAAGAATGGAGATTTCATTTTGAAGCTTAGAAGTTACCGAAACTTCCTGATCCAATAGACCAGACAGCTCAGTTTTCTCATTCAAGCAGGCCTCATACTTGCCGCTTCATTATGTCAACGAGCTTTTCTGAGTTTAATGCAAGTAAGCAAGTTTCAAGGTACAAACATTACTTCTTCCCTCAGCCACTGAGCTTCAAGGTACAAACATTACTTTTTTTCCCGAAGGTTCAATCACATTGTATGTGATTCAGATGATAATAATGGAAGCGATGAACGGTGAAATTTTTTGGAGGACATCATTTTACTTTGGTAGTTGGTGTTTTAGAGATGTAATTTTCTTTGTTTTTCCAAGTATTTTAAGGGTGTAATGGATTTTCTTTCATTTTTTCGTTTTTCTTAGTATTTTAGAGTTGTAATGTTTTTTTTTTTTTTTTTTTTTGGGTTAGCAAGAAGTTTAATCAACGTTATAATCCTATGGAATCCTAATCCATTTATGTTGCTTATATAATTTGTTTTTTGCAAGCACGTTGCAACTCTATCACTTACAGATAAATTAGTCATCAGTCAAATATTTTTAAGCGTAAAACAGGTGTTATGAGTATCAGAACATATATTTTGAGCTTAAAACAGGTATTCTGAATATCAGAACATGTGTTTTTTTACCGAGAAATTTTGCTCTTAAAACAAATTTCTATCAAAAAATGGCGGTAGGGTAATGAGGAAGATGAAGAATGATGGACAAAAAACCAGTCAAAACAAAACAAAAAGCCATGGAAGCCAGGTTTCTTCCAAATGTAGGCGTCCCATCATTGCTCATTAACTATTCATAAATTCTAGGTAGAATAGGTTTAGGTATAGGGTGGCAAATGTAATGTCAGTAAAGTAAGAAATATTGATAATTTAAAGGAAAATTGGTGTTTTGAAATTATTAAAGAAAAATGGTACAGTACTAGTCATTTAACTTAGCAAATTGGGGATTTTAGACAATAAATTGTCTAAGTTCTAGCCACCTAGCTGTTAGAGGAATAACCGGGTCACACATAAATGCGCAGCGGAATAAAACTTGACCCGCCTCTACCAGGATCTTCCACGAGTAAGAACCTACGACTATGGGATAGTGTTTTACCTTATATTGATGCTAGAATGGCTGAAACGCTTTCAGCGGTATGTTGTCACGAACGGAACACCACAATGCAGGCTCCGTCTCTCCTAGTATCCACTCGATCTTCCGGGGATGGTTTTCTACTGCTTGGTGCTAGCCAACGCCTTGTAGAAGCTTTGAAGACACTCTTCAATGGAGTATGTATTTCAGACCTTATCAGAAGAATAAGATACAGGATTTCTAACTTCTTTCCTATTAGCAAAAAGCTAGAAAACAAGTCTAGAAATCTATCTTTTCTTTTCTCTCTAAAAACTCACTTTTCTCTCTTCTCTCTAAGCTTCAAAAGCTGGAGAAAAATTGATTAGAATGAATGGGAAAAATCAGTATTTTTCCCTTAGTCTATCAAGAGAGAGTGGGGAGAGATAAAGGGGAAAGTGGGAGATCATGGAGGAAACCACTCCTCCACTTTCTCCACTCATTTAACCTCTAAATAAGAGACATATGAGCTGAAAATATGTGTCCAATTTTCCAGCCATAAGGTCGGTCCAAAACGGGTCGGTCGGCTCAATCATATTGGTCGGCCCAACCCGACTAAGGGCCCAATCCAATCCCTGCGCCCGCCCAATCGAATTGGCGCACCTTAGATTAAATGTACTCCAACAAGCCCAATCCAGCTTGATCTATGAGTGCGACCCAAGAGGTATCTATGACGCTGGCCGTGACATCATATGTCACATGTAATGAGAGGTATCTAGCAACGCATCATTACCCCCAATTCATAAATATCTCAGTGATTTATCATAATCACAACATTTGACACTTGTAGTTAAATCCTTTTGTCCTCGATATCTAGATTGAACACAAGTCATGGAAAAAGTCACACTTGTATTGTCCAATCTTTTAGTTTCTTGATTCGCGAGTAGACTAATCAAATGACATCAATATCATATACCGATTCACTTGTTCATGGCCATGAATTAGCCGACTCCATCAAGGGGCCCAAGATATCGCCTCCCGCTATATAGGAGGGACAAATCCTTTTCGCATCCCACTCATCCCGAACAAGATTCGTGATATACCCAATAAATGCCTTTATTGCTCACCCAGCTACTGGATAGCGTTTAACATTATCAAAGCATAACACTAGCCATGCAAGAACTCTTGTGAGACCTCAAGTCGAAGGATCTCATATACAACCCTAGCCAAAATTTTGAGAAACACCGTTGACTATTATATAACAACCCATGGTGTGTTTCTCATGTCGGGTCTCGTCCAAAGATAATGATTCTCTAATCATATATACCTATGTGACGATCCGATATCTTATATCAATCATCGCACATACTAGTCTTACGCATTATTATTGTCCTCAAGATTCCAAAATAATGTTCGACTAGGACGTTTTCTGCAATAGTATCTCATAACAATTATAAATACTATTCTAAGGACATATTATTTATTTATGTTGTTAAGAACGCAGTAAAACATAATGAATAATACCTGAATTAATTGCCTTTTTATTCATCAAAATGAAAATTACATTAAATACTGGGTACAATAATCTCCCACTTGCACTAAAGACCCAAATTACAATAAATGGTCTTTAGGGCATACTAATGACCTGCCTCTAAAGATCAGCCCTCCGTATATCGGATACCCATGGAGCTAGTGTGACGATCATGCCGCCGCCGCGACAGCTGGCTTTCGCGTGGATCGGGCGACATTGTCTCGCCGAGTCTACTTCTACATATATGCACATCACCTCTCTCTATAATCTCGCGGATTAGGTGAAATCGCCGTAGTACATGTTTGGACCTCTCGGTGAGATCTAGGTTCCTTAGATTGGGAAATAGCCCCATTGTTATCACAATAGAGGTCTATCGGGTTCGCAATACTAGGAACCACATCGAGGTCGGAAATAAATTTCCCGATCCAAACTACCTCCTTAGCCGCTTCACAAGCCGCTATGTACTCGCCTCGTCGTAGAATCCCGCGATGGTTGATTGCTTTGAATCGCGCTACCACAAAGACCTCCATTCAAGTTAAACACATATCCCGATTGCGATCGGAAATCATCTCTCGCTCGGTTTGGAAACTAGCATCGGTGTAACCACTTACAACGAGCTCATCCGCCTCTCCATAAATCAAGAATGTATCCTTAGTCCTTCGTAAGTACTTGAGGATATTCTTGATCGAGATCCAGTGACGCTCACCGTAATTAGATCGGGTATCTCGCCGTAATGCTTAAGGCAAACGAGACATCTCGAGCGAGTACATATCATGGCGTACATGATGGATCCTATGGCGTAAGCATAAGGAATCTCTTTCATGCGTTCTAATTCGACAAAGCGCTTTAGAACACTGCTCCTTCGACGTAACAAGCACTCATGTGCCATAGACAAAGTCCTTTCTTAGACTCTTGCATGCTAAACCGCTTTAGCACCTTGTCTATATATGTACTCGACTTAGGCCAACGAGTCTCCCGGATCTATCTCTATAGATCTTGACTCCTGCAATATAGTCAGGCTTCGCCTAAGTCTTTCATAGAGAAACACGTACTCAACCAAGCCTTTACTGTACTTTAAGGTTGGTATGTCGCTTTCCAATGAGTAGTATGTCATCTACATACAAAACCAGAATACAATTGAGCTCCCACTAACCTTTTTGTAAACACAAGGCTCATCCTCATTTCTAATGAAGCCAAACTCACTGACGGCATCATTAAAACGGATGTTCCACTTTCGAGAAGCCTCGCTTGAGTCCATAAATGGATCTCTCAAGCTTACATACTTTTTCCAAAGATTCTCTCGGAGTGACAAAACCTTCAGCCGTGTCATATACACATCCTCATCAAGTTTTCCATTAAGGAAAGCGGTTTTGACATCCATTTGCTGATTTCGTAGTCATAGTAAGCCGCAATAGCAAGCAAAATCCGAATGGACTTGAACATAACTACAGGGAAAAGGTCTCATCATAGTCAATACCATGAATTTGTTTGAAACCTTTCGCGACTCAGCCGCCCTTGTACGCTTGTACATTCCCTTCCATGTCGGTTTTAATCTTAAAAACCCATTTGCACCCTATGGGAGTTACCCTTCAGTGGATCAACCAAGATCCAGACTTGGTTTGTGTACATGGAGTCCATTTCGCATCTCATGGCCTCAAGCCATTTCTCGAATCTGGGCTATTAATTGCCTCGCTTGTAGGTCGAAGGTTCATCGTGATCCACAAACATAACATCACCATGTTCTGCTATGAAAAATCCAAATTTTTTCTCGGGAGGTGGACGACTTAACTCTACCAGACTCTACGCAATTCTTGTGTTTCTTGAATCAGTGCTGGCCGCACAACCTGCTATGGCACTCGCCGCACAACAACTTCGTGGAGTCTCGCTCAATTTCCATCTCATCATTAGTGCTAGTTTGAGAGTCTCGGAACTTCGTAAAGTTCTACACTACTCCCACTTGTGTTTCTAGAAACAAATTCTTTTTCTAGAAAGACTCCCGTGCGAGCAACAAACACTTTGTTCTCGTTAGGGATATAAAAGTAGTATCCTTTAGTTTCCTTAGATAACCTACAAATATGCACTTTTCGGATTTTGGAGCCACCTTATCGTAAGTCGAGCGCTTTACAAACGCTTCACAGCTCCCAAATCTTGAGGAAAGACAAACCCGACGCTTCCCTACCCATAACTCGTATGGCGTCTTTGCAATCGATTTAGATGGAACGCGTTAAGTGTTAAAGATGCTGCCTCTAGTGCGTGTCCCCAAAAGGAATCGGGCAGCTCGTGTGACTCATCATAGAACGAACCATATCTAATAAGGTTCTGCTCCTCCTTTCGTATACACCATTCCATTGTGGAGTAGCCGGGAGGAGAAAGTTGTGAAACGATTCCACAAGCTTTTAGATAGTCACTGCACTCTTGACTCAAGTATTCTCCTCCTCGATCGATCGAAGAACCTTAATACTCTTGCCAAGTTGGTTTTCTACTTCAAGTTTAAACTCTTTAAACTTAGCAAATGCTTCGGATTTGTGTTTCATCAAGAACACATATCCATACCTACCGAAGTCATCAAGAAAGGTAATGAAGTAGAGGTAACCACCCCTTGCATGTATATTAAAAGTGGCCACATACATCACTATGTATTAGTCCTAATAAAGCATCGGCTCTCTCACCTAGCTTAGTGAAAGGTGATGTCGTCATCTTACCCAACAAACAAGATTCGCGATCGATCATAAGACTCAAGTCAAATGATTCCAATGAAACCCCATCTTTATGGAGTTTGGATATGCGATCTTCGCTTATGTGGCCTAAGCGACAATGCCGAGAGGTATGTCGGATTAGAATCATTAGTCTTAATCCTTTTGGTATTTATGTTTAAAATTGGCATATCAAGGTCTAAAATATATAGACCATTAATTAAAGAGGCGCTTGCATAAAACATATTATCCAGTAAATAACGACAATCGCTGGTTTTTTGATCGAAATTCAAAACCGTTTCTTGTCCAAACAAGAAACTCAAATAATATTTTTAATTAAACTAGGTACATAGAAACAGCTTTTCTAAACTCCAAAACAAGCCCTCAAGGCAAAGTAAAAGTACAAGTCCCTACAAACTAGTGGCCGCAACACGTGTCTGCTGCCTACTCGTAGTTCCACTTCACCCTTTGCCAACTCTCTACTCCTTTGCAGTCCCCCGCACATTAGTACAAATGTGAGAACCACATCCGGTATCAAATACCCAAGAAGTAGTTGTATTTAAATTGATATCAATCATATTAATATCTATAACATAAATACCTGAGCCCGTAGCAACAATTGCTTTCTCCTTTTCCAAACCTTTTTCCCTCGCAAGATAGCTTTTGCGCCTCCTTTTCCAGATGACCCTTCTCACCACAATGATGACAGATAGAGTCCTTGGCTACACCACCCTTAGGTTTCAGCAGCATTGTTGAAAATGGTTTGCTTGCCCTCGCTTACCTTTCGGCTTTGCCTTTCGATCTCACAAAACCTTTGCTTTTGCCCTTTTTGCACCATCAAGATGGTGTCGGGCTTTGACTTGCCTATTTCCTTCTCGGCACTCCTCAAAGCATGTTCAACAACTCAGCAATGGCTTGTCAATTTCATTCATGTGATAATTCGTAATGAACTCGATCAATGACTCGTGCAACGATTGCAAGATCAAATCAGTCGACAAACTTCTTGTCCCAAAGGAAATCCCGCTTTTTCAAGGTTCCGAACATAACCTATCATCTTAAGAACGTGAGTTCCTACCGGCATTCCCTTAGACATTTTGCAATCGAAAGAGAGATTTCGATACATCGAATCTCTCCCCGGCGTGCTTGCCTCGATATAGTTGCTTCGAGTGAGCCAAAGATCTCATAAGCCCCCATGTCCTCATGTTGCTTCAAGCTCGCAGTTCATGGTGACAAGCATGAGGCTAGACACATCTAAAGCATCACTAACATGCTTCGATAAGCAGTCATTTCAGCTGCCGTAGCACGAGCCTCTCGGTATAGCAGAATAGGTCGCTCCAGACATACAGCTTTTCTTTCATGCTTGAGAACGATTCTCAAGTTCTCGAACCAAATGAGGAAGTTAACTCCCTCTAATTTGTCCTTGTCAAGGACGTAACGCAGATGATAGTGTTTGGTTTGAATTTGCCATTTTCTACAACAAAAATATATGCAAAGTAAGTACCGATTTAAAAATCATTATTAGGTCTTTATCTTTTTTAATGATTTCTCCCACTATTTTTCTTCGAGTGAATAACCCTCAAGATCAACTCGAAAGTTCGTTAACTTTCTAGCGGGCCAAGATCCATATTTCACCTCGCTCGAGTCAGCTTTGGCCGAGCGCCCAAAACTTAGTTATTTAGGTAGGCAACGCTTTGCCAATTACATCAAATTATGTAATTCTTGGTTAGTTGAGTGAATAACATTTATTCAAGCGTATCATTATACACTTTTCTCAACTCTTTTGCCTCTAGATCCTCAATCCATCTATTGAGATAATCTAGTTAACTAGGACCCTAAGTTTTAGCCGGCGGATATCACAACTTATCCTTCGCGCCTCACCCCTGGATAGACACGTATGCACAGCCTTTGGCATGTCCCATACTAATGTCGATCTAGTGCCTTGACGAGGGCCAAACTTAGGAAGGCACTAATTAATATTTTAAATGAGGGATTTCGCTTTTTTAACAATCTCACCCGTAAAAGCATAAATAAAACAGCTTTTATGCTTATATACTTATGCATCCAATACATAAAATAAAATGCAATAGTAATCGCCATATCCTATTCGGGTTTTTCCAAGCCAATGGAAAAACCGTGAAGTCAATCTAAGGGTGTAAAATGAAAAACATCTATTCTACACCGCCTTGACCTTCGAGCTTGGTTGCCTCCAAATCTTCATCATCTCACTTTGCATCTTTCTCCTAATCTAGAATTACAAAATTTCTAAGGAAACCTCGAGTTACATTCGAGGAGATATAATGAGAATAAAATTACAACTTTTTGAATGATAAAATAGGCACGATACGCAGATCGTATTATAAAATAAAACCAACAGTGGTAAAGGCGACTACTATGCATCATGCTCAATTAACATAACATTTTATGGAAAAACGAGCAAGCAAAGCAAACAAATGAACATTTCATATTGTCTCGTGTTCTGTCGACTGGGTCAAGGTCTTTCGGTCGATCGAAGACCAACTCGTTGATCCGAACAAGTATCATTTAGCTATCGTCTTGCCTCTGGCCGACCGAAGATGAGTCCTGGGTCGACCAAGTGACAAAAACTGAGAGTTTTTCCAGCTTTTGAATGACTTCAAAACTGGAAATTCTCAACATACATGATTTATTACATTTCTAGCAATCCTAAGGCATGCATAACATAGATTCATAATCTATATTAAAACACTATAACACTTAAAGTCTATAGGGTACTCGTGAGTGGCTCTGATACCACTGTTAGAGGAATAACCGGGTCACACATAAATGCGCAGCGGAATAAAACTTGACCCGCCTCTACCAGGATCTTCCACGAGTAAGAACCTACGACTATGGGATGGTGTTTTTGTTAGAGGAATAACCGGGTCACACATAAATGCGCAGCGGAATAAAACTTGACCCGCCTCTACCAGGATCTTCCACGAGTAAGAACCTACGACTATGGGATAGTGTTTTACCTTATATTGATGCTAGAATGGCTGAAACGCTTTCAGCGGTATGTTGTCACGAACGAACACCACAATGCGAGCTCCGTCTCTCCCAAGATCCACTCGATCTTCCAGGATGGTCTTCTACCGCTTGGGTGCTAGCCAACGCCTTGTAGAAGCTTTGAAGACACTCTTCAATGGAGTATGTATTTCAGACCTTATCAGAAGAATAAGATACAGGATTTCTAACTTCTTTCCTATTAGCAAAAAGCTAGAAAACAAGTCTAGAAATCTATCTTTTCTTTTCTCTTTAAAACTCACTTTTCTCTCTTCTCTCTAAGCTTCAAAAGCTGGAGAAAAACTGATTAGAATGATTGGGAAAAATCAGTATTTTTCCCTTAGTCTATCAAGAGAGAGTGGGGAGAGATAAAGAGGAAAGTGGGAGATCATGGAGGAAACCACTCCTCCACTTTCTCCACCACTTTTAACCACCTTCTAAGAGATAAAATGACTGGATAATATCTCTAATTGTCCAGCCATAAGGTCGGTCCAAAACGGGTCGGTCGGCCCAAACATATTGGTCGGCCCAACCCGATACGGCCCAATCCAATCCCGGCCCGGCCCAATCGAATTGGCGCACCTTAGATTAAATGTACTCCAACAGTTTTACCTTATATTGATGCTAGAATGGCTGAAACGCTTTCAGCGGTATGTTGTCACGAACGGAACACCACAATGTAGGCTCCGTCTCTCCCAGTATCCACTCGATCTTCCGGAGATGGTTTTCTACTGCTTGGTGCTAGCCAACGCCTTGTAGAAGCTTTGAAGACACTCTTCAATGGAGTATGTATTTCAGACCTTATCAGAAGAATAAGATACAGGATTTCTAACTTCTTTCCTATTAGCAAAAAGCTAGAAAACAAGTCTAGAAATCTATCTTTTCTTTTCTCTCTAAAAACTCACTTTTCTCTCTTCTCTCTAAGCTTCAAAAGCTGGAGAAAAACTGATTAGAATGAATGGGAAAAATCAGTATTTTTCCCTTAGTCTATCAAGAGAGAGTGGGGAGAGATAAAGGGGAAAGTGGGAGATCATGGAGGAAACCACTCCTCCACTTTCTCCACCACTTTTAACCACCTTCTAAGAGATAAAATGGCTGGATAATATCTCTAATTGTCCAGCCATAAGGTCGGTCCAAAACGGGTCGGTCGGCCCAATCATATTGGTCGGCCCAACCCGATTAAGGGCCCAATCCAATCCCGGCCCGGCCCGGCCCAATCGAATTGGCGCACCTTAGATTAAATGTACTCCAACACTAGCAAGGTCCTATATATATATATATAACATTGACTAGAAAAATATAAACACAACAGAAAACAAAATTGACTAGAATATATAAAAGCATTAAAAGTTTAAGAGAACACTCACATTAAGCTTACCTAAGCTCACACTCATAATTTTTCGAGCTATGTGTTTGAAAGTGATCAATGGAAAAAAAGAAGAAGAAAATTGATACAGCCACAAATTTCTAGTGTGAGCAACTTCTTTTGCTTCTAAAATGATTGAGCTCCAACCTTAACATAAGGACCCCAAATCCTCATCCTTAGGTTAGTAGAGGATTTAAATTGCGGGACATACCTTAGTAAGAGTCTACCACAAGTTATACTAAACACTACTACAAAACAAGGGATCCCGCTGGACCCTACCTCCGACTGAGCCGTTTCCAGGGTGGGCAGGCTGTTAAACGAAAAAGATAACTCTTCCCGAGGCTCTCGCCGACGTCTTCGGACTCCCTAACGTTGTCGTCAACCGCCACGTCCCTGTTCAAGAATTTTAACCCGATTCCCTTTCGGAGTACGCGCTGAACGCGCTATCTGTCTGGGCTTCCCCCGACCCTTAGGATCTACTAACCCATGTGCAAGTGCCAAAGCGAAGCGCAATGTACCAAAAAGAATCGAAGAAAAGGCTTCAGCTGGGGCAACATTAGTCCGCAACAATCAGTATATGTTTCAATCGAATGGCCAACATTTCGAATGTTCGTCTTCTGTTTATCCTTCCTTACTACTCCTTGTTCAAGACTTTCGGAACTTTGATATAAGGCTGATCGTAACTCGGGATAGCACTTATTATAGATTCCCTGTTTAGAAAAAAATCGTTCCAAACCAAGATTAGTCAAGTGATGATCTTGCCATTAAGGACCAAAGATATCAAAACATCCTCAATACTACTAACCTGTTTTCAAAAAATTTTGGGAACATCATCTCGTTTATTGTCGCCTTCGGCATCTACATAAACAATTTAAAGCTTCTTAAGCATCAACCCTAAGGTTATAAATTAGACCTTGAGTTCAACATGAAGGTAATCCTTTCCGATACATGGGAAACACACGAAAAGTAATTTCAGTAACTAACAATTGTCTTCAAGACAAGCAACACGCATGTGAGCATTGTTGTAAAAATCGCCATACTCGGAAAAAAATCGATAGTCGACACCTAACTGACTAGAAAACCCGAAAATTATCTATATGTGGTGTTGTCAAAGATCAGCAAAAGAATAAATTTGCAGCAATATTCTACAAATTGGTTTATGTTATTGAGTGTCAAATTGGTTTATGATGATGTCACTTATTCTGGAACACAAGGTGTATGTGGACCTGATCGTATTTAAAACGCCATCTTGAAATAGTAGCATATATATATATATATATATATATATATATATATATATATATATATATATATATATATATATATTGATGATTGTCAAGAAGGCCGTGGCCCAATGGGGCAAGCCTTGACCTGTGACCAAGAGGTCTCAGGTTCGACACCCGCCTCCTACGTGAGGCAATAAAATTCTTTAGGAGAGATTTAAAGGTGCTGACAAAAAAAAAGTTTTAAAAAAAAATATATTGATGATGGCTATGGAGGTATGGAGTCACACTATCTTCGATATGCAAGTTCTGCTCAATAAGGAAATTTTCCCCTACTGTTTGATGTCTATCTTGGCAGACAACGAGAAGTTTTCCACTTCTTTCTCATAAATTGCATGTCATATATGTTGCAATCGGAATATGACTGTTTTTTAAGGTACAATACAGTCACCGGAGGAAGTTGTAAATCTTGTCCTAGTCAATACTATCGAATACAGTAGTATTTACTCATTATCTTTAGGGTTGTCGGGAACTCGCCAACCTTTGCCAAGCTCTGACAAATTCAAATATATAATGGAGGGAACAACCAAGATGTGTGCGCCAGCAGATAAGGAAAACTCCCCGAAACTCTAAAGCAGCCACCTAGCCTTAAATGGACGCCCCCTGGCGAGGGACTCCTAAAATTCAACGTTGATGAAGCTTGGTCTGATAATGATGGATATGTATGTATAATCATACGGGGATCATGAAGGAAGGTTTATAGTTGGAGCTACAAAATTTATCTCTAAATCACTCAATTCTGAATACACTGAAGAAAAATTGGAAGGTCAATCAAGTCCTAAGTGGTTGCCAATCGCTGGTCAATCAAGTCCATCAAAGAGAAGAGGATCTTTCCCAGTATGTCATATTGTTAGTCAAATAAATTTTATTTGGGAATAGAATAGCCAATTTAATTTTTGTCCACAAATCTTGTAATAATCATGCTGATAAATGGCAAAAAATCGTCTGTACCCAACTTGTGTACTCATGCATGTACCCACCACTCAAATTTCGCTACGTGTATAGAAAAAATATATTTTCATTAGGGGTTCCACTATTTCTGATAGGTTATAGATTTCTTAATTAAAAAATTGACACGTGTCAATTGTTTATTGATGGCACATACATGGGTACACAAGTTGGGGATAGGGTACCAGTATTCTTAGCCCTGAAAGATTGGCAAAATATGCAATGAGGCTTAAGCTTCCAATCAATAGTTTGGGTACCCACCAGGATTTATCCTACCACATGATATCATTTAATGTTATAAAATGTGCTTTTTCTGTTAAAAACAAAGTAGCATATATTGATGACAATAGATGTTGTGCCCTCGAGTCGAGTTAAACTGAGTTGCGTTGAACTTTTAGCAAATTATGCTTTTTAGTTAGAATTTAATTGTGAATCAAATCTTAAAATAAGACTCGAATTCTGTTTGATATAAATTGTTAAAATTTGGGTTTGATTCTAATATTCGAAAATTCATATTCAAACTCGAATTTCGAATTATTATATTCAAATTCAACTCGAAAGCTAAAAAATAGAAAAAAATATATAAACAGTTAATTATGATATATATTATTTAATTTTTATTAAAATAAAAATTTAATATGATATAATATGATATTTATTTAAATATATAATTGAATCCGTTCACGAGCATCAAACTGAACAACTATTATTCGAGTTTCATATGCTAAAAAAAAATCGAACCAGCGTTATTAGAGAGTCATGCTCGACCGGGTTCGATAAAAACTTAATTTAAGTACAAGTAAATAAAATTGATAAGCTATTTAGCAAAAATAAATAAATAAATTGATAAGCTTTTAAAAAAAAGAATTTATTTGTTTCCTTGTTTTTTTTTTTGGTGAATAAATTTATTTATTTATTTGTTTCCTTGGTTTGAAAGAAACTCCTCTTTTGTCAATTCCAATTGTTAGTTCTCGGAAGAACCTCCTTTTCCTTCAGAGGTGCATATCATCGAAGCTCTAATTCGATCAGTGCTTCTTCGGAGAATCACAATCAGTTAATCTTCTGCTTTCGGGGAGAAATTTCAATCTAATCGAGGTATTTTTTGCTACTTTTTTTTTATATTATTGTAGATCTGTATTCTGTTTTATGCATACTGTTATTTGATATAGTAATTGTCTCAATTTGCAAAATGAAGCATGATTTCGACGTATTATTAGGGATTTGGTGAATTGTCTGGTTGGATCAAGTTTTCAGTTAAGTTATCTTGTCGGTGGACTGTTTTTTATTCAGAATATTATAGTTTTGAGTTTTTTTTTAATTAACTGGTAATGTGTGATTTTTCATGAAGCCGTGTTTTGACGCTATGGTCAAGTGTTTACTGTTTTGCTGCAGAAATGTATGATAATCTTGGACCGCAGCCTGGGGTCCCCAGACCGCCTATAGCACCACAACCTAATCCATTTGGCAATGCCTTCTATGGAGCTGGCTCAGGCCTTATCCGTGGCGGATTGGGAGCTTATGGAGAGAAAATCTTAGGATCAAGCTCTGAATATGTACAAAGCAACGTAAGTGATCTTTGTAATGTGTATTCTTTTGAGATGTAAAAAAATGGCTTGAAAATTGGACTTTAAACTATGTAATACATTAATACGTAAAATTGTTTGTGTCCCTGCTATCCAATCTTGCCTTAACTATGGCCAATTTAATGTTGCTTGGTATCTCAGCGTTCAATTGCAGAAAAATGAGTGCCCTTATTGATTGACTGGTGTCTTTATTTCAATTCCTAAAGTATGACTACAGATGCTGGTTTCATTTCTACTTTCTGTTCTTCACTTGACATCGAATAATGAGTGTACTTCAGCGAAATCTTCAGGACTTGAATTCTAGCTGAAAATGATCAGTCTGAAGATCGCCTGTATCCAACTGGACAGCTTAGATATATCATAGAA
Organism: Vinca minor; assembly: GCA_026122235.1. Classification (NCBI taxonomy): domain Eukaryota; kingdom Viridiplantae; phylum Streptophyta; class Magnoliopsida; order Gentianales; family Apocynaceae; genus Vinca; species Vinca minor. The sequence goes on from JAOCZM010000142.1 coordinate 7,110,800, forward strand.
ACATTTGAAAATACTGTGGTCTTGCATGTTTATGTTTCCTTCAGAGTTGGTTGCTATTGTTTTGTTTCATGGTGAGGAAAAGAGAATTTTGATTTATGGTATCTCCTTGAAGAACAGATTAGCAGATATTTTTCTGATCCGCAATACTATTTCCAAGTCAATGACCAATATGTGAGAAACAAATTGAAGGTTGTTCTCTTCCCTTTCCTGCACAGGGTAAGCTTTACTTTTTTGCTTTATTTTTTACTCGTTCTCTTCACTTTGTTCCCTAAATCCCCTAAATCTCACAACTGCTTATATATCTGTCTCTCCAGGGTCATTGGACAAGAATTACAGAGCCAGTAGGTGGTAGACTTTCTTACAAGCCCCCAGTCTATGATATTAATGCTCCAGACTTGTATATCCCATTCATGTCATTTGGAACTTATGTTGTTCTTGCTGGTCTATCCTTGGGCCTTCATGGAAAGTAAGCTCAAATCTTTCCTCGCTTTGCTCAATTTTTTATTTTTTCTTTAGCTTCTTAGAAGTTTTTTCAATGTTTGCCAAAATTGTTTTGTTGATTGATTTGTGACTTGAATTGAACTTCTGCTTTCTAGAATTGTACCTAATCTCAGAAACTTAGTCAAGTGCTCGATACTTGATCTCCATTAAGGAATTTCAAAATATTAAAAAAGAATGAACTGCTAGATGAGTACATTCTTTTTGTTGTGGGGCCATACTAGACGAAATGAGCAACTGCTGCAAGATGAATGGCTTCTTTAGATTATTCACACTTATGCTACAAATTATGGTATATCTGTTGTAAGTAGAGTAGATTCAGCTTCATGTTGTGTCAGTAGTCATGGTAAAGAGGGAATCGCGTTTTGAAGTGAAGCTGGAAATGAAACACTCCCAAATCCCACAACTGAATATAGTTTATTACTAATTTTCATGTTCCTCTAACGTCCTGACCACTTTTTACCACTTTTCTATTTTTGTATGTGTATTTCCTACTCGGACAAAAACAATGTGTATTGTGTTCCTTGTCTTGTTGATAAGTAATTCAAGTATGTCTTGGCAGGTTTAGGCCAGAAGCTCTCAACTGGCTGTTTGTCAAGGGATTGGTAGGCTGGTTTATGCAAGTTGCCCTACTGAAAATGTCGTTGTTTTCATTAGGTAGTGGAGAAGCGCCTTTACTCGATATTGTAGCATACGCTGGATATACATTCACTGGGTTGTCTCTCGCTGTCTTGGGAAAACTCATATGGAACTATTCGTACTACTTTCTGATTCCATGGACATGCTTATGCATGGGAATCTTCTTGGTGAAGACGATGAAGAGGGTTCTTTTCGCTGAGGTGAGGACATATGATTCAAGCCGTCACCATTATCTCTTGATCTTCATTGCATTGGCTCAGTTCCCTCTTCTTATTTGGCTTGGAAACATCAGTCTCAATTGGCTTCTTTAAACTGTATAACTTTTTGCTGTAGTCAATTGGACAGTTTATCGGTATCAATGGCAGAATTTGAAGTTTTGTAGTTGATTTGCTGAAATTTCTGATTGTTCGACACTTTAGATACGAGGCGATGTACTCCTTGGAATGAATATTTGGAGGGTGGAAAAAAAGGGGTAAAAGATGGTTGAAGTATACTTGTTCGGTATCTGTGACGTCAGGTTTTGTTCTTGACTCAGATTTTGATTTTCAAACTAAGATACTATTTGGCCAAATGGTATATTTGGTCCTGAAACTATTATCGTTTGGTAAGTTTGGTCCATGATGATCGTTTGCAGCTTTTTAAATCTCCATTCTATATACGGGCAAAAAAGTACATCATTCCGTGCGTTTTTTCAAATTTTGAACGTCCGTTGAGAAATCATGGTCAATGGTCCGAGGTAAAATTGATATTTTCGTACACTATCCAAACCTATAAACTCAAACTCATCGTATTTTCTGGTAAAATTGGGGCTGCAAAGAAAGCAAATTTTGAATCTTGAGAGACCGATTTCATTAGAGCACTAGTTGACAGCCAAATCCTTTTAGACATGCGACAAACTTTTTAGTTATAATAAAAAATAATCCTCTCAATTTGATGTTTTTTTTTTTTTTTTGCTAAATCTCAATTTGATGTATATAGTTGTAACAATGGCAGAATGGTTGTTGGAAGTCAGAAGATGATACAAGGAGATGATACAAGGGGAAGAATGGGGTTTGGGAGAGATGGGTAGAGATTTAAGGACTCAAAAAACTGATGTTCTCACTGTCCCAACTCCCATCCATTTAACACCTAAATCTTGACTAACACTCAACATTTGAAAAAACATGCGGAAGTATATATTATTTTGCCTGTAAATTTAATGAGAACTTAAAAAACTGCAAACGATCAATATGAATCAAACTTACCAAATGATAATAATTTCAGGACTAAATACATCATTTGACCATAATATTTTGATTTTGCAAGGTATTGTTTATTGCACTTTACTATCTCATGTTAGGGTTAGTTGTATTTTAGTCCTTTGTTCAAAAAAGATTTCTAACTCTCAAGATATTTAGTCTAACGGTTGAAGTAATAAATTCTCGTTAAATAGGTATGAAAATGTCAATTATTCCTCTTTGTTTAGTCATAGACCTCATCATTACAATATATTCGAATAAATATGATGTGAAATTTGATTAGGAGAATGAGAATTTGTCGTATTTGTCGTAAACTATAACTTATGTATATCATTATTGTCACATTTTCTTCTTTTCAAGATATTCATGTTCTAAAAACGATTGCCCACCAAAATGACTTTCCATAACTGAAATTTATGTGATTGTTTTACGCCTTTCTTGCTAATATACATGGATTTTCAAGCCTAAATTTTGACTTTGGAAAGGTGACATTATAATATACCGGCCTAGCTACGGTGCTGAACGCCTATAATTTCAGCACCTGCAGAACACCAATTTAGCCATTGGATTAAATTAGCGCGGATCCAAAGGCAAGAAAAGAGGTGATGTCCAACTGTTGGTGCTAAAGCGCGTCACACTGGATCCATAGCTATTAAACAAAACCTTATTTTTATCGTCATTCCAACATACAATTTTTTCAGAAATTCTCTCCCAAAATTGAAACCCTAATCCCCTCCCACCATATCTGTAAACAAGCTCTCCAGCACGATTTCATCCATTGCTTCAAAATCGGACAAATTTTCTTATTTCAGTAACCTAGATAGTTGATTTCAAGAATTTCTTCAGCGATTAATCTCCAAAACCAGTATCAGAAACCCCCATGCATCGTCTTCCTCCCACGATCTCCTTCTCCTTTAATGGCGATTAACTATGTTCACCACGAAATCAACCATTCACCTTCATCAATCAAAAGACAGAAACCGCTGAAACCTTTCGCGTCGTCTTCACCCACGATCTCCAAACTCCATTAAAGTGATTAACCCACCTTCACCACGAAATCCACATTTCACTTCCCAATAACTATTAACAAGGAAACGCTTCACACAATATACACCATTAATCAATCCACTCAGAAAGCAATCGTTGATTGATTTTGCAGGATTTGATCAATCCCAAACGCGATTTGAAGATTTGATTTTTGTTCGAAATTATCTTTATATTTCCTTAATTTCATCTCAGATTGAGATTTCCCTTTATTTTCTCCATCACAATCATGATTTTGTTCCGGATTTATCGTTATATTTCCTTAATATCATCTCAGATTGTGATTTCCCTTAATTTTTTCATCACAATCGTGATTTTTATCCGAAATTATCGTTATATTTCATTTATTTCATCTCAGATTGAGATTTTTTTTCCGATTCCTTAATTTTCACTATGGAAATAGCTATTAACACCAGTTTATATATTAATTTGGAAATCTATCTTTTACATACTTAATTGTTTGTAACAAAATTTAATTCTATATTATATTAGATATTGATGCTGCAGTCGAGGAAGGTTAACCCATAAAAGAGGTAAAAAAAAATAAATAGAAGAGAATAGCTATAAGTCATGTACGTAATAGCTATAACATATATACACAATAGCTATAATATATGTACACAATAGCTATTATCTAAAATCGAAAACTAATTACAATTGTTACAACTATAATTAAAAAATACTTATTAAAACTATAAACTCAAAAGAATGTCATTGTTAAAATTTTATTACATTAGAGAAGAAGCAATCAACTATGAAACGTCTTCGAATAATATTGGACTTCACCCTCTAAGTCTATTCAGATGAGGTATCTTACAGTAGAGAAATCCAGCTTCTTATAAAAAACATCCCCGAATGGTAACATTTCTGACATTTATTAACATCTAAATAACTCCTAAAACAGTTGTTATGTTTAGCCCACAAGCCGGATCCGTCTGTTTCACCAAAAAATCTTACAAAATCTGTTCAAAAAATGAAATATCATATATAATCTCCCAAAACTCTTATAAATAGCTATTAGATAAAAACGTAATAGCTATGTTACACATACATAATAGCAGTAAACAATTTGACACATATCCATAACCAACAAAATATACAGATCACCAAAAAATAACTATATACTTAACATGGAACATAGATATGATGTACTTCATCACTATGTTCTAGCTAAAATTAAAAGGACAAACACAAAATCAAAAACATATTAAAAAAAATGTAGAAACAATGTAATACAATTAACATCACAAATCACAATAGTTATTATACCGCGATAAAATTAACATCATCATTAAAGTTTGGAATTGAATGAAAACCACCGTGATTTGCCAACGAAATAACTATGTAATCAGAAATAGGAATCGATTGAGTAACAAGCAATTCGGTGAAGGAAATTAGTAGTTTCAAACAATCGATAATGGAATTATTCATTGAAACCATCAGGAGAAGAAAAAACACGGAGAAGAAAAAAGATGAACAAGAGGAATTGGATTTTTTGTGTGTATTAAAACTCATGATTATGATGATTGTGAGGATAAGAATGAATGTTTCCGAAATTAATCTAATTTTTCGTGATTGTAGGAAGAGAAACGCGTGAAAATCATGATCAAATCGCGATATAAAAGAACAGGAGTGTAAAAGATGGAATTTCAAAACATAATCCAGTGTGACGCGCATCTTGGACAGCAGACAGCTCGCTAGCCGCTGATCTGGAAGGCGCAGATCCAGCGGCCAGCAAGACGTGATGGCTATGCTAAAAAACCCTTCTTTAGCACTATATCCACGAGCTACAATATACTTCCTTCGCTTCGTAATAGAAGGTCTTCTAGTACAAAACATTTGCTTATAATAGCTACACCCATAGTTTTGACTTATTTTCCTTTTCTCTCTAAAGAGTAGAAAAACGCTCATCCTTCTCTCTAGAGAAGGTCTTCCTTGTTTATCTCTTGCAAACACTTATGTTTTGCAGATTCCTGTGCTTAGGTCAACCTCCAGCCTATAAATCCACCATGTTTTTAGCCTCTGTTATTCCTTGTACTTCTTTGTCTATCATGCCTTTTTACTGTCTTAATTTTTAGTTTTAGTTTTTTTTTTTTTATCATTTTTCATAACCTTCGTGTCTATATTTTCTGGTGTTTTTCTCTGTTTTTTTTATTTTTATTTTTCTCTGTTTAGCCTGGTTTTTTGTCTGGCTTTATTAATGACTAATAACAAAGAGGTAACTAGCTCTCAGTGCTCATTGATGGAGGCCCCGATTCTGACTCAGTCCACAGTTAATGATCCTCTTGATGGTGAGAATATTCTGGTGGCCAAGATACTTATGGACAAAAAACAAAATTACAAAGCTTTTATGTCAACAATGATAACGGCTTGGAATCTCAATAATAAGGTGAGTGTGTTTGGCCTTGATACCAACATGTTTCAATGTTCTTTGAAGTATAGGACTGATATGGATAGGATCCTGAAGATGGCACCGTGGACATTCAGAGGCGGTCATGTCATACTTACTATTTGGAACTCAGATGTTACTTTGGAAGAATTGGAATTCAAATCATCCCCATTTTGGGTTCAGAGTTAATAATTTGCCGCCGGATAGGATGAACAGGGAAAATGCGGTGAGTATAGAGAATTTTATTGGTAATTTCTATGAATCCGAGTTTGATGCCAATTTTGTTTCACCCTGTAAAAAATTCCTTAGGGTTAGAGTTAATATCAGATTAGAAGAATCCCTAAAGACTGGTTTTTTTAAGGAAAAAAGTGTGGGGAAGACTAGATGGGTTAAGTTCAAATATGAAAGGTTAGGGGATTTTTGCTATATCTGTGGAAGATTGGGACACTCGGATATGGGATGTAATTTCATATTAATCCCTCATTTAAAGTCTAAAGATCCAAGGAATATTTTTGGATCTTTTTTTAGAGCAAATTTTGATGGAGAACATGTGGTAACCTGGAGACCTGAATGAGATGGTATTGCAGGGGAAAAAATTTGAAGTTGGAATTGGTCAAAGAATGGAGTCCGGTGAAGTAATCATTGCATCGAAGAATTTGGAGGTTGGGAATGATGTGGCTGTGATGGAAGTCTCTGAAAATATCAATAAAATTAAGGCAGTAGAGGTTCAGACTGACACCCTAGACTATCCTTCCCAACTTTCTGAAAATCCACCGACTGACTACTGTTCACAACAAAAAGTAGTTTGTAATTCCTTTTATAACCTTCCCATAGGCATAATCAACCATATTCGTAACCCTATTAGTCAGGAACCTATGCTTTTAAACCCAAATCATACCCCACCCCAAAAAGCCTACAAAAACCAAACAACCCCAACTAGAGACAAAGGCCCAATAGATACAAGCCCACCTCTAGATATTTTAACTTCTCATCTATCTAAGCCCAATCGGAAAAGAGGTCCACAACTTATAACTTGTAGCCAGAAAAAATATAAACCAGACCTTACTTATAACCCTACCCAAACAACTCAAATGATCAATGACCTTGCTAATTTTAACCCGACCCAAACCCATGTTCACCTTCCAGATATAACTTCCAAATTAAGCAATTTTTCACATTACTACCTCTCCAAAAACTTTCCTCGATGTCGGAGATAGCAGGAATACTCATCATGTCTTTGAAGTAGAGTCACAAACAAGTCAGGAAGAGGAATATGTTGGAGAAGAAAGGGTCACTTTGATAAGGCGCCGCATCTTTCGACGGAAAAAGGGTGGCCAAATGGAATCTGGAATCACCATCCAAGAAATTCATTCTAATGAGGACTCAATTGAACCCAATAGCCATACCAGCCCTCTACCAAACAAAGCCTCTTCGAAAGGAAAAAATTCTGCGGGCCAGAGTCTGGCCCTAATATCCCAATGATCTTAATTGCTTGGAATTGCCGGGGTTTGTCCCGAACCTCGGTGATTAACACTTTACGGGATATTATGAGAACATATAAACCTGTGTGTCTTTTTCTTAGCGAATTGAAAACTCCCTCCCTCTCTAAAATCTCCTCTTCTCTTACAACTTTAGGTTTCCAAAATTCTGCTGTGGTTCCGTCACGTGGTCGTGCTGGTGGTTTAGCGCTTGGGTGGAAAGATTCTGTAAATATTGAGGTGGTTGTAAAGAATGACTTTTTGATCAATGTTTTGGTGTTATCACATCCTCCTTCTCTTACTTGGCAGGTAACTTGTGTGTACGGTCCTCCTAGGAAGGTAAATAAAAATAAATTATGGGAATGTCTGTTAGAAGTGGGGGAAACTTTTTTGGGTCCTTGGATTGCTCTTGGGGACTTTAATTCGGTTTGTTGTCAAAGGGACAAGAAATGTGGGAGACCGGTTGCTTTTGGTAGTAAGGGTGGTTTGGCTGCAATTTTTGATGATTTAGGTTTGATAGATGTTGGTTTCAATGGTTCACCTTTTACATGGAACAACAAGAGGCCAGGCAGGGCAAATATTCTTGAAAGACTTGATAGAGGAGTAGTGAATGCAGATTGGAGAACTTTATTCCCTAGGGGTAGAATTACTCATTTGCCAGCCATTAATTTGGATCACTCGCCTTTACTTCTTGATACTAATCCTGATTATGCCCAAGGTCCCCGCCCTTTTCGTTTTGAATCCATGTGGATCAGGGATTCAGGTTCAACTATTGTGGTGGAGGAGGCTTGGAAAAAACATGTTTCAGGTCCTCCACAGTTTCAGCTTTCTATCAAACTGTCTAGAACTAGGAATGCTTTGAAAAAGTGGAATTTTTCTACTTTTGGTCATGTTCAAAACAATATCAAACTCCTGAAATCTGATATAGCACTCCTCCAAAATTTAGACCAAAGTAGTTTGATCCTTGCACAGGAATCTGTAAAACAAGAGGAGCTTGCTGAATTGATGAAAAGGGCATAACTTCATTGGAAAGACAAGGCTAAAACCTCAGGTATGGAGGAGGGTGATGCAAATACCCGTTTCTTTCATCTCTCTACTATTATTAGACGTAGGAGTAATTGGATTGATCATTTACAGAGGTCTGATGGTTCTTGGGAGACAGATTGGTACGGTATTGGTGATCTTTTTCACCAATACTATACCAATCTTTTTTCCACATCAAACCCTGTTTTTCCTTTTTGCTTTGACAATCTGATCCCCTCTTCTTTAAATGATGTTGATAATTCTGGTTTATGTGATCACCCTTCTGAGAATGATATTAAGAAGGTAATTTTTGATATGGCCTCTGAAAAGAGTCCTGGTCCGGATGGAATGTCCATTATTTTTTACAAACAATTTTGGTCTGTTATTAAGGATGAGTTGATTGCTGCTATTCATTTTTTCTTTACAAATGGGGTTATGGATTCTACTTTTAACAGAACCTTTTTGGCTTTGATCCCTAAAAAGACTCTCCCAAGTAAAGTTGAACAATTCAGACCCATAACCCTTTGTAATGTTTGCTATAAAATCATTTCCAAGATCCTTGCTAATCGTTTGAAGCCTTTCCTTGACAGAATTATAGCTCCTTCCCAATCAGCTTTTGTCCCTAATAGGTGTATCATTGAGAACTCTATTGTTAATCAAGAAATTATGACCTATCTGAATAAAAAGAAAGGTAAACTGGGTTATATGGCTCTGAAGATTGATATGGAAAAGGCTTACGATCGTGTTGAATGGAAAGTTTTGCTTCAGATTTTGTATCTTCATGGTTTCTCGGATTCTTTTGTTAAGCTGATTTCTGCTTGTATAGATTCCTCATCTTTTTCAATTTTGCTTAATGGTTCTATGTATGGTAATTTTGAAGCATCCAGGGGAATTAGACAGGGGGATCCTTTGTCCCCTGCTATTTTTGTTTTGTTTTGTTTTTTGATCTCTTTTCCAGGCTCCTTACAAGATATGAACAAAGAGGGATGATACATGGAGTCAAAATTAGTAGAAAAAGTCCATCTCTCACTCACCAGATGTATGCGGATGATTTGGTTATATATTGTAAGGCTACGGTACAAGAAGCAGGAATGGTGAAGGAAGTTATGGAGACTTTTTGTTCTTGGTCAGGTCAAAAGGTTAATGATAATAAATCTTATATACATTTCAGCTCAAATGTTGTTGTTTTGCTCCAAAGAGAAATATGCAATGTTCTTCAAATGAAAACTTGTGATCATAAGGGTAAACATCTCGGGCTCCCCTTTTGCAAGTCAGGAAATAAGAGAAATACTTTTGATGGAATCATGGAGAGAATTTCAGGTAAACTTTGTGGATGGAAGATGAAATGTTTGTCACAAGCAGGTAGAGGAGTTCTTATTAAATCGGTGCTACAAGCTTTGCCAGTTTATTCGATGCAAACTCTATCCATCCCCATATCGGTTTGTGATGATATTGATAGAAAAATTCGGAGATTTTGGTGGGGAATGAAGGAGGATGATTCGAAATGTCTATATCTTAAATCGTGGGATAATATTTGCCTTCCCAAACAGTCTGGTGGTTTGGGATTTAGGAGAACTCGGGATGTTAATGCAGCGTTTAATACTAAACTATGATGGAGGATGTGTGTATATCAAGAGAGGTTGTGGGTCGCTTGCTTCAAGCTAAGTATTTGGGGACTCATAATTTATTAGAAATGGAAGAATATAGAGGCCAGGCTTCTGGGGTATGGAGGGCAATTTGGAAAAATAGGGATTCTCTTCTCAAAGGAGTATGTTACAAGCTGGGAAGTACTACTCAACTTGATATCTGGTCCGATCCTTGGATTCCTGGAATCCCAGAGTTTAAACCGCCAAATTTTCTAAGGGAATCTGATTCCCCCAAGCTGGTGATGGATCTGATCATTATGGAAACAAGAACTTGGAATCATGAATTAGTTAGAAGTCTTTTTCCACAAGATATAGCTTTGGCTATCCTAAAAATTCAAATTCCATCATCTTTGGAACCCGACTCTCTTGTTTGGTCTCCCTCCAAGTCAGGAAGATTCTCAGTAAGATCAGCTTACCGAGATAACCAACAATGGAGATATGATGTTGTTTCCCATGTCCCGAGGAATTTGTGGAAAAGGCTTTGGCAGAGTAATCTTCATCAGAGACACAAACATCTATTGTGGAGATTGTTATCTAAAATTGTCCCAACAAAAGATAGAATTGGGCCTTTCATACATATATCTGAGGTAAATTGTTGTCTTTGTGGGGAGGCTCCTGAATCTACTCACCACCTAGTTTTTCATTGTAGGCTTGCAAAGTATATTTGGTGGAGGTCAGAGTGGAGTATTAGGATAGATACTTTTAAGGATTGGAATATTGTCAAATGGATTGAAGTTATCTTGAAACCAGACAATCTCTTTCCCCTCCAAGCTCTAGACATGGAAATGTTTAGTAATTTTGCAGTGGTGACAGTTGAACAAATTTGGAAGGAAAGAAATGCTTTGTTACATGGTGGTCAAGCTAGAGACTGGAGGGTGATTTACAATGACATTAATAGACTAGCAATGGAGTATATGAAAGCTGGACAAAGAAGGAAATCCAAGAAAGTTGATAATCAAACTACAAGGATCTGGACTAGACCACCACCAGGCTGGAAAAAGCTTAATTTTGATGCAGGTTTTGATGGAAGTATTTATTCTGTGGCGGTTATATGCAGAGATGACAAAGGAACTATCACAGCTGCGAGAACTGATGAGGGATATGTTCAAAATGCTTTCACTGCTGAAGCAAAGGCATGTCTTTTGGCTATTGATCTTGCAAATGAACATAACATGGAAAAATGTATTTTTGAAGGAGATGCATACAATGTTATATTTTCCATTAGAGGAACTCGAGAGTGTGAAGAACGGCAAGGGAAAGCTGTGACTGATCTTTGCAAGAGAAGAATAGAGGGAAAAAATCAATGGAAATTCTACCAAGTTCCCCGCATTTGTAATGAGGCTGCTCACCACCTTGCTGTTTGGGCAAACAGTAGTAGGAATAAGGGAAATATCCCCGTGTAATTTACCTAAACAATGCTTTTGTGATCAGGGTACTACACAACATGTTGGTGTGGTTTCAGATGTTTATGATGTAAGTTATTCAGTAAATATCAATGATTAAGTATATTTTCATCAAAAAAAAAAAAAAGGTCTTCTAGTACAAATTATGGAAGGGAAAGACGAGGGAGCAATATATTCTTTAAAGTAACATTTTTTTTAGAAGAAAAAGTCTATATCGGAAGGAAAAAGAAGAAAAAAAATTCTGTGTTACAAACTCGGAAGCATATGTACAGATTGAACAGCTACACTTAACTGAGGTAAGAATTACAAGTTACACTATTTCAGCGCATATCATCAGAAACTTGAGAACTCCTAATACCCCCAAAATGACTTGGGCTTTAGTTTCTTCTTTGTAGCTGTGAAAAGCCAACCTATTTGGGATCCACAGGCGTCACATTCGGCAATAGACCATGCATACCTGCAACAAATCATCTCATCAGCATAAACTTGCATCCGAAAACAAGAAACAGTCATAAATCCTCCAGACTACGAACATGGTGGTCTTCGAATAAAAGATGCGGAAGGACAGAGTTGGAAATTAAGGGAAAAAAATAAAGGAAATAGAAAATAAATCCTACTGTCATTCTCCGTACTCTTCCTGCTTCCTGGCAAGGAAACAGACAAACCGAAGGTGGCACGTAAGTAAATCATCCAGTCCTCGAACCTCGTAGACTCTCGGAGATCTGCTAACCTATGATAAGGCAATCCACCTTACTACCTAATTGTAAAACTACATTTATGAACATAGCATTATAGCCGGTAACATCTTTAGAACATGCAGAATGATCTTGTGATATGCTACAACAATAATTATCTCAATGATACATTCTCAATTGAGAGGGTAAAACGGCCTTGTATATTGTATAGAATTGCAAGAATCCCGAAATAAAATTCTGTATATCTATTCTATACAGAGAAGGGCCTAACCCATTTTTAACACTGAACATTATTTATCAAAGGGAAAGCTAAAAGAGAACTTTAAAAAAAAAAAAAAAAAAATCAAAGTTCATCACAGATAGGTTTGTTGTCAAACTGAATAGGATGCAGAAAGAAGATTTAAGTACGAGTAAGCCTAGAGTTTCATGACTTACAAAGCATATTTCTATTAATGTCCTTTTACCTTATGCTTCATGACCACTGGAGTTCGGACCATCTATATCAAATTTAGATTATCGAGTGTATCCATTTCTCTTCTTTTGTTTTCGCTACTTTCCTAAAAAAAAATCAAAATGGGTACAAATATACCAGAAAACCAAAAAACATAGTCGACAGGGCAACCCTTTATTAATTTCCCTTTCACAAAACAAGGAATAAAATGTTCGAAGATTCACTAGCTATACAAATTGGAAAGGAACCCGTGCTCCTTTACCAGAAATACTAGTCTGCATACCATCTTGAACAACACTCTTATTAGAAGGATACTAGGACTTTCCTAAACCATTCAGATACTTCTCAAGTCTTAACTCCAAAAAGAGGTTAAAAGCTGAAGACTTACCCAGGAAACCAACTATACTCTTTGACTGGATCTCCAATAACTACTAACCCATTTGATTTGTGGAAGGTCATAACCTCATGGACGTAACCATGCGGGTTAACGAAAGCACCAAGAGGACCCTCATTAGACATCACCAACATGTCACTTCGCCATGCAATCAAGTGCTACAAAGGGCAAAAAAAAATAAAATAATTAACAAATGCAACTATTCAAATTAGAACCTGAAAAAATAACTTACACGCCCTAACAAGATTATCACATTTCTTTTGTTCGCCTGCTTCTAAACACGCTTTTCTTGGAATTGTACATTACCTCACAAGTTTTACAACGAATGCGATCAAAACTCTCAAGCAATTCAATTTCCCTCTGCAGTCTATATGAAATTCCATCAATCTCGAGAAGCTCCTGTCTTGTAGATTCAGATAACGGTATTTTACTGGCAATATGGAACGAGAGAAGATCCGGTTTCCTCACAAAAGCGTCCATGCTAGGTGTCCTAATTATTTGTTTCCACCTATCTGCAATAGCAAGTCAAGAAGTCAATTATTTTTTTGCTTTGGATTAGCAGTTTGCAGGCAAAGATATTGATCTGTTTAAATTAAAGACACAAAACTCTTAATAATGTTCTGCAATACATTTGAGAAAGGAGCATGCTGTCTCAGAGTTTCAATTCACTACTAAAATAATAGAATCAAGAAGTTTGAAAAATAATAAATTTATAACTACAATATAAAAGACTGTTAAAGTATACTTTTCATATTGTTGTTGACATGTTATGGTTTTAAAGAATAAAAGGAAGGTACCTGCTGCCTTTTGAGCTAGGCAATATGAATCAAACATATGGTATACCCAACTGGGCCAGAAAGCTCTTGGAGCATCACGTAGTCGACTTACGTCATACTTCTTTGAGTGAATCCTTCTAAAATCTTGCTTATCAGAAATATCGCTTTTAGCATCTTCACGTTCAAACATCTCATCGTCACTAACAATATACTCGTGTATTTTATCATTACAGGATACTAATGCAGATTGGTGCAACCTCCTTTCACGGGCAGAGAGTTCACTCTCAAAACTTTCTTCAGACGAATCTCCATCTTCACACCGTTTAACTCGAGCACAGTTGAAAGGTTGTCTCTGCAAGGTCCTAAGCGGTGCCAGCTTTCCAACAGCCTCCCTTGGTGTCCTCAATGGCGAATCTTCTTGGATTACTTGAACCTCTCCACATGTCTATTTAAAGAATGTGGTATCAAGTCAGAGAATCAGACCACCAAAGCCAAGAATAAAGAACACTATTATTTACTTTGATTTTTACTTACTGCTCCTTCTACGTCCATCCAGCGTCGTTTTAGGCGAAAACGTTGCTGTCCGCGAGCAAGAATATTCACTGAGCCATCTTCTAGTCGCCGGTATTGTCGAATCTGGAATCAAGCAAATATATCAAGAAAAATAGAAAAGATCAATTACAAATCGCATGCCTCAGAAATAACAAAATCAATGGACATATGTGACCTAAAAGTAATTCTCAGGCGAGCCAACCCAAGCAAATACCTAAATATTATTTCCTTTTGTTTCTTCTTTTAACGTGTCAACGTACAGTAATCAGTCTATACGGCCAAAGAAGGAACCACATTGGAACCTTGATTCCAGGAATAAGGAATAACTGCACTCTATCCCCCAGCTACTGTTTCAACTTCTCACAGCTACTATTGCTCAAAGGACGAATGGTTACTACTCTTCTTTTTTTAATTAGTCCACACAGCAAGCTTTGCTTTTTTCCCATCATACTCAAAAAACCAGTATGAAACAGCAAAGAAACTGAATTATTCAACAATAAAAAATGCATCCTAACTTGAGACTTAAAATTGAGATGATTTTTTGTCAAACTGTTCCAATCTTTATATATTCCCAATTACTTCCAACTAAAGCCTGGTCATTGTTGCTGTTGTTCCAACCTTTATATATAATTGTATATCTTACAGTTGCCTGCGTACAAAGATCTACAGAGTCACATTTCATAGAAGACTACCAGATATTAAGAGGTTGGTTGTATTTAGTGAATCCAAACAGACTCGATTGAAATAAATTGGGGCTCCAGAGAAGAAATCACTTCAATTAACAGCTTCCAGAAGAAACACTCAAATAGCAGACAGAGGTGACTTTGAATAGTGAAACTTAAGTAAATAGAAATTTCAGAAATGGTGGTGTACTGGATATTAAACAGGTACATTACAACATTCAATAGAAAATCTAAACCTTAGCACTTAAAATATCCTCACCATAACAGGATTTAAACAATACTGAAATACTAGACCCAAAGGAACAACATATAACCTACTTAATAATTATCCCCTCAAGGTTAAGCTACAATGACAACCATCCTACAATGCACGGTTTATAATAAAGAAATAAACTCTACCTCGAGTTTGTGGTCACAGCTTGCTATACTTTTATAGAAAATAGGTGTTTTAGAGAAGATCCACAGCAGTAATTATGGAGATCAAGAAACGTAAAATATTAATCACTACACAGAGAACACCAGTGGAAACCCGTTAAACACGAGTTGCACATAAGATGATTCAATATTCAGAATATAGAAACTTGATGCGATATTGATGTATGTGTTCAGGCTGTTAGTGAGTAGGCGCAAAGGTATAAAATCATAAATTAGTATTAAGAACTTCATCAACAATGATAAGAAAGCAAACTATATAGAGGAGTTCTGCAACTCTACCTCAGCAGTAGATCCAACGGTTGCAAACCTCACCCTCCCATTATCAGGATCCCTGTAAACACGAACCTGAAAGTAATACCTAAGATCAAGACAGTTTCAAAGGTAAAGAGCAAGCAGAATAGGTATTAGGAATAGAATAAGAAACCAAAAGGATAAAACATTCCACCTACCACACCAATTGTATAAGGAACTTCAACTTGTGTAAGTGCTCTGTCAACAGCAGCAATAAACTGATGATGAACGACTCTAAGTGGCAGAGTGGCCTCAGGAAACAAGACAACCCCTGAAAAAGGCAGGGATTAATGGAAGGAGAAAATGTGAACAAAGTGTTTACATCTTTATCTAATGAGTGATAAAAGCGCAGGTATAGCTGTTTAACCAATTATCATATGGTAGGTATATAAAAATTTCAAAACCAATAGCCTTCATTGCAGACAGTCAGGCACTTTAATAAAGAAGCACATAACACTGTACAATGACTGAGGAGAACCTGGCTATTAATAATCTAACAATAACTGACGAGAAATGTGGTTAATAACCATCTGGCTTCCAGGAAAAGGTAAAGATGTTGCAGAATATTCTAGGAACACAATTAGCAAAGAGTACACAAAATGATGTTCATAGTATTCCAAAAGAGGAATTTTAGCATACAAATAAGTAGACAAATATTTACGTTCTTTTCACAAACCTTTGATGAACTACAGGGCATTTATGTTTCACATAATTGAATAAATTTGAATAGGTACCTTCAAGGTATAACATAGGAAGGGTAAATATGGCACCACCATCCAAAAACGCCAGTCTATTATGAGTGTCATCAACATCTGATACATAGGACAGGATAACGTCATTATTAAAACTCTAAAACTGGAAGCATATTCAGAAGCCCAAGATTAATAGCCAACACAAAAATAATGTACCTACCACCCAGATATGAATGTAATGCAGCCAAGGAGGTATCATAGGTAAAATCATCAGATGCAGGAGCTCCACCAGGATTATGATGACTGAGCCAGTATACAACATGCAAAAGAGTTTATACTCAGAACTTGACAATGATAACTAAAATATCTCTTATGGACCCTGAGAAACAAAACAAAATCAGATAACATATCACTTCATCTCTATAGACCTTACTTCAAGTCAAACTTTTAACTTGGACAACAGCCATATGCCTGCTTTTCAACAAGTTTAAATATGACACTTCACCACTTCACTAGCACCCTTCATTTTTCTTTCACAAGGGTACAACGCTACATTCCCTTCCACTAATCTAACCTTTAATTAATGGAATCAACACTGCTGCAAAAAGACTATCATGGCATTGGGCAACATATTTTGCCATTTATTCTATTGACTCAAAATCCACATAAAAAAGAGTTTATCTCATGAAAATGCATTCAACAGCCCCTGCAAGTTATCCTTTGAAGAAATCTAGGATAAGACGATTACTTCACTTACGCCCTGTCCATTAACCATGAAGTTCAATTCGAAGTAGGGGTCCTAGGGGAAATATTAAAAAGTCTCATAATTTTAAGTTCACGTCAAAAGCAATCTATAACAAATGGTAGCTGTCCTGATGCCTTCTCAGAAAAGGAAGAAGTAGAGAGATTTTCATTCGTCATAATTATTTGATCGATTACTAGGAGAAACTCTTGTTTTGTAAGTTTATTAAGCAAAAGACAAGAATTTTTATTTAAGCATTTTCGTGGAAAGAAAATTTCAAGGGGAAACCTGCTTCATTTTTTATCTTTTAACTTCTTCCAACCAATCATGATAATTCATTGACACATAACAAGTTACCTGAGTAGTAGTCCAACTTAAACGTAGGAAAAACCACACATATACAAACTAATCAATGCTTTTCAATTTGAGCGTTCAAAGATACTACGCCATACACAAAGGCAAACACATGAAATACTTCATACTGAAGTCCACTATCAAGAGAGGAAACGCTAACAAATTAGTACACTTTTACTTCCTCAAATTTCACTTCAATTACTAGATTCAAGCAACTTGCCAAAAAGCTATTCAATCTACTTAAAATTTAAAAGATGCAAGTGAGGACAGAGGAGGAAAAATTAGAAACACCGAATTCATATAATCAATCTAAACACTATTAAACTAAATTCAATCCAGAACCAATTTGATAAACCAGTAACTCGACCAACTTCAATTTTAAAAAAACTAGCAAGCACGAACGACGGCAAAAATATAAATTGAAAATGCTGAATTACATGGAAAATCAAAATTGAAATGTTGAATTTACAAAAAAAAAAATACGAACACCGAATTCATATAATCAATCGAAACACTGTTAAGCCCTAAATTCAATCCAGAACCAATAATGACAACCAGTATCTCAACCTACTTCAATTTTAAACAATAGCAAGTACAAAACAACGGCAAATAAAAACTGAAAATGCTGAATTTGACATAGAAAAATCAAAATTGAAATGCTGAATTCACAAAATCACTTTCTTACTGATTTGATAAACAAGTAACTCAACCTACTTCAATTTTAAACAATAGCAAGCACAAATGACGGCAAATAAAAACTGAAAATGCTGAACTGACATAGAAAATTCAAAATTGAAATGCTGAATTTAACAAAATCAGTAAGAAAACAAATCATTGAGTACTTGTTATCATCGGCGTCAGATGATTCGTCGTCGTCGTCGACTTCTTCGACCTGCAATTCTTCTGATTCGAGCTGCCGTATCTGCTCGATTTGGCGCATCTCCCTCTCTAGAATCCTCTCGTCGTCCATGGATGGTTTCTTCAGTACTTCCTCAATTCTCTGTTAATCTCACAATATTTATATACGTGTCACTGTTAAGAAATAGACTTTTTTATTATTTATCTTAAATAATGAATTCTTTACATAAATTTCAAACGAAAACATAAACTGAGTCCATAATATAATTTTATCTTATTATTTATTTTGGATTTGGTTACGATATTGAGTAGTACTTCCTCCGTCCCAAATTATTTGTACACTTTGTATTTTGCACGGAGATTAAAGTTTCATCAAATTCTATAGTGAATTAAAGTTTCATCAAATTCTATAGTGGAATATTATAATTTTGCACGGAGGGAGTAGTATTTTTTTACATGCCATGCTTATCAATCGCGGTATTTGACTTTTGATAAAATGATTTAAAATATATATTTTTCTTCTAAATAGTTATTCTTAAGAAAGCAAAATAAGTCATCCATCGAGAAATAGTCAAACTTAGCGATGTTATTGTATGTTGAGTTTGGATTAGTTCAAAATGAAAGAAACTATGCACCATCAAGATATCAAAAATAGAAAGCAAAAATAATCATTTTGTTGTAATATGATGAATGACCAGGCCCATAAAGTCCATAGAGGATGAGGCCCATGAACCAAAGGGTTTTTACCTCTATAAATAGAGGCCTTTGGTTCATAACAATACACACCAAATTCCTTCTTTTCTCCCAAATACTCTCCTCTCCTTCTCTATATTATAACACGTTATCAGCACGAAGCTCTGCCAATTTGTTTTGAAAGAAAATTATAGATGGATAGAGATAGTATTCTTATTGATAGTGCAACTACACATACCATTCTTCAAGACAAAAAATATTTTTTAAAGTTGACGTTAGCTGAAAATAATGTTAACACAATATCAGGTGCATCAAAGTTAATTGAAGGCTCCGGAAGAGCTTGTATTGTTTTACTAAACGATACAAAAATGTATATAAGTGATGCACTCTATTCCAGCAAATCCAGAAGAAATTTGCTTAGCTTTAAAGATATCCCATTTCGCAATGGATACCATATTGAGACAATGCAAGAAAATGGTAAAGAGTATCTTTGCATAAATTCGTTTTTATCCGGAAAGAAGAACATAATAGAAAAAAGCTGCACGACGATTACCATCCGGAATGTATTATACATACATAAAAACAATTGAATCAAACAATGTCTCGAACCCGAAAGTTCGTTGACACAAAAAGGTTTTATACTTTGGCATGAGCGACTTGGACATCCCGGAACAACAATGATGAGTCGAATAATTAACAACACACAAGGGCATCCTTTAAAGAACCAGAAGATTCTTTTGCCAAATAATATTTCATGTGTTGCATGTTCACAAGGCAAATTAGTTATTAGACCTTCCAGAATGAAGGTTAATAATGAATCTCCAAAGTTTTTAGAAAGAATACATGGAGATATATGTGGGCCAATACACCCACCATGTGGACCATTTCGATATTTCATGGTTTTAATTGATTCCTCAACGAGATGGTCACATGTTTGCTTGCTTTCAACTAGAAATGAAGCATTTGCCAAACTACTTGCTCAAATTATAAAATTAAGAGCTCAATTCCCAGATTACACAATTAAGAAAATACGTCTTGATAATGCTGCTGAGTTTAGATCTCAAGCCTTTGACGATTATTGTGTATCAATTGGAATTGAAGTTGAACATTCAGTTGCTCATGTCCATACACAAAATGGTTTAGCAGAGTCTTTTATCAAACGACTCCAATTAATTGCTAGACCATTACTTATGAGGTCAAAACTCCCTATTTCTGCTTGGGGTCATGCCATATTGCATGCTGCAACATTGGTCAGAGTAAGGCCAACTGCATATCATAATTATTCCCCATTGCAGCTTGTTTTTGGAAGAGAACCTGATGTTTCTCACCTACGAGTTTTTGGTTGTGCTGTGCAAGTACCAATTTCACCCCCACAACGTACCAAAATGGGTCCCCAACGAAGACTTGGAGTTTATGTTGGGTATGATTCACCATCTATTATTCGGTACTTAGAACCATTAACGGGTGATTTATTTACGGCAAGATTTGCAGATTGCCATTTTGATGAAATGACATTCCCAACTTTGGGAGGGATAAAACTACATCCCCAAAAACAAAATGATCTTTCATGGAAAGAAACAACTTTATGTCACTTTGATTCCCATAGTAATCATTGCGAACAAGAAGTTGAAAAGATCATTCATTTGCAAAAGGTTGCAAATCAACTCCCAGATGAGTTTGTGAACACAAAAAGGGTAACAAAATCTTATATACCAACAAGAAATGTCCCTGCAAAAATTGATGTCCCTGTAGGACAAGTTGTTATAGCCAACGAATCTAATATACGCCAAAAACGTGGTCGACCAGTTGGTTCCAAAGATTCTGTACCTCGAAAGAGAAAGGTACAAGAGAAAAGCCAATAAATAGTTCCAGAAGAACAAGTTAAAGGCATGGTTGATCAAACATATGAGAATATTGAAGTTCCAGCAGAACAAGTGTCTGAAAATAATGAAATCTCAATAAATTACTCATCATCTCATAAATTGTGGGAGCGAGAAAATATTGTTATAGACAATGTCTTCGCATTTAATATGGCCCTTGAGATAATAGAAAATGAGGATCCTGAACCACAGTCCATTGAAGACTGTAAAAATAGAGATGATTGGCCTAAATGGAAAGAGGCTATACAAACGGAGTTAAATTCCTTAGAACATAGAAAGGTGTTTGGACACTGTAGTTCGAACTCCCTGAAGATGTTATCCCACGTAGGGATACAAATGGGTTTTTGTAAGAAAGAGAAAGCGAGAAAAATGAAATTACGAGATACAAAGCAAGACTTGTAGCACAAGGTTTCTCTCAAAAACCGAGGGAATTGATTATGAGGAAACTTATTCTCGAGTAATGGACACTATAACATTGATTCCTAATAAGTTTGGGCTGTGTCACAAAGGCTTGATATGCGCCTTATGGATGTAGTTCTTGCATATCTATATGGTTTACTTGATAGTAACATATACATGAAAGTCCCCGAAGGATTAAAAGTGCGAGAAGCAAATGAGAAGCTGTCCCCGAGAATATGTTTTCAATCAAATTGCAAAGATCATTATATGGATTAAAAGCAATGCGGGACGGATGTGGTATAACCCAGTCTTAGCGAATATCTGTTGAAGGAGGGATATAAAAATGACGATGTATGCCCTTGCGTTTTCATAAAGAAAACAGATATAGGATTTGCAATTATCGCAGTTTATGTTGATGATTTAAATTTAATTGGGACTCCTGAAGAGCTCACCAAAAGCTGAGAATATTTGAAAAATGAGTTTGAAATGAAAGATTTAGGGAAGACAAAAATTTTGTCTTGGTTTGCAAATTGAACATTTCCCTGAAGGATTATTTGTTCATCAATCCACATATACATAAAAAGGTTTTAAAGCGATTTTATATGAACGATGCGCATCCATTGGCATCACCTATGGTTGTTAGGTCGCTTGAAGTTGATAAAGATCCATTTCGCCCACTTGAAGATGGGGGAAAAGATTCTTGGTCTGAAGTACCATATCTTAGTGCAATAGGCGCATTGACTTATCTTGCAAATTGCACTAGACTGACATAGCCTTTCCCTGTAAATCTCCTTGCAAGATATAGTTACGCACTTTACTCAAAGACACTTGGAATGGCATTAAACATGTTCTTCGATACCTAAAAGGTACAATAGATATGGGGCTATATTATTCACAAAAGCTCGAATCGTCTTTAGTAGGATATGCGAGACGCGAGGATACCTCTCGATCCACATAAAGCGAATCACAAAGCAAAGCTACTTGTTTACATGTGGAGGGACTGCAATATCATGGAGATCTGTTAAGCAAACTCTAACAGCTACATCCTCAAACCACTCAGAAATTATTGCAATCCATGAGGCAAGTAGAGAATGTGTATGGTTAAGGAACATGATGCACCAAATTCAATCATCATGCGGATTAACATCAATAAAAGAGAATCCAACCGTACTATATGAAGATAATGCAGCTTGTATTGCACAACTCAAAGGAGGCTACATCAAAGGAGATAGAACAAAGCATATATCTCCAAAGTTCTTCTACACGCACGAGCTTCAGAAAAGTGGCGACATCGAAGTTCAACAGATACGCTAAAGTGATAATGTGGCAGATTTATTCACCAAGGCTTTACCAACATCAACGTTCAGAAAGTTGATACATCGAGTTGGAATGCGTCGTCTGAAAGACATTCAATGATCAGGGGGAGTAGTCGTACTCTTTTTCCTTCGTTCAGGTTTTGTCCCACTGGGTTTTCCTGACAAGGTTTTAACAAGGCGACAATTAAATACTCCAACATCAATTGTACTCATTTTCTTAGTTTGATTTAATTTTTCCCACTGGGTTTTTTCCAAATAAGTTTTTGTGAGACAATTGTTGTATAGATTAGTCATTCAAGGGGGAGTGTTGTAATATGATGAATGACCAGGCCCATAAAGCCCATAGAGGATGAGGCCCATGAACCAAAGGGTTTTTACCTCTATAAATAGAGGCCTTTGGTTCATAACAATACACACCAAATTCCTTCTTTTCTCCCAAATACTCTCCTCTCCTTCTCTATATTATAACACATTTGTTATTATTCTATTTTAAAACGCAACAATTGAAACAAATTAGTTCGACCACTAATAATCAACCAGCATGATGAAACAAACAATGTCTCATCAGTCATCACCTCTGGTTGAAGAGAAGAGATAAATAACCATAGACACTAGGATAGTAGATAGCAAAAAATCACCAAATATTTTTCTTTTTTGCCCTTTATACAATTAACATGTGCATTCAACTTTAAATCACCAAATCTTTTTCTTTTTTCCCTTTATATAATTAACATGTGCATTCAACTTTAAATAAAAATCTATAAGTGTATTTAACTATGCTTAAATTACTTACCTATGATTAATAATCATTGAAAATTTATTTTTCCTTTTTCTATGGAATAAATAGTATTCCATCCAATTCAAAATATAAGTTTTTTTATAAGTTATTTTTTGTTGCAAAATATAAGTATTTTTACGAGAATCGTGCTTTTATTGACTAATTTACCCCTACATTATTTATTTCTTATATTCATTTTTGTCAAAATGTGTAGTTGTCATTCAACTCTATAATCATTTCTTTGTTCTTTAGAGTATTAATTAGGGGGACTTTAGTAATTTTGGTTAGTGTCTTAATTTTTGTGAAAACACCTGAGGGGACTTATATTTTGGATTTCCCCGAAGAAATAAATCACAAATTACATATATACAAATTACATTAAAAATATTTGGAAGGATCAAAAGTGATTTTTTTTCCCCATTTCTCAAATCTTATTATTTTGGGAGTTTAGGGGAGAAGACCTAAGTTATAAAAGACAGTAAAAAGACAGTAAGAGGAAATAATATGTGATAATTTACCCTAATTTTGTTATGATTTTTCTGATATGGACCAGATCCACGTGAATATTGTGGTTTAGAATTAGCCACGTTATCACAATTTTGTCTCTCTCCTTATTCTGTAGTGATGTGTACAGTTCTGAATCATATGGTTCAATGAATCTGGTCCATATCAAAACTACAAAATTTGGCGTTTACAAGAGAAGTGAAAAGAAGTACTACCTCCATTCCCATTTAATTGTCGTTTAGGAGATTTATAGGTATCCAAATTAATTGTTGTTTAAGGATGTTTTATTAGTTGTCAATAATTTATTCCAATTATACCCTTGACATTTCATTTATTTGTCGCTTCTGCCATCCCTATTTTTTCCTTTCTTTTCTTATGCTATAGAAGTGAGTGAGAGGGGTAATATTGAAACTTTTGGTGAAAATGACAAGTTCTTTAATTTTGTAAAATTGTCTAAAGAGTCTTATATTTAGGAATGGAGGGAGTAGTGTTTTTTAGTTTGGGAGCTTGGAGAGAAAATAATAGAAAGGAGAAATTGAAAAGTGAATTTACAAGAATATCCTTATAGAGTTTCTTAGTAAAACCTTATTCACAGATCACTCTTTCCTTTTCCATATGGCGGCCTTGTGCACCGAACTTTTACAAATTAGTGTTGATTAAAATGTCTGACCTTTTTTTTTTTTTTTTTTTAACGGGAGGGGGAGGAGAATTCGGGGCATACAGGATTCGAACACAAGACCTCTCGGCTGCGTTGGAATAGCCTTACCATTTGGCTACCGACATCCTGAATGTCTGACCTTGAGAACATTTGCAACTTGAAGATTTCTATCAATTATAATGATTAAATTTATGCATCTTGAATCGTTTATGCAATATTTTTCACAAATCATAGAGTCGTTCAATCAATTTCTCAATATTATTTAAAATAATTGTCAACATGTTTTCTTAATTTTGTTTTACTGCGATTTTCGTTGCAATTTTGAAGTATAGGGCTCAAAATCCTAACCCCGATATTTGAGCCAAACAAAGAAGAGGAAACACTGATAAAGAAAATAATGATAACTTGATGAAATTAAAGTCTTCATGATGGACCATCTGTCTCTTTCTCTCCATTTTGGAGAGAGAGATTTTGAGGGGTTGAAGGAGATTTTTTGTCGTATAAATTATTATTTTTTTTTCTATAAAAAAAAAATGTTACATATATAAAATATTTCTATCAAAAAAAATTTAAATTATTTTTGAACTACTACTTATATCAATTTAAACTCCGCCAGTGAGTGATGAGGACTTTGTCCTTGACACTTACTGCCGGTCCCAAGCCCGGATAAAGGAGGAGGGTTGCGGTAGGTCTCGTGACAACCGGCGTAAAAATTGATCACGTCCCGTGACATGAACCAAAAATAAGAATTTGGTTGGGGCGTTCCCTACTCGGCGACGCGCTACACTTCCCTAGACCGGGTGTGGTGATAAATGTGCAAGGGTTGCTAGGTCGTTGCCGGAAGCAGCGCGCCATGTCGAGGGCCCGGATATGGTGTCAAATAGGCAAGGGTGTTCTAAGTCGGCACGAGTGCGAGTAAAGCGGTTAGTGCCCTGATGGGCGGATTCGTTTTGCTTCTTGGAATATCGGATCGTTATCTAGAAGGTCAACCGAATTAGTAGAGGTTATGGTAAGAAGAAAGATCAACATTTTGTGCCTCCAAGAAACTAAGTGGGTTAGTCAGAAGGCAAAAGTCATAGAGCCTTGGGGATACAAGCTTTGGTATGCAGGTAAAGATAAGAATAGGAACGGTGTTGGAATAATGGTGGCTCGTGATTTCGTCAATGACGTGGTTGAAGTTCGCAGGAAAAGTGACCGAATTATGAGTGTTAAGATAATGATGGGTGGCGAGGTGGTTACCATTATTAGTGCATATGCGCCTCAGGTAGGGTTGTGTGATTCTGTTAAGAAACAGTTTTGGGAGGACTTAGATGAGGTAGTCCAAAATATACCGTCAGGCGAAAAACTTTTCATTGGAGGAGACTTGAATGGACATGTGGGTTCTAATCGTGACGGATTTGAGAGTGTCCATGGAGGTCAAGGTTTCGGAGATAGAAATGCGGTTTGGTAGGGAAATTTTGGACTTTTCCTTAGCTTACGATTTGTGCATGTGCGAATACTTGGTTCAAGAAAAGAGATTCTCATTTGGTGACTTTTAGAAGTGGAGTAAATGCTAGTCAGATAGACTTTTTCCTAGTGAGGAGCATGTTTCGCAATAGTTGTACTAATTGCAAGGTTATCCCTAGCGAGAGTGTGGCTACACAACATAGGTTATTGGTCCTTGATTTTCGTTTGAGTAAACGAGGTTAGAATGCATAAATTTAGAGTCGGCTCAAGAATAAAGTGGTGGAAGTTACAAGGAGAAAATCGAGAAAATCTTCGTTGATAGAGTTATTCGGGAGGAGGGTGAGTCGATCCGAAATAGATCCGAATTCTATGTGGGAAAAAATGGCTCAAGGCATTTTAAATGTGGCTAGGGAAGTGTTAGGTGAATCTAGCGGAAATGTGCTATTCGGTAAGGATACATCGTGGTGGAATGGAGAGGTAAGAGAAGCTATAAAGAAGAAAAGAGAGTGCTATAAGACTTTGGGGAAGTATAGCAGTGATGACAATTTTGCGAAGTATAAGACGGCGGTAGAGACGCTAAGGCAGCCGTTAGAGAAGCGAGATCAAAAGTTTACAAGGATTTGTATAATAAATTGGACACTAAGGATGGTGAGAAAGGTATATATAGACTTGCTCGTTTAAGAGAAAAAAAGACAAGAGATATTGGTATGGTGAGGTGTGTTAAGGATGATAGTGAGAGAGTTTTGGTTAAGGATGAGGAAATCAAGGCGAGGTGGATGACGTATTTTGATAGGTTATTTAACGGGAATCAAGTACAGAATATTGGAGACCTTTCTATCCCGATTGGAGAGGTGAACCATGATTTCATACGTAGAATTCAAAGAAAAGAAGTGCAAGAGGCCCTTAAAAGGATGAAACCAAAGAAGGCGGTAGGGACACGATAGTATACTGGGATTGAGGTTTGGAAGTGTTTAGGAGAAATAGGTGTTGAATGGTTGACTAACCTTTTTAATAAAATACTTAGAGTTGAGAAGATGCCAAAAGAGTGGAGGAAAAGTACTTTGGTTCCATTATATAAGAATAAAGGAGATGTTCAAGATTGTTCAAATTTATCGTGGTATTAAGCTTATGAGTCATACTATGAAGCTGTGGGAAAGGGTAATTGAGTATAGATTGAGAAAAAATTGTGAGCATTTCGAGAAAACCAATTCGGTTTTATGCCCGGACGATCTACTATGGAAGCAATACATCTACTAAGGCAGTTGATTGAGCGTTATAGAGAGAGAAGGAAGGACTTGCATATGGTGTTCATAGATTTGGAAAAAGCTTATGATAAGGTTCCCCGAGAGGTAATTTGGTGGGCAATGACTAAGAAAGGTATATCTCGGAAGTATATTGATCTTATTAAGGATATGTATGAGGGAGTCAGCACTAGTATCAGAGTTTGTGGTGGAATAAGTGAAGAGTTTCCTATTACAATTGGGGTGCATCGAGGTTCGGCACTTAGTCCTTTTCTGTTTACAATGGTTATGGATGAACTGACCCTAGTGTATACAAGATCCAGTACCATGGTGCATGTTGTTTGCTGATGATATAGTTTTGATTGATGAGACAAGAGCGGGTGTTAATGCCAAGTTGGATGTATGGAGACAAACCTTAGAATCTAAAGGTTTTAGGATTAGTAGAAGTAAAGCAGTATATGGAGTGTAAGTTTAGCACTAGTAGAGCAGCAGAGCTAAGCGTAGTAACTTTGGGGGGACAAAAATATCTCGGAGAGTGAGTATTTTCGATACCTTGGTTCTATTGTTCAAAAGGACGGAGAGCTTGGCGGAGATGTGGCTCATCGAGTTAAAGCTAGCTTTGGTTGAAATGGAAGAGTGCGGCAGGGGGTTTTGTGTGATCATAATGTACGGCTCGAGATTGAAGGGAAAGTTTCTGAGAACAGCTATTAAGCAGGCATTGTTATATGGTACGAGAATGTTGGGCAACTAAGAGGTGTCATATTCGGAAAAATGCATGTAGCGGAGATGCGTATGTTAAGATGGATGTGTGGGCATACGAGAATGGATAAAGTGAGGAATGAGACGATTCAGAAGAATGTCGGTGTAGCACCTATTGAAGACAAGATGAGAGAGAACCGTTTGCGTTGGTTTGGGCACATTAGAAGAAGGCCAAGTGATGCTCGGTTAGGAGAATTGAAGGATTATGTAATATTGAAGGGCGTAAGAGGTAGGGAGGCCGAGGAAGACTTGGACGGAGGTGATAAAAGGAGATATGAATCTGCTAGAACTAGATGAAAGTTGTGTTTGGGATCGAAGGAAATGGAGAGAATGCATCCATGTGGATGACCTTACGTGATTCTTACTTTGGTTCATGTAGCCGACCCCAATATATTGGGACTAAGGCTTGGTTGTTGTTGTTGTTGTTGTTGTTGTTGTTGTACTTATATCAATTTAATGTAAAATTGAGGTTTTTTACCGTTTTTACGCCCGGTTGGGCGTTACCCCGAGGGAGAGAGAGCGGGTACCCTAGATAGGGAGATTGTAGCATGCCCCATGCTTGGGGAGGGAATTTTAGCCTCACAAGGAGGAGAATTATTTGCCCCAATAAAGGGGAGGTGCCCGTGTTCGGGTAGCTTTACCACTTGAGCTACCCGATTCCCATATTTTTTTTTACCGCTTTTGATAATGTGTTTTGCACATGTCGTCAGGCTTAAAAACTTAAACTAACATAGTAACTTTAAAGCTAGCTATACATGTGGACGTCATGAAAAGTGGCAGAAAAATATTAATTTTACACTAATTTGATAAAAATAATAATTCAAAAATAATTTAAGTACAAAGAGTTAATAACTATTTATAGCACTAAACTATTTACAAATTTCTCTTTATAGTACTAAACTATTTTTTTATCTAAATATGTCACTCAACTATTTACGTTTATCAAAAAATATACAACCACCCATTTTTTGGGTGTTTTCCGGCCAGCGATGTCACATGAGTTGCTTCGGAACATGAACAACGACGAAAAGGAAAAGAAATCTTGGAAACGTCGGGCGATAACTGCTTAATTTGTTGTTGCAAGGGCAAATGAGTGCAGTCAAATTAGCGGTTATGGCCCGACTTTTCCAATATTTCTTTTCCTTTTCTCCTTTGTTCATGTTCTGAAGCAACTCACGTGACATCGCTGGCCGGAAATAGAATGATCCTGGTTGAATTCGAGAAGCCTGTG
Organism: Vinca minor; assembly: GCA_026122235.1. Classification (NCBI taxonomy): domain Eukaryota; kingdom Viridiplantae; phylum Streptophyta; class Magnoliopsida; order Gentianales; family Apocynaceae; genus Vinca; species Vinca minor. The sequence goes on from JAOCZM010000142.1 coordinate 7,139,986, forward strand.
ACTAGAAATGTGAGCCAGTACATAACTTTCATGGCCTGGGTTACCAAAGCCCTCAAAGAAGCCTTCGATGCGGCTGGGAGGTAGTTGCTTGCAGACCGCGCTCTGCCGACATAGCAGAAGTTGTCATTGAGCAACCGTTGACACAACCGAGGTAGCCTGTTGAAGGTGGGTTGCGTGGGAGGCCGAGTGTTCGTCAGAGTCGGCAGGCTACTGTAAAACCCGTGACTTTTGCTTACGCGATATTTAACGTGTAATTAATTTTTCATGACTAACTATGTATGCATTATATTTTTCGCGTGATTATGTGACTATGTGTCCTTTTATTTTTATAACATGTTACGTGTCACTTTTGTACGTTTTAATAGAAATTAAATAATATATATTATAAAGAAATAAAATAATTTAATAAGTAAAATAAAAAATATATAATAAGTGCAAAACAAATCAAGAGTCATCAGTTGCTTAGTATTTAAAAAAATATATATAAAGGCGTGAGTTATTGTTTTGGGGTTAAAGGAAAGCAATGAAGCATCATCAGTTTTTTTTAAGAAAACAGTATATATACATTATGGTTTCGTGGTCTAGAGAGCATAAGGGAATGGAAAAAAATTAAGGAATGGATAATATATATATATATATATATATATACTTCGTGGAAGCAGAAAGAAGAAAAGCAGAGGCAATCTTCAGCCTCGGGAAACGTGCCAACAAATTAGCTAAGAAGAAATGCTCCCCAGGAGCCGTGTGAGAAGCAAAGAAAGTCTTGAGAGTTTTGATTTCTAGCAACTTTGAGAGGATTTTTGAGTGGGCAATCCTTATCGGATTTCGACAACCCTTATATAGATATTGATCACGACGAAACAGGCTACAAGGGCGTGAAATCGGATTCACTTTTCGATTTCAGAGTTGGAAGATATCGCATCAAGAGCGAGGGCTGATTTTGAGAATTTCTTTCTTGTGCGGTTCCAATAGAATCGTCATACGGGTAACATACTGAACTCCAAAGCGGAGTAATTCTTTTTGATTTATAAACTAGACTGATAGGGCTATAATCTGACCGGAGGGATTGAGATTTTAATCGTTAGATCTTCCGTAATGTATCTCAGAAGTGGAGGGCATAACCAGATTTTGTGCGATTAAATATAGTATGTACAGAACTTCGACAAGATAATTGAAAGGGCTTGAGTGGCGCGAGACGGAGCGCAATTCGGAGTTTCAGCGAGATAGTTATCGCACCCAGTGAGTGAAAGTGCCCGAGCCCTTGTTCTGAAATTTCGGTGTTTATCGCATCCGCAACAGGTAGGGACCCGCTTTCCTATGTGATTTCTGTTTTGTAATTTTGAATAATATTGATATACTGTTCTGGCATGTTTTTAATGTGTTTGGGGATATTCTATTTCATGACCTGATATAGATTGACTATTAATTGAATTGGGTAAATTGAGCATGCTTTGTAATCGCTTTCCTAATGCTATACTCGCATAAACTGCCTCTGAACTGTTCTGTTACCGTTTCAAAAATCTGACTGTAATTGCCTCTTTGATTGATTGCATTTTGGGTCTTACTTGGAGTCGTTACTGTTGTCCTAAGTGGTTATGGTCGACCGTGTCATCGCCCCCGTGTGAGCTCGTATCTAGGAACTCTAGTTAGCAGGTTCCGTCCGCCTTCTGTCTTGATCTGTTATGTGACCCCAAGAGGTTTTCTGCTCTGTTCTGTACTGGGCTCGCATCTAGTGGGATCAATCACTGGATACGGTAGTGGTTTCGTGGAGTCCCTGGTTGGGGATGATGAGACAATGTAAATGGATTGAACCTTAAAATCTGGCTCCTTCGTTTGGGGGGCAATCCGAACCCACGTGTTGATACTGAACCGTCCTAGTTTGGTTGATAACTGGGACCACTACCGTTATTGCTGAGTAGTAGTGAATAGATAAGTGAGCTTATGTGGTGGGAGTGTGTCATAGCCTTAGCGATGTTCTAAGTATCTAAGACGAGTATGTGATTGGGTGTACCGGATGGGCAACGCGTGGTGGTTGTCGTATACTCAGTTATGGAATCGTTTAGGTGCGAAGAATGTTGTTAATTGCTTAATTGTTTCATTATATGTATTCGTCCTTGTTTTGGTCATTATATGTTGTTTGTTTGGAGTCTATTTGGTTCCGTATGAGTTGGGATGTTGGGTAATGTTTTGGTGCACTTTTGCACGAGGTTGCATCTCATTTTTCTGAAAACCGCAGCTGTGCAGTCCACTGTTCTGAAACCTCTGTTCTGTACTGTCATGCACTGAGTTCTGAGTCTTGCTAGACTTGGGACGAGTCATTTGCATATATTTCCATAGGGGTATTCTGGGAAACGGGCATCTGCATTATCTGTATCTGTTTCTGCTGTCTCTGTTCAGTCATTATTATCATTATTACTGTTTTAGGTCCCTGCTGAGCACCGGAGCTCAGTCCGATATCCGGTTTTGTTGTTTCAGGTTTTGTAAATGTTGATTATACCTATGATGATGGAGCTTGGGATGGGGATTACGAAGAGTGGTACTAATTGGATAGTTCACACCTGTTAATTCCCTTTCTTATTTATTTAATTTTGAACTTGTAGTTCATTTATCAATTGTAATAACTTAGACGTATTTCCTTTTTCAGATAACGCTTACGCTACTGTTTATTTACTATTTATGGATTTATCTAATGAACTCCTTGATTTAGTAAACTCTGACTGTGGCTTAGGTGCTTCATTAACAAATGGGACACTGCCATGTCATCATTCCGGAAACGGGGTGTGACAGCTACTTAGGAGTTTTATGAGGCGATACGGCACACTAGGCAACGCGGAGATACATGAGCGTCTCCACCACCGGAAGATCAGACATAGACTTAGCCTGATGTACCCCGGGATTTGAATACCAATTTTCGAGCAACATCAATCTTTCTCTGGGTAGTCAAATGGGGGAGGGGGCATACTGGTGCAGGTCCATCTGCATTCGGGACAGGCGAAAGTCTATTTTGGTGTGACGCCCTCGTACAGCCTAGGCCTGGACCAGACGCAGACTCTACTTCTCCAGCCAGATTCATCTGAGAGCCCATACGTATCGACCCCGAAGGCGCTGAAGTCATCGAAACGGAGCATGACAGTGCCCTGCGAACCAGAGACGGTCACACATTCTATCTACGGAAGAACATGAAAATGACTGTTAGATACACACCGTCGTGGCGGTAGATAGGACATTACATTTAGTTTCTCTTCTTTTATTTGTTTAATTTATGTTACATACGATTTGTTTTTTTACGTTGTTCGTTTTTATTAATAAACCAACTTTTGTCCAAGTAATTTTTGTACACATTTTTTTGGTAAATATTCAGTTTTAGTGATTTTTTTTGTTGAAAAATACCAACTGAAAAATTTGGAGGCAAAAAAACAAAACTCAAAGTGTTTCTGATACAAAGCTTCTGCCAGGCCAAAACGGAATTGCCACTTCCGTTCTGAAATTGGATGGAAAAAAACCAAGTGTTTTTGATTCAATTCCTAGATTGATTGTCAGGTAAAGTATTAGATGACACAGTTTCACTTTATATGTTCTGATTGATCAAGTAGCCAGGATCTTTGCTATAGTTTATCAGTAAACTAGACAGCCTTAGAACTATTGCATAGGGTATGGATGTAAACCTGAAGACAGTCATTTTCTGCTGGTAATTCCTCTAGTTGGTGCAAGTAACACTTCCATGATTCCGACTGGGATCAGATTGGTGAAAGTTAATTATACCTATTTGCAATTTGGTGGATGTTGATGTAATTGGAGTGATTGGGATGTGAGAGTTGGTCAAGTTGCAGTATCAACTTGCCTGTCTTGGTCTGTTTTCATATGTTACCTGCTACATTTTGCAAATTGTACACGGACGTTACGTGTTCAATGCACCTGAATATATGTCAAAATTCCTCTCCTCAGACATGTGTGATTACATTTATTAATATTTAGACATTGCTCGTAGGTGCCTGTCTACTTCTGAATAATGGGACCTTGTGTTACTTTTTTTTTACGGGCGGGGGGTGGGGGGTATGCGGGAATCGAACGCAGGACCTCGGTCCTGCGTCCCACGGCCGATTTCCACTGTGGCCAGAAGACTCCCTGCCTTGTGTTACTTCAACTATGTAGTTCCAGTATTTGTGAAAATTCTCTATTTTTGCTAACCCAGATTAGCGTTTGACCAGAATTTTAGGTACTTAAATAATCCTAGAATTTGATCTCTCCGAATGTTCCTAGTGCAAATCCATTCTAATAGATGTGTTCGTCGTATAAAAATATCACCATGAGCATAATTCAAGATGTATAGGCCCACGACAATGACTATGAATCTTCTGTCCCCCATTCGGTGGCCCCATTCCTTGGGGACCAATCAGAAATTGACATATATTAAATTTTTAATTACAAAATTATAACCTACAAGAAATAGTGAAACCTACAGGGAAAAAATATATATGTGGCAAATATTTATTTGTGGGGATAGGGAAGGGGACAGATGATTTTTTGCCTTTGACAATTGGGACTTAACCATGCCTGGTTTATTTAGATCTGAAATTATTGAAGCGACATCTGTGTCTTTGCACTAGCTAAGCACATCAAATGGATGACAAATTGCATCTTTGTTTGATGTTTTACCACTTTGCAGGTTAGTCATGAGGAAATCATGTCTGATGCAACTTACTTGGATACAGTATTGGCAGAAGGCGCAAGAAGAGCTGCAGAAATAGCTGATAATACTCTTCAAAATGTTTACCAGGCAATGGGATTCCTCCGGAAACAGAGATAATTGGTGCTTATTTAAGAACCTTGAGAATAAGTTAGATAGCTGCAGGAAAGCTAATTTATTGAACATTGATATTCCTTATTCGCTCACATATTTTTGGATTTCAAGCTGCACTTTCCCTTTCTTCTTAGCCATATTTGGTGTATTATTGTGTTCATTAGTCAGCATTAGATATGTAGTGTCGATTCTCCATCATCTCAAATTTCAAATTTGATATATAACTTGGTATATTTAGAGCTAACTTTATTGGATTGCATTTATGTGTTAAACATATATCTAAGTATATTGTTATTTGACAACGAAGTTCAGCTCAAGCGGTAAGACACTTTACTTCTAATCGGTAGGTCGGGAGTTCGAGTCTGTTGGATGGGAAATGGAAACCATTATTGATCCTTTAAAAAAAAAAAAAAAGTACATTGTTATTTTAAGTTACCATTTTTTCATGGTTTCTGTTGACATTTAGGGAATAAAGATAGTTTCTGATATAATGACAAATTTGATTTCTTTGTCATGCTCTTTCTGAATGTCTTCATTGACGATATGAATATTATGAATATGAAAGTTCATTGGTTCTTGTGAAAATTAGTTCACGGGTCTCCATATCCTCTCAAAATTAATTGGCAAGGAGAGGTGTTAACCCATGAGTTTATAAGTTATTCGGATCTTCCTTAGGCACTCGATGTGGGACTTTATATTTCAACACTCCCCTTCACATCGAGGTGGAGTCAAATTCAAGGCCCGGCGCCCTACTTGGGGCCAAACGGGGACAAAGAGCCCACACACCCCGCCTAAGGGCCTGCTCTGATACCATATGAAAATTAGCTCATGGGCCTCCATATTCTCTCAAAACCAATTGGTAAGGAGAGGTGTTAACCCATGAGTTTATATGTTAATTGGATCTTCCTTGGTCACTCTATGTGAGACTTCATATTTCAATACTCACCCTCACATCGAGGTGAGAGCCAATTTAAGGTCCGTCTCCCTTCTTGGGTCGTACGGTGACCATTAAATCCACTTTGGGCATTATGAGCCCATCATCCCACTTAAATACCCGCTCTGATATCATGTGAAAATTAGTTCATGGGCCTCCATATCCTCTCAAAACCAATTGGCAAGGAGAGGTGTTAACCTATAAACTTATAAGTTATTCGAATTTTCCTTAGGCACTCGATGTGAAACTTTATATTTCAACAGTTCTTCATGAAACCTACTTCAACATCTTGCAAGTTGAACTTCTTTAAGATGCCACGTATATTGAGTTTCATTCTCATCCTCTGGGATCATGATATTACTCATTTTCTCCAGTATTTAGTTGTGCTAGCATATATTTTATTTCTTCTTGATGGTGGTTAACTTGATTTTATTTAGGCTCAATTTCGATTGGGATTGGGTTTGAGTTTGAGTTTTGGCGAAAAAAGCTAAAAAATTGGCGGGAGAAATTCAAATTCAATTTTTTTTTCAAATAATGAATATCTCTCGCCAATTTTAGAGGCCAAAATTTGAACTTGAACGATTATTTGAAGAAAAAAATTTGAATTTGAATTTCTCCCGGCCAATTTTTTTATTTCTCCCGCCAAAACTCAAACTCAAACCAAAACCTAAACTCAATCCAAGTTGAGCCTTAAAAAAATGTTCAGGAGGAAACTCATGCATGATTGGATAGGCGAAACCTGGCGAGTGGTCTCTAGCTTGCGCGCGCACCTTTTGGTAAGATGTCAAAACCTTATGATCTTGAATTTCTTGCCTTCCGCTCAGAAAGTCAAAAAATGGGGAAAGTAAAACTGAAAAGAGGAATAACATGATTAGAGCTAGCTAGAGAAGAGAATCCAGATGATGTTCTTGCTTTTGGAAGAGGACATAAAAGTAATTTTCTTTTTAAGTTTACTTCTGTCTGAACCTATAGGAAAATTTAGAAAACTGTTCTCTCTCTCTCTCTCTCTCTCTCTCTATATATATATATATATATATATATATATATATATACACACACACACATTACCCTAAAGACCCGTGCTAGGCACGGAGACAAATTTAATTGTTAAAAAAATATTAAATAACATAAAAGTAAAAAATGATACTCTACACTAATATTTTTGTTTGATTTTTCAAACCTACTTATATAAAAAAAGAAAAAATATAAGAATTTTAAATTTATATGCAAAATATCAAAAAATATTCTGGTAAGAGAAAAATATTTTTTCAATGATTGCTCTAGGTCGGCATTGTAAGTTTTCTTGAAAAAACTAACGGTTTAAATGAACCATAAAAAAAGAAAATAAAGTTTGTATCTTCAATTTATTTGGCAAATTCCAACACAGTTAATGTAACGATAAAAATTAAATGACTCGATCAACTAAAGTTTATTTTTTTAAAGTTTCGACCATTTTAATAAAAAAAATTAGTGAGCAGTTTGCATTCGGGTGCACAGAAAACTAAATGGTTTGGTTAATTAAAATATCTTCGGTAATATAAATATAGATAGATTGTTAGAATTTTTTTTTTTGGGTAGAAAAAAAGTTCGGGTGGGTTCGGCTCCGATCAACACCACGGGTCAGGGCAGGCCCTAGGGACCATAGGTTACTTACAAGAGTACTTACAGATCAACCACCAACACGGCCCTCACGTCGGCAGCGGGAATTGAACAGTTGACCTTTGTAAGGACGTGCCAACTCATTACCAATTGAGCCAACTTGTGTTGGTATAGATTGTTAGAAATTATGATAGAATAAAATGAAATTGGTATTTTAATTAATTAATTAATTAACAGAATGTAAAGCAATTCTCTCTGACCATGTTGAATGCCTAGATTTTCTAGGTCTCTCATTGCCGCCACTGCGCGTGCGTGCCGACCGGCGATGAGCCTTATCGACGGTTGGGTTCCTATGGCGTTGAATCAACGCGATGCCGTTGATACATCAACAAGCCATCGTTCTGGTGTCATCATGAAGGAAAGTCCGGCGCTGCCTAGAATTTTGGCAAGTCACCTGAATCCATGTAGTACTCCAGCAATGGAGAATGAACCCAGAAGAGAGGGCTATAGATTGCTCCAATTTGTGATGTTTGCAGGACAAAGAATGGAAATGAATTTGTTGGTATGGGAAGCTTTTGTTTCGCTGGCAATGGAGTTTGGTAAAGGTGGAGTTTTTCTTTCTTCGGCAATGGAGATATGCTGGTTTTTGGATTGGCCATGAGGTGGGAGAGGGCGATGGTCAAATCCAATTAGGGACAAGCCTACTAAGGAAAACCATCATGTGGATTATGAGATTATGAGTAAAATGGCTATGGAGAGGGAAGGAGTATCGCTGGCGAAGAAAGAGATCACCGGACTTGGTAAGGTTCCGATTTGAAGCCGGCTTGCCAATTCTGGCTTGGAAGAACTGGGTCGGAGCTCTGACACGCGACTGGACCAATGGGCCGTCTATTTGGGCCATTCACTCCTCGAAATGGGCCTAGTACCTATTGGGCTATCACATGTTGTGGACTTTTGTTTTGTCTTGGTATGCCTAAGGCTGGAAAATTTGGCCTATTTTTTGGGGATTTATGGACTGAAACTATAAATGGACATTTTTGGAAGCAATTTTCTTATTCAAATCTGATAGATTTTTCCTCAGGTTCTATTACTGCTACTAGAAACTCTTCAACGGGGGCTCTTGGCGTTAGCCAGGGTAAGGTGGAAGCCATAAATCGGCTCCGCCAAAGTCCATGAGTCACTTCTTTGGGAATTGTCCAAAACTTAGCAACTATTGGACAATTCAAAGTCTAGTGAGTTTCAATAAGACAACCAAATCTAGTAGTTTCTTATTATTCCTAATAAAGCCGCTTAACGGCCTCATGATTCATATTATGATAGTTTTTAATTTTTTTCCTAGTCTTAAATTAGGATTTATTTCAAGTTTTTTTTGTAAGCAATAAATGGAAGCGTCCGTTTCAAACTTGGAGAAGCATCCATCGAGTTAGAGATTTGTTGTAGCATGGCTTTGTATGGAGGATCGGGAGCGGACGTTCTGTTCGTATCTGGCGTGGTCGCTGGCTCATTACACCGTGCGGTTTTAGCTGACCTCCCCTCCTATTTTTATGGGTTTTGAAAGTTTGCAAACAAGAACTCTAACAATTGTGGAAGACATCTGGTTTGAATGGGACCCTGGGCTTATTTCTTGGGTTATAGAGTCTTTTTGTAAGGGGTAATGCGTATCTTAGGAAATATGTTATTTAGAATTTGCTATGCCTATAAGCCAAGTAACACTCTGGCTTCTTTTCAAAAGGTAGGGGATCCATCGGAATTCCACCTCATTCATGTAATTCTTAATATCTATTAATGATATTATTTTTTTCAAAAAAAAAAAAATTAACAGAATAAAAATTTATGATATGCACAACAATTCTAAAAGTACATAACAATAAAGAAATCTAAAAAAATAAAACATGAGTTATTCAAGTTTTATATGATAATTGTTTTTAGTATATTTCTTATAAAAATCAATTGGAAGATATTTCAAGATTATTGGGGAAGTGGTTTAATATTTGAAGTTTATTAAGATAAAAATTAGTTTCTAATTAATTCAAGTAATCTAAACTCTTCTAAACCAATCAAGTTTTTCTAAACTCATTAAACCACAAAAACTTCTAAAAAATTCCACGTTGTATTTGAAATCTTTGATTGGTTGAAACTGAAAACAGGTTCTTTAATATAAATATAGATAGATTGTTAGAAAACACGATAGAATAAAATAGAATTGATATTTTATTTAATTAATTAACAGAATAAAAATTTATGATATGACAAATAATTCAAAAAAGTACATAACAACAAAGAATTTTCTAGATTTTTTGTGGTTTAATGGTTTTACAAAAACTTGATTGGTTTAAAAGAGTTTAGTTCATTTAAATTAATTAGAAACTATTTTTATCTAAATAAACTTCAAATATTAAACCACTTCCCCAATAATCTTGAAACATCTTTCAATTGATTTTTATAAGAAATATACTGAAAACAATTATCATCCAAAACTTAAATAACTCATGTTTTATTTTTTTAGATTTCTTTATTGTTATGTACTTTTTAGAATTATTATTCATATCATAAATTTTTATTATGTTAATTAATTAAAATACCAATTTCATTTTATTCTATCGTACTTTCTAACAATCTATATATATTTATATTAAAGAACTTGTTTTCAAGACCCAGCGGGGCCGGCCTCTGCCCACGACCGTGAGGTCGCGGGTTCGACACCCTCCCCTTACATGGGGCCAAATAATTCTCCCTTCCTATGAGGCTAAAAAAAATATATTACAGAACCTGTTTTCAGTTTAACCAATCAAAGACTTCAAAATCCTACGTGGAATTTTCTAGATTTTTTGTGGTGTAATGATTTTAAAAAAACTTGATTGGTTTAGAAGAGTTTAAATCAATTAAATTAATTAGAAACTAATTTTTATCTTAATAAACTTCAAATATTAAACCACTTCCCCAATAATCTTGAAATAACTTCCAATTGATAATAAGAAATAAACTGAAAACAATTATCATCTAAAAGTTGAATAACTAACGTGTTATTTTTTTAGATTTCCTTATTGTTATGTACTTTTTAAAATTATTGGTCATATCATAAATTTTTATTTTATTAATTAATTAAATAAATAAAATACCAATTCCATTTTATTCTATCGTGGTTTCTAATAATCTATCTATATTTATATTAAAGAAAATGTTTTCAGTTTTAACCAATCAAAGACTTCAAAATCCAAAGTGGAATTTTCTAGAATTGTTTGTGGTTTAATGGTTTTACAAAAACTTGATTGGTTTAGAAGAGTTTAGATCAATTAAATTAATTAGAAACTAATTTTTATCATAATAAACTTCAAATATTAAACCACTTCCCCAATAATCTTGAAATATCTTCCAATTGATTTTTGTAAGAAATATACTGAAAACAATTATCACCTAAAAGTTAAATAACTCATGTTTTTATTTTGGCAGAATGGTGAATTTAGTCCCAGATCTTCATTGTTTTTGCGAAAATGGTCCCCAATCTCTTTTTATTTGTAAAACATTCCCCAATCATTTTGCGTTTGCCGGAAGTAGTCCTTCCGTCCACTTTTGTTAGTCTCAGATGTTAGACTGCAAAAAAATAAATGAAAAATCGATAATGGGAAAGGGTATTTGTGGAAGTTGTATTAATAAATTACTTTAATCCATCCACCTCCACCGGAGCCGCTGTCGGAGCCGCCACTACCACCAAATTTTGAAGATTCTGGCGCCCACCTCCCCCTCCGGCGCCCTTTCCTCCTTCCCCACCCCCTCTTCTCCACCATCAAGCCACCCAAAGACTCCATTAGGGCGCTCCTTCAAATAATTTCAAACTTACCCCACCCACACCCTACTTCTTCTTCAACATACCTCTCTTATTCTTCATCATCAATCAAATTTCATTACACTAAAGAAAAAACCCACCACAAAAAATAATGAAAATTTGATTTCCTCCTTTCAAATTTCAAGATTATTTTTGTTTAAAAAAATTTTTTTTTACAAAAATAAGCACAAAATCCCTACTGAAGATTCCGGTGAGCTTGAAGATTTCGGCGGTGGCCGGTAAGGGTGTAAAGAAGAGGGAGAGAGTTGGTTGGGAAGAAGGAGGTTTGGGGGTAATTTTTTGGGCAAATTGGTGAATTTCATCCCTTAACAATTTGCGATTGGTTGTTTTGGTCCCTGATTTAATTTTTTGTAGTGGTCCATGGAGGACTTCCGACGAGGATGTGGTGGTGGCTGTTGCAGTCCTTTTCCCTTTCTTCTCCAACCATTGCAAGAATTTCACATGCCCTTCATAGCCCCTCTTCTGCATTCAAGGTACATATATATTATTCCAATTCATCAAATACAAAATCCCACAATTAATTAGCACTCAAACATCATTCAATCTTAAAAAAAAACCTTCAAGAAATGACTAACCCAAGAACAAAAATCAGAAATAAATCAAGATTCAGCAAAAAAAAAAAAAAAGAACCCCAGAATTCGCCAAATTTAATGTCAATTTATAGGGTTTCTCAAAAAATGAGGGTTTTGGAGATTCTCTTGAGTGAATTTGATTGAATTTTCAGATGGTGGTGGATGTGGGTTTAAAAAAAAACACTCCATGGCTGCTGCTGCAGCGGCGGAGAGGGATGACGGAGGGTGGGGCTGGTGGTGGGACTGGGTTGAGTTGAGGTGGATATGGAGGGTGGGGAAGGAGGAAAGGGGTAAAATAGTCATTTCGCAACAACTTTTAAAAAATAAATCAAAATTCAATTTTTCCGTAACATAATTGGATGGAAGGACTACTTCCGCCAAACGCAAAATGATTGGGGACTGTTTTACCAAAAAAAATAGATCGGGGACCATTTTCGCCAAAACAATGAAGATATGGGACTAAATTTGCCAATATGCCTTTTATTTTTTTAGATTTCTTTGTTGTTATGTACTTTTTAGAATTATTGGTCATATCATATTTTTTTTTTCTTGTTACTTAATTTAATTAATTAAATTACCAATTTCATTTTATTTTGTCATACTTTCTAATAATCTATCTATATTTATATTACAGACTGTTTTCAGTTTCAACCATTCAAAGACTTCAAAATCCTACGTGAAATTTTCTAGATTTTTTTGCGGTTTAATGGTTTTACAAAAACTTGATTGGTTCAGAAGAGTTTAACTTAATTAAATCAATTAGAAACTAATTTTTATCTTAAACTTCAAATATTAAACCACTTCCCCAATAATGTTGAAATATCTTTCAATTGATAATAAGAAATAAACTGAAAACAATTATCATCTAAAAGTTAAATAACTCATGTGTTATTTTTTTAGATTTCTTTATTTTAGCTCTTCCTGTCCTTAAATTATTTTCAAGTTGTTGTTTTTGTCGAATTAGCGTAAAACTGATGCTTTTTGTCAACTTTTGGTTACATATTCTGAACATTTCTTTGGTTTTAAGGACTTAAATTGACCGAAATGCTCTTAAAACTGGAGACATGTGCAAAATATGAGACTAAAAGTTGACGAAAATCACCAATTTTACGCTAATTTGACAAAAAAATAATAATTCAAAAATAATTTAGAGACAAAAAGCTAAAATAAAAGTTGATTAAAAGAAAAAAGAAAAAATTATTTATCTACACGTATAGATGTTTCCTCTAGCAAAATTATCACAAGAATGACCACATCCTCTGTGGTTTCCGGCAAATAATCGTTTGTACACTACCTGTCCATGTATTCATTTTTGTGTCCAACCAATCACAATTTACCATATGTATATATATAATTAATAAAAATGATCACATTGCGAATTTTATTGGTTGTGCACAAAAATGAATACAGACGATTTTCACCCGTGATTTCCTTGTCAGTACAAAAGATAAATGATTGAGAAGAGTATCCACTTGTTCGAATAGAAGGAACGAGAAAACATTTAACCATATTCTGATACCATATTTCAATAACCCTCCACTACTCAGTATATGAATCTTTTGGAGAAAAAGGCTGGTATATGTGACCACAGGGGAAAAGCTCAAATGGTCCTTTGAAAGCTATGGTTTTGCATTTTTCCCTTACCCTTTTTGTTTTGGTGGTATAAGCAGGGACGAAGTCAAGAATTTGGCGTTGGGGGCGAAACTACAACAGTATGTCGAACTACATATAAAAACGGCAAAATGGAGGCGAAACTAATAAAATATTTCGAACAACATATAAAATTTACTATATCTACTAATATTTTTTTAAATCTCTGGGGCGACTGCCCCCACCCCGTTTTCGTCCCTTGGTATAAGAATAAAGGAGGGAATTACTTTAAATTGCTTCTCTATGTTTCCTTACTATCCTGAGACCTTTTACTTTGGTGTTTTTGGCTGAAATTGCTCAATGCAGATATTCAGGCATTGCAAGGACCACGGCCTGTTAATAGTAAGAAATGCCCTTCCTTTTCAATCATTCTTGATATTTCCCCCTTTGTCTTTTGTGATTATTATCTCATTTCATGTAAATTTCTTGGGATTTAACATTTGTTTAAAAGATGCAACACCTGTCCAAAACGACGCTGACTCCAATGCAGAACGGAGGTAATTCTTCACTTGCGAAACTTCCATCATTTGTTGGATTAATTTTTTTACGGTTAAAATTAATTGAAAACAAACACAAGTTCTGTTTTTACCGCGCGCAACACATGTTTTAAGTCTTAGAATACCTGTTATGAGGTGTTCCGTATGTACTAAGAAAAAATTGTTCCGCATAAAATTCAGACTGGTCCAAAACGTGTTTTATATGTACTAAAAAAAAGTGTTAAGTAGTACAATAGTATATCCGTGAGCGTATATTTTAACATGCGCTTACTCTTACTCGAGTCTCAAATCCTATCCTCAAAGAATGATGTAGTATTCTCAGGTCATACGTCGGACCACTAAACAAAAACAATAAAGAAAGTCCTACGTCGGATAGTCGCGAGGGAATCAAATTGCTAGTTTTCTCCCTTATGCCGATCAATCCGGCTCTTATGCGGAACAAGAAAAGTTTCGCACTTTACGGAACAATTTAAATCGTCGGATGAAAGATTTGAACGGTCCAAATTTGAAAAGAGAAAAAGTTTTTATTTTTTATTTTTTAAGTCTAGCCGCAACTTTTCTCTTTTCAAATCTGAGCCGTCGGTGCGGAATTTTCTAACCGATGCCCCAACTAAATCATTGTAGTGCTTTACACGTGGTGGTTTGTTGTGAATCAATATCTTTCTTTATAAATTTCAATTAATTAAACAAGGAAAGTTAAAGTATCATTGGTTAAGAAGAAGGTGAAAGAGATTTTCTTGAAAAATATTGCTCAAAAAGATATTCATACTACAGCTTACTTTATGCCATAAAAGTCTAATTCATAAACATTAGAGAAGAGGAGTCACAAGGTAGATCCGAAAGAGTAACTAGACTTAAAGATGTGGTTATAAACATGATTAGAGAAGACCGAATTTGAGAAAATAGTATTTATAATTGTAAATTAATTTCACTATTTTCTTGAAAAATAGATTGGTGAAATAATAGATAGGAAACGTCAAAAGACTGTGATATTGGAAATTACAAGGACGTATTTAGAAGGGCGAGAGCGGTTGTCTTCTTCAAGAATTTGAAAATTGTAATTTTTATTTTTAGAATTTTTTTTGGAACATAGAAAAATAACTTTTCGCCTTCCAAAAATTTAATTTAATTTTTGGGCCCTCAATTGAAGTTGTTAACTTTGTCCCTTGTTAGAAACATAAAAACATAAGAGAAAAATGGTCAGTGTAAGAGAAATGGCAAATGGGTGGATTTTGTCCCTAAACAATTTCGAGATTGATATAAGGTACGTAAACAATATTTTTCAATTATTTTATTCTGAAACAATTTGTATTTGGTGCATAAGGTCCTTCCGTCTATTTTGTTACGGTCAACTGCAATTGAAAAAAACAAATTGAGTCAACTGGAATAGTTTAAGGGGCATTTGTGGTACATTTCAAAAAAATTACTCCACCACCTACCCATCCTCCGGCAGACACTGGCCACTCCACCATCTCTCAATCCACCGCCACAGCCGACCACCACCATGAATCACCACCTGCAGCACTTTCATTTTTAATCAATGTTGCCAAATTATGAAGACGAAATTCACCAATTTCGAAGGTGAATTTGGGTCGGCTGAGCTTCACGGAGTGGGCTGGGTACTGAAATTTATGTGCGTGAGTTCAAGAAAATTGTTGAAATTTTACTGGGTTCTATTTTTGGAAGTGGACTTTATTGTTTCTCTGATTTCTATTGCAGGTTACACTGTCAATTTAACATGTTAGCAGCAATCTACCAAAAATGCCCTTTAACTTCTTAATTTGACCCGAACAAAATTTGGACTTCACAATTGACTAACAAATTTTTGGACGGAAAAACCTTAGATACCAAATACAAATTGTTTCATGGTAAAATAATTAAAAAATATTGTTTGAAGACCTTATATCAAACTCAAAATTGTTTAGGGACAAAATCCACCAATTTGCCAAGAGAAATCTCTTAGTTTTATGAAGTAGGAAGTTGTAGTCTTGTAGCCAAATGCACAGATAACTTCTTGAATAAATTTTAAATAGTGGAAACGTATATATATTTTGAATAAATAATTTGGTAGTGAGTGTCTAGAGTACAAAACACAGAGATATCAAATCTCACAAATACTACGGAGAGGTACATACAATATTGTATGTATCAGCTCTAAAAATCATAAGGATCTATAATCCTAACCACACCACAAGACTACTTCAGACCACACTCAAAGCCACATATAATACGTAAACAACCCTCCTATTTATAGGAGTCAAAACCCTCCTAGAATCTCTAAGATATCTAGGAAATATAAACTAACTAGGAAACCAACCAGGAAATCTAAATGGACTAGGAAACTGCTAAAGTAGTCCTATTACAATAAAACTAGTAATTACCAAAACTAAATATTCTTCTAAATAATAATAAGCTTGATTTAATTCCAACATTGCCTCTCTTAAATCAAGCTCGGCAATAAATCCGGTCCAATTCCATCGCGAGCAAAAATCTCCATTGCAAGTTCTGTAGATGTGAATAATTTGTGCAACACCAATTTAGAAGTAACTATCTTCTTCGTATGAGAAGACGACAAAATCTTGTACTTTGCAAACACATGTATTACAAACTCCTCTTTATCAAAGAACTCATCTATATTCACCCATCCAGATTCAACCTCATAATAACTCTTTGAGATTAAAGATTTAACTCCAACAAAATCTATACCAATTTCATATTTGCTTGCATCTTGAGTATACATTATATGATCAATGTGGATTTCTTCATGCGCAGGGACATCATTTCTTCAATTTCAAAAGGTCTCAACAACTCACTTTTTTCAATCATAGAAAATCCATTAATTTCAGCACAATTATCACCATATTCATCATCAAAGAATGAATTTCTTCCATGATCATTAGCATAATTTTGCTGAAACTGCTGATTTGGTCCCTGAAATCTATTCTCAGCATATTGCCGATTCAGTCCCTGCTGTCCCTGAATTTCTGGAAACTGCCCAGTCAGTCCCTGCCTTTGTTCTGACAGAAATTGCTGTTCAGATCCCTGCTGATGTTTCTGCCTGAAACTGCCAATCTGGTCCCTGAAGGTTTCGGCTGGAATTTGCTGGAATGGTCCCTGGCTGCGCTGATTTTTTTGAAACTACCGAACTGGTCCCTGAAAATTCTGCCCCTGTTTCTGGGCGGCCAGAAACTGCAGATTTGGTCCCTGTTTCTGGTCGGCCGGAATTTGTCGGTTTGGTCCCTGTAAATCTTGATTTGATATCTCATCATTTTCACTCATTCCATTCTCGTTTATCTGGTCATCCAGACCATGCAACAAACCAATGTCTACCACATAGTCCACCTCAATAATTTTGGGAAACATCTTTTGGTTGTTTCCCTTCTCATCAATCTCTTCCTCTTTTGATACTTTCCTCTTCAATTAATTCAATTAAATTTTCAACACTAAGATTATCACAAATATCTATCAAATCAATAATCTGTGAAGAATCTTGAATCAACCATTCATCCTCAATTGTAGCACTCAACGAATAAGCATCTATCAAAATAACATTTTCACAATCTTCCAAATCAATTTTTTCTTCCAAATTCGAGAAATCCAAATCCAAATATTCAATTTCATCTTCAATTTTCTCAAAATATTTTTCTTCATCTTGAGGAGATAAAATTTTAATCTTCTTCTCATCAATAATAATTTTCTCATCAATTTGTTGAAATCTAAAACTTTCATCTTTTTCAACAATA
The DNA here is from genome assembly GCA_026122235.1 of Vinca minor. Taxonomy (NCBI): domain Eukaryota; kingdom Viridiplantae; phylum Streptophyta; class Magnoliopsida; order Gentianales; family Apocynaceae; genus Vinca; species Vinca minor. The sequence continues at coordinate 7,157,626 of JAOCZM010000142.1, forward strand.
TTGGTAGAAGAAATATTACCTCCATAACAAGTAATCAAATGAGACAAGTCTCCTTTGCCGATTCAATTTTGACAAATTGTCTTGCAACATCTAATGCTACCTTAATACCGAGTTGTTGCCTCACAAATGCATTTTCCCACCGTTTCGCATCTTCATTCCCTTTATTGGAATTTATCAATATATATATTGAATAAATAATTTGGTAGTGAGTGTCTAGAGTACAAAACACAGAGATATCAAATCTCATAAATACAACGGAGAGGTACATACAATATTGTATGTATATGTATCAGCTCTAAAAATCATAAGGATCTATAATCCTAACCACACCACAAGACTACTCCAGATCACACTCAAAGCCACATAAAATACGTAAACAACCCTCCTATTTATAGGAGTCAAAACCCTCCTAGAAAATCTAAGATATCTAGGAAATATAAACTAACTAGGAAACTAACCAGAAAATCTAAATGGACTAGGAAACTGCTAAAAGCGGTCCTATTGCAATAAAACTAGTAATTACCAAAACTAAATATTCTCCTAAATAATAATAAGCTTGATTTAATTCCAACACTTCTTAAAGAGCTCTTAACTAAGTCTTTTATCTAAACTATTAAAATAACGATATATTTTTAATACCACTTATAAGTTATAAAGTTAATTGTTCCTCAATTGAGTAATGTTGGTAATTAATTTTGAGAAATCCCAACTCAATAGAATAATCTCAATTTACTTGATTTAATGGTTAATCACTCATATTGAAAACCGTAGCTACTTTCTCATGTTCGTGCATGTGGAATTAGACACTTTTTTCACTCCAAGCTAGAATCAATAATATTTCACTTTTTTATTGTTGTTTTAAAAATAGAGAAAATGTAATTGACAATGTTTAAAGATGTCATTAAAATTAGTATTGACGCTTTTAAAATAGGCACTGTTATTAATGATTTTATTGTTAGACCTTATTTAGTTACTTCAACTGTATTTTTCTATTAAAATAATCACTGAAAGTGACGTTTTTAAAGCAGTGATAGTGACGTTTTCATTAGATTCTCTGATGGATTTCACAGAATATTTAATTGTAAATTTTTGTACTGAAATCGCTATTGCCAGTAGTTTTTTCTGGAAGAACAATAAAAATTACAATAATTTTTGTAATTTTATTAAAAAAAAATTATTAGTAAAAAAAACTACATGATATTAGCATACAAACATACACTTGTATTCTTTTTTTTTTTTTTTTTGCTAAATAAGAAATTATCCATTAATCATAATATAGCCGAAGCCATTACAATCAAAAGATAAAAAGAAAATACAAGAAAATAAAAGTTATACAATGGTGGAGACCACCATGATAACAGATAAAAGTCTACACCCCGGACTAGGTTAACACTACAAACAGTAAAAAAAGTAAATACATAATAAAATTCTTCGCAGCATCTTCTCCAAAATTCTTGAACAGCAGCAACAAGCTTAGTTCCAACACCTTTCTTAGAAATCAACAATCTACAAGACTATTGGCATATCAACCGTCCCATAGATTGTCTCGGAAAGATGAAGAAAACTGAGGAAGAACAGAACAACTGCAGGTTTGGAGGAAAACTTCAGATTTGGAAGGATCTGAAGTAGATCTTGCATCTGAGTTTTGAATCTTGAATCAGAATACCTTGAAAAAATCTCATCATGTTTTACGGCAAAAGGAGAGGATGAAGACGCAAAAAGTAGAAGAAATATGACTAGATGGTTGGATCTAGTCATGGAAGCCAAAAAATGAAGAACCTTCAAGAGGAAGAAATAGAGTGGAAAAAAGAGAGAGAGAAGAGACGGTGTCATTAAAATATTGACTATCATGATTTATCCACACAATTTTTGCGGAGAAAAACAGTCCTAGGCACTATAAGGGTGAAAATCGTTGTCCCCCTGTCTCTATTTTTTTACCCAATCAATCAGAATTTGTTATGTGAAATATTTTTTCTAATTATATATACACATGTCGAATTGTAATTGATTGTATACATGAATTGAGATATACATCGGGGACAGATGATTTTTTGCCCTATAATCGCGTTGCTTTTCCCCTTCCCTCTTCCTCTGAAATATACAGGTCACTTTGGCATGAATCCGACTTTGTGGGATTGACCCCACAACCTCTCACATGAGTTGGAGTGGAGCCTCACATGGAAAGTAGACCCCGCCACAAATTATGCGAGAGAATTGCGGGGCCAGTCCCACAAAGCCGGTCCTATATTAAAAATTTTTCGAAATATACTAAAAGAAAAAACCACCCATTCCTGGACACATTGACTTTTGATACATAAAATTGGTCATAAAAACCTGTATATCAAATTGTGTTTTTTTTTCTTTGAGGAAAAAAAAAGTGCTAGGTTCTATATGGTGTATATATGTATATTTATGGACTGTGGGGCCCAGTGAGTCATTTTCTAGTTCCTCCTATATAAACCATGCAAAACCCTTTGGTATTTCCATAAGAGTTTCTTACATAGCAATAAACAGAAAAAAATCCTATAAATTCCATTATTTCCCTTTTGTTTTTCGAAAATTATGGAGAGAAGTCAAATCCCACTCCAAGCAGCCAACATGAGGAAAAGCCTCTTTGATCAGGTTTTTTAAGTTCTTCTTTTGCTAAATTAATGCCATTTTTTGTCCAAAGTAAAATATCTAGTTCTTCCGTTCTTGCATTTTGACAAATAATTTGAAATATTCACTTTTCTATACAATTTCAGACGAAGGGAGTACTATATTCCTTTTTTTTCTTTTTCTTTTTCAAACTTTTGTTCTTAATGTGGGGGATTTAATTAGTTATATGAATATCTATAAAAAAAAATATCGGACTAGAATATTAATGACAAAGAAAGCTTAAAATGATGGTTATGAATATTGCAGGGGTATCTTGATGATCAATTTATTGAGTTGGAAGAATTGGAAGATGATGCAAACCCTAACTTTGTGGAGGAAGTTGTCAAACTTTTCTACACTGATTCGTCTAGATTCATCCGCAACATAGATTTGGCATTGTGAGTACTATATATAGCCTTTTTAGCAGACCAAATCTTCTGTCTTGTTTTTTTTTATGTTCTGTCTCCTGTTTTATCAATAAAAAATAAAAAGTTGCTAAGTATAATCATTTTCAGGGAAAAAAACCCTATGGACTTTGACAAGTTAGATGACATTATGCACCAGTACAAGGGAAGCAGCTCAGGGTAAGTTCTATTCTTATGACAAAAATAGAAACTTTTTTGAAAAAGGTTTTCTCCCTTTTCTATTGTGGGGTGAGGGAGGGATAGGGATGGGGATAGGGTATTGCATTATTTGAGATATACCTTTCGTGACAAAAATATTTTCACATTTTTCTAAAATTAAAAAAAAATATATTTTTATTGAATAATAAAAGTCGTTTTAAAAATATATCCAAAGTAAAAACTAAGGTATTTTATTAGTTAAAATATCAATATTACTCTCTTAAATATAATTAATAGTATACATGTCTTGTTTAACAGTGTAATATTGATATTTTGACTAACAAATTACTTATTTTTTATTTCTTTAATTTTCGCTACATTTTCTAAACCAATTATATTATAGAATGGAGCTGGGAGTATATTTATTGATTTTTTTTAGTCACTTTAATCATTTGTTTCTTAAATTTACTTCCCAATATTTTCTTCAAAACCTCTTTATAAATTTCAACTCCGAATTTAAAATTCAAGTTCCGTATTTAAATACGTTAATTAAAATTGCTAAATCATATAATTTAAAATTGATGCATGCAGCATTGGTGCCAAAAAGGTGAAGAAGGAATGTACTCAATTCCAGGACTACTGCAAAGCACGCAATGCTGAAGGGTATTTTTATTTGTATTATTAAATAAAATTGTCATTTTTGTATATTTTTATAAGTGTTATATGTTACTTAATTTTTTGATGATTTGAATGGATTATTGCAGATGCATTAGGACCTTTCAACAAGTGAAGCAAGAGCATTCAACTCTAAAGAGGAAACTTGAGAATTATTTTCAGGTATTTTTCTCTCTAAAACATACACTTTGGTCGCATTCATTTCTAATTTCTTCGTATTTATACTATCAGGATTGGTTTACTGTTTAAGGCTGAAGTCTCATGACGTAAAAGTCATGAGTTCGAATCGTCCTCACCCGCTTCTTAAATCTCTCATTCTTGTAATAGATAGCTTTCCGTACTATATATCCTAGATCAGAGTTAAATTTTACATAATTATAGAATATAAGTTTTTTTTTGCTAAATCATATAATATTTAATTTTATTAATAATATTTTTAAAATTTTAGAATCTTATAGACAGTAGCTGAGGTATGGGGGAGCCAGGGGGCCATGACCCCCTCAGGATTTTTTAAAAACACCTAATACTACTTTACATATTATTCATATGAATTTTTATGGAGGTATTTTCTATATAAACTATTATCTTGCCCACTTAAAATTCTAAGAATTTTGTAATACATTATATTATTTATATATCTCAGAATATAAAATATGATACAAAATACATATTTTTTCCTAAAGAGACTATATTTGATCAAATGGTAATTAATTTTAATATTCTTATTTACTTTCTCAAACTATTTTGGAACTCAGGTTTGTAGTAGTGGCCTTTCTTAATAATAATAAATTTCCCTCTTCTTTTTCTTCAGTTATCTTTTACATTTAATTTATTTTCTTTTCCAAATTAAGTGTTGCTTTAATCTTAGATAGACTATTCAAAATAAAGTAATAATTATCATACATTTTCTCAATTTTTTACATAACAAATGCATATCTGAACAAGACTGCTATGTGTACTTTGACTATTAACTCCTTGTTGTTGTACTATATTTCAGTTGACAAGACTTGAAGAATCTTAAAATCCCAGATGATGAAAGTTGAAGAGGTTATATTATTCGAAGAGAAGCATATTAATAAGTTAATGATTAATATCAAATAATTGTACCCTTTTAAGAGAGAAGCATATTAGTAATTTAGTGATTAATATCAAATAATTGTACCCTTTTAACAGAGAAGCAATATTACGGAGAATATATTATAATATGATTCCAAGACTTTTTATTTTTTTATTTTTTTTATGGTAAATATGGATAAAAATGCACTCCATGTATGTCCTAACTTTGCACCACAATCTTGTTATTATTATTTGAATCTGAATTCAAAAAATATTGAAAACTTATATTATATTATATCATATATCATATTCGATATTCACCAAAAGCATGTTCATTCGTTTCTCTTATTCCCTCTCTCCACAGCCAGTATTCTTGAAAAAAAATAGAAAAAAAAAACTTTTGTTACATATCCTTGGGTTACCGAATGGAATGTTCGTGTTTGAAGGGGCACAAAAATCTAATAGAACATTTGACTTGGGACATTAAAATCCCAACTAAAGCATCAAATTCAATCTATCCCAATTCAGTCCAAATAGTATCTTTGTGATACCCGGGATTTTTGCCCAATTTGATTTATGTGATTAAGTGATTTAATTGTATAATTTTGTGCTTATATTAAATGTCGTATTAATTGTGTCCTTTTATTTTTATAACATGTTACGTGTTATTTTTGTGAACTTTTTATGGATGGACGTTTCGCACACGTGTCGTAATTAAGTAACTTAAATTGTGTTTCACTTATATAATGGATTGGAATTAATTAGGAATTTAATGAGATTAGAAAAATCAACATAATAATTAATATGATTGGGGAATAAAATAAAATAAATAAAAAGAAGATAGGCTTCACTGGGATTGAAGGAAAATAAAATAAAAATAATTTAGAAAGAGAATAGATAGGATTTGTGATTCGTGGATTTGGGAATAAGTGAGATTAAAAAGAAAAAGAAAAGGGTTAGGAACATGGGAATCGTGGGATTGGTGAGTTACTGGGAGACTTGCACAACGCACAAAAGAAGAAAGAGATAGACGGCCTCTCTTTCTCTCGGCGGAAAAAGAAAGAAATAGGTTGCTTGGGTCTCCTCGGCAAACGCTAACGAAGACAGCAAGAAGAAAAGTTGAGCGGCGGTTCTCCCATCTCGGCGGCGATTCTCTCTCTCTCTCTCTCTCGGCTGGCAGCAAGGAGACAAGTCCTTGTCTTCTTTCAGAAATTGTGTAAGACAGTAAGCTGCCAAGAATAAAAGGAAAAGTGGGTTATATATATATATATTGTCCAGATTTTGGTCAATCACAAAGCAGATTTTCAGAATTATTTTCATCGTCTTATCATCGTAACGGTAGGGACCCCTAAGTTATTTAATTTTAGCATTTATTTTTGCACAGTAAAAGAGAATAAACTATTCTATTTACAAAATAGTTGCACGAATTGTGTTTATTACTTTCTATATTGTATAAACTGTTTTGGGAATGATTTAATATCATTATAATTTGATTTGTAAATTGATTATTGCGCTCTTGTTATTACCTTGTGTAAATTGTCATAATTAACTGATAATTGTGAATTTTGGATTAATTGGGTTTATATTGAACTTGCATAAATGTTACCGCTTTGGTCGTCATATTTTTGAGTCATTGATGTTGTCCTAAGTGGTTATGGTCGACTGTGTCGTCGCCCTCTTTGAGCCTTTGTCTAAGATCTCTAGTTAGCAAGATCCGCCCGCCTTCTGTACTAATCTGTTCTGCGACCCCAAGAGGTCTTCTGCTCTTTACTGTCCAGGGTCTTCATCTAGTGGGACCAATCATTACATACGGTAGTGGTTTAATTTGTGGAGTCCCTGATGGGGGATGATGAGACAATGTAAAAGGGTTGATCCTTAAAATCTGTGGCCCTTAGTTTGGGGACTATCCGAACCCACGTGTTGATACTGAACCGTCCTAGTTTGGTTGATAACTGGGACCACTATCGTTATTGTTGAGTAGTAGTGAATAGATAAATGGCTCATGTGGTGGGATTGTGTGTCATAGCCTTATCGATGTTCTAAGTATTTAAGAACAGTATGTGATTGGGTGTACCGGATGGACAACGCGTGGTGCTTGTCGTACACTCGGTTATGGAATCGTTTAGGTGCAAAGAATGTTGTTAATTGCTTAATTATTGCATAATATGTGTTCGTCCTTGTTTATTTTATACTCGATTGTCTGAAATAACTATTGGTGTGTAGTGCATGAGTAGTATGGGATGCTCATGTCATGAATTCCGAACTGGGATGTCATATTTGATAAGTATAGTCGAACATTTGTTTTGGATCTTTAATTGCTGTTTGCTTGGAATCTATTTGGTCGCATATGAGTTGGGATGATTGGGTATTGTTTAGTGCACTTTTGCACAAGTTTGCATCTCATTTTTCTGGAAACCGCAGTGGTGCAGTCCACTGTTCTGTTCTGAACCATCTGTTCTGTTCAGATCTGTACTGCACTGCACTTCCCTGCACTGAGTTCTGAGTCTTGTGAGACTTGGATTGAGTCGTGTGCATATACTTCCATAGGGGTATTTTGAGAAACGGGCATCTGCATTATCTGTATCTGATTCTGTTGTATCTGTTCTGTTATGTCTATATATATTGCTATTGTTATTACTGTTTTGGGTCCCTACTGAGCACCAGAGCTCAGTCCATCCGCTTTTTACTGTGCAGGTGATGTAGATGTTGCACTTGTTCACGATGATGATATCTGGGAGGGGACATTCGATGAGTGATCCTAATCTACGTAGCTGCTAGACTTTATTTCCTTTTCAGTTATTTCTTTAAGAACGCTTAGACTTATTCCAATAATGTAATAAGTAGATTCATTTTCAGTTATGTATTTAGATTTCTGCTGTTAAACCTTTACTTTGGATTTAATGCATAATGAATTACCTTTTTAGTAACTCTGTATCATAGGCTTGGGTGTCTCATCGACCAATGAGACACTGCCATGTCATCACCCTGGTTACGGGATGTGACAATCTTTGAATAAGATATAGGACCGTCTCATTCATTTTAGATGCGCTATTCTAAATTTTAAAATAAGATTTTATATTATTGAAAAAAAGATTTTTTCATGTAAATATAACAAAAAAAAAGAATCGTTGGATAGTATTTTTTGTTTGAGATTTCGTATTGGTTTCGTAAAAGCCAAATTGTTCATGAATAGAGATTTATGACCATCTTGAGATTTGAGATGATGTCCAAATGCACCAAAAGTGTTGACTATTGAGTTTGAAAGACCCAAATCAACAAAGATTACATACATTTTTTTGCTGAGAAAATACACTCACATAAAATTTGAAACCCCCAATTTTTAGGGCAAATAATGGTCTGTACCCGTCTGTGTATTAATTTCTGTGCCCAATCAATTACAATTCACCATGTGTATATATAATTAAAAAAAAATGATCACATATCGAATTATTATTGGTTAGGCACAGAAATGGATACACAGACGATTTTCACTCAATTTTTAGAAACCCTATTTTTAGAAACCCTGTTCAGCCAAGAACTTAACCCTCCCCTTTAGCCGGCCCGATCGGATATGATGGTGATTTTTGCAATTCAACCTCCATTCAAAACGAATACATAATTTCGCCCCTTCCTCCAATAAGAGTGAGAAAAAAAATCATGACCAAGTTTCCTAAATATAAAACTTTTCTTATATGTTGCGAAAATTAATGAAGCAAGAAATTAAAATATTTTTTTAATTAAAATATAAATATTATTATCTTAAATATGATTTGTATACCACTAATTTTATTTAAAAGAGTAATATTGAAATTTTGATTAAAAAAAATCTTAATATTTTATTCTTTAATTTTCGTAATGTGTAATGAAAGTTTTATAATTAGGAATGAAGGTAGTATTAAATTAATATACTCTTTTTGTCGGGAATTGAATATCTCAAGTCCTATAATATTAATATTAAATATTAACGTTAACATCTTTCGTTATCTTAACGGTCGTAACGTCTCACTTATTCCTCCTCTACCTATCGCCGCTTCCCACACCATATATTCTCTTTTCTATCATTGGTGATTGTGATATTGTACTTTTTGTATTATTTTTAAATGGCTTATACAAGTTTCCTTTTTTTCAGATACGTTTCTGATTATTATTATTATTATTAAAAGAATAAAATTGATGTATTCCATTTAGGAAAATGATTTTTGGATAAACTTGATTCGGTTCAAGACGAATAATCTTGGATGAAGACATAATAGATCATTTCAATTATACCCCTCATTCATATAGTTTATTTATGAAAGTTTTAATTTTGAAATTTAAAATATTACATTGATTTATAATAATACGTTTCTTTCTCTAACCTATTTATGAAAATTAATCTTGAATCTTGATATAAATAAATGGAAACTGAATTAATTAAGTATTCAACTTCCTCACAACACGAACTTACTCCAATTTTTGCCTAATTTTGCTTCCTTTTAACTCCCTCAAAGACTTCAATTAGCAATGTCAAACGGATTGGCTCCGTCCGATCCGGGTCCAAATTTGCACGAATTTACTTTAAACGGATCGGATCGGATTTACTCCAATTTTTGCAGACGGTCAAATACTAGGTCTATAGCCAGTCCATTTAAAGTTTGCGAATTATGAAGCGGACCGCGGGATCATGAACTTTTTTTTAATTCTCTTTTAAAATAAAAAAACTATTCATTCATCCAAGCTAAATTTAAACTATTCATATTCATCTAATACTCTAATTTTTAATACAAATAGTGAAATAGATGTAGATTTTTTTGGGAAAATGCCTTGGATCATCCTCAAACTATTTAACAAGACAAGATAAGATCCTTCATGTTTTTTTTTCCTTCCTAGTAGGTCCCAGAACAAATTTCGTGACTGTTAAGTAGCCCCACCACCATTGTCCGCGGTAGTTTCCGATTAAAATTAGCCCAAAAATGACTACTATTGGCCGGAAACCGCCGCGGGCAATGGTGTTAGGATGACTTAACATACGCGAAATTTGTTCTGGGGCCTACCAGAAAGTAAAAAAAGTGAAGGATCTTATCGTGACTTTGTAAATACTTTAAGGATGATGAGAGTCATTTTCCCTTTTTTTTTAATGAAAAAATAGATATAGATTTACAAGTATAGAAATCTAACATTGTGATTGCAATAAAAAAAAATTTCAAGAAAAGACTACATATATATATATATATATATATATATATATATATATATATATATATATATATATATATATATTATGGAAAATGATTTACTACTAGAATTTTGGGTATAGAAACCCTAAACCCCCAAATTGAGAGTGTTAAATGACTATCTTACCCTTTTGAGATTTTTGAAGATTAAATTTAGTTTTCTTTTATTTTTAAAGGCTCTAATCTACCTATACCTATACTACCTATTCTACTACATCATTCAATATCAAAAAAAACATTTAACACTCTATTCTTCCAACTTCAATCTCTGCAAATTCTAAAGAAGTTGCCCAATTTTTTTTCTGCAACTCCGATGAATAGTATAGCTCCGGTGAACTGTACATCTCCGGTGAACAGTATTTTTTTTTTTTAAATTTTTGCTTTTCTAAAATTTCGTTGCAAATATATTGGGGTTTTGCCCACTTCAAAGTAATAATGAGCCAAAATCGTTAACCCAATTCCATTTCTTGCAACTTTTCGCATTCCTCCGCCACTACTACTCCATAGAACTAGTACTACTTTTTTTTTGTAAATATATCTCAACCTCTTCATTGTCTCTCTCTAAGGATGCAACCGAAGCACTAAAATCTACAGCAACATCATGATCAGCAGCAGAAGCTTTGAGTGATTCAATCAAGAATCCAAGCTCCTCTTTTCTCATGGACTGGAATTGATTAATCCTGAGATTACCCAAATCATATAGTAACTCCGATGAATAGTAACTCCGATTTTCTAGCCAATCATTATTGTATTTTGATGGCAAATCATATATGTATACCTTTAACCCATTAAACAAATTACCTGAAAAATGGGATTCAAATAGAGCTCTAGAGACCCTTGGGGTTCGTTGGAGAAGACGATGAACAGTAACTTTGTTTGTCGTGAATTTGTGTTGCGGGGATGTTGAGACTTTTGAGTTATTAAATCCAGTGCGGAATATTAATTGTTCCGTATCGTGCGAAACTATTACGGACCGTCGGATCTAAAATCTAACGGTTGAGATCTTTTGGTTTAACACCTTTATAATCTTTAATGAGACCCAAATGATCTCAGACGTCAAATGTTGGATTCGATAGTCTCTAATTGTTTCGCACAGTGCAGAATAATTGTTGTGCACGGTGCATTATTATTGTTAACAAATTTAAGTAGTATTAGAAAATTTTAATTAATAGTAAAAGTCATTCAAATCTTACTTAAGTAATATTATAATGTTAATAGTTAAATTATATAATATTATAATGATAATAACCACGACTGTTTATAGATTATTAATACTATGAAATCGTTATAAATAAATTATTACATTTGTTTAAGTAACTATACATTACTTAGTATATTAAGTATCATTGTTATAGTAATTATATTCATTTTCCTTTTAAGCGGTGTTTTATAAGATTATATGTTCTAGTACTTTGTGTTCTAACAAACACTAATTCTAGTTATTATTATAGTATTTAGATTTGTTCTTCCTTTAACATGTGTTATATGTTAACAAGTAATTGAATCTACATAATGTTTAATTAACTCTAGCAGTGACTATGTGTTACTTCATGTTCTAACTAACACTAAGCTACATAATGTTATAGTATTGATAATCATTGTTATGGCGTTGTGATTCGTTCTTCATTTCACAAATGTTATATATTAACAAGTAATCTAATCATAATAGGTGTTTAAGTAACTCTACAATACTTAGTATAATGAGGATCATTGTTCTATTGCATATATTTGATTTTCATTTTAAGCGGTGTTTTATAAGTCATTGTGTTATAATAAACACAAAATCTAATTTTATACTATAACAAGTAATCGTTATAGTATTTAGTGTTAATAATTTCACAACACATAATGTTTTAGTGTTCTAACAAACACTAATTTTAATTTGGCTACAAAATAAAAAAAATTGGGGTCAATTTTTAAAATTAAAAAATATACATCAGAATAAATGGTTCAATTTATAAATTATAAAAATTGATCCCGAGGTCAATTTGTTAAAAAAAAAATTTGGGATCAAAATAATATTTTATAGGGACTTTAGGGTAATCAATTCACAACTCTAGAGGGATTTAGGGTAAGCATTTAACAAAAGATATAGGGATTTTACGTGCAATTAGTGAATAAAAGTGTGATAATAACATTTACTGTAAGAATTCTGAAAATAGTGATGGAAAATGCCAATCCGGCTACAGTGCGGAACACCAAATGTTCTGCACCGTGCGAATATTTAATGGCCACTGGATGAAAAAACTAACGTCAGAGATCATTTTGGTCTCAATACTTATCATGAAAAATGTAAAGTCAAATGATCTCAGCCGTCCGCTTTCTTATCTGACGGTCACCAAATATTTCACACCGTGCGAAATAGTTGGTGTTCCGCGCTGTAACAGGGTTTGGAAAATGTAGTTGGGAACCATAAGTGCTTGTACTTTTTTAGAGAATCATTAACTTTTGCTTGAAAAAGTTATATAGGAGCATTAAAACATGTATAGGGTAGACTCTTTTATAGGCTACAATTTTCAATCACTTCATTCACTCATTTGCTGCCATTTTTCTTCTTCTTTCATACTCTCTCTCTGTTTCCTCTCTCTCACATTTTCTTTCCCAATCTCAGTAAATATTTACTAGAAAAAAGTAGAAAAAAATGAGAAAAAGAAAATATTTGTTGTTTGGTATTTGACTATTTAATCTAACTAATATGTCCGAAAATAAATGTTCAATTTTTTGTTCATTTCGTACAGAGGAATATTTGATATGCTTTTCCTCTACATCAAAGAAACATTAAAGAACAAATAAATCTTTCAAAGAGCCAAGTTGTACAAATAAATCTTCCAAATGACCAAGTTGTACTAGGCTGCTATAGTAAATATATTAATTCTTCCTGCACCCGACAAAAAAACCCAATATATTTGCAACGAGATTTTATGAAAGCAAAAGTTTTTCGCAAAAAAAAAAAAAAAAAACTATTAATCGGAACACATGTTTTGTTGCCAAGAACACATGTTCTGTTAATATGAACACGTGTTTTTGTCTACTGAACACATGTTCTCTTACCAAGAACACATGTTTTTGTCTACTGAACACATTTTTTTACAGGCAATGCTGACTAGTACATGTGTTTAGGACTATCAAAATACAAGAACATGTGTTGCAGAATAATTAATATTCCGCATTGGATCTAACAATTCCAAATTCCCAACATCCCTGCAACACAAATTCAAGACAAATGAAGTTACTATTCATCGTCTTCTCCAACAAACCAAGCATAATCGAGTTTGACTGGAGTAAAAGTATAGTTTTTTCCCTTCCTTTCTTTTGCACGTTTTAAAAAAAAAAAAAAATTACCATTTTTTAATTTTAACTTCTCGTTTGGGTTTTTGATTTTTGGGCTCTGTTGGGTTCATGATTTTTGATAAAAAAAAATGAATCTTAACAGGAAAAAACAGTTTCCTAGGCTAAACAACAAAAAACCCAATATATTTGCAACGAAATTTTATAAAAGCAAAAAATTTTTCGCATACAGTTCACCGGAGTTGTTTACAGGAGTTACTGTTCACCGGAGCTGTTTGAAAAAATGGAAAACATTGCTCCCGGACCATGAACTGAAAAATTGGAAAATAATGCATTAAAGAGAGGTGAGAGTTTTGTAGAGAGATAAAATAGGGTGAAAGTATTATGATGCATTAAATTCTAAGTTTGATTTTTGAATTTTTTTTTTAAAATTGGAAAGGGCAATTACTGTTGAAAAGGGTAAAATAGTTCGAAAAAATATTTTAGTCAATGTTTTAGTCAATAATTCTAGTAGTCTAGCAAGGTACATATATTATATATACATTTATATAACATATAACAGATGAAAAAAAAACAAAATTATGAGACTCGTTAGTTGTAGAATAAGAATCGAAGATATTTTTTCTAAAAATTATATATTATTTTTTTGTAGAGCGGTCCGCGTATCGGCCCAGGTTCCATCCACAAAGTTCACATCCAAACGGGCCCGAACACAAAATACCCACTTTTAAACAAATTTAAAATTTAAAGATAGAGTCCAATCCATATAAAACGAACACGGACTAATCTTCAAGTCAATTTGACTGTGCTAACTTTAATTCAGTCCGATTTATTGTTTCCTTTTTAGCCTACTCGACTTTTTCTCTTTTAACTTCAACATCTTTAGTCGACTTTCGGTAGCTTAAGTCGACACCTGGAGAAAAAACAAGTTTGTCAAGTGGGTATTCAATATTAATATTATAGGATCTGAGATATTCAATTCCCGACAAAGAGAGTATATTAATTTAATACTACCTTCAATGCTTCAAACAATACTTAGCCAAAAAAAAAAAAAAAGCTTCAAACAATAATATCGGTTGCAGATTGAGTACCAATGAACAGTTTTTTTTTCTTCATAATTTCTTTTTTTGTGAAGGAATTTCTTCATCTTTTCAGACCTATAATTTAATTGCAATGGGAATTAAAGTAAAAATAATGTCAATATAGAAGGGAAATTGGAGGGAAAAAAGTGTTTGGAAAGAAAGACATTTTATTTTTATATAAAAGGAATAGTCACTTTTTACTCGAAATGGTATTTTTGTTACGGATACTAATCATGGAGCAAATCATATCATTTTTAGCTTAGTGCAATCCTGAATAACACAACAGTTAGATTTGAAATAGACATGTAAATTGGGATTCTGAAGTAATTGCCCAATAGATAAAAGATTAAATGAGAAGGAGGGAGCATACAACACGTTAGAAAGAATTAAACTAGGATTTAGTTGGATAGAACCTATATGAGTTGCAGAAGTAGATGAACCTTCAGGGAGACGAATCGGTGTATGCGATAAAGTACGATAAGAAGTAAATAACTGTAAGGAACATGAAATATGGTGACTAACTCCAGAGTCAATAATCCAATTCATTATAGGTGATACACACTTATTACCTGAAAAAGAAGCAACATCCAGCGGCAGAGAAACAACATTTATTGAGACTCGTGGCAACTGGACAAATTCTTCTATAGCACAGTGACCACCAAATCGGATTGTAGAACCGTCATTGTTGCCTCTATCGAGTGATGGAATAGCAGAAGACATCACGACTCAATTTTTGTATATATATAAAAGAAATAGCTTTTGTAAGCCGCGAAATGAAAAAAAAATAAGAATAAAAGTGCGGAAAGCCTTAAAAGGTTTGCTCTGATACCAAGTAGAAAAGCATAAAGAATAAAGATTAAATGGGAGAAAGAACTCATTTTGTATTGAATGGATTAAACTCTATAATACATCACCTATATATACTAATCCTATTTATGTAATAAAGGAAAGAAATATACAAATAATCAAATACAATAAATTACAATCAATCACAATCAATTAGTCGAGTGATTTTCTCCTGAGATTATTATCTTGATTGATTCCTTGATTTGCTCCATGATTAGTATTCGTAACAATTTTTGCCATAATAGTATTTTTGTGTCCTTGATACACGAATTTGTGGATCAATATTCAATTTATTCCAAACCAAATGAATTCGAGATAGACTGAAATTTCAAAACTATTTTTTTTTTTTAATTGTGGGGAAAAAAAGGTAAATCGCACGAATTCGTATTGATTTTTTTTTTCTTTTTCTTTTGGTGGGTCTCTAATTCGTATTGATTTGTTTGGTTAGGTTTGTTATAAAGTTCAAATTGCACTTGAAATACTTTTATTTCATTCCAAATGAAATTTTGACGGTCAAAATTAATTTAAAACGGGACAGATGTTCTGATTCAGAACACCTATTCTGTGATCCAAAACATGTGTCCTAATGCGATACGTATGTGCGAAAAATATGATGTTCAACATAGAATCCGGCGTGTGTAATAACTAATAAAGATCTAAGGTCAAGTACATTTCAAAAGAGTGTGACACAAAGAGCATCTCCATGAAGTCTCTGGCAAAGGGAGAAGGACCATTTAGAATATACACAAGCATGCATTTTATCTACCCCCTTTTTCTATGAATAAAAATAAATATATGAATGGTAACCAAATTAATAGAATAGGACCACTCGGATACTATTCTAGATATACTTGTAATTGCTTCCAGAAGCATCGGTAAGGGATTTATCACAATACACTAGTAACATAATTCATTAAATTTCTAATAATTAAAGTATATACGAGGAATGTATATCAGACATACCTAGACATACCTAATATTTGACAATAAATTTATAAATTGACATCTCTCGGAATATCACTGAAACAGATATAATAGAGAATGATCTAACATTTGACAATAAATGTATAAAGTGAGTGCTAACAGAATACCACTGATCAGTAAAGATTTATGTGAAATCAAAATACTCCCTTCGTCTGCAGTTGAATTTTCCTATTATAACCTTCAAGAAGTTTAATTTATCCTCGTTAAGTATCATTCACACACTTCTCTCTCTCTTTATCTATACCGTTATTACGGATAAGGAATAATTAGCCACTTTGATCATCAACGTTTTTTCGTCTAGCCACTTTGGTCAAAATTCAAGTTTTTTAACTTATTTCATCATTAAACATTTTTTGGCCTGCTATTTTGGTCAAAAATAATTTTTTTAACTTTTTTCATCACTAAAGTTTTTTCATTCTGCCATTTTGGTCACTAAAGTTTTTTCGGTCAGCCATTTTGGTAAAAAATTTTAGTTACCTAAATGGCAGAATGAAAATACTTTAGTGAGCAAAATGGCAGAATGAAAAAACTTTAGTGATCAAAATGGAAGATAGAAAAAACTTTAGTGATGAAAAAAGTTTAAAAAAATCATTTATGACCAAAATGGCAGGCCGAAAAATGTTTAATGATGAAATAAGTTAAAAAACTTGAATTTTGACCAAAGTGGCTAGGCGAAAAAACGTTGATGATCAAAGTGGCTAATAATTCTACGGATAAGGGTAATTTTAGATATAGAACCTTAAAGTTGAAAAATGATACGTATTTCGGAAAGAAATAGATAAATTAAAAGAAATTGTATTATGAAACGGTAGGAGTATTGAATATCCACCCGCACAATAGAATTCCCGTTCTCCAGATTCATTATAAATGCAAGTGAAGGTATAAATGAACCAACACAAGAAGAAGATGGGTTTGGTGCCACTTTCATTTGATTTCAAAATCACAAAATACAACTCATGGCAGACAATAATTATGACAAACTATGTAAAATTTCATATTCAGTAAAGCAAATCCTTGGTTGGCAACCAAACATTCCTAAAGTCAGATCTAGCACCCTTTTCTTTTTCATTACTACTTTTAAAGCCTTGACAATAACAAAGCAGCAGCAATAACCGAAGATCAAGATGGTGGCGGTGGTGGAGGATTCTGTGGTGGTAGTGGTAATTTTACAAGCCCAGTATTAACATTCTGATTCTGTTGCGGAACTCCAGGCTGTTGCTGACTTGTCGACCCAATAACCTGTTGCCTTCTACCCCTAGGCCCCCTTCTAACAAATGCCGCAATCGGCAAGTCATAGTCTTCATCACTGCCTTGGTTCGGATCCATCTTACCCCGACAATTATATAATATAATAAGATAAATGTTAAGCAAATAACACATTTAGCATGTAGGATAATCGCAAGTAAGGCAGTGTATAACACTAAGTATAACACATAGTACATGTAACATGACATATAAAGCGATAAAAATTTAATTCAAGTTATATATACGCAATAAAGACAAGCATGGTAGGGTATGATATAAAACATAGCTTAATATGAACGATAATAATATAAAGCGATAACATATTAAATGATGAAGCAATTGAATCAAGTTGTACATTTAAAATAGAGACAAGTATGGTAGAGTGTGACAAAATCAACCGAATGCATAACATAACATAACATAACATAACATGAATGAAAATATATATAAAGCGTTAAGTAAACAAAAGTACACCCTAGTCCATGGTCTCTACCCATCTCACATCTCACATTAAATGTTCTTGTTTTCCTAAGTTCATTCCATAATTTTAATCCCTAAGGTTCGACCTGCTCTGATATCACTTCTGTCACACCCCGTAACCAGGGCCGATGACATGGCAGTGTCTCATTGGTTGATGAAACACCAAAGCCGACAAACAGAGTTACTAAAAGGAAATTCATTTATGATATAATCCAAAGACAAGAGTTAAGTAGCAAAATTAAATTACTATGAGTGAAATACTAAGTATTACAAATGAAACAGGTCCAACAATGCTATAAACGAAATAGTCTACGAATAAGCGAATAATAGAACTAAATCCGGTTAGGGATCACTCTTCCTGTTCCCCTTCCCATGCTCTACCAACATCATCAATGTACTCGTCATCACCTGCACAATAAGCGGATGGGACTGAGCTCCGGTACTCAGTAGGGACCAGATATTCACAAATAATAAACACAAGCAGACACATAACACATTCCCAAAATACAAGTGGAGACAACAAGTAAGCTAAATAGTCACATTCTTCGCATCTAAACGCTTTCACAATCGAGTGTATGCAAAGCACCACGCTTTACCAACACAATACACTCCATCACTACATCGTTTAGACACTGGAAACATCACTACCGCTATGACACTAAATCCCGCCATTCGAGCTCAATCGTCTATTCACTAATTAATCAACAATGACTGTAACGACCCTAGTTATAGTCCAAACTAGGACGGCCCAAGATGTTTCAACACGTGGGTTCAGTATGACCCCCTGAACTAAGGGTCCAAGGTTTAAGGATCCATTCTATGTATTGCCTCATCATCCCTCACCAGGGACTCCACAAAACCGTTACAGTCCCAATGATTTCCTCATCGGGTTAAGGCCTTGGATGTTTCACTGTTCACTTAGACCACAAAGGATCTTCTTATATGACTCGATATTCGAATGAATCCTGCTAATCAATCGTTCATAGACAAGAGCTCAAATAGAAGGCGACGACTCGGTCGACCAAAACCAAAAAGGACTAAACGACGACAACCAAATATAACAAATCAAAACGATATAAATAGATAGGCAAGTTCATCAATTGACCAATTAACAATTCATGAATAACTATAAAGGTATACAATTAGATATATAACGAATTACATAAACGGTGAAAACATTTCAGATTATATCTCATTAGGTAAACATAACAATTTCAAGATAGATTTTCGATTAATAAAACAATAAACACAAACGTGCAATTAATTCGTAACCTCAACAGTTTATACACTAATTCATGTAAAATCAATAATTAAACAATCCAAAACGGTACACACACACACACACACACACATATATATATATATATATATATATATCAATTCTGGACAGAAAATAATGTAAGGACAGGGACCTCTTACGAAGACAATTAAAATCAGAAAATCCGAAACAACACTGCAGAGTCTTACTCTCGGAGCTATAACTTTATGTTCGGAACTCGTATTGACGTGCCGTATGCGCTCACTCGAAGCTTATTCGATTATCTTCGAATCGGTATATTATGGGCCAAAATCGAACAAGTAACGCTCCCTCAGTGATCTCTCAAAAACTGCCCAGAAATCTGAAATCTCACAAAAACTCCCTTACTGCCTTGCAGCTCAAGAACCGCTGTTCTTTTTCTCTTTCTTTTTTCTCTACTGCTTTCCTGCTACTGTGAGAGCAGCTCACTTTATATAATTTCTTGATTGCACGTTTTCCAAGGACCCATGATCCCATGACCCCATAACCCCAGTTCTTTGCCTTCAATCCTCGTAAATCCCACGATCTGCCTTTTTATTTTTTATTTATTTTTTTCCTAATTCAAATAATCAATCCTCTAATTAATTTAAGTTAAACATCTAGGCAAGGTTTTGAAACCCGGACCGGGCATCGACCCGTAAAAGTTATTGGGTCACGGGTCACTGGTCGGACCAGTGGTCGACCCGTTCATCAACCCGGTGACGTCATAAATATTAAAAAAATATATAATATATACTTATTAATAAAAAATAATTTTAAATTTAAATTTTCCAAATAAACATCTCGTTGATATAAACATTGATATTAATATTAATGTAAAATTTAAAAAAATTACAAATATAAAAGTGATATAATTACAAAGTAAATAGTTTAGGACTTATTTGTAATATAATTATCTTATAGGATTTTATATGCTAATATTTTAATTACACTCTTAGTCCTGAGTATATATATCCTCTTACCCCAACCCTAAGGACAAAACCCTAAAATTCCTTCCTTTCTTCTCCTTCTCTTCTCCCGCCACCTCTCCTTCCTCCTCGTCTTCCGCCGCCTCTCACCACCACCGCCGGTCTCTTCCTCTCCTTCTCCGGCGCCCCTTTCCCCTATCATTTCTTCTCCTTCTCCGGCGCCTCTTTCCTCTCTTCTCCTTAAAAATATTTTTTCTCTCCCTATTCATTATTTCCCTCATCTACATTCTACTTTTACAATCCTCTTTCTCTCTCTCATTCTTTCTTTTTGCTGCTCAGGAGATGTATTTCAATGCAAGATTTTGAGATGGTAAAGTGGAATAAATATGTAAAGATTGGATCTTTGATCTTTATGCCCTTTTCTCCACCAAATTTGAGATGGGTTTTTAGGGGAAAATAGATATTTTCCTCTCTAGCAAGGATTCAGTAAAAAGAAAGAAGGAGAGAGAGAGAGAGAGAGAGAGAGAGAAAGCCACGAACCGCCACCGCCACCTCACTCTCACTCTCTCTCTCTCTCTCTGCCGTGAACCGCCCCGCCACCGCCCCTCTCTTTTTTTCTTCTTCTTCCCTTTTTTTATACAGAAAAATTTAAAAAAAAATGTATTTTGTGACCCGGCCAGTTTTCCCAAAACCGTTCCGGTTTACGGTTCGGACGGTTCGACCGGACGGGTCCACCGGGTCAGTGAAATTAGAGCGGTTTTTGACGAAAACGGGTTCTGGCACCTAACCGGACCGCTCGGAGGTCCGGTCGAAGGTCGGACCGGTCGGAGGTCCGGTCCTAGTTTCAAAACATTGCGTGAATCACAATTAAGTTCCCCAACTACGTTTCGTGTGCGAAACATCCCTCAATAAAATGTATAAAAAGTAACACGTAAAAAGTTATGAAAATATAAATAATCATGTAATCACTTAACATGTTATAAAAATCAAATGGACACACAATCACACGAAATAAATTACGCTACACACCTACTCTCAGAAAAATAATTTACTTGTAAGCGAAAAGTTACGGGTATCACAATATCCCCTTGCCACCACCCTCTTTATGTTAATTTTCCCTAACATTTGCCACATATCCACATTTTCCCTTTCTCCTTTGCCCACCAACCATCTATGTTAAATTCACCGCTACTCCACTTCACTGTTCTTTTCATCATAAAAGGAAAGCTTTTTTTTTTCAGAATCGCCACTCCGCCGTGGCTCCCCTCACTTTGTTGTTCATCAGGAAAGTAAGTATTTTTTTCTTGGGGATAAATAGAAACCATTTTTTTGAAAACTTGCAATCAAAGAAAAAAATCAAATTGAATCATAGAATAATATGAATCTCATAATCAGTGTTGAAAAAATCTATTATGAGATGTTCAAAACGTGAGATTGATCACCAATTACCTTGCCTAGAACATCTTCTTCTGAAATTCATTGGAAAGAAACATTATCCACAACTAAAGATTTTTTTTTATAAAGAAAAGTAACATTACCTGTATTGCAGTGATTTCTTGATTTTTATAGTTTTATCTTTGGTATGAATGTGGAAACCTGCAACCAAACAAAATTTATTCGAATTAAAATTTAAGTGGTAAGGAAAACATAAAAGAATAAAGGAACAACTTTTCCATATTTTGCAATTTTAGAAATACAATGATTTTTCAATTTTCCTTTATGTTTGTGTTGATTTGCTGAAGAAATTACTTTGGAAGTGGCTAATGTGAACTTAAAATTGTACTTTCATTAAAAACCATTGAACTTCTTCATAAAAAACATTGAATTTACTTTATCTCTTACAATAGCTATATATATAGCTCATGGTCAATAGCTAAACTACTATTACTAAATATTGAGTTCAATAACTATCTAAAACTTCAATTTATGTTATTAGCTAATGTGGCATTGCATTTTGGAGAGTAGTCAATGCTTACATTGCCACGTGTAAGATTTCTGTTGGACGTCAAGGAGGTCGTTGCCCAGTGGGGCAAGCCTCTACCCGTGACCAAGAGGTCCCGGGTTCGACACCCTCTCCCCTACGTGGGGCAATAAAAATTCTCCTCCTCTGGTGAGGGAGAATTTAAGGTTGCTGACCAACTTTTGTTGGACCATGAATCTATAGGATGCCAAAAAAAAGCTGGATGCCAAATGTCTACACCAACTTGACATAACTTTATATATTATAGATTTGTTTTGGATTTGGTAGCGATATTGAGTAGTGTTTTTCTCCACACGATACTTAACAATCACAATCTTTGACTTTTGATCAAATTATTTAAAATACATATTTTTCTTCTAAATAGTTATTCTTAAAAAAGCAAAATAAGTCCTCCATCGAGAAAGAGTCAAACTCTATGGTGTTATTGTATAATGAGTTTGGATTAGTCCAAAATGGAGGACACCGTGCACCAGATAGCAAAAATAGAAAGAAAAAATAATTATTTGTTATTATTTTATTTTAAAACTCAACAATTGAAGCAAGAGGAAATAATATGTGATAATTTACCCTAATTTTGTTTTGGCGTTTACAAGAGAAGGGAAAAGAAGTAGTGTTTTTGAGTTTGGGAGCTTGGAGAGAAAATAATAGAAAGGAGACATTGAAAAGTGAATTTACAAGAATATCCTTATAGAGTTAAAAAGACCGGTCACTATTCATGCTAAAAAATCACACGTGTGCCTGGAGTGAAGGGTAAAAATGTCTTTTTTTATTTACGAATTTCGATAAATAACAATATATTTTTATTAGGCTAAAAATAGAAAAATCAATTTACGGGCCACTATAAATGTCCAATTAGTGCATCTGGTCACTATTTAGGCTAAAAAATCACATGTGCCTTGCACATGCTCTCGAAGTGAAGGGTAAAAATGTCAAAAAACTCAATCCGACCCATTTTCTGACCAGATAAGATTTGACCCGACCAGATAAAATATGACCCGGCCCGCAATCTCAATCTTCTCCACAATATCCATCATCTCCACCATCTCAAACTAAACCACCACCTGATCCAGTATCCTTCTCCACCCCCTTATGTGTGTGTGTCTCTCTCTCTCTCTCATGAAAATACAGTTCATATTGGTTTATTAATGTAATGTTTGTTGTCTTACAAATTTCTGATTTGCAGTTATGGAATTTCGACATTCGAAGTTATACTCTGATTCTTAAGAAGAGCTATTTCTGCAATGCAGGTTTTTGGTCTTCTATATATGATCTACCATTTTACTCCCTTTGGCCAACAATGCCAATGACCCACCCAGACAACCCGAAGCCAACATCGATCTCGATGCGTGCCAGGTACGGCTTCAAATCATTTCTTCATTTAATCCAACAAAATTTTAATACATTTTTTACAATTCTTGAATTTTGTTGGTAGAAACATTGTTAAGGTGGGTGTAGGGGTGGTACTGGAGCAGATGGTGGTTTGGTTTGAGATGGTGGAGATGATGGATATGGTGGAGAAGATTGAGATTGCGAGTCGAGTCGAGTCGAGTCTTATCTGGTCGAAAAATGGGCCGGATTGAGTTTTTGGACATTTTTACCCTTCACTCCGAGAGAATGTGCAAGGCACTTGTGATTTTTTTGTCTGAATAGTGACCAAATTCACTAATTGGACATTTATAGTGACCCGTAAATGGATGCTGCTATATTTAGCCTAATAAAAAGATAGTGCTATTTATCGAAATCCGTAAATAGATAAAGAGATTTTTACCCTTCACTCCGAGAGCATGTGCAAGACACGTGTGATTTTTTTGCCTGAATAGTGACCAGATTCACTAATTGGACATTTATAGTGGTCCGTAAAGAAATGTTGCTATTTATTGAAATGCGTAAATAGATATAGGCTAGAAATAAAGTTTTCTCTAAACTATTTCAATTAGAAAACTTTTCTCTAAATTATTTTCGAACTACTACTTATGTCAATTTAGTGCAAACCTGGTGATTTTCGTCCACTTTTGATTATGTGTTTTGCACATGTCGCCAGTCTTAAAAACTTAAATTAACAAAAATGACCTTAAAGTTGGCGACATGTGCAGAACACACGATGAATAGTGGCAGGAAAACACCATTTTTGCACTAACTTGATAAAATCAAAAGTTCAAAAATAGTTTAGATACAGAACAAACCAAAATAAAAATTTATTGACAGAAAGAAAAAACGAAAATAGTTTATGTATATTTATATTTGGCCAATTGGTGTATTTAGTCCTAAAACAATTTTCGCTTGGCAAGGTTGGTCCCTAATGATTGTTTGTAGCTTTTTAGATCCTCAATCAATTTACGGGTGGCAGACAAGATCCCTAATGATCATTTGAAGCTTTGTAGGTCCCTATTCTTTAAACCCAGACTTGTTCTGGGCCCTTTCTCAATTTTCTACATCTTTCCGAGACAATCTACTAGACGGTTGAAACGCCCATGGTCTTGTAGATTGTTGATTTCTAAGAAAGATGTGTTCACTTAATCACTATTTATTGAATAACGTTCAATTTTTCAAAAATTTGACGGAATTACCTTTTTTCCCCGTAAATTGATTGAGGATCTAAAAATATGCAAACAATCATTAGAGACCAACATTGCCAAGCGGAAATTGTTTCAGGACTAAATACACCATTTGACCTTTATATTTCCCTCTCTATCAAAATCTCCACCCAACAAATATTAGAAGTTTTTTTTTTCTAAATAAGAAATTATCCATTAATCATAAAATAGCCAAAGTCATTACAATCAAAAGATAAAATAAAAATACAAGAAAATTAAAGTTATACAATGGTGTAGCCCACCATGATAACAGATAAAAGCCACACCCCGGACTGGGTAAACAACAGTAGCAAGCTCAGTTACAACACCTTTCTTAGAAGTCAACAATCTACGAGACAATGGGCGTATCAACCGTCCCATAGATTGTCTCGGAAAGATGAAGAAAACTGAGGAAGGGCCGAGAACAACTCCGGGTTTAAAGAGTCTAGATCTGGAAGGATCTGAAGTAGATCTTGCATATGAGTCTTGAATCTTGAATTAGAATGCCTTGAAAAAATTCCATCACGATTTACGACAAAATAAGGGGGTGATGACACAAAAAGTAGAGGAATGATGGATAGATCCAACCAAAAGCTCCGACTGATCTAGCCATGGAAGACAAAAATTGAAGAAGTTTCAAGAAGAAGAAGAAAAAGAATATAAGAAATATTAGAGAGAGAAAGGAAGGTTCCTACACCAAAATCTACAGATATTAGAAGTTTAGAACCCCTTCTTTTCTTTCCAAATCAATCACTACGTCCAATATAGGCCTAAGGGCAGAATAGGAAAAATAAAATAAAAAGAGCGCCAATAGAGGAAAATGACGCTAAGCTTCTAAAACCTCACAAAAGCATCATCATCATAAAAAAAACCTCTCCCCTTTTTGTTTCTTTATCACAAGCAATTTCTCCTTTATCTTAAGAACAAAAGAAGGATGGGGAGGGTTCTTCTCTCTCAAATTCTCTCAATTTCAACAGCTTCTCCTCGATTCACTACTTCAATGTATCAAATTTCTTCTCAAATTCAACTCGTTGAATATGTCTTCCAATCGCAGTTGTTGTAAAAAATCTTCATACATTATTCAAATTTTCTCTTTGTTTTTTAATCACAGGCGTGTTGTGTTTGAGCAAATTCGAACTAAGCTTTATTGATGATGAAGCTCCGATTACAGAATTGAATAGAAAAGAAGAAGAATTCAGAAGAATAAAGGAAGAATCAGTAACATCAAAGACAGAACCATAGCTGAAGAGCTTGGGAATGAGGAAGAAGACAGTTAGGAATGAGAAGGGGGAAAACTAATAACTGCTTTTTAACAAATATCTCGATCCCTATTTTGGTCCCCCCAACTGTTCTATTTATAGATTCTTTGGCCCGGAAACCCGCGCCTCAAACCAACCTGCGAGATGGTTAAGTTGTGCCCCTGCTCGAGCCCCAACTAAAGCATCTGATATGATTTTCATTTTATTATTTAACATTTCCTTATTCAACATACCTTCCCCCTTAACAATCATCTTGTTCTCAAGATGCCCAAGAGAAATCTGGCCATTTCTTGATAAAGTCATTGGCATCCTCCCATGTGGCATCTTCCACAACCAAATTACTCCAAGAAATCAACCATTGAACCACAACTCTATTGTTCTTCTTCACCATTCTCCTATCCAGCAAAGCCACTGGTTCAATCAACATCTATCCTTCTTCATTAATGGATGAAAGATTTTTTTGCACCACCACATTGTTAGTAGTGCCCTAGGACCATTAGCATATGTTGTACGTTTTATATCTTTTTGAGCATTTCATATGAATAGTTAATTTTGCTTATGAACATCAAATACGTGATTTGATAGTAAAACTCATTAGCTTATGTAATTACTATTCTAGTTGTCCCTAGTTTTATGTAATGTTCTTTACAATGAAATAAAACTAGTATGATGTTTGATTGATGATTATGTTTTACTAATCATGTGTAATGAATACAAATCATATCATAGATGCAATGTATTGAGATATATCGTATCGGACGTGATCCGTTAGAGAAGTAATACTTCATGGTCCTTAGTCATAAGTATTACTTCCTCAATACTATTTTAGAATCCTTAGACCTTATGTCTCCATTGATTCTAGCATGAATGGAGCCACGTTTTGACTCGGTCGTACGTTGCTTTTAATCGAGTAATCAATACGACTGATGATCGGATGTAGTGTCCTATCATGGCTTGAATGTGAGAGGCATTGTAAGGAATTTGTCTCTCTCTTATTAGAGAGAGATATTCATAGGCCCCTCGATAGGGAAAGACTCTGTTTAAATGCATGGTCGTGCTCAAATGTATTTAATAAAGTGGTTATTAAATATTGTTTGTTGGAACAGTCTACCTAGAGATCGAGCATAAATATAATTAAGCTTAATAAGGGTGACGACTACCATGCCTTATGCTTAATTAGGATATCGCGAGACAAAGGGATTAAATAGTGGATTGATATTAGGTTCCGTTGTATATTCATTCACTTTGGGTAGTCACAATGTCCTGCTAGGGACCG
Source organism: Vinca minor (assembly GCA_026122235.1). Classification (NCBI taxonomy): domain Eukaryota; kingdom Viridiplantae; phylum Streptophyta; class Magnoliopsida; order Gentianales; family Apocynaceae; genus Vinca; species Vinca minor. The sequence goes on from JAOCZM010000142.1 coordinate 7,184,989, forward strand.
CTTGTGATTTATGAACTCACACCAATACTAAGTGTGTTTTCATTGCCATTGTGATATGAACCTACAGGGTCACACGCATAGACGAGCTAACGAGCTTCATGTCCAGATTCAATGAATCTAGAATATGTCTAGGTTCATTGTATCTGACATTCATTTTTCTTGAGAATAATAAAGAGTTATTATTCAAATTAGAGATAAGGGGTATTTTCGGTATTTGGTTATAGCTGGATTACGTGGGAGTTATTATCCGATAAAGACTCCACTACCAGCAGAAGTCTAGAGGACGTGGGAGTTAAAGACTCCCATTGCCGAGAAAAGTTGAGGACGTGAGAGTTAGTTCTGGGAACAAACTCTCACACCCTATATAATGATCTCTTGGCCGAAACCCTAGCTGAAGTTAATGCTTTCAGCCGAAATACCAAAAAGACTTAGAAAAATCGTTTTCTATTATGCCTCTCCCTTTTCTCTCTAATCCCCAAAACTTGGAAAAACGAAGAGCTAGAAATCACTGTTCGTTTCGTCGCGTGGATACCGGTAGAGGGACATTCCGCAAAGGGAATTCCGTTGGTGGCAGCAACGCATCCAAGAAACTGCATCTTCCATTCAAGAATCAGATTCTTGAACCAAATCGTAAGTCTTTTTCTTGAATTTTTTGATTCGTTTTGTATGAGCGGATCCTTCAGGGGAGGACTCATGGGTGTTTGGAACGAGTTTCCGCCCATGAATCCCTTCACACATCATCTCTAATCTTCGACTTGAGCTGATTGATGTGGAATACAGGATGAAGTTTTGAGTGTGGAGGCAACTTCAGCTCATAAGCTACTGCTCCAAATTTCTTAAGAATCTGAAATGGTCCAAAGAATTTGGCTGAAAGCTTTTGATTCACCCTGTGAACCAAAGACTGCTGCTTGTAAGGTTTCAGCTACACATATACCACGTCCCCTACAGAGAATTCTCTCTCAGTTTTGTGACCATCTTCATATTGCTTCATTCTACTAGCAGCTTGAGTCAAGTGTTCTTTTAATAAGGCATTGATCCTCAACCTGTCTTCCATCATTTTAGACACCTCACCATGTCTAATCTCTTCTACCACAGCATTCTCACCATACCCCTGAGGTTTAAAACCATAAAGAGCCTCAAATGGTGACATTTTGATGGCTGAATGGTAACAAGAATTGTACTACCAGGCTGCCATAGTAAAAAACTTATGCCACAGCTTAGGTCTTTGTGCTACAAAGCACCTAAGATACATCTCAACACACTGATTCACCCTCTCTGTTTGACCATCAGTTTGAGGGTGATAAGCTGTGCTCAGTTTGAGTTTAACCCCCCAAACATGTGAACAACTCCTTCCAGAATAAGCTGGTAAAGATTTTGTCCCTATCACTCACAATGAAGTCTGGCAAACCATGCATCTTGTATACTTGGTCCAAGAACACATCAGCTACACCCCTAGTTGTATAAGGATGAGTCATCCCTATAAAATGAGCAAACTTGGAGAACCTGTCAACCACAACCAACACCAAAAATTTTCCCTCTGACTTAGGCAAGCCTTCAATGAAGTCCATGTTGATATGGGTAAAGGGTTTTTTAGGTATCTCTAAAGGCTGTAACAAGGCTGGGTAAGAAACTGATTCATGTTTGCACCTTTGGCAGGTGTCATAAACCTTAATCATGTCTTGTATCTGCTGCTATATCAAGGGCCAATAAAACACCTTCTTCAACCTCTGATAACTAGCCACCACTCCAGAATGTCCCCCCCCCACATTAGAAGAGTGAATAACATCAATGAGGTTCTTCCTATAATTCCCATGCTGACCCACATGAATCCTACCTTGGTATCTCAAAACTCTATTGAGAAAAGTATAATCAAAAACCTGTTTTCCAAGTAGGATTTGTGCAATAACCTCCTGAGAATGTTCATCACCTTCATAACTCCTCTTCACATCTTCAATCCACTCAGGCACCATTATGGACAAAGCATTGCATTCACTCTGCCTTGATAGTGCATTAGCAACCTTATTATCACAACCTTTTTTATACTGAATATGGAAATTAAGTTTGGAAATCCAATTCTGCTGGGCTGCTGAACTGATCTTTTGTTCCAGCAAGTACTTTAAGCTCTGGTGATCAGTTTTGATCACAAAACTGTGACCATCCAAATAGTGCTTCCACTTAAGGATTGAGGTTGACAAAGCCATCAATTCCTTTTCATAAGTGGATAGAGCCATGTTCTGAGGCCCTAAAGCTTTACTGAAATATGCAATAGGCCTACCTTCTTGCATAAGGACAGACCCCCATACCAGAGTCACAAGCATCTACTTTAATGACAAATTTCTTGGAGAAATCTGGTAAGGCTAAAACAGGAGGATGGGTGACTGCTTCTTTGAGTTTATCAAAAGCTGCATCAGCCTCCTGATTCCATAGGAAACCATTTTTCTTGAGCAAATTGGTCAAAGGCTTACTGATATGACCATAATGTTGGATGAACCTCCTATAATAGCTAGTCAACCCTAAGAATCCCCTTAACTGTTTGATGTTCTGGGGTTTAGGCCACTTCAGCATATCTTGTATCTTTTTTGAATCAGCTTGAACTCCTCTCCCAGAAATGAGATGTCCAAGATATTCTATTTCCCTTTGCCCAAATGAGCACTTGCTCAACTTCCCAAATAGCTGATTATCTCTCAGTATCCCCATCACTTTCCTTAGATGATTCTTATGTGAGTCCAAGTCTGGACTATACACAAGTATATCATCAAAGAAAACAAGGACAAACTTCCTTAGGAAAGGCCCAAACACCTTATTCATTAATGACTGAAAAGTGACAGGGGCATTTGTCAAACCAAAAGGCATAACCTTGAACTCAAATAGTCCAAAGTGAGTACTAAAAGCTGTCTTTGGAATATCTTCTTCCTTCATCCTAATTTGAAAATATCCAGCTCTTAGGTCTATTTTAGAGAAATACTCAGCCCCTTGAAGTTCATCTATGAGATCATCTACCAAAGGAATTAGAAATTTATCCTTAATGGTCACTTTGTTTAACTGATTGAAAAACAGCTCGCAGGCCGTATTATAAAATTACAACAAAAATATGTAGAACAAGGGGTATAGTAGGCCATGCTATTCACCATGCTAAAATCACATAAAGCACAATGAAATTAACAACGAGTACATATATTAAGTCTTAAGTCAGCGGAACAACGAATCTGCGCAACGCAGACGGCGGTCCCGCTATAAGTCTTAAGTCAGCGGAACGACCTCTCTCCATACCACCTCTTCTCTCCATTGCCCAAAACTAGCAATAAAGGCCTTGTACTTTCTACCTCCAACCCTAGCTGCTTCACTATCTTATGATCTATGAAGCTGTGAGTGCTTCCTGGATCAATGTGAAGGGATTCATGGGCGGAAACTCGTTCCAAACACCTATGAGTCCTCCCCTGAAGGATCCGCTCATAGAAAAAGAATCGAAAAATTCAAGAAAAAGACTTACGTTTTGAATTCAAGAATCTGATTCTTGAATGGAGGATGATGTTTCTTGGATACGTTGCTGCCGCCAATTGATTTCCCTTTGCGGAATGTCCCTTTACCAGTATCCACGCGACGAAACAAACAGTAATTTCGTTTTTCTGAGTTTCGGGAATTAGAGAGAAAAGGGAGAGGCAGAATCCGAAATCTAATTTCGGGTGTATTTGGTTAATTGCGGCTGAAGTTAATTAACCCTAGGGTTTCGGCCAAGAGAGGTTTTTATATAGGGTGTGAGAGGTTGTTTAAAAAACAACTCCTACGTCCCTACCAACTCTCCCGGCAGTGGGAGTCTTTAACTCCCACGTCCCCTGGGACTTTCTAGCGGTAGTGGGAGTCTTTATCGGATAATAACTCCCACGCAATCCCAGCTGTACCGAAAATGCCCCTTATCTCTAATTCGAATAATAACGCTTTATTATTCCCAGAAAAGTGAATGTCAGATACAATGAACCTAGACACATTCTAGATTCATTGAATCTGGACATGAAGCTCGTTAGCTCGTCTATGCGTGTGACCCTGTAGGTTCATATCACAATGGCAATGAAAACATACTTAGTAGTGGTGTGAGTTCATAAACCACAAGCGGTCCCTAGCAGGACATTGTGACTACCCAAAGTGAATGAATATACAACGGAACCTAATATCAATCCACTATTTAATCCCTTTGTCTCGCGATATCCTAATTAAGCATAAGGCATGGTAGTCGTCACCCTTATTAAGCTTAATTATATTTATGCTCGATCTCTAGGTAGACTATTCCAACAAACAATATTTAATAACCACTTTATTAAATACATTTGAGCACGGCCATGCATTTAAACAGTCTTTCCCTATCGAAGGGCCCTACGGATATCTCTCTCTAATAAGAGAGGGACAAATTCCTTACAATGCCTCTCACATTCAAGCCATGATAGGACACTACATCCGATCATCGATCAGTATTGATTACTTTCGGTTAAAAGCAACGTACGACCGAGTCAAAACGTGGCTCCATTCATGCTAGAATCAATGGAGACATAAGGTCTAAGGATTCTAAAATAGTATTGAGGAAGTAATACTTATGACTAAGGACCATGAAATATTACTTCTCTAACGGATCACGTCCGATACTATATATCTCAATACATTGCATCTATGATATGATTTGTACTCATTACACATGATTAGTAAAACGTAATCATCAATCAAACATCATACTAGTTTTATTTCATTGTAAAATAGATTACATAAAACTAGGGACAACTAGAATAGTAATTACATAAGCAAATGAGTTTTACTATCAAATCACGCATTTGATGTTCATAAGCAAAATTAACTATTCATATGAAATGCTCAAATAGATATAAAACGTACAACATATGCTAATGGTCCTAGGGCACTACTAACACAATGAGTATAGAAATAGACAATTTCTTAGCCATTTTTTCATTAATCCTAAAGATAGTTCCTCCTGTACTTCCCTTGAGAACATTCAGGGAAATAAATGCCTGATCAGCCACCTCTTCTCCCACAAATACTCCTTCATCCTCATGGTGTGATTGCAAAATCTGCAATTCAGAACCATGGTCTCTCTTTTCCTCTTGATCACAGAGGTAAAGCATATTGATCTCAGCCAAAGAGCACTTATGTTGGGGTGAGTATCTCTCACCACATTTGAAACATAAGTTGTTTTCCCTCCTCCTTTGCATTTCCTCATTACTGGTCCTTTTGAATTTAATAGGATCTTTGTAAAAAGGTTTGGCTGTAGAGGAAAAGGTAGTAGATGTTGCAGGATTAGCTGTAGAAGTAGTCACAGAAGAGGACTTCTGTGAATAGTTATTGTTATAATGCTTGGAAGTGAATTTGGAGGAGTTACTTAGGCATGATTCCTGTTCCACTGCCAGCCTAAAAGCCTCTAAAAGAGTGGTTGGCCTGTGCATATGAACTACTCCTTTGATTTCTTCCTTGAGACCACTAAGAAACAAAGCTACAAAGTAGTCTGCAGTGGCTCTTGTTCCAGTAGTGACAAAAATAGAATTTAACTCTTCAAACTTCCTCATATAAGTAGGAACATCAGAAGTTTGTCTCAACTTGGTGAATTCTTCCACTATTCCAGTTATAGACTGTGTCAAATCTGGAATACAATGCTAGGACAAAGCCAGGCCAGTTCTGAGCCCCATGCTCAACAACATAGTTGTGTCCCCAAAGACATGCTTCACCTCTGAAATACACTAGAGCAATATCAAGCTTAAAATGATCATGGATCCTGTGTAGCTTGAAATACTGTTCTGCTTGTATCAGCCACTCTCTTGGTTTACTACCATCAAATTTGAGAAATTCAAGCTTAGGCAGCTTGAATCCACCCCTATCATTGCCTCCACAGTCGAATCTAGGTTCTGGAAACATTCCAGAACCATGATTCCCAAAATTCTCCCTTCCATAACCATAATCAGTCCTCAAAGGCCTGGTTATAGGTGAATTAGCATTCAATCTACTAGGCGCTCCTTCAACTGCCTTTTCCTTATCATTCGAGTTCAATTTAGTCAACTGATCAAGTATTTTTTCGATTTTCATATCAGTTCCTTTAATTTTGTCATTCATTTCTAAACTAACATTGTCAATTGCAGCTCTCAGATCATTAAACTGAGAATTAAATCGAGAGTTAGAACTCTCCACCTCAACTAACCTTTGCGATAGCTGCTCCAAAGGAATTCGAAGCTCTCCAAACACAGGCAAAAGAAGAATAGCCTGCGATGAAGGCTGCGAAGCATCGATCTGCTGATTTCTGGTCACCACCATTGTTGCCAAGGAAAGAAAAGCTCTGATACCAAATGTTGTGTTTTAGCAAATTCGAACTAAGCTTTATTGCTGATGAAGCTCCGATTACAGAATTGAACAGAAAAGAAGAAGAATAAAGGAAGAATCAGTAACAGCAAAGATAGAACCCTAGCTGAAGAGCTTGGGAATAGGGAAGAAGACAGTTAGGAATGAGAAGGGGGGAAAACTAATAACTGCTTTTTAACAAATATCTCGATCCCTATTTTGGTCCCCCAACTGTTCTATTTATAGATTCTTTGACCTGAAACCCGCGCCTCAAACCGACCCGCGAGATGGTTAAGTTGTGCCCATGCTCGAGCCCCAACTGAAGCATCTGATCTGATTTTCTTTTTATTTTTTAACATTTCCTTATTCAACAAGGCGACGTAGAATTCATCCGACGAAGTTTTTGATGAAGACTTCCGGCCAATTCTCCGGTAAAAGTTTCCGATGCTTTTGTAGTCTGGCGGTTTCCGGAAAACCTCCGAGCTCTGTGAAGTAAGAGATCATATAGTTAGAATTATTGATTTAATTTCGAAGTTAATAGCTGGTCGAATGAATTCCGCAAGTTCAATTAATGTTTATTCTAGCTGAATTTGTGTTTATTGAAATTTGAAATCATTGTGAAAAGTTATGGTTTATATTGGTGATCAAGTTTCGAAATGTATATGGAAACATGCTAGTTAATGACATAATTTCAAGCAGATATTGATTAATTTACTTTCACATGTCTGCATATGGAAGTTTAATTTTGGCGTTTTTACTTATTGAAAAAGTTAGTAAGTCCTTTTCTTGACGGCCAACAGCTGAGGGGAAGGTAATGATGTGATATGATTAGTTTCTTGCATGAATAATTGAAATAGTTACCAGATTAGAATAAGATATGATTCATTTAGGCGATGGATAAAAGGTAATTTTACTTGGGGATGAATATTTTTCTGAAAACACTCTCTGGTCTTTGATTAAGTTGCCAGAGGTAGTTTTTCTTTTGATCTGAAAATGAGGAAGAGAAGACCTATTTTTTGTTTTATTATTTATTTTCTATAAATAATTTTCTTTCATCTAGTAGTGAGCAACAACACAATTTATTTACGAACTGTTTAAAAAAAATAATCTATTTTAGATCTTCCATTTATTTAATAACATCAAGAAAATATGGGTACTGTTGTTCTCAACTCTATAGGAGAAAAATGAATTGGTGATCAGTATTTTCCACTTTGCATGACAAGCTTGTACCTGGAGTAATTAAATATTGAATTTTCCTGACAAGTGTAAAACATGCCATTTAGTTGAATGCATTGGAAAGTTTGAAACGTCATTTGGAGTAAATAACTTGTATTGAGTTTATAAAAAATGGAGAAGTTGATTTTTATGTGGATTCAACCATTGGAGTTGACATGTAGAGGTAATGGGGGCGAAAATTATGTAGTAACTAATGGAATCATCTGATATAACATGAGAGGGAGGGAGTACAGTTCTAAGCCTTTCGGCAAAAAAATCCTGCATGAAACTGACTTTGCTTGTTCCTTCAACAGGAAAAGGGTAGTCTCTTTATCCATCAAAAAAAAAAAAAAAAGGGTAGTCTCTGGTGTCCAGCCAACAGGATCCATACATCTTGGAAATTATCTTGGTGCTATAAAAAATTGGATTGATTTGCAAGTGAGGATTTAATTGATTATATTCCATTGTCGCATCTTGAATGAACTTTGAGAATCTTTTTAATGATTATATTCCATTGTTTCATCTTAAATGAATTCTGAGAATTTGTTTTTATTCTTTTCCTCAGCTACATATAATTTTCTGTCAACTGTATTTCCAACAACTACCTTAAAACTAGTCGTAACCTTCTTGATTTGCATTGCACTATGTGCACGGATCTTTCTGGTCCGTGTGCTTTAAGACTGTGATTCAACTTGTCAGTGTGTTGCCTTCTAGTAATCAAGCTTGAAATGAACTAGGTAGTTATATGGAGTTTTTCATCACCGACTGAATACTATTACTGTTTTCTTTCTGTCACTAGCTGAAGTGGATTTTAATCTGAAACTAGTGCAAACTTTTACAAATTTAGGTTGGGAACTGGGAAATCAAGTTGAAATTATGCAACTTAGTAGGGTTTCCTTATTCTTTTGGACAGTTGGTTTGGAAGAGTCTTTCTTTTAACTTTGATTGAACTTCTTGTCTTCGTTGAATCATTATACTTGTTTGCCTCTTTATTCCACTTATTACCCTTAGATGAGCATCATGTGATTTGACTTAATATGACATTTTTTTTCTGGATGCTTGTTGCAGAATCAGTATGACATGCTATTCTTCATTGTTGATCTTCATGCGGTATGTTTCTTGCGTTTTCATTTTTCAAGAACTAAAAATATATAGTTTGTCAATTTCCCTCCCATGATTTGAGAATCAATCAAATGGTGATTCAGTTGAATCTTGTCCCTTTACTTCTTCACTGTAGTTGTTTCTTTGGCATCTGATTTCCTCATTATGTCATAAACTTTAATCAATATGGTATACCACATTGTTTAGTTTGTGGAAATATCTTAATATGAGAACAATTCTTGGGATTATGTCATGGCTGTAAGGGAGATGAAAGACGAAGTATGTCAGGAAGAGTAGAGATGAAAAAAATATGCTTCTAGATGTTTCCTTTGAATAGTTATATAGAGTGCTTCATAGCAGACTTCTCATAGAAGATAATTCAGACATTCTCTATGAATTCACTATCTAATGAATGCGGTTAGTTGCAGACGAAACAGAACCGGGACCTAGTATTTATTTTTTTCTCACCCCCTATGAAAACATTCTCTATTGTTTTATTTTATCTGGTAATGTGAATGATGATAGGTGTACAGTACATTATGTAAGGGTAAAAGTTCCAGACTAACAAAGGGAGTACATTGGTTTGTGTGAAAGAACCTCATGCATGATTGATGAGATTTAATATGAAACTGAGGAACTTGGTATGTTATGTCGTTCTGTAGAAATTATAATTGGTCGACAGAATATTACCACATTCTGAAAATGTCTTGTTGAGACCTATATTACCTGGACTCGGGTACGGGTGTCAGATGCGGGTACATGTATAAGTGTCAGGTGCTTATACCTCTAAAAGTAAGGACATGGGGACACTTCTAGAAACTCGGACACGGAAATAATTATGGGCATACAAAAAAATTAACGAATTAACTACCTTTTGTAAAGGGAAATAGGCCTCTAATATCCTCCTCACTATAGGCAGGGTGGGGAAGATCACCATTGGAGTCATTGGATGCACCAAGTCTCCGTCAAAGTACCCAATATATTTTTACCACATCCGATAAGTATCCCATACCCACACCCATGTCGTATCGTGTCGGACACGGGTGCGGCAACCAAAATAAAGAGTCCGGGTAACATAGGTTGAGACACTTTATGTGGTTATTTAGCTAACTCTTTATCTTTATTTGCTTATCATTCACCTCAGAAGAGAGAAAAGGAAATTTTTCACTTTGAGAGAAACTTTTGTGTTAACATATGATTTTGACTTGTAGATAACCTTGCCTTATGATACACAACAACTATCCAAAGCGACAAAAGAGACAGCAGCTATTTATTTGGCATGTGGAGTGGACGTCTCGAAGGTCTGATACTTTGTTTTCCCTTTTCTAATATATTGTTCTGACGACAAATTGCTGCTAATTGTTCATCTGCAATCCCTTACATGAATGTAACCTCAATGTTTGCCTACAGGCTTCAGTGTTTTTGCAGTCTCATGTCTCTGCTCATGTGGAATTGATGTGGCTGCTTAGTTCTGCCACACCAATTGGCTGGCTCAATAAAATGATCCAATTTAAGGAGAAATCAAGGAAGGCGGTCCGTTTTCCTATTTGAGCTGTTCCCCTTTCCTTTTTCCCTGCTTGTTTTCTGCAATTATAATCTATCATTGGGTTACATCTGAAAACATCTGAATACAAAATGACAACAGAATGATATCTTGATATGGGCTCAGAATGTGTACACAATTAGGTCATATTTACTTCGTGAGAGGTTTAAGATATCTCCTTTATAGGGAAAATTTTAATGTTTCCTTTAATTATGCTTTCTGATATTTCCTAGACTACTTAACTAACCTCTGCCCAGTATATTATTATTCAATTATCTTGGACCTAATGCCTTGTATCTGCACACTGTTCTGAAGTAAGCTTCAAATAAAATTACAGTTAGCATACATATAAAACGCTTACTTTTATACTCCACCTATTACATTTGTGTCTACCTCAACTGATCACTTCTATAACTAAGCCTATCTTGGTTTGCCTACTCATGTTTTCTTCTTTAAAATATATATATATATATATATATATATATATATATATATATAGGAAAATGATTTACTCCTAGAATTTTGGGGATAGAAACCCTAAATCCAAATTGAGGGTGTAAAATTACTATCATACCCTTTCAGTAAATTGAAAGATTTATTTCTATTTACATTTATTTTTAAATACCCTACTCTACCAACCTATTATGCTATATCATCTCTCTCCTTCTTCCTTCTTTATTCTCATAAACTTGTCTTCCAGAAGAAGACGAACCTTAACCGGCGGTTAAACGCCGGCAGTACCCCGGTTAACCGGCGGCAAACTCCGGTTAAACGGCGGTAAAAGGCCAAAATTTCCGGATAATCGACGGCAGGACTCCGGTTAAACGGCGGCAGAGTCATAAGTTTTCAGGTTAAGCGCAGTTTGTACTCCGGTAAATCGCCGGCACAACTCCGGTTATATAATCTTGAAGGCGATGAACAGTAGCCAAAATAATTAATATTTACAAAAAAATTAAATAAATAAAGAAATAAGTCGTAGGAGTAAATAAACAACTAAATAAGTAAAGGTTAGTAAATATTAATGTCAAACACGTACAACTAGCATGTCTATGATGAATGGCTTCGTGTTTTCTTCTTTAAAATATATATATATATATATATATATATATATATATATATATATATATTAAAAAAATTTAATCCAAACAATCAATGACTACTGTTCACTGCCATGTTCAACTTCTTTTGTTTCTAGTAACTAGCTATTTACGGTTTTCAAGGCATACTCTTCTTTTTCTAATCAAGTCGTGGTCAACTTTTATTTATGTTGTCAAACTTGTCATTACGTGTTTGGTTTTTCATGTCTTTGATGCTTTAAGCATTGCTTGGCTGGGGGAAAATGTGGTAAATGCCTCCCTTCTCCTCATCTAGTTGGGAGAGATACATGGTTGGGGAGTCCCTTCTCCTCACGTCTGGGCCCAACTCGTTTGGGAGAAAGGTAAATGAGAATCAATTTTTGAATTTAAAATAATACATTAAAGATTCTTATTTCTCTTCTGTCTCTTCAACCCCTCGCCTCTTTTCCCCTCACACCAAACCAGGTAGGATAAATCAAATTTACTTCCCCTCTCCCCATCCTACTGATTGATCCAAACTTAGCATACAGTTCCCCACAAGTTTCATTTTCTTGCATCTCACTGTCCTTTGTTTTACAATTCCATTTAGTAAATGCCCCCCTAAATGTTCATGATGGTTCTCCTGTACAGGGAGATGAAAATGTTGGAGTCACTCTACTGACATATCCCGTGCTGATGGCTTCTGATATTCTACTATATCAGGTGGTTCTCCTCTGAAGTACTTTTACTGTATTGTTAAGGTTGAATTCGTCCTTTTGATAATGTAGAAATTGGACCTTTGCCTTTCAAAAACCAAGGCTCGTGTGCTATTTTATCTACTTTTTCCCTTTTCATTCTTCTTTTTGGTGGACAGGGCTGGGGGTAATTAGATGAGTTCATTGCAAAGGAAAGAAAACTAGAGCCTACATTTGGGTAGAGGTACCCTTTCTTGATAATCAAAATCAACAGTCCAGAAGGATCACATGCTATATTCACCAGTCCTTTGTGCAAATTTCTTGGACAAATTCACGAACTAAGGGACAATTGTGAACGTTTATTCATTACCATGTCTATATTATTACTTTCTTCTATTAATGAGGTCTCAATAGTTTGTCATTTTCCATGATGGAGAATTGCAAATCTCATGCTTTCTGCGGGCATTACATCTTAAGGGTAAATGCCTGAATATGAATTGATTCTCATAAATTGCAGCATGAATCTGCAGTCTGATTTTGTCCCGGTTGGGGATGACCAGAAGCAACATTTGGAGTTGACCAGAGAGCTGGCTGAGCGTGTTAACTATCTATATGGTGGAAGAAAGTGGAAGAAAATGGGAGGGTAAGGAGCAAATAGTATAATGATGAGTGTATCTTTTGCTGGTTCAGATATAGAAATTAACATTTTTCCTTCCGTTTTGGCATTGATTACCTCATAGAGGATTTCCCCCCCTTTTTGTAGGGGAGGTGGATCAATTTTTAAGGTGGATTCTCTTTGATATCTGGTTGAGGCCTTCATGTATGATTCTAATATGTCATTGGTGGAGGAAACTCTTAATGAGAATGACTCTATTGGTCTCAAGGTTCCTGAACCCTTAATTCCACCTGCTGGAGCACGTGTGATGTCCCTCACTGATGGTTTATCCAAGGTTTTATGTTTTATAGTAACTTTACTTCTTTATTAATCTTTCTTTAAGCTTCCTGTTTCATCTTGGAGGAAGATCATTATGCGGATTGACATAAATTTGATGCTTGTTCTACTCGTGTAGAGTATATTCTTTTATTTGAAAAATATACAATGAGAGTGAGGCGGATATGGCATTGTACTTGAAAAATATACAATGAGAGTGAGGCGGATATGGCATTGTACTTGAAAAAATTAATATTGCCAGGATTGTTTGTACTAAATTATGGCACCATTATTTCTTTACAATAATTTTTCCCCTAATACTTTGAAAAGTTAATATTACTGAAGTTTATTTGCTTTCTATATTCTGATGTGTCTGTTTTGGCTTTTCTATAGATGTCCAAGTCAGCGAATCTAGAATCAATTTGCTTATATGAGCTTGTTCCAGAGGGAATAATAGGTATAGGTGGTGTGGTTGGTGTGGATCTCTTCTTAAATAATGACTTCAGACCATATTTTTGTTGCATCAAGAAGTCCAAAAGGAACAGCGTGAATTTTTACTCTTAGACTTTTTTTTTGTAGTTTACTTAAAGGTGGATATGTAACCTGTCATCGAGCTTAAGATTTGAGGCGATGAGGCTATGTTTTGTGCAAATATTGTGGTTATTTTGATATTCTTAAGGTTAGAAAGGGACATTTCATGATAGGTTTCTGGGGCTTTAGTTACATTTGACACGAGAATGGAAGCTGGATGTCTGATAGAACAATGATACCCTTAGAATTCTTGATTCTATTAGACGGGCTCTTTGCTTTTGTGTAGTAATGCATCTAAAAATCTTGATAAGTTGAAAAAAAAAAAGGTTATTGGTGGTTTCTGCAAATAATTTTGAATGTCTATTATATTCCTGCCTGTTCTCAGTTGATCTGTGTTGTGTAGGTTATTGCAAACAAGATAAAACGTTGCAAGACCGACTCATTTCCTGGGTTCTTTTTTTACTCCCTCATTTTCCTCAAATTATTGGAAACCAAATCTTTCTATCTCCTGTACATGTGATTTTATTTTTTTATTTTTTTTGCGGTACAGCTTGTAGTTTGATAATCCTGAAAGACCTGAATGCAACAACCTTCTCTCAGTTTATCAGCTTGTTTCTGGCAAGACAAAGCAGGTGAAATATCTCAAAGTATTTTGCTAAAATGTAGGAGCTAGTAAATTCCCTTATAGAGATAGTTTATTAGATTTGGTTCATATGATTAATGATACAAGTTATCCATATAGAGAATTACCAATAATATGCAGTTGTACATGAAACACTCGACAACAAAAAGAACAAATAGGTAAAAAGAGCAGCATAACTAAAATATGATCTTGTATCTCAGTGGTATTCTGTATGTTTTCTGCACAATAGTTTTTTAAATAACAGTGAGAGAGCCATCTTTTCAGACGGTTGATTGTACATTTATTAGGTTACTTCTGACATTTTATACCTAATTTTGTTCTAGTGTGCATGGAGCTTGTGCTTCAACCAATTCACTTAACAACTGAGCCAGTAACCTCTTGGTCCACTTGTAGCTCAGATACATGTTTGATCTGTGGCTTATAACTATATCTGGAACTGTTGGACTCTGGGTCGTCATATTTATCAAGGATGAAACTTGTCAAGGGTCTCAGAAAAAGACATGAGTCTTGAGCTCCAGTTCTTTTCTCCTTCATAGTCAGTTGATGGTCATAAGATTGAAAGAAAACACTATCTTATTTTTATTACTTACCTTGACCAGGCACTTGATGGTTTATAGATGTGCATCAGAAGTCACATATTAATCCCAGCGATCTTATTTTGGTGATTTGAGAAAAAGGAGATTGTACATTCTCAATATTGGTTTTGGAATGTTGATGAAATATGTTTCAGGCCCGCTTAGTTAAAAGTTTTAGCATTCTGGACATGAATCCACCAGTCTAATATATTATGTCATTGCCTAACAACAGCAATTCATGATCTGAACATACATGAAATATGAGGCAATTTCTTAATGCAGGAAGTTGCAGAGGAGTGCAAAGATATGAACTGGGGAACATTCAAACCTATTCTTACGGATGCTGTCATTGATCATCTACATCCTATCCAGGTTTCTGCAATTCTATAGTCTTACAGTCTATAGTTGCTTGGTCAATAAATTATGCAATTCTTTTTCCTCGTGGAGCTGCAAGTTGGTGAGATTGCCGAAGTTATTCATCTTGTCCTTGGGACGAACTGAAATCAAATTCTTTTGCACATTTCAAGTGGCATATATTACTTATGCTACTTAAGCTTGAGGAAATAAACTGAAGTCCTGGTATGCATTAGTGAACTTAACTGAAGTTCAACAATCTGTTAGCTCCTGCTCTAGCTATCACATTTATGTCAACTTTCAGAAAGTTAATGTTAAGAATGTGAAGATTAGATGAAGAGTTAAACTTCTCTATTTGTGGTGTTTGGTATTAGGATGCAAAATTATTGAGAACAACTTTAAGCTTTTGCCCTTAAGAAACAAGGTGTTATTGGTTTGTTAGAACACAGAAACTGAGTTGAATCAATTCCTAGATTGATTGTCAGATAAAGTATTAGATGACACAGTTTCACTTTCTGTGTTCTGATTAATTAAGTAGCCAGGATCTTTGCTATAGTTTATCAGTAAACTAGACACACTTAGAACTATTGCATAGGGTGTGGATGTAAACCTGAAGACATTCATTTTCTGCTGGTAATTCCTCTATTTGGTGCAAGTAACACTTCCAGGATTCCGACTGGGACCAGATTGGTGAAAGTTAATTATACCTATTTGCAATTTGGTGGAAGTTGATGTAATTGGAGTGATTGGGATGTGAGAGTTGGTCAAGTTGCAGTATCAACTAGCCTGTCTTGGTCTGTTTTCATATGTTACCTGCTACATTTTTCAGAGTGTACACGGACGTTACATGTTCAATGCACCTGTATATATGTCAAAATTCCTCTACACGTGTGATTACATTTATTAAATTTTGGACATTGCACGCAGGTGCCTATGTCTACTTCTGAATAGTGGGTTTTTGTGTTACTTCAACTTTGTAGTTCCAGTATTTGTGTAAGTTCTCCATTTTTGCTAACCCAGATTAGCGTTCGACCACGAGTTTTAGGTGCTTAAATAATCCTAGAATTTGATCTCTCGTTTTATTTTTTCCTTTATTTTTTATTTTTTGCTGAATGTTCCTAGTGGAAATCCATTCTAATAGATGTGTTTCTCATATAAAAATATCACCATAAGCATAATGCAAGATGTATAGGCCCTTGACAATTGGGACTTAACCATGCCTTAATTGGTTTATTTAGATCTGAAATTATTGAAGCGACATCTGTGTCTTTGCACTAGCTAAGTACATCAAATGGATGACAAATTAACAAGTCTTGCATCTTTATTTGATGTTTTACCACTTTGCAGGTTCGTTATGAGGAAATCATGTCTGATGCAAATTACTTGGATACAGTATTGGCAGAAGGCGCAAGAAGAGCTGCAGAAATAGCTGATAATACTCTTCAAAATGTTTACCAGGCAATGGGATTCCTCCGGAAACAGAGATAATTGGTGCTTATTTAAGAACCTTGAGAATAAGTTAGATAGCTGCAGGAAAGCTAATTTATTGAACATTGATATTCCTTATTCGCTCACATATTTTTGGATTTCCTCCATGAGCTCATTTGTAGCAAAGAAATATGAGAAACATACCAGAATTGTACGCTTCAAGATGTTCTGCTCACCTTGTATAGGTTGGGCAGAACTTGAAGAAGAGAGCCCCAGATTTAGGCGCACATTCCGTCCTCTCAAGCTAGCTAACTTTTTTCACTTGGCTATTATTTTAGCTGTATGCGCACATTCCGTCCTCTCAAGCCAAAATGATTTAGCTGGATTTCAAGCTGCACTTTCCTTTTCTTCTTAGCCATATTTGATGTATTCTTGTGTTCATTAGTCGGCATTAGATATGTAGTGTCGATTTTGCATAATCTCAAATTTCAAATTTGATATATAACTTGGTCTTTCTTTTGGTATATTTAGAGCCAACTTTATTGGATAGCATTTTTGTGTTACCATATATCTAAGTACATGTTATTGAGTTCTTTGAAAGGATTTCACCATTTTTTCATAGTTTCTGTTGACATTTAGGGGATAAAGGTGGTTTCTGAATGTCTTCATTGACGATATGAATATTATGAATATGAAAGTTCATTGGTTCTTCGTAAAGCCTACTTCAACATCTTGCACTTGCAAGTTGAACTTCTTAAGATGCCACGTATATTGAGTTTCATTCTCATCCTCTGGGATCATGATATTACTCATTTTGATGTTGACTCTTTAATATCTCCAGTATTTAGTTGTGCTAGGATATATTTTATTTCTTCTTGATGGTGGTTAACTTGATTTTATTTAAGAAAATGTTCAGGAGGAAACTCATGCATGATTGGATAGGCGAAACCTGGCGAGTGGTCTCTAGCTTGCGCGCCCACCTTTTGGTAAGATGTCAAAACCTTATGATCTTGAATTTCTTGCCTTCCTCTCAGAAAGTCAAAAGATGGGGAAAGTAAAACTGAAAAGAGGAGTAACATGATTAGAGCTAGCTAGAGAAGAGAATCCAGATGATGTTCTTGCTTTTGGAAGAGGACATAAAAGTATTTTTTTTTAAACTTCCGTCTGAACCTATAGGAAAATTGAGAAAACTGCTCTCTCTCTCTCTCTCTGAACCTATATATATAAACTATTTTTACTTTTTGCTTTCTGTCAGTAAACTTTTATTTTAGCTCTTTCTGTCCTTAAATTATTTTCGAATTACTGTTTTTGTCAAATTAGCGTAAAACTGATGCTTTTCGTCAACTTTTGGTCACACATTCTGAATATTTCTTTGGTTTTAAGGACTTAAATTGACCGAAATACTTAAAACTGGGGACATGTGCAAAATATGTGACCAAAACCAAAAGTTAATGAAAATCACCAATTTTATGCTAATTTGATAAAAAAAACAACTCGAAAATAATTTAGAGACAAAAGGCTAAAATAAAAGTTGACTGAAAGAAAAAAGAAAAAAATATTTATCTACACGTATAGAGGTTTCCTCTAGCAAAATTATAACAAGAATTATCACAAGAATGACCACATCCTCTGTGGGCTCCTTGTCAGTACAGAAGATAAATGATTGAGAAGAATATCCACTTGTTCGAATAGAAGGAACGAGAAAACATTTAACCATATTTCAATAACCCTCCACTATTCAGTATATGAATCTTTTGGGGGGAAAGGCTGGTATATGTGACCACAGGGAAGAGGTAATATGGTCCTTTGAAAGCTATGGTTTTGCATCTGTGTTTCCCTTACCCTTTTTGTTTTGGTGGTATAAGAATAAAGTCCGCAAGGGTAACCCAGTTGGTTCGGGGGTGGCAGATTGTGTAGGAGGGCGCAGGTTTGAATCTTGGCAGCCGCAGTGTGGAAGTTTCAACCCTCCATTGTGGGGGTGGCTTCTTGCGATGGGCTAAGACAAGGCCTCCCACCAGTCGAGTCGCTGGGTCACCTTGATTTACATCCTTCATAATTCTTGTCGGATCGGGAGGTGGGGGTGGGTCCTGTGGGCGTGAATATCGCCTTTTTGTGTAGGAAGAATAAAGGAGGAAATTACTTTAAATTGCTTCTCTATGTTTCCTTACTATTCTGAGACTTAATGCAGATATTGAGACATTGCAAGGACCACTGTCTGTTAATAGTAAAAAAATACCCTTCTTTTTCAATCATTCTTGAGATTTCCCTTTTTGGTCTTTTGTGATTATTATCTCATTTCATGTAAATTTCTTGGGATTTAACACCTGTCTAAAACATGCAACACATGTCCAAAACGACGCTGGCCCATTCCGCACGTGTGGAACTTCCATCATCCGTTGGATTAAATATTTTGCGGTTAAGATTGATTTAAAACGAACATCTGTTCTAAGCCTCAGAATACATGTTCTGTTTTTTACCGTGCGGAACACATGTTTTGGGTCTCGGAACACTTGTATTTAACCTCAGAACACCTCTTCTGAGGTGTTTCGTATGTACTAAGAAAAAGCTTTTCCGCATAGGACTTGGACTGGTCCAAAATGTGTTTTATATGTACTAAAAAAGCAAGGTTTTGAAATCCGGACCGGCCAGTCGGACCGTCGATCGGCATGCTTTGCGGTCCGGTTTAGCCCCCAAAATCGGTAGGGATAAAAAATATGCTTTCTTTGTTCAACTCGGTAAAACTTGGCGGTCAGACCGTCTAACCCGAAAACCGGAACAAGTTTAGTAGAACCTGACGGGTCTAATATGTTGTAATTTGTTTTTTTTTTTTAAATGTAGTTTAAACAAAAATGCAGGAAACGCCTGATATAACTCTCTCAGCTCTATGGTAGACGTTTAGCCGTCTAGGGAAAGAAAAAAGAAGCTCTCTCTCAGTCTAACTCTCTAGTAAAACTCATCAAGTTTCTCTCACAAAGCTCAAACATCAATTTGGTTAACCAAACTCTTCTAAGATTTGTTTTTCTGACTTAAATCTCCTTATTATTGTTTATTGTTGGCTTCTAAATGAAACCTCATTATTCTATTATAGTTTTCAATGATTTTTTTGGATGAAATAGTACAAATTGATTTTATATCGTAACTCTAGTGTGACTGATTTACATAACATTTTGTTAATTTTCAATTTTATATTAAGTTGGTGTTTTAAGCTTTGAATTTGTGCATCACATATTAATTGGAAAATTTCACATTTATTTCATTTTAAATAATAATTAATGAAATATACATATGATAAGAGAGCACTCTATTTAACGTGAAACAGAGCCTCAAAGACATCATCTAAACTTGCTGAGAAATAAGCCAAAAAACACCATGAGTAATGATTACCCAATTAGTAATTGGGATGGATTTCGTGGTGTTTTTTTATTTTTATTTTTAATTTTTAACCATTACTTTTACAAGGAAATATACAATTAAAAAGAAAACTTTTTTTCCACTCTTAGATCAAATATTGACTATCATGATTTATCCACACAACTTTTGCGGGAGAAAAACAGTCCTCGGCACTATAAGGGTTAAGATCGATGTCCCCCTGTATGTCTCTATTTTTGTATCCAATCAATCAGAATATGTTATGTAAATATTTTTTTCAATTTTATATATACATGACGAATTATAATTGGTTATGTACAGGAATTGAGACATACACGGGAACAAATGATTTTTTGCCCTATAACTGCGTTGCTTTTCCCCTTCCCTCTTCCTCTAAAATATACGGGTCACTTTGGCATGAATTCGACTTTGTGGGATTGACCTCACAACCTTCTCACATGAGTTGGAGTGGAACCTAAATAAAAAGTAGATCCCGCCACAAATTATGTGAGAAATCTGTGGGGTCAGTCCCATAAAGCCGGTCCTATATTAGAATTTTTCGAAATATACTAAAAGTAAAAACCACCCATTCCTGGACACATTGACTTTTGATACATAAAATTGGTCATAAAAACCTGTATATCAAATTGTGTTTTTTTTCTTTGAGGAAAAAAAAAATGCTCGGTTCTAAATAGTGTATATATGTATATTTATGGACTGTGGGTCCCAGTGAGTCATTTTCTAGTTCCTTCTATATAAACCATGCAAAACCCTTTGGTATTTCCATAAGAGTTTCTTACATAGCAATAAACAGAAGAAAAAAAAAGTCCTATAAATTCCATTATTTCCCTTTTGTTTTTGGAAAATATGGAGAGAAGACAAATCCCACGCCAAGCAGCCAACATGAGGAAAAGCCTCTTTGATCAGGTTTTTTAATTTCTTCTTTTGCTAAATTAATGCCAATTTTTGTCCAAAGTAAAATATCTAGTTCTTGCATTTTGACAAATAATTTGAAATATTCACTTTTCTATACAATTTCAGACGAAGGGAGTACTATATTCCGTTTTTTTTTTCCTTTTTTTTTCCGAACTTTTGTTCTTAATGTGGGGGATTTAATTAGTTATATGAATATCTATAAAAATAAATATCGGATTAGAATATTAATGACAAAGAAAGCTTAAAATGATATAAATATGTTTATATGAATATTGCAGGGATATCTTGATGATCAATTTATTGAGTTGGAAGAATTGGAAGATGATGCAAACCCTAACTTTGTGGAGGAAGTTGTCAAACTTTTCTACACTGATTCATCTAGATTCATCCGCAACATAGATTTGGCAATGTGAGTACTATATGTAGCTTTTTTAGCATACCAAATCTTCTGTCTTATTTTTTTTTATATTCCGTCTCCTGTTTTATCAATAAAAAAAATAAAAAAAAAAAAGTTGCTAAGTATAATTATTTTCAGGGAAAAAAACCCCTATGGACTTTGACAAGTTGGATGACATTATGCACCAGTACAAGGGAAGCAGCTCAGGGTAAGTTCTATTCTTATGACAAAAATAGAAACTTTTTGAAAAGGTTTTCTCCCTTTTCTATTGTGGGGTGAGGGAGGGATAGGGATGGGGATAGGGTATTGCATTATTTGAGATATACCTTTCGTGACAAAAATATTTTCACATTTTTCAAAAAATAAAATATATATATTATTTTTATTGAATAATATAAGTCGTTTAAAAAATATATCGAAAATTAAGGAAGTAAAAATTAAGTTATTTTATTAGTTAAAATATCATGTTTAACAAAGTAATATTGATATTTTAATTAACAAAGTATTTTACATTTTGTTTCTTTAATTTTCGCTACATTTCTAAACCACTTATATTGATTTTTTTTAGTCCCTTTAATCATTTGTTTCTTAAATTTACTTCCCAATATTTTCTTCAAAACCGCTTTATAGAATCTAAAATTCTAGCTCTAGTTCTAGTTCTGTCTATGAATACTGCATATAAATTACATACAAGGTAAATTATAAATTGATGCATGCAGCATTGGTGCCAAAAAGGTGAAGAAGGAATGTACTCAATTCCAGGACTACTGCAAAGCACGCAATGCTGAAGGGTATTTTTATTTGTATTATTAAATAAAATTGTCATATTTATATATTTTTATAAGTTTTATATGTTACTTAATTTTTTGATGATTTGAATGGATTATTGCAGATGCATTAGGACCTTTCAACAAGTGAAGCAAGAGCATTCAACTCTAAAGAGGAAACTTGAGAATTATTTTCAAGTATTTTTTCTCTCTAAAACATACACTTTGGTCGCATTCATTTCTAATTTCTTCGTATTTATACTATGAGGCATTAATTTACTGATTAAATCTGAAGTCTCATGACGTAAAGGTAAAGGTCATGAGTTCGAATCGCCCTCACCCGCTTCTTAAATCTCTCATTCTTCTAATAGATAGGTTTCCTCCCAACCAGAGATGAAGTCAGGAATTTAGCGTTGGGGGGCGAAAACTACAACAGTATGTCGAATTACATATAAAAACTGCAAAAAAAATAAAAAAATAAAAATTGTCTGGGGGCCCGAATTTGATCAAATATTTCAAACTACATATAAAATTTACTACATCTAATAGTATTTTTAGAAATCTCGGGACAGTCGTCCCTACTCCCAACTAAATAAAAAATTAAAATCAAAGTATAGTTCACTTGAAAGAAAAAAAAAAACCTAGCTTTCCGTACTATCCTAGATCAGAGTTAAATTTTACATAATCATAGAATATAAAGTTTTTTTTTTTTTTTTTTTTTTGCTAAATCATATAATATTTAATTTTATTAATAATATTTTTAAAATTTTAGAATCTTATAGACAGTAGCAGAGGTATGGGGGAGCCAGGGGGCCATGACCCCCTCAGGATTTTTTAAAAACACCTAATACTACTTTACATATTATTCATATGAATTTTTATGGAGGTATTTTCTATATAAACTATTATCTTGCCCACTTAAAATTCTAAGAATTTTGTAATACATTATATTATTTATATATCTCAGAATATAAAATATGATACAAAATACATATTTTTTCCTAAAGAGACTATATTTGATCAAATGGTAATTAATTTTAATATTCTTATTTACTTTCTCAAACTATTTTGGAACTCAGGTTTGTAGTAGTGGCCTTTCTTAATAATAATAAATTTCCCTCTTCTTTTTCTTCAGTTATCTTTTACATTTAATTTATTTTCTTTTCCAAATTAAGTGTTGCTTTAATCTTAGATAGACTTTTCAAAATAAAGTAATAATTATCATACATTTTCTCAATTTTTTACATAACAAATGCATATCTGAACAAGACTGCTATGTGGCAACTATATGTACTTTGACTATTAACTCCTTGTTGTTGTAATATATTTCAGTTGACAAGACTTGAAGAATCTTAAAATCCCAGATGATGAAAGTTGAAGAGGTTATATTATTCGAAGAGAAGCACAAATATCTATATATAGAGGATATATAACGAGAAGCATATTAATAAGTTAATGATTAATATCAAATAATTGTACCCTTTTAATAGAGAAGCATATTAATAAGTTAATGTAATATCAAATAATTGTACCCTTTTAGAAGCAATATTACGGAGAATATATTATAATATGATTCCAAGACTTTTTTTTATTTTTTTTTATGTTAAATATGGATAAAAATGCACTCCATGTATGTCCTAACTTTGCACCACAATCTTATTATTATTATTTGAATCTGAATTCAGAAAATATACATTAAGTAGTCAAAAGTTTCAACATTGAAAACTTATATTATATTATATCATATATCATATTCGATATTCACCAAAAGCAGGAAAATTTTCTTTGGGACGGTCCTTGTGTGTGTGAGTCTGTGAGATATGAAGGTGCGGAACCTACCCTGCAGGTGGATCCTGTCTCAAATTATGTGAGAGCAGTGTGGGGCCGTACACACAATGACCTTCCCATGCCAAACTTTCCCCCAAAAGCATGTTCATTCGTTTCTCTTATCCCCTCTCTCCCCAACCAGTATTCTTGGAAAAAAAATAGAAAAAAACGTTTGTTACATATCCTTGGGTTATCGAACGGAATGTTAAATATAAGACTTTTATTATATGTTGCGAAAATTAAAGAAGCAAAAGTTAAAATATATTTGTAATTAAAATAAAAATATTATTCTCTTAAATATGACTTGTATACCACTAATTTTATTTAAGAGAGTAATATTGAAATTTTAATTAAAAAAAAACATCTTAATTTTTTCTTCTTTAATTTTCGTAACGTGTAATGAAAGTTTAATAATTAGAAATGAAGGTAGTATTAAATTAATATACTCTTTTTGTCGGGAATTGAATATCTCAAGTCCAATAATATTAATATAAAATATCAATGGTAAAATCTTTCGTTATCTTAACGGTCGTAACGTCTCACTTATTCCTCCTCTACCTATCGCCGCTTCCACACCATATATTCTCTTTTCTATCATTGGTGATTGTGGTATTGTACTTTTTGTATTATTTTTAAATGGTTTATACAAGTTTCCTTTTTTCAGATACATTTCTGATTATTACTATTATTAAAAGAATAAAATTGATGTATTCCATTTAGGAAAATGATTTTTGGATAAACTTGATTCGGTTCAAGAGGAATAATCTTGGATGAAGACATAATAGATCATTTCAATTATACCCCTCATTCATATAGTTTATTTATGAAAGTTTTAATTTTGAAATTTAAAATATTACAATGATTTATAATAATACATTTCTTTCTCTAACGTATTTATGAAAATTAATCTTGAATCTTGATATAAATAAATGGAAACTGAATTATTTAAGTATTCAGCTTCCTCACAACACGAACTTACTCCAATTTTTGCCTAATTTTGTTTCCTTTTAACTCCCTCAAAGACTTTAATTACCAATGTCAAACGGATCGGTTCCGTCCAATTCGGGTCCAAATTTGCACGAACTTACTTTAAACGAATCAAATCGGAATTACTCCATTTTTTTTGCAGACGGTCAAATACTAGGTCTATACCAGCCAGTCCACTTAAAGTCTGCGAACTATAGAGCAGTCCGCGGGTTCATCAACTTTTTTTTAATTCTCTTTTAAAATTTAAAAAAACTATTCATTCATCCAAACTAAATATAAAAGACACATATTCATCTAATACTCAAATTTTTAATACAAATAATGAAATAGATGTAGATTTTTTTTAATAAAAATATATATAGATTTACAAGTATAGAAATCTATTCTTGTGATTCAAGAAAAGACTACATATATATTATATTATATATACATTTATATAACAGATGAAAAACAAACAAAATTACGAGACTCATTAGTTTTAGAATAAGAATCGAAGATATTTTTTATAAAAATTATATATTATTTTTTTGTAGAGCAATCCACGTATCGGTCCAGGTTTGGTCGACAAAATCCACATCCAAACGGGCCCGAATACAAAATACTCACTTTTAAACAAATTTAAAATTAAAAGACAGGGTCCTATCCGTATAAAACGAACACAAACTGATCCACGTACTTCAAGTCCATTTAACTGTGCTAACTTTAATTGACTCCCATTTAATGTTTCCTTTTTAGCCTACTCGACTTTTTCTCTTTTAACTTCAATATCTTTAGTCGACTTTCGGTAGCTTAAGTCGACATCTGGAGAAAAAACAAGTTTGTCAAGACTCAAGAGTCGGCCTTCAATGCTTCAAACAATACTTAGCCAAAAAAAAAAAATGCTTCAAACAATAATATCGGTTGGAGATTGAGATACCAATGAATTTTTTATTTTTTTTTTCATAATTTCTTTTCTTGTGAAGGAATTTCTTCATCTTTTCAGACCTATAATTTAATTGCAATGGGAATTAAAGTAAAAATAATGTCAATATAGAAGGGAAATTGGAGGGAAAAAAGTGTTTGGAAAGAAAACATTTTTTTATATAAAAGGAATAGTCACTTTTTACTCGAAATGGTATTTTTGCCATAATATTATTTTTGTGTTTTTTTTTTACGCCACGAGTATTTTTGTGTCCTTGATCCACGAATTTGTGGATCAATATTCAATTTATTCCAAACCAAATGAATTCGAGATAGACTGAAATTTCAAAACTATTTTTTTTTTTTTAATTGAGGGTAAAAAGGTAAATCACACGAATTCGTATTGATTTTTTTATTTTATTTTTTACTATTGGTGGGTCTCTAATTCGTATTGGTTTGTTTGGTAAGGTTTGTTATAAAGTTCAAATTGCACTTGAAATACTTTTATTTCATTCCAAATGCAATTTAACAAGTTTCAAATATTTGTATGGTAATAACCGCATAGGCTCCGGTGCGGAACAGGTAACCTCGTCCGTCGAATTGAAATTTTGACGGTTAAAATTAATTTAAAACGGAACAAATGTTTTGATTCAGAACACTTGTTCTACGACCCAAAACAGGTATCCTCATGCGATACGTATGTGTGAAAAATATGATGTTCAGTACATTTCAAGAGAAAAAAGTAGAGTGTGACACAAAGAGCATCTCCATGAAGTCTCTGCTAAAGGGAGAAGGACCATTTAGAATATACACAAGCATGCATTTTATCTACCCCTTTTTCTATGAATAAAAATAAATATATGCATGGTAACCAAATTAATAGAATAGGACCACTCGGATACTATTCTAGATATACTTGTAATTGCTTCCAGAAGCATCGGTAAGGGATTTATCACAACACACTAGTAACATAATTCATTATATCTCTAATAATTGGAGTATATGCGAGGAATGTATATAAGACATACCTAACATTTGACAATAAATTTATAAAGTGGCATCTCTCATAATACCACTGAAACAGATATAATAGAAAATGATATAACATTTAACAATAAATGCATAAAGTGAGTGCTAACAGAATACCACTGATCAATAAAGATTTATGTGAAATCAAAATACTCCCTTCGTCTGCAGTTGAATTTCCCCCTATAATTGAAGATATTATTATAACTTGAGCGAGTTGGAGAATGTCTAA
This sequence comes from Vinca minor, assembly GCA_026122235.1. Taxonomy (NCBI): domain Eukaryota; kingdom Viridiplantae; phylum Streptophyta; class Magnoliopsida; order Gentianales; family Apocynaceae; genus Vinca; species Vinca minor. Next base: position 7,211,828 of record JAOCZM010000142.1, read on the forward strand.
GAGAATTAAGAAAAATAATTTCGAGTTGGAGAATGTCTAAGAGAATTAAGAAAAATAATTTTATCATGAATAAGTTATAATGTTACCTGACATTACATGAACTCATAGATGGAAGTGGAACCAAGGAGACAGAGGGCAACTCCAATAACAATAATAACATATCTCATTAAATAAATTCTGAATACATGAGGATATGGGCAGAAATAGATAGGAGACAAATTTAACGTTTGACAATAAATGTACAAAATGATTTGCTCCTAGAATACCACTGAAACGAATGGATTGAAGATTAATATAACCTTTGGTTATAAATGCACAAAATAGCAGCTCACATAATACCACTGATCCAGAATCTAGGGACAGTAGGGTCACTTGTCTAAAAAGATGGAGCCAAAAAATTCGATATTTCTGAAAATGTTAAAGGTGTCAGCGTCTACAATTTTGGAGGGAGAACGCCCATGTGATATTTTAAAAAAATCACATTTTCTATAGTATATTTTTTTCAATAAACTATTTCTATTTTTAGTAGAACCCTTAAATTATAATATTTTTATCAATGAACTACTTTTTTATGACGATTTTGAAAAATTAACAAACACCATGATTTTAGACTAAAACTAAAAGGGGATGGAATAAAGTGAATTGACAAAAATACCGATAACTTTGTTGAAAATTAGTTAGCAAATACAAATATTTTTTAACGGATTTCTCACAAAAATGTTCCAATATGTGTGAGATAAGTAAAATTTTAGAAGAAAAAATTAAAAAGATTTCAAATAAAGAGAAAAATTATAAAGAAAGCGATTGGCCTCACATGACAATCAAGAAAATTACATCACCACGTCATTTGACTTCTGCGTTTGATATTGTTTGAGTATGAGGTCACCAAATTTTATAGCATAGATCTAATCATTATATAAGTATATAATTAGAAGTAAAAAATAAATAAAAAATCAGTGGGGTCATGTGACCCCACTGCTAAAGGGCTGCGTCCGACCCTGACTGAAACATAATCCCCTTGTACCGTCATATTTGCTACAAATTAAAGTCAAAAGACATACAGACTCAAGAACTATTTTAATTTATGTTTCGAAAAAAAATTTAGAAGTATTAATTTTCTACTATATAGTTACTTTTTCTTTAATTGCCAAAGTTACTTTTTCTTTAAATTTGCTTATACATATCTTCCAGAAAACTCTTTTATAGATTCTCCCAAATTCAATGTTCTAATTCTAGTTCTATTTATATGGAGCAGGAAGAATACCCATATCTTCCAGAAAACTCTTTTATAGATTCTCCCAAATTCAATGTTCTAATTCTAGTTCTATTTATATGGAGCAGGAAGAATACCGATATCTTCCAGAAAACTCTTTTATAGATTCTCCCAAATTCAATATTCTAGTTCTATTTATATGGAGCTGGAAGAATACCGATATCTTCCAGAAAACTCTTTTATAGATTCTCCAAAATTCAATGTCCTAGTTTTATTTATATAGAGCTGGAAGAATACCGACATACTAATAAATCTTACCCCACTGACTCATTTTCTTACTTGATGAACATAATAAAAGTCTACAAGGAGGACCGCCACTGACCAACAAAAAGATGTCCGACTTCACAAGAGAATTCTTTTTCTCGAGAAAAAATAAAATAAAAAACTTAATACTCCCCTAATTTCATAATATAAGTCTTTCTAGAAGGGGGAAAAAAGGATATTTTCCTATTATAACCTTCAAGAAGTTTAATTTATCCTCGTTAAGTATCATTCACACACTTCTCTCTCCCTTTATCTATACCGTTATTACGGATAAGGGTAATTTTAGATATAGAACCTTAAAGTTGAAAAATGATACGTATTTCGGAAAGAAATAGATAAATTAAAAGGAATTGTATTATGAAACGGTAGGAGTATTGAATATCCACCCGCACAATAGAATTCCCGTTCTCCAGATTCATTATAAATGCAAGTGAAGGTATAAATGAACCAACACAAGAAGAAGATGGGTTTGGTGCCACTTTCATTTGATTTCAAAATCACAAAATACAACTCATGGCAGACAATAATTATGGCAAACTATGTAAAATTTCATATTCAGTAAAGCAAATACTTGGTTGGCAACCAAACATTCCTAAAGTCAGATCTAGCACCCTTTTCTTTTTCATTACTACTTTTAAAGCCTTGACATTTTGGTTCACAATTTCTATTAGGAATCGGTCAGATGTCTTCTAGATTAATTATGAAATTTGTCAAAAAAGTACATTACATTTCCTAGAAAGGGCATCAAAATAATACACTAACAAAGCAGCAGCAATAACCGAAGATCAAGATCATAAATGAGATGCGACACCCAGAGAACAAGCGAATAGGGTAATAAGGGGGATGGCAGAACATTCCGATTAAGAAATTGCACACTGAATATAATCAAGAGGAGAATAAAAGCCAGTACATCTTCCAGCGGGAGATATTACAATTTAAAACTAATTGATAAAATGAAAAAGACACCAAGAAATACCTTTTAAGCATAATAAGTATTTAAAACATATTTAAGCAAAAGAAATTTGAATTCCATGACCGCAAAACCAATGCCATTTGTTTGAATTGCGTCCAAGGAAATCATTGTAAAAAAAATTGACCTAAAGAGCACACATATCTCACAGAATGAAGTCAGGTTGATGCCACATACCAATATACACTTGCAGCAAACTTGAGAAGCACACGAATTTAAGGAACAAAACCAATGTCCTTGAAGTAGTCATGCTCAAGAGCATTCCTTGCGGTAATTCTTTTGCTGGGATCCAAGCAAAGCAATTTCTGAAGCACAACAATTGACAGGATAAGCAATATGAAAATAATCACTGCACCATAACCTTTAAAACATAAATGTGTATTGTGCATAAAAGAGGTTGAATTATGTTGAAAGGCAAGGATATTTATTTTAGTAGTTTAAATCCCAAAAGCTTATCCAGAATTGTACATTTGTACTCCCATGTATAAGGTTCACAAATCCACAAAAAAATTGTTTCGAGCTATAGTTTGTGGTATAGTTCCAACGAGTGAAAACTAGTAACTACGTAACAGAAACTTCTTTACTCATGCTGTCATTCTGTCAATATAGCTTTATGCAGAAATATAGAAGCTACACTTAAATGAACTAAGTCCAAATCAATTTCTTAGGTGGAAATCCGTTGTGTCCAAAAATATAAAAGGATTTCTTATAAAGAATGTGAACTTACCCTAAGGAGATCAAGACCACCAGCATCAAGATTGGGAACCACTACACCCAGGTCCTTCAAGATAGAAACAATTGTTTAAGTTTTCTGGAGCAAACTAAAGCTATTCCACATAAATCAACAAAAAGTGGGACAAATTATACAAACGAATATATGATAAAATAATGCATCATCTCATCACCTTTTGGGGCCATTTAGGAAATGCAGATTTAAAGTCAGGCAATGAGGTCACCCCAGGCCACGTATCTTCATTTGGAGTACCCGTGACGCTAACATAGAAAATGAAAAAGGATAAATATCAATAAAAAAGCTAGGAATGCGTTAGCACTGCTAAAAAGCAGTAAAAGCAATTACTGCAGCAAACAATTTATGATAACTATTAATAGATTATCCCCATTTGATATCATTAAGGACTTCAAACTAATAGACAGTTACATATTGAAAGAATCTTAGATACTGCCACTTCCCACCAGGGGAAAATAAGGAGAAATGAAATATGGCATGTAAATAAGAATTTTAAATTGTATCCTACAGCTAAATAACTTATTCAAAAGATAACCATTTTCCCACCCCCAAAATTATAAATAAAATAAAATAAAAATAAAAATAAAAGGCATCTAATGAGAGCCAATTGTAAATTCTCTCCCATTAACATTCAACACCTCGGGAATAACAATTAACATGGAAATTCCAAACAATCCACTTCAGGATATCAGAAATACGAAGGAAAAATTGCAGAGAAGTAACACCTGAAAATCTTAAAGAGTTCATCTATCTCAGAGTCCCCAGGAAACAATGGGCGCTGGTTTACCATCTCTGCAAATATGCAACCAACTGACCACACATCAACCGGAGTAGAATAGTGCCTGGATCCAAGCAGTATTTCTGGTGCTCTGTACCAGAGAGTGACCACCTGGGAACAGCAAATACTAAGGCTCAAATAGAACAGACAAGGCGGAAAGTAAAAATGCCTCTTGCTAAAGTCTGGTCCAGTGTCAACTGGAAATGTCAAGGGCATAGAACACCAACAGAAGTTTCCGACTCGGAATACCCAGAACTACAGATTTTATGACTACACTAATTGCAACAAGCATTAACTAGAATGAAATGTATTATGTATATAATTCTTCAGAAGAGAAAGTTGATAACAGTTTTAAGAGGTATGGAAAAAGCGCTATGAAAATAGAAATTGAGCCTGTTGACTCACAAAAAACCTAAAACTCAGGCATGTACCTCATGAGTACTAGAAAAAGAACTTATGAAACAAATGTATATCATTCATCACATAGAGAAATTGAGCACGAGTTTCGTAAATGCGGCACGAAAACTACGAGAGAAGAAGCTGAGATTTGTTAAACTCTTAGAAACACCTAAGAATCATGCACATACCACATAGTTATTAGAACTAGAATGAATGTAGATAATCATCAGGAAGAGTGAGCAGAAGTTTCATATGTGTGGCACAAGCGCTATGATAATGGCAATTGAGCTTGTTAAAATCTTAGACAAGCGTAAGAATCATGCATATACCTCATGGGTAAATGTCCTGACAGGAATACCGAAGGCTCTGGCCAATCCAAAATCTGCAAGCTTCAGTGCATTGGTACGGCGATCTATCAGCAAGTTCTGAGGTTTCAAATCTCTGTGAAGAACCCTATGAGAATGACAGTATGCAATACCACGAAGAATTTGATAGAGAAACATCTGCAGAGAAAGAATGTGCGAGCAGGTAAGTTGCTATTGAACTTAAAACGCCAAAAATCTGGTGACTTTGTTTTACGAATTAAACGGTTTAAAAATCGTACTCTTCAAACTAAATTTCTTGTATCTCCTCATAAATAAACATTACATGTGATCAGACATTTAATATGCATCTCTGTCCACCCCAACATTACAACAAATTGTCCCATGGGTATCGAACAGGAAGAGAAGGAAAATAGCTTATCAAGGAATAGCCCATCTTTTAGATCCATAACCGTTAAGCCACAACCTAAACCCAGAATAATGCCTTGAGAGAGAACGTGATCGCTTTTTCTATTAAGAGAAACTTAGTTATATAAAGAACAAAATCCATCAAACTCCTAAACACAGGAGGATATTAATCACCTTCACAAGACGTGGATCCTTATAGAACTCCGGACAGGAATCCATATGTTTTTTCAGATCCAAGTCCAGATACTCGAATACTAGATATAATCTCTTCTCACTGTGCACCACATCCTGCAACCTGTCAGAATAGAAAATTTAGCTAAAGAAAGGTTCTGACCTTGAAAAGCTACAAAAATCTGACAGAACTCACAGAAGTAATCATATCATTCTGACACGTTGCCTCTAATACGGGTAGGAAACACTACAGTAGTGTTTTTCATCCCAGTAAGAATGTATCTTGGTGTTTGAAGTCAGAATGTCAGATTATGACTACAAGGGGCAGCACGTCTCACGCGAACATTAATTCTTCAGTAGAAATACACTTCACATTTGACCATGTATCTCGTTATAATGGAAAATATTAAATAGTACTTCCTAGAGTTGCTTCGGAAAGAAATATTGTCCAAAATCAGGTTATCCTTTAAAATCTTAATATTCAGATCAAGAGATATATCCGGAGTATCCATAACTGTACATATCACATAGATACAAATACATGAATGCACTGCTTGGTTCAGATACGAAGAAGACTAAGATAACTAGATAATCATGACTTTGTGTGAGATCTAAAGTAAGTTCAATTGCAGGAACAAAATACAGTCTAAAGATGAGCAAAATAACATACAATTACACCCCAAAAAAATGAAGAGACATATCCAAACATTAGGCTACCTGACAATGTTCCCATGCTGCATCTCTTTCAAGAGAGAGATTTCACGAATAGCAGTGCTAGGCACACCCTCGTCTTCCTGCTCCAGACGGATCTTCTTCAAAGCAATAGTTTCATTGGTGACCTTGTCACGAGCCTTGTAGACCACTCCATATGTTCCTTCACCAATCTTCTCAACCTTTTCATACTGCACAATTTTTCCTCCAAATCATCACATTCCAATACAAAAATATAATTAATTATTATAAACCGAGAATCAGCTAAAGCAATTATTGTCAATATTTTACCTGGTCCATCTAACCTCCACTTTACAAACAAAACCTAAAATGAGGCACCAATTTCATTATTAGCGTTCTCCATTCGGAAACTAATTAGTTCAAAGTTTAGGCCAAGTACGAGTCAACTCGGCCGAGACAACTCCAGACCAGACCACACCACCTAAAACAAAACTGTCACGAGTTTACAAAAGGGTGAATAAGGCGCCGGAAGCTCGACACAAATCGCACGCTTGGTGACTGAGTCAACAATTCGTGACTCAACCGAGTCATTCTGAGTCACCGGAGAGTCAACTGATCCATTAAAAAGTGAGAAAAAAACACAAAAATCTATGGTGAAAAAGAATTAAGAGAAATGTGATCAGATTTCGCAACATTATGAACACATTCGCAGTCATCAAATCAACAAACGATGAAAAAACGAAATACAAATTCCTTCAAACAGAAGAAGTGTTAATAAATGTTTCAAAAATAATTGTAAAAAGTTACGGAATCAAAAATCAAAAAACAAATTACATTATATCCTTACCGTTTGATTGACGGTTTTCTTCTTCCGGTGGTTGATGCGGCAGTGACCGGCGATTGCTGATTGGAAGTGAATTTTGGCGAGTTAGGCAGTGGAGTCCAAATGCTAGCTCAGGCAGACTACTTTGTGAGGTTAGTGCAGTAGTGAGAGGGGGGTGGGGGGGATTCCAATCAGGCCCAAACTTCATGGACTTCAAACCATTGATAAAGAGAAAGTAAAAGGTCGCTGAAAAATTGGGCCCAATAAAAAGAAAATATGCATGCAAACCAATATACCACTTCTCTGAACGCGAGTGTGATCAGTTTAGTTAGTTTCACATATTGTTCTCAAGGGAAAAAATCATATTTCTCATCTGTGTCTCCAACCAATCACAATTCAATATGCGTATATATAATTAAAAAAAATATTTATATACTAAATTTTGATTGGTGGATGACAGGATTGAGGATAGGAATAGGGACAGAGAATTTTCACCCCTTCTCAAGAGCCTGCATATAGTAAGATTTAAAATTGGAGTTATTGAGAAAGCAACTAATGTCGCATTATTATACTTTTCTACAAATATCTAAATTGGATTATTCAATTTCAGGTAACTCTAAATGCCGATTCACCCAAAAAAATGAAGGGTGTACATATGTTTTTTTTTTTTCTTTGAACTACAAGTAAGAAAATTATTCATCAAGTTATTACTTGAATGACGAGTATTATATAAATAAATAAATGGTAATTCATTATGTAAGTATAAATAATTTAACTCTCTTATGTTCTTTCTAATGCAAACGAGTAATTTATAGAAATATTCTTTAATTACTTATTTTGTAGTAATGAAGATATATTATTTTTCTATTTTAATAATGACATAATTGAAAATACAAATTTTTATTATTTGTTCTATGATGGTTTCTTATATACATACACGCAGCACATATAAAGTCGTTTTTAATGACAAAATCGTCCCTTTAAACCATTTCCTCCAAATTTTGTAGTTGATTTACAACTCTTGTGCACGTGTGTAAACTCCGAAAACCACTACAAGACTCTTACGCCCGTTGGGCGATTGCTCCCAAGAGGGAGAGAGCGCAGAGTACCCTAGATAGGGAGATTGTAGCATGCTCTATGCCTGGGGAGGGAATTTAACCTCATAAAGAGGAGAAATTATTTGCCCCACTTGAGGAGATATGTGAATCGAACACGGGAACCTATGACCCAGTGTTCGGATAGCCTTACCACATGCGCTACCCGATTCCTATACCCACTACAAGACTAGTGGCGATGATTTATATTTTCATCTAACTTAGTTACAAAGATGTTAAAATAAAATGGGAGACACCATTGGCATACCACTATTTGTAATTTACACTCCAACCTTCTTTTTATTTATTAAAGGACAACACCACCCTTTCTTTTATTTATTAGTTTAAACAATTAATTCATTTTATTCTAATGTCACTGTTGCCACACAAAAATAGTCTAATTGACATAAAATTATTATGATATTTTATTTAAATAATTTTGGAATAATTTTATTTAAATAATTTTAATATTACAATACATGTTACGATTAAAGTGTTTACTAAATTCGAAACTTGAGTTCCCACTTAGGATCTCAAAACCTTGCATATAAACATCCCCATGGTCGGCAATACACACCCTACACACAGTGGCACTCCCAATATTCACTAAAAAGCTGACCAAACAGAACCTATCTCTCTCATAATTTCAATGCTCTCCCGGCTTTCTCCTTTCCTCCGCTCCGTTCCCTCTCCTCCTCCACCTCTCGCCGCCAACGCCATGGCGGCGCGTGCTCTTTCACGCTCCATTCCCTCCGTCGCAACCACCACCAGCAGTTCTTCATCAACGACTTCTCTCTATTTGAGCGCTTCAGTTTCTCCCACTTCGCTTAATTTTCCTGCTGTTTCGCTCTATTTCGGATCGTCGATTCTCAGTCTGGCTGGATTGAAGGAGGATAGGAAGTTGTTTTTGACTGCCGCGCGAGGCTTTGGTAAGGAGAATAGGAGAGAGTATCGGAAGACTAGAAGGAAGCCGGCGCCCAGAAAGAAAGATGAGTTGGAGCTCAATGTTAAAATTTGTATTGAAGAACAATTGCCTGATGATCCTGAAATTCTGGTATTGTGAAATTTAAACAATGCTGTGTATATTTGTTTGCTTGGTTTTGTAATTGGTTACATTTTCAAACAGTTTTAGAACGGAGGAACGTATTTGATGCTCGTTTTATGTGCTTTTCTGTGTATTTGGATTGGTCTTTTTTATTTGAGAATTTGTGGACTGTCGATTGTAAAAGTGAATTGTTTGTGTGAGGAGATGTGAGGTCTAAACTCTAAAGTGAAAATTTTATATTAGAGAATGTGACGGAGTTGGTAATCAAATGCACGTGTTAAAAAAGTTTTAATGCATTTGCTGATGTGCAAATATTCTATTTGTAGGCATTCTGAAAGAATCATTTGGATGTCAATATGTACATATGTACAAGTTTGGATGATTCATATAGGAAAATTTATTGTCTGATAAATGGGAACTAGAACTACCCTGTATTAATGCTTTGGTGGAATCATTAAATTGACAACGGATTGAAATTAAAATTTAAATAGCAATGGTAATATCTTGTTCTGGAGAGGAAACCTCTTTTTAAAGGGAGAGAAGAAGAATGAACAAAATGAGGATTCTCATAGTAAATATGATTTCTAAAAATGGTCCAAGAGGTTTTGTCCTCTTCAATAATTTGGATGGTCATGTGCGAGTTAAGGAAGTAAAAGGTGTTTGTGAACGTCTGAAGTATTCTGAGGGTTTTAAGTTTAAAATTTAAGAACATTAATATGTTCTTTGCAAAATGTTGGTTAATGTTTTTGTGCTTGCGGTCATTCCTGTTTAATATGTATCGGAAATAAACCTATATTAATATCCTGTGATGAGCGGAGCCCTAGACTTCTATCTGAAACTGTACCCTGATTTTAAATTAGTTATCATCAGTTCAAAGACTTAATTGTGTTTGCAGATACTAGCAAATCTCTGTTAGATTATCATCAAATAGTAATACAGTTGTTTCAGTTGATTGATTCCAAGTTATTTCTTTCATGTTATTGTACTTTTTGTAGGGTATTGCAGAAATGCTTCGGCTTAATGTACCAATGGCAATGAAATTGGCATTTGATGCCCTGCATGATTCATCATATATAACAAGAGATACCGCAATAAGTGACGTTGGTTGCTTTGAGAACATTGAGTTATCGGTTCTTCTTTGCAACGATGACTTCATTTGCAAACTTAACAATGAGTGGAGGGGTGAGGACCATGCCACCGATGTCCTGTCAATGTCCCAACACATCCCTGAATTACGACTTCCAGTAGTAAGAACTGTATCCTAGTCCATTAGGGTCTTTTTCCCCTCTTTCTGTTTTGCCTTGTAGAATACTTGCTCACATGATTGTCTTCATTTGCAGCTCATGTTGGGAGACATCGTAATTTCTGTTGAGACAGCTGCTAGACAAGCTGAGGAAAGAGGGCACACTATTCTTGATGAGATACGAATCCTAGTGGTAGGTTTAACTTTAATTTTGAGTAGTAATCCAATTATTGTGGAGATCACATCTTCCCTTGAAATAATATTATTTGGGGATTGGTTTAATATGATGTCACATACACTAGACTTGTTTATGCACACAATAATTCAGCAATTAAGTTGTTTGGTAATACTGGTTGCCACGTTGGTGTAATAAGATGTAGTCATGAGTTACACTTCATATTCAGGGATTGGAGTCTGTCTGCCCTGATAAGTTCGCAGTAGCTGCATCACACAATGGGAAATACTACGGAAATGGCACAAGTTTTACTAAATATTTTTGTTGTAATATACCTACATAAACGATACTTGCACCAAAATTTTCCTTCCCCCTCATGGGAGACTCAAAGAAATGTTTACAACAACAACAATAATAAATCCTTAATCCCAATTAATTGGGGTTGGCTACATGAATCATCGAAAGAATACATGTGGTCATTAACATGAAATGTTTACTATATGATTAAAAATTTGTAGATGAGAAAAAGTGGTACACTGTTAATAGGAGTGGGTAAATTATATGAGAAAAAGTAAACTGGGGATACAGGTAGTGACAAGGGAAGATAGGGTCTACTAGGGTTCTACATTTCCAACAAAATCGAATTCTGCCACAAAATGAAAAAGGTGATCACTTATTGCCTGTAGGTTCATGGGTTGCTACACCTGCTGGGATTTGACCATGAGATTAGTGACGAAGCAGAAGCCGAAATGGAGAAAGAGGAGGAACATCTTCTGAAAAAGTCTTGGATGGAAAGGAAAAGGATTAATCCAGAGTGCTTATGATGCTGAGGCCAATGGAAATCCTCAAACAGATAACCCTGGTGCTAATCTAGCAAATTAATCCTAAGCTTCTGTCATTTTCTTTCCCTTTAGCTTTTATCATCTTAAATATTTCAGTTTGAATCTGCCTTTATATGGTCCATTTTGAAGCTATTTTGCTATTTCTGAGATTGCAGAGAGAATCTCATATGTGAACTCTTAAAAGACAGGAAGAGAGAAGGCAGTCTTCGGTTTTACAGACCAAAGTTTAGCTTTATCTTCTGTGACATGGATGGTGAGTTAGCTGCCATTTGCTCTTTAATGCCAACATAGAATACCTTTTTATGTTTTTTGTAAGTTATTTCATTAACTTATATTCATCTAATCTCTTAATTGCCTAGGGACTCTGTTGAACAGCAAAAGTCGAATTACAGAGTCAAATGCAAAGGCATTAAAAGAAGCCACATCAAGGGGTGTAAAAGTAGTAATAGCAACTGGAAAAGTAGGAAACGGAATAGCAGCTTCCTAATTCTTTTGAGTTATGTATGTTCTTTCTCTGGGATCCTACTGTTCATTTTACATATTTATAAGTTGTTTATTATTATAAATACAGACTCGTCCTGCTGCTATCAGTCTTTTGAAAACCGTAAATTTAGCTGGTAAAGATGGTGTTGTTTCGGAGTTATCTCCTGGTGTTTTTGTACAGGTATTTTTGTCCCCATTCAATGTTAACCTTCCATCATATTTGTTGTATGACTCTGTACTTTGGGACTTTAATTTATAGTAGTCCATTAAACTAGCATAACAATAAAGCGGTCTGGTCAGGTTGTTGGTTCAAGTTCATTTATTTATTCCTAATAGAAATTTATTTTTTCAGTTCTAGGTTACAGCTGAATAGTAGAAGTTGCTGTGAGGGTTTCATTCTTTAAAAGAAAAATAAGAGCCTGATTGAGCATTATAGCTTGTTTAACTCATGAAATGCTATTCAAGAAGATGTTATATCTACATTTCTTTTTTCTGTTACAAAAGAAACAACTTAGTCAATTCATTCAGGCAGATCCATAATAAATCTGATTCAAAATGTAGATGTATAAAGAATTAAAAAAAGAGTAATATAATATGAAAAGAGAAAGAACATGAGAAGAATACTGGTAAAGGAGTGAAAATGTTTCCATCTAACGGGCTCCCAACTGTCAGAAATATATCTTAGATTCCATTATTGAACACATCCTCAAAGTGAACTGATGTTCCTGTACTTGATTCAGGGATTACTTGTCTATGGCAGACAAGGTCGAGAAATTTTTCGGAGAAACTTAGATCCTATTGTCTGCAGAGAGGTATTCAGTTCTTGCTTTTGTTTATTCTATTCTCCTATATTGACAAATGATAGGGAGGGTTGGGCAAAGAGTAATTACATGTTGGCTTTCGTCAAAGTCTCCTATGCAAATGCGCGAACCTCTCCTTAGCATTGAGTAATAGAACATCAAATCAAGTAGTTGATTGCCTTTTCCGTCTTTAATGAGTATCTAGAACTCCTTTTCCAAATATAAAAACTGCAGAATCTGGAACCGTTATGTAAACATTTGAATTTTTCAATCCCACATGATCATAAAAATATTGGAATACAAAACTATTCAACATAATAAAACTGACTCCATAACTAATATTTCAAGTAATTGAAAAGGTAGGGATGTTAAAGAAAATTTAACATACTTCATAATTGGTGTCATTTTAAGATTTTCTCAAATTATAATGAAGTTATAAACATAATTCATCGCCATGAAAACACTGTTATGTGCATAAAAATTAGCATACAAGAGCAAATATATGACATCTCAAAAATGATTCTATTTTTCACAAGAATATGTCGCGTCTTATATAGATTATCTTCAAATAAATGTGGTACCCACCCACCCCGCGCTTTTTGAAGAGTAGAACTTTAAAACATAATTGGCCAAATGGGCAATCAATGGATATTTGATGCTACTCAAATGTCACATCCAAGATAGATATGTTCTTCAAACATTAGGGGATGAAGCGGCAATTTTTTAAAACCTTAAGAGGATTTTGGTATTATCCCTATCTTTCATATCATTATTGATACTCCTCTTTTCATATGATAATGAAGCCTTACAATTTAAATTTCTTCCACAACATTTATACAATAGAACTGGCCTTTTCTTCACTTCTATAATTGTCTCCGTATATGCTGCTTTCGTGGTTTAGAATTAAAATTTTAAGCTATTTGTACTTCCAGTTCTCTGGCAACTAGTTATTTTTCTGTGGAACTAATAACTAAGTTTACCGGTTTAATTTGCAGGCCTTTCTTTACTCTCATAAGCATAAAGTTCCTCTTATTGCGTTCAGTGAAGATCGATGTCTAACATTATTTGAGCACCCTATGGTAGACTCGCTTCATACTGTATATTATGAGCCAAAGGTGCCCAAAGCTTTAACTTTCTCCAAAGATTCTGAAAAACCTCAATAAGTCTATCAGTTATTAAGTTGTTTCGTTTATAATCCTTTATCAGGCAGAAATTATACCTAGTGTTGAACAGCTCTTGGCAGGCGTTGAAATCCAGGTGAGATGTTGGACATTGAAAGATCTTAGTTCTTTATATTTGTGGATAACATTCTCTTGGCCTTTCCCATTTGAACCTGTCAGCAATATGGAGTTTTAAGTTATGTCTCCTATTTTATCTTTCGGTTCTTTGCTGCGTCTTAGTAAAAGGTTAGCTATTGAAAATGACAGTTTCATAGTGTACCTTACTTAAAATCCAGGTTATATGAGTTCCTTCCATTGGTAGATATTTCGTTTGCAATCACGATAAGCATATATCTTTTTACTTCCCAATGTATTTTCACGACGAGGGGATTCACTTCTTTCACGAGCCATTGTACCATCATTTGAGCTCCATCCTAATTGTAATTTACATTTTGAAGATAGTTATGCCCTCAACACCACATCATTTTCCAGTGTACACTCTTGTTCTGCCCTATTCCTTGTCATGCTAAATAAAGATCACGAGCACTTTGGTTATCCAGACATGCATTATTAGTGTTCAGTAGGCTGTTTTCTTGTGATGACATTTAACTTAAATTTCCAGAAAGTGATATTCTTGGATACTGCCGAGGGAGTGGCTACTACTCTACGTCCATACTGGGAAGAAGCAACAGGGGATCAGGCCTCTGTAGTTCAAGCTGTTCCAGATATGCTTGAAATTGTTCCTCCAGGGACCTCAAAAGGAAGTGGAATAAAAATTCTTCTCGATCATTTGGGTGCTTCTCCAAAGGAGGTATATATGCAAACATGTTCTGTTCCATTTCTTCTCCATCTTTTTGCACTGTTTTTTTATTATCATAAAGCTTCCGTTCTTTTTTTCCCCTTAATGAAACATTATCGATATTCAATACTCCTTCTATCTCAAATTGTATATCCACTTCATTATGAATCGAAAATTCTAGTTTAACAGTTCATAAAGCTTATGCATTATAATAGTACTTTTAACTTGTGAAATTTAATATTAACTGTTCAAAACTTGGAATTTATTGTACAATGAAATGAATCATTAGGGGTTTTACAATGCCTTCCATTCATTGTTTCCCAGTCTTGTCTTCGTACTGAATTATTCATGTGGAGGCCTGTCCTTTTGTCATTCCAATGAGGTTAATATATAAGGTTCTTTTATTCTGATCTTGTATTGTATATATTAGGTGATGGCAATTGGTGACGGAGAAAATGATGTGGAAATGCTACAGTTGGCGTCTCTGGGTGTTGCTCTGAGTAATGGATCCGAGAAGGCAAAAGCTGCAGCCAATGTGATCGGTTTGAGCAACGATGAAGACGGAGTAGCAGATGCTATTTATAGATACGCATTTTGAAGTTCGAGCTACATGGAGTACAACCATAATTATTATTTTTTACCAATTTTGATTCTTATTCAGCATTAGTTCCCTTGATCCATATTTACATATTCCGTAAATGTAAATGTGGATCATTAATTCTTTAATCATCTCCTACGAAGTATGTAACAACTGTATAATGCTATTTTTCAGAATCCTTTTCTCAGAGATGTCAAGTCATTTAACCAAAAGGGTGCTATGCATTAGCATGTTATGTATAAGAAAGGGGTCAAAATAATGACCACATCATGTATTTGTTGGATCAATTCTACTATGGGTGTGCTTGGATAAGGTTTGGTTTGAGACTGGTTTGGTTTGGTCTCACTTTTAGAGGGAAATGCCCAAAATTTGACCACTTAAAATAGGCGGGAAACATTCAAATTCAAATTTTTTTCTTCAAATAATCGTTCAATTCCAAATTTTTTTCTCTAAAATTGTCGGGAGATGTTCAAATTCCAAATTTTTGAGGCCAAAATTTGAATTTGGACGATTATTTGAAAAAAAAAAATTTGAATTTGAATGTTTCCCGCCTATTTTAAGTGGTCAAATTTTGGGCATTTCCCTCCAAAAGTGAGACCAAACCAAACCAGTCTCAAGCCAAACCTTATCCAAGCACACCCTATATCTTATTCTGCTTTCAACAAATAGAGTCCTTTTGCTACAGCACTTTTCTGATACCTTGCCATGTATCTTCATCTTGTGATTTGGTACAAACAGAGAAGCAACTTTTCAATTCATAACGCGTGCCAAGATACCATGGCGCGGGTCAGAAGTATCGCAATATCCCAGTGCTAGGTTTAAGTGTGGCTAGGGAGAAAACGCAAGTCTGGCACATAGCAGACGAGAAGAAACAGGCCAAATGTTTTGTCTACGATTCCAATATACGTATTGATAAAACAAAGTAGAACGATGAATCCTGGAAGATATGCACATAACAAAATTCTGAATTTAAAACTAAAAAGTGATAATATTTCTGCCAAAACGGAGACAATTTATTAAAGATATCGAAAAAGATTTCATAAGCCAGTAATAGCTTAATCTCACAAGAAATGCTGAGATGCATAATTTATGGTTTAAAGAGCAGTGAGCCCGATATGGAAGTTCATTTCTCATAGCGCGTATTCCTTCTAGCACACTCCAAAATAGTTTTGTCGGCTGTTATGAAGTAGGCAGCAATGGATGCTGCTCAGATTGACAATAAAAGGAGAACGTCAATATTTTAACACTGAACAACATTATATTTATGAGGAAGGGTAACTTTAAAAAAATAATCCTTAAAATTGTAGAACACCGAACATTTTTGGAAGAGATAAACGGGCTAAAAGGCCTTATTGTGACATGGAGGGAGTAATTGTTTTAATCGTCCATGTTTTCTGCAATAACTTCTAAAACAAAGTAAAAACATATTCACCAAAAGACATAGGTTTGAGGATTCATGCTATCACTTCTTCGTTGTGAAGAAAAAACAAAGAATTTCAATAACACAGACAATAGGGTTTGGTGCCACTCGTTCAAACACAGACGCATCCGCAGACATCACATACAATTATTTCACAGAAAATTTTACATATAACTATCAACTAAATGCATCAACGAATTTGTAAGCCAAACAAGTTCTCCGAATTCCAAAGGCGAGAAAAACGAAATCAGTCAAATAACATAAAAAACAACTAACGGCGAGATTTCAACAAGATCATTTCTCTTTCCAGGAAGAGTGCAAGAGCCTAACGAAATACTATGATAAAGGGAAATAGAAATTTCAAAGTTGAAAAAGAAAATAACTAGTGTTGTAAAAGTCATCCTTACCACCAGATATAATGAGCGCCTGACCAGTGTAGTTGATATTTGCCTTAGCCCAAGGAATTTTACGAACAGCAATCAACTGCAATTTAGAGAAGCACTGAGAAATAATGATCCTATAGAACATAAAGATACAAGTGGCAAAATATTTTTAACAAATTTATGCTACTTAGGTTTAAAACGATGACCATGGGGGACATTTATAGCAAAACGACAGATACGAACCATAAAGGATCAAGAATTTGACAGGAGACACATAAGACGGAAAAATATGTTTCATTGGCTTTTCAAATTTGCATCTTTCCTCTGTCTAATTCACTGGGTTTTTTCCTCTCTAAAACCCTATTGTACGACCAGGAATTGAAGAGGTCAAAGACCTAAATCCTATATACAGCATTAAACTATAATATATGTTGACCTATAGTTTGCCCCTCTAACGTATGGTCTTCTGTACGCCCCTGCAGCGCTACAGAGAAGCTCTATTTCATTATTCAATATAGCCTCCCATATAGAGCTGTTATCATGATATTTGTAAACCTCAAAACAACTCCTATGCAAAGATTTTTTTTGAATTCTAGGTAGATTAAATCCTTAGAAGCTTAAGGCTGAAAATCTTTGATCACAAGAGGCTCTTATGACTGTAGTTAAAGCAGTTTTCCAGTAAGTTTTGAAAACCCCTAAACAACCTAGCAAACAAAACGTCTAGGAGGATTAGCTCAGTGGAGCAGGCCTCTGTCCTCGACCTAAAGGTCGTAGGGAAGATACCAGGCAAAAAGGCCTAAAAATCCCTATCCCCGTGTCAAAAATTAAAATCTAGAAAACAAAACTACCATAATACAAGGACTTAATATTTACTACACACAACTAGAACTATATTCAACTCAAATAGATCTTCCAACTCCTTCCGGAGTTGTCTTTTCTTTCTACATCAATAATGAAAATGTTTGAACCTAAAGATGCCGAACAGGTTACAAACTCAGGGTATCCAAAACAAGTTCATAAATATGCATTAACTAGTTAGTCTTCCAATCAGTCATATCAAACACACAATAATGTACAAACAACTCCGAAGATTATTGTTGTCTATTTAGTTCTTATAACAACAGATATTGATCTCAATAGTTTGTTATTTCATATTTAGAAATAGCAATAACATCGATGATTACACACTCAAACAGAAATGTAAATGATAAAATAATTCAGTTAACTAAATAAATTTATCACCGTGGGTATAGCACTAGCGACACATGCAATTACAGCTGCTTTAGCTCCTTCCCGAACACCTTCTGCAAATTGCAAAATACCAAAAATAAATTCAATCGCAAAAAGCTCAAAACTTTAGAACCGTGTAAGTAATTGACTTGTTCAATAGATAATAAAATATAGAAATACAACAAATATGAATATCCAGCTGGAAGAACATAAAGTGAAACACAGGAAATCCGCAACGAAATCAAACAGTCTGTTGCATGCCCTTTCCCCTATTAGTTTGAGCCTTGTCTTTATGAACTACTTTGCTGTCTTGGTGGTGAACTAGACTGAGAATTGTTAGTTTTGCTACAGATGATACACAAGGAATCTTTTTATGGCGCTTCTTCCTTCTAATGACAGACGGAACCAGGCCGCCCCCAACATTTCTAAAAATTGCTTCCTAGGTTCGGTCACTTGTTCTTTAAATTCACCCTCCAATATTTTCCCGAAAACTCGGTTATAGATTCTCGCCCCCACCCAAACTCAAAATTTTAGTTTTATCTATGAAGTAAAAGAACTTTAACGGATTTCTTTCTATGAAATTGTACGCTTAGTACTACCTCCCTTCCATAACAAATATAAGTCGTTTAGGACATGTAGCGAAAAGTAAGAAGCAAAAAGCAAGGTACTTTATTAGTCAAAATATCAATATTACTGTCTTAAATATGACTTGTATACCACTAATTCTATTTAAGAGAGTAATATTGATATTTTGATTAAAAAAACACCTAATTTTTTTCTTCCTTAATCTTCGCTTCATGTCTTAAACTACTTATATTAAGGAATGCACGGAGTAAATTAGATAAAAGAAACAGACCAATCCAAGGCAAAAAAAACCTATATATATATATATATACACGTGTGTGGGAAATAAGCTACGATTTCTTGATTTAATTGTGAAATTTGCAAAAATTTATAAACCTCGAGTGCATTCCTTTGATCGGCGGAACTTAGCTTCTTCATATGCAGAGGCAATCAACAAAGAATCCCTTTGTTTATTTGCCCATGAATTTCTCATATCTGATGGGATTCCCATCTCTGGTTCAAATAATTTCTTCTTTCAAGATTTTTCTTCTGATAACAAAAGTAAAATTAAGAAAGCCCAGATTGACAAATCAAGCTCAATTTTACCCCAAAATTATATCTTTTGAAGAGTATAGATCACTTACGCTTTGAATAAATCGTCAAATCCACGAAAAGAAGGCAAAATCCAATCTTGATTTTTGGCTTTTGATTGAATTGAATAAAAGTTGTTTGTTTGATTGGAGTTTTCTTTCCGCAAAGTCTGCTGTTTTACACAAGTGGTGAATTGCTCGTTTTATTTGCATTTTTTTTTTCTTGAACAGAAATTTTATTTGCATTATTAAATGAAATTTTATTTTAGTTTTTAACTTTTTCCTATAAAAATGTCTCTATTTTTTCTCAAAAAATAATCTCATCCAAAAAGAGAATGTTATTATTCCGGTACGGCTATGGTTCTTAAAACGAAAATTCAGTATATACTGAATATTTTTTATTCGACAGTTTATATATATATATTTTTATAGCGAAAAGAAGTGTTGTTATTTTATAACACATGTTATATTCCTTAACAGATATTTTAATCCCCTAAGGTTAGCACACATGCCTAAAAGAATGCAACACTCGTAAAAAAATGTTAATATATACTGACACTTTTTTATTTTACACTATATCCGAATCCTTATTTTTCTCACGTATGAATAAAAAGGTTATTATTTGTTTCCTATAGAAGTTACAAAAAATTATGTCATATGAGATTGTGACTTTGTTCCGGAGTCATAATAATTTGTGAATATGACAAAACTCTAACAATGGAGAGCAAGTCTACTAAAATTAATAAATTATAAGTTAAAATCTTATAAATTGTGTTTACAGCTCTTATTTTAAAATAAGTCGTTATTGATATCCTCTTGAAAACTGTTCTCAAAGAAAAATTCAGAAATAATATTGTTCAAGAACACATCAATTCTCTAATAGAGAGAAAAAATTAGAAGCAGTAAAATATTTGAAAATTCTAATATGGATAATATCCACATAGATCTTGTAATTGCAGTATAACTTCTTTCTAATATGTTAATAATTGGGATAGTTACAAAAATAACCACAAGGTTCTAAACTACAAAACTAAGCTCCATATTTAGAGAAACTACCAATTTAATCTTACTTTTAACTTATGCTAATTTATAGTTACAATCAAATTTAAATGACTATAATACCCATAATAGATTAGAAATTAGAGGAGCAAAAAAGAACGGTTGTTGAAAGAAGTTACGAGAAGAAGAGTAGTGACTTGATGCAAAGTTACACATTTTTTTCTATCTTGAACTCAAGAGTATATAATAGATTAATTTATCAAATTTACTAATTTTTAAACTAGATCGAATTTTTTTTTTTATTTCAGAGAAATTTCTTAACTTATCGAAGTTATAGTGTAAAATTGATTTGTTTAACTTTAACCAAGACTAGACTAAATTAGTTGATTAGTACTTTGAATGACAACAATAAATCTCGAACTAACACATTTGTCCCGATATTATAAATCCTCTGTGACATTCTTTAAGACATTAGACATTCCTATATCAATACACATAGACACGAGATTTCTTTTTATTTCATAGAAATTCTTAATTTATCGAATTAATAGAGGTTATAGTGTATAGTATAAAATTGATTTGTTTAACATTAACCAAGACTAGAGTAACTTAGTTGATTAGTACTTTTGAATGACAACAATAAATCTCTAACTAACACATTTGTCCCGATATTAGTTTAACTTGGATTGGGTTTTGGTTTTGGGTTTGGGTTTGAGTTTTTGCGGGAGGAGATAAAAAATTAGCGGTAGAAATTTAAATTCAAATTTTTTTCTTCAAATAATCATCCAATTCCAAATTTTGAACATCTCCGGCCAATTTTAGAGGCCAAAATTTGAAATTGAACGATTATTTGAAGAAAAAATTTTAAATCCTATCCAAGAATTATAGTAGTAATAGGGAGATGAATATTATTAATTTGAATTTTATCTAAATCCTATCCAAGAATTATAGTAGTAATAGGTCTCGAAACTAATACCTGTGTCCCGACATCACACGGGATCATTGACACATTGTCCGGCATTCCTATATTCCTATATTCCTACGCATGGACACGTGGTAGAGGCACTTGTTTTGGGCACCAACGGCGAATGATTCCAGAATTCAAGATTCCATTTTTCTCCAATATTTGCCCAATCTCTCTTTACACATAAATTCCTAGCCATTTTCCTTTTCCACCAAATCTCCTCATGCTCCCGTAAATTTCGCCCTCGGAGAAGCCTCCATTTTCTTCGCCGATTGATCTCAACTCTGTTCTTTGAATTTGATTTCTGATTGTGTTGCTACCAATTTAATACTGTAATTTTTTTTTTGGATTAATTTATTGTTGTTGTTGTTCCGACTGAAGCTCCTCCGATGGGAACTGTTAGCGCCGACGACAATGCGATTATGATGAAGGTGGTTAACGGCACCGCAGGATACGTGCTCGAAGATGTTCCGCAATTCTCCGATTACATCTCCGATCTCCCGGTCTGTATCTCTCTAACCTATATTTAATACGAGTTTTTTTAAATGTTGAATTTATTGATTAGAGCGTCTCTCTCTCTCTCTCTATATATATATATATATATATATATAAGTGAGATATGAAATCATTCAAGACAAGATAGGAGTGACACCTAGCGATGACAAGATGGGTGAAAATTGCTTGCTGTAGTTTGAACACATAAAAAGAAGGCCGATTGAAGCTCCTGTTCGAAAACTTAAACTTAAGGATGGAGGCATGAGTTTGCAAGAGGTAGGGGAGACTTAGGAATGTTCGGACGGAAGCCATCAAGAATGATATGGTTTTGTTAGACTTGTATGAGAGAATGATGTTTGATAGTAGTAAATGGAGGGAATGTAGTCATGCGAACGGCCAAACCGAAATTTTATATTGATTCATGTAGCGGCCCAATTATTTGGGATTAAGGCTTTGTTGTTGTATGTATATATGTATGTATGTATATGTGTCAATGACGTTTCCCCTGCATCTGCATGTGAATTAGCTTGTAGAAGTGTTGTGTTGAATTAAGATGCGGATGATAAATTGTAAAAACTCTGGATATTTGTGTTTTATCTTTCTTCTATCTATGTGCATTATGTTTAGGTTTTAGTTTTATTATGCATGTCGTGTTGGATTGGATTTAGGCTTTTCATCTCTATTTTGTAATAAAATCTGTTTCTGGTTGATCTAGATTTGGCTTTTCTGACTAGATTGAGGAAGAAGAAAATAAGAGGCACTTTTCCTATTATATCCTAAATTAATTCCACTAACGTAATAGAGAATTTGAGAATTATATTTATGGGTGAGGGTAATTCCTTAGAAAAATAACCCTTAAAATTGGCAAAAGGTCAAACATTTTGGGAGAGGAAAAAAATAATGGAAAAAAAGGTCTTATATTGTGAAAGGAAGGGACCGTTGATTATCAGGCGCTATTTGGTTAGTAATAACTAATATCTGTGGATTTACAACTTCATTAGCTGAAAAGAACTTTTCTTTTTTCTTCTTTTTGAAAAAAGAAGGAATTTTGGAATGTCTGACCGATGCCAAATTGCTGGCATGGTGATTTGGTTATCCTATATGGTTAGATCAGACATCAAATAGTGTCAATTAGTAAACGTACTTCATCACATTGTTCAATGGTGGTTCTGATTGAATTGTTGCAGAAGAAATGTATTTGCAAATAGCCAAGTAGAGAAACTGTCTACATGCAAAAATTGATGTGTCATCATGATCTACAGTAATACTTAGCAAAAAAAAATGATCTACAGTTCTACAATCTAATTTAAGAAACTGGTCTGTTTGCAAAAATCTTGGTTTATTAGAGAAATTACAATGATTGAAATGGGAAGCCCTTGACAAGTACATGCTTGATGTGCCCTCAAGTTACAGTTACACTTATCTGATCTGTGTGTCCTTGGCTTTGTTACAGACTTATCCAAATCCATTACGGTCCAATCCCGCATATTCAGTTGTCAAGTGAGTCCAATGTCATTAGTGACAGCTTCTTCTGTTAATCTTAGAACCTTCAGAAAATAAGCTTTTATTCTGCTGTGATATTTCAGGCAGTATTTTGTCGACATGGACGACACTGTGCCGCAAAAGGTGAGATCTTAGCAAAACTGGGTCTGTTGTTGTCCTAAGAACAAGTTTCTATATATTATCATGTTGTAACACATTATATCTCTTAATGTAAAAGCCTTATTGCAATTCTACTCGATTTTGAATTTTTGATATAGGTAGTTGTCCATAAGGATAGCCCAAGGGGGGTACATTTTCGGCGTGCTGGACCGCGTCAGAAGGTACTGAGTCTTATTTTGTGGCTTGCATTTTGAAGGACAAACTGCCATATAACTTTTCTGAGGCACAAGATCCAATGCTTCACAGGTGTACTTTAAATCAGATGAAGTAAATGCTTGTATCGTTACATGTGGTGGTTTATGCCCTGGGCTGAACACAGTGATAAGAGAAATTGTACATAGTCTCGATTATATGTATGGAGTCGACACTGTCCTTGGGATAAATGTAAGTTGATTGATCCTTAGTTTTCCTTTTGATACTTATTATCTCTTTCATATATGTATCACTATAAAGAAACATCCATTTGTAATTTTTTTATGCATGACTTCAGCATAATATCAGATTTAGTTTCTCATTCCTATTGGTGTTTCTTCCTCTGCCCTCAGTTTTTATAAGTCTGTTTGACTAGGTTGCAAATTATGGTTTTAGACTTGAAGTTGCTGTCTAATCTTTAGAAACTTCTGCAAGGGCTTATCTTCGTATCTCTAGTGAAGGATTTGAATTCTCGATATTCTACATGCATGTGAATCTTTGGAAATTTATAACTGTCATTACTGAAAGCAGTTGCAGTGGGATTTTGTTGAGGTTATGTTCAGTGTATCCTTATAGGGGTTTTCAAAGTTTGCTTCTACTTGAGGTCCCTTGTCACTTTTCTGTCATTCTATTTTTGTGATTGAATGCTAGAGTTGGTATTGTCGTTGTTGTGAATGCTAGAGTTCCTCCAATATTACACTAACCGTGGGTGCTAGTACTTACAGTTATTTAGTTCCTGTGAGTGATATGGTAAAACTAGAATGTATACGTTCTGCACTGCATCCTAGATGCTATGGTAACTTAGACCTGTGAGATCAAATTTTAGTTTAATTATTAATGTAGACAATCTTTAATTCATTTAAATAACATCGTAAGTATTCATTTACTGCTTCCTGAACTACCTTTCCCAATTGAATTTCAGAGTACTCTTATTTCCTACCACTATTTGTTCATATGAGCTCCAAAGCACCAGCTGATTCTGCAGTTTTTCCTTGTAGGGAGGATACAGAGGTTTCTATGCTAAAAACACCATTCCATTAACCCCCAAGGTTACAAATGACATTCACAAGCGTGGTGGTACTGTACTTGGAAGCTCTCGAGGAGGTCATGACACCATGAAGATAGTTGATAGCATTCAGGACCGTGGAATTAATCAGGTCTATAAGTTTATGAGTTTTCATAAGAGTACTGTTACTACTTACTACTGGAAATGTCAGTACCTTGTCCATGTGATACCAAGTTTCTTTTCTGCATATTCTGTTCCTTCTGCTTGTGTGAATCTTGGTCGTGTCTGAAGTGATGCTATTATTGGTTCAGGTTTATATAATTGGAGGTGATGGTACTCAGAAAGGAGCAGCTGCAATCTATAAGGTTTGCTCAATTTTTATAATTGAAATGCCCTCCTAATCTCCTCTCTAAGAGAAGGGAAATAACCTTGATAATCAATTGTGGGCAGAATCTGTCAAACGAATGTTGCTGAATATTAGATGCCCTAGACAGATTGATTATGCTGATACAAGTTGTATGCCAAAGATTTTTTTTGGTCCTCGCTTGCTTTCTTTTTCTGACCTGACCGTTAAACACTCCCTCGAGTTTGTAACTATATATATAGAAAGAAAGTCCGAAACCTGAAAAGACAATGTTGTCTGAAAGGTTTTCATTAATTGAATTAAGTTCATAGAAGTCAGAGAAATGATTAAAAAAGTTATTTATCTAAATATGCTCAAGCATGTATCACTAGCAGTAGCAATTCATAGAGGCGTGAGATACGAGTTGCATATAAAATTGTATGTTTGGTTAGGAAGGGAAGGAACAAGTGATCTGTAAATTTCATCCTAGGAAAGTTTACTTTCAGCCCAGAATGCATTATGATTTTAAGTATGTTTTATGTTGCTTATGGTCAAAGTTTTATGTCGGTTAGACTTTTTGCTTTTTAACTTTCAGCGCTGCTAATGATTCATTTTAGATAATTAGTCTGCTGTCTATTTGGATATGCATTGTAGTATGATTCTTAAATCCTCTATGAGAAGAACATGACATCCCTAAAGTCCTGAACTTTTTGTTTTTGCCTGCGTTTGGGGGTTTGTCAAAAGCCTCTATACACATGGGTGTCTGGAGCAATAATTTGACCTCTTTGACCTTCTTACTCACCTACTGTTCCTCCACTCCGAAGTCCTGAGCATTTTGTCCATAAAATCTGCTAGTCTTAAGCGCTGATTTGAACTAACTTGTCTTCATCCTTTTAGCTATGAAATCAACATCAAAATCTGCAACTAATACTGTTGAAAGTTTGTCGCAGAGCTTTCTTAAAGTTCTCCTTGTCCAATCGAACGACCTTTTGATTCTAAATTTGCAATGCCATTCTTTTTGGGCATTTTGTAATGATCTAGGAAAAGCTATGATACTTGATCATGATTTCATAATAGGAGTTGCTTATCAAGATGGTCTTGCCCTTTTGCAGGAAATTAGGAGACGTGGTCTCAAAGTTGCTGTCGCTGGAATACCCAAAACAATTGATAATGACATTCCGGTATTTGTCTAAATGTTAAATTTTCAAATAGTTTAAGATTGTTGGTCCTTTTTTTGGGTGTGATCGTGTTGGACATTTTTTTTCTTGAAGAAAGGAAAAAAGAACGATGCGAGTTGGGGTAAAATTCTGATTTAAGTCCATGTTTTTGTTACAAATTTGGTGATGTGAATCAAATAAACACACTGTCAGCAGCATAGTTCGGAACCAAAGTTCTATAATTGTTAAACCTCAAAATGCTATCTTAATCTTGATCTCTTGTATTGACATGATAAACCCATTCTTATGCAGATTTATGAATTTTGTTTCTAAAAGATGTTTCTATTGCTTTTATTATCAGGTTATTGACAAGTCGTTTGGCTTTGATACTGCTGTAGAAGAGGCTCAACGTGCCATTAATGCTGCTCATGTTGAAGCTGAAAGTGCTGAGAACGGAATTGGAGTAGTGAAGCTAATGGGTCGATACAGTGGTAAGTTTCTCCTGCACAAATATATTTCATTTTTAAGCAGCCTGCTTCTGCCGTTTTACATTCTGGTTAAGAAGCCAAAGAAAATATAGAAACTGCTAATATAACAAAGTTATTAAGAAACTTCTTGTTAGTTGTGAGTGCTAAAAGGTTCTCTTTCATTGCAATTTTCAGAGAGTTTAAGTTGGATAAGCTTAGAAGCTGCCAAAAACCATAAGCTGATAAAATGGTCATTCATGCCCACCTCATATCGCTTTTTTCAAAACACTCTTTTTGTATTCTATACTGCTTGTTTAAGTTTCTTGGAATAATTTCTGCAGGATTTATTGCTATGTATGCCACTCTTGCCAGCCGGGATGTTGATTGCTGTTTGATTCCGGAGTCACCATTCTATCTTGAAGGAAAGGGGGGACTTTTCGAATATGTTGGGAAAAGTCTAAAGGAAAACGGACACATGGTCATTGTTATTGCTGAAGGAGCAGGACAGGAACTACTGACGGAAAGTTTGCAAGCCAAAAATGAACAAGATGCTTCTGGGAATAAGTCACTTCAGGATGTTGGCTTGTGGATTTCACAGAGAATCAAGGTAGGACGATAGGAGTGTCTTGTGTCTTTTTCCCCCCAAACTTATTTCTCTCTTTGACATTAATGTTTTTTTCAATGTTGTCAGGTAATATAGAAAGAAAAATAGAAAAACTACATCCCCGTCTTCAGTTTCCTCTTTTTTCTTCTGCCTAAGAAAAGCCTCTGTAGGGATCTTTTCACATATAGAAGTGTTATATTTTTTAGTTATTTCTTATGATATAAAAGAGTTCTCTGCTTTAGAAGAATAGAAGAGTTGCAAGAGTTGCTTTGTGGGTAAATAATGATTTATTTGCATTTTGTAGGATCATTTTCACAAAGAAAAAAAAATATCTATCACACTTAAATATATAGGTATGCAATCTCATCTCATTTTCTTCTTCTTTATATGCTCAATTTTTGGAAGAACTGGATCTAATTAAATAAATTTGCAGATCCAACATACATGATTCGTGCTATCCCCAGCAATGCATCTGATAATGTATACTGCACGCTTCTTGCTCAAAGTGCTGTACACGGAGCTATGTCAGGGTTCACAGGCTTCACTGCAGGGCTGGTTAATGGACGGCATACTTACATTCCTTTCAATGTAAGTTCTTCAAGTTGTTAAGTATTTCCTTGTCATCAGCCTTTACAGGCATCTTATGCAGAAGCAAAGTGGTAGTTACTAACATATTCTAAGGAACTTGGTCCCCAGGATAAAAGGTTATAATACACAAAATAAAAGGAAAAAGAAAAAGCTCCCGAGTTGTTCTTAGCTCTAATTGGGATGATTTTGAGCCATGTAGTTTAGATTTGCTGCCTGAATTTTTTATATGAATGGGTATAGCATAGAGCTTATTTCACCCTAAGTTTGTTAGGTGACCGAATTACTTCCTTCAAATATATTACCATTCTCGGTTGATTTTATATTCAATTTCAACTCTTAAATCAGTCACTATATATTTTCATCTGCTGGCCCTGGGGGAAAAACTCTGCAAAGAGTATCCATTAGCCAGAAAATCTGTAGATCCTCGTGGTTTTATTACAAGCATATTTCTGAAAGAGTAAATCTCTTCTCCAAAAGTTAAGAGGGAGAAAATAACGTCCTTGCCTTTTTTATTCATATTTCTGAGTAAAAATTCCCATTTGCAGCGTATCATTGAGCGACAAAACAAGGTTGTGATAACTGACCGGATGTGGGCTCGACTTCTGTCATCGACCAACCAGCCAAGTTTCTTGGGTCCTAAAGAAGCTGCCGACGTCCAAAAGGAGGAAATCCCTCAAACAGGCTTGTTAGAGGAGGGGGCAAATTCAGGTAAAAGTTAGTACACCAGTACTTAGCTCTTTCCACGAGTAGCCACTGCAATTGATCCTCTTCACCTTTAAGTTGAAAAATATTTTTAGCGTAATTTCAGATTAATCGGGTCAATGTAGGAAATGATTCCAAGGTTTCCGGTCTCCTAAGATGCCTCAACTGCATACAGTGACATTGTAATTTCTAGAAGTTCTTGTGTTCTTGTAGAGATGTAATCTTCTTCAGAGTCTCTCTCTCTCTCTGAACCTTTTGATACAACAGATTCCTTTGCATGGTTATGGTAACAAAAATTTTTCTTTTTTATATTTATTTTATTTGGTATTTGGGCTATTATAGATGAAAATTTCGAAAACAGAGGAAGATGGAACTTAAATACCATACTTTGTCTACTCAGTCAGTTCAAAAGAGATATTTACTGTTAGAATTTCCAGAGTTTGAGAAGATATAAAATGTGATCATACCATTTCTTGAATTGTAAAGCGAGTCTAGTACAGACATTATGGATAAATAAATCTGTTACTAGCATTTCTACTGAAAGAAATATGGTTTAATCCAGTACAGACAACTTGAAGTGAAATGTCTTCTTTTCTTCAATTAGTAAAATAATGATTGGCAGATGCATAACTCGATTGAACAAGAAGAGTTGATAAGAACTCGAAAGAAAAAGAAAGAAGAGTTGGTAAAAGAATATTTCAAAAGAATGTTTACCCAACAAATAGATACCCCGGATCATACGGCAAAAAATCCTCTGTCCCCGTCAGTGTATGTCCCCGTGTTTCCAGCCAATCACAATTCACCATGTGTATATATAATTAAAACAAATATTTATATAGTAAATTCTGATTGGTTAGGGACACGGGGACATACACAAACGGGGACAGAGAATTTTCACCCCGGATCATACAATACACAAGTTTTATAATCTCTCAAACCCATGTACCAAAGAGAATAGAGATACTCGGTTGGTTACCACAAACCAAACCTATAGGCAAAGCACTATAAGAGCCTAAGTGAATACGCTAAGAGGATATTGATCCCTACTTAGTTGATTGACAATGACAATGCGAAACGTCGTAGGTCGTTCCGCCCCGCTTTGCTCTTGCTGCGGCATAACCGGTTCTAATGAGGCGAGGGAAGAAGAGTTTCCATCTCTAGTCGAGTTGCTCTTGGTCCCACTCCCATGAATCGGATAATGCCATACGTCCCACCACAACCGTCCGATCCTCTGATGGAGAAGATCAGTCGCCGCAGAAGGGCAAGTGGTACGCCTGGTTCACGAGGTTCTACCACTTTAGGTCCCAATCATAGTCAAAATAAGAGTTTGATCCTGGCTCAGAAGGAACGCTATTTTGATATTCCTAGTTCTTCCCATAATTAAAGAACGAATTTTCCTTACAGAGAAAAACTGAATAATACATTAATAGTAATGGTATTTGTCCCAAAAAAATTACATAAAAGAACATTTTATAGAGTTAGGGCTCATACGAACTAAAGTGCAAATAAACATAATTAGAATTAACCCTAAAAAAACAAACGGCTTGTTAGCCTCATTGAATTATACTCTTTCTTCAAAACCGGGCTGACTTCTTACTTCTATTTAACGTCGATAAGGCAGATCACAAATCAGTGACCTGTTTTAACGGTGCAGGCCCTTGAAAACTCATACTTCTGTTAACGTTTCCTTTCACTAAAATTTATTAGGCCCCTGATTTATAGCGGGACATGCTTTAACCGAGCAAGTTCTTAAAACCTCTTGCTTCTTTTAATGTTTATTGAAGTTTAAAACCTCATGCTTCGTCAAGAGATTGGCGTCCCAGTGGGGGAGCACTCTGCCTGGGACTGTGAGGTCCCAAGTTCGACACCCCCTCTCCTCCCCGAAGAAAAGAAAAGAAAAAAACCTCATGCTTCTTTTAAGCGGGGTCTGTTGAACTCTTTCTCAATTTTTTCTATGATTTCATCTTCTAAATGATCTTCACGCTCAATAAACGTCAAATTAAATTCTATTAGCTTATTCTCTTCCACATTGGATGTCTTTAAACTTCAATTAACTACAGATCCTTATAGTGTTGGTTCTCATGACTTTCTTTGCGTTAAACTTCATATTCCTTGTCCTATTTTGAACTGTATCACAATCATTGCCATGCAAATATCTAATGTTTTCTTCACATCACTTTTTTTTCATGAATATTTAAAGGAGAGAGGAATCCAGCAAATTATTTTCACCTAACAATTTTGTATTGGGGTTTTGTAAAAATGAATTATTTATTAGAGAAGTAAGACTCAAGATAAAAAGGGTCTTGATTTTCGCAAGAACACGCAATAATCTAAGCAAGGGCAGGATCTAAGGGGATGGGTACTTTTTAAACTACAAAATTTATATAGGAAAATTTTATGTACTGTGAAATTTTATTGTTGCATTACATCTCCTCAAAACTTTTTGGAGTTACTTATATTACATCTCTATCAACTAAACATAATATGTCGATTCAATACAAATGAAACCTTTTGGTTCAGAAATTTTAGAGTTGAAAACAGAAAATTTGATCAGACCAATTCTTGAACTATTCTTCGAATTGCAAATCCAATTTAGTGTAGACATTCTGGAAAAAATTTGACCATACTCCAAAATTGGCACGTAAAGCATACATTTCTCTTCTTCAATTACTCAAAAATTGGCAAAGGCAGAGAACTCAGTTGAACAAGAAGTTAGTAAAAGAACACTTCAAAAGAATGTTTGCACGAATCACCGTCACTTCCTCCATCACATTGTAGCAGACTAGCAATGGTATCCCCTAAATCCACCGTAAAAAACTTTCCATACAAAAGAATAGCGTGTGAAAGGAATGAAACAAATACAACATGGACCGACCATTAACTCTTATAAACGCCAGTAGGATCTGCATTTTGAATAATCCACGGATGCTCAAGTAACTTGTACAATGGTAGGCGTTGTGAAGAATCTTTGACAAGCATCTGCGCAGCCAAAACAATTCACAATCCAGAAAAATACGAGGCTGGCTAAATGAAGATCAAAGCATTGACAAAAAAAAATGAATATTGAGAAAATCAGACCTGACTAATGAGGTCCTTTGCAGATGATGAAACAATTGGTTTTGGCGGGAATTTTAGATCCACTTGTACAATCCTGCAAAGATTATTAAGCTAAGATCACCTTAAACACAGAAACACGTCATCATCCTATAAGTAACCTATAAACCTTCATCCACCAGAAAATGAAACTATTCCGGTAACTTTTTATCATGTTTACCTTCTATATGTGTCCGAGTGTTCCTTTGCTTCAAAGGGAGGAACCCCATACAAAAATTCATAGCATAGGATACCAAGGCTCCAGATGTCCACATTGGCATCATGCTCCACGCTCTCGACTGTAAAGTTTAGCAAACTGACATGGTTAATGTGCTTATATGAAACTTTTTTATTGGCTAACATTATTTCATTGCAAGGAATTCTGCAGGGCAAGTTATTGGTGTTTTCTTTCACAACTTATCATATAAACCAGTTACTGCAAAATAATGTTAAAATATGCCATGATGAATTACAGTCTACTAAGGCCATAATTACATTACGGGAAATCCACGAAAAAAGTTTCCAACAGCAATTATAACAATGGTAAAAGTCAAACACACTTGGGTCGTGCAAGGTAAAAATCTTGGTCAGCCTTCATTAAAACCATAATTTGTTGGGTAATATCATTTTGGTGCAAAGTATTTCATTAATAAGCCTGAATGGAGTTAACATAATACTGCATCCGGAAATTGAGGTCGGGAACATTACTATCTTAGTGCTGAAAGTGAAGTGTGCATACCCATCTCAGGTGGTAGATAATCTAGAGTTCCGCACATGGTTCGCCTGCGATTAAATGTGTGCACCGACCAGCCAAAATCAGCAATCTTAAGATCACCCTGCAACATTCAGAAAAGACGGATAAGCGACAAGTGTTGAATAGCACTAACAGAAACAGGACGCCAACAAGATAATATTTCAATTATCACCTGTGCACCAACCAAAAGGTTCTCGGGTTTAATATCTCTATGTATCACGTGCTTTCCATGACAATATATGAGGGCGCGAGCTAAAGATGCGACGTACTGTTCCATGCCGTAAGAACACAAGTCAAAATACTGAGTTACTTCTAGATTCGGATTGATTAAAACTGAAGAACATTACTGCTTGAGCACAGGAATCAAAATAATATTTGAAATTTTGATCACCATTATTTTCTAGAGTCTAAATTACTGCTTGAGCACAATGCAGGAAAATAATTCTAGAAGAGAATCAACGAGGACTCACAGTAGCTGCACGTCTTTCACTGAAATATTTACACTTTTGGAGCTCCTTGTAGAGCTCACCCTTGGCTGCATACTCCAGAATCAAATAAACTCTTTTCTGCAATAATTGTTGCATATTAGCTAGTTATTGAATAGTGTCTTCAAAAACAGTAGTCGACAATGGCTTGTTATACCTGATCGTAAAAGTAGCCATAGAGTCGTAGGATATTAGGATGTCGAAGGTGGCTTTGTATCTCAACTTCACGTCGGAGTTGATGTTCAACTTGAGACTGTTTCAATTGGCTCTTGAACAACACCTTAAGTGCCACAATATGATTACTCTGTTTCCATTAAAAGAAAACTTGTCAGTGCAAAGTGGAAAATCTAAAAATGTGTGCTTACAGAAAAATATGCCCCTTTCACGCCATATATTTTGAATAACTCTACTGCACTGGTTGATCGTTGGAATGAATACAGGGTGAATATAAGTTTTAAAGCTCATGTTCTAGAAAGGCAGAAACTGGAGTATAAGACACATATAGACTAGTACTTTAGACGTATCTAATGCTTAAAAAAGAAAAGAAACAAATATCAACAAAGTTAACAATCTCAAAATTCTGAAACGAAATGAAAAGCATAGCAAGTGACTAACCCTCTTTTCCCTAGCTAGATACACATGACCAAACTTTCCTCTACCGAGAGGCTTCCCAATGTCGAAGTCATTTAAAGTCCACCTCTTTTTCTCAAGTCCTGTCGAGCCCTCTACAACCTACAAAATTATGAACATCATATATGCAAGAAATCAATATAGATAGCGACATCAAAGAATAAAACAGGCAACTAAGTGCAGAAGTACAAAATTTTCGAAGATAATAAAAATAAACTAATCTTCAATACAAGATATTTCTTTCGTTATTTGAGCTGACCAAAGAATACATCGAAAAAGCCAAAAAGAAATTGAACCTCAAAAGGGAAAAGGAATGTTAATAAGTGAGTTATATAGCATAATTTACTCAGAGATTCGACTTTCATATCAAATTGCTTTAATTATAGATATTCTCTTCTTATGCAAGCGAAATATTCATACTTCAAGAACACTGGTGAATGAAATTGCCTGAATCTGTTCAATTCATTAGGGATCAACCTCAAGCGTAATTCCACAAACATTTAGTTTCACTTTTCACTAATTAATTACTCTCTTCATTCCATAATATAAGTAAGTCGTTTAAGAAGTAAAAAATTAAGGTACTTTGTTAGTCAAAATATCAATATTAAAGTAACTTTTTTTTTTTGCTTCCTTAATTTTTGTTAATGTCATAAACGACTAATATTATAGAATGGAGGTAGTAATACATTTAAAAACTCTGCCTAAACATACAAACATACTGATAAAACAATCGAGCGATACAGACCTTGTAGCTAAAAAATGGGAGAAATATCAACATTTTTTACAAATTCTGAAATTAAATTGAAAAAAACCTAGGTCTACATCGGCAACATTATCAATAAAATTTCATTTCCTTTATGACATAAAACTCGAATTCGTTTAAGAAAAGATATAATGAAACCCTAATTCGCCGAAATTTATACCTAAAACATCGAATCATAGAAAATTGCGTAAACAACAAATTTGAGGAAGCGAACCAATTTTTTCTTCGAGAAAAGCTTCATTACCTTCTGCTCTTGCTGATGAGTCTCTGTGGCGATCGCCATGGATGATTGGAAGCGAGGGAGAAACGAAACTCTTGCCGTTGAGAGAGAGAGAGAGAGATCGGGAGAACGAGAAATGAATTGAGTTTTATTTTTGAATTGGGGAAGATTTCTAACGGTCATATTTACAAGGAAAGCCACGTGGCATGTGGGTTCCATTTTTTGAGTTCTTTTTTGTGGTTGGCTGTCGCGACTATAGAGTGTATAATAAAAAAATGTTAGCATATAATAATATTTTTTTTAATATGTGTTACAAATTTGTAGGCCGTTGTTACATTTTATTTAATATTTTTTCTCTTCTAATTAATACATCTTATAAGATATTAACACTTGTTTTATGCAAAAATGTTACAAATTCATAACATCTGATCGTCCTAAAAGAAATTTGGACGGTCGAATTTTTTATCCGACAATTAAAATTATTTAGTATTTACTAAATTTTTAATATTCAGCATCATAATCAGACGGTTTTTTGTTGTTTCGAATCGACTTCATTTATTATTATTATTAAATTATTTATTTACTCCCTCCGTCCCAAATTATCTGTCCACATTTCCTTTTTAATCTGTCCCAAATTAATTGTCCACCTTCTAAATAAAGTGTTCATTAATGATGATTTTTCCAATCTTACCCCTTACATTAAATGTTAGAGAGAGAAGAAGAAAGAGAGAAAAGAATGTAGAATTAAATTGAAAGCAACATTAAATAAGGTCATGTTTGACATTTTACTATATTCTACTATAGATTTTGATGAAACCTTAATTCCCGTGCAAAATAAAAAGTGGACAGATAATTTGGGACGGAGGGAGTACTAACTAAAGTGGGGAGGAGCGTCACTTGATAGGAACCAGGGGCGTAGCGAGTCAAATACTTGGAAAATGTGAGACCTTGTCACAATTAATAATATTTTTTTTTATTAGAAGATAAATTGTTTAGGAAAAAGCTTAACGGCTAAGCAAAATTGGCTAAAAATGCAAATTAAACGCTATTCACCACTTGTTGGTATAAGGGATTCACCCAACTATTTACCATTTTGCCATCAATTTAGCCAATTAATTTGCTAAATTTTAGCTCCTTTGCAATGTCCGTTTGTTTAAACAACCTACAATACCCAAATAAGCTGAGGTTTTAATCAACTCAAATGGTCCTCCTCAATATTTTTATAATCTGAAACTAGTCTCGATTCTTCAAATTCAATGTTTTTAGTCCCATTCATAGTTTATTTCAATGTTTTAGTCCTCATGCAACATAATTCGGTGAATTCGCTACCACTTATGTAACGATTTCCAGGATTTCATTTTTTGCTTCTTAAAAGTAGTCACCTCCAATATAGGCCATGTCTGAGACACCGGAGCAAACTCCCACTGCTACTCCAACTAGCAGAACCTCGACAGGTAAATCCATTAGTACTACTTCTGAGGAAGCAGACAATCTAGAAAGGAGTACAAAAAAACTCAAAAACAATGATTTTTCAGATCAACCTCATAGCATCCAAAAGTTAATATCTTACAAAGAAAAACTCAGCCAATCGCATAAACTGTGTGCGAGAGATGTACAGAAGGGATTCCTTGTCCAACATCTCGATGAAGAATCAGATTCAGATGCTGAAGATGATGGGATACCAAGGGTAAAACTGTCTAAAAGCAACAATCTGCGATGTCTTTCTCCATGGATCAGCTCCATCATTATCAAACCATATGGTAAATCTCTCAATTATGGTTATATTGACTACAAAGTTAGAGAGCTACAGAACCCGGCAGGAGAATTACGATTAATTGATCTTGGAAACAATTTTTTCATAGCTAAGTTTGGAATCGAAGAGGAATTCGTAAGAGTAATAGTAGGAGGCCCTTGGTTCATGAGTGGTCAATATCTCACCTCTAGGTTGTGGGAACCTGAATTTAACCCTTACACAGACAAACAAACAACGACAACCATATGGGCCAGGTTACCTTCCTTTTCAGGTGGAATTCTATGATAGATAGATCCTAACTAAAGTCGGAAATCAGTTAGGTACCTTGCTCAAATTGAAGCGAAAACCTCAAATGCAGAGAGAGGCAGATACGCAAGATTATGCATCCAAATTGATTTGAATAAATCAATTGTCCCAACAGTCAAGATTCGAAAAAACCATACGCAAAAAATACAATATGAAGGAGTTGAGTTTTGTTTCGATTGTGGGTTAATTGGCCATCCATCAAAATCTTGTCCTAAAATGGTAGCTGTCAACAATGATACTCTTATCCCTAGCAAGGACCAGTAGAATCAACTAATAAAGGTACTGAGCATTCAAGTATGCATATCGATTCGGCCATGGAGGATATTGTGCCAGAATTCAATTCAAACTCCAATCTGGGACCTTGAAATCTCGTTACAAATAATAGAAATCCAAAGCATAAACAGAAACCCTAGGTTGAGTCACAAAATATTGTCCGGAAATATGTTGATCTTGATTGGGAACTTGGACCCAAAGCAAATACATCTAATATCTCTAAGGTTTGGAGACTAAAGGATATAGGTATAGGGACAACACATACCTTGAGTAATACCAAATAAAATAGTAAAGTTAGTACATCTAGGTCTAGTCAACCTTTTATGCCTAAGTCAACATTTAATGCTTCTGGAGAATTAAGCTTACCGACCAAGTCTTGTAGTCAAAGAAGTGGCCCAACGGCTGAAAAACGGCTTCCAATGCCGGCGGACAAGGTCTCTGTAACTCAAAAATCTCAATTCGAGTCATAACATGGAAGAAAATTCCATCTCCACCACCAATAAATTTGCGGCTTTATATACGGATTTTAATGCGGAGGAAATCACAAACACAATTAGGCTCAAACTCCAAAATGCATCATCTGAGGAATTATCGCTCAAGAAGGAGTCAGAGTCGGGTACATCGCGCCCCGACCCGGTCACCACCTGCAGGGAACCCGAACAACAAATCTCTACAATCGGACCCAGAATCGGATCGACCCGACCTAGTCAACTCCAATAGTAACCCGAAGTCAAGAAGCCCCACCTTGGACCCCAAATCAAACAATCCACCCACCCAGCCCGTTAGGACTAGATCCATGGGATTGGTTGGGGATCTCTACAACTTATTTTCAAGGGCTAAAGGAGCTTAACCCAATCACAAAGCCAACAATTCTTGAATCTGATGACAGAAAGCCACCTGGGCCAAATCAACCTTTGGACGAATCCAAGCTCAACAAAATTTTCAGTGGATTTAGACCCAACTTCTCTGATGGACTGGGTGAGATCCAACATAGCCCACATCCCATATTTTGCAACGAGCATTTACACAATGAGAATAAGCAGAGAGTTAACTAGAGCAAGGGGCAGCAGGAATCAGACAGCTCCGGGGAGAAGTCAGAGATGGACACAGACGAGCACTCCGATTCAGGAGCAGACCAAGGCAAGTCAACTTCCTCCTCAAACCAGAGAAGAAATTCCAAATCTAACAGGAACAATAAATCCAAGAAACCTTTACAAACTAGATCATCTTCCTTTAAAATTGGAAATTCAAAACTTAAGGACCGATTCGATCATAGTTCTGTTAGCAAACGATGTGAAGAAAGTACACCTTCTGATAGACCGAATGTTGATTCGCCTGAATTACTGCTACAAAATTCAATTTGTTCCGGCATATCAACGAGCAAGCCAACCAAATTTTCTGATGAATTTGGAAAGGTCATTAGGCAGGGGGCAGCCCAGTCTCAACCAAACAAATCTAATGGTTAATATTCTTGTTTGAAATGTGAGGGGTGCAGGGCATCCTGAGTTTCATGATCACATGATGGAATTAATTCGACTACACAATCCTACTATCCTTGCCCTCTTGGAAACAAAAAGAAGTGAAACTTGTGCGAAAAATATCTGCGATAGGCTACCATTTACACACAGTGAAATGGCTGATCCAGTGGGGCTTCCAGGCGGTGTCTATCTTTTATGGAACACAACAGAGATTGAGGTTAGCATTATCACAAAAAATCGTCAGTCTATTCATGCTGTGATTCAGGTTCAGAATTCTCTGTAAAACACAAGAGGGGGGGTGAATTGGGTTTTAACTAATCTTGGCAACTTTTTCGAATCTTTGCAATGCAAGTGAAAGTATAAGCAAGATGAACAAAGGCTAAAGCAAAACCCAATCAACAAGACAAAGGATTTATAGTGGTTCGATTCACTTAGAATCTACCTCCACTACCTTGAGCCGCACCCAAGGATTTCAAACACTTCACTAAGAAGATGCCCACACAAAGTAGGACTTTTACAATTGCCCACACAAAGTAGGACTTTACAACCAAAGGATGCCCACACAAAGTAGGACTTACAATAATAACCCTATCACTAAGAAAGGGAATTAAGAAAGGTTAAGTACAAGGTTGTTCACTCTTCTAAGTGAAAGATATAGTACCTTTGAAGCACAAACAATTTAGCTCTTGAACATATGAAGTCCACTCTTTGTCTTGCTTTTGAAAGAATACTCTTGAATGCTTTAGATCATAAGGATGAAGAGTATTTTGCTTTGAAAGTGTTTTGGCTTGATGAGAGATCAATGAATATTTGATATGCAAGCCTTACAATGTTTCTCTAGCTTTGGAGTATAAATACATTTCAAATTTGACTGAAAATCGAGTCTCCAACGGTCAAAAAACGGCTAGTAGAAACAGAGTTCGCTGGACCGAAACAGAGCAGTTCGGATCCACTTAACAGGGTTCGGTCGACCGAACCCCTTCATGGTCGACCGAAGCTCACTTTTCCAAGTCTCAGTTTCTCGACGGTTCAACCGAACTTGAGCTCGGTTGACCGAACTTCCAAAGTGATTTTTCACACGTTTTGAAATCTTTTAAAGTCTTTTAAAGTCTAAAAAGGTTTTCCTAAAAGATAACAAATAAGAATACTTGGAAAACTTTTCTAAAAGACTTATCTATGAAATCAAAGGCTTTTTGGATAAGAACACATGTGAAGATCATTTTGAAACTTAAGCCTTTTGAAAACGTGTTTATGAAAACATGCAAGACTAGAGTGTAGAGCTTATGTTCATAAGAGCTTTGGTTAGAGCTTTAAAGATTACGACTAATGACGACAAAGCTAAACTAACCAAACTAAGTCTTCAATCTTCAATCTTCATAGATGAGCCTTGAATAGTATGACTTTGAATCTTGAACATGACTTGATTGAAGTACTTAGAGCTTCCTACAAGATTTCCAATATTCTATCACAAAGATTAAGATCATTAGACACAACATCAAATGTTTGTCCAATATCAAAAACAGAGTTCGTTCGCCCTTAGGGCTTACATTCTCCACATCCTTGGTTATTTTCTGCTATTTATGCTAGCCCTGATTTTAATACTAGAATTGATTTTTGGCATCATCTCCGTAATCTTGCTGCTAGTCATGATCTTCATTGGTTGCTTATGGGCGATTTTAACGAGGTCTTGTACCAATCTGAAAAGTTTGGTGGTCTTCCCCCTTGTCAATCCCGTGTCGTTGCATTTAAGAGTATGCTTGATGACTGCAATTTAATTGATATTGGGATGAAGGCTCGAGATTTACTTGGACTAATAAAAGGGATCGAGGTAATCTTATTTTCCAAATGAGCGATAGGGCTGTTGCTAATTCGTCTTGGAGGAACCGCTTCCAACATGCCACCTTGCTAAACATGGTTAGAACAAGGTCGGATCACTCCCCCATTATTCTCCAACTTCAACCCCAGCCCCCTAACCCGTTTACCAAACCATTCCGGTTCGAACCCATATGGTTTTCCCACCCTGACCTCTCGGGTGTTGTCCATGATGCTTGGTTAGGGAGAGACAATAACTTTCACTTGGCTACTACCTGTTTCAAATATTCTGTCTCTAAGTGGAATGTTAAAGTCTTTGGTAATATTAAAAAGAAAAAAAAAACTCCTTGCCAGCATCAAAGGGACACAGATTGCTCTCGAAAATCACCATACTCCATTCCTTATCAAGCTTGAGCGTGAACTTTTATCTGATCTTGATGTTATATACAAAGAAGAAAAACACTTGTGGGCTATCAAGTCCAGACTTGATTGGCTTATTTGGGACGACCTCAACGTCAAATTCTTGAAAGCTCTTTCTATCAATCACAGAAAGAACAACAAGATTCTCTCCCTAAAAAAACCCAATGGTGAATGGGTTTTCAACCCCTTAGCGGTCAAGAACCTGATTTTAAACCACTTCTAGAAACTTTACACCTCTGATAGGTCCTCGATCGGCATTGTTCCTGAACCTTTCCCCTTTTCTTGGACTAGTGATAATCTACATGATTTAGCTTGTTTAGGTGATCAACATTCCGATACTGAAATCAGGGCAGCCATTTGGTCGTTTAAACCTCATAAATGTCCTGGTCCAGACGGCTTACACTCGGTCTTCTTCCAGAATTTTTGGGATATCCTTAAGCCTTTGATTCTTAAATTCGTGCATAATTTCTTCGACAAAGAACCTCTCTCGCTTGATATTAATGCCACATTTCTCTGTCTTGTTCCTAAAGTAGCTAATCCGAAATCTATGGGACAGCTGCGACCCATAAGTCTGTGCAACACTATCTATAAGCTTATATCCAAAATACTGGTAACAAGGATTCGGCCTTTCCTTTCAAACATTATTTTCCCTCACCAAGGGAGTTTCATTCCTGGTAGAAGATGTGCAGATAATGTGATTATTGTTCACGAAGTTGTTTACTCCATCCGGAAAAAAACTGGTAAACAGGGAGCCATTGCGATCAAAATTGATCTTGAGAAAGCTTTCGATAGACTTGAATGGGATTTCATCAAAAACGCTCTCACTTTCTTTAACTTCCCTAGCAATCTCATCAAACTAATCATGAATTGTATTTGCTCCACTAAGATGGCCATTTTGCTGAATGGTGAACCGTCTGAGTAGTTTCTTTCTTCAAGAGGCATCATGCAAGGTGATTCTCTTTCCCCTTATATCTTTGTGATTTGTATGGATTACCTCTCTATTAGTATTGAACATTCGGTTAAGCTAAAAAAATGGAAGCATATCAAAGTTGGTAAACATGGTCTTTTGATTTCCCACTCTCTCTTTGCCGATGATGTTATTCTGTTTGGACTAGCAGATAATGATTTTGTCTCTGAAATTAAAAGAGTCATTGACGACTTCAGTCTTAGGTCTGGGCAAAACATCAATCTTGCAGAATCCAAATTCCTTGCTTCTGGTAATCTTACTCTTGCTAGAATCATTGAGATTGAAAATATTCTTCAAATTCAGAATACAAATAACTTAGGTAAATACCTGGGTTTTCCTATTTTCCATCAAAGAACTAAGAATTTTGATTTTCAATTTATTCTTGATAAGGTGAGACTGAAACTCACGGGTTGGAAGACTAATCTTTTATCCATAGTGGGGCGTAAAACTATTATCCAGTCTTCCTCTTCCCAAATTCTCTCTTACTACTCCCAATGTTTACTTATTCCTGTGTCAATCTTTGATAAAATTGATAAGGAAAACAAATCATTTCTATGGGGAGGTACTACCACAAAAAAGAAATTGCATTTTGTGAAATGGGACAGAATTGCTAGACCTAAAAATAGGGGGGTCTTGAGATCAGGAAAGCTGTTAATACCAACAAAGTTGGCCTTGCCAAACTCATTTGGAGAATAACCAATAATAATGACAGCAACTAGTCTAAAAGCCTCATATTGAAATACCTTCAAGATGATACAGGTCCACTTATCAAATTGAAAAATGGTCCGGGATCTATCAACGTTAAAGGTCTCAGAGCGGGGACAGATCTCTACCACAAGTCAACTGCTTGGATCCCGGGGGATGGTAAAACTATCAGAATCTGTCATGACGATTGGACTGGCCTTGGCCCACTGAGAAATCTTATCCACGGTCCTCAGAACAATGGGGATGATGATAAGAGGTTAAATACTCTTTTCAACACTAACTATGGCTGGAATCTCCATACCCTCTCTTTCAATTTTCCTGCACAGATAGCTAATTCAATTAGAGTTGTCCCCCGAGCTGAGAGATCTACCAATCCAGACTGCAAGAAATGGAGAAATTCAACGAACATAAAATTTAATGCTAATTCTACCCATGATATCATCCACACCAGTACTGAGGATGTTAAGGTAGATGATAAAAAATGGGATTGGATTTGGACTATTTGTTGCAACCAAAGAATTAAAATTTTCCTCTGGCAGTGTAACCATAATCGACTTGCTACAAGAGAACACCTTTTTAGGAAACATATCATACATTCTCAATCTTTTCCTCAATGCTCGGATCCACAAGAAACCATTGAACATCTCCTCCGTCATTGTGAGAAAGCTCATCAATTATGGCAAGGTCTATGACTCTTTACCCAACTCTCGGGTTTTCAGAATTTAGCGTTTGATGACTGGCTTAGGAATTGTGCTATCTCCAACAAAACTTCCGCGTTTAACAATGTTCCTTGGGGAAGCCTCTTTTCTTATTGTTGTTAGATTCTTTGGAACAATAGAAATCATGCTGTTTTTTCTGTGGGTAAACCCAATTGTGATCTCATTCTTGAGTCCATCAAGAAATCCACTGAATATCACGCGTTGGGTACTTACAGAGACCGATCTTATAATTCTAACCAAATCATGATTTATTGGATTAAACCACCTCAGGGATGGATGAAGCTAAATGTGGATGGTTCGTCTATTGGGAATCCGGGCCAAGGTGGTGCAGGAGGTCTTATCAGGAACCATATGGGTGATTGGATTGTCGGCTTCTGCAGAAACATTAGAATTTGCACCAACATTGTCACCGAATTATGGGCCCTTAAAGATAGCTTGAACTTAGCCATCAAATTTAATATTCAGAAGCTAGAAGTGGAGCTTGATGCCAAAGTGGTGATCACTCTTATAAAAAATGCTGATATTCTTATTCACCCATTATCTACTCTTATTTCTAACTACAGGGAGCTACTGAGACTCATTCTAGATACTAGCATAGCTCATGTCTACAGGGAGGCCAATGCGAGCGCAGATGGCCTAGCAAAAACTGGAAGAACTGTGTCATCCTCTGATCTTATTATCTACCGTTATTTACCCCCTTTTGTTAGCCAATTAGTGGCAGGGGATGCCCATGGGGCTTGTTTCACTAGGACTGTTAGTAGTAACTGTAACTTTTCTCCCTCTTATGTTAGCCATTTAATGGCGAGGGCGGCCCCTGGGCTTTTTTGTCTAGTCCTTTGATTCATACTGTTGTACCATATCCCCCAGACTGATTATATATATATATATATATATATTTCACCCCCAAAAAAATGCAATGATTTCCGCCATGTAAGTAGAAATTTTTTTTCTTCAAAAATGGATGTGAAAATTTAAAACATCAAAATTAAAAAGTTGGGTCTATTTAGTAATTGTAAGAATAGGTTGAGAACTACTTCTATATGGTACTATTTTTATTATATATTTTCTTAGATAAGTTTAGTTATGTTTTCCTTCTCCGGCTAACCCTACCACCTCCCTTCACTCCTTCCATCTTCGGTAACCCACCACCACCCTTCAATCTTCATTGTGTTCGTTTCAAACTCGTTTGTTTAGAATTTGAGTCGAATTCAAATAAAATAATGTGCTCGTTTGTTAATCGAACGAACACGAGCGGTTCACGAGCTCATTCGAATGATTCCAATATATAATATTTTAAATAATATAATATAGATATTTTTTATTTTAAAATATAAATAATATTTTATTATTTTGACTATATTTATTAATTCTAATTCGATTTATTATTATTAAAATATATTATAGTTTATTATTTATTAAAAAAATTAGCCAAACGAACTCGAGCCATATTTAGATGAACAATTCGAATTTCTAAAAGTTAAACGAGTCGAACTCGAGTTGTTCGCCAACATTTTGAAAAATCAAACAAACGAACGCGGAAAAATTCTAGACTCGGGTTGAAAACGAACGAACGTTTGAATTCTAGTCGAACTTGATCTCGAAACTCTAATGCTCTGTTCGTCCGAGATTGTTTATAGCCCTAAACATTGCATGTGAGAAACATTTCCAAATGAAAATGTGTGGTCATGATTATATGCAACGATTTTATGAAAGTACTTATAAATGAAAATGAAAATCCTTTTCATGATTTTTCCAAACTACTTATACATTATATGAAAGTAACTCACGGTGAAGGAAAATGAATGTAAAAATTAGTTATGATTGTTCATTTAAAACATCATTGAGAGTTAAGATAAGGGGCATATCCCTAAACTAGAACTACAAATCTATCTATAAAAGGATTAGAGGGTTGAAAAATAATATAGAACTTGAGAATAAGACATATTCATGTAAAGTTCTTGGCCTCGTAAAAGTCCTAGAATTCTCCCTATAAAGCTTCCATAAAACTGGAAAAACTAGTGCAAGACGTCGTCAAACATAATGCTTCATTGTATGTTCGAGGATATTTCGCTTAACTCAGTTGCAAACCAATTTACTGGTGGGCCGAAATAAGTTTTATTAGAAACGACATTTTAACGCGTCTTGAAGTCATTTAAATCCCACGCCTCATTTTGTTCAAAC
The DNA here is from genome assembly GCA_026122235.1 of Vinca minor. Classification (NCBI taxonomy): domain Eukaryota; kingdom Viridiplantae; phylum Streptophyta; class Magnoliopsida; order Gentianales; family Apocynaceae; genus Vinca; species Vinca minor. Next base: position 7,256,821 of record JAOCZM010000142.1, read on the forward strand.
ATTGGAGATCCTCATTGTTAAGTTTCTAATTGTTGCGAGCAATTATACATTATATAATGTATACAAGTGCATTATAATCTAGAAGTTATAAACTACTTATACATTATAAAGAAGAGAAATCCCCTATATTTAGTACCAATTATTTAGCTAACTAGCATAAATAGCAAAAACTTTTTATTAGGCTATTTTTAGCACCAACAATTTACGGGTTGCTCTAATTGTCAAATTAACGAATCCGGCCAAAATTCCGGCAAAAAACATCACGTGTCGGCACGTGTTCCCGGCCACAAGGGTAAAAAAGTCTAAGGAAGACTTAGATGTGCTAAAATGGAGTAGGTCCACAGGTGGGGCTATGCACCAAACCCCCTAAAAATTTTCAACTAGTCACTTAGTACACATGTCGTATTTTGGTGAGTCCGGTCCACAACTCTACCGTGGACCCGATACACCATAATAATTTTCTATTACATCGTCTTCTACACAACCTCATATTCTCCTTCACAGCCTCCTCTTCCCCGCAGCAACACCAGCACCAACACCGCCATGTCTCTAAATCTAAAGAAAAATAGGCTCTCCACCCTTTAAATCTAAAACTCTAAAGGGTCCTTAAATTCATCCTTAGTTGGATAATATACTGGCCCTGATGGTATATTCAATGACCTAGTTGGCCCTAAAACACTATTATCTGGGTATGTATTTGAGAAGTAGATGATGTATTGTGAGCATGGGTATGTATTTGAGCATTAAAAATGGGATATTTCTAGGGTTTAAATGACCAAAGATTCTTTGTATTATGCAAGAAAATATAAAGATTTACCTAATTTTGTGATTGTCGTTAGAGGGGGAGGGGTGTGGTTGGTGGTGTTGGCTGAGCTTTGACGCGACGACCAATCGGGGATAGGGGTAGAGTGGGCTACAGGGTGGTGGGGGTTGCATTGCGGGGTGGGTGGGGGTATTTGGGGTGGGGTGGTCGGGAAGAAGAAAGTGGGGTATTGCGGGGCGGGGTGGTCGGGAAGAAGAAAGTAGGGTATTGCAGGGTGGGTGGGGGTATTTGGAGTGGGGTGGTCGGGAAGAAGAAAGAGGGGTAGGGTGGTAGAATAGGAAAAAAATGACATTTTTGCCCTTTTGACCGGACACATGTGCTGGTCACGTGATGTTTTTGGACGGAATTTTGGCCAGATTCGTTGATATAACAATTAGAGTAACCCGTAAATTGTTGGTGCTAAAAATAGCCTAATAAAAAGTTTTTACTTTTTGTACTAGTTAGCTAAATAGTTGGTGCTCAATATATGAGATTTCTCTTATAAACAATACTAAACATAAATATACCCTATATGATTTACTTACGGACTACTAAATGCACCTGAAGTGCGGTGCATAGAGCACTAACCGTCGTCGTCACATATAAATTTTTCAATTATTGTGGCCGCAAATCCACTTTTCCGTTTTCATCCTTCCGATTTGGTATCCAACTCCTTAAATTTTACACGTGCAAAATAAATTTTGACCGATCTAACTGTTAAATTTTATATAAAATTTTATTTTGAAAACAACTATTCGACTGAATCACGAGAACAAAAATTTATTCTCCCCAAGGAGTTTGCCGAATTAATAGCCATTTTGGTCATCAACATAGTTTCGGGCAGCCACTTTCATCCTTTTTAACTTTTTTCAGCCACTTTCATCCCCAAAAAATTTTCAAACAACCACTTTAAAAAGGATAAAAGTGGCAGTTTGAAAATATATTGGGGATGAAAATGGCAGTTTGAAAATATATTGGGGATGAAAGTAGCTGAAAAAAGTTAAAAAGGATGAAAGTGGCTGTTTGAAAATATATTGGGGATGTGAAAAGTTAAAAAAAAAAGAAAAAAGATGAAATTAGCTGCCCGAAACTATGTTGATGACCAAAATGGCAATTAATTCGGAGTTTGCCCCTTCTCTTCCCACAATTCCTTATCCGTTCAAGTATCATAACTTGAAAACTACAACACGTATTTACTCCTTCTCCTTCAATCAACCCATCTTATTCTACTTCAATCTCATCCAAGTGAGAGCTTTTATCTTTCTTCTCTAATGGAAATCAAGATTTCCCCCTTCATTCACAGCAATTAGACACAGTTGTTTGATTGGAGATGAGTTCCCAGCTGTTATCTCCAATGGCTTTTTCCACCTCCCAGCCACGCCTTTCTCCTCCATCTTTAACCTCACAAAGAACCCACCATATCCCTGATCATATATACAAGCATCCAGCAGCAATTCTTCTCGAATTTTGCACTTCCTTAAAAGAACTCCAACAATTTCTTCCTATTATCATAAAAAATGGCCTCTACAATGAACATCTTTTTCAGACTAAGCTCATCAGTTTATTCTGCAAATTCGGTAGCTTAAATGACGCTGTAAAGGCATTTGACCCAATTGAGCTCAAAGTTGATCCTCTCTACTATACTCTGCTTAAGGGCCATGCCCATTTTTCGCCTTTGTCTACTGCTTTTGAATTTTTTGTTCGTATGAGGAATGATGACGTTCTGCCTGAGGTATATAATTTTACTTACTTGCTTAAAGCTTGTGTGGATAAATTTAATTTGGATGCTGGGAAAATAATTCATGGGCAGCTGATTATTAATGGCTTTTCGAGTAATTTGTTTGCTATGACGAGTTTGGTTAATTTGTATGCCAAGTGTGGGATGGTTGAGGATGCATATAAGATGTTTGATAGAATGCCTGAGAGGGATTTGGTGTGCTGGAACACGGTTTTTTCGGGGTATGCACAAAATGGGATGCCTAAGAGGGCAATGGAATTGGTTTTACAAATGCAAGAGGAAGGGTATAGGCCTGACGAGGTTACTTTGATCTCGATTTTGCCTGCTTGTGCTGATGTTAATTTTATGAAGGTTGGGAAGTCGGTCCATGGATATGCTATTAGATGTGGGTTCGAGTCTTTTGTAAATGTTGAAACAGCTTTGGTTAACATGTATTGTAAATGTGGGTTATTGGAGATTGCACGTTTGGTTTTTGATAGGATGAAAAACAGGACTGTTGTCTCATGGAACACTATTATTGATGGATATGCACAAAATGGAGATTCTGAAAAGGCCCTGATACTTTTTGATAGATTGTTTGAACAAAAATTAAGACCGAGTAATGTGACATTTATGGCTGCTCTACATGCTTGTGCTGATTTGGGTGATCTTAGGCGTGGACAGGATTTGCATAAATTGATCGACCAACTTGGACTTGGCTCTAATGTTTCAGTTATAAACTCTTTGATATCCATGTATTGCAAGTGTAAAAGAGTTGATGTTGCGTCTGAATTGTTTGAAAAGTTACAACGAAAGACCATTGTTTCATGGAATGCTATGGTATTAGGTCATGCACAAAATGGAAATGTGACCAAAGCTTTGAGTCTCTTTTGTGATATGCAAACACAAAATATAAAACCCGATTCATTCACTTTGGTGAGTGTCATTTCTGGAATTGCTGAACTGTCAGTTTTACGCCAAGCTAAGTGGATCCACGGACGTGCAATAAGATCTTGTTTGGACAGGAATGTTTTTGTAAGGACTGCTCTTGTGGACATGTATGCCAAATGTGGCTCTGTCTACACAGCAATAAATCTTTTCGATCTGTTGGGAGAGAGACATGTAACTACCTGGAATGCCATGATAGATGGATATGGCACACATGGGTTTGGAATCGAAGCTGTCGAATTGTTTGAGGAAATGCGAAAAGGGTTCGTAAAACCAAATGAAGTTACATTCTTATGTATCATCTCAGCTTGCAGCCACTCAGGTTTTGTAGAAAAGGGTCGCCATTATTTCAATATCATGAGAGATGAATATGGCTTAGAACCATCAATGGATCACTATGGGGCTGTCGTTGACCTACTTGGTCGTGCTGGCAGGCTTGATGAGGCTTGGGGTTTCATTCAAAGCATGCCGGTAAAGCCAGGAATGAATGTGTTTGGGGCCATGTTGGGTGCTTGCAAGATCCATAAGAATGTTGAGTTAGGGGAAAAGGCAGCAGAGAAACTGTTCGAGTTGGGCCCTGATGACGGTGGATATCACGTATTATTGGCTAATTTATACGCCGCAGCTTCAAAGTGGGACAAAGTGGCTGAAGTAAGAACCATGATGGAGAAGTCAGGGATTCGGAAAACCCCTGGTTGCAGTTTAGTGGATTTGAAAAATGAGGTTCACAGATTCTACTCCGGGAGCACGAGGCATCCACAGTCGAAAAGGATTTATTCGTATCTTGAGACGTTGATCGATAAGATTAAAGCTGTTGGATATACTCCAGAGACGAATTCCGTTCATGATGTGGAAGACGATGTCCAGGAGCGGTTGTTGAATACACACAGTGAGAAGCTGGCTATTGCATTCGGACTGCTAAATACCAGTCATGGTACACCTATTCATATTCGAAAGAATCTTCGGGTTTGTGGGGATTGCCACAATGCAACAAAATACATCTCCCTGGTGACAAAACGCGAGATAATTGTACGAGATATGCAAAGGTTCCACCATTTCAGGAACGGAACCTGTTCTTGTGGAGATTACTGGTGATCTCTGATCTCAGAAGTCTTAAACGTAACAGAAGTTACATGGAAAGAGAATTTTGGTCCTTGTAAAATTTTGAAGAACTCTGCAGGAACATTGGTGAAAACTGATTTATCAGGACTTCTCTATAAGTAGATGATCAGAAACGGGTCCAAGCGGAGTCATTATTCCCAGAAAACCTGAAGTTTGGAATTCATAACTACACGAAAATGGAGAGGTCTAGTAGCTAACAATAGCAAATATCGACAGGCGCTCCCTGCAAAAGAGCCCTTCAAGTTAAGAAAGGGTTAGTTTCCTTCCTGTTGTGATTTCTTCACTTCTTTATATGATTTCTGGTTCTTTTTTATCTCACTTTATCTTTAGATAAAAGTGCTCATTTTGTGTTAGGTGTATTTAGTTGGACCACTTTGGAGCACAGAGTAAAATAGTAATGGCATGAACATCAATGGGATTAATTAATAAGATTTTTGCCGCAAATTCGAAAACAGAATTCTAAATCTGCCTCTACTACTTGTATATCAAAGCCAATTTTATTTGAACACTTCTTTATAAAGGTGAAAGTTACAACAGAAAGGTACCTATTGGGATGAATATAAGTTTCTTAGATGGAATTGTAGCTGTTCTCTCATAATGGAAAATATATCAAACCTTTCTTAAAGAGGAAATGAAAATTGAATCTAAACTTTAAAAAATAAATAATAAGATTCTCCTCTAAACTCAAGGGGAACTAACTAAATGACAATGATGAACATCCTAAGAGCACACTGGATCATCATGGTAGGATTCTGAAATTAGCGATACTGGCGGTAGAATGGAGTATGCATACAACTCTCTGCATATGCCACGAGATCTTTGGGACGAGGGAGACGGGTGGCGAGGCCTGAAAGGATGCAGAAAATGTTAGGGACAAACGTAAATTTAGCGCTCCCTCCTCCGTCAGGAATTGATGTCCACTTTGCTATACAGAATGAAAAAGAAAGCGAGCATTCAATTGTTGGACGGAGGGAGTAAATGGTAAATTGACCTGGCCAGGCATGAAAACTTTCCCATCGTATTCGACAGGGGGAAACGGGCTTCCACGGGCAAATATCGCTCCAACCTGAAAATTATAATGTAGCATGTAGCACTTATTTTATTATTCTCCTGTAAACATTGGCGGAGCTTCGTGGAGGCAGGAGGGGGCCTGTCACAGGTCGTCTCTCGAGGGTCTTAGACGACCCGTGACAGGCCCCGACCCCCCTAAAAATTTTTAGAAACGACGAATTTTCTATAGGGAAATAATATATATTTTCTTATAAATATTGTATTTTGCCCCTCCCCCTAAAAAATGTCAGTAAGAAATTCGCCCCCCACCCCCCCTTCCATGACAAATTCCTGTCTCTGCCACTGCCTGTAAATCAAATTTTTGTGGGTCATAATTTACCATATTTATTTCCTATTATTTCAAATTATTTCTTTTAGAAAATTACAATATTTAAAAAGAAAAAAAAATGAATCCAACAATTTTTTTATCATATGTTATAACAATTTAACTGTAATTATACATAATTGTACATTGCACATAGAAATATCTTCGTCAAGGAAAGCTGGCACACTTAACAAGTACTTCCGACTTGTAATAATAAGTCTCGAGTTCGACTCCTTAACCTGATATAGTAAACAAATTAATTGAAAAGGAAAAGTACATTGGAATGTCTACAAGTTTGAATGATGATGTTCAAAATTTATGGACGATGAAAATATTTTAATAATTGAGTGCTACGGAGTTTCATTTTCTTTGTGAAGATATTCTCAACTTCATGATTTATGATTTACTTAGACAATTTTTCTTTTTTTGAAATGCAGCAATTTCGCTTTGATTATACCATATTCTCTCGGAACTCTATTCAATCGAAACTCGCGTAAGAAAACAATTATACATTTATTTGCATTCGCACTAGTGAAATATTTAAATAAAGATATTATTTCTAAGAAAATTTCAAGAGACATCTAAAATCGTCTTATTATTTTGGTAAGACACTATATTAAACTACGAATCATGTATTTAACACTTCATTATTTAATGACTCATTGTAAATTTAACGATATTTGTGGACAGTGCTTCATTTCAAAACTAAATAAAATATTTTAAAAATGAATTAATATTTCCGCAAATAACTTTATATTTATACAACTCAAAATAAAATTATCGAAATCAAACAATATTATTCAACCGACTACCCTTAATTGATCCTGCCAACATGGAATAAAAGTTCTAGCAAGCTTTGATTTTCATTTTTACTTTTCTCCCCGAAAGGGTCAAGCTTTGAATTGGAAAATGGGTTCTAGAACTCTTGATCTGATCGGTCAAATTGGTTATGCTAATAGGTAGGTATTTACATTAGCATTGTACATATATATCAAAACTATTTGATAATTTAAATAAGACGATTAAAATTATAGTTATTTCTGAGTGCTTCAGATAGTTATAATTTAGACGGTCTAATCAAACGATCTGAAGTTGTAAATATGTATATTGCTTATAGATATTGTTAACAACACCATAACAAGACTGGTTCAAAGCTTGGATTAAATTTTTAAATGTTGTACGAAATTTTGTTAAAAAAAATGATAGTTTTGCTTACCCTGAGGGGTGCTTGATACCCTCTATTTTGAAGATTAATTCGGACTCAATTTACGTTAGTGCCCGCAAAATTTGATTTATATTCGGATAAAATATACCTAGCAGCACCATAATCAGACTGGCCAAAGCTTGGATTAGATTTTTAAATGTTGAATGAAATTTTGTATAGTTTTGGTTACCCCGAGGGTTGCTCGATGTCCTCCATTTTGAAGACTAATCCAGTCTTGGCCTACAATAGCATCTCTGGTTTTCTATCCATCCGCTCTACTCTCCTTCCTTCACTTTTTAACAGATTATACGGTAATTTTTGAGAAGAAGATCCCTTAACGGGTTTGAACCTTCTGGGAACTTTTGAAAAGCGTTTTATGCGTTTATCACCTAGCCACATAGGACCAGATATTCTCTGTTTCTCCCATGCGGGAAATAAAGCATAGGAACTCCTACAAACAAGATAGAGTTGCCAACCAACATATGAAGAACGAAACAAAGCAAGAAAATCGCATAGGCGAGCACGTCATCATTTAATTCTTACTCAGGTAAATATACCTAACAACACCATAACTGAACTGGTTAAAGTTTGGATTATATTTTTAAACGTTGAACGAAATATTGTTTCTAAATGTTGAACGAAATTGTCAAAAGAGATGACAAACCATGTTCTCCATTTTGAAAACTAATACAGACTCAATCTACAATAGTTTTCATATAGTTTATTCCTACTCGGATAAATATACCTAACAACACCATAATCAGACTGCCAAAGTTTAGATTAGATTTTTAAATATTGAACGAAATTTTGAAACAGAGTGAATAATAAATAGATTTTCCAAACAAAATTAAAAAAATTACAAACTCATACATGATATTCATCAAGGCTACCTAGTTATTGCAATTAGAGCTATGTGGTTAGGCTTTAATTTGATCTGATGAGGTTCAGATTTTCTATTGCATTCCTTATAACACTATTTGTAACATTCTAATTGTACATTTTTGATCAATATATACTAAATTAAAGAAGATAAATTCTAAAAGTAAACACATTTAATTTGAGCACAAAGTAACACAGAATTTGACGGAATCAAGAATCAGATAACGTTACTCCATGTGTGATAATTTGATTGGTCCATCGTGCGCCTGTCTACGTGTATGTTTTAGGTTGATGCATATCGATAAAAAACAAAGAATAAAAACACAAATATTTGGAAAAGCGCCCAAAAGATAAATATATGATTTTTTCTGATATAAACCTGTTTCACATGGATTATGTGGTCCAGAATTGCCTACATAACTGCAGAATGGGAGAGACACAATTCTGTAGTGATGTGGTTAATTTTGTACCACATAATCTAGTAGTACAGGTCCACAAATTAACCTATATATACCTGAAAAGAAGACACTCTTCAGTTACCTCTCCTCAATCCATCATCTGTAGGGTTTAATTAGGGCTTTTCCCTCTCAACTTTTCGAATTCCATTTCGAAGATTTTCCGTTTATGGATCTTCGTCCTCGAAAGAGAAAATCCTTTTCCGGCTTCACAAATGACGAGGTTTGTTTTTTGTTTTCTCATTTTTTTGGGGTAGTAAAATCGGTTATTTTTCTTGAAAATTCAATGATCATTCGTTCAGACCTTATGGATTGATGTTATTGAAGTTCAAGCTCTAAATGTCCTTTTTTTTGTGTTATTGATGTTAACGCTCTAGATATCCATTTTTGGGCATTAGCCAGTAGGTTGAGAATCCACATTGGCTAGTTCAGAATTTTTAACATAATATCATAGCCACATAGTTCAGTGTTGGGTTCCCATTTATGTTATTGATGTTCACTCTCTAGATGTCCATTTTTGGGTGTTATCACGTTCTAGATGTCCATTTTTGGGCATTAGCAGGTGTGTTGTTAAGAATCTCACGTTGGCTAGTTCGTAATTTTTAACATAGTATCAGTCCATCAGAGTCACCAAGTTGACGATGAATTCCCATTGATGTTATTTAATGTTCACGGTGTAGATGTCCAGTTTTGGGTATCACCAGGTGTGTTGAGAATCTAACATCAGATAGTTCGTAAACATACTTGGTAGTTGGTATTTATATGGCCTGGGCAATCCTTCCCTCTTGAGGTACCTTTTGAGGTTGAAGTTACACCAAGTCCATGTTTAACACTATTCATCTGTAAGAGGGGCTTACATTTTTCTTAAGGAACTCATTTGCTAGTATACAGTAATTCATTTAAACTTTGCTGGGGGTGGGGGGTGCAGTGAGTCCAAATGAGTAATCCTAGACCCTCAATGTGGGGATAAATGGAAAATGAATCAGAAGCTTTTGTTTCAATACTAATAGACCACTCTAAATTATGGAAAATACTTGCTCCTTATCCAGATATATCCCCAATTGATTTCCATTCTATCAGTAGCATTGCTACTCATGTAGCCCTTTACTTTGGCAATTAGAGAGAATACATGTTTTTGTGTCGCGAAAAATATAAAAGGAAAAAAGAGGTTTATACTTTTTTAAATTTTGCAAAAAGACCTCTTTTAGTTTTTACACCATGCGTCCCGTTGAATGTCCACTTTCCTATTCATTTTTTATAGTAAACTGGATATTTAATTTCGGATGGAGGGAGTAATATATATATTATGCCTAACATTATCGTTCTAATAGCATATATGGTAGGAGTAGTAATGAATATAAGTTTTGCTTTCATGTTTTCATTTTTATTCTCAGCAGTCATGATACATTTTTTTCTTATGTTCTCAAGTAGATTAAGAAAATGGAGCAGTTATTTAAGGATGATACAGAAAAATCTTTTGATCAGGAGTACTGTAAGAAGCTGGCAAGGGCTTTCAAGTAAGCTGCATTTGTTTTTGCAATAACTTTTGTGAAGATCATTTGAAAAATATTGTTTAATGGATTATAAGTCCTTTTGTTTGATACATTTGTAGCCGTTCCAAAGATCGTGCTGGAAAACCAATTGTAAAGTTGGCTGAGGTAGTTATTTTCTCCATTCTTTTTGCACTAACATGTATTTTTACGACTTGACTGAAAATAAAAATCCAACCAACGTGTCTTTATTAGATCGAGAGTTGGTTCCAGAACAGGCAGGACAACAACTCCCAAAATACTTCAGCTAACAGTCTCAGAGAACTACCTGACTCTCTAGAAACTTGCCCCTTGAACAAACCAAATGAAAGCTCTCAGGTGCCAGAAGGTACACCAACATCAATGTGCTTTTGCTGAGTATCTTACATAATTCTTACACGCCACACTCTTTTCTACTTTCTCCGAGTACTTCTCCGAGGAAATTTTTTTATTACTGAGCAACTGTAATTTATCTTTGTCTTTGTGCAGCAATAGAAATGGTTGTGTACTATATGCCCTCCGTTTCAAAATACATATCCTTAGTCCATTTTACACTTGTATTAAGGTTTTGAGGACTTTCATAGAAATTTTTGATACATGTCTAAAATACCCCTATTTAAAAATGGTTGGATGGTGACATTGAGAATTGGTGTTTTAAATGGTCGATATTTAATTATTGGTCGTTCAAAAACAAAAAGCATTAAATGGTTGTTTGGAGATAGGGCTGATGTTGGAAAAATGATATAACTGCATCCTTTATATAGATATATGGCAGCTATTTTGAAACAAACCGAAAAAGGAAACTAGGACATGTATTTTGAAACAGAGGGAGTAGCTTGTAAGGTTAGTATCTGAGGTGTATTAGCTTAGGGTATTATCAGCAGTTTCGGTAATAGAACAGATTAGGGTGTTTGGATTTCGGGCAGGGTTCTGTTCCATTGTTATCGAGAGAAATTTGTTCAAAAGAAATCTTTAGTCATCTTTCCGTAGGTATTGACTGTATAAGTACCAAGCAACTCCATAACCACCAATGTATTTATGTTTGAGGCACTCTTCTGATTTGTTTTTCTTTGGCTATTAAAATATTTCATATACAGACATAAAATTGGTTACATAAACAGGCTAAAAACGCATAGAAATAAAGAAGATACCACACCCCATGAATAGGTGGCTAATATATGATTAAAGGAAAATAAAACAAAATTCACTAAGGCCGTCCTTTCTGCACCTTCATCAGCATCCTCAAGTACCATTTGCATAGAAAATCCAGTTCCATCTCAGTCCTTGAATAGCAATCTAGAAGACTCGCAAATTAGCAGTCTTAATATTGTCCTAGAAGTAGATGAAAAGCCAGGACAGAGCTCACATCTAGTCTGGGTAAGGGTAGCACTTAAATAGAATGGAGTATGATGTACTGACCCATGAAGATCGATAGAAAAGCACGCCGTAGAGCCATAGATCATGAAGAGAAACACTATAAAAGAAGACTAGCAATCTAGCATAGTCTGTGGGCCAAACAAAAGAAGGGTTTGGGTGACAGAAAATAGCGTAGAAGTAATGATTTGACCAATATCAGAGCTGCAACTGAAGCCAGAGCTCTGATCTGGCTGGAAGATAGGCTCAGAGATGGAGATAATTTAAGAGGGAAGAAGAGAGTGCTTTGACCGGACACTTATTCTTCTGATTTTACTGCATGTTAGTAATCATCAAATCTCTAATATGTAGAAGCCTGGAAACTCCTTGATTATTAAAAAGTCTTTATTGATTTTTATCATGTCCTAAAGTTTTTTCTCTTCTTAGGCTGCATCCGAGTTATTTCTTGGATATTTTCCTTTTCCAAGTTGTTTTATATGCTGGTTATATTCCCGTGGCAGAAAATGTATTGTTGACCCAATGTCTTAAACTTGTGATATTTTTACGAATGAAGTTGTATATATCTGACGTTGAGTGAAGTGATCTGAAATCAGGTGAAAACACTCGAAATACATCTGAGGTGGAATTTGAGGCAAGATCAGCAACGGATGGGGCATGGTAAGCATCTTTTAACTGCAAACTGTTCCTATAGTTTGTAATGGAAAATATGGATGTGGTAACTAGTTTGTCCCAGTAAATATCTCAATGAGGTCTTGCTACTACTTTATGATATGATAAGAATGCTATGATCTTTTCACAATGTGAATTGAAAATGTAGTACATAGCAATTTCAACCTGGGAATGAGCACATGCTTGGTTTATTTCTTTTAGTTCTTCACAATTTTCTTGCTTTGCAGCATAATGAACTCTTTGTCCCTCAGCTTAAGCAATAATTTCCAGTTGAAATTCCTGGAACCATTCAAAACCCTCATTGGATTTGAGTAGGAATTGTTTTGAGCGCAAAAGAAAGATTGCACAAATTCCCTGTTTTCTGATTTTATTTGATTTGAGATTGAAATGGATGATACGGTGCAAGAGTAGGTAAAAAACATAACAAAGTGTTCAAATCTTTGTGTCATCTTTCTTGCAGTTTTTGTGGATAAATCGACAAATTATATAATTTCTGATGCTCACCTTGCATTTTTCCTCTTAGTTACTCGATCCGCTTTACAAGCTTGTACTTTTTAGAAAGATTTAAATTTGGCGTCTTCTTTATTAAAGAAGATAAACAAACATTATTATTGGTATCGTTTATTTATTAGTATTTTTTTTTATATTGCTAGAAATTTACATATACAGTTCGCCATCAGCGAAATCTCTCTCTCTCTCTCACCTTTTTCCTTTTCCTAATGGAAAGTTGAATGAAATCATTTGGATGGCCTGAAATGCTTTTGTATCAATATCTACGTTATGATTGGGTCTTCATTCATTGTCCATTTCTTTTACTCGCAGTATGAACAAAAGTGCAATTACTAAATGTTATCAGAAGATTCTATACTGCAATTCTCGGGTGGTTACATGGTTCCCCAAGCTATTTTTGTAACTTAGTTTTGAATATTTTTCCCTTCTTTTTTCCATGTTACGTCTGAGAAAATGCAGACACAAGTTGCTCTTAGATAAGTTAACTTATTCATGCAGTGATTCTCACCATTACCATACAGTGATTCTCACCATTACCACTTATTACGTTATTTTACAGGTATGACATAGGGAAATTTATTGGCCATAGATACCTTGCATCCGGAGAAGCTGTAAGTAGCTAAATTTCTCCAAAGGGGAGTTCCAGTATGATAATAATCATTTTAAATTATGAATTCCCTTTGTTAATTCAGCCCGTTCTTCTGATTCTTGTCCGTCTGAAAATTTACTTGCTAGCCTTGCCTACTAATGCAACTTCTCTTCTTTTTTCCATTCATTTAGAAAACAGTCCATTTTGAGTTATAGGGATGTTAGTGTTTTGCCATTCCTGGAAGAGTAAATCACTATTTATGCCCCTTTAACTATTTTCAAAAGCAAGTTATACCCCTTTTCTTTTTTGGGTGCCATTAATGCCCCTTACAATTTACGGGGTGCCATTAATGCCCCTCTGTGGCGGAATCCGGCGAGTTTTGGTGGCTAAACACACGTGTGAGTCACATTCCCGAGTTTACTAGGGCAAAATCGTCCATAAATTAAAAACTTCATCTTCCTCAACTTGATCTCCACCACTCACCCCACCCTCCCTCTTCATCTCCACCACTCAAGTGACGGGACAAAGAAACAAAGATTTCAAATCAAAGATTTCAATAATTGACATCCCCGTACCTACCGGTGGTAGCCTAGATCGTGGATGTGCCGGGCGTCTTCTCCGGTAACAAATCATAGGCGGGCAGAGATGCAATCAAAGAACTGAAGCTTCCATTTTTCAGTTGATTCAAGAAAAAGGGTTCAAACAAGAGCTCTCCTCCTCCACCACCTCACTATCTCCGCCCTCGCCGCTCTCCTTCTCCACCTACCACTCTCTCCACCTCCGAATTAAAAATTGCTATGAAATAAAGGATCTTTTTAGTAATTGCTTTCTGGGTTTTATTTATAGAAAGCATTGAAACTGAGGGTACAAGAAAATTGGGGATTTATGGATTTTTCATAGATTAAAATTGGGGATTTATGAATTTAGATGAATTAGGGATTTTCTGGGGAAGTTTTTGAAGATTGAGTGATGAAGATGTATTGATTTCCAAACAACAGGCTCTTACCATCATTATCTTGTGAATCATTCTCTCTTTCTTCCTCCCCAAAAATTGAAAACGGAATAGCCCCTTTAGGCTTCACCCAATTAGTAGTCTTCTTCTTCTTCTTCTTGATTCAAACCCATTAAAGCTTGCGGATTTCAACTCGCCCAATCTTGGAAGTCCTCTCCAATGGCGTCACTCCTCGTCGGAGCTGCTCGAATTTTGTGATTTTCTGTAGATGGTTTCTTATTCAAGTGATTCAATTGCTAGGAAATAAAGTGTTGCTAGTTCTATAATAAACAGCTTATGGGAAGCAATTGATATTTTTGGTACTGATGGTTTGGCAGTAATAAACAGCGGTGGGTTTAGGGTTTTTTGAGGAAGATGAAGTTGAAGATTTTTCTTTTTCTTTTTAAATTAAAAATCTGAATGGACGAAATTGGCCCTCGAATTGTACGTGTGCGGGGCTGCACATGTGGAACGCCGCCCTCTCTCGCCGGATTCCGCCACATAGGGACATTGATGGCACCCCGAAAATTGTTAGGGGCATTAATGGCACCCAAAAAAAGAAAAGGGGCATAACTTGCTTTTGAAAATAGTTGAAGGGGCATAAATAGTGATTTACTCTTCCTGGAATCATAATATTCATGATGCATCCTTTGATTACCTGATAGATGTCAACCCTGTACAGAAAGCTTTCCCCTTTTATAATAAGGGGCCTGTTTTTTATGGAGTATAATTTATGCAGGAAATTCACGTCAGATTTATTGGGTTTGGGCCAGAAGAAGATGAATGGGTCAATGTAAAGAAAGCAGTGCGTGAAAGATCTATCAGTTTGGAGAACTCCGAATGCAATCTGGTTAAGGTCGGAGAATATGTACTCTGTTTTCAGGTACCCCTTTTGTTTACTCCCTTTTCTTCTGGTCGTATGAAAGGAAGGGCCAATAGAGAGCTGAATGTTGCTTGTGAACTCTTCTTAATATGAAACAAGTTCAGAAGTGAAGAGGGCAGGAATTATCTATATCTATCTATGCCTATGGTGTCCGGATCTTTTAGTACACTTCTCTACTACACTTTCAAAATTTTAATACACAAAATTATTCAATCCCCAACTTCTATTCACATCCTTAGCTAATTTACAACCAAAACCAACTGAAATTTTGAAAACAAAACACCAAAAACTCAAAAAAAAAAAAAAAAAATTCTTCTGATTTAGTCTTATTTTTCAATTTTAATCATAAGAAAATCATAATTTCTGAGTTTTTGATGTTTTTCCTTCAAATTTTCAGTTTATTTTGGTTGTAAATTAGCTATAATTTTGTGCGATTGTATAAACAATTTGAAAAATGTAGCAGAGGATGTGTACTAGAAGATCCGAACACATATCTATGTCTTATCATTATCTACCTACCTTTACTATCCTAAAGGGGTCATGTCGGTTTATACTTCTCCGGTTTCTTCTTTTTTTGCTTTGCCTAAAATATCTTAACCATTTGGATATAACAGAATTGTCTGAGATGTGTTGCACTTGCACAGAACTTGTATATATCTATTGGCTATGTGGGAAATGTTTTCCAGTTAAAGATATGAAAACCATTTCAAAAAATGCAGTCTAACCTGTAATACTTTATTTTAATTATTTCTAGGAGCGAAAAGATCAAGCGAGATATTATGAAGCTCATGTTGTAGACATTCAGAAGAGGCTTCACGATATAAGAGGTTGTAGATGTCTTTTCACAATCTGCTATGATCACGATAACATACAGGTGGCGATTACTGTTAGATTTTTCATTATAACCAGAAGATGACGATAAATTGCTCAAAATCCATATCTAATCCTTTTTCTTGTCCAGGAGAAGGTTCACTTGAGAAGATTATGTTTCCGGCCGGGCATATTAGGGCTTTCGGTAAAGAAGGAGAAAAAGTGATCATGAAGATACATACAGTACCTATACATTTCTAGGTTTCAAGGGCTTAAAGTTTTATTTTTGCTTCACACAACAGAAATGTCTAGGTTTTTTTGGCTAACCTTCTAATATATGTAAGGTGAGAAAAGTGCTATATATACATAAACTATTTTCGCTTTTCTCTTTTTGTCAGTTAACTTTTCTTTTAGCTCTTTCTGTCCCATAAACTATTTTCGAACTATTACTTTTGTCAAATTAGTGCAAAACTGGTGTTTTCCTCCCCTTTTGATCTTGTGTTCTGCATATGTCAATATGTGCGGACCACGTGATAAAAAGTGGCAGAAAAACACTTATTTTGCATTAATTTGACAAAAATAGTTCGAAAATAGAAATAGCTAAAATAAAAATTTACTGACAGAAATAAAAAAGCAAAAATAGTTTATATATAGTGTTTTTCTCTACATAAGGTTCACTGCAAAGTCATGCTAATTAGAGACTAGAGTGAATCTATGTACTGCATCTCCTATGTAAAGTTCTAACAGTTCCAGAAACAACGTCTATATTAATATATATAATTGTCTCTTCTTTCATTCTTCATTTGCTAGTACAATGGTTGTTCATGTGTCCATGGAGTTAGCCATGCTATTCACTCGATGTTGTCGTTTGTAAGCAGTTACTTATCGTTTTTTACTTAAAATAAGTCATTATGTTATTAATTGTTTATTTGCACGCTTTATAGCTTAAGATACAAGTCTTTTTGAAGCCCAACTAGGCGTACACCCCAAGAGGAGAGAGAGTAACACCTCATAAGAGGAGGAAAATATAACGCTAAAAAGAGAGACAAATTAAAGCATATTCTATGCGCAGGGAGGGTATCGAACCCACGACCTCGAAGTCGTGGGCAGACCGTCGCCCCCACTTAGCTTTATTTTTAGACTAGAAAAAAACTTAGTTCTGAAAATGATGTGCTATTTTACCGCTTTTCTACCACTCAGTTAAATAAAGGATGTGTTATTCAAGAAGTTGCATAATTGAATAATTGTTAACGAGGAAAAGATCCAAAGATATACATATTGGAGGACATCCAACCATTACCACCGCCTAACTCATGTCTACACAGGCGCCGGCGCCGCCCTCACAGGGTGGTGTCTGGCCCAAAAAATCCTTCGCAGATCTTCTATCCGCACCATCTCAACAACATAAGGTGATTCCGGCGAGAAATCTTACCATCTACAAAGGCGAGCCGGCAATAATAATTGAGGAGGACGATCTTGTATCTTTAGAAGAGCCATGGAAGCTGGCTCTAGTGGGGAAATTCTCACGTCGGGGACCGCCGATTGCGAATTTCAAACGCGATTTCCAAAAGTTGCAATTCAAAGGGGGCTTTTGGATTGGAGGATTAGATTCAAGACATGTTATTGTTCGCTTTGAGAACGAAGAGGATTATTGTAGATTTTGGCGAAAAGGAAATTGGGTATTCAACGGATCGCGTATGAGGGTTTTTAAATGGACGTATGAATTCGATCCAGAAGTGGAATCATCTATTGTCCCCGTTTGGATCCGATTGGAAGGGCTTCCAATACATTTATTCAACAAAAGCTACCTCTTTTCCATGGCTAAAGCCGCCGGAGTATCGCTGGTTCTTGACGAGCCCACTACAAATGTAACACGCCCAAGTGTTGCTAGAATATGTGTGGAGGTCGATCTATTGAGTCCTATTTGCAAGAGAATATGGATTGGACACGCGAGATTAGGGTCGGGTTTCTGGCAAGGGATTGAATATGAGAATTTGCCGAGTTATTGTTCGTGTTGCTGGAAAATCGGGCATCAAAATTCGGAATGCCGTGGGGATGGTGTCCGTGGAGCTGATGTTGATATTGCTACGGTTGAGGGGAGCTCCAAGAAACCAGCCCCAGTGAAAATAATGCAGCCGCGGAGATTGAAATCCGGAGTGATAGTCGGAAATCTGCCAAGACATACAAAGCAGGGGTTTGAACCCCCCGCAAAGGGAACAAAGGCAGTGATCGTTCCTACAACTAAAGGAAGACCAGAGGATAATGGAACAGGGGTTTCGCAAACGGGTACACCGCAGAACCAGACTCAAGAAACTAACATGCCTATTACGGACTCTATAACCGAGAAGGGTGATATTCTATTGATTACAGAAGCTGCTGACCCGGTGGCTGAAGTCGGGTTAACATCACAGGACGACATTGCAGTTAGAGGATTGATCAAACGTGTAGATTTCGATCGAGATGACTCACGAATTTATCAAGCTACAAATGGGGTAAAAGAGGATGAGAGGGAAATTCGGTCTGCTACCAAGAGTTCTGCAGCTACTCAGGTTGTACCAAGGGAGGGATGGGCTGAATTTAGCAAATTTTCCGAGAAGCTGGGCACAAGACTGGAAAAAGATCGAAAGGCCCGAGCTGCTCGAGCGGCAGAATTGAAGGGGAATCAGATGATCCCATTACCCACTCTCGAATTGAGGCACTCAGAAAAGCAACAGTGGACTATGGTAGTCCATAAGCCACGGCAAACAAAGAAGAAGAATGATACAGAGGGTGATATCCGAAAGTCAGTTCGGTTAGCTCAGAAGGGCCAACGCCCGATGCATTGAGTATGTGAAAGCTCCTCTTTTACTCTTAATAATAATGTTTATGGATTATATGATATGGAATATTAGAGGTATTGGTAATTTTGAATCAATAACCCGTGTTAAGCAGCTTAAGAGGGAACATCGACTTTCTTTGATTGTTTTATTAGAACCTATGCTAGAATTGCATAATTTGGCATTGACTGCTTCTAGACTTGGGTTTGCTCATTACTTTGGGAATTGCTCCAGTAAGATATGGTTATTTTGGGATGACACAGTTGATGTAAAGGTGATTGGAGACCATGAGCAGGTCGTGCATGTTCAATTTCTTAATTTCGCAGGTTCAATGGTACTCGGCTCTTTTGTATATGCGCGCTGTCAGTACACCCAGCGCAGAGAACTGTGGGCTGAATTAACTAGTTTTGCGGACACATATGATCATCCGTGGGTTGTTGGGGGCGATTTTAATGTGGTTTCATCTTCATCAGAGAGCCTGGGGTCAATACCCGCGTCCCTCCCGATGTTAGAATTTAATGAAGCACTGAATGATTGTGGATTATTGGATGCGGGTTTCTTGGGGAGCCCGTTTACTTGGAGTTGCTCCTCAAGACCTCTTTTGAGGCGATTGGATCGAGTTCTCACCAACACCAAGTGGAATGAACAATTTGCAAAGACCACTATAAATCATTTACATCGGGCGGCCTCCGATCATTGTCCACTCAGGGTGGCGGTATGCTTAACTCAGAATCGGAGAGGTGCTGCGTTTCGCTTCCAAAATATGTGGACGCGACATCACACTTTCTTAAAAACAATTTCGGATAGTTGGAGTCAAAATGTGGATGGGAATGGCATGCAGGTTCTAGCAAGAAAACTGAAACGTGTGAAGCAAGTACTACGGGTTTGGAACAGAGAGGTTTTTGGAGACATCAATCAAGCTCTTAAAACAGCTGAATTGGAGGTCAATGGAGCTGAGAAGGCCTATGACGCAGATCCTACTGAAACTGGGAAAATAGGTCTCCTTCAAGCTCAAGAAAAATTTACACAGGCTCTATTGCTAGATGAGATATACTGGAAGCAGAAATCAAGAGTTCGTAGGTTAAAAGAAGGCAACAAAAATTCGAAATACTTCCATGCCATTTGCACCAATAAGCGGAAAAGATTGAATATTACTAGCATCAGTGATGACATAGGCAATATACTCACGGATCCAGACCGCATTGGTCAAGCAGGTGCAGAATACTACGCGAACCTTTTTGCAGAAGAAGAGGTGGCAAAAAATGATTTGATAGGAACGATTCCCCGTTTGGTGAGTATTTCTGATAATAGAATGATGAGTGCATTGCCTACAATGGAGGAGGTAAAATTAGCGGTACACTCGCTCGATAAAGATAGTGCTTCAGGACCGGATGGCTTTTCGGGTGCTTTTTTCAGGGTTTGTTGGGAGATTGTTGGTAAAGATGTGTGGTCTTCGGTTAAGGATTTTTGGGCGGGTCGGCCGCAACCGCAGTCCATGTCCAGCTCCTTCATGGTGCTGATTCCGAAATCAGCAAGTCCGATCACTTTTGGAGACTTCCGACCGATCTCGCTATGTTGTTTCACAAGCAAGATCATTTCAAAGGTATTTGCAACTCGGTTATCCACTATATTGCCTATGCTGATTTCCCCTAATCAATCGGGATTTGTGAAAGAACGGATTATTTCGGACAATATTTTTCTTGCGCAAGAGATGATTCATCACATAGACCGCAAAGTTTGCGGAGGTAACTTGATTGTGAAGTTAGACATGATGAAGGCGTTCGATCGGGTATCTCACTCTTATTTGATTCAGGTACTGGCCAGATTTGGATTCTCAGAACATTTTCGCCATTTGATACGGAACCTTCTATGCTCAAACTGGTTTTCGGTCTTAATCAATGGCGCGCCATATGGTTTTTTCAAAGCTAGCAGAGGAGTAAAGCAAGGCGACCCCCTATCTCCTCTTCTTTTCATTTTAGCGGCTGATGTACTCTCAAGGGGATTGGATAGGGCTATCTATGAAGGCCATATTAAGCCTTACGTACTTCCGAGGCACTCACTAGTCATATCGCACCTGAGCTTTGCAGACGATGTCATCGTTTTCCTTAATGGGGACAAGCGTAATATAGAGGCCTTTGTACAAATTTTAAAAAATTATGAACAGGTGTCTGGCCAACGCATCAATATTGGGAAGTCAGCATTTTATACATCCTCCAAATCTGACGCCAGACATTCAAACGTCATTCAATCTATTACTAACTTTGTACATGGGGACTTCCCGATCAAATACCTCGGATGCCCTTTGGGGAAAGGACGTCCAAGAGTGGACCATTACTCTCCTTTGCTTGAAAGTATTTCATCTCGGCTGGAGGGGTGGCAGACAAAATTCTTGGATATGGCTGGGAGGCTCATTTTGATTCAGCATGTCCTTATCTCTATGACCTTACACATTTTAACAGTTGCAAATCCGCCGGCTATGGTACTCACTAGAATTGAGAAGTTGTTTGCGAATTTCCTATGGGGTGCATCGTGCGGGGTAAAAATGAGGCATTGGATGTCGTGGAAAGGGGTTTGCAGAAGCACAAATGCTAATGGATTAGGATTGGTTACGATGTCTCATTATTGTAAGGCTTTTGATATGAAGCTATGGTGGAGATTTCGAGCAACGGACTCCTATTGGGCGAGGTTTCTGAGAGCAAGGTATTGCCGTGAGATTCCTCATGTAACTCTTGTTACTACGCAGACGAATGTATCGGCCACTTGGCGACGCATGCTTGTAGTAAAGGACCTTGCTGAGATGAATATAGGTGTGTTAATTCGGGAAGGCAGTTGCTCTTTCATTCATGAAGTTATTACTGGTCAAAGTTGCATTGCCAAGACTGTACCATTCATCCCAACAGAAAAATTGAAGACATCAGTCAAGGATTGCATGGAAAGGGGTAATTGGAGAAAAAGTGAACTAATGAAATGGCTGCCTGGGCCTATTTTAGATGCGCTCCCTGAAATTCACCTGGTGGACGAAGCAGACTTATGGATCTGGAAACCAGAGTTGCACGGCCGATTCTCCTTAGCATCAGCCATTGCTATTATCAAGACAGGGGAAGCCAGTACCTTGTCCCGCCAGCTTATATGGACTAAGGGATTGCCACTTCATTTCAATATTTTTTTATGGAAGTTTATTAATAACTTTTTGCCTATGGAGGAAACTTTATGGAGTTATGGTTTTAATCTTGTTTCTCGATGTTCTTGCTCGATGGGAAGTGATTCGAAACAACATGTGTTTTGGGAATGTCCTCTGGCACAACATTTGTGGAACCATGCAGCGATCCATTCCGATTTTCCGAAACACGGATCTGGATTGGTGAACACTCCCCTGGGGATGTTGTTCCGGTGGTGGCTCGCGGGAAAGGGTCAGTGAGCCAATCAGCTCATTTTAATTTCTACATTGGTCGTGTGGAATTTATGGAAAGCTAGATGTACCCTAACTTTTGAAGGGAGGCGCACAACAAAGAAGAGATTGACTATGGCTTTCGATCAACAATTAGTCACAATGGCAGAAGCGAGGAAAATTCATTATGGGAGATCTCGGATAGTGGATGTCCGTATGGTACGGTGGAAACAGCCTTCGACCTTGGATACTATCATTCTGAACGTGGATGGAGCTTCTCGAGGAAACCCGGGGCTGGCTGGAATCGGATGTGTGATTCGGAATGGACAAGGAATTTTTATTGCAGCGTGCTCAGCCTACATTGGCGACTTCATCACCAACAATCAGGCGGAAATTACTTCACTTATATTTGGGCTCAAACTAGCAAATCAACTGGGTTTGGCTACTAATTTAATTCAAACGGATTCCATGTTGCTGGTTCAATCCTTAAAAAAACAAAAAATAGCCAACTGGAATTTGGATGCTTGTTTTGGAATGGCGAAACGCCTTGCAAGAGATAAGGCCATCTCTCATATTTTTCGGGAAGCAAATACAGTCGCTGATTCATTAGCTAATTTCGGTTGTGACTCTAGGCTAACTGTGTATTACTATAGTTTAGGCTCCCTTCCTTTGAAAACGAGGGGTTTGATTGGACTGGACCGTCAGGGAATCCCAGCTTTGCGGATTTCTTGAGTGGTCTGTATATTTTGTTCATCTTGATTTATATATATATATATATATATTTATATTAAAAAAAAATTGAATAATTGTTATTTTATCGATTCTTTACCACTCAGCTAAATAAAGGATGCGTTCTTCAAGAAGTTGTGCGAATGTATTAAATAATGTTGTGCGAATGTAATAAAATATAATAAAGGACTGGTAGAAAAGTGTACTAAAAATTAGAAAAATCGAACACCAAAATTCTTTGTCACCACAAAAAAAAATTGTGTTATTCATTATGACAACAATAGAAAGAGAAATGAACTCTTATCAAAGAAAGAATTTGCTCATTTGCATAATCGCCAAATTCGTTTTCAATGTCTATTTTTCTTCTTTGGGATAAGATCATAAGCAGTGGCGGAGCTTCATGAGGGTAGGCGTCCCCCCTAAAATTTTCAAAAACTACAAATTTTTATGAGATTTTTTTTGGGGTGATATTTTCTTATAAATATTATATTTTGTTCCCTTTAAAAATTTTCAGTAAGAAATTCGCCCCCTATGACAAATTCCTGACTCCTCCACTGATCATAAGATAGAGAGAAATGCAAAGTGTGTTCGAATTTTCTTTTATCAACTTTGAAAAATTTCACCAAAGTTGTTAATATCATTAAAATAGGAATTAATAGTCAAATTAGTCATCAACTAACTTTCGTCCTGCCACTTTCATCCTTTTCAAGTTTTTTTAACTTTTTTGGTCATCAAATAATTTTCAAGCAGCCACTTTCATCATTTTTAACTTTTTTCAGCCACTTTCATCCCCAAAGATTTTACGAGCAGCCATTTAGGTCATCAAATTATTTTCTAGCAGCCAATTTCATCATTTTTAACCTTTTTTAACTTTCTTCATCCCCAAATATTTTACGAGCAGACATTTTTTACGAACAGTAAATGAATTTCAAGATCTTAAGTTTGAGTTTGGGGTGATAGATGGTGATTTCACTCCAAGCTACAATGTTGTGGATCTACAGTTTCATCAATTTTGATTGTTTTTAGACAATTATTTGATAGAATGATAAGAATGGCTGCTCTGCTCGTAAAATCTTTGGGGATGAAAGTGGCTGAAAAAAGTTAAAAATGATGAAAGTGACTGCTAGAAAATTATTTGATGATTAAAATGGCTACTCGTAAAATTTTTGGGGGTGAAAGTGGCTGGAAAAAGTTAAAAAGGATGAAAGTGGATGTTCAAAAATAAGTTGATGACCAAAAAAGTTAAAAAAAACTTGAAAAGGATGAAAGTGGCAGGGCGAAAGTTAGTTGATGACTAATTTGACTATTAATTCATTAAAATAGAAAACATAAATTAGAGAAGCATAAAATTATCTTTCCCTAGAACAATACCCCCTCTTTACATAAATTTTGTTTTTGTTTTTTATTTTTGCTGTTAGGTTTTAGTCACTAATTTCATTTTATCAAATAGATAAGCATCACTGATTTAAAGTATAAGTGGATTGAATCCGATTTGAGCTTAATCTGAAATCAGACTCCTTAAAAACATATAAAAGTGAAAGTTTCGTGAACGTATACGAAAAAAGAATTTGGGTTTCCAAATCAGGTACAAGCCGATTGTACTCTTAGTAAACTAATAGTGTATATTATTAAGTTCATTTTTAAAAGAGGGAGTTTAAAAAATTCTGTATTTAAAAAACATTCTGAAGCTCACATTTTAAATTTGAACCCACATCTCCTTTCTCATAAATAATGCCAAAAAAATTAAACTCTATTCAATCCCAACTAAATTTAACCCCAAGCTTTGGGATAACTGGTTGGAGTTGTCATATGTCTCACCGTTGACGAAGATTCGATTCTCACGGTGGACATCGACTCTCGTGAAATTTTTCCGTGATGGTAGGGCCCAGTATAAAAGAGGAATATGTGTCAGACATTCCCTCATTAGTGATTACTACGTTGACAGTGGACACCGAGTGCCCTTCGCAGTTTACCAAAAATCTTGTCCACAAAGTAATATGCATTTATATCTCAACAACAATTTGAGACGTGGAATTATCCCATTGACAAAATCAAAGAAGACTTTTTAGTCCCAATCTAATTTTAAGATGCCCAAAAGTGACCAACGGATCTTGTTCAACCACCTCTCTTTTCACCTTTTTCTTTTTTGTCGGGAGGAGGAAGAGGGGAGGGTCCCAGGCGGAAACACTTATACGTTACAAAATACATGTTGACTATCAAATAAAAAATTTGATAAATGAGGTAATTTGAGTTTTAACACCTGTGATGAAAAATTCTAATAAATATTGAGCCAAATAATCTAAGCAATTAAATATTTTATCTGACAATTAATAAATATTTCACACGTATAAAACTTTAAACTAGCTCAAGACGGGTGAAAATCCTCTGTTTCATTCAGCAGATGTCTCTAGTGTCCCCTAACTAATCGAATTTACTATATAAATATTTGTTTCAATTATATATACACATGCTAATCGTGATTAATGTGATACTTTGATATATACACAAACGTGACAGAGCGATTTTTTTTGCCGTTTCGCACTTGATTCAAACCCATCCCGTCAAGCCGGCGGAGCCTCCGTTTTGCCAACTTGCTACTTCCTCAAATCCCCCTCCACATATTATTGGATAAAGAATTTGCCTTCACTTATGACAAGGAATATATATATATATATATATATATATATATATATATATATATATATATATATATATATATATATATATATATATATATATATATGTCGAGTCGGGGATTCTGCCCACCAAAGCATATATTGAATAAATTACAGATTATGCTTAAAGCATAAGCCCATTTCGTAACTTAACAGCTACTAAACCTCGCCTTAACACCCCTAGCGCCTTTATCCTCTCAACGGCTTAACGGGTTAACAGAGCTAACAAATGAGTTTCTGCCATTCCTTCCCGAACACAACTCCCATACTTATTCATATTCTAACCATAACGCTAGATTTCTTGAAAACCCCTAGTCCTAAGACATCTTCATCATGAATTTTCAAGTTATTTATTAATCAGCCATAATTCAACACAAGATAATTTAGCCTATAAGGCTAAACATAATTCAAATAAAATAAAATAAAAACAAAACAAAAATTAAAAAGACTTACAAAATTAAAATGCGAAAGCCTTCTTGTACAGCAAACTTGAAAGATATTATTTATAAGAGTTTTACAAAGAGAGAGAATAGGTAGGGAAAAGCTTAGATCTAAACTAAAACATATCCGCCCTTTTATAGGAGTCTACGGACTTCAAATAAAATACAAACTATTTAAACAACAGTAAACTATATTATTACACTGCTTTTTTAAAAGCTACTTTATAAAAGTAAAGTAGATAGCATCTAATCCTGTCATTTAAAGTTTTTTAACTTCTTCTTGAAAAGTAAATATTCTTACTTATCCCGAGAAATCTTCTCCTTTCCTTTGCTTTTAGCTGATTCCAATCTTGTCAATAATAATTCTTGTGCACTTGCCAGCACATCTTTGATATTAAAATCCAAATCATTTGGATCTTGTGCATCTTGGAAATCTTCCAATTCTTTGAATCTGTTTGAAGATATCATTGAGCTATCACTTCTATTGGAATTTTCTTCCTGTTCAATATATTCTTTTTCTTTTAGAGCTTGCTCTAATTTTTCCATATGTTGGGCAATTATTTCTGCCTTTGTCATAGTTGCTTCTTGTCCAAATTTCATCTGGAGATTTTCTTGAATCTTTTTCTCGTTATAAACATCTAACCTTTGTTTTATCAACTCCAAGGTATCATGACAATTTAATTGTTTAGTATGGGAATCTTCTTTCATCATAGTGTCCCAAAACCTTGTATAAGAACATCTTTTAAGACATAATAAGTTGTTTTTGTTATAACCAACAACTGGATCATTCCTCCAAATATAAGGAATTGAGAATTCCATAAAGAAACCCATCTGATAATAACCTGGTATTATAAATTCAGATTTTCTTGGTGTAACTTCACACCATTCTTGGTAATATTCTTTAAATAATAATGGAAGAATATCTTCTGAGGCACCATAAAATTGCCACCAATCTATTAACCATCCCCGGAATAGGTTTGTTATAAACTTCGAACGAAATCTTAATAAACCAAGTATGACTTTTCTTTCCATTTTCATATAAGAAAACTCTATCAAAAGCTTGGATATAATCCCAATAATTGCATTTTATTTGGATGTCTTTAACAAAGACTGTCTTTTCTCTAAACGGAGATATACCCCATTCTTCAATGGTTATTACCTTTTTGATTATAATTTTCGAGAAATTATAAACTTCTTTATTAGTCCTCAGTAAAGTGACTAAATTCACAACCATGATTAGAGAGTATCATCTCATAAACTTGTTGAGATTTATAAACCTCTCTTTGGATATCCCATATTATTGAGATATCTCTCATAAAGAGTCCAGTGCTGATCTTCCCATCTCTTATCTTCACTATTCAAGAGTAAAATAACTCTTTCCTCATAGTTTTTAACCATTAATTCATCTTTAGATTTTCCTTCCTCTAGAATTCTAGCGAAAGACTGGAGCAAGTAGAACCGCTAACTCCTTCATTTTTCTTCTTGAGCTTTTTTTCCAAGCCCTAAATTGTTGAATTTCATCATCATCTTTGGATAAACCGAGAGATATTAGAAGCTATTAACTTCTTATTTCCATGTTGTGCTAAGATTCTATCAGAACCTCTTCCACGACCTCCTCTTCCTCTATAAGAGGAATTTCCCCGGTAACCTGACATGACTGCATCAGTAGAATATGCATAAAACCAGTCATCAGGATGTTTATCATATATCCAATTATAAGGATCATCAAATATGTAACTATAAGAATCATATATTGGTGTTACATGATTATTAACATGTTTATCAATTCTAAAGGGATCAACATGACTATTAATATTATATGGATCATCAAATAGATTCATATCTATTTCCATTTTTTCAGAAAATATTTCTTTTTCTAATTCCTGTATTTGATACATAGTTTCTATTTGTTCTTGCATAACCTCATCCGGTTGTTCATAACACTTTAAATCAATATCATTTTTATTAATAGTGTTATCTATATAATCTTCATATGAAACACATTCGTTTAACCATTTTTCAAAATACATATCTTGAACAATATCATTTAAATAAATCATAAATATTCTCTTGTTAAAAAATCAGGCAAACTATTATCCTGTCCTTTTTTATATACCACTTCAAAATCAAATGGTGCTAAATTAGCTTGCCATCTAGCAAACATCTGTTTAGAAACATCATGTTTAAAATCCTTATTAAACATATATTTAGCTGATTGACAGTCAGTCTTTATAATAAATTTTTGATTATATAAATCATCTTGAAATTTTAATACACATTTAACAATTGCAAGTATTTCTTTTGCAATAGTAGCATAATTCTTTTGAGAATTATTCCATTTACCTGAATGAAATCTAATAAGATTTTCATTTCTACTTTCAGGGTCAACCTGTTTCAAGATTCCTCCATATCCTACATCTGAGGCATCTGTTTCTATAATCTTATCCCAATTGGGATTACTTATCATTAAGCATGGCAAAGTCTTAACTTTACTCTTAATTTTTTGTATAACTTTTGTATGACTATCAGTCCATGGTTTAGGATTCTTTTTTAATCTATCATATAAGATAGCTGTATCTTGTGCTAGATTTTTGTAATAAGGTAGGATGTAATTTAAACTTCCTAAAAATCTCTGTAATTGTGTTTTATCAGTTATTACATCTGGGAATTTCGATCCAAATTCTATACTCCTGTTAATAGGAATAATTTCACCCTTTTCGATGTTATGGCCTAAGAATCTAATCTTAGTTTGAAATAAAACCATTTTTGGTTTAGATATCACTAATCCATTAGCTATTACTAATTTTTTAAATATTTCTAAATGTTTAAAATGATCTTCTATTGTTTTAGAGAATACTAAGATATCATCAATATAAACAATAATAAAATCACTGTAATTCATGAAAATATCATTCATAATTCTCTGAAAATCAGAGGGAGCATTTTTTAATCCAAAAGGCATAACATACCATTCATATTGTCCAAAAGGTACATTAAAGGCAGTTTTATACCTATCCTTAGGATCTATTTGTATTTGCCAATACCCTGATTTTAAATCAAATTTGGAAAATATCAAAGCATCATATAACCTATCTAACAAATCTTTTTTATTAGGGATGGGATATCTTACCCATTTCAATACCTTATTTAAAGGTTTATAATTTATTACCAATCTTGGTACTCCTCTTTCTATTTCAGAATGTTTATTAACATAAAAAGCCGTACAAGACCAAGGTGAATTAGAAACTCCTATAATTTTTCTTTCTAATAAATTATCAATTTCTTTTTTGCATAAATTCAAATATTCTGAATTCATCTGACAAGGTCTAGCCTTTGTAGGAATATTTTCCTCATTAAAGTTTTCCTCATAAGGTAAACTTACAATATGTTTTTTTTCTATCCCAAAAAGCATTAGGATGATCATTACAAATTTCTAAAGCAAACTGATTAGTTATATTAACTATTTTTTCCTTTAATTTAGGATTATCCAATTTTTCTTCAAGAGTAAGCATATTAACTTCAAATTTCAAAAATCCTAATTGATTTTCTTTGCACATTAATTCATTATATAAATTATTCAATACCTTAGTAAAAGGTCTAGTTATAAACTTGAAAGTAATTGGTTCATCTTTATAAGTAGCAATAATTTTTTCTCTATCTATCCATCTAAAAGGATAAATTTTATTAATAAATGGTTGTCCTAATATCACAGGAACTGACAATTTATTCTTAGTTAATAAGAAACTCATTGGTATACATTTACCATCATTACAAACTAAAGATTTTGATAACTTATATTTTATATCCATTCTTTCACCACCCTGCATGTCTTATATTATGAGTGGTTTTTTTCAAAGTATTTTGTAGGTATTACCCCTTCTTGAATAACATTCAAATCGCACTACTATCAACTAATGCAGTAAATTCTTGAGAATAATAATTACCTATTAATAAAGTAATTTTAATATGCCATTTTTGTAAAGTAACAAATTCAAGAACTTGTAAAAATTCTTCTTTTTCTTCAATTTCTTCAATTTTAAGAGAAGTTTTTTCAGAAACTTTGTCCTTCCCTTTTTTAATTTCCTTATCATTCTTATCAAGTATGTATAAGGTTTCTAAATTAGAAATTCTAGTATCATTTTCTAGATTTTTCTTTTTTAAAGATTTAATCTCAATTTTCAAATTATCAATTTCTTTGATAATATCCTTAACCGAAGTTGGTTTTTCTTTAACAGTTTTTTCAGATATCATTTTATGAATCTCAGACATAGTATAATCTTCTTTATACTTATCAACATTAAATTGTTCTTCTTTCTTAGGTATAACCTTAGAAGTACTAGGTGTATTACCCATTTGATCTATAATTTTTAACCTTAATTCTGGATCCTTAATTGTTTTTAACAAATCAATCCAATGATCAGCTTCAAGAACTTGAAGATATTGTTCTTTTTCTTGAAATTGTGATAACATCTTATATAAATATTCATCTTGTTTAGGTTTTACACAAGATTGCCCTATCTGACAAGGTTCACATTCAGAATCACTAGTACTACTATAATAGTCACTTTCTATGATATCTAGACTATCATCACTTTGTTCCGAACTATCAGTTGATTCTAAAAATAACTTAGAAATTCTATCCTTAATTTCATTAGGATCTAAATTATCTAATTCTAGATTTTTAATCTCTTTCTTGGTCCAACAATTCTTTGCAATATGACCAACTTTCTTGCATTTATTGCAGACAATTATTTTGTCTTTTTTCTTATTATAATCTTTCTGCTTTCTAAAGGATTTCCTTTTTTCCTTTCTATCAGCTTTGTCCTCTAATTTTTTCTTAGAGTACTTCTTTTTTTTCTTTCTATAAAAAGGTTGTTTATCAACAATTTTCTTTTTACCTTTAGCCCTATTATAAGCAGGTAAATCCATTCCAAATTGACCACAAAATTCTCCTAATTGTTTTCTTTCAACAATCTTTTGGTTTTTCAATTGTTGATTCAATTTTATTTCATTACACAGATTTAATCCTTCTTGAGTACAAACTCCTATAAGTTTGCCATAAGTAAATTCATTATAAGGAATTGTAGGTTTATTACCTTTCAAAACTTTACGAATTCTTTTCCGCAAATAAATGAGGTAGACCATCAATAAATTTGGCCTTCCAAAGTGAGTACTATCACTCTCTGGGAGTTCTAAAACTCTATTTAGAAAAGTATCTTTATACCATCTAAAATCGGTTAGTGTTTTACACCTAAGGTTTTGTAATAAAGTCCTTACAAGATCATAATTATCCGAAAATGTTCCTGTAAAGTGTTCAATAATTTGAATCACAAGTGTATAAACGACATTTTCTTTGGTTTCACCATTTTCTACTTTGACGATTCTTAAAATGCCTTCCTTAGCTTCGGGGTTTTAAATAATTATCCCACCAACCTTTAAGTTGGCTGTAAATCTCGCAACTATCATTTTTGCAATATTAAGATCGAGTATTACCATCATTCTTACAAATAGTAGAATACATAAGCATTCTATGCATATGACTATAAACTTGTTTTTTGAGTGAAATTATCTATGTTCCATTCATAGATATGTTTACCACTATAGCTATTATTAAGTGAAAATTATCCTCTTCATTAAGAGTATCCATAGGTGATGGTTTACTATAATAGAATAACCTTTGTACAGGTTTTCTAGCCCATTTTTCATCTATAATAGCATTAATATTATTATCAGAATCATTTGATTCCTGGCCAAAAGGATTAATTTCCTCATCACTTAGAGTATTTAAACTCAATTTTTTCTTTTAGAATTTCAACTAACTTTTCGGGTTACATCTTTTTCCCATTTCAAGACCTTTTTTGTCTTGAAATTACTAATTTCAGGAGGACCCTGTAAATTAGTTTCTATCTTAATAGGTTCAACAGTTTCTGGTTTTACCATGATTGTAGAACTATTCATAAGTGTTATAATATTATCAACTTTCTTATGTAAAGAGAGCATCTGTTCTCCTAATATGTTTAAATTCAAATTAGCAAAATTATGCTGTCCTATAAGGGAATTAATTTGTTTAGCAGTAATACTTAAAGTATCATCTTCTATCAATTTAGATAAAGCTAGAAAATCACAATTTTCTACCTTAAATGATTTCAAAGGAGGGTAAACATCTTTTATTATATTACCATTTAATAATTTATAATTTCTTTCAATAACATTGATATAATCAACTACATAGGTTGAATAAAACCAAGGGACAAAATATATTATTTCATTGTGAATTTCACAGAATTCATAAAATTCTTTTTGAATTTCCTTTTGTCTAATTTTATCAAAATTACCAAAGAACCATGTTCTAAAACTATTCCATTTGGAATCTTTAAATTCATTCATAATGGTTTTCCTGACTTCTGAGCCAGCACTAAAATCAATTTTAGTTGTACTATCCATTACCAAAATTGTAACTCATTTGAGACATAGTCTCTATATCTCTTTTCTTTTCAGTATAACCTCTTAGAATATCATCAGCATGTAATTTTAATCCATCAATTTTATTATCTTTGATAGAATCATTACTATCATTATCTTTTACATCTTCTCTGATATAAGAAGTGGATAACCTAGAAGGTAGAGGAATTTCTTCAAAAATTCTTGAAGGTCCAGGTATATCTGGATCTACTGGAGAGATAAAAGATCTATAAGATCTAGCAGATCTTGGTGTAGAGGTTGTAGAAGTATTTCTTAACCGATTATGATCACCAAAATTTAATGTCACAGATCCTTCAGGAGTCTGAACTACATTTAATAAATTTGTCTGTATTACAGGTTGAGGTTTCATTGCTCTTTCTATTGTCCAATTTTCAGGAAAAGTTATTTCTTCCCATTTAATTGCTCTTCTAGTAGTTATATCAGATCTACTAAAATTAGTTTCAATTATAATTGTTTCATTTTTTTGGTTTATCGACCCAATTTACACATAGGATTTAAGGTATATAAAGGTTTATAATAAATCCTATAACAAACACATATAATTTCCGATCCAGAGCATAATTATACCCATGAGTCTTAACATTTAATGTTAAAGCATCAAGTAAATTGTCATCGATTAAAGATAATCAGTAAATTAGGATGAACATTAAAATAAACTGGTCCATGTGCTGATCGATTTTATCACACCCATTATAGATTTTTTTCCAATCTAAGTTTCTACCATCTCTTAAGGCGACTATAAAACTTTCACGTAAACCTTCTAAAGTTAAAGGTTTAAAAGCAACTTGTACTAATCCAATATGAACATATTTATGTCCAGAGTACCTATAAGGTGTAATATCATTTTCATTTAATAAATGGATTATCATTTCTTCATTAGTCAAAGAAATAGATTCTTCAGTTGTTTTAACAATCTGTTTTAAACCTAATTTTTCAAAAGTACCCAATTGATAAATTGTTCTGGTTTCAATCTTAGGGATTGTCCATCTATTTAATAGATCTAGATTCCGAGGTAAATCAGATTCTTGAGTAATACTGTTTTTAACAGTAGGTTTTCTATTCATTATGTTTTTGAACTTATTGTTCATTGCATAAAAACTTATGTTGAATTATGAACTTCATAATAAACTCCTTAAAACTCCATGGCTCTGATACCATCAGGGGGTCAGGATCTCTAAGCCACCAGCATATATGGAATAAATTACAGATTATGCTTTAGCATAGAAGCCATTTCAGAACTTAACAGCCACTAAACCTCGCCTTAACACCCTAGCGCCTTTATCCTCTCAACGGCTTAACGGGTTAACAGGCTTAACAGTAAGTTCGGCCATTCCTTCCTGAACACAACTCCCATACTTATTCATATTCTAACCATAACGCTAGATTTCTTGAAAACCCCTAGTCCTAAGACATCTTCATCATGAATTTTCAAGTTATTTATTAATCAGCCATAATTCAACACAAGATAATTTAGCCTATAAGGCTAAACATAATTCAAATAAAATAAAATAAAAACAAAACAAAAATTAAAAAGACTTACAAAATTAAAATGCGAAAGCCTTCTTGTACAGCAAACTTGAAAGATATTATTTATAAGAGTTTTACAAAGAGAGAGAATAGGTAGGAAAAAGCTTATTGTAAGTTTACCTTATGAGGAAAACTTTAATGAGGAAAATATTCCTACAAAGGCTAGACCTTGTCAGATGAATTAATATACATATAAAAATATTAATTTTTGAGACCGGATAAAAATATTATTATATTGAGGTATTCTTAAATAGAGGCTTACATATAAAAATTATAATTTTAAAAAAATAATTAATATACATTATACGACACTTGAAAATATGTCCCTTCATATTTAAAGGTTATTATCGTCATCGATTTAATCGTATACTCTTGAAGCGAATTAAATATCGTGTTTGGGACTCTCCTATATGGAATTGTAAATGCAGTTGCTTCATGGTCCATCAATGTGAACCACATACAATCGAAAATTGCTTAAGTGTTCGATGGTGCCGATAACTTAGAAGTTACAAAAGAATTGGATGAGAAGGATAAAAAAATAGTTGCAGATTAGAGAAATGATATTTAAGAACTTCACTGCAGTAACCAAAAGGATATTGATGTTTTCTCGATCGTCCAAAGGAACATCAAGTAGTGTATGCTTTAAGTGAAGAAGAAATCATTGCAGGAATCAGGCAAGAAGCGCAACGTGATAATCCAGAGGATGACAGTGTAGAAATAGAAAAAGTTTCGTGTCAAGAAGCTTCAAGTATGTTGGACAAATTGAAAATATTTTGGATTCAACAAGAAGGTGATTGCGTTGACGAGTTACTACGAACGCGCAAGTTAAAGGATATAGTATTAACCCAAAAAAATAAGTCATTGTCACACACAACTTTAGATAAATATTTCATATCATCTTAAGTTTAATATAACATAGTTAAATAATTCTGAATATTTTATATTGATATATAAATATATTTAATATTTAATATTATTTTATTACTATATGGAGGTAAATTTCTTAAGAATGATCCTACAAAAATATGGAATATTACAATGTAGAATTTATTCTTATTTATAACTGGTCCCAAGTTATGACCATAATTTTTAATACTATAAGAAAGTTATTCTTATATAGAGTATTACTGTATATATTTTTTCTTTTTGTAAGCTGATTAAAGACAACAACGGAATTAAAACTTAAATGTTGAGACTAATTATAAAAGACGCGTAATAGTTTAGGGAAACGGTTTTTTGCACTTTATATTTTGCTTCTCGCAGTGCATTTTATTTTATTTTATTTTATAAATGAAAAGACTTAAGTGTCAAATTTAATAAATGTTGTAATGTGCAACTCATACCTAATACATCAGAGGTCAGCTAAGGGTATTTCGTTTGGTTTATAAAATAAGAAGAAAAGAAATATATGAAATTAAATGTGGAGCGTGAATATTATTTTTCTAGTTCTATAGCAAATTTGACATTTTTGAAAGTGTTGTGGAGACGACGACCACCCTTGCTTCCCTAGTTCCGAGTCGATTATGATGTCGAGAAGGTCAAATCATTTATCGACCGTCAGATTGATAGTTCAGTGGTTGAGAAACATAAGGTTTGACCCCTCCGCAAAATAGCTATTTCGCTCTAATTCTGCCTCTGAAAAAGAAGCAAAAGATTGGATTGGTAAAACTTTTATTTATGAAGTTGATGAATTCTAAAGAAGATTAGATCATGCAAACTAGCACACAACTCAGCAGATGGTGATTCATATTCACCTCCTCGATAACTTCTCAACGTCTTAATCTTTGTGTTGAGTTTTTTCTCAACTTCATTCTTATAGAGAACAAATATTTCTATGACTTCATCTTTACTTCTAAGAAGATACACATAACAATACTTTGTGTTATCATCGATAAACGTAAACGTATTGCCAACGCTTAGCTTCATCTTTACTTTTAAGAAGATACACATAACATGCTTGTTCAACAATGATCCAAACACCAAGTTCTTGCGGATCTCTACCACATACAACACATTATACAATAGATAAATATTTATTTATGGTAAAAACCTTAAAACATACTCTCCTTTGAATCGATTTATAAAACAGAGAAGAGGAAAAATTGATCATCTACCACTTATTTCAGAAATGGCATCTAATGTAGCGGCTGGAGGGAATGAGACCTAAGTTGTGGCTTCTGTAATAGCTGCGGGTATAACGGTTCTGATTAATCAAGAAAATCTGTAGAAGTTCACTGGAGTGAATTTCAAGAGGTGACAGTAAATAAAATATTATTTTATCTGACTACTTTGAATCTTACAACTAGTTCCAACAAACTTCACATATTGGATTAGTGTACACAATTATAAATAGTTTAGAGAATATAGAAATTTGAAGGATGGAAAACTAAAGACATAATCTTTGTTTGGTAAACTACAAACTTCACAAGCACATTAACTTTGAAACTTCCAATGGGACATACAAAACTCTCTTTATTGTGTCTTCCAAAAGAAAAATTAGAAATCTCTTAATTGTGGGACCAATTATTTTGAGTGTCAAATGCCAATCACTCGTGCATATATAAGTTTTTTTAAATAGAATAAGAAAGTGACAACTAAAATAAGAGATCATGCATGAAAAAATATATATTTTTCTTGAATTCCTATATCTCATTCCCTACTTATACTAATGAACTATTCTTATATGTTTAATTTCTCTTTACTGGTTTCACTATTTTTCTTATGTTATATATTTTTAATTAAAAAATTAATAAATGTCAACATCTTATTAGTAAGATAGAGACGGAATATCTTTACCTAATCACGCATTATGTATATGTAGAATACTGGATATATACATCAACCTACATGACATAAATTTATAAAGCTATAGGCAGTGGCGGATCCAGGAATTTGCCATAGAGGGGGCGAATTTCTTACTGAAATTTTTTAGGGGGGACGAAATACAACATTTATAAGAAAATATCACAATTTTTTTTTCCTATAGAAAATTCGTCGTTTCTGAAAATTTGTCCCCTCTTACCCTCATGAAGCTCCGCCACTGGCTATAGGATCTATCATGGAAAACCGGTCTCTAACTCTGCAAATTAGGAATTTTTTACCTACCCTTTTCTATATATACACACAGTATCAAGTTGAAAATGTTGTGTAAACTGTGTTAAATTTTATTAACGAAATATCTTATGAAAATGAAAAAATCCACTTTGAGATACAAAAAAAATAACAAAAAGAAATAGGGTTATTATAATTTAGTACCCTTAGGTTAATTGGATGTTAATACTTTAGTCCCCTTTGCCTTTAAATGGTCCCTAGAGGTCTCATGGACGTTAGTTAACGCTATCAAACTACTGTTATTTTACAGGCAAAAGGACAAATAAACCCTCACGTTTTAATGGGCAATTACAAAATCATATGTCTCTTACTAATGTTGTATTGAAATGTTAGTTCTAGCATGATGTTGGAGAGAAGTCCACTCTCTTCTCTCATCAAGTTCTAAATTAATCAAATTTTAAATGAATCAACAAGTTCAAGTCAAAGAATCAGGTTCGCAGTTAAAATATATAACTCGATTAATGACATATCTCAAATTTATGTCTTTCACAAATCCACCATTATAATGAACCATTATTTTTTTGAACATTATGAAACATATGGATAAATAGAAGATACAAAATAAATCATATTTACTAAACGTAAAAGGGAAAGAAAGAACTATGACATTTCAATACATTCTTAGTCAGATATGGATTCTTTTGCAATTTTCATTAAAAAGGGAAGATTTTTCTTTTCATCAGCAAAATAATGGTGATTTGATAGATAAATAATTCAATAACGGTCATAAGACTTCTAGAGGCAATTTTAAGACAATGGGACTAAAATGTTACTAATATATAATAAACCCAAAAAAATAAATAGTACTCCCTCCATCCCAAATTGAATGTCGACAATTGAATTTGCACAAAAATTAAGAAGATTGATTTGACCATATATATCATAGAGTGTAATTTTCTTAAATATAGAAGATTAGTTATATGAATTTAAGTTTCATTATAAGAAAATGAGCATTTATTTAAAAAAAAAAATTAAAGTAATAATACTGACATTTATTTTGAGACGGAATGTTTAATGTAAATGTTGACTGTTGACTATTAAGGCCGGTCCAGGGTGAGGGGTTTCTTAGTCATAACACGGGTTAGACCCTCAAAAGATATTTTATTTTT
Organism: Vinca minor; assembly: GCA_026122235.1. Taxonomy (NCBI): domain Eukaryota; kingdom Viridiplantae; phylum Streptophyta; class Magnoliopsida; order Gentianales; family Apocynaceae; genus Vinca; species Vinca minor. The sequence continues at coordinate 7,294,956 of JAOCZM010000142.1, forward strand.
CTCTTTAAATTAAATAAAATAAAAAGATAACACGGTTTAGGCTTGACGGTGGTATTTCCTTGTTCTTGGAATATACTATAACATTTCCACGTTTGGTACGCTGTAATGGAGTGAAACGAAATCTATTTTCAGATATAACCTTTTTTCATGTGGAATTATTTCAGACTCATCTTTTCATTTCAGTGTTTAGAAGACAATGTTAAAATGAATATTGATTTCTTTTTTATGTTTGGTGAAACTATATTTCAATGTCAGAATTTAATTGAATTAAATATAATATAACATAAATACCATAGTAGCATATACTAACAAACAAACAAAATTAAACATATCATTTTCAAAATCTTACTTGAATAGCATTGAAATTATACATGAAACATATATAAAAAATATAGTTTAATTGTTGAAATATAATTTATGTTAAAATATCAATATAATTATAAAAATAACTTTATTTTGAAATGAACCAAAAATAAATAAATATTTATGAAATTGTCATCTATGAAATTCTACTAAGAGAAATAAAATATTTAGGCAAAGTAAAAATATATAGCTGTGCAATTTAAACGTAAAGAAATATATAATTGCCAGTTACTATTAATAGGTGATTCCAACTTCTCTTATAAAAGTCATTGCATAGGTTGTGGTGTGGAATTACATTTCCCATTTCTTCTGGAATCTCCGTTTCTGTGGAATGTCATTTACAACATAAATTTGACAAACTAAATATTGAAATGAAAAGAGAAGTTGAAAAAGTAATTTCATTTTAATCCACCCGTCCCCGAGATTTTAAAAAATCCTAGTAGATATAGTAAATTTTATATGTAGTTCGAAATATTTGATCAAATTCGCCCCCAAATATTTTTTTGGCAGTTTTTATATGTAGTTCGTAATACTATTACAATTTTTTGCTCCTCAACATAAAATTTATGGCTTCGTCCCTTCAATCCATTCTGACGTATCATACATGTCGTTAGCACAATCACATATCTCAATACAAAAAAAAAAATGGGAAATATATCTGCATTTTTGAAATATTTATTATTCTTAAGAAAAATATTATTTAGATGAATTATTTATTTAGAGTTGAAATTATACTTTTGTATCCTTAATCGATACAAAATAAAAAAGAAAGTGGGTATCTAATTTTAAACATAAGGAGCATTTGTGAACTTTTCTATTCTTTTGATTTTTATTTTTTTGTTGAGGAAATGAACTTTTGGACCACAATATTCGGGGTGAAAATCCTCTGTCCCCATCCGTGTATGTCCCCGTGTCCCTAACCAATCAGAATTTACTATATAAATATTTGTTTCAATTATATATACACATGGTAAATTGTGATTGGTTGGGGACACGGGGACATACACGAACGGGGACAGAGGATTTTTTGCCCAATATTCGTGGTAAGCTTATATATAAGTGGTACGTGCCAGTCAAGGAGGCCGTAGCCCAGTAGGGCAAACCTCTATCCCGTGACTAAGAGATCCTGTATTCGACACCCTCCCTCTACGTGGGGCAATACAAATTCTCCTTCTATGATAAAGGAGAATTTAAGGTTGATGACAAAAAAAAAAAAGAAAAAAAAGAGAAAAGTGGTACTGCCTCATTAGGATAAGCTCTTCCGCGGGCACGTTAATTGTCATATGTTTACAATTTGTTTTTATTAAATCGGTCAAAACTTTTATTCAGGTATAACAATTGTTATATGTTTACAATTTTTTTTTGTTAAATCGGTCAAATTACTTAAAGTCTATTCAATGATGCTAAAAGAAAGTTCAAAAAATGATTTTCTTTGTCAAGTGATTATAGTCTAGGCATGTCTCCTCAAGTACTAGAGGATCTAAGGGCCTAAAGGGAGCGACCACTACTTAATACTCCCTCCATTCCCTATTAATTGTCGCTCAGGAGATATCTAGGCATCCAAATTAATTGTCGTTTAAGGTTCTTTTATTAGTTGTCAACAATTTATTTCAATTATACCCTCAACATTTTCCTTTCTTTTCTTTATGATGTATTAGTGAGAGAGGGGGAAGGTGGGGTAATATTGGAATTTTAGGTGAAAATGACGACTTCCTTAATTTTCTCAAATTGTCTAAAGAGTCTTATATTTAGGAATGGAGGGAGTATCTTTTAAAATGTTGAATTTTCTATAAAATATTATTTTTTCTAGAAATTTCTATAGAAAAATTGCATTTCGTTCTTCCAAAATTTTATTCTTATATTTCGCTTTCTAATTTATGAGCCGTGGTTCAAAAATTCTCATGAGCAACTAATGTTATAGGATTGCAAGATTACATTTAAAAATGACATTGTGCATATTCCATTTCAGTCGGATTTATCATGCCAACTCGGACACCTGATCACAAAAAAACATCGATTTTCCTTCACAAACTAAATCATAAAAATTCTCGTATCACAATCCCAGATTGGATTCACATCCCTCATTTATTTATTTATATACTATATCTGTCCCAAATTGAAAGTCTTATTTATATTTTAATTTATTCCTAAATAATTGTCTGTTTTTATCAAAATTGGATATACTTCATCACTTAACTTTCATAACCAACCTTCTATATTTGAAAGATACAAGTTTTACTAACTTATGGGTTCTACCACTATTACCAATGAATGAGGATATCATTTAGCCAAAATAAATGGAATATGGGTATTATGGTAATTTAATTTTAATCAAATTACCCTCTTTAATTATAGTAAAATTCATATATGAATATTTAATTTGGGCGAATAAGGTATTTTACTAAGTTTACATCCTTCGTCTATAGGGCATTCAAACGAGTAGTTTAGAATCACATCCTCATTTAATGCTGAGATAATTCATCATTTTAGAATTTTTATATACTTAGCCACTTTTGTCTTTTTTCATAATTGCTAACCGTTTTTCCCCTATTATTTTTTATGAGCATAAAGTTAGTTTCTTTCGATTATTTTAGTAATATTTTTAGGCAAATAATTTCAGAAGATTTTATTAAAACTAATAAGTAAAAAAGTCACGAGATTCACACGTAAGGTAAGGATGATAGTAAAGGAAACTCATGTGATCCCCAATCTTATTATTACATGTGAATCTCGTGACTTTGTTTGTCGTAAAATATTATCAAAGTAACCGAAAAGCTCGGTCCGGTTGAACCGCCCTTCGATCTTCTTTGCGGTTCGAGTTGACCTCTGAAATCAGTAGACCTAAAAAACTAGCTTCTTTTATTCAATACGGTAAAATTTCGGTGATCGGACCGTCGAATCAGAAAATTGGAATGAGTTTACTAAAACCGGTCGGATTTCATATGATCCATTTAAAAAAAAAGAAAAAAGAAAAATTGTATCTTAAATAAAAAATCGAGAAACACCCATATGTACATCTCACCCTCAATTCTATTGAGTATGACCGTTTAGGTCAAGAACAAGAAAATCTCTCAGTCTCAACTCTCAAACCAAATTTATCAAATCCAAATCTTCATAGCATATTTAAATTTCATGATCAGTAAGTATATTTATATTTTGTAGAATACTTTGTATATAAATGAATTTACATAGCATATTGTTAATTTGTACATTTATATTAAGGGGATGTTTTAAACTTTGAATTTGTACTCCATTTTAAATAATAATTATTTTTTATATTTTATTTTTTTATTTATAATATTTATAACATCACTAGGTTGATGAACGGGTCTACCGGTCCGAATAATAACCCGTAACCTAGTAATTGTTTTGGGTCGATGTTCGGATTGGGTTTCAAAACCTTGCTCATATAAACAATTGAGATAGAAAAATTGTGAATAAACTGAAGAACGGAGGTGGATAGGTGTATAATGGTTTATTACACTTTAGTACCCCCATAGGTCTTTGCGTTGGCACCCATTAGTCCATTTTGTCTTAAAACGACTACAAGTCCTTTGACTGTGAGTCAATTAAAAATTCACACACTATTTGTTAGTTTGTGTGTGAAAAGACAAGTTTGCTTCCATTAGTTTTGACCACCTATACTTTTTTTGCACAATACTATGACCTACCCTTGAGAGTTTTTTTTTTTTTTTTTTAATTTATTTATTGAGGAACTTAGGGATTAGCCAATTAATTATAAGTTAACAGTTGACTCACGATAAAAAATCTGTGATAGTCGCTTTAAGATAAAAAGAATTAAAGCGTACAAACCTAAAGTCTATGGATACTAAAGTAATAAAACCGGTGTGTAAACATTAGGGACTAAAATGACGAATAATCCTTCTAATGCGTCAATTCAAAAGGAAAATAAAATAAAAGGAAAAATAAAGCCGAGCTGAGCCGTCCATTGACCAATTCCTTAATTTACGGACAGAGAAGATTTATTAGGCCTTCGTGCTCTTATAAGTCTCGGCAACTCAACTAAAAAAAATCTAAAATGACAGACTCATTCAAGGATGCCTAAAATCGCTGAGTTATCGTACATGATTTTACGATTTTAAGAGTATAAATCGAATTAAATTTTACTAAAAATTGTTGGAGGATAAAATCGTATATGATGGTCGATCTGAATCGTAAAATTGTAGGATCACACGATTCAGTACGGTTCAATCTTGTATCTTTTCAACCGGTTGATACCGGATTCTCTCAAATAAAAGAAATATCTGTTTTTATTTAATCCAAACTCTCAATTCTTTCAAGTCATAACCTCCCAATTTCATCATTTATTCTCTCAACACATATTTAGGATCCCATTCCTTATTCTATGCTGAGATAATTCGTCATTTTAGATACGCATTTAATCACCTTTGTCTTTTTCGTTGATTGTTAACCTTCCTTTGGTTTCTATTACTTTTAAGAACATGAATTTAGCTCATTTCTGAGTATTTTGGTTATGTGTTTGTGGCGAATAAAGTCACAAGACTCACATGTGAGGATGATAGTAAATAAAATTCATGTGTTTCTTAGGCTTATTATTACATGTGAATCTCGTAATTTTGTTTGCCGTGAAACATTAACAATTTAAAAAAGTGACCAAAAAATCTATATTCATGCTCGTAAAAATAATAGGGATAAGAAAAAAAATCAGCAATAAACAGAAAGAAAAAAAGTGGTTAGATGTATAAACTTTGAGGACTTAAATGACAAACTATGCTTCTGCCGTGTCAATTCAAAAGGAAGAAAAAGTCAAGCCGAGTCGCGTCGAGCCGATATGAGCTGAGCTGTCCATTGACCACTTCCATAATTTACGGACAGAGAATATTTATTATCTGTCAGACTTTATAGGGCCTTACTGCTGCTATAATTCCATGCAACTCTAACTAAAACGAATAAAAAAAATAACCGACTCAGTAAATCATATTCAGAAATAGTCCCTTATTTATTTTATTTGCAATAACTTAAACTTAAATTTATAGTTTTAATACTTTAAGTCCCCACAACTAGTTTTCTTATATTATTTCAATATAATTACCAATTCTTCTCAGTTTCGAAGTTGAAGTCCTCGTCAGTTCTAGTCAAGATCTAGACTAGATAAAAGGAAAGTAAGTGAGGGGTGCTTCATGGTGTACAACATATGATGAATTTGGAATTCGGAACAAACTGTCAGATGCGAGTGAGGATGACGTCAAGTCATCACGCCCTTTATGCCTAGAGCAGTTTAGTAATTCGATGCTTTACTCCACGGTAGAAGCAACAGGACACAGAGTTCGGGTTTCGAGCAGGGTGTCAACCAACCGACACTTGACTCACCAGAGCTTGCTTGGCGTCTATTACTCAACAAGTCTACCGACTGTTATAGGACGAAAGGGATAGGCGGTTGGAGCTCCATTAGAAGCTCCTCATCAATTCTATGGTGAGACGTTCTTACACCCAAGAGGAACAAAATGATCTTGTATAAACTTAAAGTGCCATTGAAACAATGGAACATACTCCCGTATATGTAGTCTTTCGAATGAGTTTGGTGCAAATATTCTTTCATTATGTAGTACCAGGATCGTCATGTGTCTCAGTGCCACCGAACACGTGCTTTATCAAAGATATTTTCGACGAAATACTAGATTGAGTTAATGTTCAGATACTCCCGTATATAATTGCCTAAAAACAAATACATATAAGACTAAATTGCTATAAACAAAATAGATAAAGAACTATTTTGCAAATTTCTCTAAATTCATTTCCCCATAAATACCCTTTGTTTCTTCTTCTTCTTCCTCCTCTCAATCTCCCTTCCTTTTGCAGATCATTTTCTTCATTTCTCTCTCTAATATATATCTGTCCCCCTCTCTTTCTCTCTCTGTATCTACATATTTTCTCTCTCTGTATAGATACATATACAGAGAGTTTTCCTTTTATTCTTCTTGTTGAATCTGATTTTTTTGTCTGTCTTTTCCATCTGCGGCGGCGGAAGGAAGAAATGGAGGCGGCGGTGCAGGTGGAAGTCCTAACTTCCGGAGCGAGCGGCCGTATAATTCCGGTTTGCAAAAAGCTCCGGCGATCGTTGTTCTCGTATACATCTATAAAGCGAGCTTTGATTTTGTTGCATTCTCTGTTTCTGTGGATCCTTCTTTTGATTAATCTACCTCGCCGTCACCGATCGTCTTCATCTTCTCCTCCATCGTCTCCGAGGTCATCGCCGGAATCTTCGTCTTCTGCTGTTTTGATTAAGAAGAGGAAATTCGCTCTTCGTAGAGACGATGATGATACTCTTCGCCGTAGAGCTCTTGCTGAGGCCTTGCAAATGGTCTTCGATGACGCGGATTATCCGGAATTCGATAATGAGACCGGCAATGGGGAAATCCGATGCGTTTGGAGCACCTCTTTGTTCTATGGAGTTCGGCAAAACGCTCTGTTTTGTCGCTCCTGGCTCCCTGTCTCCGGTGAATTGAAGTAAGACCTATTTTTACATTTAGTTATATATATTGTAAATTGGTGTGTGTGTTTGCGCGTTTTTTATTTCTTCCGGCTGCGTTGGGCTTAACAAATTTATTATTATTTTCCGTTTTGATTAATTTTCGTATTTTGTGTGGTGATTATCTGTTTGTGAGCGGGGCTATGTGAGAGGAGATAACGTCTGTTGTTGCTTGGTATTTTGAAATTATAGTTTAGTTATTGATGAAGGAAAAGATTTGCTTATCAGCTGGAAAATTTCATGGTAGTTGGAAATTTGATGAGAATATAGTATGAATAGGTTTTGTCATTTTCTTTGTGTCCTGTGGTCAGAACTTCTATTGTTAAGTTTTATACCTGGGTACAGGAGCATCTCAGTTTGAGCTATTTTGGAATTACAAATTTACAAAGCATATTTACCGGCTTGATTGTATCAAAGTTCTTGTAGAAAACGTCCATTAAATTATTATCCGCAAATTCCTTGCGGAACAGCCAGAGTTTAAACAAGGCAATGGGTCTTAGATGTTATCAAATCCAGCATGCTAAAGCACACAAAAGTGTGTTGATGATTCTGCATCATTATTCTTTTGGCAAGGTGATTTGAATTGGAGTCCTTTTCTACAACATGTTCATGTTCATCTTTGCCATGACATCTTTCCTTTCCACCCATAGAAAATAAATCCATTCATGGACCCTAGAATTGTGCTTTGGAATGTCAGTTCTGGAACTGTGTGCAAAGATTGGTTAGAATTTACATACTACTAAAATTCTTTCAGATGTGCTTTACATGGATTTAGGTCATTCCAATGTATAACAGAAATGAGCATGAAAGCAATCAGGATATTCAGAACTTGAACTAAAAATCTGTTTTTTTACCAGTATTGTGTTTAGAAGTATGTTGTCCACTAAAGAAGATTTATGATGCTACTTATAGTTCAAATTAGTATGAAAGCTTGGAGTTTATGTCTGAGCAAGGAAACAATTTCAAGTTCATTCCTATTAATGGAGAATGAAGTCGGAATGTCTGCATCCAGCAAAAAAGAAGTCAGAATATGTACCACGTGTCCAAGATCTGTTGAAAATATCCCTTCTTTCATTTTCTGCCACTTCAGTCCTTATTTTTTTCATGTTTGCACACCATCTTGTTTGCTCAAATGCTGTTCATATTTTTGGCTATAGAAAGCATCTATGGCTGTCATTGTTAACTGAAAAATCATCTTCCACTGTAAGAGATCAACTTCTCTAATAAAATTCTGGAAAACCAGGATTTGCCCTAGAAGAGAGGATATGGGGACTGGTGCTGCTTGTGTCTGAAATGTTTGTGGTTTTCATTCCTCAAACCTAAAACATATACAGGTCTCAATTTAACTGCTGCATTTTTTTACTTCTCTCTGAATCTCTCTCTTAAGAGCAACTGCTTTTTCATTTCAGGGGTATCATGATCATCATCCATGGCCTAAATGAGCACAGGTAATTCTATCAGTTGAAGCTCCTTTCTTTTCTCCCTGATTGCTACTGTATTGTGATTCTGACTGGCTATGTTGCCCTGAAAAACCACTTATTCATCCCTTCTTTTTTCCCTTGTCAGTGGTCGATACGCACATTTTGCTAAACAGCTGAACTCCTCCAATTTTGGGGTTTACGCAATGGACTGGATAGGTAGCTATTCTATGGCATTTTCTTAAATTTGATCTTGTATATCTTATTGTTTAATACCCCGAGGGTTTGTTTTTAGATTGATTTTATATAGTTTTGTGTGTGATGAGACAAAATTTAGAATATCCAAAAGATTGCACTCTCTCACAATTAAACTTATGTTCTCCATTGAGGTGGGAGGTTTCTTTGTTGCCTTTGGATCTAGATCTGTATAACTAATTTTTCAGTTTCCTTAGTGTTTCTAAAGCTGCTGAAAGATTGTTTGATTGGGGGACACTTTGTGAAGAGCTCTAAAAACAATTTTTTCTTTAAAATGCGTTTTTAAGGAGAGCAGAAAATTTGGATTAGAATGCTATCGACTTCTCTGTGACACTGTGTATGCTGTACTCTACAAATCATTTGTTTTTCTTTCTCCATTTCCTTTGAAGCTCGCAACTTGAACAATCACAATGTTAGTTTCATAGAAAAATTTACCTTTCTATGATCTTGATGCACAAGTAAATGTACTGAACTTGCCTTTTGGAAGGTAACTGAAAAATAGATTATTGTGGTGCTTTCTCCTGTGACAGGCCACGGTGGAAGTGATGGTTTGCATGGATATGTGCCTTCATTGGATCATGTTGTTGCAGACACTGTAAGTTCCTTTTTGGTTTCTAATTCATTTTTTCCTTGATGATCTTGTCAGTTATCTCCATGCACAAGGGATGTGTTAGTTCAAGAATGAAATAGCTATAATCATTTTACTCTTTCAGCCTCTTCATCTTCACCTTGTAACTTCACATACTTATCAAATTTACTAAAACTATCAACCTTTCAAAAAACATCGCTAAGTTTTTGCTGTTTCTTCCATGTATTGTACCAACATGCCATCTTTTCATTTGCATAACATGGTGAATAGCTTCTGTGTTGCTTTATTTGGTTATAAAATAATTTTACTTCTCTGTGCTACTTAACAGGGGGCTTTCCTGGAGAAGATCAAATTAGAATACCCAAGTGTTCCATGCTTCCTTTACGGACATTCAACTGGAGGTGCTGTGGTTTTGAAGGTATGGCCGTGAAAGTTTGTCAACACAAGCCTAAACATTGTGTGCCCTTGATTGTTTCTAATTTTGTATAATCTGCTCAGGCTGCTTCATATCCCCACATAGAGAAGATGTTGGAGGGCATCATATTGACTTCACCAGCTTTGCGTGTGAAGCCAGCACATCCACTCATCGGAGTAAGTTTACAGCTTTGTTTTCTTGAGCAGACTTCAAGGGAAGATTCTTGACCATTTATAAACTAGAGAGAAATCCGGGACTATGTTTTTCCAAGATTCACCTATTCTAGTGTATAGAAATTGCATAAACAAATCCGTCCTTTCCAACCCTAGAAATCCTTTTATTGGAGCCTTTGGTGTTTACCTTGAAAATTAGTCTACATGCATGAAAGATAAAATTATACAATGATTTCGTGTATTTGTCTATTGATTTCATATATCCTTGCTATGAGATCAATTAAAAGAGTGGACGTCTTACAGTAGTCTAATTGTACACAGGCTGTGGCACCAATATTTTCACTGGTTGCTCCAAGATACCAGTTTAAGGGTTCTCACAAAAGGGGCATCCCAGTTTCAAGAGACCCTGCAGCACTGCTCGCCAAATACTCCGACCCTTTGGTTTACACAGGTCCACTGAGGGTTCGAACTGGACACGAGATATTGCGCATCTCCTCCTATCTGATGCGGAACTTCAAATACGTTACAGTCCCATTCTTCGTGCTTCATGGAACTGCAGATAGAGTCACAGATCCACTAGCTTCTAAGGATTTGTACGATGAGGCTGCATCCGAGTTCAAAGACATAAAGCTGTATGATGGCTTCCTGCACGACCTCCTCTTTGAGCCAGAGCGGGAAGAAATCGCTCAGGATATCATTGACTGGATGGACAAGAAACTAAGCGCAGGAAAAACATTGATAATATAGGTAATTATAGTTAAAGATACATCATCAACTAGTATAATTGCCGTTTTGACAAACGGGAGTGCCAAAGGATGAGGCAATATCGTGTGATTAATTGCTTGGAAGTCGCGGTTGCCTCTGCACATGATTCATGTTTATATTATGAATGTTTCCTAATATTTATTGTCGAAACTCCTGTTTCATTTTTATGCTGGTTTGCTCTTTGTTGTTTAGAAAACTACAATTTTTTTAAAATTTTTTTTGGGTTGTAAAAAGTGTATGTATTTTCATTGTTTAGGATCTATATTTATTTTGGCATACTCAGGTTCTTTTTTATCTGATTCCAGTAGCCAGGGGGAACATTATAGCTAATTAGCAAAGAAGAAGGTATGTATCTTTTGCCACTCATATGCCAGTAACTTGTGATAAAGGTGCAGACCGTTAAGTCTTATCTTTTGTCAATAATTCTGCAATCGTTATTTGAAGGCATCTCGAGCTTGTGTGTTTAAAAGAGAAGTTCGAACCTGCTGGTTAAAAGTAGAGGTTTACAGGATCCTATGCGGAACAACATATTTTTCACACATACGGATCGCATGAAGATACCTTCATTATTAAATATAAGACTTTTCAGACATGTTGCGAAAATTAATGAAGAAAAAATTAAAATATTTTTATAATTAAAATATCAATATTACTCTCTTAAATAGAATTGGTGGTATACAAGTATTATTTAAGAGAGTAATATTGATATTTTGATTACAAAAACAATATAATTTTTGCTTCCTTAACTTTTGCTACAGGTTTTAAACGACTTATTTTATGAAATAGAGATATTAAATAGCTATTATATGTAATAAAATAGTTATTTTATTTGAAATATTTATTCAAAATTGATAATCAATCTGCACGTGCAATGAGAAATCAACCTCTTAACCAGTTCTACCTGGGATTAGAAAGGAGAGAGTTAGGAGAGCCAACCTATAAAATTTTAAAAATTATAGTTTCTTTTTTGAAAATTTTAAATTTTAAAAATAAAATTATTAATACTTTTGTCTTTTTAATTTTATGTAAAATTTTAATTTTACCGCAACATGAAGTTTATGACACCGTCCATGGAACTAGGGCATGATGTGTTTTTCCTACGTGTGATTATGCCTGCAAACGAATCGGATTTTTATCCGTATCCGACTCGAATCTGATTTTTTTTTTTAGAATTTGGTTAGAACTCCAGACCCGTATACCCGCATCTAAATTCGAATTCGTATAAGAGTAATAAAACGGTTACTGATTTGAAATATAAAAAATCGTATCCGTTAGACCCGAATCTGTTTTAGCATATATATCAGTTCTAAATATTCTGTCTCAGTAAGGTCAATAATATCAAACTATATATGGGAGCATCATCCCCTAACAGGTCTCAAATCATCCAAGTATCGATTCCCTAAAACAATATATTTTACCAAATCAAGCATCTTTCTATTAAAATGAGATCGAGATTTTGATTATTTATTTTTATTTGAATTTTGAATTTTGAACAACAATATGATTATGGATTGTATTCTATTTCGTAAAATTATTTGTGGATTATAGTATAATTGGGGTGAAGTAGCATCTAATATTTAAGATTGTTAGATTAAACATGTATGGTTTTAATCAGCCAAAATAGAAAAGTAAAAACTATGAGGATTGGACTTTTTTTAAACGTGTTTTACCAGAATTAATTGCCATTTGGGTCATCAACATAGTTTCAAACCGCCAGTTTCATCACTTTCGATTTTTTTTAACTTTTTGGGTCACCAACATATTTACAAACCGCCAAAATCATCCTTCCGTCTAAAATTTATACAAAAACCGTCAAAATGGATGACTTTCTATGAACAGTGCTTCATCTTCTTCATTGTTAAAGGGCAAAATTGGAAAAAATCCAAAAGCAAGAACACCATCTTCAAAAATCAAGAACACCATTTTCAAAAATCAAACCCATCTTCATCTCCATCTTCATTCCCATTCTTCTCCTCCACCACCACCACCACCACCACCATAGAGCTTCAAATTCATCACCAATAACCCAGAAAAATCGCAAAAAGAAGTCCGAAATTTTTTTTTCTGCCATTTTTTTTCAGCCAAAAGCTGCGATTTTTTGGCTATTTTTGAAGACTTGGAAGCTCTCATCAAGGATTTATCTTCTTTATGATGTTGGGATGGTGTTCCAAAGGTCGAATTTGAAGGTATTTGCTGGGTTTTTTGCGATTTTTGAAGAAAAATCACCAAAAAATCGCAGCTTTTGGGGCAGAAAAAAAAATTTCTGCCATTTTTTTTCTGCTCCCAAAAGCTGCGATTTTTTTGGTGATTTTTCTTCAAAAATCGCAAAAACCCAGCAAATACCTTCAAATTCGACCTTTGGAACACCATCCCAACATCATAAAGAAGATAAATCCCTGATGAAAGCTTCAAGTCTTCAAAAATAACCAAAAAATCGCAGCTTTTGGGGCAAAAAAAAAATGGCAGAAAAAAAAATTTCTGCCATTTTTTTCTGCCCCAAAAGCTGCGATTTTTTGGTGATTTTTCTTCAAAAATCGCAAAAAACCCAGCAAATACCTTCAAATTCGACCTTTGGAACACCATCCCAACATCATAAAGAAGATAAATCCTTGATGAGAGCTTCCAAGTCTTCAAAAATCACCAAAAAATCGCAGCTTTTGGGACAGAAAAAAATGGCAGAAAAAAAAAATTCTGCCATTTTTTTTCTGCCCCAAAAGCTGCGATTTTTTGGTTATTTTTCTTCAAAAAATCGCAAAAAAACCCAGCAAATACCTTCAAATTCGACCTTTGTAACACCATCCCAACATCATAAAGAAGATAAATCCTTGATGAGAGCTTCCAAGTCTTCAAAAATCACCAAAAAATCGCCATTTTTTTTCTGCCCCAAAAGCTGCGATTTTTTGGTGATTTTTCTTCAAAAATCGCAAAAAACCCAGCAAATACCTTCAAATTCGACCTTTGGAACACCATCCCAACATCATAAAGAAGATAAATCCTTGATGAGAGCTTCCAAGTCTTCAAAAATAGCCAAAAAATCGCAGCTTTTGGGGCAAAAAAAAAAAATTCGGACTTTTTTTGCGATTTTTCTGGGTTATTGGTGATGAATTTGAAGCTCTATGGTGGTGGTGGTGGTGGTGGTGGAGGAGAAGAATGGGAATGAAGATGGAGATGAAGATGGGTTTGATTTTTTAAAATGGTGTTCTTGATTTTTGAAGATGGTGTTCTTGCTTTTGGATTTTTTTCCAATTTTGCCCTTTAACAATGAAGAAGATGAAGCACTGTTCATAGAAAGTCATCCATTTTGACGGTTTTTGTATAAATTTTAGACGGAAGGATAATTTTGGCGGTTTGTAAATATGTTGGTGACCCAAAAAGTTAAAAAAAATCGAAAGTGATGAAACTGGCGGTTTGAAACTATGTTGATGACCCAAATGGCAATTAATTCTGTTTTACCATATCCGTATTCGGATCCAAATCACCGGATATGGTAATACGTATTATGGATCCGTTAGGATACGAATACGGATTCGGTAAAAAAAATTAAAAACGAATATAAATCTGGAATAGACAATTCCGTATCCGTTTGCAGACCTAATTGTGATGGTGACTCAAATGAAATCATGAGGGAAAAAACTTTTTTTTTTTTGCTACATAATAAATTTTTCATTAATCACAAAATAGCCGAAGTCATTACAATCAAAGTAAAATATGAAAATACAAGAAAATAAAAGTTATACGATGATTTAAAAAACTATGATAACAAACAAAAACCATACACAAGAAAACTTGGTTGGTTAGGAAATACTAAGATAAAAACCAGTAAAGTAAACGAATACATAATCTTTTTCTTCGCTGCATCTTCTCCGCAATTCTTGAACCACAGAGACAGGAGAATATCACTTTCAACATCTTCCTCAGGGATCGACAATTTATAGGACCATGGGCGTATCAACCGTCCTACAAATTGCCTCGGGAAGATGTAGAAAGATGATAAAGGGCCCAGATCAAGTCCGGGTTGAAAGAATCCTCCTAGTAAAATAGAAAAAAAGTCTAGATCTGTAAAGATCTGAGACAAATCCAACTTCTATGTCTTGAATCTTGAAGAAAAATACTTTGAAAAAATTGTCATATGATTCGTGGTACAAAATAGAGGTATAAAACCTAAACAAAAGACCAATATTCGACCATTGACCGGAGTCAATGACCAAATATGAACAGCAACAAAGGGAAGAAGAAGAGCAGCAGAAAACGCAAAGGGGGAGAGAGAAGAGAGATTGAAAATGTACAGTTGACATGTACAGGAGGGAAAAAAACTTGACTTCACTACATTTAATAGATCTAGCAAACCATTGTCAAGAGGAAAAAATCTCTTATTCTTTTTTCCTTTTCCTTTAATTAATTGTTTAAGATAAACATGAGACATGTAATGGGTCGATTCACAGAAAGGTTTAAAAAATTAAAATAAATCAAGAAAGAACCTAATCCCTTGCTTCTTTTTCAAGAAAAAACCGAATATGCACGTTGTACAAACTATAGTAGTGGCGGGGTAAAAATTTCACGAGAGCCATTCTCCGAGTAAATTAAATACTCGTCAATAGTAATATATGTAACGGTCACAACCAGCCACCCCAAAGTTCGGGGTTATCCTCAAGGGTACTTTGGATAAAGGTAACGAAACGAGAGATATAAAGTTGAAGAGTGGGAAGGAGAGAGTTGAGCCTTTATGGTTTGGGCATTCATGGGAAATGGACCAGGCTAGCCCGATGGAATTCGGGATCAGCCCGCTTCTACAGTACTATCAAACGGATCTCAGGCCAATGGATCAGCCCATGGCCTGCCGAATCTGGAGCATATGTTAGGTCCGTTTAGATGCTAGCCATTTTGGCCCTAGCTTTAGTAGAAAAAGGAGACTAAAGTTGTACATTTATTCGATAAGGCGTCTTATCTAATCTCGCATAACTTCTGATCTTTAAAACGCGTTCAGAATAAAGTTAAAGTTCGAGTCACTAAAAAAATGACATAATGACGCACATTCAAATTTATCCAACAAATATTTCAACTGAATTAGTTGGAAAACTCAGAGTACTGGTTCATCAAAAATTTTACCTCTATTCCCTTCTCTTTCCTTCTTAAAAAATTAATTCAAATACAAAAACTTAAACGATCCATCTCATTTCTTTTCCTCTCCCAATAACTTGGACATACTAATTTTTGTTTTTGCGAAATAGACATAGTAATTTGTCTTGATCTCATAACATTTTCTTAGCTGTAAAATTTCTAAAATACTCCAATTTCTAATTTTTTTTTGTGGGTTTTTGTATATATAGATAAAAAGAACCACAGTTTGGTGGTCTTCTTTGAGTACTTGATTGATAAGAATATATTGTCTCCCACTTGAATTTGAGTTGTGACAAATTCATGTAGGTAAATATTGCTACCAGCCCCATACAATTCGAATGCGAAATTTCGCAGAAAATTTGGTCATAGTTCATGAATTAATGGAAATTGAAATTGTTGGCATTGAGTTAAGAGAGCATGCTCTAAACCCAATCGGAGATATCAGAAGGATTATAGTGAATAGTATCAATAGGAAGATGAGCAATCCCATCTTCCATTGTAGATCCCGTATAGGGATGGTAATGGGCGGATCGGCGTGGGTTTCTAAATATCCAAATCCGTCATACGCTATTGATCTATTGACCCACTCTGCTACGTGATTCGTAACGGGACAACACTTATCATCCCACGCCCTATCCCGTGCAAGTTGGGTCAGACCCGCCCCGCACCATCCTATTTTTTAAAAGTCATATAATTAACATCTATTTTCTTTTCCTAAATATAATTAGCATATATATAAATTCATATAATTAGCATTTATAAAAGTCATATATATATATATATATATATATATATATATATATATATATATATATATACACACTCACTAGTCTAATGACCCATTCTATGCATGAAAATACTGAATTACAAATATAATGGGTGTATAATTGTATTTAGAAAGAAAACTCGTTTAATTCAATTTTTCTGAAAGTAAATAAGATGATTCAACATTATTAGGTAATGTGAATTGTATTGAGTAATTCTCAAATGTAGTGTTTTGAGAATATACTGATAAATGACAACGAAGCGCATCTCATGTGGTAAGACGCTTCACTTCCAACCGGTAGGTCGAGAGTTCAAGTTATGCCGAAGAGAAAGTGGGGAACCACTATTGATTCTCCTTTTAAAAAAGAAAGAATATACTGATAAATGATCATAACATGCAAATAGATAATAAAAATATTTAACAATATAACGTACATGACATATAACATGTGAAAATAATTAATACAAAAAATAAAATAAGATCATGTTAAACACGTAAGCAAAAAAAGTTTAGACACTTAAATACGAAAAGTTCCGGATATCACAACTTTCACTTTCGGATCAGATTCATCCAAATGACTAGCAACAACAAGCTTCACATCTTTACTTTAATTCTCATCTCCACTCCATATCACTTATTCCTATAATACCTTTACTATGGCTTTGCATTCTGTCTTCACTTGTGGCAACTTTTATTGAAGATCACAGTTTAAACACTGTCAATGGAGTTAAGGTAATAACTTAGTAAAATACTCTTTCCGTCTTAAATTAACTGTTTATATTTTTTTTTGTACTAAATTAACTGTACACCTTTTAAATAAAGTATGTATTAATTACAATTTTTCAAATTTTACCCTTCTTCTAACTCCTCATTGAATACTCTTAGTTAATTAAAATTAGCACTTTCCAACACATATTTAATAGGTGGTTGGATGTTGTGTGAGAGGAAGAAGAGAGAAACACCTCAATTTTAAATGAGATTAGTAAAATTAATGAGGGGTATTTTAGACTTTTAATAATATTTTACCATTAAAATCACTACAACTTTAATACCTGTGCAATTGTGAAAGTGGATAGATAATTTGGGACGAAATGAGTATTTCTTATTAGATTTAGAGGTCTCGAGTTTGGATGGTTACTTGGCACAGACATATTCCCTTCACCTCTAAAAATAATATATTTGTTTTTCTATTGCTTGCACCAGGAACACGATTTAATTTTGATAATGTGAGATATATATGACAATTAAAGTCGTATAAAATCTAAATCTTAAATTTTAGCACATTTTCCATCAATCAATAAATTGCATATAACATTTCATCAAAAAAAATAAAAAATAAATTGCATATAATTACTTTTCTTAATTAATTTTACAAAGTTAGTTGTAAAAAATAAATTGCATATAATTACTTTCCTTAATTAATTTACTAAATTTGATTGATTAGCCAAAAATACTTAAGGTAAATAAATATATTTAAGTGATTGATCGATATAATAAAATCTCCCAAAATTAAGGAATTACAATTTACAAGATTTTAGATGACTTTAATTGTCATATATAGCTCACTTGAACCAAATTAAGCTATATATGATTTTTCTACCTTGTGCGCTGATACACTTATATTTAATATGGATTAAATTACTATATATAAAATTTTAAATTTTAATATACTTAAATTACCATATATAATCTACTTTACCTGAATTAATGCGTGTTCTTGAGACACATGTTGTAAAATAATTTTAAGATCAAGTTGATCCGGAGCAAGAGGAGTATTAGTTTAATATTGATCCAAGATATAATAAACCATCATTTCCATTCCAATTCCCATTTGTAATTTATATTGAGAGATTGGCGAGAAAGATTCATAATATAAGGGGAAAATAGAGGTACTATATTGACGTTAACATGAGAGATAAATGTTTTAGAAGGAAGAATTATTTTTTTCGCAAAAAGATTTAATGTATAAAATATTTCATACCCCTCTTTGATGGCTAGTGATATTGTCAAAACAGATTTCCTCCTGCCATGGCAACTTACCTTCAAACGATCAGATTACCCTTTTGATCATTATTAATCACTCTCAATTAATTTTCCTATCTAATATTTTTCTTCCCTAATCTATATACAATCAATCTCTAATTTTCCCTCTCATATCTCAAAATCAGCCCACAATCTCTCTAATATTTTCTACCCTAATATAGTCACACTCAATCTTTAATTTTCTCTCTTTTGTATAAGGCTTTCATTTAGTACAATTAATAAGCTAGAAAAAAAATTGTTAATTTATAGTGCTTGAGTAATACGACTCTAATTATCTTCTCTACTTATATCACCAGTAAAAAAGGACCAATGAACAAGTATGACAAAAATATTAAAGTAAAAGAAGAATTTATAGTGTTTGTTTGGTTTCTTTTTGTGAACGACTATTATTATAAAAGAGAGAAAATTAGAGATCGAGTGGAATAGATTAGGAAAGAAAATAATGGAGAGATTGTAAGCTGATTTTTGCATACGATATAAAGTTAAATATTGTGTGTGAATAGTTTAGGAAAACAATTATGGGAGAGAAATCAATTGAGATATCAAAATTGACCAAAGGGATAAATTGATCATTTAAAGGCAAATTACATTAGTAAAAGAAACCTGCTTGACAATATCACTAGCCCTCTTTGATACCGTTGAATAGCAAACATTTGTATGATAAAACTTTTGACAAAAATAAAACACAACATCTATTTGAAGATGTAACATTGATTTTCTGCACATCTTATGGTTTATTAATTAAGAAAAAAAAAGTACATAATATATATGCATTAAACCATGGTTTTGTTTAACCACCAATTCATCCACACAAGCTCGTCGGGTCCAGGAATGATCTTACTAGATAAATAAAAACCATTCTCTTTTACTACCCACCAACAAACATTGGTTTTATGAAAATGTACGCCACATAAATTTGCTAGATTTTTATTAAAAACATCAAACGATCTTTCTTTGGTGTCGCCCCACCAAAAATGGCCCAATATATTTTGTACTTCGAACAAGATTCATTTTGAACTTCCAATTCAATTGATCGCCTACTTTTAAATTTGTGAAATCCTAAATCATCGTCTCCAGAAAAAACATGAACCCTGAAAAGCTTAGAGTCGTCAGGAAGGCCATTAACAACGTAGACGTCGTATTTTTCAAACTCAGCAAAAACATATACGTATTGAGAAAAAAAGAAATTATCACAAGTGCTAGAAGGAGGCTCTCTCTCATGGTATAGTAAAGAAAGGCTTCTACGGTGCTTTGGAGTTATTGATGATACTAACATTATATAGTAGTTGCGCCTTGTAACAAATTATATAGTCGCTAACTATGCGCTAATGACTAACAAATTGTCATAATTATTTAACAATTTTTTGCAAGTAAATATAGTAATAGCAATGGTTTGACCCCACTGAAAAAAATTGATTAATTACAAAATGAAGGAATGCAAATGAGTTGAGTCAGTTTGCGAGTAACTCACGTTTTAAATCGATATTTCACTCGACGAACTCAGCTTATAAGTTAAATGAGCATCACATAAATTAAAATTTTCAACTTATCTTAAAAATGAGTTGAGCGTGTGCTAGACAGATTTCAACTCATGTAGTCATGTGGATTCTTTACATATTATAATTGATACAACAATATTAAACTTATACTCCCTTCGATTCAAATTAGATGTTTTTCTAAGAGTTATTTTTTGTTGTAAAATATAGGCCGTTTTTACATGAATTGTGCATTTATTGGCTAATTTACCCTTACATTATTTTCTCCATGTATTCATTTTTGTCAAAATGTATAGTTCCCATGTAACTCTTCATTAATTTATTTGTTCTTTTGGAGTATTAACTATGAGTACTTTAGTAATCTTGATTAATATCTTAATTTGTGTAAAACTCCTAAAAAGACTTATATTTTAAATCGGAGGGAGTATTATATCTCAATGATTGACAATGACCAATTCTGCATTTATGAGTAACAATGGCCAGCTCAGCTCAGTTAATTTCCCCCCTCAAAATGGCCAAATCTGCATTTATGACTAACAAATTGTCATAAATTTTTAAAAAGTTTTTATAAGTAAATATAGTAGTTTGGTTGTATCTATGGCAAGATATATTGTTGATCCAAAAGAATTTACCATAATAGAATGCGGCAATATTTTTTTTTCTTCCATATTGCATTAGGGTCCATTCCTTTGGTCCCTTTATGATCATTATCAATTTTCTTTCCTTTAAAACAAAATTATTATTATTGTCAGAGTTGACGAAGGTGTTAAATTTAGAATTTATTATTTTTAGGCAACTACGTTGTACCAATCAATCGTGTTATCCGTTAAAGAATATGAGAAAAGTTTCTATCCAAGGAAATCGGTCTCTGTAGGCAAGAAATCGGCCTATATATTTTACCGTTGATTAATCATCTTCAGCAGAAAACTTAATAAACTCAAGAAACTTGTAATTCCTGGGTTGAGGATACTCTCTGAGGAACCGTCACGGTTCCGGTGCGCAGGGGCGGACGCAGACTTTAAAGGTAAGAGGGGCGCACACTTAATATTGACAAGATAAATTAAGAAAATCATGTATACATTTTTATACTTTGATAATATTTTATAATTACATCATTCTCGATAGTACTTGATACATGATTGATACCAACAAAATTCTCTAATACCTGTCCATTCTTCATATAATGAAATACTACCGACATTTACTCCTTCATTGATATATCACGGGATTCATCAACCAAAAACAGAAAAACAAGCTATCACCAATATCTTTGATAATCATCATATAGTAAAAATTTCACAAGATTTCAAATTTTTACACTTAAGTTTATTAATTTTTTTTAATAAACATCATAGTCTAATTACACATTTAAACTTGTTAATTTTAACAAAACTTATTAAGATATAAGTGATGTTATTTCTATAATCTACGAACCACAAAATCTAATTTCAAATAAAAAACTGACTCAAAATCTGTACACTAAAAAATGTAATATTTTCTATATAAATTATACTATTTTTTATTTGTAATATTCAGAAAGCTAAAACTATTAAAAAAAATTGGGGGAAAGGCTGCCCCACTGATAAACTCATATTTTCTATATAAATTATACTATTTTTTACTTAGTTTTTACTTAAAGAATATTATATTTCCATATTTTAGAGTCAATTTGATATTAAATTCTTAATATATTTATTTTGATTTGATATATATATATATATATATATATATATATATATTAAGTATTTTTATATGCTAAATAGAAACATATTATTAAGAATATTTATTTTAGGATTATATTATATTTTCTTAGATTTGTTTTTGTAGGAAAGTCTATTAATAGGAAACAAAGACTATGTGCCTTGGGGTACAAGAACAAGAAAGGGTTAACACCTCATCACATCTCTATAAAAAGAGGACATGAAGCCCTAAGAGAACAGTCCGGCTCCTGTGCTGAACAGGCAAAAATCCGCACTTGCGGGGCACACTGTGGGCCTTCGATTCGTCTGGAAAACGAATCGACGGCTGAGATTTAAAAGAGGATTAAAAGGATACATACGTAATTTCACAAATAAAAAAAAGAAAAAAAAGGGAGACACGCAACCGTCACGTCGGTTGGGTTACCGAGGTGAGAGAACGGCAGAAAAGTCAAAAAAGGCGCCTTTGCATGTCTTCTTGTTAAAAAAATTTACATTTTTTAAAAAAAAAATTTACATGTGTTCTTATATTCGGAACACATGTTCTTGATTAATGAACACATATTTTTTATTAGTGAACATATGCTATGTTCTGATCAATAACTAATTAATGAATGTTATATCTCTTTACTTTTTTCTTAATGTTTTTTCTGGTGAATTTTTTTGGGTCCGTGGTTTGAGATTTAGCTTAACAACTACGTTGGTTAAGATATGCTCTCGTATTTGCCGAATCAATTTCTGAAATAAACAGGTGTTCACACTCCATAAACATGTGTTCTTATTCTCAGAATACATGTTCTTGTGTTCAGAACACATGTTCTTGTGCAAGGAACACATGTTCTTGTATTCTGAACACTTGTTCTTGTGTTCTAAACACACGTTCTTGTGTTTTGAGAGTCCTAAACACATGTACTAGTCAGCATTGCCTGTAAAGAACATGTGTTCAGTAGACAAAAACATGTGTTCTTGGTAACATAACGTGTGTTCAGTAGACAAAAACACGTGTTCTTGGCAAGAGAACATGTGTTCTTCGTAAGACAAATGTCTTTTTGGTAAGAGAACATGTGTTCATCAAAAGGAAAAAAAACACCAGAAAAGTAAAAGATTAACAATTATTTGACATGAAGCACTTATCAAAACTTGTCCATAATTTAGCTTTCCCTTTCATTCATAAAACAAACTAAAAAATAGGTGTTCACACTCAAAGAACAGATGTTCATACTCAAAAAATACGTGTTCACACTAAAAAAATAAGTGTTCAATATCATAGAACAACTAAACTAAATCTAAAAAAATAACTAGTCTAATGCTTAAGGTGTTCAACACCAACAAGCTACATATTTAAGATACCTAATGCTCAAAGTCTGAGATGAAAGTTTTTTTCATCTAGGTAGGAAGTGCTTATTTCGAATCCCTCCAACTCTGTTTCAGGATAAAATCCAAATATTAGGAATAAATAACATGAGAAACAACACAAATAACAATGTTATTTATAAAACAAAATAAAAAACTCACAATTTTCTGATTCATCACAAAGAACAACTATTTGCTTGGATATTTTTGCTTTACAAGAGAAAATCTCTGAATCTTTTCCACGCTATTTACATATTCTTCCATCGTTACTTTATAATTTTCTATCGAATAGATATGTTCTTTAACAAAATAATAAAAAAAAAATACGAAAGGGAGGAAGAAAGATGATGAACCAGTGAGAGAAGGGAAGAGAGAAAAATGGAGAGATTTTAGGGATATGAAATTATCTTCAACCAATTAAAAGGAAAAGAGAGAGAAAAAAGGGGATTCAAATTTCATTTTCCCGCCTAAATGGGCAGCCAAACAATTATATCCTTTAATACCCCTGCTTTTGATCCAGTCGTTGGATTAAAATTGCTTGATCTAACGGCTCACAGTGCGGCCCGCACATACTGAACAAAATATGTTCAGTATAGGAGCTGGGGTGCTAAGAGAAAAGAGCCCCGATCTGCAGCAAAAGGAGCCGCAAGAACGAGACCCCAATTCATCAATTTTCATCCGCAAAAAGCAACCAAAAAACCAATCATCATCACCATCACGACATCATCACCATTATCACGTCATCACCACCAATCACTGCCATCATCATCTTATTCCAATTAGAACTGTGAAGACAAATTTCGACATCAAGTTGCAATCTAAACTCGGTCCTTTTTATTATTTTCTTGATTAGTAATTTTTCTCATGTCTAAATTAATTGTCATGGTTGATTCATATATGATGGTTGATTAAATTTTCTAGTTGATTAGGCTTGTGAAAACTTTGTTGGAACAATGATTTAATTTATTATTTTTCCCCTTAATATTGTGTTCAATATTCCCTTAGTCCATATTTTATTAATTATTATTATGGTGTGTTTAATGCTTGTATGGATTTGATCACTCTACACATGATCTCATAATTTAATTGCGAAGGATCGGAAGGTGAAGTAATTAATTAGGAACTAAGTAATAATAACTAGTAGTAAAACTGACTAGGAATAGATTCGGTTTCTATTGAGCGATTTTCAAAAGTAGATAACTACGGGGATTGAAATTGGGGAATTCCATAGATCATTAATGATGTCTCATTAATCAATTTCACATAGACATATGGTTTTTGTTAATTGAGATTAGGGGGTTTATTGCAAATAATTGAATAAAACCTGGATTAGGGAATTTTACCGTTAATGAATGAGGATAAATTTAAGGGAATTTGACACATTAAAAAGGAAATATTTTAAACTAATCATTGGGAAAACAAGTTGGATCAATGTCCTAATCAACCTTTCTCTCTATCTGATATCATCTTTCTTATTTGTTTAATTTAGTTGTTATTTAGTTTTAATCATTAGTTAGTAAAACTCTAAAAAATATCCGTAGGTCTAAATTAGGATAATAAACAATTTTGGTACTTAATTATAATCTCTGTGGGAACGACACTTGTCTTACTTATATACTCAACTGGACACTAGTTCACTTGCTAGGATTTTGCGCATCACCCACCATGCCCCACCCTAGGTCCGCCAATGCCCATGCGGAACGGGGTAAATTTCGCAGTGTGAAACTTTACTCGTTCGTTGAATTAAAATTTTGACAGTTAAGATTTATTTCAAACGAACACCTGTTCTGAGGCTCAGAACACATATTTTGTTTTTATCGCGCGGAGCACCTATTCTAAAGCGTTGCATATATACTGAAAACAAGTTGTTCCACATATTATCCGGACTGCTGTGGAACCACTAAAGGTATGGTCGTTGACATGGGATCTCTCCCGAACTGGAATATGATTTTCTCCAAGATATTGCAAAATCCAAATTGTTGAAAATGGAGATTTAATTTGAATAAGAAAATAGTTTCTCTAATGGTTAGAAAATAGGAGTTAAATTAGTGGGGATAACATCCCACATGGGTTGGTGAGAATTAGTTTATATGTAAAAGTGATTTAATTGAATTTAAAATATCTTACTAAGATTATAATTTATATCCCATGTTTGAACCTCGCGTGCGCCTGCGTAGGGGGTGCAAATTCAAGGTTCGTTGAAACTAAAATAGCTTGAACTTGTGTGCGGACGCGACCTGCGTACACAAATGTTAGACCAAAACTCGCGGGGTCTGATCAACCCATATTTTTGCTACTGATTTTTTAATATTTTATAGTCAGACAGTTACATGAAAGGTTTGTAACAATCAAATTCAAGAGACTGTAACTACCGAACTAAAGAGTTTGAACTCAGTAAAATTTACAGCCTATAAATATTGTATTAACAGGTTTTTAACAATTGTAAAGTTTGTATCTTACAATTGTCAGGTAGCTAATTAACAGCGGTTGAAACGATTCCAAACCGATGTAATGTAGTACATATTTCCTAACACAATTTTGGACATGTACCAAATAATGACCCAAAATTTTAATAATCAAGTGGGTCAAGTCGTATTTGGAGAATGGGTGTCTCGAGTGGGCTAGTGAGACATTTGCCTGTGTTTAGGTGATTGAATTAATAATCTATTTATTCACCAGAGTTACTCTTAAGTTGTTTAATTCATCTATTACTTGTGGAGAAAAAAATCCCCTAGGTTTGTAGCAGGGGCGGCTCAAACATTTTGGAGGTCTTGTGCAAAATTAAAGAATGAGACCCTACATAACCGGAGAAAAATGACTTTCATATAAATATAACAAAAAAATCAGTACAATTGTATTATAATTTTTTTTCTCCAAAATGTAATAAAGCATTTTAAACAAGATTTTCAAAATAATAAATACAGACAAACTTTCTTCACTTAAAAATAGCGATCCTCCTAACTTTCTTTGTACCAAAATCATCAACTAAATCTTCATATTTGATTTGCTCCAAAATATCATTTTCAATTGCTATCATCGCTAATCCATTGAGTCTTTCCTGAGACATTGTAGAACGCATGTATGACTTCAACAACTTTAATTTTGAAAAACTCCTTTCAGCAGAGATGCAACAGTAACCGGAATAGTCAACAAAATTCTGTATGCAATTATTGTGTTAGGAAAACAATCTACACGCTTCAAGAATATCAAAATATCAATAGGTCCCATATTTTCTTTAGGCAAGAATTTTCTAAGCAACGTAATCTCCACATTCAAATCATTTCCATCGATATCAGATTGCCCACAATTCTTAAGGGCGTTTTCAAGATGAGTACAACAAGACTTGAGGCTCAAATCATTTGATCACTACAAGTAAAAACTCAAAGTCGCCAAGCTCATTTCTCGCTAATGATTTAGCTTCACTCCTTATTTTAGAATCATTATCAGATTCGGCAACTTGAAGTAAAGCTTCACAAATTTTCATAATTTGAAATCTTATAGCCTTAATACTATCAACACGACTTTTCCAACGAGTAGTTGACAACGATTTAAGAGTTAATCCTTTCACATTATATTTCAAAATATGCCATCTCTTAGTAGAATTTGCAAATATTGTGTAAATACGTTGTATTATCCCAAAAAAGTCCTTAGTTTTACCACATGTGTTGGCCATATCACATAATGTTAAATTGAGACTATGACAACCACAAGCACTATAAAAAGCTCTAGGATTTAAATCCAAAAGTCTTTTTTGTACTCCTTGATGCTTTTCTTTCATATTCGATGACATACTAAAAAATAAATATCCACAAAAAAAAAATAATAAACCAACTTATAGAGAAGTAACAAATATAAGTTAAACGAAAGAATTTGAGATTTAGCAATTAACTTGATTTGTTAACCTTAGATGGCTAATGATTAATCGATGTTGAAAGCTGCGGCCTGCGAAGGACCAGAGGAATTTGATTCTTAGAAGATGAAGTTGAAAGACAAAGGAATTTGATTGGTTAACTGAAAGACGAAGGAACTTAAATGGGCTAGTTTTGGGCCTTTGCCTATATATATATATATATATATATATTTTTTTATCCAAATTGGGCCTTTGCCTATAAATGAGCTAGTTTGTCCCCAAAAAATAAAAATTATTTATATACTTTAATACTTATGAACATAAAAAAGCCAAAAAAGAATTATTATATATATATATATATATATATATATATATATATATATATATATATATATAAACTAACATAAAATTGGAGGCCCCCAATTTTTGGAGGTCCTGTGCGGTCGATCACCCTCATAGCCGCCCCTGGTTTGCAGTTTAGATCCAATAAACTCTTTTGAAATTAATGTTTATTCTTTACTGTGATTCTCATGGTTTTAATTAATTGTGTCATGACCAAAGTTGTTAATAGCGTTTCGCGGTCCGTCGCGGTGAAGCTTCAAAAGTTATAAGCGGTGTCGCGGTGTCGCGACGCGGTACTTTTTCGCGGTTTCTGATATGACACAAAATTAGTAATACTTGTAAACATTTAGTTAAATTCTTCCATGTTTATTGCAAAATATCAATTACATATTCTATTAAATTATATTCAATTACAAAAATTAAGAAACTCATCAATACATCACAAAATTATATCACAAACGTATAACAATTATAAACACATTAATCATTATATCACAAAGTATAAATTAATACATATCTATATTATTATATCACCATTATATATCAAATTAACAAATTAATAAAAATAGATTATCAAATTACTAGAAAAAAAACAGAAAAAAAACAGAAAAAATAAAAAAAAAACAGGAAAAAAAATTAAACCACCGGGATTCCCGATTTTCCGCGATAGCGCCGCGACCGCGAAACCGTGATAGCGCCGCTAAGTGCCGCTATAGCGGGATTTCTCGTTGTCGACCGCGATGCGCCACGACACCGCGGTAAAGCTCCGCGACGCGCCGCGATAGCGCCGCTATTCACAACTATGGTCATGACCGAAAACAATAAAAAAAGCACAATAAATTGTTAATCTAATTCGTAAAAAAATTGACTACGTACTGACAATTCAAGATATTTACTATGTTATTAGATAAATGTTAAATAGGTAGGATATTTATAAGATGAGACGAAACCCTAATTACAACACATTAACAGAAAAATTCAAAAATTTCACTGAGAACATATGTCATTTACTCAGTACCTCAGACTCGATAACCTAAGAATAACAATATTGAATGATAAAACTCATGCACAACCACCAAGATATCTTAATATTCAATGATTATCAATATTTCAGGACTTGTTATTTCCCCGGGTCTTTTTTGATATCAAAATTGTTCCCCCATCCCCCGATATCATATTCTATATTGCGTTGGCTGCAAAACAATTCAGAGGGACTTGAAAAAAATACAAATCCAATATAAATAAAAGAACAATTTTGTTTTTTTTTGGTTTCACTACCAAATTGTGGCCACCATATTCTGTATCTAACGTACATTAGCAAGTGAGTGTGTTATATATGCAGTAAAGCAGTGGATAAATGCAATTGATAAGATCACATATGGCTTAAATAAAAAAGCCTAAATCACTATTAAAAAAATCATTCTATATTTACGGAACACAAAACTTGATAAAAATTAAAAAATAAAATCCAGGCGTAAGGTCTTAAAACATTAATTCTAGACAAAAACTCTAAACAATTTACCCTAAATTCTAATATGTTAGTGAAGTTAGTTTTCTTAACAAATATTAGTGGAATTAGTTAAATGTATGACTTAACTATTTTTATCGTCATTAATCTATGCAAAAATTAACAAAACGCCATATTTTTTAATGAACCCAATTTATTCTTGCTTCTTTCTACCTTTTAAAAAATAATGAAAAAACTTCAATACTCTGCCTAAATGTTATCCTTGCTGCATTACTCGGCATTCTCAAAAAAAGAAAAAGAAAAAAGATTAAGCCTCAACTCTAATTAATGCCTAAATATTACCCTTGATGCATTACTCTGCTTCTAAAGTATAAATGCTTGGACAAAATTTGTTACAACTACCATAATCCATTTAAATTATACAATTAAGTCAATGTAACCAATTATATTCATTAAGATTTTAATTTTAATTTTTTTTTTATCTTCACATTCATGTTCTCTCTATATAATTTCACCCATTCTCCAAACTCCACATCCATTAGAAGAATCATTGCAAAAACATCTTTTTGCAAGAACAAAGATGATGAAAATTAAATTTTTTAAAATTTAATACGCATATTTTTTTATGTTATCTTGTACAAACAATGCTGATAATAATGTTTTCGATGTGCGTATAAAAAATAAACTCCCATCATATTTGCGGGTTAATTTTTTATCTAAAAACGATGATCTTGATTACGATATAGTTCTGTTTGGTGGTGAGTTGAAGAAAACATACAATTTCGATAAATTTTTTTTTACCAAAATCAGAATCTCATTGCTCATTTATCTAGATTAAAAAACAACAGATATTCAAAGTTGTTGGTCATATATATACAACACAACATCTTTATAAAGATGGAACATTAATTATCTGCACATCTTACGATTTATTATTTAAGAAAAGTATATATATATATATATATATATCAAACCATGGTTTTGTTTAACCACCAATTCATCCACACAAGCTCGTTGGGTCCAGGATTGATCTTACTAGATAAATAAAAACCACTCGCTTTTACTACCCACCAACAAACATTGGTTTTATGAAAATGTACGCCACATAAATTTGCTAGATTTTTATTAAAAACATCAAACGATCTTTCTTTGGTGTCGCCCCACCAAAAATGGCCAATATATTTTGTACTTCGACGAAGATTCATTTTGAACTTCCAATTCAGCTTTTCACCTACTTTTAAATTGTGAAATCCTAAATCATTGTCTCCGGAAAAAACATGAACCCAGAAAAACCTTAGAATTATCGGGAAGGCCGTTAACAATGTAGGCGTCATATTTTTCAAACTCAGCGAAAACATGTATATATTGAAAAAAAGAAGAAATTATCACAAGTGCTAGAAGGAGGCTTTCTCTCATGTTATAGTAAATAAAGGCTACTATGGTGTTTCGAGTTATTTGATGGCACTAACATTATATAGTAGTTGCGTCTTGCACCAAATTACAAAATGGCTAACTATGTATTAATGAATAACAAACTGTCATAAAGTTTTAACAATTTTTTTAGTAGTCAGTGGCAGATGAAAAAATGACCTCACTGAAAAAATGGTTAATTACAAAAATAGATGGGTTGAAATGAATTGAGCCACGAAGTAATTCAGTTTCAATTTAGTATTTGAATTGACGAGTTCAACTTATAAACTAAATGAGTAACACATGAGTTAAATTTTTTGACTCATCTAAAATATAAACTGAGTTTGACCTAAACAGAGTTCAATTTACGTGGAGTCTCTAAATACTCTAATTGATACAACAATATTAAACTCATATTATACGCCAAAGAGTGAAAATGACCAATAAATAACAATTCTGAATTGGTCCCTTTTATGTTACAACAATATTAAACTCATATTGCATTAGGGTCCATACCTTTGGTCCCTTTTATCATCATTATCATGTTCTCTTCTTTAAAACAAAATTATTATTATTAATATTATTATTAGAGCTGAGGAATCGGCCTGTAGGTATGGAGATAGATTTGGTAAAATTGGCTTTTATTTAGGGTCAAATTACCCCCCCCCCTTTATGTTGTTCACACCTCCCTCCCCTCATTTAATTTTTTTTTCTCTCTCCCATTAAATGCTCTCAACTTCTCTCCATATAAAATTGTTGTCGCCACCACCGGAACACCAACCGCAACTAAGGTCACCGGATTCCGGCCAATTTTTTTTTTTTTTCATTTTTGAACTTATTGAAGTAGATCCACCAAAAAATATCAATTTTAAATATTTTGAAGCAAAAAAAAATTTTTTTTTTTTTTTTGCACTTTTTTTTGATGCAATATTCCTAAAATAATATTTAGAATTTTCTAGGAAATTTTTTTTTTTGAACCGCCTGTGAAGGTGGCATGCGGCTCACTCCCATACCCGCCTACCCCAGGGCGCAGGGCGTCCCCACCCCATCCCACACTATCCCCCCACCGCCTTTGTGAAGCTGGCATGCGGCCCTACCCCCCAACCCGCCTACCCCAGGGCGCAGCGCCCCCACCCCATCCCACACTACCCCCACCGCTCGTGAAGGTGGCATGCGGCCCTACCCCATACCCGCCTACCCCGAGCGCAGGGCGTCCCCACCCCATCCCACACTATCCCCCACCGCCCGTGGGAGTCGGCATGCGCCTACCCCCTAACCCGCCTACCCCCAGCGCAGGGCGCCCACCCCATCCCACACTACCCCCACCGCTGTGAAGTCGGCATGCGGCCTACTCCCATACCAGCCCTACCCTCAGCGCAGCGCCCACCCCATCCCACACTACCCCCCACCGCCCGTGAAGCCGGCATGCGGCCTACCCCCAACCCGCCTACACAGGGTGCGAGCGCCCCAATCTTTCCCACTTCTCAAAATACAAATAAAATACTTGTAAATTTTTTTTGCACTTAATTTTGTTGCAATATTCCTAAAACATTATTTAGAATTTTCGGGAAAAAAAAATAAAAATTAGACGCGTCTTGACGCGTCAGCGAGCGGTCCCGCCACATCACCATCTGCGAGCGGTGACGTGGCAGCCCGCCTCGTTTGACGTCGACGCTGCCCAAATTCAGAAAATTCTAAATAATGTTTTAGGAATATTGCAACAAAAATTAAGTGCAAAAAAAAAATTTCCAAGTTTTTTGATATTATCATTGTTTATAATAATATCCATTTTCGATTTCCCATGTATCTTTAACTTTTTAAGAATTTTATTTTTTTAAACTTGTGATGTTTTTGAAATTTTGATGGGTTATCACATACCGTAAGTGATAATAAATACAAAAAAAAAAATACTTGGAATTTTTTTGCACTTACTTTTTTTTTTGCAATACCCCTAAAATAATATTTAGAATTTTTTGCAAAAAAAAAATAAATAAATATTTGACCGCATGCCCTAAAAAAAATGGCCGGTAAACTGCTTCCGGCGGTGGCAGAAGTTTTCCGGCGGACAGGCAAAGAAGTTGGGAGATTTTTTGGGAGGAGAGAGAAAAAAAAATTAAATGAGGGGAGGGGGGTGTGAACAACAAAAAATAGGGGTGGCCCTATAGTGGCTATGTTTATTTATATGCCTCTGAAACCGGGTTTTGGTGGGGAGATACAAAGGAACATTATATGAGAATGTTTTCTCTATATATTTTTGTTACATCCCACGTCGCCTTGGAGAAGGAGTGTTGAGAGTTTTATAGTTATAAGTATGGAAAAACTCCAACTTTGTAAGTCGATTTTCAAGGTATGCGTTCGGTTCAGACATAACAAATAGTATCAGAGTTCGACTTAAGTGTGGATGTGAATATTAAAGTGTGTTGTGTAAGGCCTACGTTTTCCGGGCTCAGTGGCTACTAGGCTCACTACGGTGAGAGACCCAACGTGAGTGCTAGTTAGGAAGCGTGGTGGTTGTTACATCCTACATCGCCTAGGAGAATGAGAGAGATGTTTATAAATCACTTACCTAAGTTTTCATTTTTCAAAATAAGAGGATACAAAAAAATACCAATTGTAAGAAGAAGCTCAATTGCACTTTTTTTTTAACACTATTTCGGAAACCTAAGGATTCAATCGTATTCATTTTTCATGTTGTCAAAGAGTTAATACACAATCGATTTTTTAACACTTAACACTTATTACGTTATGGATTTTATTATTCAAAAACACTTATGATACTCGAACTTATGACTTATCGAGTATATTATTCCATTTTCAAATTGATTTTCTCCTAGGAGAAAGAGTGAGAGCCTTGTATGCATGGGACACTACAAGAAAACAGTTAAATAGCGACCGACTTTAGCGACCGAAATTTTTGGTCACAAATTTAACGACGGAATACCGACCGAATAGAAACCGAAAACAAATCGGTCGTTATTCCGTCGCTCATCCGTCGGCCACATCGGTCTCGTTTACCAAATTGAAACGTCGTCGGTTTGTTCATCCTTAACGACCGAATACCGACGGATATTAACGACCGTTTACCGACGAAATATATAACGACTGAATACCGACGGAAGTTAACGACCGAATACCGACGGAATACATAACAATGTTTATTTGTATAGTAATAAATGAAGGACACAAAACGACGTCATTTTATTTTCGTTAACGACCGACTACCGACGGACTTTAACGACGGATTACCGAAGGAAAATATACCGACGGAATAACGACCGAATAGAGACCGAATAACGACCGAAATTAGGTCGCTATTATTTTCCAATTCGGTCGCTATTCGGTCGCTATTATTTTCCCGATTTCCGTTTTTTATAAAATAGCGGGGTTTTTAAGGATATATAGAAACATTTTACCTAATAGTAACTAAAATAGGAAAAATACATATACAAAGTCTTAGGTCAGCGGAACGACGAATCTGCGCTACGCAGACGGCGGTCCCGCTAGCCGGTTAGCGGGCGGGGGGTCAAGGGGGCAGCGGCCCCCTTGCGGGGTCCGGGGGCGCTAATCCGATTCTTCATCTACTCATCGAATGAGTTTTCAGTCCCGATTTATAAAATACCGATATATACTCAAAGCAGAACAATTCAAGTAATACATTTATGTGTGCATTTATGTGAATCATTAAGTGATGGAGTTAAAATTTTATTAATTGATTATTAATAAACAAATAATTACTAAAATATTCATATTAGTTCGTACTCACATTTAGAATGATGTCGGTTTTCGAATTTATAAGTTTTTACTAAATCCGTTGCTATTCGGTCGCTATTAAGCTAAGGGGCGACCGAATAGCGACGGAATTTGCGAAGGCCGTCGCTATTCGGTCGCTATCATTTTCCCGGATTCCTTTTTTTTTATAAAATAGCGGAGTTTTTAAGGATATATAGAAACATTTTGCCTATGTTAGTTACTATTAGGTAAAATGTTTCTATATATCCTTAAAAACCCCGCTATTTTACAAAAAAAGGGAATCCGGGAGAATAATAGCGACCGAATATGCTATGTCGGTAGCTATTCGGTCGCCCTACCCTAACCCTAACCCTAATTCCGTCGCTATTATTAAATGCCTAAACGACGTCTTTTTGCCATTTCGCGGGCTCATTTATTTGAAAACTGGACAAGTGTTTAAGCATGCTACTTGGCGACCGAATAGCGATCGAATTGACAAATTCTGTCGCTATTCGGTCGCTATTATTAAATGCCTAAACGACATCGTTTGCTTTTTCGCGGGCTCATTTATTTGAAAAATTGGACAAGTGTTAAGCATGTTAAGTGGCGACCGAATAGCGACGGAATTGGCAAATTCCGTCGCTATTATTAAATGCCTAAACGACATCGTTTACTTTTTCGCGGGCTCATTTATTTGAAAAATTGAACAAGTGTTAAGCATGCTAAGTGGCGACCGAATAGTGACGGAATTGGAAAATTCCGTCGCGATTCGGTCGCTATTATTAAATGCCTAAACGACATCGTTTGCTATTTCGCGGGCTAATTTATTTGAAAAATTGGACAAGTGTTAAGCATGCTAAGTGGCGACCGAATAGCGACCGAATTTGCCAATTCCGTCGCTATTCGGTCGCTATTATTAAATGTCTAAACGACGTCGTTTTGTGCGTTTTATTTCTATAAATATATCTAAGGCAGGAAGCCTCTCCCTCATTCTTCATTCTGCCCAACCGCGACCTCCACCTTCACCACCACCTCTTCCAGCGATTTCCCCCAAATCCCCTCCCTCCTTCCAGCGCCACCACCTCCGGCACCTCCAAGGCATCGCCACCACCTCTGATTTCAGTTGGGTTTTTTAGGGTTTAGGTGACAATCTTGCATTTTCTAGCTTTTTTTCTTAACAATTGGAATAAATACATCTATTTTGAGAAGATTAAAACAAAAATGGAGGGGAGGTAGTACTGATTTCTGCTTGGATTTTAATATATGGGTTTTCTATAATGTCTTGCAATTTTTTTTTGCCAATTCTTATAATTTCTTGCAATTTTTTTTGCCAATTCTCATAATTTTCTTTGTTTTTTATTGGTTTTCTTGGTGTATTATTGAAATGTATGCTAATTGTATAATATGTGAGTTTTGATAATTCAAAGTGTGTGAGTGTTGATTGTGAGTTTTGATAATTCAAAGTGTGTGAGTGTTGAAATGTAATGAGAAGTGCACACTTTGATTGTGAGTGTTGTATTGTAAATGAGAAGTGTAAACTTGTGTTTTTTGGGTTTATTGATTATTTTTGCTATTTGGTTTGTATTTCTGTGCGTATTGCTGTTTTTTATAATAGGGATTTAATTTAATTTCAAATTTATTTTTTTAAATAAAAAACAATTTAGCGACGGAATAGCGACCGAATATTCGGTCGCTAAATTTCCTGTAGTATTCGGTCGTTAACCAGTCAAAGTCAAAAGTCAATAATATTGACCATTCGGTCGCTATTCCGTCGGTAAATAGAGACCGATTATTCGGTCTTTATATAGTCAAAGTCAAAAGTCAATAATGTTGACCATTCGGTCGGTATTCGGTCGTTATTTACCGACCGATTATTCGGTCGCTAGAATTTCCGTCGGTATTGATCGTTAACAGATCAAAGTCAAAAGTCAACAATGATGACGATTCGGTAGGTATTCGGTCGCTATATATTCCGTCGGTATTCGGTCGGTAATTTGCTTAGCGACGAAAAATACACGACCACGTCATTCGGTCGTTAATCGGAGTTTAGCGACCGATTACCGACGGAAACGGCCGTCACTGTTTCCCTGTTTTCTTGTAGTGGGATCATTTCAAGCCAATTTTCAGGGTATGAGTTGTGCCCAACATAACGATTTTGAAAATGTTGTGTTTTGGAATGAAAATCTTCATTAGATTACTAAGAACAAGCGTCTTTTGTACATGAACTTGAAAGAAAATTTTAGCTGCGCAAACATGACACTAAGCACATAAAATCAGTAGCAAGTGTTTACCTCATATTTTAGAATTCGATATTAATTTCGACAACTCATAGAAATAAAAAATACATAAAGTAGGACAAAATGAGTGGTATAACTTGGTTGGGATCACTTCTATTTCTCACCAAACAATCCCCCCCTGCCCTGCCCTTCAAACAAACAAGAAAACCCTACTTTTTCTTTCATTTTGATGTTCTTTCTCGTGAGCAAAATACCATAAATAGGTTCAAATGTCTGAATCTCCAAAGTATTCATTTTAGGTTCAAACCTTATCTTACTTATCATGAGATATCCTTTTAATAATTTCAGCAGTTGAGTGTTCGATATCATAGTTTATCGCGCGTTTAAAGTTAAAATTTACTGACTATAAAAAATGATATTATATCGCGTTTAAAGTTGATATCCGATAAAAGAAAATAATACATTTTTACAGCCCATCTTAAGCTAAGACATCTCTACCTATAAAATGATAAGAGCATATAAGGTAGAGTGTTACCATTAATAGAGATTGAGGAGCCAACAAAGTCATTTCTTTAACTTCATCAATCTTTCTTTTCATGTCCAGTTGTATACCTTTTGTTTTTTTGCATCATAATCATTCCAAGATTCATGTGATTTCATCGAAATGAAAAGAAACTTTTGTCTAATCAGTTTCTTTCACTCTGGTTTGTATCTTGTGATCATAGTATTCACTTTTTTAACGTAACTTTTATGAAACAGACAAACTATCAAACAATGTCGGTTCAGCCCCCCTCTCTAACATGGCTATAACACCTTACGTAACACTCTATATTTTTTAAACGGACAATACTATAACAACACGTTTGATACGTTGGAATGAAATGGAATTCCTTTCCAGACAATCGTTTTCCACTCAGAATGACTTCGGAATCCTCTTTCCATTTCAATGTTTGGAAGGTAAAGGTAGAATGGAATGTCGATTCCTTTTCCGTGTTTGATAAAACTATATTTTAATGTCGGAATGGAATAGAATTAAACACAATATGACCTAAATGCCCTTTTAGCATATACTAGTGATAAAACCTAATTAAACATTCATTACAAAATCTTACTTGAATAACATATATATATATATATATATATATATATATATATATATTTATATTGTTGACACATAATTTTTATTAAAATGTCAGCATAGTAATAAAAATATCTTTATTTTTAAAATTAAAAATAGATTAAATCTACTATCAAGAAAAAGAAATATTTATAAAATTACCATCTATGAAATTATATTAAGTGAAATAGAATATTTATGACTAAATATGAATACGTTGCAATGTAAAATGAACATAATAATTAATTAAAAGAGGGGTATAAATGCAAGTTACTATTTATTGATGATTTCAGTTTCTCCTGGAAAGGCCATTCCATAGGTTTTGGTATGGAATAACTTTTCTCACTTCTTCTTGGAATCGTCATTCCCGTGAAATGATTATTCCCACTCCAAATTTCTCAACCAAACGCCAGAATGAAAAAAGAAATGGGAAAGGCCTTTCCATTCCTATCCATTCTTTTCCATTCCTACATACCAAACAGACGGGAATGATTAAATTCAATACCATAATAAACAAGAACAGGGAAATATTTACTAATGAGAAAAGAAATAACTCGCAACAGAAATAACAAATTCAATGCATAAAGAATTAACTTCAATTTCACATTTTTCATGAAAAGCTCCAGGTGATTCAGCATCTCTCATATCTCCATGCAACATTGTTGCACAAGTTGCTAGTCGCTAGCCAGACTGGCGACTAGTGAGTAGTCGACGAATAGTAGACTTACCTAGATTACAAGTAATTTTTTAAAATTCTCTTATCCTATATATTATACTAGTGAAACAAAATTCCATAAAAAAAAATTAACAATCAAATACTAGTCAAATCAAACTAAACAAAATTCATCCGTAATAATTAAATTCAATACCATATTAAATAATAACAAATTCAAATACTAAAATAATCAAACGACGTAGTTCTAGGTAGAAAATTGAGTTTAAAAAAAAAAGTCAGCAAAGTAGTTATGACTTTGACATATTTTTTTTACCGATTTTGACCGATTAAGTTGGTTAAGCGATTTTTTATTCCGACTAGTCAGTTAGTTGCCGACTAGCGATTTTTTGCCGATTAGTCCAATTTTTACAACATTGTCTCCATCATTAAATGGTGACACACGACATGCAGTCCCCATACATTTCCTCTGAGGCATCCAGAGCCGACGAAATTCACATATAAATATAGTAATCTAAAACAAATCATGTCAATAAATTACATTGTCCTCGAGCACTACTACATAAACCTCTAGTAATGTTACCTAATAAAGAGGGAGTTTCAGGAACATACAAAACTAAAAGCAAGGGCTCTCATCAACCAAGACTATCAATGGAAAGCCTCCAAAGATCAATTTCTGATCTATCATTGGGAATTATGAATAATAAGGAACCAGCAGCAGCAGCAGCAGCAGCAGTTGTTGATACGAAACTATCTCCAATAACTGAGGTTGAGGACGCCAAGTGCGAGTGTTGTGGTATGGGCGAAGAGTGCACACCGGGTTATATAAAGCGCGTAAAAGAAAAGTTTTCGGGGAAATTGATCTGCGGTTTGTGTGCTGAAGCTGTCAAAGAAGAGATTGAGAAGAATGGAGGCAATAGAGAAGAAGCCTTAAGTGAACACATGAATGCTTGTTCTAAGTTTAACCGTTTTGGAAGGGCGTATCCTGTCTTACTCCAAGCTGAGGCCATGAGAGGAATCTTGAAGAAGAATAGATCAGGTAAGCCTGATGCTGCTGCTATTACAAGGACTTCAAGTTGTATTCCAGCTATTGGAAAGGAGATCAAGAACACTCGATAAAGTGGTCAATTAATTGGCCATTAGGGGAAATGATATCAAGCTTAGAATCAACATACACCCAAGTATCAAGACATCTACTCTTCATTACTTTCAAGTACTCCTTCAGAAACTATTTCCTGGTCTTTAACACTAATAAAAAAAACAGTTGTTGTTAATAGGGAAATTGGCCAGTTTGGTCCTCAAACTATTTTCTCAAATAATCGATTGATCATCATTTTTTTTTTATTTTTTTTTTTACTTCCCAATTGGTTTTGAATGTTATTTCGTGCTTCCAAACCAGTCCCGACACCACCACCCACGGTGGTTCCCGAAAAAAAGATCTTCCAAGATGGTCATATCATCATCTTATCCGACCACTAACACTGCATACCCACCATATCTCTCCAAATTCGACCACTAAGCCGCCACGAAACACTTTTGGCCTACCCAAAATTGAAATCACAAAAAACTCCATACCAAGAATAATTATTAGACCTCAAATCCTACCTGGAAAGGAGTCGTCAATTGTTCACATGAGTGGCTTTGATGGTCGGATTTGGGAGATAAATGGTGGATGGGCAGCTTTAGTGGGCGGCGATGGATCTTGGAGAATGAAGACGATGGTGATAGGATCATTTTGTAAGCTCGCAAATACTTATGAGATCATCCAGAAAGTATAAATACTACATAGGGGATTTGGCTGGAAACCACCGTGGGTGGTGGGGGTAGGGACCGGTTAAGAAGTACGAAATAACATCAAATATCAAATGAGAAGTAAAAAAAGAATAAGGAGCACTTGATTGTTTGAGAAATAGTTTGAGGACCAAACATGTCATTTTCCCTTGTTAATATAGCTCTATTTCTTATTTTCTTGCACGTATAATTAACCTTCTTTTTTGCTTGATTTATCTTTTGCAGTTCAATGTCCTTCGTCTAGATTTCTGGTTTTGATGTCAATTGCCTTCCGCATGACCCCCTCCTTTTTCATCTGGTTTTACGTATATCACTTATGTTATGTTGAGCATAATGTTTATCTTCAGTAATCACTTTTGTAATTGGATACATCTTTTGTATTAAAGCTATTCTAATACAAGCACTTTTGTAAATACTTCAGCCTCAAGTATTTTCTGATCTCGTTTGTTTAACACAAAGGAGAATGACTTTTTTTTAAAAATGTTTTCATTATTATCGAGACAGGGGTGTTGGACTGCGTGCTCGAGTCATCAGCATCATGGATGCTTTGTTTTGATGTTTCACTCACTACACCATATGAAACTTACTTCAAAGGCGAAGTGAGTTGAAGAATGGCATAGTTGAGAAGCATAGTTATTCAATTCACTACATATAGAACCAGTGACAGATCAAAGGTTTTAAGTATAATAGGGTCACTTGTTTAGGGACGAAAACATAAATTAAATTAAATTTTTTATACAGAAAATTCAACATTTCTGAAAAATGTTAGAGGGGGGTGGGGGGTCCACGAGTTTGAAGGATGACCGCCCCTGCAATATTTTAAAAAACGTCTCATTTTCTATAAAATTATTTATCAATAAACTATTTATATTTTTAATAGAAACCTTTATTTATTAATATTTTTATTAATTACTACTTTTTTTAATGACGTTTTGACAAATTAACAAACACGATTTTAGATTAAAACTAAAAGGGGGGGAGGTAATGAAGTGAAGGACCAAAAATACATATAACTCCGGTAAAAATTAGTTAGTAAATACAAATTTTTTGAACGGATTTCTCAAAAAAATGTCACATTATGTGTCAGACAAATAAATTTTAGAAGAAAAAATTAAAAAAATTCAAATAAAGAGAAAAATTAATAAAAGAGCGATTGGACCCACACGATAGTCAAGATAATCGAATCACCGCGTCATTGTCTTCTGCGTTTGGAATTGTTTGAAGATGGGGCCACCAAAATTTATAACGGGGTCACTAATTTAACAACATAGACATAATCATTATATAAGAATATAATTAGAAGTGTAAAAATCAACCCTCTACATCCTTCGTCGCATAGAACTTAGAACTCCAAAATGTACCATCTTTCTTGTACCATTGTTGTTAAAATCGTGAGTTAACTCGTAGAATCGTACGATTTTACGATTCTACAAAAGCACGTGTTGAATCTGGAGTAGAATCGCAATCTGGTAGAAACGGAGTAGAATCGTAGAATCGGATCGTAAAACAGTAAAAAACGTACGTTTCTACCGAGTCTACAAAATTTCCTATTCTTCATCATTTCTTTTTTTTCTTTTTTCGGAACAAATGGTCTTTATTGTTGAGAAGGCTGAAGCCGAACAATTACAAAGAATATGTGATTTCTCATAATGGGTTCCAAGTTAATCTTGGCATAATGCTAAACAAATTTCATCTAAAAATATATCTCAAATATGGTGTATTTGAAATGTCCAGTTTGCAAAGCCCTTGGACCGTAACTGGCAAGCTCACATCAATTTCGTAGATGAGAATCCTGAGTTGGATTTGGAAGAAGAAGACAATGTAGAATTTGTACGTGATGCTACTACTAGTGCTATCGATGCATTTTTTGACGATTTAGAGCTTCCTCATGTTGATGATGATGAGTTTGATGAATGCGGAAATGATATGGATGGTGATGATAGTGACGGTGGTTCGAAATTCAAGTATTTGAATGAATTGCTCTATTATATCATAAACTTATTACGTACTTTAGTTTATTTTGATCTTTTTAAAAACTTATAAGTTAAGAATTATGTGTACTCGCATTTTTATATTTTGAAAGACTTGTAAGTTCTTTATTGTGAAATTTGTTGCGTTATTGTCTTTTGAAAAAACTTGTGAAATTATATTTATTGAATTTTTTTTCCATATTTCTGGATCATATGATATGATTTATATGTTAATTATTGTAATATATATAAAAAATATATATTAATTTCTCGATACGATTTTACGATTTATTTTACGATTCACGACTTTATGATTTTTCACCCCTCCTCCGAATCTACGTAGAATCGCAATTTTAACAACCTTTATTTAAAACTTGATCTGAATCTAACTCACTCCCTTGCACGTTTGGTCCATCTTTTCTTGATCCAGCTTGTAGGAATCTCTCTAAGATGTTCATATTGTTGGGGAGAAACCACAATATAGTCCAAGCAACCGAACAAACAAGATCAAATATGCTTGACAAAATATCTCCCAAACTTGAATAAAAACGTAGGACACCAAACAATAATTCCAAAGCCCCTAGATGACAGTTGTGAATGCAGCGGAACAATAATAATAATGGAGCAAGTAAATGAAAGATAAATCAACAAACACAACACCAAGAATTTTACGTGGAAAACCTCTTCAAATTGAAGAGTAAAAACCACGGGACCTTCGGGTCCACTCCAAAAGCTTCACTATAAATCAAGAGAGGTTACAAAAGAGTATCTACACCAATATGTGTAAACTCAAACCAACAAGGAAGCTAAAACTTCATCAACAACATAAAAGAGATGAGAATAGAGAAAAATCACCCCTGAAAACAGGACACTGTTCGGGCTGCTATAACTCAGAATCAGCAAGCTGAAATCCTAATCGCACCGTCCAGAATGTAGCCCTATCAGTCTTGTACCTCCAGTTAAAATTTGAGAGCATTCCGACAAGAATTGACCGTCCGATTGAAAGAAGTCCCAAAACTGTGCTGGCAGAAAAAAGCTGCGGAAATCTCCCTTTTTCTCCCAAAAAACTCTCTGCCTCTCTTTTTTTTTTTGATGAATAATGAAGACCAACAATTGGTAGGGTTTTATAACATTTTTGGGCTTGGGCCTTGGGCTATTTTTCAAGACCCACATAGGAGGAGAAAACATTATGGCCCAACAAATCTCCCCCTTTTCCCGACTATGTGAAAGTCACAAATCTCTTGCCATCCCGGCAAGAGTACAACACACATCAAACTTCCATCTAGGCAATGCCTTAGTCATCATATCAGCCCCATTATCATCCGTATGAACTTTTTCAAGCTCCAACAACTTATCATCTAACACTTTACGTATCCAATGATACCTCACATCAATGTGTTTAGATTTAGAATGAAAAGTTGAGTTCTTACTAAGATGAATTGCACTTTGACTATCACAAAGTAGCACATACTTAGATTGAGAGTGTCCAATTTCCTTGAGAAATTTCTTCATCCAAAGCAACTCTTTACAACCTTCAGTCGTTGCAATGAACTCAGCTTCAGTGGTAGACAAAGCAACACATTTCGCAATCGAGATTGCCATGAAACAGACTCCCCCCTGCAAAGGTAATCAAGTAGCTCGAAGTAGATTTCTGGTATCAACATCCCCGACCATATCCGAATCATGTAGCCTTCAAGAATAGATTTCTCATTGCCAAAAGCGAGTCTCGGATTAGAACTTCCACGGAGATATCTCAAAATCCATTTAACCGCTTCCCAATGTTCTCTTCTCGGTTTCGAAAGAAAAGCGATTAACAACACCAACGACATGAGCAATATCGGGTCTCGTGCAAACCATAACATACATCAAACTACCAAGCTGCTGAAGCATAAGGAACTTTCTCCATCTGCTTTCTTCTCATCATCGGTAGAGGGGCATTGCTTGACACTCAAATTTGAAGTGACTAGCAAGTGGAGTGCTAACGACTTTGGCCTTGTCCATTCCGAATCTCTGGAGCACCTTCTCAATGTAGCTCTCTTGAGATAACCAAATCTTTCTTGCATTCCTATCACGAGTGATCTTCACTCCAAGAATGCGCTTTCTTTGGTCCCAAGTCTTTCATGGCAAAAGACTTGCTCAATTCCTGCTTCAAATCTTCAATCCTGGAAGCATTCTTACCAACAATAAGCATATCATCAACATAAAGCAAAAGTATGATAAAATCATCATCAGAAAACTTTTGCACAAATACACAATGGTCAGAGTTAGTCTTCTTGAAGCCATGCTTCCTCATAAACGACTCAAACTTCTTGTACCATTGTCTCGGTGCTTGTTTCAAGCCATATAAACTTTTCTTCAACCTGCAGACATGATCTTTTTTTTCCTTTAACCTGAAAACCTTCAGGTTGTTCCATGTAGATTTCCTCCTCAAGATCACCATGAAGAAAAGTTGTCTTCACATCCATCTGCTCAACCTCTAAATCAAGGCTTGCAGTCAAACTGAGCACAGTTCTGATCGAAGACATTTTCACAACAGGAGAAAATATTTCTGAGAAGTCTACTCCCTTTCTTTGACCAAACCCTTTGACAACAATTCTAGCTTTAGGACGTGGATCTGGAAAGTGCTCTTGCGGCTTCCATCTGTAAACCCACATATTCTTCAAAGATTTCTTGCCCTTTGGCAACTTCACTAACTCAAAGGTGTTATTGTCATAGAGAGACTTCATTTCATCATACATTGCACTTAACCACTGATCCTTCTGCTCACTTCCCATGGCCTCCTGAAAACTCTCTGGTTCTCCCCCATCAGTCATCAACACATACTGATCAGGAGGATACAAAGTATTATCCTTTCTAACTCTGGTAGACCTCCTAGGTAAAGCAACTTGTGGTTCCTCTGGAAAATCTGGAACATGATCATCAGTATCAGCA
Source organism: Vinca minor (assembly GCA_026122235.1). NCBI lineage: Eukaryota > Viridiplantae > Streptophyta > Magnoliopsida > Gentianales > Apocynaceae > Vinca > Vinca minor. The sequence continues at coordinate 7,339,436 of JAOCZM010000142.1, forward strand.
TCATCTGGAACTGCTGGAACATGATCATCAACATTATCATCATATGGGATCTCAATATCAGCTGAATTCGGTTCCATCTCTGTCTGAGCTTGTTCCTCAAGCGTAGCAGTAAAGCGGTGAGGAATATCCTGTTCAAATCAACAAGATCCCGAACTCTGTGATTACATGCGTGGAGCTTTCTCAACATCCTTGATAGTCTGGTCTTCACAGAAAACCACATCTCTGCTTCTAATAAGTTTCTTCTCAATTGGATCATACAACCTGTATCCAAACTCATCCTAGCCATAACCCAGAAAGATACACTGTCTAGTCTTGGTATCCAGTTTAGACCTTTCATCTTTTGGAACATGAACAAAGACCTTGCAACCAAAGACTCTCAAATGATCATAAGAAGACTTCTTACCTGACCAAAAATTCTCTGGAACATCTCCATTTAGAGCAAACTGCAGGGAGACAAATTAATTACATGAACCGCAACATTCAAAGCTTCACCCCGGAAGCACTTGTGATAACTCAGCCTCGGAAAGTAAACATCTAACTCTCTCAACTAAAGTTATGTTCATCCTTTCTACGCCAAACCATTCAGCTGAGGAGTCTTGGAGGAGTCTTCGATGTACGATACTTTGCTCTCTGCAATCTCGATCAAAGCGGCCCGCATGATACTCACCACCGTTGTCGACCAGGGATGCACTTGACTTTCTTCCCGGTTTGTCTCTCAACGAGAGACTTGGAATTCCTTAAACTTATCAAGAACCTGGTTCTTAGTCTTCAGAACATAGACCCACAATTTTCTTGAACAATCATCAATGAAAGTCACAAAATAAGATGCACCACCAAGTGACTATACCTTCATAGGACCACACACATCAGAATGAATCAGCTCTAACAAACTTGACTTCTTGTAAGGAGGATTAGACTTGAAAGACACTCTGTTCTGCTTTCCTGCCATACAATGATCACACTTATTCAATTTTGCAATACTAACTCCAGAAAGTGCATTCTTTATGATTAGAATGTTAAGTCCTTTCTCGCTAATGTGACTCAGCCGCTTGTGCCATAGGTAAGGTGAGATTTTATTGTCCACCACATTGACACTACCAGAAATCGCAGCCTGCATCAAATACAAATTAGAAGAAAATTTGTTTCCTCGAGCCACAATCAAAGAACCGTTTGAAAGTTTCCACTCTCCTCCTTCAAACACATTACGAAAACCATCATCATCAAGTTTTCCAACTTAGATCAAATTCAACCGGATATCTGGAGAGTGCTTGACACCTCTGAGAAGTAACTCACTGCCATTACTAGTCTTCAAACACACATCACCTATGCCAACCACCGGTGACACGCCCTCATTGCCCATCCTAAGAGCTCCAAAGTTTCCAGGAGTTTAGGAACAGAAGAATTCTTTCTTTTTAGCAACATGAAGTGAAGCACCACTATCAACTACCCAGTCAATGTCATGAGATGCATAATTTATCACATCCTCATCATAAACAGCAAATAAATCCTCTGTAGTAGCAGTAGCAACAACATCAGCACTGTCATTTTTCACTTCTGTATTACCACCATTCTTCTTATCTTTCTTCCATTTGAAGCAATGTTTCTTGATGTGTCCTTTCTTTCCATAGTAATGACATTCCATATCCTTGAACCTTGATCTGGACTTGCTTCTGCTTTTATCTCTGTTTCCATAAGTCTTGTTTCTGTCTCTCCCCCTATTTTCAGTAGCAAGGACATCTGAATGAGAAGTTGATGTCCCTGAATTAGACCTTCTAACTTCCTCATTCAAGATACCATCTCTAGCATACGCTAAAGACATAGCACCAAATTTGTAGCATTGTTAATATAAGAGGCCGAAAATTTTCCCAAGATTCGAGTAAAGCAGACTAAGCAACCAAAGTCCTAAAACTTCATCATCAAGTTTAATACCAATATCGGATAGCTGACCATAAGCTCCTTCAAATTCATTGACATACTCCATGGCGAGAGTGCCCTCTTTATATCTCAAATATATCAGCCAGCTTCATACAAAACAACTTGTTGTTTCAGATTTTTGCGGCATATGTATTCTCAAGCTTTTCCCACAATTTCTTGGCATCTGTTTCCTTTAAAATCACATTATTCACATTTTTGTCAACCCTAACTTCTAATAAAACCATGAGACTGGCGATGTTCAATGATCCATTCCGCATCGATTTAGAATCGAGGCTTCGAACCAAAAATGGGTGCATGAAAAACCTTTAACATAAAACAAATCTTCAATCTCGGTACTCCAACAATGATAATTTTTACCATTCAAAGCGAGTCATCTGGCTCATATTCGGTTCCATATTTTAGACAAGCGAGATAATCACCACGGCAACCAAAGCTCGATACCACTATGTTGGGGAGAAACCACAATATAGTCAAAGCAACCGAACAAACAAGATCAAATATGCTTGACAAAATATCTCCCAAACTTGAATAAAAAGCGTAGGACACCAAACAATAATTCCAAAGCCCCTAGATGACAGTTGTGAATGCAGCGGAACAATAATAATAATGGAGCAAGTAAATGAAAGATAAATCAACAAACACAACACCAAGAATTTTACGTGGAAAACCTCTTCAAATCGAAGAGTAAAAAACCACGGGACCTTCGGGTCCACTCCAAAAAGCTTCACTATAAATCAAGAGAGGTTACAAAAGAGTATCTACACCAATATGTGTAAACTCAAACCAACAAGGAAGCTAAAACTTCATCAACAACATAAAAGAGATGAGAATAGAGAAAAATCACCCCTGAAAACAGGACACTGTTCGGGCTGCTATAACTCAGAATCAGCAAGCTGAAATCCTAATCGCACCGTCCAGAATGTAGCCCTATCAGTCTTGTACCTCCAGTTAAAATTTGAGAGCATTCCGACAAGAATTGACCGTCCGATTGAAAGAAGTCCCAAAACTGTGCTGGCAGAAAAAAGCTGCGGAAATCTCCCTTTTTCTCCCAAAAAACTCTCTGCCTCTCTTTTTTTTTTTGATGAATAATGAAGACCAACAATTGGTAGGGTTTTATAACACTTTTGGGCTTGGGCCTTGGGCTATTTTTCAAGACCCACATAGGAGGAGAAAATATTATGTGTACTCGCATTTTTATATTTTGAAAGACTTGTTAGTTCTTTATTGTGAAATTTGTTGCGTTATTGTCTTTTGAAAAAACTTGTGAAATTATATTTATTGAATTTTTTTTCCATATTTCTGGATCATATGATATGATTTATATGTTAATTATTGTAATATATATAAAAAATATATATTAATTTCTCGATACGATTTTACGATTTATTTTACGATTCATGACTTTATGATTTTTCACCCCTCCTCCAAATCTACGTAGAATCGCAATTTTAACAACCTTTATTTAAAACTTGATCTGAATCTAACTCACTCCCTTGCACGTTTGGTCCATCTTTTCTTGATCCAGCTTGTAGGAATCTCTCTAAGATGTTCATATTTCATTACAGAAGCCATATGGCAGCAAGGAACGCCTTCTGTTACTAACTTGAATCATGAGCAGCTCAAGTGTTGACAGGGACGAAGCCAGAAATTTGAGAGCGAAACTGATAAAATATTCTGAACTACATATAAAATTACTATACCTAATAGTATTTTTAAAAATGTCGGGGACGACTGCCCCCGCCCCGTCTTCGCCCCTGATTGTTGATCAACGAGATTGAAGCGTACTTGCCATGTTTTGTTGGGCTTCGTATATTCTGAAAAATTATAGAACAAACAGCCTTCATCTTTAACATAGTCTTTACCAGTCAAAATGAGCATCGCATCTCCGATTATCTGTTCACGAAAACTAAAAAAAAAAAAAAAAGAGGCATTTCTGGTGTTATGCAGGGGACGAAAATAAGGGGGCGGGGTGGCAATCGTCCTCAAGATTTATAAAAATAATACTACGTATAGTAAATTTTATATATAGTTCGGAATATTTTATCAAATTCGCACCCCGACATTTTTTTTTGTAATTTTTATATATAGTTTGTTACACTGTTGCAGTTTTCGTCCCCTGACGCCAAATTCCTGGCTTCGTCGCTGGTGTTATGTTTACATCTGCCGCATGTGGGCAAAGTAATAATTGAACCCGGTTATTTTATTAGGGAGGAACATGATCCACCTTATTTTTTAAGCTCCATCTAGCATGGAATAAAAAAACCAAATTACTTTTGTTTTGGCCGGTCTGGTAGGATAAATAGCCGGGGGACTGATATTCGTTATTGGCCAGTCCGGTTCCTATGCGGAACAGCTTTTTTTCCGCACGTGCGGAACAATATCAGCCGTCAGATAAGATTTTGAACGGTCCAGATCTGGAGAGAGAAAAGTTGCGGCTGGACTTAAAAAATAAAAAACAAAAAAAAATCTCTCTCCAGATCTGGACCGTTAAAAAATCTCATCCGACGGTTGAGATTTTGTCCCGCAGTGCGGAACAAAAATCTGTTCCGCATAGGAGCCGGGACGGTTATTGACCCATTACAACACGGTTGGTACGTTGAAATGAAATAGAATAACAATTCCATCTTCTCTTTCCATTTCACTGTTTGATTTGATAAATTTAAACTGGAAAGACCATTCCCACTACAAGAAAACAGTAAAATAGCGACCGAAATATTAGGTCACAATATTACCGACGGAATACCGACCGATTAGAAACCGAAAACTTTTCGGTCGTTATTACGTCGCCACTACGTCAGCCACATCGGTCTCGTTGACCAAATTAATACGACGCCGTTTTGTTCATCCTTAACGACCGAATACCGACGGTATTTAACGAGCGTTTACCTACGGAAAAAATAACGGTGTATATTTATATATTAATATATGAGGGACACAAAACGACGTTGTTTAGTGTACGTTAACGACCGACGACCGACGGTATTTAACGACCGTTTACCGACGGAAAAAATAACGTTGTATATTTATATATTAATATATGAGGGACACAAAACGACGTCGTTTCGTGTAAGTTAACGACCGAAGACCGACGGTATTTAACGACCGTTTATCGACGAAAAAAATAACGTTGTATATTTATATATTAATATATGAGGGACACAAAACGACGTCGTTTCGTGTAAGTTAACGACCGACAACCGACGGTATTTAACGACCGTTTACCGACGGAATAACGACCGACAGGATAACAAAACGACGTCGTTTCAGTGTTGGATTTCTCTTTAAAAAAAAGGGCCAAATTTAGTGAAATCCTTGTCACTTCGTTCAGCCGTCGCATACTTTCCTTTTCCATTTTCCCTCCACCTCCGACGAACCCCATCGCCTCAGCGCCATCTCCAACACCACCATCTCCTTCCTTCCCCTCCACCTCCCATTTCTTACAAACCCACCACTTTCGCCGCCGCTCTGAGACAACGCCGCCCCGCCTCTTTCTTCCCACGCTGCCGCCTCCTTCTGGTATTTTTTTTAACTCGGATTATTTTTCAGAATGTAGCTACTGATTATTTTTAGGAAAATGATATATTCACCAAAGGTACTAGCATTTGTTTGGCATATATTTTGAGTTTGATTAATGTGTAATTGAATTGATTTTTAGTTTAAGAATTTTTGTGTTGTAATTACGAAAGTAAATTGTTCATAAAAAGTAAATCTTGGTTTTCAAATGCATAATCCTTGTCTGCACCAGATTAAACTATTTTGAAATATTAAAATAGTCATTTGAGGTAAGATTGGTGCCTTGGAGTTTGCTTATGGACTACTGTTGGTCTCGTCTTGGATGTATCTGCCTGAGATAGATGTGCAGAAATGATTCTAGGGAGTTGGTTCTTTATTATTACTAGTTGTATTTTTTGGCAGTTGAACTATTCAGATAGTTGAAATGCTGTTTTATTGTATAGAATTGACAGTTTATCTTTTGGATTTTCTGTCTCGCTTGCTTGCGTATACAATTTCTGGCATGAAGGTTTTGTGAACCATTGATATGGGGGGTTTTGTATGTATTTTATGTTTTTGCTTATTTTTTGCCTGGATTTTTTTGCAATTTGGTGATAGTTCCTTAAATCTGTAAGTTGTCCGGAAATAGTCCTGCATAAGAACTTAAAATCTCGGTATTTTTTTAATTTTAGCTGATTTTTTTTTTTTTTTTTTTAAACTAACAGTTCTTATATCCTTTCTTCTTGGACCATCATCATAATCATATTCATCATCTGCCTGACTAGAAACACCATATTTCTTGTTTTGCATTATCTTCTCAGCAAGATGGAAGTCAGCATCCTCCTCTTTTTTCTTCCGTTGAGTGGATATGTCATGCATAATATATCTGATACAAGAAATAATAAAGCATGAAAAGTTACTCAATTTAGAATCACAGAACGATTTTGAAAGAGAAAATTGAAAACTTCAAAGTGTAGCTTACCGGCTTGTGGTCGCACCAACTCTTGGTCTGTGGGACTCTTCCCGAGCTTCTTGCTTCAACTTTGAACAACTCTCGGCTTGTGGGACCCTTTTTTCATACAAGTTCGATTATAACTCACTCTCACATAAAATCAGGTTGACTTTATTTTGTTTGGATTTGTCCAACTTGAGCGATTGTCAACTTGAGCGATTTTAAAGGATTTTCATTTACTTCTAGTCATTCCTCGTGGTATATAATTAGCCATATCATATCATAGATCTTATGACCAATTATGTATTAATATTAATATTGTAACACATAAGTTTTTATTCTTTCCGTGTATTTCAGAGATGCCGCCAAGGAAAGGTATACGAGTAGCCTTACCATTTGGTTCGCGACCATGACTCGCTCCGGCCTCCACCTCCCAGCTGGTTCATCACTGGGTTTGGTGGAGACACCGCGATCTCGCTCCTGTGTCCCGTTACGACACCTCCATCACAGTCGATGATGCACTGAACATCTCGGGATGCATTTGCGGCAGTACACGCGACCCGAGTCTCACGCCGGTAGCGAGATCGGCGACTCTCCGGTCGACCGTCCCACATGCAGCGTCTCGATTACGGCGGAGTTGCGTCTACGGTGAATACGCGTATTCTCCCTGCAGCTCTACCCTAGCACGTAAGTAACTAATTTATTTCCTTTAAGCTAATTATACTACTTGTCGTCATTATAGTAACTAATCAAATTTTTTTGTTTGCTATTATAGTTTCGAGTTGGCATCCAGTTTGTTCACGCGCAATTACTTCAATATTTCAAGATCGTTTCAAGGGGCATATAGCACCATCAAGGATGTTCCCCAGGGAAGAAGAAAAATTGTGGTGGGACGAATTCAAGGTAAGTAAATTAGAAAATAAGTTTGAATTTAGAAGTCTTTAAATTTAGAAGTATTCGAATTTAGTTATCTAACATTATTTCAAATTGCAGAAAAAGTATCGCTGGGCTCCTGAGCATGAGGATGGCGTCAAGACAGGTTGGCGTACCATACTGACGAGGAGACTAAGCGGCATTATGAGCGACGCTCGGAAAAAAAATAAGAAACCGAAATGGGTTTCTGAGACGGATTGGGCGCGACTTGAAGAGTACTGGAAGACTTCGGAATTTAAAGCCAAGTCGGCACAAGCAGCAAAAAACCGGAAAGAAGGGAGGGGTGGAAAAGGCCCGATGAAGCACACGGGAGGTTCACTCAGCCACATTGCGGGATCTTTATTAATTTACATATTCTTATATTGTATGTGTTTTTTGTTCGTATTTAATGAATTTGTTTAACAGGAAAAGGAGGCCGGACATGCAGTCCCATTCTCGGCCAGTTACGATCATGTTCATCAACGCATCTCGGGCGAAAAGAAAGGCGAATGGGTTGATGTAGATTCTAGAGAGTTGTCTGTAAGTATTTAATTACCGGTTTTCCTTTTTTGATATTAGTTATTTAATGTAATATCCTAATGATAATTTTTTTGACAGCGGGTGTTCCACGAGGTTTATGGCAGCGCCGCCAACAAAGCAACTCAAGCCGGGATCGCCTCCTCTAGATTTGCCGACTCGGATTGAGGTTATCTGCTGAGGCTGCGGGTGGGCTAAGAAAGGGCCGTGTCCAAGGACTTGGTTCCTTTAGTGATGTGGTAAAGACAATGAAGCGAGGCAGCCAGGCGGTGTCGCATTCAGACATGGTCCAAATGCGGAGCGAAATGGAAGAAGATTTTAAGAAACAACTAGCCGAGCAAAAAAAAGAATTTAAGATGAATGAAAAGAAGAGAAACAAGGGTCTAGCTAGTATGTTAGCTGAAATTTTAACAAATAGGGACCAAGTTGTATTAAGTGCCTCGGAGATGGAGGGAAAATTGAGTAGCATCTGAGATGATGAGTTAGAATCAGACTATGACGATGACCCTTTAACTGTCGATGATGTTTTGGGGAGTCAATAGAGTATTTAGTTAATTTTGTATCAATTTGTAACTATTGTTAGCTTTTAATGCTTTTTTTTAAGTTAAGTTTTGTGATTATTTTGGAATTTACATTTTGGCTTATGTTTTTCGTTGAAATGGAAGAGAAGTGATTGGTTTATGTTTTGTTTTGAATGGAAGATAGCTGATTGTTTTTACGTGCGAGAGTGCATTATATAGTTACCACTGTTACGCTCTCTGGAAAATTGGCTTCATACTGAGCCAGACAGGCGATCGAATAGCGACCGTCTTAGGGTTTAGGGTTAGGGTATAGCGACGGATTTAGATCGAGGCTTCATTGCGACCGAATGGCGACCGAAACATTCTTTTCCGTCGCTATGTACAGTAACGGATATACCGGTCATACTTCGGTCGGTAAATTCTCCCGGATTCCCTTTTTTTTTATAAAATAGCAAGGTCTTTAAAGATATATAAAAACCTGAACAGTGAAACAAGTAAAACGTATACTTATACATATGTACACATTAACCTGAATAGTGAAACAAGTAAACTTATACCTTCTGACAAAATACCTGTATAGACCTGAAGCAGAACAATTCAAGTAATACATTTGTGTTGACATTTACGTGAATTATTAAGTAGTGTAACTAAAATTTTAATAAATGCTCATTAATGATGAAATAAAATAGGTAAAAGGTTTCTATATATCTTTAAAAACCTCGCTATATTATAAAAAAACGGAATCCGGGAAAATAATAGCGACCTAATAGCGACCGAATATGCCGAAACGGCGTCGTCTTGTCCAGTGCGTTGGATCTTTATTTTCAAAAATTTATAAGTGTTCAGATTTTCTTCTGGGTGACCGAATAGCGACCGAATATACCAGGGCGGTCGCTATTCGGTCGTTATACGTCATGCCGAAACGGCGTCATCTTGTCCAGTGCGTGGGATCTTTATTTTCAAAAATTGGCAAGTTTTCAGACTTTCTTTTGGGCGACCGAATATGCTTAGGTCGACCGAACTGGGACCTCGGTTGATCCGACCAAAAGCTTCAACTCTCTGTTTCGGTTCGGTCGATCCGAGGAAAGCTCGGATGATCCGACCGAATATACCAGGGCAGTCGCTATTCGATCGCTAAATAAAAATGTCGAAACGACGTCGTCTTGTCCAGTGCGCGGGATCTTTATTTTCAAAAATTTACAGGTGTTCAGACATTCTTCTGGGCGATCGAATAGCGACCGAATATGCCAGTACGGTCGCTATTCGGTCGCTACCTTTAAATGCCGAAACGGCGTCGTCTGTCCAGTGCGTGGGATCTTTATTTTAAAAAATTTACAAGTGTTCAAACTCTCTTTTGGGCGACCGAATAGCGACATGTGCGGTCGCTAACTTTAAATGCCGAAACGGCGTCGTCTGTCCAGTGCGTGGGATCTTCATTTTAAAAATTTACAAGTGTTCAAACTCTCTTTTGGGCGACCGAATAGCGACCGAATATTCCAGTACGGTCGCTACCTTTAAATGCCGAAATGGCGTCGTCTTTCCAGTGAGTGGGATCTTTATTTTCAACCCTCCCCTTTACATATTCTGCAGCCGCGATTTCTAACTCTACCACCATCTCCTCTAGTGATTTATTCCAAAATCTACCTTGAAACTCCACCCTCTTCCCATCACCACCACCTCCGGCAACTCCAAGACGGCGCCACCACCTCCGGCATCCGCAAGACTTCCCCAACACCTCCAATTTCAATTGGGTATTTGGTGAGAATCTCTTCATCTCTATTTATTATAATGTTATTAATATCAATATTTATGCTCTTTTATATCATTTATTCTTTAGCTTAATCAAAATGTAGTATAAGGGATCAAAAAAAATCATGAGAGCACAAATTGTTCACAAAGAATCAAAATTTAGGGCAATTTACCTTTTATTAGGTTTACAACATACCATTTATTTTTTGCATATTAAATGATGATATGAAAGTGGCAAAATTTTATGCTTCTTTGTATTATCCCAATGATTTTATTTCTTTGTCTTATCTCCCATGAATTTTTTCTTTGTATTATCTCCCATGATTTTATTTCTTTGTATTATCTCCCATCATTTTCTTTCTTTGTATTATCTCCCATGATTTTATGTCTTTGTATTAAATCTCATTATTTTATATCTTTGTATTATATTGCAACAAACAAACAACTTAATGTTGAAAATAATCGAAATAGTTGACAAAATTTCATTTAAAATAGTAGACAAGATGCCATTATCACACGTTAATAATTACTTTGAAATAAGGGTGACAAATCATCAAAATAACATTCAAAGTTAATATGCATTTAATTATTAAGTCTTTGTATACGCAGATATTGTGTTTGTAATGGAAGACCGTAGTTGGATCCATATGGATTCGAATAGTGGACCTCGTCATAGTCAAGAATTTATAGCGGGATTGAAACGATTTGTGGCTTTCGCAGTTAGTTCGTCTGCTAATGTACAAATAGATGAGATTAGGTGTCCTTGTGGGGTTTGTAGGAATAAGTATTTTCATATGCCTGATATTGTGAAGTATCACCTTGTTATGAACGGATTTGTGTCTAACTATTATAATTGGACATGTCATGGTGAGGCATTCATTCCCATGCCTCAAATCCCATTTGTTCATGAAATGGATAATTATAAAAGACACACGATACCAAACAATTATCGAGATATGATTATTGATGCTGCGGGACCAAGTTTTTAATGAGCAGACAAAATAGGGGACGTGGAAGAACCTCCCAATCCAGAGGCACAAAAAGTTCTATGACATGTTGAAAAGCTGTTGATAGCCCATCTGTACAATGGTTGTACAAACCATTCACAGACTTTCAATGATCGCCGAGGATGTTGAGCATTAAGTCCGAAGACAACTTATCCGAAACTACAATAGATAAATTTACGTGAGTTGATGAAAGAGGCACTTCATCCAAATAATAATGCTTTAGACGACTTTTACAAAATGAAGAAATTGGTTAAAGGCCTTGGATTACCGGTGCAAAAGATTGATGTTTGTGTTAACGGTTGTATGTTGTATTGGAAAGATGATGTTGAGAGTAGAGAATGCAAGTTTTGTGGCCATGGTAGATACATTAAGAAAAAGAAATCAAAAAATACACGATTAAAAGAGATTGCTTGCAAAAAGATGTATTATTTTCCGATTACTCCAAGATTACAAAGATTGTATGCATCTGAGAAAACTGCAAGGCACATGACATGGCACTCAGACAGTGAGAGGGAAGAGGAAATAATGAATCACCCATGGGGTGGAGAAGCTTGGCAACATTTTGACAGAACACACACCGATTCAGCGGAACCTCGGAATGTAAGGCTTGGGTTATGCAAAGATGGTTTTGCACCTTTCGACATGTCAGGGAATAACTATTCTTCTTGGCCAGTTCTTCTAATACCTTATAATCTCCCCCTTGGATGTGTATGAAGAACAATGTAATCTTCTTAACTATCATTGTACCTGGACCCCAAAATCCAAAGCACAAGATCGATGTGTACTTGCGACCTTTTAATCGATGAATTGAATCAAGCTGTGAGGTGAAGGAGCGGAAACTTATGATATCTCAAAAAAAAAAATTTAAATTGAGGGCTTCATTATTTTGGACAATTAGTGATTTCGCAGCATATGGAATGTTGAGTGGATGGAGTACAGCTGGCATTCACGCTTGTCCATATTGTATGGAGGAAACACAAGCGTTCCCATTTGCGATGCTGAGAGAAACAATAGTGGTTCGATTGCCACGAATGCTTCTTGTCACTGATCATCCTTTTAGAAGAGATGCAAAGGGATTCCGAAAGGATCGGCGACAAGAGAGAAGCGGACTCGACGACTTCGCCTTAGTGGTCATGAAATGTTCCTTAGAGTTAGAGATTATCAAAAAATTACCGATACAGCTGAAGAGATCGGTAAAGAGCAAGGCGAGGGACGGGATCGTAGTTGGGCTAAACGTAGTATATTTTGGGACTTACCTTATTGGCGGACACTTTTGATAAGACACAACATTGATGTCATGCATAATGAAAAAAACGTGTTTGATAATGTCTTTAACACCGTGATGGGACGTGAAAGGTAAAACTAAAGACAATGTTAAAGCTAGAGCGGATGTTGAAAGGTATTGCAATCGTCGCGAATTGAATATTAAACACGATGGCGAGGTAAAGCAACAAAACCGAAGGCATGTTTCACTCTTACCAAGTCTAAAAAAGAAATGGGTTTGCGGTGGGTTAAAGAATTAAGGCTCCCGGATGGATATGCATCGAATTTGGCGCGATGCGTTGATATGAAAAGAGTTGAAAATGTCCGGAATGAAGAGTCACGATTCTCATGTATTCATGGAGAGACTTATACCTATAGCACTTAGAAGTACTACGGCAAATGTTTGGGGACCACTTGGCTGAACTTAGTCCATTCTATAGAGATTTGTGTTCCCCAAAGTTGAGTGTGGCGCATATGCAAGAATTGGAGGACACTATCGCTATTTTATTATACAAGTTAGAGAGAATATTTCCTCAGGGATTTTTTGATGTGATGGAACACTTGCCGATTCACCTTCCGTACGAAGCGAGGTTGGTGGCCGGTACGGTTTAGGTGGATGTACCCATTCGAGAGGTAACAACCATTGTCTTAAGTTATCTCATCTTTGTATTATATTTTTTCATGTACGTATTTACAATGTGATTAACTACATATGTTTTAATTAGATACTGTACCATCCGAAAAAAAAGATAAAGAACAAGGCTAGAGTTGAGGGGTCAATTTGCAATGCATACTTGGTCGAAGAAGGCTGCTACGTTTTTTAGCTATTATTTGAACCCCACGTGAAAAGCGAGAGTTACAACCATTGGGCGAAATGATGGTGAAGGCGAGATTAGCGGACCGGATGTATTATCAATTTGCAACTTACCCGGAAGATCATTTGGGAAAAAAAAAGAAAGGATTTTATTAACTAATAAAGATTATAAAATAGCAATGAATTATATCCTAATGAATTGTGAAGAGGTCGAACCATATCTTGATAAGTAAACTTATCTATTTGCTTCATTTTTGTTATATAATTAAAAGTGGCCAAATAATAATATTGTCATTTAATTTGTAACTCGGGGAAATTTGTTAGTCAAGTAAATGAACAAACCCCATGAGATAACGGAGGAAGAACTTCAAAGTCGGGTTTATAATGATTTTTCCAAATGGTTTGGAACTCATGTAAGTTGGTATTGTGTAGAAATGTACTTGTAATAAGAATGCATAATTAAAATAATTTAACTTTTATTGCTCAACAGATACATAGCCTTCGGGGAAGATTCAGAAATTTTGTTGAAAAAATCTGTCTTGGGGCCCGTCAAGAAGAGTGATGTTATACACCGGTTACTTTGTTAACGATTATAGATTTCACACCAAAGCCCGCAGCGATGGAAAAGGAACGACAAACAGCGGGGTATGGGTTAAAGGAGATTATTACGGTGAGTTGAAGCAAGTAATTGAGGTTGAACTTGCTGGAATACCTGACCAAAAAATTATTCTTTTCAAATGCGACTGGTTTGATTCTACTCCAAATCGAGGTTTAAGAGTGCATCCTCAATATAAACTTGTAGAAATCCATAGGAAAAAGAACCTACCAGGGTTACGATCCATTTATATTTGCTTCCCAATGTCAACAAGTCTACTACACACCTTATCCGGGTAGTAAGACATCATCTAGGGCTGATTGGTTGGCTGTATGTCGTTCCAAACCACGTCTATTTGACGTTCCTGGTGTTCCGGTACCGTATCAGGACGAAGTACGCGAGGAGGAGACCAGTCGCATTGATCCAACTATTACTGAAGTTGGTCAACTTGCACACCGGTCAGGGGAAATTGAAGTTGTACTTGTGGCCGGTACGAGCCGTGGTTATGAAGATGATGGCGATGACGATGATGAAATTATGTCGGGAGATGACAATTCTGAAGAAGAGGATGAATTAATGACCGATGATGATTTAGAATGATTAAGATTTCTCGCTTCTCTTGGAATTCCACATATTGAAAGTGAGTCATATTTGTTGTTTTTTTTGTACTTTATTACAATAAATTAATTGTCATATTGTATAACTTTTTAACATAATTCAAAGTAGAAATTTTATTGTCATAATAATTTGATTCTTAAATTTTGCAGATTGCAACTCATGCATTTTCAAGGATATGCATATGAATGACATCAAGGAGTTTATGAGAAATGCACACTTTGATTGTAAGTTTTGATAAATGAAATAAATTACTTTGAACGTGAGTGTTGCAATGTAATTTGCACACTTTGATTGTGAGTTTTGATAATTCAAAGTGTGCACTTTGAATGTGAGCTTTGTAATGTAATGTGTACACTTTGATTGTGAGTTGTAATGTAAGGTGCACACTATTATTGTGAGTGTTGTTATTCAAAATGTGCACTTTGATTGTGAGTGTTGTAATAAAAAGTTTGCACTTTGATTGTGAGTATTTAATGTAATGAGAATTGATTGTGAGCATTTTGGTTGTGAGCATTTTGATTGTGAGCATTTTGGTTGTGAGCATTTTGGTTTTTAGCATTTTGGTTGTGAGCATTTTGGTTATTGCTGCTATTGCTGCTGTGTTCTGTAATAGGGATTTAATTAAATTAAATTTTTATTTTTTTAAATAACAACAATTTAGCGACGGTAAATACCGTCGGTATTCGGTCGCTATATGGTGACCCTCTTGTCCGTTGCTAAGTATCCGTCGCTATTCGGTCGTTTATGGGTCAACTCAAATGTCAACAATGTTGACCGACCACGTCGGTATTCGGTCGCCATATGGTGACCCGCTTTTCCGTTGCTAATTATCCGCTCGGTATTCGGTCGTTCTGGGTCAAGTCAAATGTCAACAATGTTGACCAGATCCGTCGGTATTCGGTCGCCATATGGTGACCCGCTTTTCCGTTGCTAATTATCCGTCGGTATTCGGTCGTTACCCAGTCAAAGTCAAAAGTCAACAATGTTGACCATTCGGTCGGTAAATAGCGACCTAATATTCGGTCGCTAACTTTTCCGTCGGTATTCGTTACCAAGTCAAAGTCAAAAGTCAGCAATGTTGACCATTCGGTCGGTAAATAGCGACCTAATATTCGGTCGCTAACTTTTCCGTCGGTATTTTGCTTAGCGACGAAAAATACACGACCACGTCATTCGGTCGTTAATCGGTCGCTAAACTGAGTTTAGTGACGGATTAGCGACGAAAATGTCCGTCCCTGTTACACAGTTTTCTTGTAGTGTCCACGGGAATGGTGATTCTAGGAAGAAGTGTGAAAGGTCATTTCACACCAAAACTTATGGAATGACCTTTTGCAGAAGAAGTTGAAATCATCAATAATAAATAGTAACCTTCATTTATACTCTTCTTTTAATTAATTATTACGTCAATTTTACATAGTAACGTATTCATTCTCAGTCATAAATATTCTATTTCACTTATTATAATTTCTTAAATGTTTATTTTTCTTTGTAATAGTTTTTAATCTATTTTTTTAATTTGAAAGTAAAGTTATTTTTATGACTATATTGACATTTTAATAAAATTATGTTTCAACAATTTATCAAACCTATTCTAGTACGATTTTCTAAGCTATATTTAATTAAGCATTATCGTTAGTATATGCTACAAGGGCATTTATGTCACATTGTTTTTAATTACATTACATTCTAACTTAAAAATATAGTTTTACTAAAAACAAAAAAGGAATCAACATTTCATTATGGCTTGCCTTTCAAACACTGGAATAGAAAGAGAATTCCGAACTCATTACGAGTGGAAAGTGATTCTGCATGAAAAGTGATTCCAATTGATTTCATTCTAGCATACCAAACTTGCACTTATTGTAATCACTACAAGAAAAGGCATATTTAGTGACGACGAAAGTCTCACTGTAAGGTCAATTTTATATCACTATTATCGCTTGTGACCATTTTTTTGAGGTCGTCACTAGCCGTCACAAATACCTCCGTCACTGATGAAATTGTGACGACATTTTCAGATTGGTTATAATTGCACAATGCTTCTATGACTAAATTGTCGACACAAAAAATTGCACAATAAGTGACAAAAAAAATGGCCACAACAAATATAAATATATGTTACGATAGTTTTGCAACAAAAAAATAAATAAATTGTGATGAATTAAGTCGGCACAATATTTATATTTATAGTGACGACATCGTGGACACTAAAATACTTGTTAATAGTGGCCAAATTTTTGGAGTTTTGGATAAACTATGCAGGGAGCATTTTGGATTTCTCTTATATTTTTTGGATGTACATTTATGCTTAGTTTGTATTACTAGAATTTTTTAGTAACAATGGTAAATGTTTCATTGGCAAAAGAATTTTGTTTAAAGTAAATAAAAATACTAGTGTCACACCCCGTCTCCGGAGTGATGACATGACAGTGTCTCATTGGTCGGTGAGACACCAAAGCCTACTATACAGAGTTACTAAAAAGGCAATTCATTATGCATTAAATCCAAAGTAAATGTTTAACAGCAGAAATCTAAATACATAACTGAAAATGAATCTATCTATTACATTATTGGAATAAGTCTAAGCGTTCTAAAAGAAATAACTGAAAAGGAAATAAAGTCTAGCAACTACGTAGATTAGGATCACTCCTCAAATGGCCCCTCCCACGTATCATCATCGTGAACAAGTTCAACATCTACATCACCTGCACAGTAAAAAGCGGATGGACTGAGCTCTAGTGCTCAGTAGGGACCTAAAAACACGGTTATAAACATAACAGAAAATAACACAGATAAATGAAATAGATTCCCGTTTTTTCAAAATACCCATTTGAAAAAGAAAAGCTCTCGACAAGCCACTACACAAGTCTTTTAAGACTTAGAGCTTGAAACAGAACAGAGCAGAATCCAATTGGATCAGAACAGAACGGTACAAAATATAAAAGCAACCCAAAATACAAGTTAAAAGACTCAAACCAAGTATCAATAAGACCCAAACAAATGTTCGACTATACTTATCAAATATGACATCCCAGATCGGAATTCATGACATGAGCATCCCATACTACTCATGCACTACAAACCAATAGTTATGTCAGACAATCGAGTACAAAACAAACAAGGACCAAACAAGTAAAGAACAACAAATAAGCTAAACAACTAAACTCTTCACGTCTAAGCACTTCACACAACCGAATCCACATCAAGCACGTATGCCCTACAGTATCCTCGATTACACAATTTACTTAGACGTTACGAACTTAGTTATCGCTATGACACTACAATCCCCCAGTCAAGCTCAATTGTCTAATCAGACCCATAATCACTGCTAATAGCCCCCATTTAATAGCCCAATGAGGAAGGGGCCACACAGAAACCGGCTGAATCTTTCCCCCAGCTGGAGGCCAAAAATAAAGAATACGTCCATTGTTTCATTGCCCACACATGAGCTCCACAATTTACTGTTAGCAGCCCCAACTTGTTTCTTCCCCTCTAGGGTCCGGGTCCACATATCCATACAGAAATCCACACAAAAATATCGCGAACACCAGGTTCTAGAGATATATAAATGGGACTTATCATGCTACAGACCTTTCATAAACAAGAGCTCGAATGGGGCGACGACTCGGTCGACCAAACCAATTAGGACAAAACAAGGACTCTCAATTAGGACAACTCAATGAAGACCCAAATAAAGCAATTACAGAAAATACTCCAGTAGTCCCCAGAACAGTTCAGACACATTCCAGAGACAGTTTATAAGATTTCAGCAATTAATAAAAGAGATTGAAATTCAGATATATACCCAATTAATCAAAGATTCACAATTATCAGTTAATTATGACAATTTACATAATACAATAACAAGAACGCAGTAATCAATTTACAAATAAGATTATAATGAATTTAAATCATACCCAAAACAGTTTATACAATAACAATAGCAAAAGCAATAAACACAATTTGTGCAACTATTTTATAAATTGAATAGTTTATTCGCTTTTACTGTGCAGTAATTAATGCGATAATTAAATAACGTAAGGGTCCCTATCTCCTACGAACGCGATAAAACACAGAAATTCGTAATCAGTCCTGGCAGCTTATTCCGGGAGCGATAACTTTCTTCTGGAACCTCCGATTCACGATCCATCTGCACTCACTCGAAGGTATTTTCATTATCTTCGAATTGGTATATTGTTGATAAAAAACGGAGGTCGATAACCTCCTCAAACATCGTGTTGAAATTCTGAACAGATTATGTTCAATCCCCTTTTCTCTCTCCAGCCGCGCACGGATCCCGAGAGAAGACAATGACGGCTACTGATTTTGGCATAGGTGATGGCTACTGATTTTGGCATGACCCCTTTATCTTTATTTCTAATTTTCTATTCCTACCATTATATGGCTGAGAAAGGGAAAAATAAATAAATAAACAAAGAAAGATTTTTTATGTTGGTGATTGTGGAGCTTCCCAAGGGATTGAATATCAAATTGATGATGTCCCTCCCTTTTTTTCCTTGTTCTTCATTCGGCTCAGAGAGAGAGAAGAGCCGCTTCTCCATTTCTTCTCCTGTTTCGTTGCACAAACCCATCATCAAAAGACGCTACCCTTTGTTAGCCATCTAATGGCAGGGGATGCCCGTGGGACTTGTTTTACTAGGATGGTCTCTAATGAACCTTTGGAAACGCTGTCTTCAGTTTTTGATATGGGTTAATATATGTCCTTCAGGGTCTTTCACCAAAAAGACGCTACCCCCTCCCACGATTTGCTAAATGGTTTCTTTCCTTTGCACAATGCCCAAGAGAAAACCCCAAAATGTCCACGTTTCCTTTCTGATCCCACGATATGCTTTTTTGTTTAATTCTTTTCTTTTCTTTTCTTTTTATTATTTATTTTATACATCAATCCTAGTAATTCCTATTCATTTCAATCAATTATCTAATTAAATTAATCATCTATGTGAATTACAATTAACTCCCTTAATTACGTTACGCGTGCGAAATGCCCCTCAATAATCCGTACACGAAATAAAACACGTAACATGTTACAAAATTAAATGGACACGTAAGCATGTAATCACGCGAAATAAATTATAACTACATCGTTAATCGGAAGAAGAAAAAAAATTAATTAGACGTCAAATATCGTGTAAGCAAAAGTTACGGGTTTTACAACTAGTGACAAAGACAAGTTGTCATAAATAAGTTTGCACCCACCAAAAGATCAATAGCGTCATAGTACATATGCTATTAGTGATAACATCTATTAAAAAAAAAAAACAGGACAATAGTAATACATTAATAATGACAACTTAACTTTGGAAAACAATAATTGTCACAATTTGCTCTAGTAACAAACAAATAATTCGTCACTGTTAGTACAAACAATAGTGACCATCAATGTTTGGTCACAATAAACTTCTAATTTGTAACCACGTTTAGTTGACACTGACCAATTGATCTTTAGTCGTTCAAATTTTCATCACAAAAAGGCGTAAGTAGAGTGACAAAACACTTTTTGTCCCAATAAATTAGAATACTAGTGATCATAAAGCATTTTGTCACAAATAAGTTTCATCCTCACAAAAAAAAATTGGCGTCGGGGCGCTTATACTATTTGTGACAAAAATTTAGTTATAAAAAAAATTACGACACTATAAATATAGTAATAATGACAACTTAATTGTGAAAGACGTAAATCATCATTATTACCATACAACAGTGACAAACATTTTCGCAATTAGTACCTACAATTAGTGACAACAAAATATTTTGTCACAATAAGCCTCTTATTTGTGACTAAATTGTATATGGTCACAAAAAAGTCGTCACTGAATGTCTTCAGTCTTGTAGTGAATCTAATTCCCAAGTTCAAATTTTTGTTATGAATGAATTACTATGCATAATTGCGACGAATTATAATAGTGATTGTTTGGAGCTTTCCTCAAAAGGGAATATTTGTTTGAGCTTCCTGAGATTTCTTAGTGAAAAATTGCGAGTTCTTGATGAAAATGGTTCGTAGAGATACAAGACATTGAAACTGTAAAAAAACAAATCTGCATATTTTCGTTTAGATAATGTAGCGAAAATTAAGAAAAAAAAAAAAAGATATTTTGGTAGGCAAAATATCAATTTTACTCTCTTAAATATGACTTGTAAATCATTAATTCTATTTGAGAGAGTAATATTGATATTTTGATTAAAAAATATCTTTTTTTTATTTCTTTAATTTTCGCAAAATGTCATAAACAACTTAAATGTAACGTATATTTCACTAATGCTATTTAAGAGAAAAATATTGATACTTTAATTAAAAAAGTAACTTATTTTTTATTTTTTCCTTATGTATCTTAAACAACTTATATTAAAAAGTTGTAGTAATATTACAAAAAGATAATTAAGATTATAGTTTTGGCTATGATTATTGGACTGGAATGCATTGTGTCTTGGATGGTTATCGTCAAAGGTACGGCGAGTGTTGCAATTCGTACTCGGTTTAGGCTGTTTCAGGGTCGTCACATTTGCTATTACATACTATCGTTCTTAATTACCCGTCGCCTAAATATATTTTATCAGATTTTTATAATTATGTATCCCTTTAAAAAATCAATAGAGTGTTAAATGTATTTCTTCTAAAGTAATCATTATCTTTAATTAATTCAGTACACAACTAATTTTAATTGTTACAATATAAATATATTAATTGAAGGAAAAAGGTGTTTACCTATCTTTAAACTAATATACCACAACAATTTTCTTAATTCGAATTTATTATCTTAAAACGACAGATAAATAAGAACGGACAACGAGTATATTCGAGCAATGAGACTGCAGGCAGCTAAAGGGATCTTGGACCTGGCGAAATGGGCCTTTGACTTTACTGGGCTATTGGGTCACAATGTCTTTGGGCCAACGATTTCTTAGGCTGGACCAGGTCTTTGTTGGACTTGGACTCGTTTCTATTGTTTGCATTAAAACTATGTTACACGGATACTCCGTTTAACATTGACGTACCTGCGCCGACACGACTCGATAGTATCATATGTACTTGACACGATCAAGTATGGTCAAATACTTTGACCAACACTTGAAATCTTGTTGCTACTTGAACGCTCATCGCCGTCATCACTGTGACATCCCATTGGGACACTCATTGCCGCCGTTGCTGTGAAATCCAATGTACGACGATCGAAGTTTGGACATATGAAGGAGGCTTGAACAAAATTTAAGTAATAAATGAAGGAAAGATGGAATAGAGAGGGGTATAAGAGTCGAGTGGAGCATGAACTTGGTTGGTAATTTGTATTTATAGTGACTGCATATTTTTTAGGGAAGGAAGAAAATAAATTAGGGCTAGATAGTTAGGGGAGGGAAGAGACGACAATGAATAATGGGGAGAGATTAATGCGACGGTTGGAATTTTGATCTTTGTTTTAACTTTTTTAACTTTTAATTAGCACTTGGGTTAAATTCAAAATATATACCATCCAAGATTTTGATCTTTTATAAAAAAAAATAATAATTTAACTTTTAGTTAGTACAAGTGGTTAAATTCAAAATATTTATTTTGATATATTTTTAATTTTTTTTAGTTTTAATTAGCATGTGGAGTTAAATTCAAAATATATATCATCCAAGATTTTGATTTTTTTTTAAAAATTTAATTAGCAAATGGAGTTAAATTTAAATTTTAGATCATCCAAGGTTTTAAGTAACCGATCTCACTATGCCAAAAAGAAAATACAGAGATGATAACGAAGGCTTATATCAATCAAAATTTTAGATTTATCCATCTTAAGTGGGATGTAGATTCACATTCACCTCTTCTTAAGGCCCTAGCGTCCTCGCTAGACGACCATAAAAGATATCCAAGATCCACCAGGGGGCGGCATGAGATTCAGGAGGTAGTTTTCATCGTGAATAGTGTAGCACTTAGGTCCCGTATTATCGACTGTTGACCTAGCTCCGATATTACAATGTCACGCCCTAGTCGATTGGGACTCGATAACGCGAACACACGAGAAATGACAATGAACTCACAACTACTTATTTGGCAAGAGAACTCTGTCAAAATGTATATATCGATGTGATAATAAATGTTTAAGCACATGCTTATATATTAGTTAGAATTTCGAGTTATCCAATGTGATTAGATGAAGGTTCACACGCAAGTTCTCGATTTCTCTTAGGAGTACCATGCACAAAATGAGAAAATATATCATCATTAAACCAGTACTAAGTGTGATTGGGGACCACTAGTGTGTGATTGGGGACTATATATGTTGATCCAAGGGATTAGTAGTCATTAACTTTCTTCTTCTTCTTTCATTTCAGTAAAATAACTCTAATTACCCTCTAATCACACTTGATTTGCTTAAATGACCAGATATTGGACCACAGCTAAGAAAACAAAAAGGAATGGAGACCCTTATTCAGTGGAAATGGGTCGGCTTCACGTCATGTATAGCTCAGACACAGTTAAGTTTCTCTAATTAATTAAACCACATATAAAGCAAAAAATTAATTAAGAAGATCATTATAAAATGGATGTAATAAGATAATGAAGCGCAATTTAAGCGGTAAAACGCTTAATTTCTAACCGGTAAGTTGGGAGTTTGAGTCACGCTGAACAGGAGGTGTAGAACCACTATTGATCCTCATGAGGACGAGATTTTTTGAAATGATATTCTGAGAACAACAACTTTGTGCATTTATTTTCAAATATTATGAGCTTTTTTTTTAAAACTAATTTTACTTATTGAAGATGATGAAATATATATACGGAGGGGACTAAATCCTCCTTCCAATATAAAGTGGAAACAAATCCACTACTACATCGAACAATGAAATCCTTGTAGATTCCATAGGGGACAATTTAACTAACGTCTCTTAAAAGGCTTATATCTAGTCTCCATATGAGCGGACATGAGTAAAGTCTTCATAATCATCTTCCTGTTGAAAATCGCTAAATCTTCAAAAGACCCTGTGTCCGGAGCTCAACAATTTCTAGTTCAAGAGGCTTACAAATGTCTTGCGCAATTGACGGTGCAATATTTGCGGAGTTCGAATCAAATGTGCCAATCTTACGACTTGGTGATAGGCTTCGAATTCGACCGCTTAAAAAATAATTGTTGTAGAGAGTACGCTTAAAAATATTAGGCTCTCTTATTCATTTCTTCCTTTACCCTTAATTAATAAAGATTTAATGAGTTATGTTATTTTTTATGTTGATGTAACAAAAAGTTCTACATTATTTAATTTTAAGTACGATTAAAAGATTAGATATTGGATTCTGCCTCACTTTTCAGAAAATGGTGCATATCCACTTTTTCAATAAAATTAATTATCCATGATCGGAATGCATGAACTGGAAAGCATTAATCATCACTCCACTAATAATTATTTTAATTGGTTTAAAGCCTAGCTTAATTAAAATATGTCAAAATGAGCATCTATTATTGAATTTTTTTTAACAAGTATAAACAATGATATGAGATCGTAAGAGATAGGGGAGGCTGAGTAAAATTTGAATTGGAATTATATGAGTTTGTTAGATTTAGATGAGAGTATGGTATTCAATAGATGAAAATGGAAGAATGTATTATTGCTAATGATAATACAAAATTTTATGTTGATTTATGTAGTTGACCAATAATTTGAGATTAATGATTCGTTGTTGTATCAACAATGAAAAGTAAATATTCTAGAGCCCTTTTATTTTTTCCCCTCAAACGAAGGGATTAAATTTTGGTGCTTAGATTCATTTTTATTTTTATTTTTGATGAATTGGTGCTTAGATTCATTCTTTATGGAGGAAATGGAAAATTTAGGTATAATATTAATTCGTTTGTCTCTTTTTAGCTCTGTTTCCTAATTTCTCTTGTTGGATAGGTGATACTCTTATTATACGGAAAAAAATTCTCAATCACTATTTTGTGTCTTACGAATAGATGATTATCATGTGTTAGCTTTTTTTTTTTACGGGTTTCACTATTTCTCTTAGGTATAAATGTTTTAGTTAAAAAATTAACACATCAATTTCTTATTAATGACATTAATGCCCTTATATTTTATTTCGTTATTACTATCTTTTTTTCTTTACTTTTCTTTCTTTATACATGATTACTCTCAAACTAGTTATTCCGAAAAATTACCTTCAAAGATAGAAATATAAACTCAAACCCTAACCTTCATCAATTTTCTCCCACGTTACTCCTACGTTGCACCGTCAACAACACTTTCTACTAACTACAATCTAAACATCTGTCATTATTGCTTTTAACACTCTATCTCTCTCTCATAGAAACTAATTTCTCCCTTCATTTGTCGTAGTCTATTAACGCACTATCGCCAACAAATTTTTCTTTGCAGATATTTTCTCCGCCATTACTGTTGTCTATCAGACCCTTGCAACTAAGGGATAGTGGTAACAGTTTTTACTTGTTACTCTATACATTTGTACGGGTAATTAACATGATAGTAGTTAAAGTTTCTAGAGAAGAATAAGGTGAAACAAACTAAAGAAAGAAACTAGTACTTGATGAAATTTTTTTACTTTTATTTTTGTCCTTTTGCAAAATTTAAATTTAAACTAAAAAATGCTAATAGACCCCTAGTGCATTAATTAAAATTTCATGAACTAAAGTGCTACATCCCCTTAATTTAATGATAGTAACATGCAATTAACCCTAAATAATAAGTGAAAAAATATAGACACCAACCCATTCCTAAAGAACATACATAAAAAAAAAAATAGTACAAACAAAACAACCAGACGCATGCATTACAGTATTGATCATATTCATATATGTCTCTCTTTGGTTGAGGTCGATAAAGAAAATACAGAATAATTCGCATATGTATTTGTTGTGTGTGTGTATATCAAAACGTCCTTCAATCCAATGTATCAGAATAATTCGCATATATATATATATATATATATACACACACACACACTAAGACACTGTTTTTTTTCTATTTTTTTACATGGTATATATCAAAACGTCCTTCAATCCAATGTTAGCTAAATTATCCTCAAATGTCTAGTCGGTCAAACTTTAATGTTTTAAATGTCTAACCTAATGTGAAGGGAATGTATTGAAAATGTGGCATCACCTAACTAGTGAGGTTTTTTTTTTTTTTTCAAGATCTTTTATTGAAGTAAAAAATAAGAGCCGACATGGAGAGGGTTATTGCCTTCCCTTAAATAAAAGGTGGAAACAAATCCACTACTACAAAGGGAGTATCGTTCCTAGTAGTCCATAAATATCAGTAGTCATAAAACTATCGTCTTTTAAAAGGTTTGTATCTAGTTTCCTTATGGTGCTTAGTAGAAATATAGAGGTTGAGCAGTCCTACTAAATATAGAATATCAAAAATTTCGTAAGTGCAGAACACATGTTCCGCATTGTAGCTGTGGTGAGAGATTGAGATGATGGGCGTGGGATGATGGAAAAAGGAGTGCAAAACCCTAGAAAATGGAGGGGATGATCCAGGAAAGCATGCTAAGGTTGAAAAAGACCATTCATACACTGTATATTCCTTCCAGAAAGTGATTGGAGGGGTCCCTTTGAAAGAAGAGAGGGGCGCACGAGCTCCCACTACAGTTTACAGTAACATAAAGCCATCCCACTTTTTCTTCTGCTTTCCTTTCTCAGTTTCCATCTATTTTTCTTGTATTTTTGTATACACACTTTTCAATCCCACTCTGCTTTCCTCAACGCCTTTGTACCTGTATATACTAGTTTGTTCATGTATAATTCTCCAGTGCACAGCTCCACTTACAAGCGCTGTTGTAACAATCTTATCTCTACTTATAAGTGGGGTTTGATTTCTACCAAAGACGTACAATTGAAACCTTTATGTGGCAGTGGTGTATATGCACATTGTAGTAAACTCTTATTTTATTGATACATATATCCGACGATTTAATCTTTCATTAATCCTAAAAACGATGAGGTGAGAGATCTTATGGTTGATGCTGAGTCACAGTCTCTATCCTATATATACTTTGTCTCACTATCAAGCTATCACATATATCTCATACTCTGCTTGCCTCAAAACCTTTATGCCCGAGTGGGAACAAAAAATAAGCTACATTATGACATGCTCTGTGCCACAGGTTCAAATTACGACTCGAGTGCTTAGCAGTATCCACAATCACTTACTTAATAACTCAAGGGCAAAATTAAGATTGTAGGTTAGGGTCAAACTACACTATATGTTAATATAGAATTTCTTCTCAAACAATTGGGGGAAGGGAGCCAAATTAAAATTGTGGGCAAAATATAAGGTGGGAGTACATAAAAATCCTAGAAAATCCTCGGTTAAAAAAAGGGGGCAAGGCCCCTCCCACCCCTGTCCTTGCGGTATCAGTGTTTTTATGGAAAAATGGACAATCCAATGTGAACATAGATGCTTAGGCATGTCTTATATATCATTCAGTAATCTCCGAAAAATTAAATGCGGGATAGAGTATTACATGCATCCTCTCTTAAACCCTAGCGCCCCTCGCCAGGACCCATAAAAGTTTCCAAAACCCTGGGCCAACTATGAGCATGAGATTCTAGATATTTTTTTATTATTTTTTTATTTTTTTTGGGACCTCACCAGAGGAGGGAGCCCATGTAGGGCGGAAATTGTATATATAGAAGAGCCTCACAAAGGAGGTAAATTAGAAGACCGGTAGGCCGGTTGCCCCATGAGGGGAATATAAGTGCCTCACTGAGGAGGTAGATTAGAAAATCGGCAGGCCGGTTTTTGCCCCATGAGGAGGAATATAAATGCCTCACAGAGGAGGTAGATTAGAAGACCGGCAGGCCAGTTGTCCCATGGGGGGGGAATATAAGTGTCTTACAGAGGAGGAAGATTAGAAGATCCATGTAGAGGGAATATAAGTGCCTCACACAAGAGAGAACCCAAGAAAAGGAAATTAAAGAATGCCCCTTGTGTGAGGAGGGTATCGAACCCACGACCTCACGATCGTGGGCAGTCCATAGCCCAGTGATATGAGATTCTAGAGATGTCTTACATTGTACACGGTGTAATACTTAGTTCATGTACTGCCGACTGGTGGATTGCTCGGATACCATAATATCACACTCGTGTCCGAATATACATGAAATAACAATCGTCTTGGCCATTCCAAAATAAAATTTTCAATGTGACTATGTATATTTAAACCTATCTTATATATCTTGTTCAGAAATCTCAACTATGCATGTACTCGTTAATGCTTGTAAATGTATACGTGTATATGTATATCATGATGGTGATGAATGTAAAGAGTCCAAACAGAAGGGGTTGAAGAATGTTACTTTCTACATGCATATCATGAAGATGAAAGTTCTTTCATATCTCTCTCTCTCTCTCTCTCTCTCTCTCTCTCTATATATATATATATATATATATATATATATATATATATATATATATATATATATATATATATATATATATGCTAATTAGGTAGCCCTCAATTCCATTTGAATATTATTCACTGCTCAAATGTGGGCCGGCACTTTTCAAAAAGGATCATCATGCGATTCTACGTAAACTCGGAAGAGGGGTGTAGAATTATAAACTCGTGAATCGTAAAATCGTACAAAAAAATTAAAATATATATTTTATATGTAAATAATAATAAGTAACATATAAATCATATCATATGGTCTAACAATATGAGAAAAATCCATAAAACATAGTTTTACAAGTGTTTTTCAAAAGATAATAACGCAACAAAGTTCACAATAAAGAACTTACAAGTCTTTTAAAATATAAAGAAGACCGAACCATTTATTGGTTTCACAAGACTGAAAAATGTTCGAAATACCATAGCATGTTGGAAACAATTAAACTTTTTAGAAATTCTAAAAAATTAGACACACACAAGATACATCAGGAGTAGAATAAAATGACATATATTCTGAAAATGCAACACAAAACAAATCACATATATTCTGGAAATGCAAAAAGACAGAAAGTTACGAACTCGGAGTTAAAAACTTTGATTACCTGCTGGATTTCTAGTAGTATAAGAAATTGGTGAAGAATAGGAAATTGTGTAGACTCGGTAGAAACGTATGTTTTTACGTGTTTACGATTCGATTCTACGATTCTACTCCCGATTCAACACGTTTTGCTTCCGTAGAATCGAGCGATTCTACAAGTTAATTCGCGATTTTAACAACATTGATCGTATCATTACATCATATAGAACGTTTCTGAGGAAAGAAAGTTACATGCAGTGTATAGTATATCCTCAAATATGAATAAGCTACCATAATTTGGTCTGGCAAATTTTGAACACAACACCAAATCGACAACTCATGGTCAGAATATTTAGGGGTCACTGAATCCTATAACCGTCATTGTGGGATTGGCCACGCAACTCCCTCACATGAATTGAGCGGATCTCACATTTGCAGGTAGGCTCCGTCCCCGATTCATGTGAGGGAATGTGGGACCAATCCCACAAAGACGGTCAAATTTCCCACTCAATCTTAGGACCGTCCTTGCGTAGTTGATTCCACAGTCCACTCAAATAAATTGAGTGGAGTCTACATCTGCAAGTAGGTCCCCACTCAATTTATGTGAGAGAGATACGGGATCAGTCCAAAAGGACGCTCCTAGAGGCTAGAATTGAATTTTTCAATATTTATTCCTCACACTTCTTCAATAGTTTGGCCAATATCCTTAATGAGATAGAAACTCAAAAGGATAGAGGAAGCTACTTAATATTTTTTCTATGGTTGTACAAGCATTGACTGACTAATTTGGAGGATTCACGCACATATATTTGTTAGTTAAAACAACGTGAAATTGTATCTCAATTTGTAACTCGAACTCGTAACTTTGTGTTCAACATGCCATGTGAGGACTCAAGTGAAGCGAGCTTTAACCACTTGCTGTATGATACGTTGTGGAAGCTACCTAACAATTAAGATATACATGTGATTTTATGATCTACTTGCTTTTTTCCTTTCCTTTGATGATCTTTCTTGTTCTTTTGTCCCTTTTGATGGTACAATTAAAAAGGAAAATACTCTTCTTTAATCATTTCTTGGATAAGTTAGTTTAAGTTAGAAACGACTTTGATCGGTGTAATCAATGTCATTCTCTGCATATATATATATATATATATATATATATATATATATATATATATATGGTAAATCACCATTTTTTGCCCTACATCTATTTTCAAAGTATAACTTATGATCCCAAACTACAAACTGTTTTATGTGTCGGTTACACTCATAACAATTTACAGAGTGCTAAATATACTCAAAATTAGAGGAATCCAGCGAACCACGGCGGCGAATATGCACATGCCAATTAAATTCTCTTGGTCTTTCTATTTCAATTTTGAAATCAATTTAGGGAAGTTAACCCTAATCTTGAATGGGTTTAATTTGGGAGGAGGTGGTTATTTGAGGAGGGGGGTGGTGGAGAGTGGAAAGAGTAGGATGGAGGTGGGGTGATTAAGAAGACAAACTTGCCTTGTGTTACAGATACCAATCAGGGAGCCAATCAAGATCATAATCAAGGGAGCAAATCTCTCATTTATTTGATTGTAATTAATATAGATTTATTTCCTTCAATTTTATTCATATGTAAAGATGTATATATAGGTGATGTATTGTAAACATTTTTCACAATCAATGAAAGACCTTCTTTCTTTTACATAATTTCTTCTTTATTCATATTTCTTCATGGTATTAGAGCAAACCTTTTGAGGTTTTCCGCACTTTTATTCTCCTTCTATTTTTATTATCTGGCTTATAGAAGCTGTTTCTTTCATATAATTGTTTTTAATCGAAATGTCTTCTGCTAGTCTATCACTCGATAGCGAAAATAATGGCGGTTCCACGGTTCGATTTGGTGGTCAATGTGTTGTAGAAGAATTTGCTCAATCTCCATGGCTTTTCAATTCTACTTTTCAGTCACAACGGATTACTGATATTGCAGTTCAGCCACCGCGAGTTTCAATAAATGCTGTTTCTCTGCCGCCGGATGCTGCTTCAATTTTTTAATTCAGGTAATAAGTGTTTACCACCTATAATGCAATGGATTATTGATTCTGGAGCTACTCACCATAGTTCTTGTTCCTTGAATTCTTTTACATCTTATCACTCTTTATCCCCTACCCCCATTCGTCTGTCCACTGGTTCCTTTACTTATGCAACTCATGTTGGTTCAATTATTTTAAACTCTAATCTTATTCTTTCAAACGTAATATTTGTCCCCTCATTCTCTTTTAATTTGTTATCCCTGGGGCAACTACTTCAGGACCCCAATTTATTTGTCTCTTTTCGTTATAACTTTTGTCGTATTCAAGATCATATGAAGCTGAAAACAATTGGCTCGGCTGAAATGGTTAAGGGATTATATTTATTGCACCATGATCATTCATCTTATGTTCCTTTTGTCTCTAACATTATCCCTAATTCTAATCCTCTATCTGTCGGTAATGATGCAAACTTTTCTAATACATCTCTATGGCATTATCGCCTTGGTCACCTTTCTTTTCCTAGATTAAAAATGGCACAACATATGGATTCCAATATAAAAGTTACACAAAATGAACATGAACATTGCTCCATTTGCCCTATGGCTAAGCAATCCAAGCCTCCATTCCCCCTTAGTAAATCCACTTCTCAAGCATGCTTTGATTTAATACACGTAGACATTTGGGGACCATATAAATTCACACCGTTCACGGTCACCTATATTTCCTCACTGTCATAGATGATTTTAGTCGTTTCACTTGGATTTATTTTATGAAAACAAAGTCTGAGGCTCGACCCCTTACCCAACACTTCTGTCAATATGTGCTTACTCAATTCGAAAAGGTCATTAAAGTAGTGCGTTCAGACAATGGACCTGAGTTTCAAATGTCTGAATTTTTTACTTCTAAAGGGATCATTCACCAAACCTCTTGCGTAGAAACTCCTCAGCAAAATGGAATTGTTGAAAGAAAACATCGCCACATCCTAAACATTGCTCGTGCCCTTAAATTTCAATCTCATCTACCTTCCGCTTACTGGGGATATTTTGTCACCCATGTTGTTTACCTTATAAACATTACCCCAACACCATTACTGCAGAACCAAACTCCTCACACACTTTTATACAATAAACTACCTTCATACTCACATCTCCGTGTTTTTGGTTGCTTAGCATATACATCAACCCTTTCTGCTCATCGCTCAAAATTCGATTCTCGTAGTCGTCCCTCCATTTTCTTAGGATACCCCGCTCAAACGAAAGGTTACACTCTCCTCGACCTTCACTCACGGTCCATTTTTATCTCTCGAAATGTTACCTTTCACGAAAACATATTTTCTTATCCACAACAATCCCCACCCGTTCCTCCCTCAAATAATATTCCCTTACCAATTCCTTTCATCAATGATCTCCCTTTTGAACCCTCATCATCAAATACAACTCACACTCCCATAATCAATCCAACCCCTCATACTTCACCTCCAAATCTTCCTCACAATTCTCCTCCTACTTTTACTATCCCGCCTCCCCCTCCTCATCATTTTCGAAAATCCACTAGAATCTCACATACTCCTTCCTATCTGAACGATTATTATTGTTCTCTTGTTCAATCTTCATCTCCTCCCACTCTTTCTAATGCAAAGACATCTACTCCTCACTCCCTAGAACAGGTTCACGATTATCATTCACTATCTCCAGATCATAAATCTTTTGCATTATCTGTTTCTACTCACTTTGTACCTAAGTGCTACAGTCAGGCTGTCAAGCATGCAGAGTGGCGGCAATCCATGCAAGCGGAAATTGATGCTTTGGAGGCCAACAACACATGGACACTTGTTCCTCTTCCCCCTAATGTTAAGCCTCTCAGTAACAAATGGGTTTACCGATTGAAATTTCATTCGGATGGTTCTATTGAAAGACCTAAGTCTCGTGTTGTTGTCCAAGGTTTCACACAACAACCTGGTATTGATTACATTGAAACATTCTCTCCAGTAGCAAAAATGACCACTGTCCGAACTCTTCTTGCAATTGCCTCTGCTAAAGGATGGTTCTTAGAGCAGCTTGACATTAACAATGCCTATCTTCATGGTGATCTTAATGAGGATACTTATATGCGGCTACCTCCTGGTTTTTCTTCTCCTAAACCTGGACTCGTCTGTAAGCTTCGAAAATCTTTATATGGTCTCAAACAGGCTGGTCGGCAATGGAATCACAAATTAACCACGGAGCTAGTTTCACAGGGTTTCTCTCAAGCCGTAAGTGACCACAGTCTCTTTATTCGTTGCAAAGATTCTCAATTCACTGCCCTTCTCGTTTATGTTGATGATGTTATCCTCACTGGGAACAACTATGATGACATCTCATCGGTCAAGCAATTCTTGGATAACACTTTCAAAATCAAAGACCTTGATCCTGTCAAATATTTTCTTGGTATGGAGATTGCTCGCTCTAAAAATGGTCTCAACATTTGTCAACGAAAATATACATTGGACTTGCTTGAGCAACATGGCTTCCTTGTATGCAAACCTGCCATTACTCCTATGGATTCCTCCTACCACTGCTCTAAGGATGATTCACCGCTCCTTTCTGACAACAATCTCTACCGGAGTCTCATTGGCAAGCTTTTATACCTTACTCATACACGACCAGATATTTCTCATGCCGTCCAACAACTTTCCCAGTTTCTAGATCATCCCACAGAATTACATCTCAAGGCTGCTCACCGTATCCTACGGTATCTGAAAGGATCTCCAGCGAAAGGTTTTTTTTTCTCTTCCTCATCACCATTGAAGCTTAGTGCTTTCTCTGATTCTGATTGGGCCGGTTATTTCGACACCAGGCGCTCTACCACTGGTTATTGTGTCTTTCTTGGCTCCTCTCTTGTCTCTTGGAAATCTAAAACACAACTCACCGTTTCTCGAAGTTCCTCTGAGGCAGAATATAGAGCTCTTGCCACCACCACTTGCGAGTTACAATGGCTAAAGTACCTCCTCAATGACCTACTTATACCTCATTCTCATGCTATACCATTATTTTGCGACAACCAAAGCGCTTTATACCTCACAACCAATCCCGCCTTTCACGAAAGAACCAAACACATCGAAATTGATTGCCACATAGTCCGTGAAAAAACGCAAACTGGCCTTGTTAAACCTTTACCCATTTCGACCCACTTTCAATTGGCTGACATTTTCACCAAAAATCTTGCCTCTCCTCGATTCACTTTTCTTATCCAATCCCTTGGTCTAATTGACATCTTTTCTCCTAAGTCCAGTTTGAGGGGGCCTGTTACAGATACCAATCAAGGAGCCAATCAAGACCATAATCAAGGAAGCAAATCTCTCATTTAATTGATTGTAATTAGTATTGTACTCCCTCCATTCCCTAATAATTGTCGTTTAGGAGATATCTAGGTATCCAAATTAATTGTCGTTTAAGGTTCTTTTATTAGTTGTCAACAATTTATTTCAATTATACCCTCAACATTTTACTTTCTTTTCTTTATGATGTATTAGTGAGAGAGAGTGAAGGTGGGGTAATATTGAAAGTTTAGGTGAAAATGACAACTTCCTTAATTTTCTCAAATTGTCTAAAGAGTCTTATATTTAGGAATGGAGGGAGTAATTAATATAGATTTATTTCCTTCCATTTTATTCATATGTAAAGATGTATATATAGGTGATGTATTGTAAACATTTTTCACAATCAATGAAAGACATTCTTTCTTTTACATAATTTCTTCTTTATTCATATTTCTTCACCTAGATGATTTTACTCCTCATAAGTCTAGAATGTGCATCGTCACCGTTGTAGTTCTCCAAATTCTGTTAACATTAGGTATTTTTTACACCTCGTAAATTATTATAAATATAAAAGGCGCATAAAATAATTCAGAGTCATAACTTATACTATGAAAATAGATGTGAGGCATAAATGGTGACTTATTCATATAAAATAGTTCACACTTAAAGAGTTCAAAAACTTTTCAACGGTTATAGAAACCCTCAATATCACCTTTCAAAAAACAGTCAAAAGAGCATTTTGGTAATATCCGACAAAATCACAGGCTTTCCCTACCTCTGTCCCTGCCTTTCCTCCTTTAAACCGTTCGTGTTCAAAACAAAGTCAAGGTGCATTCTTGTAATTACCTTCAAATTCCATGCCCATTTGCAAATTTCCAAACCCCCTCTATTTGAGTGAAAATCGTTTGTTCACATACATGTATCCACCACTCACAATCCGTAATGTGAAAATTTCTTATAATTACATATACACATAATGAATTGTTCGTAATTGACTATAGGAATGAGGACATACACAGAGATTGGCAATTTTTTGCCCCTCTATTTATACACTACTAGATTCCTTGAACCATCTTAAACCCTATCCTCAGTCATTCACTTCACTTCACTTCATCATTGTAACCATTAACACTTCTCACTTCTTCTCTTTTCACTCTAAGCTTTTATCATATTCCTAGTACTCATCATATACCACAACTTCACTATTATTCAATTCAGAAGGATCGAACCACTATAAATCACTATCTGGTACGTGTTTTTAATGATTCTGATCGTATAACTGATGTTTATTAATTCACGTGTAACTCGTCAAAGAACCAATGGAATGTTTTAAACCCTCATGATGGTGCATATGACAACTTATGATTAGTCCTCATTCTATAAGTTAATTGCTTGTGATGATATGCTTTTGTTGTTGTATTAATTCCCTTTTGTTATTATAAGCATTAGATCCAAAGTTTTGCAATTCTAACAAGGATTTTGTTCTTCTTGTTGGCAGAAAATGATTGACTAATATACCCTTTGCTGAAGATGGTTACAGTTTGGGCAAAAATGTTATTTTTCTTGTTTATTATGTTCTTGAACTTGTGCTCATGCCAAAGTACATCTGAGCTTGAGCTTCTTCAATCAATCAAATCATCTTTAAATGATCCATTGAAGACTCTATCAAGTTGGAATTCATCTCTTCATTTCTGCAAATGGGATGGAATTTCTTGTAATAATTCATCAACATCCCACGTTGTCCAAATCGAGCTCTCTGGGAAGAATTTATCCGGGAAAATTTCGGATAAGATTTTCGAGTTTCCATATGTCGAAAAAATTGATCTTTCAAATAATCAATTGTTTGGTGAAATTCCAGGAAATTTATCTTCTTGTTTATTGCTTAAATATCTCAATTTAAGCAATAACAATTTTACCGGTCAGATTCCAAGAGGCTCAAATCAAATTCTTGAAACTTATGATCTCTCCAACAACATGATTTCCGGAAAAATCCCGGAAGAAATTGGATTTTTCTCAGGCCTTAAATTTCTTGATTTTGGTGGGAATATTTTGGAGGGAATAATTCCAAAGTCCATAACAAATGTTACAAGTTTGGAGTTCTTGACCTTGTCGTCGAATAAATTAATCGGGGAAATACCATCTGGATTAGGCCTCATGAAGAAATTGAAATTGATTTATTTGGGGTACAATAATTTAAGTGGTGGAATTCCAAAAGAGCTTGGTGAATTAACTTCTTTATACCATCTTGATCTTGTTTATAATAATCTCACAGGTGAAATTCCTTTTTCTTTAGGTAATCTCACAAATCTTCAATACCTTTTCCTCTATCTCAACAAGCTCAATGGCCCTATCCCAAAATCAATTTTCAGTCTCAAAAAATTGATTTCACTTGATTTAAGTGGTAACTTTTTATCAGGTGAAATTCCCGAAATCATTTCAAATTTACAGCAATTGGAAGTCCTTCATTTGTTTTCCAATAATATTACCGGAAAAATCCCTAGGGCTATATCTTTTTTACCACACCTCCAAGTTTTACAACTCTGGTCAAATAGATTTTACGGTGATATTCCTAACGATCTTGGAAAATACAATAATTTGACCATCTTAGATCTTTCCACTAATAATTTGACCGGAAAAATCCCTGAAACCCTATGTGGGTCCGGGAGATTGTTTAAGCTTATCCTCTTTTCCAATTCCATTGAAGGAAGAATACCAATGAGCTTGGCTAATTGCAAAAGCTTGCAACGAATTCGCCTTCAAAATAACAATCTTTCCGGCGAATTGCCAATGGAATTCCCAAAACTACCCCTCGTTTACTTCCTTGATATTTCGGGTAACAATCTTTATAGCTCAATTGGGGAATTGGAATGGAACATGCCTGAGCTTCAAATGCTGAATTTGGCTAGAAACAAATTTTCCGGGTACTTACCGGATTCCTTTGGGAGCAAGAAACTCGAAAACTTGGACTTATCGGAAAATGATTTTTCCGGTACCATTCCACCAAGATTTGGGGAGTTTAAGGAGTTGGTCGAATTGAAGTTAAATGATAATAAGCTTTCAGGTAAAATCCCTAATGAAATTTGCTTGTGTATGAAGCTTGTTACATTAGACCTTAGTCAAAATCAGCTCAATGGGGAAATTCCCCCAAATCTTTCTAATATGCCAGTTTTAGGCCAGCTTGATTTGTCTATGAACCAATTTTCGGGTGAAATACCGCGAAAATTAGGGACAGTGGGGTCACTTATTCAAGTGAATGTTTCTTACAATCATCTTCATGGAAGTTTGCCCTCAACAGGGGCATTTTTGGCAATTAATTCAAGCGCGTTGACCGGAAATGATCTTTGTGGCGGCGATGAAACTAGTGGTTTGCCACCATGTAAGCCAAGAAAAACCCGGACGTGGTGGTTTCTCTTGACTTGTCTTCTTTCAGTTATGTTGGCATGTGCCTTTACTGGTTTTATCATTTTTGTGATCAGTCAACCTCGAATAAAAGAATCTGAATTGACGAGAATGGATAGTGAAGATGGAATTTGGGAATTACAATTCTTAAATTCCAAGGCTTCAAAATCAATATCAATCAAGGATATTTTGGCATCTCCTAGAGAGGAAAATCTCATCAAGAGAGGGAAAAATCAAGTTTCATACAAAGGGAATTCCGCGGCTAATAATATGATGTTTGTCGCTAAAGTTTTTAGCGACGCAAACTCATTTCCAACAAGTTCATGGATGGAATTGGATCAACAACTCGGGAAGATTCATCATCCGAACATCGTTAAACTCATTGCTACATGCAAATCAAAGAAAGGATTGATTTTGGTTTATGAATACATCGAAGGAAAGAATTTGAGTGAAGCCCTTCGAGACCTAAATTGGGAGCGTCGCAAAAAGGTCGTTCTAGGGGTCGCAAAATCCCTTCGATATTTGCATTGCTATTGTTCTCCTAACATTCATGTTAGTGACCTTTCACCACATAAAATCATTGTTGATCTCAAAGATGAAGCTCACCTTAGATTGCCACTTCCCAAATTAGCTTTTGCAGACAAGAAATTTTTCATCTCATCAGCCTATGCTGCTCCAGGTACTATTCCATTTTTTTCATTATGATTCCAGTAATATTTCTATGATAGAAACTTTAATTAATAAATCCTAAATTATTAAACAATACTCTCTCCATTCCTTAATATAAGACTTTCAAGACATGTAGCGAGAATTTATCAATGTCCTACATCGGCTAAACTAGGTAACGGTAAGCATGAGACACTTTATAAATAAGTTTCTCTAATTCGAATTATTTTGTACCGACTAATCAACTCTAATCTATTTGGAGTTTAGGTTTGTAAGTTACATGAGGGTTTGTAATTTATGTGTGGAAAAGTTACATGGTGGAGTTTCCCCTTTTGGGACATCTATTGAGCGATTCGGACTGTTAATACAAGTATATTGAGAAATCAAACCACGTTATTTTATCTGGTGTTTTTTGTTCAATTCTGGTGTTTTTTTGTTGTCTTCCCATATTTTGTGTGTTTATTTGGCTGTCCAACAACATAAAAATATTATAGAGGATTCAGAGTTGGGTAGTGATAATGCCAGAATACGAATTCTTTTACAAGAGCGATTTACGTGCATGTGACAAAATTACCCCTCTAACATATTAACTAAATCTTTTAATTATTTTTTCTATTTTCTCTCTATCCTGGCCTGATCTTTCTCTCTCCCCTAGATTCTTTCCTTATTTTTCTCTCAATCTCTCTATTTTCATATGATTTTTGTTTCCATATATGTTGTTTTTCGTTTTTTTCCTCTCTCTGTTTTTTTTTTAGTTTTTTTTCTTCTCTCCATCACCAAGTGATTTTGTTTTCTTCTCTATTCTTCTCTTTCATTATCTTTTCTTTCTCTTTTGTCTAACTTTGAATATATATCCAGATAATTTTCAACTACTTTCGGTAAAAGAGGTAAATTTTATTATTTTTATTGAGCTTTCGATTTTATATTGTTGTTGAATGATTCAATACAAGAAAATGGTCTATTCAGTGAGGAAATTGAGAGAAGAAAAAATAATAAAAAACAGAGAAGAAAACAAAATTACTTGGAGATGGAGAGAAGAAAAAAAACAGAGAGAGGAAAAAACGAAAAAAAAAACAGATATAGAAAAAAAAATCACTAGAGATTGAGAGAAAAATAAGGAAATAATCTAGGGGAGATAGAAAGATCAGGCCAAGATAGAGAGAAAATATTGGAGAGAAAATAGAAAAAATAATTAAAAGATTTAGTTAATATGTTAGAGGGGTAATTTTGTCACATGCACGTAAATCGCTCTTGCAAGAGGATTCTTGCTCTGGCATTATCACTACCCTTCAGGAGTTGTCCAAAATATTCATAAACCATAGACAAATTATCGGGTGAAAATCGTCTGTCTCCATTCCTATCCCTAATCCTGTCCCCAACCAATCAGAATTTACTAGATAATTATTTTTTCCAATTATATATATACATGATGAATTGTGATTGGTTGGGGACACACACGGGAACAGAGGATTTTTTGCCCAAATTATCAACATTATCATTGTTTTTTTGATGAATTATCAACATTATCATTTGTATCCTCACTTTCTTCCATTTTCAAAACCAATTTGACCATGCTTTTACGTTATTCAAACTAGTCTACTTTTTTGCACGTAACGAGAAAGGAAAAAGTTATTCAACATCTATAATCATGATAAACATGAAATCTTTACATGCTATTTCTGATCATCCATGCACGTATGATTAATTTCTATATCCACTTTAATTACAGAAACTGTCACTGAAAAGTCGGACATATACAGTCTTGGCCTAATCTTGATTGAGCTATTGACCGGGAAAAATTCGACGGATGCTGAATTTGGGATTCATGAAAGTATGATTGAATGGGCGCGTTACTGCTACTCAGATTGTCATCTTGAAATGTGGGTTGATCCGACGATTAAAAATGCATTGCAGAATTATAAGAACGAAATCGTCGAGACGATGAATCTTGCTCTTCAATGCACTGCTAGTGATCCTAAAGCTAGACCATCCGCCATTGATGTAGTAAAAACACTAGAATTGGTGGCTAAATCAAGTGTTTGTGGTCTAAGTTCAAAAGTGTTTTTCTAGTACCTAGGTGTTTCTTTTTTTTTTTTCTTTCTTTTTTTTATTGAATTTTCAGCCATTTTATTAGTAATTTTTGGTGCTGTTTCTTTGTTTTGTTTATAAAAATTGATTTTTGTATGATTCTAATTGAGTGGTACTCAATGTTTTGCTTGGTGTTATTATGGCCTATAGTACAATGTAAAAATGTTGAAAAAATTTGATGCCAATATAAATTTGGTTACTACGTTTTATTCTTGAGTTGGGAGTATTTTTTTTGTCTCTTAAGAAATTCCCTCCCCAGAGGATTAATAGT
This sequence comes from Vinca minor, assembly GCA_026122235.1. Taxonomy (NCBI): domain Eukaryota; kingdom Viridiplantae; phylum Streptophyta; class Magnoliopsida; order Gentianales; family Apocynaceae; genus Vinca; species Vinca minor. The sequence continues at coordinate 7,379,565 of JAOCZM010000142.1, forward strand.
GGTTCTCCACTTCTCTTCAGCATGGCTCAAACATTTGATCTACCAATTAGAAGTGAATCGTCTTACCACTTGAGTTGGGAGTATGATTATAAACAATTCCATCTAATTTTAAAGTTGAAGAGTATATCGTAACAAATTATGTTCGCTATTCCATAACATTGTTGTAACACAAAACTGTTTGTTGCTGGTTTGAAGCAGCGGTTGTCAAGATATGATTTTAATAGTACTTAAAATTTTCTAATGTGTGATTTAGAACTCATAATTATAGTATCGGGATTCTATAAAATGATAACAAAGCATAACTATAGATGTTTTTAGCGATTATTATATCAAATGTGATTTTAAATTACGATATATGTTCACCATATCATTCAGATATACTTCCTGTCCAAACTTGGTACAGTTTTTTATATACAAACTTAATAGAAAAGTAGACATTAAATTTTGAACGGATGAACTAATTAAGTTGTTTACAATATTTATTTAATTATTTACTATTAATTACATTGCTCATAGATAATTTATAAATGATTTATTTTATTTTATTTGTGTTTGAAAATTTTCTGGTTTACTAAAATATTTTTTTTTCCTATTTGTTTTAGAAAATGAACTGAGACTTCTATTGATATTTTATTTTTCCCTCAGAAAAATTAAACAAAACAGTAAATAATCATAGGAAAATCTGTCTGTTTTATATTTTACAGAAAATAATAAAACAGTGAAAACACACTAATAACCTTAACTCGGTTTGGATAATATCCTAGACGAGACAAAGCAGTGTACCGCTTCCCCTTAAGTTCAATATGTCCGGCCTTGTATCAGCTTCAGACACTCTTGAACACTGAACTTCCAAGGTACAACGCCCAAATCTTTTGTTTCTTTGAAGCAGCAAAAGAATCAGAACCTTCGAATCTTTTGATAACATAAAGAACTCTGAGACAAAATGTATGCAAGTGCAGAAGAAACAGCAGAGAGGAGAAGGAGAATGATTTTTTCGGGTTCATTTCTCTGGCAGTAGAGGTCTGCCTTATATACGCACAAAATTCGACCTGAAACAGTTCAGGTTTTATCACTGTAATGAACATGAGTGTTACAGTCAATTCAATAATCACGGAGTTAATATGCAGTTACAGTCCACTACCATTACTCCCTCTAAATAAATTAAATTCGGACGGTTATAGCAAGAATTCAAACTGGTAGCAAAACATGGTCGGGTGCGTTCGAGCTACTTTAGTAGCTACAGAAACCTCTACGCGGGCGCGCACAAGGTTCTCACATTGGGCATAATATAAGTAATACAATTTAAACCTATGTGAACTACTTTTACTTATAAAGTGAATTTATTTCCATGGGTTTCCCATGTGGGTTTAAAACCCATTTACCACATTTCATCCACCCCACTTTATACCAATTTATCATTCACACCTTTAATTGGTTTTCTCACATGTTATATATCATCGCGAAACTTGAGCAACCCACTTCGTGACAATCTCAATAACATTCAAAATCGAATGGTGTAACATATAATAATATTGGCTCAAAAATGTCCCCACGACAATTTAATTCTTTGAGTAAACCAATTTCTCCAACAATTTGAACATCTCATAACAGATAATTTATGTAAAGAATAATATTAATTCATCTACAATGATGCAATTAACAAAATATCATTTTAGAATAAATGGTTACTTATATAATATTTGCATCGCCACTAAGATTTTGCTCGAGCGATAAGAGGTGAGATCTCCCAATTAAAGGTTGAGAGTTTAAATATTTTCAAGTGTATATAAAAAAAAACTATATGTTAAAAGTTTGTAGGAATTCTTACTTGATAGACTAAAATGTTATTAAGTTTCCAACCGAATTAGTCGAACAAACTACCTAAACATCGGTAAAAAAAATCATAACCGCATCACATTTAACATATATGAGTGGTACTTTTAATAAAGGGAAAATGACCTGAAAAATCCTTAAAGTATTTACCAATACACGATAAGGTCCTAAAAGTTTTTTCGCTTCTTATTAGGTCCTGAAAGAATTTTCGTGCCAGATAAAGAGTCCTACCACCAATTTAAGCGGTGGTTTCCGGCCAAGTGACGTCGAATTAAGGGCAAAATGGTCAAAAAAAGGTTGGTCACCCCTGCCAAAATAATCCCAAAGAACAGAGATTTTCCAACCCAATCTCTACAGATAATTACACCGAAATTCAATTACATTCTCTTATTCATAGTAAAAAGATGAAGCTTTCTGTAAAGTTTGAGTTTCAAACTCATCAAGAATAATCTAGAAATCGCAAAAAAGAATGGTATCAAAGGAAGCAAAGTCAAGCCATAAAGAAAAAACGCGGTGATGGATGAGTAAATGTGGGAGGAGGGGACGAAGAGAAGAAGTTAATGGAAGAAATAAGCAACTGGGGCTGCCTTCTTCTTCTTCTTCCTCTTAAGAGATAAAAAAAAAAAAAAGAATGGGGGAAAAGGGAGGACATGGGAGGTTTCTGGTGGAGAGGGGGTGGCAGGGGTGACCAGCTTTTTTTGACCATTTTGCCCTTAATTCGACGTCACATGGCCGGAAACCACCGCTTAAATTGGTGGTAGGACTCTTTATCTGGCACGAAAATTCTTCCAGTACCTAACAAGAACCGAAAAAACTTATAGGACCTTATCGTGTATTGATAAATACTTTAAGGATTTTTCAGGTCATTTTCCCTTTAATAAAAGAGAAAGATAACTTCATTAAAATATCATGGCTAATGACATACATATCATCATATTTTAGGTCAGCAATTCACGAAAGTTAGATATTTCCAACTTTTCTCGATTCGTTCAAAAATTAGAATTTGAAATGTTAAAATGTGTTAGTCAAAATATCAATGTTACTATTTTAAATAGAATTAATGGTATACAAATCGTACTTAAGAGAATAATATTAATATCTAACAAAGTATCTTAATTTTTATTTACTTAATTTTTATTATATGTTATAGACGAATTATATAATGGAATGGAGTCAGTGGTGGAGCAAAAAATTTATCCTTGGGGATGGGGGGGGCAAAATTTTTATTGAAAATTTGTAGGGGCGAAATACAATATTTATAAGGAAATATCACAAAAAATAATTTTTCCCTAAAGAAAATTTATCGTTTATGAAAATGTTCGGGCCCCTTGGCTTTGCCACTGCTCATCCATCATAGTAATACGGTTACCTGATATTTAGAAGAAGATTAAATCAGAAATTAAAATAAAAAAATACGATGTCAAGAGAATTTATGATGAACAATAATATGCAATTTCTATGAACAATAATTCCTTTCTTGTTTTTAGGATAACTTAGAATTAAGATTAGGACAAGAATACAACTTTACACATTCAAACACCAATTCCTTCTTTGTTTATATTGAGATTTCCAAGACAATTGTCCCTTAGTAATATAGCACTCCCTCTATTCCTAAATATAAAACTTTCATTACATGTTGTGAAAATTATAGGAAGTAAAATTAAGATATTTTTATAATTAAAATAGTAATATTATTCTCTTAAATATGATTTATATATCATTAATTCTATTTTATAAAAACATCTTAATTTTTGTTTTATTAATTTTCGCAACATGTTTTAAAAGTTTTATATTTAGAAATGGAGGTAGTACAAATTAAACATGCTATAGCATGATCCAGAGAGAACCAGCTTTTGCTTTTCTCTACATGCATATAATACTTCTTATAATAAGAACAAATAATTTTCTGTAGTCTCTATGAGTGAATGGTCTTGTTCAATACATAAAATTCTCATTGCTAAGGAGGGACCATTGTATCCCTTGGTCGGTATATACTTTTTTTTACTGTTCAAATAAGGAAGCAAAAAAGATTTAAAGAGAAGTTGCAAATAAAGTTTACTTTAATAGTAGTGACCTTTTTTTTTGGTAACCGGTATCCGTCAGCATTTCACACGACTAATTTATTTGAGATTTGATAGCCAAGTGAACTTAATAACCAAATCCTGTAAATTTGCATTATAAATTTCTTCCAAGATATTTTGAACTCGGAATCTTGCCCTGAGCCAGTGGTGGATTCAAAAAAACGACGAATTTTCTATAGATTTTTTTTTCTTATATTTTTTTATAAATATTGTATCTTAAAGAAGTAAAATAATTTCAGTAAAAAAAATTATTTTCTGGCTCTATTGCTACTTTGAACAAATCCTAAAAATTACAAGTGTGACTAACTAGTTAGTATAACTCGGCAGTATAGTAGTGAACTTTTTTATGAGAAATTTTTTTTTTTTTTTTGAAGCCCGGTTGGGCGGTTATCCCATTAGGGGAGAGAGGTGCCTCACAAGAGGAGGAAGTAGTCCTAGAAAAGGGAAATTAAAACTTACCCCATGTACGGAGAGGATATCGAACCCGCGACCTCAAGGTCGTGGGCAGAGCCTGCCCCACTGGGGTAGGACACCTTTGATTTTTTTTTAATGAGATTGAAAAGGCACATTTTTGAGTTTTCTGCTTTTTCCCACTAATTGATGAACTAGGAATGGTCAAAGGGGGTTTGCTTAATTGGATTCAAACCTGTTATGGAATATGACATATGGTTTGAGAATGTAAATGTAAAATGATATAATCACAAAGAAATGGAGACAAGCAACCAGGAGGACCACCAATACACTTTCTTGCTATAATAACTTCAAAGACAGAAAGTATTCATGAAAAATAAATAAATCAAGTCGAGGAAATCATTTTCTATAACATGAATATTGTATTGAATATTACATAAAATGTTATAAATGATCCAAACTTATTGCTCATTTTATTGAAATCAAGTCAAATAAAAGGAATGGAGAGAAAGGAATTAATGGGTTATGTATCCTTTGCCTCTCAATAACAAATAAGTGTTCAGACTTAAATTTACTTGTCATGTGTCAAACTTAAATTTAAGTTATAACATTGTAAAGTAACTAAATTTCTCATTAATCCAAACATAGGCAATCAACATTTACATTAAATTTGAATTGAGTTGTTCTCAAAGATGAAGCGAAGTAGTTTGAAATTTGCAGTCAAAACAAACTCATATTTACTCTCAAATATCAAGGGTCGTATTAAATTAGGTCTAGACAATTGGGATTTATTTTTTTGGAAATTGAATGCAGTTACTAATTCATTATCTGTCATGTATAGAATTAAAATTTCATTCTCGGGATGTCCCTGGACTTGACATGTCGCTCGGAAGGAGTAACATAAAGCTCATAATTATATTCTTCTTTGGTGTCAAGGTAATAGCTATGAATAGGCATCGACTTCCGGGAAAGAGTAGAAGAATGAGACCTATTATGGGACATACAATACATTACAGACGTATGATCATTATGCTTCAACCGGATTATTCTATTCCACCTCTTAGAAAGAAAAGAATTTAAATCAAAATACTTAATAGCTAGGTTGATACATTTATACAAAACTTCTACCCCGAGCACACGCAATGGAACCGTAAACAATCAAGTGAAATTCAATCCACGAAATAAAGATTTTTAATCTCAATCTCATATTAGTTTCAAACTCAAATCAAATTCTCCATGATTTAGTGTTTTAGGTTTTCATTTAAAAATTCAATCTAAAGAGAGTGATCTCAGTTTGAGTTTTAAACTCATACTAGACTCCATCCAAATACACCCCAAAATCATGAAATGGACAATGAAGAGTTCTTTTTAGTGCACTCCCCACAACATTATGGTCAAAAGTAGCAGAATTTAGGGCTACCCATCAACTTTCCATCTGTTCTTCTCTGTTCTAATGATTATGATTTTCTTTTTCTTTCAATCCCATTTATATTCTATATTTTCTGATGTTCCCTTTGAAGCTATGATTATTCTGACAATTGAGAAAAAAATCCCTTTTTTCTTCTTTTGCTGCTGCTGAATGAGAACTCATGAGAGCAGCTGATAACAGTTGGAAGATTCCAATCCAAAAGATGAATCAAAACATATAAAATCTTAGCAGCAGAAAGAGCAGACATTTGGTATGAATAAAGACTCATAAAAAAACAGCTATGATTTGCTGGCAGAGATTTCATATCTTTAGGGTTTTATTTCTTTTTCTTTTTTTTTTCCTCCAGTATGCGAGTATTTGACCTAACTATCCATTGGTGAATATGATAAACCTATAATATAATTCCCATCCCAAATTATCTGTCAACATTTCCTTTTTAATTTGTCTCAAATTATTTGTTCACTTTCTAAATAAAGGGTTCATTAATGGTAGTTTTTCCAATCCTATCCCTTACATTAAATATTGGAGAGAGAAGATAAGGTAGAATTAAATTGTAAGTAAAATTAAATATGATCATTTTTTGAAATTTTACCATATCCCACCATAAAAAATTTGATGAAACTTTAATTCCCGTGTAAAAAATATAGAATGGACAAATAATTTAGAATTGAGAGAGTATGGCATAAGTCTCTTTATGGTGACTTAAACTCTCGACTTTAACATAAGCAAAGTCCTTGTCAGGGAACTTATAACCACTTGCGCATTGTTATTTTTTTGTAGGGAATGGTTTTGTTTTACCTACTTAGAGGTTTTGGCTTTGTCCCCTCTATGTATTTTTATTAGCCCTTTCCGGGTGCTTTCAATAAATGGGTAGGGGTCTACGCCAAACTTCCCACCACAGCAAGTGGCTTTTATAAATAAATAAAAAATCGCTTGTGCTACGATTTCTTGTCAGATATATTTAAGTGTTTTTTTCTTTTTTTATCTCAGAAAGTTCAATTCAAGAAATCAATCATGATTCTTGGAGACCATGCAAAAAGAAAATAATAAAGAGAAAAAAGTTCCCTTTTTTTTTCTTTCTTTATAAAGTTCCTTTCTTTTCCCCTAATTTTTTGAATAGAAGAATTTCTTGGGATCAATAGTACATGAACAAAAGTGAAAGCCATGTCTCTACCCTTGTAGTCTTCTTTTTTTCTTTTCCTCCTTCCTTTTGGATAGTTCACTTTGTAAGGTCAGATCAGGGAAGAATAAACATTTTTCATGACTTTTGTTTCTTTTTCTTATTTTTTTGATAATCCATGTTTAATTCCGGGGCACCCGCTGGGACGAAGCAAGAATTTTTGGTGTTAGGGGGCAAAACTGGTAAAAAAAATTCAAAATTCTTAGGGGCGATAAAAAAGGCAAAAAAAAATAATCTTTGGGGGCGAAATTGATAAAATTTTCCAAAATACACATAAAATTTCGATAAATAGTAGTATTTTTAAAAATTTTGGGGGCCGCCTTCATCCCTGGGCACCCGAACCACCCTCCTAGATCCGAGTTTGATTCCAAACAACAAATTCAGTATCTGTTTACACGTCATGGATCGATCCGCATTGGTTTATAATACTCACCTAACATCTACCGCTGGGCTAACCCAAGGGATTCATGATTGTTTATTTTCTTTTAGGGACAGATGGTTTTAGTTTTTTAAGATCTATGGCAATCATGATCTTTGAATGCACGTGGTAACTATTAGATTTTACAACATCAATCCACTTAGAAATGTAAGAAATGGGACAACAAATACAACTGCATTATTGGTTTGGATTCTTTTAATTTACAGCTACACAAATATTTTACTCGATAGAGGAATTCAAAAAAAATTGAGATATGGAGAAATTTTGGAAAAATATTTGTAAATATATGGAGTTATGGAAGAAATTTAATGGAGATATTAAAGAGATTCTCGAAATTTTTAGAAATAGAAAGAAATTTTGGGAAAATATATTCAAAGATATGGGAGAATTTTATCGAGATATGGGAGGACTTAATGGAGGTATTTAAGGAATTTTTACCCAAATTGGAGGGATAGGGGAATTCAGTGTTTTACGTTATTTAAATGGCTAGACAGGATCTTACTGTTATATTTCATCCAACGGGGCAAATGGTGTTCCGGAGGTGCTGAATTTTAGGGTGTTCAGCATCGTATCCGGCTCGGTATTTGTGGCACTAAAATAATTAGAATTATAAATGACTTTCAATTATACAGTTGATATTAGAGCCAAACACAACCTTCTCGTTCCTCCGTTATATATACAGGGACGTATCCACATAGTACTTGAGTGGGGCCCACTGAGAGAAAATTTATGTTAATTTTATACATATAAATGAGCATTTGGCTATAGTGCTGAAGTGAGTCTTTTTCAGCACAGCCATCACGTCTTGCTGGATGTACGCCTTTTAGATCTAGTGTCCAGCAATCAATCTGTTGTCCAAGAATGCGCGTCACACTGGATTGGGCTTTTAAATTCCCATGTTCCCGCGCCAGAATTTTTTTGACTGAAATTCCTTAATTTTCTCCCCATCAATCGCGATTTTCTCTCATCAATTTCGGCCTCTTTCCACAATTTCACTCATATCTTGTAGATATTTACCAAATCTCTATAATTGCTCCCCATATATTTGTAGATATTTACCTAATATTCAAAATTTCTCCAATATCTTTGTAGATATTTCCCTAATCTTCAAAATTTCTCTCCAATCTCCAATATACCAAAAAAAATCTAAACTTGATTAATCTCAGTTTTGTTATTCCTGCTCTTGTTTTTTTCATTATTTGTAGTTTCCTTCAATGATACAGAGAAAAATCAGACTTTAATCATAGTATGTCCAAAATACATTAGAGCAATATATTGCAATCTAGAAGTATTGCAAATCCCTTGTGGAATAGAGCCATTAAATCTATTGCTTGTTCTTTTTATTTGTTCTTTTCTTTTCTGTAACCTTTCAGTCACATTAATCATCCAAAAACTGTTCATTTTGCTTGATCGATTTTTCTCTGATGCATGTTGCAAGCTTGGAAGTTGACATTGTTTTCTCTCCAAAAAATTTGCTCGATTTTCAAATTGAATGTATTAATTAATGGTTGAGGAAGATTAATTAGGGTTCAATGTGGAAAATGTTTTTTGGATTTAATGGTGAAATTGTGGGTGGAATCGTTGGTTACAATTATGGAGTATTGAAGTAATTGTGGTTGAAGGGTTTGAAAACTGAAATTGAATGGGTTTGGGCGCGGCTGGAAGAAGTTGATGAACAGGTGGATTGTGGATCCAGTGTGACAGTCTTACTTTTCATTTAATGGGAAGCGCATTTTTCCTGGCCATTGGATTTCAAGCTACTAAATACTATGGTTATTGAGCTGGCCAGCAGGTGCTGAACATTTGGATGTTCATCCCCCTAGCCGGGTCGTATAAATGATGTCTGAGAGTAATTTGCTAAGCTAATGAACCCACTTAGAATTTTGGTGACCCCATACTCAAACAAAATTAATCTCAAAGAAGTCAAAACTCATTCCAAATTTCATTTGCAATATTTTTAATAGTTCATTAATAGAAATATTATAAATAAATATTTTTATTAGAAATAGAAAATATTTTATTAAGAAAAAATCTCGCAAAGCAAAATAAAAAGCTGAGAATTCTCTCTCGAATTTTCTCATCTCTCTCGGATTCTTATTATGTCTAACATAATAAAGAATCTTTGAGCTTCTATAACTAAGTTATTTACTTCTAAGATACTCATATATCCTCATAATATTCACATGATCTCATAATATACACAATATCACCAGGAAAAGGAAGGCATTCTGCAGGATAATTGGCATAATGCCCAAAACTATGGAAACTTTGAAATTTTCACTCAAATTCTCTAGAAATATAGTCTTAGGATTCTTAAAATCTCTAGATTTTTCCCGGCGCCGGCGTTATTATAAACGCGGTTTTCTCTTCTCTTTCGCTCACACCTTTACTAAGCAGCCACAATTCTCTTTTTTTGTACTTTTCCAGCAACCAGATTTTTCAATGGAGAATGTTTTTGATATCGTTTTGAAACTGAAAATTTTTACCCTTAGTGGGTGGAGAAACAAACTACTGTTTTTGCCAAAAAATATCTTTCGGGCGGCGTGTCGGATTCTAAGGCCTTTCTGGTAGGTCGTTTTATTCGCACTACTGATCATCGACCAAGTTTTTCTACCACAATGTTAGCCCGATCATGGAAGTGCAAGACCACCTATCAGAAATTGGGTAAGAATACATATTGGTTTTTTGTGCCAGATGAGAAAAATGTCGACTATGTGATGAACAACGGCCATTGGTGTTTCGATAATGTACTGCTGGTAACAAAGAGGGCTCAAACGGGTATGCCAATTACGGATGATGTTTTCTTCAAATCTCCTTTTTAGGTACAACTATTCTTCAAGACAGGAATCCAATTGACATAAGAGATACGGGTTATAATCGCTGGCACTTTAAATAACTGTTCAATAATGGAACTACTGAGAACGGAGGAAGGGATATGGTACTACCGCTTTAGGATTGAGATTGATGTTACGAAACGCTCCAGTGAGTGTTTCTGGGCGGAGCACCTGATGTTGAGGATTTCGAGGGAATTTTCCGATATGAGCATCTTCCCGCTTTCTGTAACCACTGTGGCATGATGGACCACGTTCCGATATCTTGTCCGAAATTATCCGGAGGCGTCCGACCTGTGGATAGGTAATATTATGCGTATGATGTCACATTAAAAGCAGTTTACCTCCCACATTCCAAACCTAAGCATTCAGTGCATTTTAACAAGAATTTACCTGGTGGTTTGATGATGAAGCTGTTAAGGCAACTGAGACAATAAGGCGAGAACAAGAGGCGGAAAGGGTTAGGAAAGGTAAGGGAAAATGGTGAAAGAAGAGCCAAGGCAACCAGTTAAGCGGAGGCTGGGGTTCGGCGGTGACGGTGAGAAGCTTCTGGCGACGGCTATGGCTTCCGAGCAGCGGCAACAGGTAAGGCAACAAGATGGTTCAGAGTAGGTGCGGGTCAAAGGGTCCTATAGAACATGAGGTTTTGGGGAAGACGGGTCGCGACTGAACCGGAAGAAAATTGTGGTGGACAGCGGAACTGGTGTGTCACCGGCGAAGAAGACTGAATATGACCGTCGGGAACCCAGCTGGCAGCGCCGTGAGAAACCAAGGGTAGCGGCGCCACTGAAATGAGTAATAGGAGGTTGGGCATCGGGCAAAATCGAGGGTTTCTCCGAAGGCTATGGTCTGAAAAAGTCTCATGGGCCTAACTCCAATATTGGGCCTCTCCCAAGGACTAGGCTGCTAAATCAGCCTGACCCTCTTTCAAAGGTTGGACCACTTGTGCCATATGGGATGATTGGCCCAATGCCGCTTAAGGATTTAGCTACTGGGCTGGGCGCCAAAGAAGGCCCACCCGATCCCACAGTGGATGTTTCTGATGAGATTGTTCCTGGACTGAGCCCAGTCGAGCTTGTAAGCCCTAAGGGCGAACAAACTCAGTTTTTGATATTGGACAAACTTTTAATGTTGTGTCTAATGATCTTAATATTTGTGATAGAATATCGGAACTCATTGTGGAAGCTCTAAGTACTTCAATCAAGCCATTGAAGCCATTGATATCAAGATTCAAAGATATGCAAGGCTCATTTATCAAGATTGAAGATTGAAGACTTAGGTTTGGTTAGTTTAGCTTTGTTGTCATAAGTCGTTATCTTATAAAGCTCTAACCAAAGCTCTCATGAACATAAGCTCTACACTCTAGTCTTGCATGCACACATACACGTTTTCAAAAGGCTTAGTTTTCAAATTGATCCTTACATGTGTTCGTATTTCGAAAGCCTTTGTTTTCTAAGTCTAAGTCATTTAAAATGGTTTTCCAAGTGTTCTTACTTGTTACCTTTTAGGAAAACCTTTTAGACTTCAAAAGATTTCAAAACGTGTGAAAAATCAGCTTGGAAGTTCGGTCAACCGAGCTCAAGCTCGGATCAACCGAGCAGATTCTGAGAGGTACAAAATGGAGCTTCGGTCGACCATAGGGGAGTTCGGTCGACCGACCCTGGGCAAAGTGGATCCGAAGTGCTCTGTTCGGTCCACCGAACTCTGCTTTTACTAGCCGTTTTTTTACCGTTGGAGACTCGATTTTCAGCCTATTTTGAAATGTATATATACTCCAAAGCTAGAGAAACATTCTAAGACTTGCACATACATTTGACATTGATTTCTTATCAAGTCTAAACACCTTCAAAGCAAAAACACTTGATCTCCATGATCTAAATCAATCAAAGGTGTTCTTTCAAAAAGCAAGACAAAGAGTGGACTTTCATATGTTCAAAGAGCTATAATTGCTTGTGCTTCAAAGGTATAATTCTCACTTAGAAGAGTGATTTATCTTGTTCTTTAAACATTCAATTCTCTTTCTAAGTGATTGGGTAATTCTTGTAAAAGTCCTACTTTGTGTGGGCAATTTGTAAAGTCCTACTTAGTGTGGGCAAGTTCTTAGTGAGCTTTTCTATTGTGGTTGTGTTGTAAAACTCTTAGTGAGTTAGCCACATTTGTAAAAAGATCTTCTTAGTGAAGTTGTTGAAATCCTTGGGTGTGGCTCAAGGTAGTGGACGTAGATTCTAAGTGAATCGAACCACTCTAAATCCTTTGTCTTGTTATTGGGTTTTACTTTGCATTGCTTTTATTCTTCTAGCCTAAACTTACAATAGCTTTGCAAAGAATCGAAAAAGTTCCCAAGTTAGTTAAAACCCAATTCACCCCCCTCTTGTGTTTTACAGAGCTCTATGATGATTTAGAGGTTCTGGATTTAAATCCAAATAGTTATGGACATACACTTAGCATTACTGAAATAAAAAATGAGGATTCAGGTTTATCTCCAAATTGGAAGCACAAGCCGACACAATTGGAGGATGATTTGGGCGATTTAGATGATTTATACATGGCTGATGACATTTTTTCTTTTGAGAAATTATTTCCTTCGGGGGCTCCTGCAGATAATCAGGGCAAGGTGGAGGTCGCTAAGCGACCCCACCAAGATCCATGAGTTACTTAGCTTGGAATTGTCGCGGAATTAACAACTCCAAGACAATTCAAAACTTAGTGCGCTTATGCAAGAGTGCACAGTCCAGCTATAGTTTTTTTGTCTGAAACAAAGTCTTTAGTTCGTTCTACGGATTTTGTTCGTAGTAAGTTAGGTTTTTCATTTCATTTTTCTGTAAGTCGTAATGGCCTTAGTGGTGGTTTGTGTTTGTTTCGGAATTCATCAATAAAGCTGGATATTTTATCTTACTCTACTGGCCATATTGATTCTTGTGTAACATCCTTAGATAATAAACTTGTATGGCACTTTACTGGTTTCTATGGGAATCCAGAAATTTCCATGCGCATTCATTCATTGCAACTTCTCAAAATGATTACACTCGCTAAATTTAATACCTTGGATTTGCATTGGGAACTTTAATGAAATTCTCAATCATAATGAAAAAACTGGTTTTTTCCCAAGAAGCCAAAATCAAATTAATAATTTTCGTGAAGTACTTTCTGAATGCGGATTATATGATTTGGGCTATATTGGTAGTCCCTATACTTGGTGTAATTTTCGCGATAATGTTGGGGAAGTTTTTGTTAGACTGGATAGAGGCCTAGCCAACCAAGCCTGGCAAAGTCTTTTTCCAAAACTAAAATTACAGCACTTGGCCACAAAGGATAGTGACCATCTTCCTATCTTACTTGGCATACCCCAAAAAAGAAAAAAAACGAAAGAAAGGAAGTAAAAAACCTAGACCGCTCCATTTTGAACCTCTTTGGTTCAAAGAGCCTGAGTTTCTCGAATATGCAAACCAAGTATGGACTTCTCCTACGGAAGCAGCGGCAGAAATCCTTAGTACAGCTCTCTCAAATTTTAGGGATGATCTTTTAAAATGGAGCAATAAGGTTATAGGCGACTTGGAGAAAAAAATTGAAACAAAACAAAAAGAGCTTGAGGCGATTTAGCAAAACCGAGATTTGCCCGAATATTCGCTTTCAAAAGAGCTTGAAATTTCCAAGGATTTGGGAAAAGCTCTGGAACTTCAAGAATGCTACTGGAAAGCTAGAAGCAGAGCAACCTGGCTAGCTGAGGGTGATAGGAACACAGCTTATTTCCACAATAAGGCTTCAAAAAGAAAAGATAGGAACTATATTGAAGAAATTGTGAATTATAATGGCAACATTCACAATGAGGATGAAGACATGGAAAGAGTTTCCATTGATTTATCTGAGAAGCTTTTTACAACAAATTCTGGCGGAGCTAGTCTCTCGCCTCATCTACTTATTAATAAGTTAAATGCCCATGAAATTGATAGGCTAGAGCGACCTTTTACTCAGGATGAAATATTGAAAGCTCTTAAACAAATGCATCCTCACAAAGCCCCGGGCCCTGATGGGATGCATGTCCTCTTCCTCCAAAAGCTATGGCATATCTTGGGTGAATCGGTAACCAGGTTTATTCTTGGGGTGTTGAACAATGGAGATAGTATAGCAGCTATAAATTCTACGCACATTGGTCTCATACCTAAAATAAATAAGCCTGTCTCTCTATGGCACACTTTAGACCAAATAGTCTATGTAATGTCATATATAAACTCATTTAAAAAATATTGACAAATAGGCTAAAGTTTGTTATGGACTCCCTGATCGATGAGGCCCAAAGTGCTTTTTTCAAAAAAAGGCTCATAACGGACAATGCTATTATTGCCTTTGAAGTGTTTCATAGCCTCGACACAGTCAAACCAAACGGCTCTCATCAACTAGCCCTTAAGTTAGACATGAGCAAAGCTTTTGACAGAGTTGAATGGAACTATCTAGAAATAGTGGTGTCATGTATGAATTTTCCCCCAAAATTTCTCTCTCTTGTGATGAATTGCATTAGAACTGTGAAATACTCAATCCTACTTAATGGGGTACCAACAAGTTATTTCACTCCAACTAAGAGAATCAGACAAGGAAATCCTTTATCACCTTTTCTTTTTCTCATCTGCACAGTCAGGGCTATCCTCATTGGTGCGATCAGCCAAGGAAATGGGGCTCTTTCAAGGGTTCCAATTCAATATAAACGTTTCTGTCATGCATTTGTTGTTTGCGGATGACTCTATCTTTTTCGCCAAAGCGGAGGAATCCTTCTTAAGGCGGCTTAAAGAGATATCGAGTACCTATGAAACATGCTCTAGTCAATTGATTACTATGATAAGTCAAACTTGTTCTATAGTAAAGGAACTTCTGAGGATATTAAAGATCTCGCCTTCTCCATCTTACAAATTCCAAAGGGAGATGGGAAAGGGAAACATCTCGGGCTACCGTATATGACAGAACGATCAAAAAAAAAGGTTTTTCAGCTTGTTGTAGACAAAGTCTGGAAAAATCTAAGCAATTGGAAGGAAAAAACTTTGTCCTTTGTAGCCAGAATAGTTCTTATCAAATCTGTAATCCAGGCCATTCCCACATATGTAATGTCATGTTTTGTTATCCTTCCATATATTATTGATTCACTCACAAGCATGATGCGTACATTCCTATGGGGAGGAACAGAGAATCAAAGGAAAATATGTTGGCGGGTTTGGGTTACCCTTGCAAACCCAAATACCAAGGATGACTAGGTTTTCGTGACTTAGCATCCTTTAATAAAGCTCTTGTCGCTAAACAAGATTGGCGTATTGTTCATCAACCAATCTCACTTTGCTCCAGGATATTACAAGTGAAGTATTTCCCCCAAGAACGATTCATATCTGTCCAACTTAAAGGACGAACCTCTATAGTATGGCAAGAAATCCTAAAAGGACGAGAATTACTTAAGACCGGACTGAAATGGAGAATAGGTGACGACTCAAGAGTCAATATATAGGGGAATAAATGGTTAAACATCCTGAATCCTCTCAAACTGTCAAAACCTCCTGACATGGGACTATGGCAAAAGTATATGGTTGTTTCCAGACTTATTGGCCATCAAAGAGGTGTGTGAAACATCGAACTTTTGAAGGAATTTTTCTCCTCATATGAGATTGGGGAAATACTTAAAGTTCCACTCTGCGATGCATGGCCACCAGATCGACTTGTTTAGGGATATTCTAAAAATGGATTGTACTCTGTCAAATCCGAATACCACCTTCAAATAGATATCCAAAGTGGCAAATATGAAAAGCCTTCTACATCAACGAACAACGTTGTTGATCACTAGAAAAACATTTGGAAGCTGGCTATTCCCCCGAAAATACAAAGCTTCATATGATAAATCTTCCAACAAATTCCGCCAACTTGTCAAAATCTATCGAAACGGGTAAAATCCATTAAATCACAATGTCCTATCTGTCATGAGGCTATTGAAACTGCAACACATGCTCTTTTTCTATGCCCATCAGCTCTAGATGTATAGAACTGCACCACTTTCGATATTCAAGCGCTACTAAAGAATGATGTTTTTCCTTTGTCTCCTGCCTATTCTCAATGCTAGCGAAGAGGTTTCTACTCCTTTCGCATATATTGCATAGCATATATGGTGCAATCGAAACAAAAATGCCTTTGAAGGGAAACGGCAAATGCCAGAAGAAATTGCCAATCTTGGCCTCATCCATGCTGCTGAATATAGTAGTATTTTTGCTTCATCTTTAGGGTTGAATGGAGGTCGCCGACCCCTGCCAAATGCTGACCAAATCCGATATAAACTAAAAGGAAAAGCAAAAAAAAATTTCCCCAGATGTTACAAAAAAATTCCCTGAAACACCTAAGGAAAAACCTAACTATAGTTGGCAGGTTCCTAACGAAGGTTTATTTAAACTCAATATTGATGGAGCCTGGTATGAGAACTATGGAGGAATGGGATTCGTCATCAAGAATCATGAAGGATCATTCATCACAGGGGCTACAAAAATTGCCCCAAACTCCCCCAGCCCTGAATACGCTGAAGCAAAGGCTCTACTCGAGGGACTTCGGTTTGCTATGAATCTAGGATATCAACCGCTGCTCATCGAAAGTGACGGTCAAACGCTAATTAATCAGGTCCACCAGGAAGAAGGGGATTTGTCTCCATTAGGACATATGGTTAGCCAGATACACAATTGTTTAGGGACTAGCGTAGCTAATTTATCTTTTGTGCACAGATCTTGTAATATTGCTGCTGATAGATTAGCAAGTCACGCAATGAGGTTTAAAACCTCCTCTCAATAGTTTGGAGAGCCACCGAGTTTTCTCCTACCATATTTAACCCTTAATACTAATTAATGATATTCTAATGCATTTTATTTCAAAAAAAAATCTCGCAGAAAATCATACGTTTTTAAAATGTTGCGGGTGGTCGTCTTTCAAATTCACCATTGTGGAAGTCCCTCGCTCTCTCAACATTTTCAAAAAAGCCAAATTTTCTATAGTAAAATTTTAATTTATTTCCTAACTCCGTCCCTAGAATGCTTCCACTCTCGATAAATTCTGGATCCGTCACTGATTATATAAATTTGGACAAAGTCAAAAAGATCAAGATTAAAGTACCACAAATTCTTATCTTTTGATGACCACAACTTTGATATGACATCCTAATTTGGTTTCACCGGTTTTATTAGTCTAACAATCCGTCCTTCCCAAAAAAATAAAATTAAATGAGGAAGATAGATATAAAATAAAAATTTTAAAAAAAAGAAAATAATATGAAATTATGAAAAAATTGAATTGTTGTTAGATTTAACATGACATGACATTGATACTAAAGAGGCCAAATTAAAAGAAAACAAACTTTGGAAGAATAATTAAAGTTACCTATATAAGACATGATTAACAACATTTGACTGTTGTACTTAAAGAGTGTTCAAATTAGATTCTACAGGGGGTGTATTCAACATAGATTCTATAGGATTTTTAAGAAGTTTTAAAGTCCATAAGTATTCAATTTGGATTTTAAAAAGTCCAATGAAACTTAGAGGTATTCAATTTAGATTTTAAAAACTCCATTAAAATCTAGAGGTATTCAATTTAGATTTTAAAAAGTTCATTAAAATCTAGAGGTATTCAAAACTCTATAGATTATCATAGATTTCATTAAAGGTAGGATTTTGATGGATTTCATAGGTTTAAATGTGTATGGTGAAATCTCTTCTCTTTTTTCAAGATTTTGATTTTCTCTCATTAATATTAAAATTAAAATGTCTTTGATAATTTTATCTTAAATTACAATTTTTTTTAGTAATCTCATTTCTATAAAATTATAAGAAAAACAAAGAAATATTTCAAACTACAAAAAAATGAGATGTTTTTTAAGATCGTTAGAAAACTCAATATGAAATGTTTATTTCCCAAAAAGAAGTCATAATCTCCAAACAATTTTCTTCTTGATCATCTTCAAATAGAAATTATAGAAAGCAAACAATTTATTCTCTATTTAACCACAAATTTCTATTTTTCAAACATGAATTTCATTTTCCTGAAAGAGAAAATCAAAGAGAGAAAAAAAGTTCAAACAAAACTTATCACAAAACATATCTTAATTAAACCAAATAAAAAAATACCAGTAAGTAAATTATACAAACCTGGACAAATAAATCAAAAAAGACGCAGTTACGTGATCTAAAAAAAATCAAAGACTATCGTCAAACTTTTTAAATTTTTAACAAAATGATTTAATTCAAAAAAAAAAAAAAAGGATTGATAAACATATGTTGACTTTGGAAATTCAACACATTTGGATCTGTATAATACATCGATGAATCAGTCTTTTATTTATTTTTTGGTGCTATTCAAATAATCTATAGACTTTATAAATCAAAAGAAATCCTGATAAATCAATATAATAAAATCTGACAGACTCTGCATAGAATTAAAACAATTCATAAAATCAGCAGAATCCATAGACTTTTGAAAATCAGTTAAAATCTTTTAAAATCCGGATTGAATACACCCCCCTAACATATATTAGCGGAAGAGATTGGAATATGATTGAATTGTGAGTACACGGCCACTTAAGTCCAGAAGCGTATTGTCGACAGAAGAGACGAGACGATAAGGATTGGCCTAACCATTCTAAAGTTTAATTACAAATTTTTTAATTGTAACAACTTAAATATACGTTATTGGAGCTAGAATTACCGCTGCTGCTGGCACCAAAATTATTCTCCAATGGATCTTTATTAAGAAATTTAAATTGTACTCATTCTAATTATCAGTCTCTAAAGAATTCGTTATTGTTATTTTATTGTCTATACTTCCCCTTGTCAAGATTGGGTGATTTCCTTCAATCCTTTATTTTTGTCTCCAAAATATAGTGACTGATAAGACTTTGGAGGAAGAATATTTGAACAGAAAATGACATGCACAATTTATATATACAAATTTAATTTAGAAAAAAAAAATCCATACAAATTTAAAGAAATTCAAAGAGCTTAAGTTCTTGTCATTTTGTGAGCGGTCATTGTAATTTGTTTTTTTTTTTTGGGTAATTAAAAGTTTGAGTGGGTTTAGCTTCGGTCACCAGCACGGGTTAGAACAGGCCCTAGTGACCATAGGTCACTTATAAGGGTACTTATAGATCATCCACCAACACAGCTCTCACGTCAGCAGATGAAATTGAACACTTAACCAAATACGTGTTAAATCCTTACCAACTTTAACTTCTTGTCATTTTGTGAGCGGTCATTGTTGAGTGTATAGTAATGTTGTCATGGACAAATGGTCCATTCTATTGGACCATTAAAAATGTGACGTGCTGCAGAACTTCAGTATTGGATTTATTTTTTTTTTAAATTAATTTTTCTTTTATAGATTTTTTCTAATAGTTGTATACATATTTTATTAGTACTGTTAATGAACTTTGATAACAAGTATCACTAGTGCATAATTTACCTCATTCTTCACTGTAACCGTGTCACGTAACGAAATGGACTTTTACAACATGTATACTTTTACACAAAAAGACGATACCCACACCCATAGAGCCCCACCTTCCGATCGACAGGAATTGTGTATGATGTAAATTAAGGTGACCCAGCGACTCGATTGGTGGGAGGTCTTCTGTTAGCCCATACAACATGTATACTTATCAAGCCCTTGTATGTTTCCAAATTAGATTTTACTCTATCTAACTCATTGAGTACACTTCTTTCTTCTTTATAAATTATTTACAATTCTTTCAAGGATTGTACATAACCGTCATCTCTCCATATAAATCCCATGACCATATGTTTCTCCAAAGATGGCAATCTAATCATCCTAGAGCTAAGAAAAAGGAAAAAGAAGAGGGAAAAAATTAAAATGCCACCTTCCTTCAATACCTCTTTTCTTTTGCTTTTATTAATTCAAAAAATAGGGAAAATGACCTAGATGGTCCTCAAACTAATTTACAAGACACGATAAAGTCTTACATGTATTTTGACTTCCCGATGGGTCCTATAACAATTTTGGCGTCTCTTAAATCGTCATACTAATAGTTTGACTGGTTATTTCCGACCAAAAAAGCCCACGCACCGATCACGTGACAAAGGTGAAGGGAAAAAATATTCTAAATTTGAAGATATTATTCATCATCTTCCCAAGGAATTGCCAAAATATAGTGACTCATAAGACTTTGGTGGAAGAATATTTGAACAGAAAATGACATGCACAATTTATATACTGATTCAATACAAATTTAATTTTAGCAAAAAAAAAAAAAAAAAATCAATACAAATTTAAAGAAATTCAAAGAGCTTAAATTCTTGTCATTTTGTGAGCGGTCATTCTTGTGGGGCGATACCCACGCCCATGAGACCGCACCTCCGGGTCGGCGAGGGATTATGGAGGATGTAAATCAAAGTGGCCGTGACTTTCCGATTGGTGGGAGCGCTTATCTTAGCCAACCGCAGAAACCGCTCCCACATTGGAGGGTTGAAAACTTTCACGACTCGCTGCTGCAAGATTCGAACATGCGCGCCTCATACGCGACTGTCAGCCACTCGAACCAATTGGGCTACCCTTGCGGAAATGAGCGGTCATTGTTGAGTGTATAGTAATGTGGTCATGGACAAATGGTCCATTCTATATAGTTGTATTGGACCATTCAAAATGTGACATGGTGCAGAACTTCAGTATAAAAGCAAGATTTAATTTATTTATTTTCCCAAAATTATTTTTAATTTAATTTTTTGTTATAGATTTTTTCTAATAGTTATATACACGGTTCACTAACAGCTGTTAGTGAATAGTGATAACATGTGTTAGTAATGAAAAGCTTGCCCCTATTCCCACTATAGCTACATCGCATAACAAAATAGACTTTTAAAACATATATATGTATCAAACCTTATATGTTTCTCTTTTAGATTTTCCTCTAACTAACTCATTGAGTACATTTCTTTCTTGTTTATAAATTATTTAAAATTCTCTAAGATTGTACATAACCTTCATCTCTCCATTTAAATCCCATGACAATGTGTTGCTCCAAAGATAGCAATCCAATAATCCTAGACCTAAGAAAAAAGGAAAAAAGAATAGGAAAAATAAAAATGCAACCTTCCTTCAATACCTTTTTTCTTTTGCTTTAATTAATTAAAAAATTACTCATAGAAAGCTACAAGATATATGAATATTATGTTCTTTTGAATTCCATGAGAAGTTGTTTCACCTCTATAGGAAAAAAAGAAAGTAAATGAAACCAATAGGACCTATACACACATCCAAACAAGTGGAGATTATGAGTAGCATGTTGCACCAATCTCCTATCTTAAAAATTGAAAGCTCAAAAGGAGAAAACTTCACTTTGGCCCTTTTTGTGGTGTTTAGTTTTCTTCTAATTACATCTTGGAAAAAAGGGAAGAAATTATTTCACTTTCTTCTAGGAATACTTTATGTGATATCTTAGAAAGAGATGGCAAATAGGAACTCCACATTCTTGAAAGAAATGAGGGTTCAGATTGGATTGGGTATCAATTAGATATTTTTTTGAGATTGTGTCCAAACACAGTTTTATGGGGATGGAAATGTAGCCTTTAAAGAGGGGTAACTAGGGCAAAAAATTGTATGTACCCGTTTGTGTATTCATTTATGTGCCTAACCATTCACAATTTACCATGTGTATATATAATTAAAAAAAATGATCACATGACAAATTCTTATTGGTTTGGCACAAGAATGGGATACATACGATTTTCATCCGGTAACTACTGGGTAGAACAAATCTAATACCCGGTCTCACCTTTGGCGCTCATAAATCTAACATTGACACACTTTCAAAAGTGGGGCTTACATCCACTAGCAATGTTGCAAATAGATTTATGAGTGTAGAGTGTGAGATGTGGGACCATATCCATCGGACCGGTTCGGCCTCCTAATTTTCCATAATAATGGGCTTGGAAAAAACTAGCCGACCCGACTCCGACTGTATACAGGTTCAAAACAACTTGTTTTGACTCATTTGCAGGCCTATTTGTAATAATAATGGACTCAAATATATTTATTGCATATAATTACCAGACCGGCCCAAAATACCACAAAACAATGCATTTTTCCTACTCCTTTTACTACGAATCCCACTTTTTTTCCTTACAAACCAAATAACTTTTTAACTATTAAAACAACTCTTTCTGTGAAGTTAAAGTATAAATGAGGGGTGTTTATAGTTCAGTTTGATGCAGTTTTAAACATTTTTCAAATCAAATTAATATTTTTAGTTTAAGAATTTTAAAATCAATCTAAATCATTCAAAATCTTTACATTCGGTTTGGATTTGTTTGGTTCGTTTTCATCGGTTTCATGAGATAAACAATACTTTTATTACAATAATATTCACCAACAATATAATACATGTAAAACAAATAAATAAATCATTCTAATAATTATTTAGTTACTAAAAATACACACAGAATGTGGAATGAGATGAGAAATATGGATGTAAAAGAAAAGTGACTTATTTGAATATTTATATAATATCGATCAATTAAAGAAATTACTATAAAAATATTAAGTTTACTTTATTACGAGAGTCATTTAACTTGTTATTTATAAAATAATTACCTCATAATAAATAATGTATACATAATACACATTATAAATAACAACATATAAGTATATATGAATAACTTCAATTTGGTTTGGATTGGGGTTGAGAAAAAATTTCAAACCAAACCGAAAGTTCAGTTTCAATTTAGCCCCCAACCAAAACCATTCCAATTTACAATTCAAACCAAAAATTCAGTTTGAATTGATCGGTTTCGATTTTTTCTTAACATCCCTAGTATAAATTGAGGATTAATCATCAGAATGTACGATGTATAAAAAGACAAAAAGACCCAGTCATACAGATTTAGTCAGGAAATAACATATGGATATTAAGGGCTTTTACCAAAATAAACAGAACCAAAATGGTGATTGTTCTATGTTCATTCTACTAAGATAAAAAGAGTATTTTGAACCCTAATCTAATCTGAAAAGTTAAACAAATGTCCAGTTGATGAACATGAAGCATATGCAGTGCGCGTTTTCTTCTTCGTTCAACACCTTCCAAGCTACCGCTCTTTCATAGGAGATCGGCCTACCCATGCTCGATAAGCATATGCCACTTTGAAGACATGTAAAACCCTGCTAAGACGATATCAAAAAATATTAAACGCGGAGGTATTTTTCCCTAAACGAGAAATTTATAACAAAACGTGCAAGAAATGCATCATTAGCTAGAGAAAGCTAAGTTTCGCGTGAAGTTTTAGGAAGTTTAGAATTGAAAAGGTGACGATTGCTCATAGGAAAAGAAAGCGGAACTTTTAAGAATAGCAGAGATAGGAAAGCTTGGTCTAAGAGCGGACCTGCTGCATAATCTGTGGAAGCTCGGAGAAGAGTGTTTTCCTTCCGTTTTCATCAAAGATTTTCTCTAGAGTAATGTCTTGGAGTGCAATTAAGGTGGTCTCGAGCATATCCAGTCCTGCCTGATTAGCAAAGGTGAAAACTGGTAACGCCTGCAATAGTCAACGGAAAAGATTAAAAAATGTTTTCGTTTAATAAGAAACATGTTGCTACTGCATATACGTAAGCGAGTGCAGTCATTTCTTGATTTGCCGGCATAAACTAAAGTGCGTGAACTAGTGTAACCTTAATTTTGTCAATAAGTGGATTGCAGATGTACAAGGAAAACACGAGTAAATTATTGTTAAAATTAAAAGCGATTTTTTTAAAAAAAGTACCTTCAAAGTGCAACATATCAGAGCATCTGAATGATGCCATAGAGTTTTGAGGATGGACTCACTTCCATCAGTTGCAGGCTTGAGAAATTCCACACCTAAAAAGAACCTGCAAGTAATATCAAAATAAAATATATAAGGCTATGTTAAAGACTTGGGCACGCGGGATGGAGAAATACGTCTATCTTTGTATTGAAACCGATCATTTCCTTCTGGTATAAACCAAACAAAGTCTTGGGATAATCCGATATAGAAATGGCATGTTTCATCACAATTTTTCCTTTATTTTTATTTTTTTTGGTATGGCCGTACTAAGGAACTAAGAAACTACCGAAACAACCTCCTTGGCGTTCTATCCATCAAACGCAGATTAATAACTATATTAACTATCTTATTGTTAAGTGTTAACTATCTGTTTTTTCTATCATTCCGACCAATATTTTCAAAAAAACACATCCCAGGTGGGAAATTCCTTTGAGGAGGCTTGACAGGGGTAAGGCTAGACGAAACCACAATAGACTAGTTAAGCATCTCACCTGTAGCTTTGGCAAATCCAGCGAGCAAGTGTCTGTGCTTCAGGTGTGCCAGGTGAAGGGCGTAAACCTGCATGTGGACCAAGACTAGAAGGCGAGAGTGCCAAAGCCACCCTTTGAACCGATGATATGATACTGCGAACATATTGCCGAGCCATTGCCGCAACATTTTCTTGAAGATGCATCTCAAATGCAAATTGGAATGCAATTGTCATAACTGATTTTGCACTACCAGAGTGCCTGGAGTTCTCGCCAGATACTCTGTTCCCAGTTGGTCCGACCTCGAGTGTAGATGCAAGGTCAAGTGTACGATTTGGACTAGTGGGATCCTGCACAATAACCATATTATTGTCATACTGTTAATCGGGAATGTCGAAAAGAAGAAATCAGGATTAAAGAATGTGAGGTAAGACTTACCACTTTGGAATCTAGAGGAATAATTCGGAAACCAGACGGAAGAAGTGGCGCATCATCAGAAAAGGATGCATCAATAGGCGCAAATATGAGTTCCGAACAGGTTCCAACAGCATTCTCGTCCACTCCGCTGCAAAGCTACAGTAGAAATGGCCGAGTTTGTCATGGATAAGTTACATATGTCAGGATGCAGAAGTAGTATGAATAGATAATTCTCAAATAAAATCTCTCGACATACTAAAAACTTACTTGCAAGAGGAAGATATCTCCAGGCATAATCATGTCATCCCGATAATGGCTCATATTTTCCAGCCTAATCACCTCCATGAACTGTATTTCCAGTAGAAACCAAGAATTAATACAACAGCGGCCAGACTGAAATAACGTAACATATCAGAATCGAGAAAACAATATTGACCTCTTCATGTTCAATAGTGTGAGCAAGTGGAAGAATGATCTGTCCACCAAAGCTCCCTACTCGAGAGATGGGTAAACTACAAGGACTGGCTTTAACAGCAGCAGCTGAGTATGCATCAATTCCACTGTCTGCCCATTCTGACCGGTGTTCCCGGAGAAACCTTAAAAGTATGGCTGGAGGGACATTCTGAAAAAAAATTAGCGGGGACAAAGCGTATTAGCGAAAGGATTTAGTCTTTCTTGACCACCCCAATTTTATTATGCATGAATTAATGTCCTTACTTGTAAAAGCATTGATGCCTTGGCACATAGTACGGCATTGCCAACAGACGAAAATCCATTTGCATAATTGAAATTTGCACCCATCAATTTACTCGGAGATGAATTCACAAGTACAGTAACGTCATCAATTCCATCACTTTCAATCATAGACCAGCCCTCGTCTGTGAAACCATTTACAGCCTCGTTGAAACCCCTAGATCAAGAAGCACGTAATTTTATTTTGCATAAAGAAATATAGAATGCAGCTGAAAGGGAAGTTCTACATTAACTAAGGAACCTACTTGCTCAATCTTTGGCCAAGTGCCCTTAATTCTGCTGGCCTTCGTCCCCATCCTGTGACGGTTGGCTGAGAAACTTCTTGAGAAATCTGCCTTAGTTGACGTAAAGCCTGGGACGAAATTCCAATGTCAAGTTGGAGAAACAACAAGAAGTTCTCGGTTCAACGCCTCTTCCCCCCGATAACAATAAATAAATAAAAGTTTCTCAACTTACCGCCATCGTTGTCCTCTGAGAAAGCAATGTAGATGATTCATATAATGGACGTATCACTTCAGGTACACTCCAGGGCTGGTTGAGAAGATCACAGCAGTGTTAGTAACCAACTGGAAAGAACTTCTATAAGGAAATCTTGAATGCTCAACATAGTACCTCTAAATCCAAGTGGTCAACTATATGGATAATTGAGCCACCACCTTCACAAGGTCTAATCAAGTATCCGCTTGGGAGCATTTCAGCTCTCACAAAATGATTCACGGGCGGCATAGCGGGACCGTTCTGAGTGTTGTTCAGTGATTTTTCACAGACCTTAAGAACACAGTATAGTTGCAGAATAGGTAAGAAATATAAATAGAAAAGATCTAATTTGTATGCACTAGCCAAACAATAGTTAACCGGCACGTACCACAATGCTTCCATCCTCCATAGCGGATGTATAGCGCAGTAACCAGAAGTCACGCGCTTGTGCCAAAGTAGTGGGAGCATAGAGCTGAATCAAGAACGAAAATAGAATCTGTCATTTAACTGATACTACAAAGCTGAAAGAGCACGATATCCACCCAATAAATATAATAAATGCCAACCTGCATGTAGATCAACTCTATGGTTCCACCATTCCCAGTAGACATGGCATTAAGGATATCCACAGTTCGACAATCACGATACCATGAAGTTCGATCTTTAAGGATATCAGCAACCTGGATCAACATTGACGAATTATGTTATCCAAATACAAACTGAAATAGTATGAACTTGTGAAATGATATTTGAAAAAAGACTTACTCTTGAAGGTTCAAGACCCACAAGCCCACATGCACGTGATGCTACACCAGTGCAACCGTGAGAAATAGCAATGATTCCAATGGAATCCGGACCAGGCTGCAGAACGACGAACGAGAACTTCGTAAGGTAACAGATTAAAGCGACAGTATTGAAGCAAAAGAGGAAAAATATACTACTACGAGAAGAAAATTTGTCAAATTGCAAAGCAAGTAAAGATGTAGTGACCTTCATCCCAGGCATTTGGACCCACTCTACAGCAGTTCCGGTGGCCTTCGATAGAAACTCTGTTAAAGTCTCCTCTGCAATGGACAGAAGTCTAGAAAAAATACAACATGATTAAATTAATTAGCTTTGGAAGTAATTGTAAAGAAATATATTTTAACGACCATAACAATTGGCACAAAGAACGAAAATGATTCTCCACTTACCCTGCAGGACTGGCATCCCTTGGTGGATGTTGAGGAGTCAAATGGGGCTGACCACTTGTTACCACCGATTCACAACTATTGTCTGTGGTGGCAAGGGTCGCCTGCAAACAAGAAAATCCAAATCCGTCAATGAATGTTCCGTTTAAGAAATCCAAAATAATATACCATTTTGCCAAATTATTGTATGTTTCCATATATACTTCATTGCCTATAATTTGGTTTCCAAGACAAACGACAACAGGAAACAAATTACGCCAATAACTTTTTCTCTTACTGATCGATATTAATACAGAAACAACGACAGCCAAGCCTTACTCCCAAGACTGATCGATATTAGTTTCAGAATTTTGAATTAACAGTTTCAAGTTACGTGATTGAATTCCAAATTTTCATACTCCTTTATTAAACATTTTTGGGGAAAGGATTCATAATAAGACATTTCCCTAAATAGAGGTACCAAGAATATGCGAAGAACGAAGGAAGATACAATGATAAAAGATAAAAATTATGAATGGGACATACATTTTGGGTTTGTTGGCGGAAATAGCTGTTTTCATACACCATCTGAGAAACCTGTTTTTGCAACCGATCATTCTCCTCCATCAACAGCTTATTCATTGCTGTCAATTTCCTATTGACAGCTTGAAGGCGTGATGCCTCGTTACGCTGCTTCTCTCTACATCTGCAAGAAAATTAATGGAATTCAAACTTAATTTCAAAAATCAGAGCCATATAAAAATTCAAAAAAAATTAAAATTAAAATTCAATATCAAGAAAGTACCTTCTGTTCTGAAACCAAACTTTGATCTGTTTTGGCTCAATGTGCGAGAGTATAGGACATTCTCGTATCAGTTGTTGTCTACGGAGAGAACTAGGTTTCGGACATTGATGGTATACTCTCTCCAAAGCCTCGACCTGCTCAGGCGTGTATCTGACGTACTTCCCATTATCCATTGCCATCTTGTTAGCAGCATCTTTGCAGGCCGAATTCACCGTCATCATCACTTCAGAATCAAAATCCATTCAAACTCAAATTGCAAACCAATATCCAACAAAATCACTATCTTGTAACCTTATATAAAACATTAAACATTTCTGTCTTATATGTACTTAAAAAGCAAAAAATAGGAAGTACCCTCTTACTATGCTACCCTTTGTTTATGACTGTCGTACCCGTGTCGACACGACACGACATGGGTATGGGTATGTTATAATTAGCGGATCTGGTCAACAGCTATCAAACACTCTATTTTAGATGTTTAAGTACCCGACACCTGAATGCATACTCGTACCCGACCCCCGTACCCGAGTCCGAGTAGCATAGCCCTCTTATGGAAAAATAAATAAGATTCCAAAATCAAATGAACCTTGAATTGCAAACCAATTTCCAACAAATCACTATTTTATGACCTTCTATAAAAAAAAATTGACATTTTCAGCACTATCATTTGCAGTAAATACTTAAAAGATTAAAAGTACCCTCTTATGGAAAAATAAAAAAGATTCCAAATTCAATTTAATCTTTAATTTATTACTCAAATTCCTTAACCAAAAATAAATCTTTTCCTTTCAAGAATGAAGACAAGTCAAAAGACACTAACCCAATCTGTAATTTATTCAATCAATCAAGAAGCACTCTTTTATTACCCAGAGTCTTTGGATAGAGATATTTATGTGAAGAAACAGAAACAAACACATGGATTTTAGCTCCCCTCCCTCCCCCACCCAAAAAATTATACTCCCCAGTTCCTTAATATAAATCGTTTAGGACATGTAGCGAAAATTAAGGAGGCAAAAAGGTAGTACTTTGTTAATCAAAATATCAATATTACTCTTTTAAATATAACTTGTATACCACTAATTCTATTTAAGAGAGTAATATTGATATTTTGATTAACAAAATACATTTTTACTTCCTTAAATTTCGTTACATGCCCTTATATTAGGTAAGTCGGAGGGAGTATATTTGAGGGTGGTATGTCTGTGCTTAAGACAAGAATATGGATAAGTGATGAAGTTTGTATCTGAAGCATTAATTAATAAATCTTTCTAGAATTCTTGAAGACAAAAAACCCACATAGAAACATGTAAGAAATATATGGTAAACAAGTTCAAAAACACATATTTAATACAAATACAAATAAATTAAAACATGTAATTTTATTTTTTTGGTACCTATAAAGTGTTTTATGAACCCCAGAAAAAAAAATGGCTGTTGTCTTCCTCCTCCTCTTGCCTTCTTCCTTCACAACCAAGTAGCAGCAAGCACAAAACCCAGATCTTCCTTCATTGATCACCCAATTATAATCCCAAAAACCCCTTTAATATCTGCACCCAAAATTGAAAACAAACCCCCAAGATTTAATTTTTAGGCCTTTATATATCAATTTCTAAACAAAAAATGACACAAAGTAGAAGCCCACATGCATATGTGTATCTATGAACAATAGTAGTACTTTTGGGGATAAAGAAGAAAAAGAAAAAGAGAAGGACAGAAGAAATGAAAGGGTGGAGAAGTACCTTCTGCTAAAGCTCTGTAAGAAGTACTAGTAATATTAAGTAGGGAGGGAGCAATGGTTATAGATAGGACTTGCGGAATTTTTTTTCCTCGTTCGGTATCATATTTCATATTATACTAATTAAAAATTAATATACGTTAATTTTTTAATTAAAAAATTATAATTTAAAATAAATAGTAAAACTCATAGCAGAAGAGTGAACAAGTGGGAATTATCTATTCGTTGGATAGGAAACAGGACATAGATGAGGACTGAAGATTTTTTGTCAAATGTTTATCACATTTGGAATTTTCACCCCCATTAAAAAAACGATTGAATAATAATTAATATGACAAAAAAATCTTAATTATCCCTCAATTAATCACTAAAATTATTATTGGTGGTTGATTGATTAATAAATTATGAGTATGACTGAAAATATAACAATAAATATTTATTAATTTTTTAAATATGACAAAAACAATTTAACATGTCTTACAAATTGAAACGTTTCAAACAATTTAAAACCGAAGTATTACTATTTATATGTCTGGGTATTTGACAGAAACTAAACAAATCAGAAAATGGGAACAAAATGGAAGTAAAGGGACATATCAGATAAAGCAGATGCCACTTTCTGGAACTCTTGTTGCGCATCTTTCAAGCTTGCAGGCTGGCTGCCCCGGTCCTGTTATGGCGCTGAACACCAATAATTCAATATATATTGATTGATTTATTTATTTATTTATTATTGTATTCATAAGTTTAGTACATATAAAAAAATTGATGGTTCAACTTTTATATCGAACATGCATTTTAATTTTTTAACACATTTAGCGTAAAACATGCGTTACATGTTTAAGCTAAAGATAAATCAAGAGATAACACATATTTGATAAAATGTGGCTTCAGTTTAAAAATCTGTAACATTTGCTAAAAAATGTTCAGTAATTATTAAATTTATAATGTTCTGCACTATAACCATGGCACTGGAGTCGGCCAGTGGGGGGGCAGAATTGGAAAGACAGCAAAGGTGAGAGGAGCATTAGGGAAGGGGGACATATGTCATGCGCATGTTGAAACTGGGGAGAAAAATCATACAAAACAAACCCCTTTTGTTTATCAAACAAAGAAAAAGAAAGTGAGAGAGAAGGAAAAAGAAGGGTTTTTTTTTTTGCCAAGTGAGGAAAAAGAAGGGTTGCTTGGGGTGAAATAGAAAGAAAAGAGGACAGAATAATGAATATGCTTTGCATGCGCCGCCCCTCTTTCGATTTCGAGTGTGTACTTGGATTGAGTTTGATTGGCTTTAAAATTTAAATTTAAACTAAAATTCTTGTTTAATTAAGTATGTAAATAAAACACTAAGTATTAAATCATGTACAATGTGGTGTGGATTTGAAATCAGGGACGATTCTTGGGGGTCGGGTAACTGCTCCCAGTATTTTTTAAAATCTTGTTTTTTTTTTTAACGTCACGATGGGCGATTGCCCCACATTGGGGAGAGAGAAGTAGAGAACACCCTAGATAAAGGAGAATAAAGCTTACCGCACGCAGGCAGAGGGTATCGAACCCGGGACCTCTAGGTCACGGGCCGGCCAATGCCCCACTGGGCTATTGGCCTCATCGATAAAAATATCTTGTTAGATATAGTAAATTTTATATTTATTTCGAAATATTTGATCAAGTTCGCCCCCAACATTCTTTTGCTGTTTGTATATGTATTTGGCATACTGTTGCACTTTTTTACCTCCCAACATATAATTTCTATCTTTGTCACAGTGTGAAACTAATCTACAATTTAAATATGGAATCTCAGAACAAGACTCAATTCAATCAAACACTTCGTTTTTGCCATACCGTTCATCATCATCGACATCATTACTCCTCACATGACTCATGCCATCACAACTCATTTCTTTTTTCCTTTCCCCCTTTTTTGGGGTTAAAGAGTGTTCTTTGTTGTGAAATGTGTAGTTGAAGTATAAATATATTGTTCGCGGAAATAGCTTGTTATTGCAGTTTCTTTTTTTTTTCTTATATTAAAAAAGGGGTATTTAATATCGTGATCAAATATCAATCACATTACCAGCTACTCTACATTTGTTGTAGTAGTTATTAAAGTATAAGAATTTGTTCTGACCAAAAAGACTAAGAAGACTAAGAAGTTGTGAGATCATTTGCACTAACAAAGGCTCAAACTATATATACTAACACAAATTAATTGGTTGCATGTCTTACTAATTATGTGCATGATTTTCAAGTAGGGGCATGTTAGTACCTAAGAAATATCCAAATAACATATAAGCTCATAGGTTAACACCTCTCCCTGCCAATTGGTTTTGAGAGGATATGGAGGCTCATTAGCTAATTTTTACATGGTATCAGAGCCACCTAGTTTGATATTGGGCCATTATTATTGTTCGCGGTCCAAATGTCCAGCCCTGGATGTGAAGAGGTGTGCTGCGAATCCCACATCGACTAGCTAGTGAGCAAGTTTGTTATTTATAAGGATTGGGCAATCCACCCTCTTGAGGTACCTTTTGAGGAATTGAGTTAGGTTCAAGTCCATTTTTAACAGGACATCATTAGTAGGTCAAAATATTTTCTCCAAAAAAAATTAAAAGTTTATTATATGTTGAACGTTATATATTTTTTTTAAAAAAAATAGTTCAGCTGGATAGGCATTTGATTACATGTTTCATTAGATTTTTTAGGCATATTTCTACCTAATGGCCAAACTTTTTCACTAATAAAGTTAATTATTACTACTAAAGCTAAAGTGTAAGGTTGACATTTTAAAGAAGAGTGTGGCTTAAGAGTTCATAATTACCCATTGTTAGCTAGTGTCTGTTTAATTTGAAGAGCAATTAATGAAAGTATCTAATGATAAAGCTGGCCAATTTTATTAAGATTTGGAAACGATAATGATACTTCCACAAATTATTATTAGTAATCCAAATAAATTAACTTTAGCTTGAAAGCCGCTACAATTTATATTTCATGCCCTTTTAATTTTATAGTAAAAACATCTTTCTTTTTTAAAATTATGCCAATGAGACAACTCCAACCGTAACCAATGAGGCTTCCCTAGCC
This sequence comes from Vinca minor, assembly GCA_026122235.1. NCBI lineage: Eukaryota > Viridiplantae > Streptophyta > Magnoliopsida > Gentianales > Apocynaceae > Vinca > Vinca minor. The sequence continues at coordinate 7,412,475 of JAOCZM010000142.1, forward strand.
AAATGTTGGGAAGGTGGGCTAAACCTGACTTTGTGGTCCTGGTTTTACCTTTCACTCACATAATTCTTTAGACCCTATAAGAATTATGTGAGTGGAAGGTAACGCTGGTAACAAAGTCACATCTAACTCCTATTTTTTAAAGTTTTGAGAGTATGATTCTTATATAAGTCAAACTCCTCGCTTATATTATGAAATAAATATGGACTGAAGGGAGTAATAAATAACACATTCAAGTCTAACATTTTTGACAAATTACAACAACAGAGCCTTAATCCCAATTAATTGAGGTCGGCTACATGATTCTATTCATGTCATGAGATGTGATTAAGTTTTACGTTGGTCGTCACGAACTTTACTGCAACCATTTTTGCCAAATTAATAAAAATAAAAAAAATAAAACTATTCAAGTCTACCATTTTTGCTTCTTTCTCTAGTCAAAAACCCTATTCAAGTTCTAACATTTTTCTCCTTTCTCTAATGTCTCAACCACCCATTTCCAATTTTTTCTGTAACCCGCAACATGGTTTACCGGGTCAGTCCGGTCTGGTTCATCCACTGGTCTTCAATTTCTATTCACCACTAAGTAATTTATTGGACCTTTGAAAAATATTGAGCTTAAATTTCCTTCGAGTTAATTGTTTTATAAACTCATTAATGGCAGACAAAATTTTAGTGGGATTTGATTTTACCACTCTCAAAAGCCCGCAAAATTAGACTTTAAAACGCGTTTTTCTAATGCATTTTTCGATTAAGACCCCTTAAAATGGTCTATGGTTAGGTCATGTTATTAGAAAGTTTAACTTATAAGATAAGGCAAGATTTGAAAGAAAAAACCACTTTTTGCCTTTGTAAGTATTAAGGTTGTGATTGGATTTGTTCTCAATTTGTGATTTATTAACTCAATGTTAAAGTAGTTTTAAAATCAAACTAAAATTATTATGATTTAGTGTTTTAGGCTTAATTCACACCAGTGAAAGATTCAGGAATATAATTTACTGGGTTTATTTGATATACACGATAATTCACTGGGGTCATTTATACATTTACTCTCTAAATTGAATAAAATATATCCGTCATTTGAAGAAATTTTTTTAAAATATAATTAAAGAAAAGAAATTTAAAATACAATTAAAAAAAAATCACTAGAGTCATTTGAACCCAGTGATATTATACTGGATCCGTCCCTGATTCACACACAATTCAAGAAGAATTTGAGTTCCAATTTGAGTCTCAAACCAATACAATACTTAATCCAAATACACCCTAAGTATAATAAAAATATCACCATCATATGCATATGTTCTTGGAAGTCAATCCCATATTAGATTGGCACGTTTTACACAGATCAAGTGTTCAATTCTTACTGTCGACGTGAATGTTGTGTTGGTGAGCGATTTGTAAGTACTCTTGTAAGCGATCTGTAAGTACCCGTGTAAGCGACTTATAGTCCTTACCTCCTGTCTACCCCGTGGTGGTGACCGAAACCAAACTCACCCAAACTTTATCCTACCAAAAGATCCCATATTAGATTTAGGGTTTTGAGACGCCCATAACCCTAAAGAGAGGTGTTGGTCATTAATCAAGACCTGGTCAACTTAATATAGTCAAAAATTCAAAATGTCACTTTTCTACAACACCAAGAAACATTTTTCTTATTTATACATATAAAAATAAGGACAATTCTGATATGGATCAGGGCCCGTCGCCCCTCTTTTTTAAAAAAAAATTCATCTCTCAGTTACAGTTAAAAAACAAAAAAAATAGTCCTGATATAGATACAGTTAAAAGTACAAAAATATCTCTCTCCTCATTTTATAGTGATGTGACAAGTTTGTACAATTTTTGTACTTTTAACCGTGTCCATATCAGGACTATCTTTTTTGTATTTTAACTGTGACTGATAGATGAAAAAAAAAATTTAAAAGAGAGAAGCGACGTGGCGCATTGTGAGCCAAGTGGATCAGGGCCCTGGTCCATATCAGAAATTTCCTAAAAATAAACATCCCTTCTTTTCCCTTTTCTTTTTCGCGTTTGAGGACGAAGTGATTTCTAGAATATATTGGACAATGAACTTAGCAAAAGAGGGAATATTGGTTTTTTTTTTTTTAAGCCCGATTAGGCGGTTGCCCCATATAAGAGAGAGAGAGAGAGAACTGTCTCAAACGAGGAGAAAATAACCCCAAAAAGAGAGATTAAAGTTTGACGCACGCAGACGGAGGGTATCGAACCAACGACTCGTTGGTAGGTGTCTGCCCCACTGGGTTATAACACCTTTGATGGGAATATTAGATTAATATACTCAATAAATCCAAAATGTCACTTTCCCACAAACATCCAGAAATAATTTTCTTTTCTCACTCCTTTTTCGTGTTTTAAGGTGAAGTTGTTTATCGAATATTGGACTACGAATTTAGAGGGGAGAAAGGGAATATTGGCTCTTTCCAAAGCAAGAACACTACTTTTTATAGCAGAACAGTACTATTTATTTGCATAGATTGTTAAAAGTTGAGACATGCTCATTTTAAGAAATTGTGTACAATAATCTTACTTTTTTCTTGTACATACTTTTTTATGTTAGATTTTATTTAAGGTTTTTTATTTTTTATTTAAGGTTGTTTCTTTTGATCATCATTTGTGCTTAGAAGGGTATGCCTTTCATGTTACCTGCATTACTAATGAGTGTCATTTTTAGCCACTAATGTCACCCTATCTTGTGAAAATTCCATATATGAATATTCTATAAAGGAATAAATTCTTATACTAATAAAACCTTTTAGTCTCAAGTTAAGATCTGTTATAAATATGAATAAATTCTGTTGTAATTTTTATATAAATCTGGTTCACTGAAAAATAATTATCACACTGTTTAACAAATAAACTGATATACTTGATTCTTGATAAAGCTGATATCTTGATTTATCGATAAACGAGATAAAGCGATATATCGATAAACGAGATAAAGCTGATATCTTGATTTACGAGATAAGCGAAATAGGAAAACAGATTCGAAAAAAATAATAATCGAGACAGGGAAAACAGATTGAGAAAAAATACTAATGCGAGACTATTAAAGCTGACTGGGAAAAATTATTCTAAAACTTTCTTAACGGGAAATTATGCCTCTGGAAAATAATTTACAGATAGAGAAATCATACACTGGAAATTTAAATTTACTGCGATAGCGTTCTGACAAAAAATTAAAAGCAGTATAAACAATCACTGGTAACCTTAACTAGTTTGGATTTTCTCACGGGCGAGACAATGATCTACCGCTTCCCCCTAAGTTCACTATGTCCCCGCCTTATCAGCACAGCGCTCCTTGAACACCTGAACTCCAAGGTACAACGCCCAAACTCACTTTTTTTCAGGCGGAAGAAAAAGCAGATGTCTGCGAATCTTTGTAGTAGCAACGAGAACTCTCGGAATGTATGAAATGCGAGAATAAGAAAAACTAGCGAGAATGCGGTGGGAAAGGGAGGATTTCGGATAGCTTCATCCGGCAGCTTGCTCTGCCTTTTATAAGCGACAAAATAAATGCATGAATGACCATTGCATTACTCGGAGCTTAATGCCCCTGATCTACATGAGGCTTAATGCCAACCTTAATGCTTGATTATTACTCCCTTAATGCCTTGATCATTTACATGACGAATGGCATTACTCGACCTTAATGCCTTGATTATTATGACAACAATAAGTCCAGCATGTCTTTGAAATTCAAAAAAAAATTAAATCGGTAGCAAAACTCGGCTGATCAGGGCCCGCGAGTTTTGGTCTCGCGTCTGTGCCTTGCACACAAGTTCAAGCTAATTTGGTATCAACTGGACCTTTCGTTTGCACCCCCACTGCGCGGGCACTACGAGGGATTATCACTTTAGGCATAATAGTGGTAATACAATTTAAACCCAAATAAACCACTTTAACATATAAAGTGTTTTTCTCTTTCATGGGTTTCCCATGTGGGATGTGCAACTTAAAACCCATTTACCACATTGCATTAACCCCACTTTATACCAATTTATCATTCACACCAATAATTGGTTTTCTCATATGTCATATATCATCACGAAGCTTGCGCAACCCACTTCGTGATAAACTCAATAACATTCAAAACCGAGCGGTGTAACATATAAATATATTAGCTCAAATATGTCCTCACGACACATTAATTACACACTAATTCTTTGAGAAAAACAATTTCTCCAACAATCCCCCACATGAATGAAAAACTATTTAAAAAAAATGCACATGAAATGCAATGCAAGAGTTCGGCGAGAATTCGTTGCATCAGGATAGGTAGTTGTTAGCTTTGAACCTTCCCTAGTGAAATACCATCGGATACACTTGCTAACCAGTGGACGCGATGCCTTGAACTGTTCATCGTTTTGTGTGTATCAAGACAACGATACTCACACAACGATTTCTCTAAACTGTTAATCGATTCTTTCGTTGTTGTCCATTTCGGCCCTGGACTGCCTTGGAAATGTTCATCGAATGCTCTAGAGATTTAGCCCTAAAGTCATCTCATAGAAGTGGCCCCTTCACATTCGATATAGGGTGATCTCTTATTTAGAAGTATCCTGTCATACTTCACGTGATACGTATAAGGATCATTGAAAACTTTCGTTTATCCTCCAATGGGACAGGGTCTATCACTCTTTCACCTTAGGAATGAGTCGGGAACTCATTTTCCCGAGTGCTTTGTTCGACTCCCCCCACAATTCGGTTGTCCCTTTGAACTCGCAATTGGGCTTTACAATCGGGTAGGGTTGCCATCATGAGTGGTAATCAATTTTCATCGGCTTTAGCCCCATTTCCCCTCGATGAAATCTCAACAAGATCTCTCGTTAGACCTTTTGTTAATGGGTCCGCTATATTTTCTTTGGATCTCACAAAATCCAAAACTATAACACCGGTTTTCAAAAAGTTTCTTTACTGGATTTATGTCTACGACGTATATGTCTAGACTTCTCATTATACACATTATTCGTTGCTCTACCAATAGCTGACATGCTATCACAATGTAAGCTAAGTGGTGGCATTGGTTTTGAAAACATTGGAACATCTTCCAAAAATCACGTAACCATTCGACCTCTTCGCCCTGCTAGATCCATAGCTATGAATTCCGATTCCATAGTTGATCTCGCAATACAAGTTTGTTTGCATGATTTCCATGAAACCGTTGCACCTCCAATTACAAAAAATGTATCCGCTTGTGGATTTTATATTTTTGGAATCGCTATCCAATTTGCATCGAGTGTACCCTTCAAGTGCAATTTGGATATCTAGTATAAAATAATCCATAGTTAGCGAGTGTATCTTATATATCTAAGTACTCTAACTAACGCTCTCCAGTGCTCATAATCGGGATTACTTGTATACCTCGCCGATCTATTGACTGAGTTTGCAATATCTCGGTCTAGTACAGTCCATGAGATACATTAGATCGCCTATGATCCTAGAATATTCAAGTTGTCGCACTCCTTCTCCACGATTCTTGTGAAGATTAGCACCTACTTCCATAGGTGTTCTCGCAATTAAATCACTTCCTTTATCAAACTTGTCTAATATTTTTTTCAATATAATGACTTTGAGAAAGTGAATATCCATCCCGATGTTTTGGTAATCTTCATTCCAAGTATTACATCAGCATGTCCCATATCCTTCATATCGAAGTTTTGAGACAACAATTTCTTGGTAACTTTAATATTTTCTTTGTTACCAATAATTATCATGTCATCTACGTAGAGACAGACTATTACATAATTGTCTTTGCTTCCTTTCACGTAGACACATTTATCACTCTGGTTTATTTGAAAACCAATTGATAGCATTACACTATCAAACTTCTCATGCCATTGTTTAGGTGCTTGTTTTAATCCATACAGTGATTTAACAAGTCTACATACCTTGTTCTCTTGGCCTGGAACAACATACCCTTCAGATTGTTCCATATAAATTTCTTCTTCCAGTTCTCCGTTAAGAAAAGCTGTTTTCACATCCATTTGATGGATCTCCAAATCAAATAAGGCTGCAAAAGCAATAATTAGCCTGATTGATGTTTTTCTAGATACAGGGGCATAAGTGTCAAAATAATCGACACCCTCAGTTTGTCTGTATCCTTTAATTACAAGTCTTGCCTTGTACTTGTCAATTGTTCCATCAGGTCTAATCTTTCTCTTAAAGATCCATTTGTGACCTAATGCTTTACAACCTGGTGGAAGTTCCACAAGTTCCCATGTATGGTTTTGAAGAATTGAATTTATTTCACTATCAATTGCTTCTTTCCATAAGTCTGAATCTGGAGAAGTAATTGCTTCTCTATAAGTCAAAGGATCATTTTCTAACAAGTAAGTTAGAAAATCTGGACCAAATGACTTTTCCCTTCTAGCTCTTTTGCTACGTCCGGGTTCTTCAACTTCTTCTGAAGTTCTTTTTTCCCCCACAATCTTCTCAACATGATTGTTTTTAGGGTCTAAGCTTGAACGCTTAATGTAAGGAAAAATCCCTTCAAAGAAGGAAGCATCCCTAGCCTCAATAATTGTATTTACATGCACTTCAGAGTTATCTGATTTATGCACTAAAAATCTATAAGCACTACTATCCTGTGCATATCCTATAAACACACAATTTACCGCTTTTAGGTCCTATTCTCGTCCGCTAGGGGGCGGAATTGCACCTTTGCTAGACATCCCCAAACTTTTATGAACTTATAAGAAGGTGCGTGACCTTTCCATAATTCATAAGGAGTTTTATCTAGTCTCTTATGTGGTAGTCTGTTTAGGATGTGATTTGCGGAAAGCAAAGCTTCCCCCCACAAATTCTGGGGTGAGCCAGAACTTATTAGCATTGCATTCATCATCTCTTTTAGAGTTCTGTTTTTGCGTTCTGCTATTCCATTTTGTTCTGGAGTATAGGGAGCAGTTGTTTGATGAATTATTCCACTTTCAGCACACAACTGTTCAAATGGAGATACATATTCTCCACCCCTATCACTTCTTAGCCTTTTAATTTTCTTGCCAAGTTGATTTTCAACTTCAGCTTTAAAATGGCTAAACATAGTTATTGCTTCGTCTTTACTTCTCATTAAGTAAACATAGCAAAATCTTGTGCAATCATCAATAAAAGTGATGAAATAACTTTTACCGCCTCTTGATTGCACATATTTTAAATCACATACATCTGTGTGAATTAAGTCTAACGGTTCTGAACTTCTTTCAATTGAATGAAAAGAGGATTTAGCTAGTTTTGCCTCAATACAAGTCTCGCACTTGTAATTTTTATTAATGTTAAATTTTGGAAGTAAGTTTAATGAAACTAACTTTTGTATACTTTTAATATTTACATGACCTAGTCTATCATGCCATAAATTAAAAGACTCAAATGTAATAAGCAAATTTAACATCTTTATTAGCCTCTTGGGCAATTTTCCCAGCTGAGCTAGTGGAAGCCTCGATTACATTAACGCTAAATGGCTCAAGACTGGGCAAGTACAGATCATTACATTCATTTTAAATAAAGTACCCAACTAAATACCCTTTTCCCACAAAGGCACCACTCTTGGTAAGAATAAACTTGTTTGCTTCAAAGACAAGTCTAAAACCTTTGTTGTTCAAAGACTATTCCCGAAATGAGGTTCTTCCGGATCTCCGGCACATGGCACACATCGGTCGAGTCACCTCCTTTCCCCGAAGTCATTTTTAGGACAACGTTGCCCTTTCCCTCTATCTTCGAGGTCGCAGAGTTCCCCATATAGCGACTCCATCATCTATAGCTTGGTATGTCTTGAACATCCATTTATTAGTACGAGATGTGACTAGTGGCCCCCGTATCAACAAACCACTCCTTTTGGTTGCCTCCAACCAAATTTACCTCTGAAACGACAGCTACCAGATGCATGTCTTCCATTCCAGAGCCTAGTCTTCCATCTTCTGCCACATTAACTTGGGCACTTTTCCGATTCTCGGTTCTTGTTCCCAAAGCACTGGGATTTCTCTTGTTCTTATTAGTTACCGCAACTCGATCACGGCAATCCTTTGCTTTGTGGTTAGGTTTACCACACACATAGCGAGTTCCAAGAAACTTGGAGTTTGAACCCTTTGACTCATTTGGGACGCTTTCTCTTAGCGTTATTCCTTGAGTTTACAGCTTTCAACTACATTAGCCTTAGCCACAGAGCTACTAGGCTTCGACTCATCTTTCTTGAGTCTTGTTCAATCCTCGCTTTCAACATCGATCTTCCGAGTCATTTCCTTCTTCTTGTGTTTCAGTAATGCTTGAAATCATTCCAAGAAGGAGGAGCTTTCAATCAACAACGCCACTTGTAAAGAGTCGTTGATTCCCATGCCCTCAGCGGCAAGATCATGATAGATCTTTTGAAGCTCCTCACTTTGTTCAAGAACAGACTTTCCATCCACCATTCTGAAATCATGGAATCGAGCGGCTATAAACTTTTTGGACCCCGCATCGTCCACAGTATATTTTTTCAATAGAGATTCCCATAAATCTTTTGCTGTACTTTTTTCATAGTACAACTGATAAAGGGAATCATCTAAGTTCATTAATATACTGTGCCGACAAAGATAGTCCGCACTTAGCCACGCTCGTATCGTGGTTTCGATTGAGGATCATTACTATTCTCCACCGCTTTATCCTCGTGATAAACCGAATAAGATGTTGAGTGGTAAGGAAAAACATAACTTTTTCCTTCCACAACTTAAAGTTGCTCGCCACCCTTAAACTTCTCGGGTTTGTCAAACCGACCAAACCGAATTGGGTCGGTTTGGCATGGCAGCCTACAAAGCGGTGGAAAGACTGGTCTCAATACCGCTTTCGTTTGATTACCGAACCGAGGAACCGTAGATGGAACCCCAACCGAACATTACCGAACCCAGTACCAACATCGATAGTGAGCATTTTGATTTTCAAGATTTGCCATTTCTCTATAATAAAAACAAAACAAAGTTAGTAATTTATTATAGAAATAGCACTGAAAAATAAACACGTAAAAAATTACGTAAATTAGTGAACTTAAGACTCATTGTAATTTTTTATATAAATGCAGTTCATCTGAAAAAATAATTATCACACTGCTTTTTCTGAGATAAACCGATATACTTGATTTATCGATAAAGCAGATAAAGCGATAAACCGATATATCGATTTACGATAAATCGAAATACTCGATTTCATTGATAAATGATAAAGTCAAAATACTTGATAAAATGAGATAAACCGATATACTTGATTTACAGATAAATCGAAATAGGAAAACAGTTCGTAAAAAATAATAATTCGAGACAGAAAACAGCTTTCGAAAAAATACTAATCGAGACTATTAAACTGGATCGGAAAAATTATTCTAAAACTTTACGACGTAAATTATGCACTCGGAAAATAATTTCCGGACGAGAGAATCTCACACTGCTGAAATTTAAATTTCTGCAGAGTAACGTTCTGACAAAAAAATTAAAACAAGTATAAACAATACTCGGTAACCTTAACCGGTTTGGATTTTTCTCCCCGGACGAGACAAACGAGTCTACCGCTTCCCCTTAAGTTCACTATGTCTCGCCTTATCGACCCTCTGCACTCCTTGAACACTGAACTCCAAGGTACAACGCCCAAACTCACTTTTTTTTCACGAGCGGAAGAAAAAGCAGATGTCTGCGAATCTTTGTAGTAACAGTGAGAACTCTCGTGAATGTATGAAATGCGAGAATAAGAAAAAACTAGCGAGAATGCGAGTGGGGAAGGGAGGATTTCGGATAGCTTCCTTCCGGCAACTTGCTCGCCTTTTTATAAAGCGACAGAAATAAATCATATGACCATTGCATTACTCGGGGCTTAATGCCACACTGATTACATGAGGCTTAATGCCAACCTTAATGCTTGATCATTACTCCTTTAATGCCTTGATCATTACAGTGAGCAATGGCATTACTCAACTTTAATGCCTTGATCATATACTAGCAACAATAAGTCCAGCATGTCTTTGAAATTCAAAAAAAAATTAAATCAGTAGCAAAACTCGACTGATCGGGCCCGCGAAGTTTTGGTCTCGCATGCTGCGCGCCCCTGCACACAAGTTCAAGCTAATTTGGTATCAACGGGACCTTTCGTTTGCACCCCACTGCGCGGGCGCATACGAGGTTATCACTTTAGGCATAATAGTGGTAATACAATTTAAACCCAAATAAACCACTTTAACATATAAAGTGTTTTTTCTTTCATGGGTTTCCCATGTGGGATGTGCAACTTAAAACCCATTTACCACATTGCATTAACCCCACTTTATACCAATTTATCATTCACACCAATAATTGGTTTTCTCATATGTCATATATCATCACGAAGCTTGCGCAACCCACTTCGTGATAAACTCAATAACATTCAAAACCGAGCGGTGTAACATATAAATATATTAGCTCAAATATGTCCTCACGACACATTAATTACACACTAATTCTTTGAGAAAAACAATTTCTCCAACAAATTCTACATTGTAATGAGTTGTATATTTTTTTTCGATTCTGTCTTAAGAAATTTTCTTACAGTCGTAATAAATTACATTATTTGCAAAAAAATATATATATATTATTACATTAAGTTGAAGAGGATTTAAAATACTTATCCAAATTGTCTGTCATTATTAATTTGCTTCAAGTATTAAAAAACTTTCTTATAGTAATATGTTTTCGAACCGATGATGTATTATCTAAGCAGCTTGCATGGTACAGTTTTGAAATACTACTCCTTCGATTAAAAATAAATGACATTTTAGAAGATTTGCTTTATTGTAAAATAAGCGTTATTTAACCCAAAAAAAAAAAAATGTGCACTACTGACCATATATACCCTTACAATCATTCAATGTTATTATCACAAGGTTCTTAGCCCAGTTAGACAACGGCATGCCCACGACCTTAAAGTCGATATCCTCCCCGCACATGAGTCATGCTTTAAAATTATCTCCCTTTTTAGAGTTATCTTATCCTCGTCTTGTGAGGTGCTACTCTCCCCTTTGGGTGTACGCCCGTTTGGACTTCAAAAAAAAAAAATCATTCAATGTTATTTATGTATAGTCCTCTCCATTTGCTTTTGGTCTAAAAACAATTACTTTGTAATGCTCCTGAAACTTCGTTTATCAATTTTTTAAGCCCAGGATTTTCTAGGCTTTTTAAGTATTATATTCCTATATTTTGCATATAGTTTCAATTTTCTCCAAAATGCTTTTAGAAAAAAAAACATATATTATAGTTCGGACTCCCTAAATTCTAATCCTGGATTTGTCCCTTCTTATTCAGGGACGATTCTAGGGGCCCGATATTTTTAAAAATACTATTAGATATGGTAAATTTTATATGTAGTTTGGAGTATTTTATCAAGTTCGCCCTTAAGATTTTTTTTGCAGTTTTTATATATAGTTTGACATACTTTTGCAGTTTTTCGCCCCCAATATACATTTTCTGGCTTCTTCCCTGCTTTTATTGGTATCTAAATTTGTGTGAAAAGTTCTAAAACCTTCACTTATTTTGAATCCGATGGAATATCAAATATTAATTCAATTTTTTTAAAATATACTAGTTAATTATGCATAAGATTACCATCAACTAAGAAGAAATACTCATAACAACTCCATTACAAATATTTTACATAGTGACAATGAGGGGTTCAATGGTATTAACCCAAATTTTTAGGTACTGAAATTTATAAAGTCAGTTTTTATTTGAACTTAATTAGAATATTTAAAATCTTTTGTCTGGCGTGAGACTGACGTGAGCAGGCCGTATCTCCGTAGCGGTCCCAACTTATGGGCCCGGGTTGGTGGGCGTGGGCCGCACGCGTGAAAACAGGCACAACTTTATCAATTCATCAATTGTTTTTAATTTCCCACTGCTTTTTCCACGTGCCGGTCTCCTGAAAAGGTCTTCACTTCAGCTTCAAGTCTCAAGCAATTAGTCAACTCCAGTCCAAATTTTTGAATTTCTTTTTTCTGTTTTTGAAAAAGACAAATTTTTGAATTTCTGAACCACGAATATTTATTTCTTTTTTGAAACAAATATATTTCATTCAATTAAGTAATATTAGAGATTAAATGTGGTAGGAGAAAAATCTGATGGTTCTCCAAACTATTGAAACGACGATCTAGTCATCACAACATATTTCGTCAAAAAATCTGCAGAAATGTTACATAATACGTGGACAAAAGATAAATTTGATACACTAATACAAAAATGTTCTTAATTTGACTAACTATGTATTCTATTGGGATAAATCTTCATCGCTCTGATAGATCTTATTAACCAGAGTTTTGCAGCCACTCTCAATGAAACACAGTTGGTATCTTCTGCTCATTTCAAACCTACGGCCTTCAAGAAGCCTTTTTTGCTTCAGCCTGCAGCAAAAGGGCTTCTTGAATGTCTTCAACGTTCTCAGAGTAGGGCGAGATAGAGGCAAGTTTGAAAAATTCCCCCACAAAAGCTCCTTCATGGTTTATTACTATGGCCCCAAGACCTCCAGAAGCCGTCAACGTTCAACTTTAAAAAATCATTATCGTGTGGCTTCAAACTTAGAGGCATTGATAATGCTATAGTGATTTGTTTCCTAATATTAGTCTCAAAATTATTCGTGGTTTAGAAAGTTTACTGGTTACTCATATAATAATTTAGTGATCAAGTGTCTAACTCATAATTCAAAAGATTAAGGATCAATCTCTGAAAATTTAGAAAAACAAAAAAGATTACGGGTGCATTTGAGCTAAAGTCGAACTTTTTACTTGTGGGTCGAGTGTATGACTTGTACTTGAGGAGATTAGGGATCAATCTCTGCCAACTTATAATAATAAAAAATAAAAAAAATAAAAAGATTACGGGTACATTTGAGCTAAAGTCAAGCTTTTTACTTGTGGGGTTTTCACTCTAAAGAACTGAGGAGTTTGGTTTTAAACCAAATCAAATTCATGTCAGACTCAATCCACTTATTCCTTACATTTTTTTTATTATGCTAATAGTGGTACTTTAAATATTTTAGCATGTGAGCAAATTGAATTTGGCTTGAGACCAAACTCTTGAAACTCTTCTTAAAAAATTAAAATTGTCAATAAGATTAGATGTGAACCCCAAAAATTAAAATTTTAGGTTTGGCGTCAATCCATATTTAGCATTTTACTAGTAAATACTTTTCAATTTTATCAATAAAATTGGAAGAATTTTGATATGGACCAGATTTATGGTGAATTTTGTGATCCAAATCTATCCATTGAGAACAAATATTTAACAAAAAATGCCTCTCTCTTTATGTGAAAAATTATGGATCACAATCAAGACAGTCAAACTCGTGTTATATATTGGTGATCAAGTATGATAGTTGTAAACTTGTGGGATTGGACTCGAAAACGTATGATCGTCGACCCATCTGAGTTAGCTATTTTCGCTTTCAGGTTGTATTGAGCTAAAATTCGACCGAGAAAAAAAATTGAATTTTCATTTTAGATAAAAAAGAAATACAAATTCTCTATCAATTCAAACTCTGTCGTTTAATCTGTTCGACTCTACGATTTCTTCAATTTTCTTTTTAATCTCTTCAATCTTCAATTTTCAACTGGTGGCAAATTACTTCTCTATCCTCGGTCAATTCCATTTTCGGTTTTTATCTCTGCTTTTTTCTCGAGTTTCTTCTCTGCTATCAAATAGAACAACGAAAAAGGTATTTCGAAACCCAAACTCTGATTTGATGGATTAAGGCGTTGAATCAAATAATCAATGTTAGAGTCATTGTTATTGAATTTAGATTGCTCCAGTTCGTCGAGTCCCGAGTAGATTATTTTTTCAACTTTTTCCTATAAGAAATTTTAATAGGAGAAATTGAGTTTCGAAATTTTGAGGCATATAACATAATACCATTTTCCTATAACTCTTTCATGTGATGAATATTTGTCTAATACTAACAAATATTATAAGATTCTTAAAATTTTCAGATTTCATCAAGAAATATTATGAGAGTACTGAAATTAATTAGTATTTTTTAAATTAAGTATGATCTACGGTTCGAGTTACGATCATACAATCCTATGATCCTTTTATACCCTTCCAATCCTAAGTAGAATCTTGAGTTTGGTTGCCTTGATCACAATGTTTATTAGACCTGTCATATCATAAGTGTTCATAAAATGAAGAGTTATTATTCTTATAAAATTCGTTCACTCAAAGTTACATAAGCTTATTATCTTGAAATCCTTCTGATTACCTAAAGGGAAAACGAGGAAGAGTATATTTCTCATTTGCTTATTCATTATATTCTTTTTGCTGAATTCTTTATTTATTTATTTTTGTTATTTACTCTCCCTTTTATGAGTAAAGCTCTAAAAGTAAAAAGAAAAAGAAAAAAATAATTATTTACATTAACAATGTTCATAGAGTTCTTTCAAGAAAAAAAAAATTCATAGAATCAGGGACGAATTAAGGAATTTGGCATTGGGAGCGAAAACTGCAACATTATGTCAAACTACATATAAAAACTACAAAAAAAAATATTAGAGGCAAATTTGATAAAATATTTCGAACTACATATAAAATTTAGAGATAATCACTATTTATACTCATTATCTAACTTTGAAAAGCAAGTTATACCCATTATCTTTTTTGCGTGCCATAAATAGCCAGTATAATTTTTGAGGTGCCATTTATACCCAAAATGAGGATTTCGTCGTGCTAGTAGAAGCAATTAATCGTCTCTCTAGTTTGCTGGGAGATGAAATCATTCCAACCGAGGAAGACGCAGATCGGCTTTCACCGAGAGTGCTTACTCACGCCTACGAATCTCGCTGTCCGATTCGTCCTCTTATCATCCGATTCCGCTTTGTTTGGGTATAAATGACACCTATAAAACTGTATTGGCTATATATGGCACACAAAAAAGATAAAGGGTATAACTTGCTTTTCAAAGTTAGATAATGGGTATAAATAGTGATTATCTCTAAAATTTATTATATCTAATAGTATTTTTTTAAATCTCGAAAGGGGCGACTGCAACCACCCGCCCCTGCCTTCGTCCCTGCATAGAATTGAAAATGGTAAGGTTAGTATTCTTTTAGGATTTTAGTTTCCATTCAAATTTTATACATATATTTCAACATTCTCTCTACTTTAACAGCAATATAAAGTATAATTTAATTACTTAGAAACACTTTTTATTAAATAATACTCCTGGGACAAAAACCCACACCAACAATCGAATAAATAAATAAATAAAAAGTAGAGGGTGCGGCATACAAACATTATTTGATGAAAAATGTGAAGCTGCCTAATAAATTTCAGATGGTTTAAAATAATGATTATGGCATTGCCAATACAGTACAATTTTTTACAGTTGAATAAAACGTTTAAATTTCTCTTTAGAACAAACAGAATTTGTAATTTTGTAAACATATTGCCTAAGATATATGTTAAATGTTTTAGAGTATGTATTGCTCCCTCCGTTCCCAATTACTGCCTAAATATATTTTATCCATTTTTAATTATTTGTTACTTTAAAAAATTAATAGAGCATAAAATTTATTTTTTCAAATTTACTATTATCTTTCATTAATGCTGTTCACAACTAATTTTAATTATCCCTATATAAATTTATTAATTTAAGGATAAAAGTGTCTACCTATCTTTAAACTATTATATCTCAATCATTTTATTAATTCAAAGTACATTGTCCTAAAGAGAGATAAATGAGAACAGAGAAAATAATCAAAAGAAAATACATATTATATAAAATATAACATTTATTTAAAATTTGTAACACATATTAAAAAATATTCAGTATATGTTAATTTTTTTTCATTTGGTACACTAGCCGTGTTAGCTGGAGAATGAAAAGAATGCTGCGAATGGGCCGGCCACGGCGTGAGCCGACAAGGATTGGAAGGAGCCCACAACAGCGGCGCGAAAGCAGAGAAGCCCTGGGGCCCACCAGGCCCAGGTGGAAGCATCTGGTACGATCTTCTAATATTTATTCATTTATTAATCTTGGAGGAATATTCGGCGGCGGATTTTTTTTTTTTTTTTGCATTAATTGCTAATTTCGCCGCAAATCTTCCTTTTCTCATGTGCGCCAGAATGAAATATATATGTATCCTTTTGTAGTGATTTTTTTCAAAACATGGCTAAAACTGAAAGTTGAAAGTTGGCTGAAACTTGAAAGGTTAGTGGCAAGAAATTTCAATTGATACTTCTTTCGTCAGAAATTAAATGTCCACTTTCCTATTAATTTTAATGAAAAGTGGAAATTCAATTTGAGATTGACGGAATATAATATTTAGGATAGAACTTCATTCTAGCAGCAGATATAATTCCACAAGAAGAAATTTGTTTCTAGATGAACTGGGTAAGGATTATAAGTTAGCTGAGAGGACTCAATTGTTGGAGAAATTGGATTTTCTCAATACATTAAAGTGTCGTGAGGACATTTTTCAGCTAATATAAATATAAGTTACACCACTCGGTTTTGAATGTTATTGAGTTTATCACGAAGTGGGTTGCGCAAGCTTCGCGATGATATATAACATGTGAGAAAATCAATTCTTGGTGTGAATGATAAAATGGTAAAAATGTAGGCACGATCACCACGTTTTTGCTATCAGCGTTGAGTTTTGCATATTCAAACTTTGCTGCAATATGCTGCTGAAAACAGTGTAAACACTGCTGTAACATACATGTTACTATCGCTTGAAAACAGTATGAACGCTGCTGAAAACAGTATGTAAACGCTACTAAACAACATGTAACATTGCTTGTATAGCTGTAAACAGTACTGAGTTTGGTCTGTAACAGCCGGGAAAAAATGAGAAAATTCAACGTTCAAAGTTTCGCTGCTGTAATCATTGCTGCTGTAACAGCTGTATTAGAGCTGTTTTTTTGCCTATAAAAAGGAGAGAACTTCAGCAGTTTTGAATAATAAAAAAAAATTAAGCATCAAAAGGCATCAAATAGCATCAAAGAGCATCCAAAATCTCAGCAAATTCCCCTCTTCCTTTGCATATTTTTTTCTGCATTGTTTTCCTCCATTTTGCACAAGCATTTTCTAAGAGTTCACACAGATTACAAATCGATTCGAAGGTTTCGTTTCTTTCGCTTCAAAGAAACGGAAGTGTTTAGGGCGTTGTACCTTGGGAGTTCATTGTTCTCGAGGCCCTGAAGCTCGATAAAAGGCGGGACAAATTGAACTTAAGGGGAAGCGGATTACTCGCTGCCTCGTCCCAGTGATTTTAATCCAAACCGGTTGAGGTTCTAAGTTTTATTTACTGTTATTTTTCTGTGCAGAATTTGCTGTTTTTCTGTCCAGAAATTGCTGTTTTCAGTCCAGAATTTATTTTTCTGTCCAGTTTTCAGTCCAGAAATTACTGTTTTCAGTCCAGAATTTAATTTTTCTGTCCAGAATTTGCAGTTTCAGTCCAGAATTTATTTTTTCCAGTGCAGAATTTTTTCTGTCCAGTGCAGAATTCATAATTTTCAGTGCAGAATTTCTGTCCAAAAATTATAAAATCTGTGCAGTTTAATTCTCAGATTTTCTGTTCAATATTCTAGAAATATTTACCAACAATCTTAAGTTCAATTTGCGTATGTTATTTTTCTGTTGATATTTCAACTATTATTACTAACTTGTGTTCTTGTTTTGAGTATAGAAATGGCAAACACTGAGAATAAATCTACTGCAACAGAAATTGGCACTTGTTCCGGTAAAGTTCCGAATGGAGTTCCGACTGAATCAGTTCTTCCGTCCGGTATTGAGACCGTTTTCCCTCCTTTTGAGGCTACCATGCCAAACCGACCAATTCAGTTTGGTCAGTTTGACAAACCCGAGAAATTTAAGGGTGGTAGCAACTTTAAGTTGTGGAAAGAAAAAATTATGTTTTATCTAACCACTCAACATCTGATTCGGTTTATCACTGAGGATAAACCTATGGAGGACAGTAATGATCCTCAATCTAAAACCACTGATGACGAGCGTGGATGAGTGCGGACTACTTATGCTCAGACACAGTATATTAATGAATTTAGATGATTCCCTTTATCAGCTTGTACTTTGAAAAAAAGTACAAGCAAAAAGATTTATGGGAATCTCTACTTTAAAAAATATACTGTGGACGATGCGGGAGTCCAAAAGTTTATAGTTGCTCATTTCCATGATTACGTAATGGTAGATGAAAAGTCTGTTTCTTGAACAGAGCGAAAAGCTTCAAAAGATTTATCATGATCTTGCCACTGAGGGCATGGGAATCACCGACACTTTACAAGTGGCGTTGTTGATTGAGAAGCTTCCTCCTTCTTGGAATGATTTCAAGCACTACCTGAAACATAAGAAGAAGGAAATGACTCTGGAAGATCTGATGTTGAAACTAAGCATAGAAACAGGGACTCACGAAAGATGAGTAAGAAGTCTAGTAGCTATGTGGCTAAGGCTAATGTGGTTGAAACCGAAAACTCAAGGAATAACGCTAAAAGAAAGCGTCCTAATGAGTTAAAGGGTTCAAACTCCAAGTTTAACGGAACTTGCTATGTGTGTGGTAAACCTAACCACAAAGCAAAGGATTACCGCAGTCGAGTTGCGGTAAATAACAAGAACAAGAAAAATCCTGATACTGGGAATAAGAACCGGAATCAGAAGGCTGCCCGAGTTAATGTGGCGGAAGATGGAAGATTGAGCTCTGGAATAGAGGACATGCATCTGGTAGCTGTTGTTTCAGAGGTTAACTTGGTTGGAGGCAACCAAAATGAGTGGTTCGTTGATACGGGGGCCACTCGTCATATATGTTCAAACAAGTGGATGTTTAAAACATACCAACCTGTTGATGATGAAGTCTGCTATATGAGGAACTCTGCGGTCTCCAAAGTAGAGGGAAAGGGCACTGTGGTCCTAAAGATGACATAGGGAAAGGAGGTGACTCTGACTGATGTATGTCTTGTGCCAGAGATCCGAAAAAATCTCATTTCGGGAATAGTACTGAACAACAAAGGTTTTAGACTTGTCTTTGAAGCAAACAAGTTTATTCTTACCAAGAGTGGTGCCTTTGTGGGAAAGGGGTATTTAGCTGGAAATTTATTTAAAATGAATGTAATGACAGTACTACCAGGTACTGAGCCAATAGGCGTTGATGTAACTGAGGCTTCCACTAGCTCAGCTGGAAAAATTGCCCAAGAGGCTAATAAAGATGTTAAATTTGCTTATTCTGTTGAATCTTCTAATTTATGGCATGATAGACTTGGTCATGTAAATATTAAAAGCATACAGAAGTTAGTTTCACTAAACTTACTTCCAAAATTTAACATTGATAAAAATTACAAGTGCGAGACTTGTATTGAGGCAAAACAAGCTAAATCCTCTTTCTATTCAATTGAAAGAAGTTCAGAACCATTAGACTTAATTCACACTGATGTTTGTGATTTGAAATATGTGCAATCTAGAGGCGGTAAAAGTTACTTCATCACTTTTATTGACGACTGCACAAGATATTGCTATGTTTACTTAATGAGAAGTAAAGACGAAGCAATAACTATGTTTAGCCATTATAAAGTTGAAGTTGAAAATCAACTTGGCAAGAAAATTAAAAGGCTAAGAAGTGATAGGGGTGGAGAATATGAATCTCCATTTGCACAGTTATGTGCTGAAAGTGGAATAATTCATCAAACAACTGCGCCCTATACTCCAGAACAAAATGGAATAGCAGAACGCAAAAACATAACTCTTAAGGAGATGATGAATGCAATGCTAATAAGTTCTGGCTCGCCCCAGAATTTGTGGGGGGAAGCTTTGCTTTCCGCAAATCATATCCTAAACAGACTACCACATAAAAGACTAGATAAAACTCCTTATGAATTATGGAAAGGACACGCACCTTCTTATAAGTTCATAAAAGTTTGGGGATGTCTAGCAAAGGTTCTAATTCCTCCTCCTAAGCGGACGAGAATAGGACCTAAAACGGTAGATTGCGTGTTTATAGGATATGCACAGGATAGTAGTGCTTACAGATTTTTAGTGCATAAATCAGATAACTCTGAAGTGCATATAAATACAATTATTGAGGCTAGAGATGCTTCCTTCTTTGAAGGAATTTTTCCTTATTTGAAGCATTCTAGAGAAGACCCTAAAAACAATCAAGTTAAGAGGATTGTGGGGGAAAATGAACTTCAAGAGGAAGTTGAAGATCCCAGACGTAGCAAAAGAGGTAGTAGGGAAAAGTCATTTGGACCAGATTTCCTAACTTATTTGTTAGAAAATGATCCTTTGACTTATAGAGAAGCAATTACTTCTCCGGATTCTGACTTATGGAAAAAAGCAATTGATAGTGAAATAAATTCAATTCTTCAAAACCATACATGGGAACTTGTGGAACTTCCACCAGGTTGTAAAGCATTAGGTCACAAATGGATCTTTAAAAGAAAGATGAGACCTGATGGCACTATTGACAAGTACAAAGCAAGACTTGTGATTAAAGGATACAGACAAACTGAGGGTGTCGATTATTTTGACACTTATGCTCCTGTATCTAGAAAAACATCAATCAGGCTGATTATTGCTTTTGCAGCCTTGTTTGATTTGGAGATCCATCAAATGGATGTGAAAACAGCTTTCCTTAACGGAGAACTGGAAGAAGAAATATATATGGAACAACCTGAAGGGTATGTTGTTCCAGGCCAAGAGAAAAATGTGTGTAGACTTGTGAAATCACTGTATGGATTAAAACAAGCACCTAAACAATGGCATGAGAAATTTGATAGTGTAATGCTATCAATTGGTTTTAAAACAAACCAGAGTGATAAATGTGTCTACGTGAAAGAAAGCAAAGACGATTATGTAATAGTTTGTCTCTACGTAGATGACATGATAATTATTGGTAACAAAGAAAATATTAAGGCTACTAAAAGATTGTTGTCGCAAAACTTCGATATGAAGGATATGGGACATGCTGATGTAATACATGGAATGAAGATTACCAAAACATCAGATGGATATTCACTTTCTCAAAGTCATTATATTGAAAAAATATTAGACAAATTTGATAAAGGAAGTGATTTAATTGCGAGAACACCTATGGAAGTAGGTGCTAATCTTCACAAGAATCGTGGAGAATGTGTGCGACAACTGGAATACTCTAGGATCATAGGCAGTCTAATGTATCTCATGGACTGCACTAGACCAGATATTGCAAACTCAGTCAATAGACTGGCGAGGTATACAAGTAATCCCAGTTATGAGCACTGGAAAACGTTAGTTAGAGTACTTAGATATATAAGGTACACTGCTAACTATGGATTATTTTATACTAGATATCCAGCTGTACTTGAAGGGTACACTGATGCAAATTGGATAGCAGATTCCAAAAATATAAAATCCACAAGCGGATACATTTTTGTAATTGGAGGAGCAGCGGTTTCATGAAAATCATGCAAACAAACTTGTATTGCGAGATCAACTATGGAATCAGAATTCATAGCTATGGATCTAGCAGGCGAAGAGGCCGAATGGTTACGTGGATTTTTGGAAGATATTCCAATGTTTTCAAAACCAATGCCACCTGTTAGCTTACATTGTGATAGCATGTCAGCTATTGGTAGAGCAAAGAATAATGAGTATAATGGGAAGTCTAGACATATACGTCGTAGACATAAATCCGTAAAGAAACTTTTGAAAACCGGTGTTATAGCTTTGGATTTTGTGAGATCCAAAGAAAATATAGCGGACCCATTAACAAAAGGTCTAACGAGAGATCTTGTTGAGATTTCATCGAGGGGAATGGGGTTGAAGCCCATTAAATTGATTACCACTCATGATGGCAACCCTACCTGAATTGTAAAGCCCAATTTGCAAGTTCAAAGGGACAACCGAATTGTGGGGGGAGTCGAACAAAGCACTCGGGAAAAAGAGTTCCCAGCTCATTCCTAAGGTGAAAGAGTGATAGACCTGTCTATTGGAGGAAAAACGAAAGTTTTCAATGATCCTTATACGTATTACGTGAAGTATGACAGGATACTTCTTATAAGAGATCACCTATATCGAATGTGAAGGAGCCACTTCTATGAGATGACATCAGGGCTAAATCTCTAGAGCATTCGATGAATTTTACCAAGGCAGTCCAGGGCCAAAATGGACAACAACGAAAGAATCGATTAACAGTATAGAGAAATCGTTGTGTGAGTATCGTTGTCTTGGTACACACAAAACGCTGAACAGTTCAAGGCATAGCGTCCACTGGTTAGCAAGTGTATCCGATGGTATTTCACTAGGGAAGGTTCAAAGCTAACAACTACCTATTCCGATGCAACGAATTCTCGCCGAACTCTTGCATTTCATTTCATGTGCATTAAAAATGATTTTTCATTCATGTGGGGGATTGTTGGAGAAATTGGATTTTCTCAATACATTAAAGTGTCGTGAGGACATTTTTCAGCTAATATAAATATAAGTTACACCACTCGGTTTTGAATGTTATTGAGTTTATCACGAAGTGGGTTGCGCAAGCTTCGCGATGATATATAACATGTGAGAAAATCAATTCTTGGTGTGAATGATAAAATGGTAAAAATGTAGGCCTGATCAGCCACGTTTTTGCTACCGCGTTGAGTTTTGCATATTCAAACTTTGCTGCAATATGCTGCTGAAAACAGGTGTAAACACTGCTGTAACAGCTGTTAACGCTGCTGAAAACAGCTGTAAACGCTGCTGAAACAGCTGTAACACTGCTGTAACAGCTGTAAACAGCTGCAGTTTGGTGCTGTAACAGCCGGAAAAATGAGAAAATTCAACGTTCAAAGTTTGCTGCTGTAACGGCTGCTGTAACAGCTGTATTAGAGCTGTTTTTTGCCTATAAAAGGAGAGAACTTCAGCAGTTTTGAATAATAAAAAAAAAATTAAGCATCAAAAGGCATCAAATAGCATCAAAGAGCATCCAAAATCTCAGCAAATTCCCCTCTTCCTTTGCATATTTTTTCTGCATTGTTTTCCTCCATTTTGCACAAGCATTTTCTAAGAGTTCACACAGTTACAAATCGATTCGAAGGTTTCGTTTCTTTCGCTTCAAAGAAACGGAAGTGTTTGGGCGTTGTACCTTGGGAGTTCATTGTTCTCGAAGGCCTGAAGCTGATAAAAGGCAGGACAAATTGAACTTAAGGGGAAGCGGATTACTGCTGTCTCGTCCAGGATTTTAATCCAAACCGGTTGAGGTTCTAAGTTTTATTTACTGTTATTTTTCTGTGCAGAATTTGCTGTTTTTCTGTCCAGAAATTGCTGTTTTCAGTCCAGAATTTATTTTTCTGTCCAGTTTTCAGTCCAGAAATTGCTGTTTTCAGTCCAGAATTTAATTTTTCTGTCCAGAATTTGCAGTTTCAGTCCAGAATTTATTTTTTCCAGTGCAGAATTTTTTCTGTCCAGTGCAGAATTTCTGTCCAAAAATTATAAAATCAGTGCAGTTTAATTCTCAGATTTTCTGTTCAATATTCTAGAAATATTTACCAACATCAATAACTTAACATAAAAATGACACTTTCTGAACTTCGTAAACATGATCAATGAGCTATCACAGAGGTAAGGAGCTTAATTAAGCCTATGATTCATTTTTCTTCCCTCTAAATGAGCCGATTTAAAGCATGTCCATAGTAAATTCCTTCTCGTTTTATTGAAAGAGAGGTCTGATTTAAAAGACTAGGTACATCATCGCGGTCGGATCCTACTCTTCAACTGATACACAACCCATTACGTTAGGTAAGTTAGGACTTTTTCTTCATCTAATACCTAAACTGCGAGCGATCATAAGATGCTTTTTTTTTTTTAAAGAGGATTAATAACGGTTGGAAGTGAAGCGTCTAACCGCATGAGTTGCGCTTCGTTGTCAAATGCTTGCTCTTTATTAAGGTGTTTACTGCTTAGTTAACTCTGCAGTAAAATTATAATTCTAACCAGAAGCATATCATGTAAACAAGCAAAATATTACCTTTGTAAACAAGCTACTTCCGTCACATTCACAAATAGTATAAAAGTTGGTAGTTGGGGTTTAGGCTCACTGTTTCAATTGCCAAAATCAACCATTCGGTTATCAAGTAAACATATTAAATTTAATCTAGAAAACATTTTCATTTACTACTTCCGCCCCAATTATTTGCAACATTTTATTTTAAATATTCAAATTGTTTGTCACACTTCAAAAATTAATTTATATTTAATGGTAATTTTTCAGTCATACCCCTAATTTAGTAGCCAACTAACCACTAATAATAACTTTTTAATCATGGTTATTTAATCTGTTTTTGTTATATTAATTACTTTCCAATAATTTTTTTTTAATTTTAGTGAAAACTCCAAATGCGACAAACATTTTGGACGGATATGTATTGTAAGATCTCCATAGTTTTGTTCAATATTCTCACTGCAAAATCAATAAGATCTCCATATATCTCTACGTTACTACTATTATTGCTCTCATCTATATTTTTTTTAAAATAGATTTAGTGGTATACATGTCTTAATTAAGAGACTAATATTAATATTTTAATTAATAATTAAGAAAATACCTTCATTATTTTATTGTTTTTCGCTACATGTCTTAAACGGCGACTTATATTGTGGAATGGAAAGCGTATATTATATGAACAGAAATTCCCAAATGGATCGGTTTCAGTTATAAATCGGGCCAGTTCTAACTGCTTTTGACCCGAACAGGCCGGGAATCAAAAGTTTTGAAAAATTTGAGGCTTTTTTTATTTAAAAACAAAAGCTACTTTTTTAGAAAAAAAAATTATTATTAATCGGGACCGGGGACCCATCACCAGGAAGTGTTGATTAATCCAACTATATTAACCTTTGCTAAACAACAGAATTGTTTAAAATTTGCATTCAATAAGTCACATCTTTAATGAATTTATGTAATTAACTAAACTCTTTGACATATCTTATTAAAAGTTGAATTTCTATCTCATATTCTCTTTCGGTGGGAAATTGGTGTTAAAATATCACTCTTCTACAATCTTTCATCAAGAGAATCATCATAGGGTAACTCAATCATATGACTGTCCTTATGGGAGTGGTCCCACAATCCCACATATAGGTAGGTCCCGCCAATTAAAGTGAGGAGACTATAGGGTCAGTCCCACAAGAACGGTACTAGGATTAAATTTTCCTCATCATAGATAGAATGCATCCAAGAAAAAAAGTTCACTACTACAATGTTGAGAAATATGGTAGACAACCTCCCCTCAAAAGAATTATAGTTCATCTTATGCTCTTATTATAACCACATACATAAAATATGCCTCCAAGTGAGTGAGGCATTTGAAAGACATAGCCAAAGAGAAGGATGTTTGTGTCCTCATATTTTGAAGTAAAAAGGCTGAACCATAGTTTAAATGAGATCCCTTTGTCATAATTCACAAGAGAGTGCAAACCAATACCATTATAATCAAGAGACTTGTAGGGAGTATAAGAATCTAAATGCTAAGTATAAATATCATTTATGTAAAGTTGTTTCAAATTGCCATGTTAAGGAGTAACATTTTTTTTATATATATTTTGTGCGATTTACGACATATCTAATCAATATCCTAACATCTATTTTATTTTCTCTTTCGTAAAACAAACCAGTCATCTGAATTAACCATCCAAAAGACTGATGCCTCAAGGATGGATTTAGGAGCGGGTGAAGGCCACATAACATTTTAAAATTGTAATTTTTACCTTTAAAAAAAAATTCTAAATATAGTACTAAGAAAAAATGATTTTCGCTCCCAAAAAATTTTGGTCCTCGCCCCCAACCTCCAATGGCTAGCTTCATCCTTGATGATGTCATACAAGACCAAACATGACCTTTTAAGTATCAATAAAGTGCCCAATTCAACCTCACTCAGATTATAATTGGGTTCTATATAATCATTTAATTATCCGATTCTGATATATATTTAGAGAATAAGTCTCAACATACGACATTATATCGCTTTTTGAATAACTCGAATTCTTATTCTTATTGTAAATATACCCTTGAGGTTAGAGGCGAAACCAACTAAATTAGGTTTGTTTGTCCACTAAGATTATAATTAGATTACACAATTCGTAATGAGAAGCTAGAAAAAGCTTTCTCAAACCTCGTGGTGTAATAGGAATCAGATGGCCAAGTGAGTAAGGCTTTCTTCACTTGGGGCTTAGGTCCCAAGTTCGATTCATGTATCTCCCTTCTTAGGGTAATAATATTCTCCCTTCTTAGGGCAAGTCCTCCTCCTTGGTGAGGCTAGGCAATTCCTCCTCTGGTGAGGCAATACCCTCCCTAGACATGGGGTGCGCTACAATCTCCCTTTCTAGGGTACTCTCGCTCCTCTACCCTTCGGGATTCTGCCCTCGGGCGTTCAAAAAAAAAAAAAAAACCTCGTTGTGTGAAGGTTTTTTCTTCAAATACAAACACTGTTGGGCTACGAGACAGTGAGTTGTTAAATGATGGGCCTAAAATGGAATCCCATTGTTATTATCCCAAAATACTCGATGGATGGAAACATACGTGCTTGACTTTTGACTGACCATGATTTGGCATAATAGGTCAACTTTGTCATATTTTTTAGGGGAATAATATTTTTAACATAAATGGATTTCTCAAATCCGTTTTCAATTGAGAACGAATTTATGAAATCTGTTCTGGACTGATGTAGCATTTTTTAAATGCAAAACGAATTCCACAAGTCCGTGCTCGAAATAAATTTGGCTTTGGATTCTATCATACTAAAACCTTGTCAACATTCTGTATACTAGAAATATTCTAGTATTGAGTGTTACACTTGGAAAGTACTTCCTCTTTTTTACCTGTTTTTTATAAATTTTATTCCGGTTTGAATAATTCAGCATAAAATGATACTCCCTCCATTTATAAATATAAGACTTTTCAAAACGAGTGAAAATTAAAGAAGAAAAAATTAATATTTTTTAAATAATATATAAATATTATTATCTTAAATAGAATTAGTGACATACAAGTTCTTTAGTACTATGATCACTTGCTACGTAGAAAAGCGCCAAGAATAGTTTGTTTTCACAAAATCCATTCTCTATCTCATTAATACAAAATTGACATATATTAATTTTTTAATTAAAAAAATTATAAATTAACAGAATTAGTAGAACATTTCGGGAAAATTAATAAATGATAAATTTTTATTAATAGGAAAAGAAACGAGACAAATTCTTGCCGTAGAATAGAGGCTTTCGATCCTTATCTTCGAGTTGGGTGATGAAGACAAAAGATGGAATTGTCACCATTCATACTCCTACGCTTACGCTTTACTCCCTCCATTCCTAAATATAAGACTCTTTAGACAATTTGAGAAAATTAAGGAAGTTGTCATTTTCACCTAAACTTCCAATATTATCCCCCACCCTCCATCTCTCTCACTTCTTTGTCATAAAGAAAGGAAAATGTTGAGGGTATAATTGGAATAAATTGTTGACAACTAACAAAACAACCTTAAACGACAATTAATTTGGATACCTAGATATCTCCTAAACGACAATTAATAGGGAATGGAGGGAGTATATTGCAGCATGATTTTATTACTAATGATTTTGTAATACATTTTTACAAATTCAGTTATTATTTGCTGTCATTACCTTGTAAGCATAGTTGCCTCATGATCAGAATTCAAAGCCAAATTAATCTCGAGAACGGATTCCCCAAATCCGTTTTCAACGCTGACGTAGCTAGGCGCGTTAAAGAAATGTCACATCAGCTCATAACAAATTTTACAAATTCGTTCTCAATTGAAAACAAATCTGATGAATCCGTTCATGCCAAAAATATTATTCTCCAAAAAAATATGCTATGGTTGGCTCATTATACAAAATCACTGTTATTCTAAGGCCAAGCCCGAAACATACAAATACACAATGTGCTTTGTCGGACCAGTTGAAATAGCTGCTCTTTTGCCCCATTTTACATTACTTTCGCTGAAATTTGCTTTTACTTCCCTTCTTTTTCCCCTCTTCTAAATAAGAAATTATTCATTAATTACAAAATAGTGAAGACATTATAATCAAAGAATAATCTGAAAATATAAACAAATAAAAGTTATATAATGATTTAGAAAATCATGATAATAAATAAAAGCTCCCACATCGGGACTGGGTAAAAACACTAATACTAGTATAAAACTTAAATACATAAGAAAATTCTTCAGAGCATCTCATTCGCAATCATTGAACAACAGTAGTAAGAGAAGTTCAGTTTAGACATCTTCTTTCGAATTCAACAATCTATAAGACTTTGAGCAACCGTCTAGTATATTCTCTCACGATGATATAGAAAACTAAGAAAGACTCAGATTTAGAAGGTTCTGAAGTGGATATTTCTTTCCAGTATTGAATTTTGAAAAGAAAAAAAAAAAGATGTCTAGAAAAAACTTCATCATGATTTGCGGAAAAAATAAGACACAAAAACTAAAAAAATGATGGCTAGATTCGCACAAAATTCGACCGATAATTGGAGCTTTTGGGCAGATCTAGTCATGGAAGGAGAAGAAATAAAGGAATAATAAAAAAAATGTTAGGAATTGAGTAGAGAGAAAAAGTTAGGTTCCTGGGCTTCGTTCAACTCGAAGGTATATTACTTCCCTTCCTTTTGTTTCCAATAGTTTTTCCAATTTTCCTTTACGATAAAAAGTTGCCAATAATTTATTATAAATCAGCATTATTGCATTAATTCCTTCAATTAAAAGAAGCCAATGGCGATTTATCTTCAATTAAATACGAATACGACCAACTCTATCAAGAGAATCCAAGAACTTTGGCAAGCGAAGCATTCCTATTATGCATGTATTATGCATACACTCAAAGGGGTATCAAGGTAAAATTCTGTTTATGGGCATTCAAAATTCATCTACAAAATAGAAATATATTGAGTATGATTTAAATTTGATTTGGAACAGACTTCTCAAATTGTGTAAAAAAAAAAAAAACAATTATGGTAGTTAAAACTTTGGGTGCGACTCATGCCAGAGTCAATCTAAATGTATGAAAATTAAATTCGCGATTAATTTAATTATCTAATTCGTAATTTTAATGTGTATAAAAAATGCCAAAATATATTGATTAATCGTGAATTAATTCTTTTTAAATTTTCATATTCTAATCTTTAATATCTCCAAGCAATGTTTTGAAATCCGGATCGGACCGGCTGGTCGGACCGTCGACCGGACCTCCTGGCGGTCCTGTTAGGTGCCAAAACCCGTTTTCGTCAAAAACCGCTCTAATTTCACTGACCCGGTTGGTCGGATCGTCCGAACCGTAAACCGGAACGATTTTGGGGAAACCGGTCGGGTCACAAAATTCATTTTTTTAATTTTTTTTTAATTTTTCTATGTAAAAAAAGGGAAGAAGAAGAAGAAAAATAGAGAGAGGTGGCGGTCCACGGCAGAGGGGAACGGAGAGGAGAAGAAAAAGAGAGAGAGGGAGGTGGCGGTGGCGGTTCGCGGCAGAGAAGGAGAGGAGAAGAAGAAAAAAAAAAGAGGGCGGTGGCGGAGAGAGGGAGGTGTGGCAGAGAGAATGAGAGGAAGAGAAGAGAAGGAGAAGAGGGGAGAGGGGAGAGGGGCGCCGGAGAAGGAAATGATAGGGGAAAGGGGCGCCGGAGAGGGAAGAAGGGAAAGGGTGCCGGAGAAGGAGAGGAAAGCGGCGGAAGACGAGGAGGAAGGGGAGGTGGCGAAAGAAGAGAAGGAGAAGAAAGGAAGGAATTTTAGGGTTTTGTCTCTTAGGGTTGGGTTAAGAGTGTATATATATACACTTAGGACTAAGAGTGCAATTAAAATATTAGCATATAAAATCCTATAAGATAATTATATTACAAATAAGTCCTAAACTATTTACTTTGTAATTATATCACTTTTATATTTGTAATATTTTTAAATTTTACATTAATATTAATATCAATGTTTATATCAACGAGATGTTTATTTGGAAAATTTTACATTAAATTTATTTTTTTATTAATAAGTATATATTTTATATTTTTTTAATATTTATGACGTCACCGAGTTGATGAACGGGTCGATGACGGTCCGACCAGTGACCCGTGACCCAGTAACTTTTCCGGGTCGATGCCCGGTCCGGGTTTCAAAACCTTGTCTCCAAGTACGAGATATACACATTTGTCGGCGGCCATTTTTATTCGAATAGAGAATCTGAAAATTCAAAATTATATATTTATTAAGCCAGAGATTTTATCCAATAAAATTAATAGGCGATAGATTTTGCACAAACATATTGCGTTTGGTGGATATGGTCCTTCCCTCCACAAGTATGATAGTCAACGCCAGTGAACAAAAAATTAATTCAAAAAACTATATTAAAAGGGTATTTTGGGAAAACAATATTCTTCTTCAAAAACACTCAAATTAACCCCTACCAACTATCTTCTTCTTCTTAAACCCACCCCTAAGCATCCCCCATATTATATCCCTCTTCATGTTATTATTCATCAATGAGACTCAATTAAAATAACTTAGAATTAGAAGCAAATGCAAAGCATTAAAATGTACGAAACTTGAAAGGGTACTAGGCAAGAAACTTCTCTTCCAAATTTAGACTTTCCTGTTCATTTTTAATGAGAATGTGGGCACTTGATTTGGGATTGAAGGAGTGTAATATTTAGGATGGAACTTCATTCTAGCAGCAGATATAATTCTACAAGAACAAAGTGTCTTCTAGATGAAGGATTATAAGTTAGCTGAGAGGATTTCAATTTAAGTATAATAGTGTACATCGGGACCTTCTCCAAACTCTATTGATGTAGAGCCTTGTGCACGGTAAAAATATTTTTGTTCATATTTTGTGTCTCATTCCCTATCCCCACAAATAGGTGATTGTCACACTTTCAATTTTTCCCTATAAATTCCATTATTTTTTTTAGGTTATAACTAGCTTTTTATTTTGCATTTTGTTCTTGTTTTGTTCATGACCAGAGTGCAAGAAACAACTGAGTTGCAAACATCAACTGATTAGGCTCGTAAACAGGATCAATGGGCTATCACAGAAGTAAGGGGCATAAGTATATTGATTCATTTTTTTTTCCTCTCTGACATGTTTAATTAAAAATTTAATTTCTATCTCATATTCTCTTTCGACGAGAAATTGATTTTAAAACATTACTCCTCTACTCTCTTTCACCAAGAGAATCATTATAGATAGAATGTATCCAAGAATATAAAAAAAAAAAAAAAAAAAGTTCACTACTACAATATTGAGAAATATGGTAGACAACTTCCCCTCAAAAGAATTATAGTTCTTCTTCTCTTATTATAACCACATAACATAAAATATGCCTCCAAGTGAGTGAGGCATTTGAAAGACATAGTCCAAAGGGAAAGATGTTGAGTTGTGCCCTCATATTTTAAAGTAAAAAGATTGAACCATAGTACTATAAATGAAATCCCATTGTCATAATTCACAAGAGAGTGCAAACCAAGACCATTACAATCAAGAGACTTGCGGGGGAGTATAAGAATCTAAATGTTTAAATGTAAATATCATTTATGTAAAGTTGTTTCAAATTGCCATGTTAAGGAGTCACATTTTTTTATGTTTTTTGCGATTAACATGCACTTTCTCTTTCACAAAACAAACCAGTCATCTGAATTAACCATCCAAAGGACTGATGCCCCAAGGACGGATTTAGGAGCGGGTGGAGGTCACACAAGATTTTAAATCATAACTTTTACCCTTAAAAAAATTCTAAAAAATAGTACTAAGAAGAAATGATTTTAGCTCCCAAAGTATTTTGTAAAATTTGGTCCTCGCCCCCAACCTCCAATGGCTAGCTTCATCCTTGATGGTGCCATACAAGAGACCAACATGACCTTTTAAGTATCAATAAAGTGCCCAATTCAACCTCACTCGGATTATAATTGAGGTTCTTCAGAATCATTTAACTGTCCGATTCTGATATTTAGAGAAGAAGTTTGAACATACGACGTTCTATCGTTTCTCGATTAACTCGAATTATTATTCTTATGGTAAGCATACCCTTGAAGTTAGAGGCGAGACCAGCTAAATTAGGTTTGTTTGTCCACTCATATTATAATTAGATTACACACTTCGTAAAGAGAAGCTAGAAAAAGCTTTCTCAAACCTCGTGGTGTAAAGGTTTTTTCTTCAAATACGAATACTCTTTGTTGGGCTACGAGATAGTGAGTTATTAAATGATGGGCCTATAATGTATTCCCAATGTTATTATAGCCCAAAACACTCGATGGATGGAAACATACAATGTGCTTTGTCGGCTCAGGTTAAATTGCTGCTCTTTTGCTCCCTTTTACATTACTTTGTTCACTGAATTTTGCTTTTACTTCCCTTCTTCTTTCTTTATTTTTTATTTTTGTTAAACATGGAATTATTCATTAATTACAAAATAGTCGATAATATTATAATTAAAGAATAATTTGAAAATATAAGAAAATAAAAGTTATACAATAGTTTAGAAAATCATGATAATAGATAAAATTTCACACATCGGGACTCGGTAAAAATATTAATACTAGTAGAAAATGTAAATATACAATAAAATTCTTCACAACATCTCATTCGCAACATTGAAGAACAGTAGCAAAAGATATTCAGTTTAGACATCTTTCTTAGAAATCAAAATTTTACCAAACTCTGAGCGTATCAACCGTCTAGTAGATTATCTCGTGATGATGTAGAAAATTGAGAA
Organism: Vinca minor; assembly: GCA_026122235.1. Classification (NCBI taxonomy): domain Eukaryota; kingdom Viridiplantae; phylum Streptophyta; class Magnoliopsida; order Gentianales; family Apocynaceae; genus Vinca; species Vinca minor. The sequence continues at coordinate 7,445,188 of JAOCZM010000142.1, forward strand.
ATGCCCAAATTTGGAAGGATCTGAAGTAGATCTTTCTTTCCAGTATTGAATTTTGAAAACAAAAAAGATGTCTAGAATTTTTTTTATCATGATTTGCGGAAAAAAACGAGACACAAAAAGTGAAAGAATGATGACTAGATTCGCCCAAAATCTGATCGATAATTAGAGTTTTTGGGTAAATCTAGCCATGAAAAGAGAAGAAATAAAGGAGAAAAAAAATGATAGGAATGGAGTATAGAGAAAAAGTTAGTTTCGTGGGCTTCGTTCAACTCGAAGGTATATTACTACCCTTCCTTTTGTTTCCAATAGTTTTTCCCTTTTTTTAATGATTAAAAGTTGCCAATAATTTATTCTAAAACAGCAGTATTGCATTAATTCCTTTAATTAAAAGAAGCTAAGGGTGATTTATCTGTCAACAAAAGGCTTGCCCCAGTGGGTAAGTCTTTGGCTTGGGACCGAAAGGTCCCAAGTTCGACACCCTCTCCCCGCATCTATGGGGGCGATAATAAAATCTCTTCCTCCCGGGTGAGGCGTTCTCTTCCTCCTCCCGGGTGAGGCTAAGCTCCCTCCCAGGGCATGTGGCATGCTTCATGATCTACTTGATCCAGAGTACTTTCCATTATTCCCTCGAGCGATCGCCCTCGAGCGTCAAAAAAAAAGGTGATTTATCTTTTCTCTCTCAAAGAAGTACAAATACGAGTACGACCAACTCTTTCAAGGGAATCTAAGAACTTTGGCAAGCGAAGCATTCCTATTATGCATGTATATGCTCAAAGGGGTATCAAGGTAAATTTCTGTTTATGGGCATTCAAAATTCATAAAAAAAAAATAGAAGTGTATTGACTCTGATTTAAATTTAACTTTGAACGGACTTCTCAAATTGTGTAAAAAAAATTAAAAAATTATGGTAGTTAAAACTTTGGGTACGATACATGCCATACTCAATCTAAACGTATGAAAATCAAATCCATGGTCAATTTGAGTATCTAATTCATAATTTTAGTGTGTATGAAAAATGCCAAAACACATTGATTAATCGCGAATTAATTCTTTTAATTTTGTATTAAAAAGTGGCTTAATTCTTTTTAATTTTTCAGATTCTAATCTTTAATATCTTCAACTACGAGATATACACATTTGTCGGCCATTTTTATCCGAACATGGAATCTGAAATTTTAAAATTAAATATTTATTAAGCAAGAGACTTTATCCAATAAAAATTATTAGGCGATAGACTTTGCACAAAAAAGCCAGAGATTTCGAGTTTGATCACTTTGTACATGTCTTTAAATCAAGAAAAATATTAATGGGAACTACTTATTTTTTTAGAGAGAACTATTAAATTTAAAATTAAAATTTAGGGAAAAAATTATTTATTTTTCCATTCGATTATTATAGCTTGTAGAGTGGTTAGTAAGAAAGCAAGAAAAGAATTGATATAAGGGAGGAAATAGAGCGTCGAAGGCACGTGACTTGTCACGAGAAGGTGTGAGGTGAGCACAGGTGCTCTGCATTATTGCATTACTAGTTACTCACGTGGGGCCGAGCCGGCACGTGCGCTCACGTTACTGTAACCTCACTCCAGTGTAGTAGTGCCGGATTATAGTTCCCATCAAAAGAATTATAGTTCAGCTTATTATATTATTATAACCACATAACATAAAATATGCCTCCAAGTGAGTGAGGCATTTGAAATGAAATCCCTTTGTGCCCTCATATTTTGAAGTAAAAAGAATGAACCATAGTTTAAATGAGATCCCTTTGTCATAATTCACAAGAGAGTGCAAATCAAGATCATTAAAATCAAGAGATTTGCGGGGAGTCTAAAAATCCAAATGTTTAAGTGTAAATATCATTTATGTAAAGTTATTTCAAATTGTTATGTTAAGGAGTCCCATTTATTATGTTTTTTTTGCGATTTACGACGTGTCTAATCAATATCAAACATCTATCTCATTTTCTCTTTCACAAAACAAAATAGTCATCTGAATTAACTATCCAAAAGACTGATGCCCAAATGACGAATTTAGGTGCTGGTGAAGGTCACACACGATTTTTAGAATTGTAATTTTTATCTTTAAAAAATTCTAAAAAAAAGTACTAAGAAAATTATTTTCGCTCCCAAAGTATTTTGTAAATTTGGTCCTCGACCCCAACCTCCAATGGCTAGCTTCATCCTTGATGATTCCACTTAAGATACAAGACCAAACCAGACCTTTTAAGTATCAATAAAGTACCCAAGTCAACCTCACTCAGATTATAATTGAGGTTCTCCATAATCATTTAACTTCTCGGTTGGAATATCTATAAAACAAGTTTGAACGTGTAATATTAAGTCGATTCCCGAATTACTCAATTTTTTATTCTTATCATAAATATACTCTTAGAGCCAGAGACGAAGACAGAGGGAGGCGGGAGGGGGCAATCGCCCCCCGAGATTTTTAAAAATACTACTAGGTATAGTAAATTTTATATGTAGTTCGAAATATTTTATCAGTTTGCCCCCCAAAAAAAATTTTTGTCGTTTTTATATGTAGTTCGACATACTGTTGCAGTTTCGCCCCTCCTCTCCCCCAACACCAAATTTCTGGCTTCGTCCCTGCTTGGAGCTAGAGGCGAGAGACCAGCTAAATTATAAATTTTTTTCTACTTTGATTATAATTAGATTACACACTTCGTGAAGAGAAGTTAGAAAAAGCTTTTTCAAACCTCGTGGTGTAAAGGTTTTTTCTTCAAATACGAACACAGTTGGCCTACGAGATAGTGAGTTGTTAAATGATGGGCCTATAATGGATTCCGAATTTTATTAGTCCAAAACACTAGATGGATGGAAGCATACAATGTGGTTTGTCGGCCCAGTTAAAATAGCTGCTCTTTTGCCCCCTTTTTTTCTTTGTGAGAGGTTATTGAATGATCGGTTCATCACCTACATTGTTTATAAACTCTTTTTAAAGTCTGCATCTTATGCGGAACATTTGTTTTTCAGTACGTACGAAACGCCTTAAAATATGTATTTTGCCTTAAAATATGTGTTTTGAGCTTCATGACAGATGTCCTGATGCTCAGGACATGTGTTCTGAGGCTTAAAAAAATACGATAGGTGTTCTGAGCCTTAAAACAGGTGTCCGTTTTAAATCAAATTTAACCGTAAAAATTTAATCCAACAGACGAGAAAAATTCCGCACCGTTCATGCTAAATGTCAAATTGATTATATCTTTTTTTTATCTCGATGATAGGTCAAATAAAAAAAAAAAAAAAAAAGAGAGAGCTAAACTGTTTAATAATGATTCAAGCTTCTCTTTCACTTGGAACTTTTACTCACTTGTTCGATGGACTATTTTTCAGAAACACCATTTTTCAACACAATATTTTCCTATAAATTTCACAAAAGATATATTAAAAACAATTAAAAAGAAATAGATTCAACCATACCAATTCTCTTGTCACTTGTACTGATCGAAGCAAGTTGTATTGGCGGCAAATATTCTTACTTTTGGTGAGATTAGAGATTCATATGCATATTGGTGAGAGGAAGTGGTTCACATTTGGATTTTATAGTGTAAATGGAAGACCTTTGAAGTTCCCGAATTGAATAAGATTTGGAAGAGTTTTGTTAAATTGAGAGTTTTGAATTGGAGGAATGGTAAAAGTTTTCTTAAATTAAGAATGGGAAGAGTCCCTCAAAAATTAAGAAGACCTTTTGTTTTCCTTCCATGTAACACAAATTAAATTTATTGTGTATATAATTTATTATAACATCTTAGGATCTTAAAAGGTGATAAAAATTAATGAGTTAAAAAGGTTATGAAGTCTAAGAGTTTAGAATAATATTAAATAGTTAAAGATGTTTATAACATCATAGAATTTCAAAAGGTGATAAAAATTAGTGAGTTAAAAAGGTTATGAAGTCTAAGCATTTCATAATGAGATCCATTAAATATATACTACATAACCATAGTCTATTCAATTTTTCTAAAATTAATAGCATTAACTAAAGTTATTTACTTGATCTCTTAGAATAACTATATTTTTTAGCTATATATATAACTCATGAGTAATAGCTAAACTACTATGACTAAATATTGAGTTCCATAACTATCTAAATCTTCAATTTTTCTAAAATTAATAGCATTAACTAAAGTTATTTACTTGATCTCTTAGAATAGCTATATTTTTTAGCTATATATATATAACTCATGAGTAATAGCTAAACTACTATGACTAAATATTGAGTTCCATAACTATCTAAATCTTCAATTTATATTATTAGCTAATGAGGCATTACATTTTAGAGAGTAATCAATGCTTACATTGCCACATGTAAGCTTTTCATTGGACCATGAATCTATAGAATATCAAATGTCATCATCATAACCTCCTACACCATTTTGGCCTAATTTTATATATTATAGATTACTAGTTAGTAGTTAGTACGTCCACTTGGGGGTTTGCATTAGATTGACACTGATTTTACATAAAGCACAAAACATGACATTGAAAATTTTGGGGGCAACATTTTTGTCCAGAACGGAAGTCCCAATTCCGTCTCCGCTGACGTAACATGAGGCGGGTTGACTGGCGTGGAAAATTTTGGGGACGGAAGTCCGACTTCCGTTTCGGCCCCACTTCCGCCCCCCAAGCCTTGTTTTTGTGATCTTTTCGTCCCGTTCTTCATTCTCCATGTAATAATTTTTCTCCTTAATTGATGTTATTTTTGTGTGTGTGTGTGTTTTTATCTTTCCTTTGAAACCCCGGGAGGGTGGGGAGATATATTGCAAAATAAGCAATCAGCTCAGCATGACCATCACTGGCGGAGGTTCATGAGGGTAGGAGGAGGCTACGGTCCCCCAAAATTTTCAGAAACGACGAATTTTTTATATAATTTTTTTTTTTGTGATATTTTCTTATAAATATTGGATTTCGCCCCCCTAAAAAATTTCAGTAAGAAATTCGGCCCCCTATAACAAATTACTAGCTCCGCCACTAATGACTAGCACTTGCCAGCCGCACGCCCGCACCAAGCAGTCAACACCGAGCCCTCTCCGTATACTGTTCCATTAATTTGTTATTACGGTATTTATAAATACATCTTTATAGTTTTGTATTGTTAAATGTTTGTTCTAAAGGTTTAAATGATAGTTATTCCAGAACAACAACAATTTATAAATAGGTATTCCTGAATAGTTATTAATTATTTTTATAAAGTTACATTTGTCTTTAAATTTAATTATCTCATTCTCCATTATCTTGGTGAAGTTATGAAAGATATAATATGAAGAAATCACATATTTTCTTCTTTAATTTATAAAAGAAAAAGCAAAAATAATAAACTCTACAGACATTTTTAAAATGAAGGGAGTACATGCAGTAAAAGACCCATCTCTTCTCATGTGCCACCGTCTCACATTGTAAAATTCGCAAAAAAAACCTTGGAATGTTTCTATAGAGAAATTGAAAATTCGAATGGGAAACTATTTGATTTCCCCAGTATTAAGATACTCCCTCCATTCCCTATTAATTGTCGTTTAGGAGATATCTAGGTATCCAAATTAATTGTCGTTTAAGGTTGTTTTATTAGTTGTCAACAATTTATTCCAATTATACCCTCAACATTTTCCTTTCTTTATGACAAAGAAGTGAGAGAGAGCGAGGGTGGGGGATAATATTGGAACTTTAGGTGAAAATGACAACTTCCTTAATTTTCTCAAATTGTCTAAAGAGTCTTATATTTAGGAATGGAGGGAGTATCTATGGACAGTAATCCACCGACTCTCTTTTTTCAACGGCCAACCCATAGAAATCAAAAGAATGACTGTAAAAAACATGTCACCAATGAATCTGCAAATGCCATATTCTTATTGTTTGTCTAGCCCGCGGTTATACTTCAGAACAATTTTTTTTAGGATATACCATTATTTTTTTGACAAATGTTATAGATTTTTAGTTAGGTATTATATTATATGCAATAAGTGTTCTCTCATAATTAACACATGTCGTATGACATGTAATAAATATTTGACGCAACAGGTGTTACAAAATTCCAACAAATGTTCGCTAAAAAAAATTGAACTGTCGAATTTTTTATCCAACAATATAAAAATGTATTGAATTTTTTGTATTCAAAATCATAGCTGAACCGCTTTATCTAATGAAGTTTCGAGGAAAAATGGAACCATAAAAGGACTACATAGACAAATTCCAAGTGTACACAAGGCGTCAGGTATGACTAATTTTTCTCCTTTTGCCTAACCTATATACACATCTCAGCTGTCAAATAATACCATAATTGCCATCAAATTTTAACCGAATTCGAATATAAGCACATCGAACTCAAAATTCAAACACACACACACAAAAAAGCATCAATTAAGGAGAAAAATTATTACATGGAGAACGAAGAAACGGGACGAAAAGATCATAAAACAAGGCTCGGGAATGGAAGTTCCACTTCCGTCCCCGGGCCGAAACGGAAGTGGGACTTTCGTCCTCAAAATTTTTTACGTCAGCCAACTCGCCTCATGCCACGTCAGCGGGGAGAATTGGGACTTTCGTTCCGGATAAAAATGTTGTCCCTAAAATTTTCAATGTCATGTTTAGTGCTTTATGTTAAATCAGTGATAGTCTAATGCAAAGCTCCTCCATTTGCTCCCATACTCTCGTGGGGCTGGACCAGCACGTGCGCTCACGTTACACTAATCTCGCTGCATTGCAGGTGCAGTCATAATGTTGAATATAAAAAAATTTAGCTAATTTAATGGTTTAAATTTTTTTAATCAAACAAATTTTGTATTTTTTAATATTTGTTACGTAAAACATATGTTACATGTCTTAAAACATCTTATTAATCATGAGAGAACATCTATTACATATTCCCTCCATTCCTAAATATAAGACTTTTATTAAATGTTAGGAAAATTAAATAAGTAAAAATTAAGATATTTTGTAATTAAAATACCACTATTACTCTTTTAAATGTTAATTGTATACCACTAATTCTTTTAAAAGAGTAATAGTGATACTTTGATATTAAAAATATCTTAATTTTTACTCTCTTAATTTTTTGCAATATGTAATAAAAATTTTATATGTAAAAATAGAAGTAATATTATGTAACACCCATCTAAATATCTTTGATATTTACTAAAAAAAATTAATACATAATTAATTTTGTATGTTTTACACTATAGTCACGCGACTGCCGTTTAGTAGACTAGTAGTGCCGAATCACTTGCTCAAAAATATTTGAATGGAAGGACGAAAAAACCCCTCACTTAGATTCTAACCACGTGTCATTGGCCACCGCCAGTAATGACTTTTGACACGAGCGAAAGCGTCACATGCTCAGCTGACATTACTTCGACCTCTGTCACGTGCTATTTTGGACCCCAATTACCCACTAGAATTCTTTCTTTTATTTTTCTCGAAAAAAAAAAATAGGAAAAGCAATGAAAATTGGACAAAATCTCTTTTTATTTATTAAAAACCCACCATCCAAGCAATGACCGATTAACATGGTTATTTTGCAGTCTTTCCTTTTAATTCAAGCATCAAAATAATTCTTTTTTGAGAATTGGTGAGCTTAGGGAATAACATATTATTCTAGATTTTTTAATTGAAAGTCTTAATGTTTTTACTAAAATTTATTTTCAAATCTCGTTTGCAAAATAAAAGAATAAAACAGTTTATATTTTCATGCTAATTTGTAGTCGGTCAAATAATATCCGTTCAAGAATGTAGTGAAAATTAAAAAAAAATAAAAAGTAGGATATTTCGTTAATTAAAATATTAATATTTTTTTTTAATAAGACGTGCATATCACTAATTTTATTTAAAAGAGTAATATTGATATTTTGATTAAAAAATATTTTATATTTTTCATTTTCAATTTATATTAAATATTATAAACAACTTATATTATGGATTAAATAAAATAACTTAAAAAACAATAAATAACAGCAGTACCTTATCTACTACACCCTTACATAGGAATTTGGCAATAGCCCCGATACTACGGTTCCAGTGTGAAACGGGAAATGTTATGTACGTGCGGAACAGATTCTCATCCGTTGAATTAAAATTTTGACGATTGAAATTGATTTAAAATGAACACCTTTTCTAATTTCACAAAACATGTTCGCATTAACAGGTGTTTTTAAGGCAAAAAAAAATTCTATACATACTAAAAAATATTTATTCCTCATAAAAGACGGACTTAGCCCTGAAGGCTTTGTTAAAACTTGTCCTAACAAACACGTGTTACATAGTCTCTACGGTCCTACGTGGCGGTGAAAAAGTGAAAAACAAATACCGAAACCACAGGAGTCTATTAGAGGAAAAATGGTATGTCTAGTATATATCCGAGAAAATCACTATTTATGCCCCTTCAACTATTTTCAAAAGTAAGTTATGCCCCTTTGCTTTTTTGCGTGCCATTAATATCCCTGACAATTTACGGGGTGCCATAAATGTCCCTCAGAGGCGGAATCCGGCGAGTTTTGGTGGCATAGCAAGCGTGCGAGTCACATGCCTGATTTTTCAAGGGCAAAATCGTCCAATCCAATTTCAAGACCCAATTTGAAGATCTTCATCTTCTTCCTCAAAGCTTCATCTTCATCTTCATCTTCATCTTCAAAGCTTCAACCACCAATAATAGAAATCACCGGAGCCCCTCCCCCAAATTCCTCCGTCTCCCTCTATGTTCTCCGACCACCATTCCTCCGCCTCCATCTTCTTTCTCCGATTTGGCACAAGAAAATCCCCCCTAAAACCACTTTACAATGGTGGGATTTCCGAAAATCCCCCTCAATCGAAACTACCATGGCACCAGTTTTCTGCAAAAAAAAAAAAAAAAAAAAGAAGAGAAAATCACTATTTATACCCCTTCAACTATTTTCAAAAGCAAGTTATGCCCCTTTGCTTTTTTGCGTGTCATTAATGTCCCTGACAATTTATGAGGTGCCATAAATGTCCCTCAGAGGCGGAATCCGGCGAGTTTTTGAAGATTGAGGGATGTTCTCTCAGCGGCGGCGGCTCCTCCTTCTTCTCCGGCGATGCCGCCGCCTTCCCCTTGGAGATGGGGTGGGGTGAATGGTGGAGATCAAGAGGGAGGCAGGGTAGGGTGGGGTGGGGTGGGGGCAACCACTTTCTGGGCTTCACTTTTCTTCTTCTTTTTTTTTTTGGAGAAAAATGACTAAAAACAATAATCCCCCTTCTCTTCCTCTCCAAAACCCCCAACCATGGATCATCTTCAAATCTTCAAACTCTCCGCCTCCCCTTCTCTTCCCTTTCTAGCTAGAAAAAAATTGGATTTATGAATTTTGGGAAAGTTGGAATTTTCATACAACCACTATTCTTCTTCTAATTTTCTTCATTGCCCAAAATCCCATAATTTTCTTCATTGCCCAACCCTTGGAGTTTTTTAGCAAGGAAATCTTGGAATCTTTTTCACTTTTTGGGTTGGGTGAATTTGCCCAATTCTTCTTTGATTTTGAGGAAGAAGATGAAGATCTTCAATTAATTTTGAGGAAGAAGATGAAGATCTTCAATTGGGTCTTGAAATTGGATTGGACGATTTTGCCCTTGAAAAATCAGGCATGTGACTCGTACGCTTGCTATGCCACCAAAACTCGCCGGATTCCGCCTCTGAGGGACATTTATGGCACCCCGTAAATTGTCAGGGACATTAATGGCACGCAAAAAAGCAAAGGAGCATAACTTGCTTTTGAAAATAGTTGAATGGGCATAAATAGTGATTTTCTCTATATATCCTCATTTTTATAGACAATCACTCACAGTTTGTCATGTGCATATATAACTGAAAGCAATGTTAACATAGCGAATTCTGATTGGCATGTGCATATATAATTGAAAGTAATATTTATATAAAGAATTCTGATTAGTTGGGTATATTAATGGGGACATATATGAGTACAGCCGATTTTCACTCATCCATCAATTAGAAGCTAATATGTTAGGATGGTCTTAGCCGGTGGATAGCTTCATTGCCTAGCTGTAATCGGCGTGCTTACTAATGGTAGAGTAGGGGTGGAAAAAATTAAATTAATTAATTAATGGGGATTAAATAATATAACTTTCTATTGGGATGGTCTTGTCTGAATTTGAAACTCAAATTAAAAGTAAAATTCTCTTTAAATTGAGTTGAAAATGAGAATTTAAACATTCAATTATATATAATTTAAGTTTAAAATTAGTTTGAGACCAAAAATGAGAATTTAATACTAAGACTCAATCCAATATGCATAAATATTGTAGTGCAAGTTCTTTATTCGCCTATAGTTCACCAATTTTAGTTAGATTTTAAAATTTTGATATACTTAAATTTTATATATTTCAATGAGTACGATTTTTTTTTAAATAATATATATATATATATATATATATATATATATATCTAAATTAATCTGTGTATCGAAGATACGCATTAGACAAACTCATAAATAAATGTAAAAAATCAGAGATTTTATTTTAGGAAATTAAAAAAGTTTCATGCACGAGCCCCAGTAAATATAAAAGCAGAGGAATCGGGCTGTTAACTTGGACACTTATGCACGAGATCGCAGCGACAAACCTGCTAGATCGATTCCAATGGGGTTAAATTTGACATTAGAATTCCTAATTATTAATTTCTTAATTATCTTTTCATCTTAGTTATTTATTTAGTTGAGTGAATTCACCATTTAACCCTTGCAGGATGTTCTTGTTTTTTAAAAATAAATAAATATATATTATTACCAACTGAAAAAGTACAAAGATAGTTTTTTTTTTTTTGCTAAGTAAAAGTACAAAGATAGTTTGCGTACACACAATAAATTTAAATGAATGTATTAGTCAAAGTTCATGTCTTCCTAGCAAGCTTGTAGTAGTAGGTGTATACAGGGACGAAGACAGAAGATACGAGAGTGGCAGTCACCCCCAAAATTTCTGAAAATACTATTAGATAGTTCGAAATAGTTTATCAAATTCGCTTTATTTTAATTTATCAGAATGTGTGAATGTATTGTCGCTTTATCTTAATTTTTACTAGGTCTTTTGTACACATTAGATAATGTAGTTGTGTATATCTGCTACATTCGGGAGATCTAACTTCAAATATGCAAATATATTATTATTTTATCTTAAGTTTTACTTGGCCTTTTGTACACCTTATATAATGTCATTTTGCCTTAATTGTGTCTTGAATATATATCAAAAAAAAGTTTTGTGCTCTATATAAAAAAGAATTCTAATTAAAATTAGAATGAGCTAAACAAACAAACGAAAGTTACCCTAATATCTTGGGTTAAGCAAAATAGAATGCTAATTCAACAATTTCTTAAGATTTATATATCTAGATATTATTGAAATGAATAACCACTTTTCTTTCCCAACGAATTAACTCCATTCTAGAGTTACTTGACAAACAAAGTTACTAAACATTGTAATAAAGTGCATAATTTTTTTTTTTTAAAGGAGGATCAATAATGGTTCCTCATTTCCCCTCCAGTATGACTCGAACTTCCGACCTACCGGTGAAAAGTGAAATATCTTACCGCTTGAGTTGCACTTCGTTGTCAATAAAGTGCATAATTGTTAAATGATTCAAAAACCTTTTTTGGTCCAACTCTTTGATCCCAATAAGAACTATTTTGGTCTTGCTCGATGGATGACCAACTTCTCAAGTAAAGACCATTCACATTCATTCATTCTAGCAACAAATCCTCACGTGATTGTCCACCATTAGGTCCATTAATATCAATTTAAATTCATGACCATAACACCTCATGACCAAAGGTTTGGAGTCAGTATCTACCTTCTCTGTCTCATTTATAAATAATTATCACGTGTAACACTTTTCTCTTTAGAATTTTATCATTTTTTTTCAAAATTATAAAAATTATAGAATAAATACACGTATTAGAATTTGCTGATAATGAAGGAGTGAATGAAACACAGATTGAAACTGAAGATCTAAACTGGAGACCAAGAACCTCATTTTGTCTCCAAAGTAATAAATGTATATACATTGACATATACTACTTACAAGCTTAATTTTCTCTTCCTTCATGGCCAAGGGGTAAAATGGTAAATTCATAAATGTGATTTTCTGATAGCTACTTAACATACCGGCATGATTATAGTGCGAATACAAAATATTCACTGCATACCTAACATTTTTTTGTTAAGTGTTACAGATTTTAAATGTGTTACATTCTATATAATAGATGTTCTATGTTCATTAATACATTTCATAGTCAAGAGTGCCACAGCCCAGTGGAACTAGCCTCTCCCCGCGACTTTGAGGTCCCGGATTCGACACCAGGTATAAACAGCCCAGACTACTAACACCCAACCCCCCCCCCCCAAAAAAAATACTTTTCATAAAGCATGTAATGTTTGTTTTACGCAACATGTGTTACAAAAGTACAACACATGTTCACTCTAAAAAAAATTGAACCGTCGAATTTTTAATTTGACGATTACAAAATATTTAATATATACTAAATTTTTTGTATTCAATTCTATAGCCGAAACCCGAAAGATACTTTAATGATAAAATTAAACTCACCAAATATCAACCTAGCTTTTTTTAAAGCCATGTTCATTTTTATAGCTATCCGCCAGTCCCCCTTCAAACGCAAATAAACCCCTCTCTCTCTCTCTCTCTCTCTCTCTCTCTCTCTCTCTCTCCTCCAAAACTTCACTTCTCAATACTCTCTCCCTTTCTCTCTCTCTCTCTCTCTCCCAAAAACACATACAAAACTTATACACAAATTTTTCTACTCTTTATAATATATTTTTTATTTTTTTTCCGACAATAATAATCCAATGGAGATTCCTGAATTCTTCAAGGGAGGTCACTGTAATTCCCCATTCACTCCGGAGAAACGCCTCTCGGACCCTATAAATGTTGACCATTTCATTATTGATGACCTCCTTGACTTTCCTAATGATGATGAAATAGTGGCAGCTGAAGATGATAACGGTGACTCCTCCACGGTGGTGGTCGATAACTCGTGCAACTCCTCATTTTCCGGTAGTATCGAACCTCATTTCCAAGGTGGCGATATTGGCGGCTGCAGGAATTTTCCCGACGGCGCTGGCCAATTCTCTAGCGAGTTATGCGTGCCGGTAAAATTGCACCACCTCATGCAATATTATCATGAACATGAAGACATTTGCATGTGATAATTCAATGTAATTTTGCTTGTTTATTGTTTTTTCCCTCCTAAATTAATTATTCCTGAATATTTCTGTGTCACAAACTTGGAAGGAAAAATTCAATCATGTACCGTCCTTTTAAACTACCCACAGCCTTCTCACATGAATTGTGCGAGGTCTACATGTAGATGTGAGTTCCCCTCAATTCATTTGAGAGTACGGTGATGTCAGTTTCACAAATACGGTCCTGATATTAAGTGACCCACTTAGAAGAAAGGGTAACTTTATGCTAAAACCATATTAATGACTCATGTTGCGCTTCTCACGCTTAAATATTCAACTCGGTCTTATTTGCATAAGTCGATTTATTTTTTGCAAGTAGACCGACGCTAAGCATTTGGTTGTGCGATGTGGGCAAGCACATATTGAGGGGCGAAAATCATCTGTCCCGTGTATATTTTCATTGTTGTCCCCAACTAATCAAAATTTGTTTTATGGACATTTCTTCCAATTATATATACAAATGACGAATTGTGATTAGTTGAGTACATCAATAGAGACATATATGAACACAGATGATTTTTTTGCCCCTAATGAGATGATTTAGCTAGAAAAATTACCCACAACTTGACGTATTGCTTTAACACTTTAGCATGTTATAATATGAATAAAGAGTTTTGTTTTCAAATGGCTTTTTGTTATTTTCTTCTAAAAAGAGAAACTTGTACCTTTTTCTTATTTGGTAGCTGACAGAAATTATTAAAATTGGGGGAAAAGATAACAAAATTCAAAGTTCTTTTGAGCTTTATAGGACCAGCTTGAATTTGCTTTTATTTTTCATTCCAAGTGGGAGTTTTTAAAAATCTTTCATTGTGATAATTAATTTTCACCAAATAAGTAAGGAGTTCATAAATGCATAAAATAAATGAATGATGAAATTCAAGAAAACCACCCCAAAACAACTATGTGAATTTTCCCATTTTATACTGGTGTTCAGGCATTATTAATTTTTTCGGTTAGTGACAAATAGAGTATTATTGTTGAATTAATTAATATTATTTTATTTTTAAAAAAATCAGCAGTATGATGATTTAGCTGAGCTAGAATGGCTATCAAATATTGTGGAAGAATCATTTTCAAGTGAGGACATGCAGAAGCTGCAGTTGATATCAGGAATGAAAGCCCGAAACAACAATGGGCCACCATCCCGAGCCCATAAATTCCGGCCCGAACCCAAAAGATCTATTGCCCCACCAATGTTCCGCCCAGAAATGGCGGTCCCCGCTAAGGCCCGTAGTAAACGTTCACGGGCCGCTCCATGCAACTGGACATCCCGCCTCCTCCTCGTCTCGCCTTCCCCGGCCGCGGCCACGACCACAACTCCGTCCGTTTCGCCTTCATCCAAGTCCGACAATGCAGGTGCCACCAGCTCAGCTAGCAAGAATACGGTAAAGGCATCACCGAAGAAAAAAGAATTAGCTTCTCACGAACATGATAACTTGGCCAATACCGAAGGCAGGAAATGCCTTCATTGTGCCACGGATAAGACCCCACAATGGAGGACCGGGCCCATGGGCTCTAAGACTCTATGTAATGCATGTGGGGTCAGGTACAAGTCTGGCAGACTTGTACCTGAGTACAGGCCTGCTGCCAGCCCGACTTTCGTGCTGACTAAGCACTCAAATTCACATAGGAAAGTTCTTGAGCTAAGAAGGCAAAAGGAGATGGTAATAACTCAGCAGCATCAGCAACAATTTCTTAATCAAAACATGATGTTTGATGTATCCAACGGTGATGATTACTTGATCCATCAGCACATCGGGCAGCTCATCTAGTGATTTTTAATAAGCCCTAGCTAGTAGTTTCTCGTAGTTTTTGATGATTTTTTCTCTAATTTAATTTGTCTAAGGTTAATTAAGATTTAAACCTAACTTAAAATTTAATGAATTTTGTACTTGTTTTTTTGTTTTTCAAAGAATTCTTGATATTGGATTAAAAAAAAAGAAGAAAGAGGGCAGTAGAGAGTTAGAGGTTGTTGGCTCTAGTCTAGTGTCCTTTTAGTTCAATTTGCCTAAACTTGGCAACTCATTTTGAAAAAAAATGTCCATTTTTACATTAATTTGAAGTTTAATTAATTGGAACTTTAATTTATTTCCCTTCTTTTGTTGAAAGACATTAATTTCTCTCTTGTCTTGCATACTTAATTTCTTAAATGTTCTCATGTCTGGCATTAACCACTCATAATTCTCCACTAGTATATAAAATTGTAAGAAATGTTCACATAACGAATTCTGAATGATGGTGATATGTAGGGGAACGAAAATTTCCCCTAATGTTTAGAGACGTAACTAAGGTTAAAAATTGTACAATTAGAGCCTCTGAATAAAAACACATTTTTAATTATAAGAAGACAGTGAGTTCATGACCAATAAAATTGATCTAAGATAAAGTTTCTATTACTAACTCATTCCCCATTAATTATTTAATTTGTACTAAAAGTTTGAAGTAAGCACACTTTTCGTCAATTCTGATACATCACTCTGACTATTGAACCTATAATCTACCATCTGTTTGATAAAAAAGAGTTTCACCAATTCTGTTACTGTCTTGGTTGGGATACAAATATTTATTAAGAATATGAATAATAAACCTATAACTTATGACTTGATGCTCTAACACATCCCTTGACACCCTGGATGGAATTTGTGTTGGAAATGCTGCTAAATTTGAATGAGAAAATAGTTTTTCAAGTGGTTGGAAAATAAAAAATTAAGCTAGTGGATTTTACATTCTACATGAGTTACATATGAAAGTGTGTTTCACTTTATATGTAAAAGTGATTTACTTGGATTTAAATTGTCTTGCTATGATTATGCCCAATCTAGAACCTCGTGTGCGCCTGCGCATGATACGAATTAAAGGTCTGTCGAAACCAAAATAGTTTGAACTTGTGTGCGTGCACGAATGTCGGACCAAAACTTGCGAGACTGATCAAGTCACGTTTTGCTACTGGTTTTATTTTTGTTTTCAATCTGAGTTACATGAAAGGTTGTAACAGCAGGATTTATGAGGCTTAGTTGAACAGACTGTAACTGCCACACTTAAGAGGCTTTGAACTCAGTAGAATTCAAGTGGACATTCGTAACAGCTGCTTCTACATCCTATAAATAGAGGCTTCATTTTCAGTAATGTTTACACATACTTCGAAAATACTTCTCAGTCCTAAAAGCATTCTGAAAAACACTCTGCTTTGTAAATTTCTGGTATTCGTCAACAATCATTGTTCTAGTTCGCCGGTGAAACTGTTTTTGTGCAAACAAGTTCTACGTTGTCGTTGTATCCTGGGAGACTGGCGCTTCACAAGACTACAGCACTTATCCGGGAGGAGGCGAATCTGTTTTAAGGAAATTGTATCGAACACAAGCCTCGGTTCAGATTTCTGTGAACACCTGTTTTTCCTAAGAGAACACATGTTCATTGTTTACTAATAGATTTCTGTGAACACCTGTTTTTCCTTTGTGAACATATGTTCATTGTTTATTAACAGATTTTTGTAAACACATGTTCTTCTTTAGTAAACACATGTTCACTAACAGTTGTTGAGTTTGTATCTTTCAGTTGTTATACATATTATATCTGATTATTGCCAACAATCTTAAAACAGATTATTTATCATCATGGCAACTGAAAACCAAACTACTGGAGTTGATGCTTCCAACAGTGTTGCTACTGTTACTGCTCCTGCTATGAATACCTTGCTCCCTTCTGTTCCGGCAAGCCATATGGAGAAACCTAAAAAGTTCAGTGGTGTGAACTTTAAGAAATGGCAGCAAAATATGATGTTTTACTTGACCACCTTGAGTTTGGCCAATTTTTTTAAAGAAGATGCTCCCAAGATACCTGAAGGAGACGTTGATGCACAAACTTTGATGGTTGTTGAGGTATGGACACATTCTGAATACTTATGTAAGAATTATATTCTAAATAGTTTACATGACAGTTTGTATAATGTCTATAGTGCATACAACACGGCTAAAGAGTTGTGAGAATCTCTTGACCGTAAATATAAAACGGAAGATGCTGGCACAAAGAAATTTGTAGTCGGGCGTTTCCTTGATTATAATATGGTGGATTCCAAGACTGTGATCAGTCAAGTGCAAGAACTTCAAGTAATTCTGTACGGCATCCATGCTGAAGGGATGATGTTGAGTGAGACTTTTCTAGTGGTTGTTGTGTGTGATAGAGAAATTTCCTTCGAGGTGGAAAGATTTTAAGAACTATGTCAAGCACAAGCGCAAGGAAATGTCCTTAAAGGATCTCATTGTCAGACTTCGTATTGAAGAGGACAATCAGATCTCTGAGCGTAAGACTATAAATCCGATGCAAGCTAAAGTCAATGTATTAGAGCACGGCAGAGGCCAAGGTTCCAAAAACAAGGGCAACAACTATACGCCCAAAGGGAAGCTCGGGACAACTTGTGGTGTCTCGAAGCAAAAGTACAAATTCAAAGGTAAATGCTTCAATTGTGGAAAACTAGGCCATAAGTCTACTGATTGTCGATCACCGAAAAAGAATAATGAGACCAACGTGTTGAGTCACATGGCCAAAGAGTTGGAGGACATGAGCCTAGTTGCTATGATCTCCGAACTAAACTTGGTCGGGTCAAACCCTAAAGAGCGGTGGGTTTACACTGGTGCTACAAGACATGTGTGCACCAATAAAGATCATTTTTCCACCTTTGAATTTGTTGAAGAAGAAAAGATATTTATGGGAAACTCTGCCACGGCTTCTGCCGAAGGGCTAGAGAATGTTATTTTGAAGATGACTTTTGGAAAGATTTTAACCCTGAAAGACGTGTTATATGTGCCAGAGGTTCGTAAGAATCTTTTATCTGGATCTTTGTTAAACAAACATGGCTTTCGAATGGTGTTTGAATCTGAGCAAAGCTGGAATGTTTGTAGGAAAGGGGTATGCAACAGATGGGTTGTTTAAATTAAATGTAATTTCGATTATTGATAAAGATGCCTCTTCTGTTTACCTGCTTGGGTCTTCTGATTTATGGTATAAACGGCTTGGTCATGTTAATTATAATTCGTTGCGACGATTAATTAAAATGGTATAATTCCAAATCAAGTCAAAGGGTAACACCTACTTTTCCTATGCAGGAGTCAGTTGATGAATACCAACATCGAGTCAAAACAATTTTTCATTCATGTGGGTGATTGTTGGAAATGGAGCTAAATTTGAATGAGAAAATAGTTTCTCAAGTGGTTGGAAAATGAAAAGTTAAGCTAGTGGGTTTTACATCCCACATGGGTTGCATATGGAAGTGTGTTTCACTCTATATGTAAAAGTGGTTTAATTGGATTTAAATTGTCTTGCTATGATTATGCCCTATTCTAGAACCTCGTGCGCGCCTACGCAGGGGGTGCGAATCCAAGGTCTGTCGAAACCAAAATAACTTGAATTTGTGTGTGGGCACGACCTGCGTACACGAATGCCAGAGCAAACTTGCTGGCCTGATCAACCCACGTTTTGCTACTGGTTTTATTTTTATTTTCCAATCTGAGTTACATGAAAGGTTGTAACAGCAGGATTTATGAGGCTTAGTTGAACAAACTGTAACTGCCACACTTAAGAGGCTCTGAACTCAGTGAAGGAACCCAAGAAGGGGGGTGAATTGGGTTTCTAATAAATCTTGTAAACTATTTGTAAATTAACCAATGATAGTGCAAGTTTAACAAATGCTAAAGCAAAAACCCAATCAACAAGACAAAGGATTTAGAGTGGTTCGATTCACTTAGAATCTACATCCACTACCTTGAGCCGCACCCAAGGATTTCAACAAACTTCACTAAGAAGATGCCCACACAAAGTAGGACTTTACAATTGTGGCTAACTCACTAAGAGTTTTACAAACACAACCACAAACAAAAGCTCACTAAGAACTTGCCCACACTAATAGGTCTCTTACAAAATTAACCCTATCACTAAGAAAGGGAATAAGATGGAATTCAATACAGTGAAGTTCACTCTTCTAAGTGAAAGATATAATACCTTTGAAGTACAACAATTGTAGCTCTTGAACATAAGAAGCTCACTCTTTGTCTTGCTTTTCTAAAATGCACTTGAATCATCTAGATCATTTGCAATGAAGTGCTTTTTTCTTTTGAGAGTGTTTTGGCTTGATAAGAAATCAATATAACTTTGTTGTGCAAGCCTTGGAATGTTTCTCTAGCTTTGGAGTATTTATACATTTCAAATTTGGCTGAAAATCGAGTCTCCAACGGTCAAAAAACGGCTAGTAGAAACAGAGTTCGGTTGATCGAAACAAGTCTCAGATGACCGAACTTGAGCAACTCGGTTGACCGACCAAAATCTCGGTCGACCGAACCATAATCTCGGTCGACCGACCCAAGCTTAGGTCGACCGAACTTTGACAGAACAACTCTCAGTAAATCCTTCGGTTGATCCGAGAAAATCTCGGTTGACCGACTTTCCGGACTTTCAAAGATGATTTTTAAGCACTTGTTTTCAAGTCTAATGAAGTCTAAAAGGTTTTCCCAAAAGGTAACACATAAGAACACTTGGAAAACTTTTCTAAAAGACTTAACTATGAAATCAAAGGCTTTTTGTATAAGAACACATGTAAAGATCATTTCGAAACTTAAGCCTTTTGAAAACGTGTTTATGAAAACATGTATGCAAGACTAGAGTGAAGAGCTTATGTTCATTTGAGCATTGGTTAGAGCTTAATGATAAAGACCAATAAAGACAAAGCTAATCTAACCAACCTAAGTCTTCAATCTTCAATCTTGAAAGATAAGCCTTGAATAGTATGTCTTTGAATCTTGAACATGGCTTGATTGAAGTACTTAGAGCTTCCATATTGAGTTCCAATATTCTATCACATAGATGAAAACATTAGACACAAACATCAAGTGTTTGTCCATTATCAAAAACCGAGTTCGATCGCCCTTAGGGCTAACACTCAGTAGAATTCAAGTGGGCATTTGTAACAGCTGCTTCTACAGCCTATAAATAGAGGCTTCATTTTCAGCAATGTTTACACATGCTTCGAAAATACTTCTCAATCCTAAAAGCTTTCTGAAAAACACTTTGCTTTGCAAATTTCTGGTGTTCGTCAACAGTCCTTGTTCTAGTTCGTCGGTGGAACTGTTTTTGTGCAAACAAGTTCTACGTTGCCGTTGTATCCTGTGAGACAGACGCTTCACAAGACTCCAGCACTTATCTGTGAGGAGGCGAATTTGTTTTAAGGAAATTGTGTCGAACACAAGCCTCGGTTCAGATTTTTGTAAACACCTATTTTTCCTTAACGAACACTTGTTTTACTAACAGATTTCTGTGAACACCTGTTTTTCCTTTGTGAACATATGTTCATTGTTTATTAACAGATTTTTGTAAACACTTGTTCTTTTTCAGTAAACACATGTTCACTAACAGTGATTGAGTTTGTATCTTTCAGTTGTTATATGAATTATATCGGATTATTGCCAACAATTTGGTAGAGCCAAAAAAAAAAAAATGTTTGTAGAAAAAAATATGAATATCACTGGCCTAATTTTGGATCTGGTTTTCAGATGAAACATTGACCAATATTTGCAATTCGGTGCAGAACTTTGTCCAATTTACATATTAACCTTTCAAGGTCAAATTTATTTATTTATTTATTCTACTCTAAGACTTGAAACATAATATTTTTTAACTGGTTAAATATATGCGAGAGGAAGGGAAAAGAAGAAAAAGAAAAAGGGTATTGGGAGTGGCAATGTTGTATAGTATAGAGGAGTGTCAATCGAGCTATATGAGCTGAGCGTGAGAGATATATGAGTCGATATTGGCATAGTTCATGCTCAGCTCACATAAAAATTGGAAAGCTCAGTTCACGCTCAGCCTGGAAAAGTTCACAAACTTTGAGCTCAAACTCAGAGCTCGAGCTAAACTCATGAGTCTCATGAGCTAAATTTATATTAGGAAAAAAAAAATATGTAGCAAGAATAGTAGAATAAATGAGTCATAAGATTAAATACTAACAAGAATACAAATATATATAATACAATAATTTATCTATTAAGATAAACTAATAAAAATTAAAAAGATAACCAAAGATGGGGTTTGAGAAAAAGAGAAAAGAATCAATGAGTTTTACCGCCATTTTTTATATGTTTTTTAATTAGAAATTTAGTATTATATATACATAATATAAATAATATATTATTCTTATTCAGGGTGCTAGCTTTAACAGGCTGTTCGGGGTCAAGCTCACGCTCATCTCACATAAAATTCGAGCTTATATATTAAGCTCAAGTTCAGCTCATTTAAACTCACACTCACATTTTTTCGAGGTATGTGAGCCGAACCCGAACCCGTTGAAACCCCTAATAGTACAATGTTTATTTCAAAGAATATTGTTTAGACAACTAAAGTTCGAATAATGTGCTCGTGTCTATTTCAATCATTCAGACATTCATTATGTGAATATTCTCTTTAATTTCACTTCTTCAGCTATTACTACTCCAAAGTGATAAGAGAAACTAGTTAATGAATATGAATAATGATAACTGAAAGTATATTCTCTTCAACACATTTGCTCACGGCCAGGGCTAGACATGTAGATCGTAAACAATAATGGGACCCAACATCGAACTAGTGACTGATACCATGTTAAAATTGGACTTGTGTCTAACTCAGTCCCTCAAAAGGTATCTCAAAAGAGGGAGGATTGCCGAAGCCATATAAATTGCAAATATCCTCACAAATTAGTCGATGTGAGATCTTTAACAAAAGAGATATATGTAACAAATTATGAGTGGTTGAAACCAGAATGAGGACACCAGCTGAAAATAAACGATTTTTCGCTCAGCTGAAGATACAATTCTAGTAATTGAAAATGAGCAATCCTAGAGGTTTGATGATCCAAAGGTTGTACGTAGAATCTTAATTGAAGGAAATCCCCAATATATGATTCTCACTTTCCTCTAATTATATGATATTTAATTTTAATTATCTTTTCCACTATTAAAAAATAATAATTTAAGTATCTTTTTTCTGAAAATACTCAGCATATGTGTCCTACAATTGGTTGCTCGATCCTTCTTTTAAATCTTGGATGTCGTCATTTGCCATTATATAACACAAAATTAACTATTTATTTGTTAATTTGTGTCTTTTTTTAAAAATAAAGTAGCAGAAGAAGTTGGCTGGCAGGTGTTTTTTCTTGTAATTTATTAGTTTGTTTTTTCACGTTAGATTAATTTATGGTTCTGCAAGTTTATCAGTGATCACATGATTACTTCTTTTTCTTCATCAAGTTTATTGTTGCTTTCAATATTTGTATAGGAGACATTATTATTGTTTGAAATTCCTTTTTTTTTTTTTTGGGAGGGCCGTGCGGCATGATGATCGTCGAACTCGAAACTTTTTAATCTGATAAAATTTGATAAAGAGTACTTTATCAATTAAAGTACTGTATTGACTCGCAATATATTGTTTGAAATTCCTTTTTTGGGAGGGGTGGACATGTGCCTTGATGTTCGTCGAACTCGACATTTCAATATGATAAAGAGTACTTTACCAATTAAGGTACTACATTGAGTCGCATTATTGTGTGAAATTCATGCATCCACTTAGCGTACTTGGGTTAGCTATTTCTTTTTTCTTTTTTTTAAGATTTCATTTTTGTGAGGTATGAAGTCATTATTGCGAGAGTACACTAGGATCATAACTCAAAAGTTGACATTAACAAAAATACAAAACTTTTCAGAAAATATGGGATTACTATAAAAATTCCAATTGAAAAAGAAAAACTTATTTTAACATTTTAAATTTTCCAGATTTTACTTAATTTCCATTGATTTTCAGATTAATGATCTCCATATAAATTCCAGTGTCGCACATAGGACCTGATCACCACAGCTCCAGTGCAGAACGGTTCTCGTCCGTTGGATTAAAAATTTGACAGTTAAGATTGATTTAAAAAAATAATTGTTCTGATTTTCAGAACACGTGTTCGCGCGAACACCTGTTTTTAATTTTTTTTTATTTTTTTATTGCTAAGTAAATCTGTTTTTAAGTTAAAAACACATGTTCTGTGGTATTTTGTATAAAATGAAAAAACTCTATTCCGCATAGGAGCCGGACTGGGACCTGATACCGTCCAATCCAAAGGATGATAATAGTATGATGGCAAGTGAGCAGCTGCGGAAACACTGGGTCCGACTGGATTGGCTTTATTGAATATTTGAGTTTGATACTATTTTAAAATATAAAAAAATCATTTTATACGATTAATATTTGAAATTTCATATTTAAACTTAATTTAACGAAAATTTGAGTTTCAAACAAGACTATAACTAGACTAAACCTGTTGCAAGTACACTCTTAAATAGAAAACCCTTTTAGTTGCTTATTTAGGAATCATTAAGATTAATTAATACTACTATAATAAATTAGAATCTAACTTTAATATTATGTCAATAATTATCTTCAACGTCACTCAATGTAATTGATTAAAAGTTCAAAGCAAGCAGGTCAGTGTGCCACTTCGTGGACTGTAAGTGACTTAGAATAAAAAATTCTGCAAATTATTTTTTATTGTAATATATAATCCTAATAATAGATTAAAATATTATTATTATGTTTTGGATATTATATGAAATGAAATAAGGCTCCTATTTTTTTTTTTTTTTTTTGGTGAAAAAAATGTTTGGGTGGGTTCGGCTCCGGTCACCACCACGGGTCATGGCAGACCCAAGGGATCATAGGTCGCTTACAAGGGTACTTACAAATCACCCACCAACACAGTTCTCACATCGACAGCGGGAATTGAACACTTGACCTTTGTAAGGACGTGTCAAATCCTTTCCAATTGAGTCAATTTGTGTTGATAAATAAGGCTCCTATGCATGAGGATATTTCCATGTTCACTCTAAAGAGTGTCTCCCATTCATAAAAACCATGAACCACCTTCTAGATCAGCTATGGTGCTGAATGCCAAAATATTTAGTAAATATTAAATATATTTTAGTTATCGAATAAAAAATTTATCGGTTCATATTTTTTTGCAGCGAACAAGTGTTATGATTTTATAACACATCTTGCGTAAAATATTTATTACATGCTTTAGAACAAGTATTAATCAAGAGAGAACGCTTGAGAACACCTATGGTATAAGATGTAACACATATCTAAAAACTTGTAACACCTGTTAAAAAAATATTAATATATAATGAATTTTTTTGTTCTACACTATAACGACCACCTTTGTATACGAGGTTTTTTTTTTGTTTTTTTGATGAATAGTATATGAGGGTTTGATGCTTTGATGATAATGTCCTCTTTCACATTTTGACTTTTACTAGTTTTGGGGTTTGTGTGATTTCTCTATTTGTCTAAATCCGGAATATACCATGAAATGATATACTCCAACCATTTCAAATTGAATGTAAATATTTAGTGGTGGAATTAGAATTTTAATTTAGAACTTCCACAAAAAGATCTTGTTATTGATTTTGACCTTCTGAGCCAAATTTCCCACCTCTCTTTTAGTCCAGACGGAATACAATTGTCGTTCCCGGTGAATCGTCATAATAAATGGGTTGGGATTATGGCAGGATAGTATCAAAAAAATGTATAACAATTACTCTTTTATTTTGAAAAATATGAAAGATTAAAACAACACTTCATTTGGAAAAGGAAAAGAAATTAAAATGTAAAAGATAACTGAAGAAAAAAAAAGGGGGAAATTTACATACCTAAGTTGCAAAGCTATTTGATCAAATATAGTCTCCTTAGAAAAAATATACATATATTTGGTATCATATTTTATATTCTGAGACAGGTATGTATAATTTCACATATAAATAATATATTGTATTACAAAATTCTTAGAATTTTGAAGGGGGCAAGATAATAATTTATATAGAAAAGATCTCTATAAAAATTTATATTTTTTTTGGTAAAATAAAGTTTAGGTGGGTTCAGCTCCGGTCATCACCATGGGTCAGGACAGGCTCTAGGGACCATAGGTCGCTTACAAAGGTACTTACAGATCACCCACCAACTCAGCCCTCACGTCAGCAACGATAATTGAACACTTGACCTTTGTAAGGACGTGTCAAATCCTTACCAACTGAGTCAACTTACGTTTGTATAAAAATTTATATGAATAATATATATAGTAGTATTATGTGTTTTTTTTTATAAAAAAAAAAATCACCATATTTAAAGATAATAGTTTGACTAAAAATGAATAGCCATAGTATCATCATATTTTGGGGTTTCTACATTGTATGTTTGTAACATTTGTTTTTTGTATATTCTCCAGTTGTGAATAATAATCAAATTTCATCCAACGAAAAATAATATCAAATCATAATTCAAAATGTCGTCAACCCCCTCAAGAAAATTTAGTATTGCTAAATTATTACTTAATTTCTGCGGTGAACTTATTAGTTATGTGTTTGAAGAACTAAGTAACTAACTATGTGTACCATTTACAAAAGACTCTTAAGCTTCTAATACGCTTTTTAGTATCCTTTCTGATACATTAATAATATTATTCCACGTGTATTAATATTATTGGGGCAACGTAAATTTAGAGATTTGATCAAATCAAACTGTACCACATATAATAATATTATATGTGTACTAGAGAGTGTACTAAAAGATCCGGAATTACGTACAAAACATATATCAAATATTGTGAATATCCAGAATAAGGAGGAAAAAAAAGTATTACTCACTCCATAAAATTATTGATTCTTGTATAAAATACCCCATAAATTATGAGATGGGGAGAGTGTAAAAGTTGTATTATATATTTTTCCATAAAAACTATATTTAGAAGGATATGGAGAAGGAAATGTATTGCTATAATGGAGACAGAGGATGTAGGGGGGCCAAGGGTCATTTCTAAGAGATAGGAGACATGGTTAACGCCAAGATCAATCTCTCCACTTCCTCACGCGTCCTTCACTTGACCTTCTAATATACTCCCTCCATTCCCTATTAATTGTCGTTTAGGAGATATCTAGGTATCCAAATTAATTATCGATTAAGGTTGTTTTATTAGTTGTCAACAATTTATTCCAATTATACCCTCAACATTTTCCTTTCTTTATGACAAAGAAGTGAGAGAGATGGTGGGTGGGGGATAATATTGAAAGTTTAGGTGAAAATAACAACTTCCTTAATTTTCTCAAATTGTCTAAAGAGTCTTATATTTAGGAATGGAGGGAGTACTAGACACCATCCGATTCAAAATATAAATATTTTTATGAGTTGTTATTTGTTGTAAAATATAAATATTTTTTAAAAAATTATGCATTTATTAATTGATTTGCCCCTATCATTTTCTCACCATATTTATTTTGGTCAAAATATATAATTCCTATGCGACTCTATATTAATTTTTTTTGTTCTTTTGAGCATTAATTAGGGGTACTTTAGTCATTCTGATTAATATTTTAATTTGTGTAAAAATTTCTAAAAAGACATATTTTAAATCGGATGGAGTATATAAATATGTACATTACAACATTCAATTCGGATTTGGCTCCTCGGAGATTTTAGGCCTTCTATGTGGTAAAACATCTACAAAATATCAACACTCCATCCCCTCAATATCAATAATTATCGAACACGTGTTACAAAGTTTTAGTCAAATGTTATATTATGTGTAATAGACGTTCACTCATTACCTATCTCATAAGACATGTAACACTGTTTTACACAACAGTTGTTAAAAATTCACACCGCTCCAAAAAAAAAATCTAAACTATCAATTTTTTATTCGACGACTAAAAATATTCAGTATGTACTAATTTTTTTTTATGTTTAGCAACATAGTTGAACCATTAATATTCATTGCTCACCTCTCCTCTCTTTCTGTGTAACGTTTTATAGTCCATGACCAATTAGTCATTTCTGTTGTTTGATTACTTGTTTGGAAAAAAATTGTATCCTAAACTCCAATCACACATTCTCACATATTCTACTGCATAATTGGTCTCATGAATTTAACAAATATATAAGAAAAGTTGATAGTGAAGTTGGGAAATGGGGTTGAAGAAAAGAGAAGAATAATTTTAAGGGGTTCATAATAAGTTACACTGGGAAAATTGGAGATGACTGGAAATGTACTCTTCAGATAGAGACATCACTATTCACTCCCCCCCAATAAGGGGGTGAAAATCCTGTCCCCAACTAATTAAAATTTACTATATAAACATTTTTTTCAATTATATATAGACAGGGTGAATTGTAATTGGCTGGGGACATGGGTGAGGAAAGGAACGGGGACAGAGAATTTTTTGCCCCCAATAAAAGCATAAAATCAAATTGCTTCTCCAACTAGGATTTCGTGATCTAGAGGCTTTCAATCTAGCTTTGGTAGCTAAGCAAGGTTGGCGAATCATCAATCAAACTTTCTCACTTTGCTCTAGAGTCTTGCGGGCGAAGTATTTTGCTTTGGAAAGATTCTTGACTGTTCCCCTAAAGGGACGGACTTCTCTTATTTGGCAAGGCATAATCAAAAGTCGGGACTTACTCCTAACAGGCTTAAAATGGAGGATAGGAGATGGCTCAAGGGTCAGTATGTGGTGTGATAAGTGGCTTACATCCCCACACACTTTCAAACTCCTATCCCCGCCAAACATGTATTTTTCTGATAAAATGATGGCAGTATCTAGGTTCATTGACTATCAAATAAGAACGTGGAATGAAGTTTTGCTAGAACAATATTTTTCCACCTATGAGATTGGTGAGATCTTAAAGGTTCCACTATGTGATGCTTGGCCACCAGATAAGCTAGTTTGGGCCTACACAAAGAATGGGTCCTATTTGGTTAAATTTGGCTACCATCTTCAAGTTGACATCGTGAGCGGTGAAAGAACCCGCCCATCTGCCTCAACGGCTAAGGCTTTTCATTGGGATTTAATTAGGAGACTGCCTGTCCCGCCAAAGCTACAAGTTTTCATTTGGAAAATCTTTCAGCGAATTTTGCTAACCTGCCAACCTCTATCTCGGAGAGTTAAAACTCTTGCATCGCAGTGCCCCCTTTGTAGAACTGAAGTCGAGTCTGCTCTACATGCAATTTTTTCATGCCCGCATGCAGCAGAAGTTTGGAACTACACTAGTTTTGACATTAATTCTATCATTGCAAAGGACATTTTTCCTTTCTGCCTCATTCATGTTTTAGAATGTGAAGACGAAGTCGTCACTCCTT
Organism: Vinca minor; assembly: GCA_026122235.1. Taxonomy (NCBI): domain Eukaryota; kingdom Viridiplantae; phylum Streptophyta; class Magnoliopsida; order Gentianales; family Apocynaceae; genus Vinca; species Vinca minor. The sequence continues at coordinate 7,473,594 of JAOCZM010000142.1, forward strand.
TTGTTTATGTTGCTTGGAACATCTGGTGCAATAGAAACAAAACGGTATTTGAAGGAAAGGGGAAGTCTGCTGAAGAAGTAGCAAATCTCGCTTTGGTTTGTGCGGCGGAATACACCAACGTTTTAGCTTCATCACTAGATCAAGGTAATGCTCGTCAACCTTTACCGGACCATGACCAAATAAGGTATATACTAAAGGGCAAGGAAAAAATGTTTGTTGCCCCTGATCAGACAAGTGAGAGCAGACAACAAATGATTGATGCAAACATGACTCCTCCTACGCGCTTGGGTTAGAGGCCACCTACAAATGATTTTTTGAAGTTGAATGTCGATGGATCTTGGCTCAATGGTGTTGGTTGTCTAGGTGCTATAGTACGGGACCACGAAGGAGTTTTTGTGGGAGTTACAAAGTTTGCCACAAATTTATCTAATCCCGAGCATGCGGAAGCAAAAGCACTATTAGAGGGGCTCAGATTTGCAATGTGCCAAGGCTACCAACCACGTCTTATAGAAAGCGATTGTCAAGTTCTGGTTAACAAAGTGCATCAAGCCGATGAAGACCTATCCCCAGTGGGCCACATAGTTAGTCAAATTAAGAATATCTTGGGGATTTGTATAGCCAATCTATCTTTTATCCATAGATCTTGTAATAATTCTGCAGATGTTTTGGCAAAATATGCAAAGAGGACTAGAACCTCGTCTCAATGGTTTGGAGACCCACCGGGTTTTCTCCTACCACATGTAACCTTCGATATCAATTAATGATAATGATTTTCCTATTAAAAAAAAAAAAAAACTATGAAAATGCTTCGTTATCGAGGGACACTCTGACCAAGTTCTGAAGAAAATGAGAAACATACAAGCAAGAATTAATACAATTCTAATATATTTAACCACAGAAAAAACCATTCATGTCTAAAACAATTCTAATATAATATATATTAGACCGCTTTATTGTATGATACAGAGTGTTGGGCCATGAAAATATATCATATTCAGAAAATGTGTGTAGGAGAGATGCGTATGTTGCGATAAATATTTGGGCATACTAAAAAGAATAGAGTGAGAAATAAGATCATCTGAGGGAAGATATGAGTGACACCTATTGAAAACAAAATGAGGGGAAAATAGCTTGCAGTGGTTTGGATACAACAAAACAAGTCTGAGTGACACTCCGGTTCGAAATTTTGAAGGATGGAGGATGAGGTTGTAAGAGGTACGGGAGGCCGAGAACATTTTGGACGGAAGTCGTCAAGAATGATATGTATTTGTTAGACTTTGATGAGGGTATGATATTTGATAGAATAAAATGAAAGGAATGTATTCAATGTTAACGACCACAAAGAACTCTTAATGTGATTCATATAGCCGACCCTAATTACTTAGGATTAAGACTTTATTGTTGTCGTCGTCTAAAACAAGGAGTGGGGATTTGGGGGAGGGGGAGGGAGAACAAGGATCAGTAGGCAAGCATTCTTGTTCATGAAAAGATTAATTAACAAGACTACATTCACCAAGAGCATGCAGACAAAAATATACAACACTAATGTGCAACTAATAACCAGTCCTTGAGTTGATTCCAAAGGTATTAGTCTGTCCGAAATTGAGTATCCACTTTCCTAGACATTATGTAGAGAAAAGTGGACGTTCCATTCCAGACGGACTCCAACCTAAAATTGATAGTGAAATGATTAATGGCTAAGCAAAATAGGCTAAAAACCCAAATTAAATTCTATTCACCCATTTTAGCATAAAAGATTCAATTAATTCGATCAATATCTAGTTTAAACATGAAAAAAAAAAAGCAAGAGATTCAACTGAGATAGTACCGATGAAACCAAACCAAAAATGAGAAAATAAAAATGCTTACAGATACATTAAAATAATATCAAACTCCTGGATTGGCACTGCAAAGCATACCCTGAGACAACGACTTGGAGCCTTTGGAGTCTAAGTCAAGGCACGAGGTGAGGCGAGCGGAGGAAACAGCTGAGTAGAGTGGCAGCATAGACTGTAGAGTACCCAATTGAGAAAAGGGCCTGAAATTCATAACAAATAATCAAAACCAATAATCCCCAATGAAGATGACAATATAAAGAAAACATCTTGAATTCAAAATGAACATCAAAATATACTACCACCTTTATTCCTTAATATAAGATATAAGGATATGTACTGAAAATTAAGGAATAAAAATTAGGATGTTTTTAATCAATTTACTCTCTTAAATAGAATTAATGGTATACACGGAAGAAGCCAGAAATTTGGCGGGGCGAATTTGATAAAATATTCCGAACTACATATAAAATTTACTATATCTAATAGTATTTTTTAAAAATCTCGGGGGCGACTGCCACCCTCGCCTCCTTGTCTTATTCCCGGGTGGTATACAAGTCATATTTAAGGTTTAAGGAAGTAATATTGGTATTTTAACTAATAAAGTACCTTATTTTTTCTTTCTTAATTTTTGCTACATGTCCTGAAAGTCTTATATTAAGGAATGGAGGGAGTACAATGTACGGAAAAATCAAAAAAATGCAACACATTCAACTTCAATAATTCAAACAAGAGACCCATTTCAGAAAATTGGATATTGAGAACCCCTTTGATAAAATTTCGTCAAACATAAAATTAGCTATAAAAAATTAAATCTTGATCCATGAACTAAAAATAAGAGGGCTCTGTTTAACCAGCAAAGGAATTAATTACCTTGATAGTGTCCTCGTTGCTGTAGAGATATTTGGAACATTAAATAATGATGCAGGTGAAGATGAAGAAGTTCTTCTGATTGATGGCTTGGAAATAGTGGATTTTAAAGATTAATTGATGATCTTGATAGAGTCAGGGCCGGCCCGAACCCATATGGAGGTGGTGCAACCGCACAGAGAGGGGCACCAAAATTTTCAAGTATAACCTGTTTATATGTTAATCCCAGCCCAAATATCTAAGCTACCATGTAGTCATCCATGTCCATTACTCTAATAGTCCATATTTTATAGTTTTATAATGTCATATTTCGTTTATTTTAAAAATTGTTACAAGTTGAAAATGTTAATGTTCATACGAAAGGCTCCATTTTTTATTTTCGCACAGGGCCCTCAAAATGTCAGGACCGGCCCTGGATAGAGTTCGATAGAGAGTCGCCATTGGAGTATGGGTTTAGGGTTTTCAGTGAACAAACTCTTGGGCGGAGGTTTTAGAAATTTTTCTTACAGGTAATATTTCACTGTTTTGTAGTGGGAAAGCAACCTAGACTTCCCTCTATTATTTACGTTTAACCTCGATAATTCTAGTATAATTTTTTCAGCTTAAATAATCCTTATAAAACTGACGTTTAACCTTAAAAGTCTTATCCACCACAATTACGGTGGTTTCCGCCTGAATGGACACACGTGTCTTGCACGTGGCAAATAATTAAAGGCAAATTCATTTTTTTAAACCGACCCGCTCCAATACCCACTCACATACCCGTTTAAAAGAGGAATTAAATCCCCAAATTGAGAATTTCTCTTCAGCGTGAGAAATTCTTGAATTTACTTCAGTTAAAACTTCCAAATCACCCTCATCCTCCTTGTAAAACAATGGATCCACCCCACTTCTTCTGAAAATCTCATTCTCTTCTATTACAACCTTCTCAACCTTGCCATCAGAATTCTTAAAAACGGTAAAAATATACCATCAGATTCCTTAAAAACAGTAAAAAAAAAATATCTTGTCCCTCAACCTCAAAATTCTATATCCTTCTTATACTGCTCAACCCACCCCTCTAACTTATTCCACAACACCAACTCACCCGAAATTTTCGATTTTGATTCAATATCTGTCTCTTTAACAACATGGGAGGGGAATTGCATTGGTATGGCCCAACTTTTCTCTAATGGTCATGACATGGCATGCAAAAAAGTGGGAGCAACATTTTTGGCGAGGACGGAAGTGGGGCTGACGTGGCACTTCCCCAGACGCGCCTCGCCACATCAGCGGAGGACGGAAGTGGCGACTTCACATATTATTCCCGTATTCGAGAAAGAAGTTTTTCCATGTTGGTGCAATCCTCTAATCCTACCAATTTATCGACCTTAGCTTTTACTAAGCAATGCCGCCAACATTTTATAGGGAGAGACTTGCAACAAGGAGAGGGTGAATCCTCGCAAACATTATCCTCATAGCACAATTGTTCGAACAAGTAAACAACAAAAAAATCAACTTGTGCACCAAGATAATAAAACCAACAAAAACCAAAATATTTGTTTACTTTCATAATTGTCAAAATGTTCTCTGTGTTAAGTTAAAAAGGTACATTTAATTTCGGACATAAGAAGTATAAAGTTTTTTTTACCTTGAGGTTCCACAGTATCCGTTAGCATTCCAGTTTTTATCCATAGATTCTACGCTCGAGGACTTGGCCAAAGCATGTATTCCAAAAGCTCCAGGGACGAAAACTTCGTACCCTTACCCCACCCGTGGAGCACCAAATGCTTCATTGTATAAAGTGGAGATACTAAGTTGTCTCTCTTTTCCTTCGGAATAAAAATCTGCAAAGATAAAATGATGTCAATTGTTGCATCACTTATTCCCCCAAGGATGCTTCAAATAACAGAAACCACAAAAACAAAGAAAAAATTACCTTGTCCAAAGGACCCCAATAGTTTTATTATTCTGAAATGATTAAAATTTCCAAGAAATTTTGTCAATTGATCATAGCATAGGTCCTCAACGCCAAAAAGGTCCAAGTCGAGTAGAACTTCCAATACATGTGAAGCATTTAACGAGCAGGTAGGAAAACCTGTTAGACAAGATCTCTTTAGGATAAAATGAAATTTCTCTAGACGAGGAGCATTTATCTCCACCTCCACCAACTTGTCCAAGGAACTATTTAGTTTCAACACCTTGAGAGTATTAGTTGTGATTTTGACATTTTCAAGAGCTTTAGAATATCCAATATCCAAGACTTCAATTAAGCTACATCGAGAAACTAAGTGGCACAACCATTGACCAGTTATGAAGTCACCATAAAGTTGGACTTTTCTTAAACATGCACAAGATGCTATGTTCACCTTGCATTTACTAAGCGGAGTAGATATATATAAATCATGAATACCAGGTGAGTCAATCTCCAATTTCTCTAGATCATCATTTTCAGAGACTGTAAGCCGTTTCAGTTTAGATAATCCTGTCACATAAATACTATTGAGGTCGGAGCAAAAAACCAGACTCAGTTCCCCCAGCAACGGGCAGCCTAGAATCAGCCGTCGCATGATGTTGTCATCCAAAATAACATGACTCAGATGCATTGTCCGCAAAGAGGTGAACTTAATATCAGAATTTGACAATGGCATTAAATCGAATCCAAATAATGACAGAACAGATATTGACTTGGCTGAAAGAATTGTTGAAGGAACATCAAGATATTGAATATCACGGTAAGAGCTACCCCTCAAATACAACTCCTTGATATGAGACATATAACTTATCCATCTATTCAACTTAGTTTGAAAGCGCTTTCTACTTCTAGCGATTTCAGTAGGAGGAATAAAAATGTGGAACTTCTCTATGCTTCGGATTTGCTGCTTGCATCTATTAAATATAATCTTATCGACCGCTTTTAGAAAGCGTCGATTAATCATGTTGTTCTCACCCCTAGAACAATACGGATAAAATTCTTCCATGAAATCTATACTCAAGTTCAGATATGGAAGTGTTGTCCATATGTTTTTCCATGTCTTGGACAATATGCTCGTCCGAACTACATCTTTTATTGGAAGAAAAGATAGGATATGAAGTAAAATCGGCTCAGGCAATCCAGAAGTAAAATCACGGTTTAGAGACCCTTCAGCTGCTATTAATCTTGAAGGACCAACCTCCATCTTTGAGTTTAGAAATCTGCACAAAGCTATCTTCCTTAAATTAGTCTTTAGATTATCTCAAAAAAGCACATAATTCCCTAAAAGGCTCCGGTCCTGGAATCCCTCGTTCTACTATTTACAAATTAGAATAGAAAAAAATTCAGTTAGGGCAAAATACAGGGGAAAACTGTTAAAAATGGACTTCAGTATAACTCAATCCGTAAAAAGTAACTCAAAGGGTGTGATTGCCCAAGCCATATAAGGAGCAAATATGCACATAAACTAGCCCACGTCAACATGGGGTCTTTAACACACACCCTCGAAGTCGGGCTGGACATCTGGACCGTGAACAATAATAAAGGTACAACATTGAAGTAGGTGACTCTCATATCAGGTTAAAAATAAACTTGAGTCGAGCTTGCTCCCTCAAAAAGTACCTTAATAGGAAAAGAGATTGTCCAACTCATACAAGAAGTAAATATGTATACAAACTAGCAGACGTGATATCTTTAACCAAAAAAGAAGAAGCAATAGTCTATGATTTCCTAAAATTGGAAACTAAATTAGTATACTCAAAAGAATGATTTAGAGTGACAAAGGAGAAGAGAAAGCTGAGGGAGAGATGAATTATTCAAAAATTTTACCTCTTCTCGAAGTCCGGCTGGAGATGACGGCGACCGGTGCGGCGATGCTTTCGATTTCCTACGCCAAGAGAAATTCGCCAGAAAATTAGGAGGGAGAATACTAGGAGTAGTAGACGCCAAAAGTGAGCCGACCCGATGAGGAAAATTCTAATATATGCCACAATGGCGGATCCATTTAAAGTGACCCGACCGAAGATGTTTCTCCGCCTCGATATAGGGACTCGCAGAGTATATGCGGCTATGACCACTGATCCACAATCAACCACATCACCTCTTTTCATTATAAAAAAAAATTCTTCATAGAAGCCCACCTATTTTTTATTATTTTAATCAAAATCATGATGCTACTGAATATGGACTCAAGTTTGGTCTACGACTACTTAGTAGGCCTAGTCCCACAAAGCAATCTGCTCTCGCTAAGAGCTCACCATGGGTAATTGGTGCATTGTCTTTTTAAAGAGAATATATATATATATATATATATATATATATATATAAAACAACAACAACTCCCTATCCTGTAGGGATAGGTACAAAGTTATTACAATTAGGTCAATTTATTAGTGCATTGTTTTTTTTTGGCTAAGTAACTAGTGCACAAAGGAAAATGCTTTGTTACTAGAAAATAAAGGATAGAAACCCTAAATCCCCAAATTGAGGGTGCCAAATGACTATCTTACTCTTTTAGTGATTTGAAAGATTAAATTTAGTTTATCTTTATTTTTAAATGCTCTACTCTACCAACCTATTCTACTATATCATCTATCTCCTTCTTGCTTCTTCATTCTCATAAAGAAACTCGAGAGTTGCCCAAATTTTTTCAGAGAAGACGATGAACAGTTATTCCGATCAAACAGCTCCGGTGAATAGTAACTCCTGTAAACAGCTCCGATGAACAGTAATTTTTTTTTTTTTTTGCGAAAAAAATTTTCTTTTATAAATATATTGCTTTTATAAACCTTTTCTTTTGAATAGTAACTCTTGTAAACAGCTCCGATAAATATATTGGGTTTTTTTAACCAGTGTTTTATAAGTCATTGTGTTATAATAAACACAAAATCTAATTCTATACTATCAAGTAATCTAATCATTGTTATAGTATTTAGTGTTAATAATTTCAAAACACATAATGTTTTAGTGTTCAAACAAACACTAATTTTAATTTGACTACAAAATAAAAAAATTGGGGTAAATTTTTAAAATTAAAAAATATACATCAGAAGAAATGGTTCAATTTATAAATTATAAGAATTGATCTCGGGGTCAATTTAAACAAATAATATGGGATCAAAATAATATTTTATAAGGACTTTAGGGTAATCAATTCACAACCCTAGAGGGACTTAGGGTAAGCATTTAACAAATGATATAGGGATTTTACGTGCAATTAGTGAATAAATATGTACCAGACGTGTGATAATGACATTTGGTGTAAGAATTCTGATAACAGTGATGGAAAATGTCAATCCGACTACTTGGTGTTCTGCACCGTGCGAAATATTTAATGGCCGCTGGATGAAGAAACTAACATCAGAGATCATTTGGGCATGGTTTTGAAACCCGGACCGGACCGGCCGGTCAGACCGCCGACCGGACCTCCGAGCGGTCCGGTTAGGTGCCAAAAACCGGATGCATCAAAACCGCTGAAATTCATCGAACCGGTTGACTCGCCGGTCCCGACTGCTCGACTGAAAACCGGACCGGTTTTGTCAAACCGGCCGGGTCACAACATTACACGAAACTGTTGGTCCTTTTCTTTTCTTTTTGAGCAATATGTTGGTCCTTTTCTATTGGTCCTTTTTATTTTATTTTTCTCTTTTTTTTCTCTCCCACGAAACTGTTCCTTCCTTTTTCTTTATTTTCTATTTTCTATTTTATTTCTTATCTATTTTATTCCTTTTATATTTAATGTGATTCTATATATTTTATTTATATTATGTTAACCTTCCTAATACAAATAAAATTATTAATTAATCTCAATTCCAATTTCCCATCTAATTAAATTACTCATTTATGTGAATTACAATTACATCCCCAATTTTAGTAACCTAGGAAGGTCATTGTTAATATACAACAAATGCCCATTCAATTATTTTATTTGACTCAATTTTGTTTCCCCAATTTTAGTTGACTTTTAATTTTTTTACGAGAAAAACCTTATACACTAATAGTAAATTGTTTAGAGTTTTAATATTCAAAATTATTATTTTGCAAAACTTTACATGCAAACTATAAATTATTTAGGGATTAAATACACCAGTTTGCCTACCAATTCCCCTTTATGAAATGCACATTTTGTCATAATGATCCAATTAAAGAGAAACTGGAAACTATGTAACATATTGGAGTAAAAAAAACTCGGAGTCACCGACTCACCGTCTTCTCCAGCCGCCGGACTATGGAAAGAGGTAAACTCCTTGGCCGCCGTCAGTCTTTAGCCGGACTGTAAAAAAAAAAAGAGGTAAACTTTTTTGAAGAATTCATCATTCTCTTACCTTCCCCCTTCACTTGGATCTTCTTCTGTTTTAGAGTTAATAAAACTTTTAATTTCTAATAATTTTTAGGATATTTAATATTACTGTTTTTCACCTGCAATTTTCCCTCTTCCAATTATTTCTCCTGACAAAGAATTAATTTTCCTGTTCTGGTTTTCGTTTAGAAACTCTGGCTCTATTTGGATTGTGCTTTTTTTTTTTTTTGAGATTTTTTTGCCTTGCCAATCGTAAAAGCTGGATAAAATAAATATGAGACCAAAAAGACCACAACAACAACAATAACATGATCCATTAAGTCCTCAATAAGTGGGGTATGTACGGGGATATATATGAGATAGACCTAACCTTTAACAATAAATGCACAAAGTGACTGCTCTCAAAAGACCACTGAAATAGATGGATTGGATACTAGCCTAATATTTGGCAATTAATGCACAAAGTGATTACTCACAGAATACCTCTATACTGTCACATTTGTTATAGAATCATACCCTAAAATCAAAGACAAGAGTCATCAGAGAAGGCATATCTAAACCATATGTGCACCTTACTATACTTCTTTCATTTAGCATTAATCAATGTTCCAGTGAGTGGCATCTTCAGTTGATAATATAATACTCCTTATCTGACCAAGAAATCCTCACAACCAAATGATTGGGCTTAGAATCACCTTAATTGCCGTCCCTCCCCCCAACACACGAGATTTGAAAATTCAGAATGTTTCAGTTTCTATTATTGCTTAACGGTTCTGATATTCTGTAACACTCTAATAATGATTTTTTTTAATTCATATAACTAAAACTATAACAGGTGAACCTAGGGGTTAAAAAAATCTATAATCAGAATGTTACAGAGAGTGTTACAGAGGATCTGGAATAATTGCTTAACAAGTTTTAAGTAATGCATCCAACTTCCAGGAAGGAACTTTTGTTGTCTTAACTATTAAGTCGTGGCAAGTACAACAATAATAACATAACTCATTTAGTCATATCCCAATTAGCGGGGGATGGATAGGAGACAGAACTAACATTTGACAATAAATACACAAAGTGACTGCTCCCAGATATTAAGTCATGGCAGGTAAATTGTACATGCCGCCGCCTGGCAGCTAAAAAAATATTATTGTTCAATTCACTCCCTATACTCCCTTGTGTCTATCTTCTAGTTTGCACTTTGCAGTTATATTTAGCCTTCTTTTCCTGCTCTTAAGGGGAGGTGCACTTAGATGCAACAACAACTGTGATCAACCAAGTATGTATTAAGCATAAGATAAACTTGAGATATGATAATGCAATGAAGAACCCCCCATATGTACACATGAATTTCACTCTTGAATCGACTGTCTTTCCTATCTACCTTACAAGAAAATGCCTCCAATGTAGACTTGACCTAATAATTTGTTGCTTTAATAGCTGTTTACTTGGTTCTATCATAAAACCAATTGGCATTGAGTGAATTAGCCTATTACCTACATATGTTCACATCCTAGTGAAATTTCTCTTATTTTTCAATCTCTAATTATGACAGACAGATTGTTCTAAGTTTTTAAAGACTTCCTACTCTGCAGCATTTATGTTAATGTCATACTACCTTCTTTTCATAATATAAGTCGTTTAGGACATGTAGCGAAAATTAAGGAAGCAAGAAACAATATACTTTGTTAGTCAAAATATTAATATTACTCTCTTAAATAGGACTTGTATACCACTAATTCTATTTAAGAGAGTAATATTGATATTTTGACTAACAAAATATCTTGTTTTATGCTTCCTTAATTATCTCTACATGTCCTAAACGACTTATATTATGAAATGAAGGTAGTAGTAGAAACTAGTAACATAAATCTAAATCTCAAAGTGCATTGTGTGCCTTTCTTTTTACCAGTGGAAACTGCATTCTCAAGTTTGGCTGACTCTGTTTAGGAAATTATTTGTCTTTTTAACTAATCCTTTTGATAATCAAGAATTTGCATTTAAGGGAGCTAAGACTTTGGAGCACAAAGATGGAGGTTGGTCCTTCAAGATTAAAAGCAGCATATGGGTTTATAAACCAAGATTTTATTTCTAAGTTGCCCGATCCAATTTTGCTTCACATCCTATCTTTTCTTACAATGAAAGACGCAATTCAGACAGGTCTATTGTCCAAGACATGGAGAAGCATATGGACTTCACTTCCCTATCTGATCTTTGATATAGATTTCATGGCAGAATATAATTCTTCTCGGGATAAGGAGAAAAGGATTAACCACAGCTTTCTGGAAATGATCAATAAGATTGCATTGAATAGATGCAAGCAGCAAATCATAAACTTAGATAAGTTCCACCTTGTTATTCCGGCTGATGAAATCTTCGAAACTGGAGAGCGCTTTCAAACTAAGTTGAATAGATGGTTGAGTAAGATGCCTCATATCAAGGAGTTAGAGTTGGATTTGCGGTATAACTGTTATCCTGGTGAACTCGCTACGCCTTCAAAAATTCTTTCATCCAAGTCACTACGCGTGATGTCTTTATCTGGGTTCAATTTGCTATCATTGTCAAACCTTGGTATTAATTTCACCTCTTTGCAGACAATGCATTTTAGAGATGCTCTTTTGAACGACGACATCATGCAACAACTGATTTTAGGCTGCCCGTTGTTAAAGGATTTGAGTCTGAATTTTTGTCACGGCCTCAAGATTGTTTATGTGACTGGATTAGTTAAATTGAAGCAGTTTACAATCTTTCATACTGATATGGATAAGCTGGACATTGACTCACCTGGTCTTGAGATTTTGGAGATTTCTTCCCCTCCTGGTTTAAAGCTGAACATAGAAACTTGTGCTTGTTTAAGAAAACTCCTGCTTCTTGATGGTGACTTCATAACTGATCAGTGGTTGTCATGCTTAATTTCTCGATGCACCTTCCTTGAAGACTTGGATATTGGACATTCTGGTGGTCTAAAAAATCTTAAAATCACAAGTAATAGTCTCAAGATGTTCACGCTAAATGGCTCGAGACAACTTGGTGGCGGCGGAGATAAATGCTCCTCGTCTAGAGAGATTTATTTTTCGCCTAAATAGATCTTATCTAACAGGTTTTCCTACATGTTTGCTAAATGCTTCGCATACAATGGAAGTTCAACTCGTATTAGACTTCTTGGGCATCGGGGACCTGTACTACAACCAGTTGACTAAATTTCTTGCAAACTTTAATCATGTCAAAACAATAGAACTATGTGGTTCTTTGGACAAGGTTAGTTTTTCTCTGGTTTGTGGTATGTTTATTTGAAGCATCTTGTACCCTGAGGAATAAGTGATGCAACAATTAGCATTTTATCTTTGCAGATTATTATTCCGAAGAAAAAGAGAGACCACTTAGTATCTCCACTTTATGCCATGAAGCATTTGGTCCTCTTTGCATGGGGTAAGGGTATGAAGTTTCAGTCTGTAGAACTATTGGAGTACATGCTTTGGCTATGTCCTCAAGTGGAGAGTCTATGGATAAAAACTGGAACTTCAAGTGATAATGTGGAAACAGAGATAGTTCTCAAGGTAATTTTAGTGTTCAGCATTGTACTGTGTTTTCTGTGCAAACTATCTTTGTGCCAATTCTCTGAATTATGCAATCTTCGGATAATGCTCGTCTGACTTGCCTTCACCAAAGAAAAAAACATAACAAAAGTTAAAAGTGCTTGTGAACTATTAGCAAGAATTTCTGTTATTGTTGTAAGAAATAAAAGTAAGATTGAGGGTGAAGAGGCTAACTTCTTCACTGCATATGTTTTGACAATTAAAAAAGATAAAGCAAATTGATAACAAATTATATTTAGTTCAATTCAAATGAATATTTGTATGTTGAAGCTGACATTCAATTTGAGATGATGAAAGACGGTATTAAGTCCAAAACCCTACTGTCGGTAACATATATGTTAAAGACATGGATATTAAAACAAACTGGATAAGCTAATAAGCTTTGTAAGGAGTATTACTTTTGTCTCAAAACAAAAACTTTATGCTCCCTAAGTTGCAAATTAAATGTCCCTTTTGTACTTAACACGAAAGTATGAAAGTTACGAAAGGAATAAAGTTTCAGGAATTCATGATAGCATTAATATTTTTGTTTTTTCCCGTTTTTTCACCTTGTGGGTTTTGTTTTCTTGGTGCACAAGTTGAGTTTTTGTTGTTTACTTGTTTGCAGTTATTTTACGAGTATAGTGTTTATGAGGATTCATCATTTCCTTGTTGCAAGCATCTCCCTGTAAAGTGTTGGCGGCATTGCTTAGTAGAAGCCAGACTTAAGAAATTGGTGGGATCAGTGGATACCATAAGCATGAAAAAATTCTTACTTCTTTCTTGAACATGGAAAAAAAATCTGATAATGTACTCCCATTATATCTATTTTCAGTTTTATTTGCTTAAAAATTCTTGGGGGAGAATTGGGGCTATAAAGGATATTGTAAGATTAGAAGAGACTCTGCTCAAGAAGTTCACAATACTAAGAGGTACTCATTATGAGTCAATTCTGAAGTCGGAAGATTGTGAATACGTTAATGAGTACATTAAAAAGAAGTCAAATGACAAATATTCAAAGGGCGTTAAGAAGAATGAGGACAAATATTCAAAGGACGATAAGAAGAAATCTTTTCTTCTAAGAAATCTTTTTCTTCTGGATAACAACGGCTGAAGTAACCATTGTATGCAAAAATTGTGAAGTTTTGGAGCAATTGCATCTATCTTTATTATCAGGAGAGCAATTCCTGAATATTACCACTATTACTCATGTTCCCCAAACTCCAACAATCTGTCTACAAGGGTACTCATTATGAGGCAATTCTGAAGTTGGAAGATTGTGAATACGTTAATGAGTAAATTAAAAAGAAGTCAAATAACAAATATTCAAAGGGTATTAAGAAGAAGGAGGACAAATATTCAAAGGACGATAAGAATAAATCTTCTTCTTCTAAGAAATCTTTTTCTTCTGGAAAGAAGTCTTCTGGATACCAACGGCTGAAGTAACCATTGTATGCAAAAAGTGTGAAGACAGACATATAGGAGAGAATTGTGGAATTCTTTTTGATAAATTTTCGCCAGTGGGTAAATTTCCAAGATGATGCTCTCTAGACAAATTGTTGGAGCTTTGGGAACAAGAGTAATAGTAGTAATATTTAGGAAATTGTTCTCCTGATGCAATTGCTCCAAAATTTCACAATTTTTGCATACAATGGTTACTTCAGATCCAGAAGACTTCTTTCCTGGAGAAGATGATTTCTTCTAATAGTCCTTTTGACTATTTGTCCTCATTCTTCTTACCGCCCTTTAAATATTTGTCATTTGGATTCTTTTTAATGTACTCATTAACGTATTCACAATCTTCAGGCTTCATAATTGCATCATACTGAGTACCCCTTGGTATTGTGAAATTCTTGAGCAGTCCTCTTCTAATCTTACAATATCCTTTATAGCCCCAATTCTCCCCGCAAAGATTTTTTAAGCAAATAAAGCTGAAAATAGAAACTTGTGACTGTTTAAGAAAACACCTGCTTCTTGATGGTGACTTCATAACTGATCAGTGGTTGACCTGCTTAGTTTCTCAATGTGCCTTCCTTGAAGACTTTGATATTGGACATTCTGGTGGTCTAAAAATCTTGATAGTCTCAAGATGTTCACACTAAATGGCTCGGACAACCTTATGGAGGCGGAGATAAATGCTCCTCATCTAGAGAGATTTAATTTTTGCCTAAATAGATCTTATCTAACAGGTTTTCCTACATGTTTGCTAAATGCTTCGCATACAATGGAAGTTCAACTCGTATTAGACTTCTTTGGCATCGGGGACCTATACTACAATCAGCTGGACTAAATTTCTTGCAAACTTTCATCATGTCAGAACAATAGAACTATGTGGTCCTTTGGACAAGGTAAGTTTTTCTCTGGTTTGTGGTTTCTTTATTTGAAGCATCTTGTACCTTGAGGAATAAGTGATGCAACAATTAGCATTTTATCTTTGCAGAGTATTATTCCGAAGAAAAAGAGAGACCACTTAGTATCTCCACTTTATGCCATGAAGCATTTGGTCCTCTTTGCATGGGGTAAGGGTATGAAGTTTCAATCTGTAGAACTATTGGAGTACATGCTTTGGCCATGTCCTCAAGTGGAGAGTCTATGGATAAAAACTGGAACTTCAAGCAATAATGTGGAAACAGAGATGGTTCTCAAGGTAGTTTTAATTTTCAGCATTGTACTGTGTTTACCAATTCTCTGAATTATGCAGTCTTCGGATAATGCTCATCTGACTTGCCTTCACTAAAGAAAAAACATAACAAAAGTTAAAAGTCCCTTTGAACTATTAGCAAGAATTTCGGTTATTGTTGAAAGCAAATTGATAACAAATTATATATGGTTCATTCTATATGGCTTAATAGCCCTTCCCCTGGAAGCTAGCATATGTATGAATATACTGCACTAAGTGTTAAACATCTGAACTATCAGCTATTCATAATGTCTTAACCATTTGGTTGAAGAAACTTTTGCTTCTACAACCAATGTTGTAGAAGTCGCTCGCCAGACTGGAGACTGGCGACTAGTCGGCGTAGTCGGCTTACCTAGATTATAAGAGATTTTTTAAAATTCCGTTATCATATATATTATACTAGTCAACATGTTTAATTCTACAGGTTTCCCCCAAGTTTAGGCACCCGAAAATGGCTAATGACAAAAGGCAGCCACAATAAATTTCAATGATTTCATCACTGGTCAATCCAAATAACATATCCACGGAATCAAATCTCTTTTAAAAATTACTCTCTCTCCCTTCTCTATTCATCTCATAGGAAAAAACATACATACAATGAAAAATAAATACTTTAATAAATTATTATCAAAATTAAAAATCAGTTGTCGCCGCTGGTGTGGAAGTGTATATAGAGAGAGCGAGAGAGAAGGGTGGAAAGAATGATACTCCGTCTTGCTTCCTTGGAGCTCTGGTTTATCTCTTACTTCCTTCGAAGTTTTGGTCGATGAGGGTTAGGGTTGGGAAAAGGGAGAAAGAGATGTGCTTCGTTTAAATTTCTCTACCCAAAACGATGTCGTTTTGGGCAGAAAAGTGATTTTTTTAATTAAAAAAATCAACAAAAAAATTGACCGATTAGGACCGACTTTTGACCGAACCAATTTTTTACTCCGATTTAGAGTTTTCTAGTCAGTCGGGAGCCGACTAACGACTAATCGCCGACTAGCCCGACTTTTACAACACTGTGTACAATCCTGTATCTAATCATATAATTCATATCCTTATTTATCTGATTGACTTTGTGGATATGATTGGATAATACTACAGTATAGTTATGGTGTTTGCGATAGGTCCTATTGATGGACATAATTAGAAAATAGTGTGTTCTCGACTTTATCTTTCTTGTTGATGATATCCTAAATGAAGATTAACGTCAAATGAATATTTGATGGATGTTTAGCCTTGTCAATTCAAACGAATATCCGTATTTTGAAGCTGACATACAATTTGAGATGATGAAAGACGGTATTAAGTCCAAAACCCTACTGTTGGTAACATATATGTTAAAGACATGGATGTTAAAACAAACTGGATAAACTAATAATAAGCTTTGTAAGGAGTATTACGTTTATCTCAAAACAAAAACTTTATGCTCCGTATGTTGCAAATTAAATATCCCTTTTGTACTTAACACGAAAGTATGAAAGTTATAAAAGAAACAAAGTTTTTAGGAATTCATGATGGCATTAATATTTTGGTTTTTTTTTTCTTTCACTTTGTGGGTTTTGTTTTTCTTGGTGTGCAAGTTGAGTTACTTTTTTTTTTTTTTTGCTAAGTAAAAAGTTAATCATTAAATGAATCCAAAACCGGATTAGAGTTACAAAAAGTTCCACCCCTATCACCAAAAACTGATAGGGGTAACAGTGACTTTTTTGCAGTTACTTTACAAGGATAATGTTTGTGAAGATTCATGCTTTCCTTGTTGCAAGCATCTCCATATAAAGTGTTGGCGGCATTGCTTAGTAGAAGCCAAACTTAAGAAATTGGTGGGATCTGTGGATACCACAAGCATGAGAAATTTCTTACTTCTTTCTTGAACATGGAAAAAATAATGTACTCCCATTATATTTGGTCTTAGCTGCGTTCAAACTCTCAAGTTTTATCATTACAAAATAGAAAAATTAACAAAATCTAAAGCTTGGGAACCTTTTGAATTTAGAGATAGCAAACTAAAGATTTCTCACATTTTCTATGCGTATTATTTGTTCTTATTTGCTAAAGCTGATTCAAAAGATGTAATCCTGTTATTTCTCGTCTCCGTAGAAGCAAATATGGAAAGTGTCCGTGTTCTTTTGAGATTTTTTTAGACATATGAATAGTATTCAGTCAGATAATCGAAAGATGTAATCCTGTTATGAAGGAAGGACAAAAAAATGAAATTTGTAAAAGGTGAAAGACGGATTATACAAAACCGACTTCCAACAGAATATGTTTTTGGCCACGTCAGACAAAGACAGATTCTACAAATACGCCTTTGCTGAAAACGCATTCCTAGAATTCGTTGATGAAAAAACATGCTTCCCAAAAAATTCATGTATGTGATACCCTTTCTCTTAAAACAATGTTATTCTGATAAAAGACTTAACTTTCAGTTTATTGTGTCCAAGTTCATTTCCAACCCTCAGATACGATCTTTCAGTTGGATGATCAAGTCATTCTCCATTGCTGTTTTTTTTTTAAGTTGATGAAAAAAGTACTTGTAATAATAAATTTTTTTTTGGTATACATTGAGTTGTTCTCATTTGCTGAAAAAAATCGCTGGATGTTTTTAATAAATAGCGGAATAACGGCCATATGCAGCTACGGACCCATCCATAGCGGAGTGCATAAGTGTTGCGGACTTGAGGGAATAGCGGTGCTATTTGGATAAGAGCTTTAAAAAAATCCATTTTGCCCTTTACAATTGTCAAAAACTTATGGGTAAATTGAGGATTTCTTGAATTTAATGGCTTTGGTTATGTTTTTATCTTGGATTTAATGACTTACTTGTGTTTTTATCTTGGTTTTAATGATTTTGGTTACGATTTTTTTTATTGTTGTCTTGAAGAAGAGATCCTTATTTCTTATAAATACTGGACTGGCCCTATAACATTTTTAGGGTCGGTCGGTAAGCAACGCTGTGACACCCCTACCCTCTCGGGTC
The DNA here is from genome assembly GCA_026122235.1 of Vinca minor. NCBI lineage: Eukaryota > Viridiplantae > Streptophyta > Magnoliopsida > Gentianales > Apocynaceae > Vinca > Vinca minor. Next base: position 7,491,764 of record JAOCZM010000142.1, read on the forward strand.
GGGACTGCCGCGTGCCTTCCGGCACTGGTTCTATCTTTTACAATACAATGAAATTCAATACAATACAAAAGGAGAATCCCTATATACAGATATCTAATCCCTTAAATATATCAAAGATGTTCACGCCAGCTTCAAGCCTAGTGGACACACTACCCACTCCAGAATCTGATGCTCTGATACCAAATGTATTGCACCACCTTCAGATACCTGTGGAGGGGGAAAACATTTTGGAAAACGTGAGCCGAAGCTCAGTGAAGGTCGTGCTAGTGGTGCCAGTGTATGTAAAAATCATTTTCTTTGGAAAAATACTTTTATATCAAAAATAGCTCGCACAATGAGAAAACCATACATATACTCTTATAATAAGGGGCCTGATTTCTGGAACAATTGTTCAAGACTGTCGAGATCAGATTGACAATGGCATTCCAATAACATTAAATCACATTTCATACGGGCCTCGATCTAGACATTTATCGACAGGATTCTGGAGGTGGCTCCCACCCTTTGGTGTAGCACGCAGTTCCTTCGATTCCTTTCATTTAGGCCCGACTCAATATATTCGCAGTCTCGTAATGCCATGTCAATAATCTCAGGACAGATCTCGTTCAAGGTTCAGTAAAATCATTTCATTTCCAATAACATTAACAATAAGGCCCCCATTTCAGAAAACTATTTCATGGTGACAAATAAATGTAATCAGTGCATGTCATGAGTGGATCCAGACCATGAGTGCAATGAACAATTAATGAGAACACGATACGTATATATGATTTTGTAAAAAGGGTTAGGACCACTCACCTAACTGGTTGACTTTCTTCAAATTCCAAATATATCATAGAACAGAACTTCGCCATAATTTATTAATAGATCATACCTTCCAATAAACAACACTAGAATTTGGCACAATTGCAGAGATTACAAAATCATATGGTATAAAGAAGGAAATGAAGAAGATGAGAGATTTTTTGAATGAAACTGAAATAAGGAAATATGAACTATTTATAGAAGATCCGGAGCAGCTACTTTAATTAAGCAGCTGCAAAGCAGCAGCTGCAAAGCAGAATCTGCAAAGCAAAAGCTGCTGAGCAGTTCAAGTAGCTGCAAATAAAAAGCTGCAGGGAAGCAGCTGTAAATCAAAAGCTGCTGAACAGCTGCTACCCTTAAGCAGCTGCAAGTCAAAAGCTGCTGAGCAACTGCTTTTATAGCAGCGGCGCAGTTCTAATCCATATTTTGAGATTTTTGTACACATGAGGTGCTTGAGAGACGGGTTGTTACAAACGCTATTCGGGATTGACAATACTGGGTAGAGTGGGAAAAGGAAAAAACAATTTGGGTCATTGTTTGGGGGTAGGTTAAAAGGATTTTGATAGGTGTGAAAGAAGTTTTTTTAGAGGAGTGCAAGTGTTACCCCTTTTGTTTTTCTTCTCCTTTTTGGTTTTATTTTCTTTGTGCACAAGTTTTTTTTGTTGTTGTTTACTTGTTTGCAATTACTCTACGAGGATAATAATGTTTGTGAGGACTTTGTTGTTGTTTTACTTGTTTGCAGTTACTCTATGAGGATAATAATGTTTGTGACGACTCGTCATTCCTTGTTGCAAGTCTCTGCCTATAAAGTGTTGGTGGCATTGTTTAGTAGAAGCCAGAGTTGAGAAATTAATGGGATTAGTGGATACCACAAACATTGAAAAATTCTTCCTCGAACACGGAAATAATCTGATATTATAGAGACGCGATGAATACTATGTTGTCAATCTTTTGCTGGTACAAAAAAAAGTGTCTTTATTCCCTTTGTTATCACTCAAATTTACAGTCATTCATGGAATCAAAGGAGACAAAAGGTCTTGAGCGATGGATCTGATAGAACCACTCGATAAATAAAGAAGTATTGTCAATTTCTTTACGTTCTTTCTAAGTTCAAAGTAACATTTATACCCTTTTGTTACATGGATTTCTTCTTAGTATGAATAGATATGGGATTCATGGGGCGAGATTCTGAAAGTACATTTTGCGCTAAAACTTTTATTATTAATAGAAAATATCATATGATCCTAAATTGATTTGATCAGACAGCAAACGTCTACACTTAATTTCTTCAACACCTACAATTATTTTTGGGTAAAAAGCGCTCACGCCCCCTAAACTATTCTATTTTTTGGTTTTTGACCCTCAACTAAAAAGGGTCAAGTTTTACCCCTTAAACTATTTCGGTTTTTGGTTTTTGACCTTCCATCCATATTCTCCATTAAATCATAACTGAAGTCCAAAAAATGGGGGCATTTTTGGGCAATCTGTATAAGATCCTAAATTTTTTGTTTTTATAAAAAAAAAAAAACCTATTATTCTGACAAGAAAGAAGAAGTCGCCGGTGAGAACAGTGACAGAAAAATCCGGAAGCCGGGTACCACTCATCTTCTCCAACCACCAACTGTAAATTCCAACCTCTGAAAAAAAATCTTAAAAGGCCCTTCCCCCCCTTTAAATTTAATTCTATTTATTATGAATGATATGATTTTCCCAAAATATCCCCATTTTTTGGACTTCCGTTATGATTTAACGGAGAATATGGATGGAAGGTCAAAAATCAAAAACCAAAATAGTTTAGGGGGTAAAACTTGACCCTTTTTAGTTGAGGATCAAAAACCAAAAAAAGGAATAGTTTAGGGGGCGTCAGCGCGTTTTACCCATTATTTTTCAATTGTTTAGCACTACTTCATAGGGTTTCATCCTACCACAAGCATGAAAAAAATTCTTACTTCTTTCTTGAACATGGAAAAAATTGATAATGTACTCCCATTATATTTGGTCTTAGCTGAGTTCAAACTCTCAAGTTTTATCATTACAAATAGAAAAATTAACAAAATATAAAGCTTGGGAACCTTTTGAATTTAGAGATAGCAAACTATAGATTTCTCACATTTTCTATGCACATGATTTGTTCTTATTTGCTAAAGTTGATTCAAAAGATGTAATCCAATGAAAACTCTTTGATTTCAACAAATTATCTTGAGTAAATATCAGCCATGATAAATCTAAGGGGGTGTATTCAACCAGGAGTCTATAAGATTTTTAAATTTTTTGAAAGTTTATAAGTATTCAATTCAGATTCTAAAAAGCCCAATAAAATCCATAGGTATTCAATTCAAATTTTAAAGAATCTTTTAAAATCTATAGCTATTCAATTCAGATTTTAAAAAATCTTTTAAAATTTGTTGGTATTCAAAACTTTTACAGATTCTCATGGATTTCGTTAAATGGGGGATTTGATGGATTTCCTAAGCCTAGTATATATAAAAATTGTCTTGGGAAATCTCTTATATTTTGTTAAGATTCTAAACTTCACTCCTAAATAAAAAAATACAGATTTTATAAACACCTTTTGCAACCTCCCATCTCCCTAATAGGTATTTTTTTTTATCTTTCTTCTTTTATTATTTTTATAGAATCGTTAAAAATTATTTTTTGGATGTTTCGAATTTCATTGAATAAGAAACATCATCATTGATAGCTATTTTCTGTTCATCCACCGCTTTACTGTCATAAACATGATTAAATGAAAATAAATGAAAAAACATACACACATAATGAAAATAAATGCTTTAATAAATTATTATCAAAATTAAAAATCAGTTGTCGCCGCTGGTGTGGAAGTGTATATAGAGAGAGCGAGAGAGAAGAGTGGAAAGAATGATACTCCGTCTTGCTTCCTTGGAGCTCTGGTTGATCTCTTACTTCCTTCAAAGTTTTGGTCGATGAGGGTTAGGGTTGGGAAAAGGGAGAAAGAGATGTGTTTCGTTTAAATTTCTCTACCCAAAACGATGTCGTTTTGGGTAGAAAAGTGATTTTTTTTTATTAAAAAAATCAACAAAAAAATTGACCAACTTAGGACCGACTTTTGACCGAACCAATTTTTTACTCCGATTTGGAGTTTTCTAGTCAGTTGGGAGCCGGCTAACGACTAATCGCCGACTAGCCCGACTTTTACAACACTGTGTACAATCCTGTATCTAATCATATAATTCATATCCTTATTTATCTGATTGACTTTGTGGATATGATTGGATAATACTACAGTATAGTTATGGTGTTTGCGATAGGTCCTATTGATGGACATAATTAGAAAATAGTGTGTTCTCGACTTTATCTTTCTTGTTGATGATATCCTAAATGAAGATTAACGTCAAATGAATATTTGATGGATGTTTAGCCTTTTCAATTCAAACGAATATCCGTATTTTGAAGCTGACATACAATTTGAGATGATGAAAGACGGTATTAAGTCCAAAACCCTACTGTTGGTAACATATATGTTAAAGACATGGATGTTAAAACAAACTGGATAAGCTAATAATAAGCTTTATAAGGAGTATTACGTTTATCTCAAAACAAAAACTTTATGCTCCGTATGTTGCAAATTAAATGTCCCTTTTGTACTTAACACGAAAGGATAATGTTTGTGAAGATTCATGCTTTCCTTGTTGCAAGCATCTCCATATAAAGTGTTGGCGGCATTGCTTAGTAGAAACTAGACTTGAGAAATTGGTGGGATCAGTGGATACCACAAGCATGAAAATTTTTTTACTTCTTTCTTGAACATGGAAAAAAAAAATCTTATAATGTACTCCCATTATATTTGGTCTTAGCTGCGTTCAAACTCTCAAGTTTTATCATTACAAACTAGAAAACTTAACAAAATCTAAAGCTTGGGAACCTTTTAAATTTAGAGATAGCAAACTAAAGATTTCTCACATTTTCTATGCGCATTATTTGTTCTTATTTGCTAAAGCTGATTCAAAAGATGTAATCTAATGAAAACTCTCTGATTTCAGAAAATTATCTGGATTAAATATCATCCATGATAAATCTAAGTAGAGTGAGAGAGAGTTAGCTGAGAAAATCTTAGACGTATTAAGTTTCGTTACTACTGAGAAATTTGGAAGATAACATATCTAAAATACCTTTAGGAAATCTCCCAAAATAAATATTCACTTTCATAATATGTATATATATTTTTCCTAAACTCCTATGAATAACATTAATATAACATGTGTCAAGCACCCGCCTACCTATCAATGAAATTTGAGACAAACAAATGGATCTCAGAAAAGAGCAAATTAAGGGAGCGTGGTGTGTGCTAAAGAAGTGTTAAATAAATATGCAACATATGCTGTGTTTGACTTCATTCTTCCAGCGTCTACGATTGAGTCAATCACTAGTCTTATTTGCAACGTTTGGTGGGAATGGAGACTGTCAAATAAGGCGTATCTGATGGAAAGCCCGGATAAGTTATGTCAACCTCATAGTTGTATGGGTTTATGTGATCGGTCTGCTTTTAACAAGACTTAACTCTGTAAGCAAAGCTGGAGAGTAATCCATGCCCCTTCTCTCTCTTTATTCCTTAGAGCTACATATTATCCTTTTGGTGATTTTCACTAATTCAAAGCGTGACCTCTTAAATTTGGAAAAGTCTTGCTTGTGAATAAGACTAGTGAGTGACTCAATCATAGATGGTGGAAGAAGAAAGACAAACATAGCATATGTTAGGATAGTCTATATAACAGATTTAACTGAAACCTCTCTAGCTACAAAAGATAGGGATTTCTCCATATCCTATTCAAAATATATGCAAAATTATCCTTTTTTGTTCGTCGAGTAGTACACGAGAGACCAAGATACTTGCCCTTCACATCACCTTGGGGATAGTAAATACATCACATATTTCTTTTTTAGCACATGAGAGTAGCCCATTGCTAAAAGAGATGTTGAATTTGTCATATTTGATTATCTGACCGAACACTATTCATATGTCTAAGAAATCTCAAAAGAACATGGACACTTTCCATATTTGCTTCTACGAAGACGAGAAATAACAGGATCAATATGAAATTATGAAGGAAGGACAAAAAAAATGAAATTTGTAAAAGGTGAAAGACGGATTATACAAAACCGACTTCCAACAGAATGTTTTTGGCCACGTCAGACAAAGACAGATTCTACAAATACGCCTTTGCTAAAAACGCATTCCTAAAATTCGTTGATGAAAAAAAATGCTTCCCAAAAAATTCATGCATGCGATACCCTTTCTCCTAAAATAATGTTATTCTGATAAAAGACTTAACTTTCAGTTTATTGTGTCCAAGTTCATTTCCAACTCTCAGATACGATCTTTCAGTTGGTTGATCAAGTCATTCTCCATTGCTGTTTTTTTTTTTAAGTTGATGAAAAAAGTACTTGTAATAATAATTTTTTTTTGGTATACATTGAGCTATTCTCATTTGCTGAAAAAAATCGCTGGATGTTTTTAATAAATAGCGGTCATATGCAGCTACGAACCCATCCATAGAGGAGTGCATAAGTGTTGCGGACTTGCGGGAATAGCGGTGCTATTTGGATAAGAGCTTACAAAAAATCCATTTTGCCCTTTACAATTGTAAAAAACTTATGGGTAAATTGAGGATTTCTTGAATTTAATGGCTTTGGTTATGTTTTTATCTTGGATTTAATGACTTATGTTTTTATCTTGGTTTTAATGATTTTGGTTACGGCTTTGTTTTTATTGTTGTCTTGAAGAAGAGATCCTTATTTCTTATAAATACTGGACTGGCCCTATAACATTTTTAGGGTCGGTCGGTAAGCAACGCTATTCGGGATTGACAACATTGGGCAGAGTGGGAGAAGGGCAAAACAATTTGGGTCATTATTTGGGGGTGGGTTAAAAGGATTTTGATAGGAGTGAAAGAAGCTTTTAGATGAGTGCAAGTGTTACCCCTTTGTTTTTCTTCTCCTTTTTGGTTTTATTTTCTTTGTGCACAAGTTCCTTTTGTTGTTGTTTACTTGTTTGCTGTTACTCTATGAGGATAATAATGTTGTGAGGACTTTGTTGTTGTTTTACTTGTTTGCAGTTACTCTATGAGGATAATAATGTTCGTGACAACTCGTCATTTCCTTGTTGCAAGTCTCTGCCTATAAAGTGTTGGCGGCATTACTTAGTAGAAGCCAGAGTTGAGAAATTGGTGGGATTAGTGGATACCACAAACATTGAAAAATTCTTCCTCGAACACGGAAATAATCTGATATTATAGAGACGCGATGAATACTATGTTGTCAATCTTTTGCTGGTACAAAAAAAGTGTCTTTATTCCTTTTGTTATCACTCAAATTTACAGTCATTCATGGAATCAAAGGAGACATCAAAGGTCTTGAGCGATGGATCTGATAGAACCACTCGACAGATAAATAAGTATTGTCAATTTCTTTACGTTCTTTCTATGTTCAAAGTAACATTTATACCCTTTTGTTACATGGATTTCTTCTTAGTATGAATAGATATGGGATTCATGGGGCGAGATTCTGAAAGTACATTTTGCGCTAAAAGTTTTATTATTGATAGAAACGATCATATGATCCTAAATTGATTTGATCAGACAGCAAACGTCTACACTTAATTTCTTCAACATCTACAATTATTTTTCAATTGTTTAGCACTACTTCATAGGGTTTCATTCTTTCATTATTGCAAGCATCTCCGTATAAAGTGTTGGCGGCATTACTTAGTAGAAGCCAGACTTAAGAAATGTGGGATTAGTGGGATACCACAAGCATGAAAAAATTCTTACTTCTTTCTTGAACATGGAAAAAAATTGATAAAGTACTCCCATTATATTTGGTCTTAGCTGAGTTCAAACTCTCAAGTTTTATCATTACAAAATAGAAAAATTATCAAAATATAAAGCTTGGGAACCTTTTGAATTTAGAGATATTAAACTATAGATTTCTCACATTTTCTATGCACATGATTTGTTCTTATTTGCTAAAGATGATTCAAAAGATGTAATCCAATGAAAACTCTCTGATTTCAACAAATTATCTTGAGTAAATATCATCCATGATAAATCTAAGGGGCTGTATTCAACAAGGAGTCTATAAGATTTTTAAATTTTTTGAAAGTCTATAAGTATTCAATTCAGATTCTAAAAAGTACATTAAAATCCATAGGTATTCAATTCAGATTTTAAAGAATCTTTTAAAATTTATAGGTATTCAATTCAGATTTTAAAAAATCTTTTAAAATCTGTTGGTATTCAAAACTTTACAGATTCTCATGGATTTAGTTAAATGGGGGATTCTGATGGATTTTCTAAGCCTAGTATATATAAAAATTGTCTTGGGAAATCTCTTATATTTTGTTAAGATTCTAAACTTCACTCCTAAATAAAAAAATACAGACTTTATTATTTTATAGAATCGTTAAAAATTATTTTTTTGGATGTTTCGAATTTCTTTGAATGAGAAACATCATCATTGATAGCTATTTTCTGTTCATCCACTGCTTTACTGTCATAAACATGATCCTCAAATAATCAATGGATGCTCTGTTCTTCTTTACTTACTTGTCACCCAAATGATTATAATTGTTTCCAGTAGATATAATTAAAAAGTAAAAAAATAAAAGTAGTTATAAAGTTAAAATCTTTGGTGAAAATTTTCATTGTTTATGAGGGAATTCGAGATAATCTTTGTTACTTTATTAAGTTCCAAGGTTTAAAAGACATGCATCGTTATTGAAGGTCCATCCCAAATAGTTATATATAACCTGCTACCTCCAAATTGTTATCACAGAGCATGTCAATGATTAAAAAACAATCCAAACCAGTCTGAACGAAAAAAGGGACATGAAAAAGTAATTTAAAAGCAAATGGACTTTGTTGAGCAAAGGAGAAAAAATTATCTTTGTTCTGATCTTCTCTATTCTTGGTACGAATTGTTCCTTCGTTTTTAACTGATAACAAGTCCAAATTAATTACTTATCATTTTATCATTGTTTTTATGTGTTTTTTGTTGTTGTTTAATATCCTTTATCTAGAGGGTTGGACAAAATTTTCCTTTATTGTGTAACTTTCAATTGTTTCATATGTTTTGTACTAATTGAATTCTCGTTTCGATATGAAATGTCTTCTTTTATCAAGAAATTACATGTTTTAATCTCCTAATTTGTAATGATTAAGATATTATTTTTAGATAATTTTCTCATCAAGAAGATAATTAAAGTTCTCTCTTGTGTGTAATAATTGAAATATGATTCTTCCTCCGTCCTAAATTGAATGTCCAATTTTAGATTGTACGAAGATTAGGAAAAAAAGAATAGTAACTCGACTATGAGTTTGTATAATTTAAATATAAGAGGTCTTTTTTTAGAATGTATAAATTAGATTTGGAACATGCTTGCTAAATGTATAAATTAGCATGTACCAAATTACACTGCTTTGCCTAACGAAGCTTTTGAGAATGTATTAATTAGTCTATGCATTCATGATATACATGTTTACCTTTGAATAGTTGACATCATGTAATGTATCTAAAAGTAACTTCTGAAACTACATTTTTTTGATAAATTTTCTAGACTTTGCGGCCTCTGCAATTTCTGTTGCCAATTGATTAAAGTTATCAACTATCAACATAATTAAAGACTTTTTAATCATGTGGTAGTTTGATAATTAATTATATTATTTATTCTCTAGTAATATTGTTATGGGTGATTCTCAACAAAATATCTTTAAATCACGGTTCACAATTTTCAAAATTGCGTCTCCATTTCTATTTCAGACACAAGCAGAGTTGGTGTTAGCTTGTGTTGGTATTCACAACTAACTTTGGAAAGAATGTCGTTCTGATCAATTTCCTATTGAAAATAAAGTTAATAAATCTTCACCATTTCTTGACATGGAGGATGGAAATCTTGGATTACTTTCTCAAAGCTAGCAAAGGCAAAGAGAGGAAGCTGATTCAAAAGATGTAATCCAATGAAAACTCTATGATTTCAGAAAATTATCTTGAGTAAATATCAGCCATGATAAATCTAAGTAGAGAGATAGAGAGAGAAAGAGAGTTAGCTGAGAAAATTTTTAAGCATATTAAGTTTCTTTACTACTGAGAATTTTGGAAGATAGCATATCTAGAATACCTTTAGAAAATCTCTCAAAATGAATTTTCTCTTTCTTAATATGTATAAATATTTTCCCTAAACTCCTATGAATAACCTAAATGTAACATGAAGAAAGTCTTCTTTTTTCTCCTTTTCTCTCTCTTCTCTCCCCCCTCCCCCCTCCCCCTTTTTCCCTGCGTTTCCTCTCCCTCCTGTTGATGGCCAGATTTGGCCATTGGCTCCGGCTAATGGTCAAATCTTGGTACTTTTATTCCGTTTATATTACTCTATTTTGTACTACGAATCATATGAAACCTTTTTCAGATTTTTTTTCTTCAAGATTCAAGACACAGTGGTTAGATGAGTCTCAGATCTTCACAGATCTAGACTTTTTTTCTATGTTTCTAGGAGGATTTGTTCAACCCGGACTAGATCTGGGCCCTTTATCAACTTTTTACATCTTCCCGAGGCAATTTGTAGGACGGTTGATACGCTCATGGTCCTATAAATTGTCGACCCCTAAGGAAGATGTTGAAAGTGATATTCTCCTGTCCCTGTGGATCAAGGATTGCGATGAAGATGCTTTGAAGGAGAAGATTATGTATTTGTTTAGTTGGCTAGTTTTTTTAGTTGTTTTTCCTAACCATCCAAGTTTTCTTGGGTGTGTCTTTTGTCTGTTATCGTGATTTTTTAAATCATTGTATAACTTTTACTTTCTGTATTTTCAGATTTTCATTTAATTGTAATGGCTTCGGCTATTTGTGATTAATGGAAACTAAATTTATTCAGCAAAAAAAAAAAGAAAAAAAAAACCTAAATGTAACATGTCAAGCATTCGCCTCCCTATCAATGAAATTTGAGAGAGACAAATGGATATCAGAAAAGAGCAAATTAAGGGGCTGAAGGGACTCATGGGCAGAAACTCGTTCTAAACACCCATGAGTCATCCCCTGAAGGATCCACTCATACCAAAACGAATCTGAAACAGCGAAAAAATTACTTACATTTTTCGGCTAAAGATGTTGTCTTTCAGATATCCACGCGGAATTGCTGCCACCAAAAATCTTCCCTTGCGGAATTGCTTTCTACTGGTATCCACGCGACGAAACGAGCAGCGAGTGCTAGCTCTTCGTTTCTGAGTTTCGAGAATATAGAAAGAGGAGAAGTGCAGAATTCAAGAAATCTGATTTCAGGAGAATTTTGGTTTATTGCGGCTCAAGCATTAGTTATCTAGGGTTTCGGCCAAAGGAGGTTTATATAGGATGTGAGAGTTTGTTCCCAGAATCAACTCCCACGTCCTCAACCTCTTCCGGTAATGGGAGTCTATAACTCCCATGTCCCCTAGACTTCTGCTGGTAGTGGGAGTCTTTATCGCATAATCACTCCCACGTAATCCCAGCTATAGCCAAATACCGAAAATTCCCATCTTTAATCTATAATTCAAAAAATAACGTTTTATTATTCTCAGAAAATAAATGTTAGATACAATGAACCTAGACACATTCTAGATTCATTGAATCTGGACATGAAGCTTGTTAACTCGTCTATACGTGTGACCCTGTAGGTTCATATCACAATGGCAATGAAAACACACTTAGTAGTAGTGTGAGTTCATAAATCACAAGCGGTCCCTAACATGACATTGTAACTACCCAAAGTGAATGAATTTACGGTGGAACCTAATATCAATACACTATTTAATCCCTTTGTCTCGCGATATCCTAATTAAGCAGAAGGCATGGTAGTCGTCACCCTTATTAAGCTTAATTGTATTTATGCTCGATCTCCGGGTAGACTGTTCCAACAAATAGTATTTGATAACCACTTTATCAAATACATTTGAGCACGACCATGCATTTAAACAGTTTTTCCCTATCGAGGAGCCCATGGATATCTCTCTCTAACAGATAGGGACAAATTCCTTATAATTTCTCTCACATTCAAGACATGATAGGACACGACATCCGATCATCAGTCGTATTGATTACTCGATTAAAAGTAACGTCCGACTGAGTCAAAATGTGGCTACATTCATGCTAGAATGAATGAAGACATAAGGTCTAAGGATTTCAAAATAGTACTGAGGAAGTATTACTTATGACTAAGGACCATGAAGTATTACTTCTCTAACGGATCACGTCCAATACAATGTATCCCTATATATTGCATTTATGATATGATTTGTATCCATTATACATGATCAGTAAAACATGATCAATCATACATCATACTAGTTTTATTTCATTGTAAAGAACATTACATAAAACTAGGGACAACTAGAATAGTAATTGCATAAGCTAATGAGTTTTACTATCAAATCACACATTTGATGTTCAAAAGCAAAATTAACTATTCAGAGACATGCTCAAAAGAAATGAAACGTACAACATATGCTAATGGTCCTAGGGCACTACTAACAAGCGTGGGCTAAAGAAGTTTTAATTAAATATGTTATACAAACTATCCTAACACATGCTATGTTTATCTTCCTTCTTCCATCATCTATGATTGAGTCATTCACTAGTCTTATTCTCAACTTTGGGTGGGGTGGAGACTATCAAAAAAGGCGTATATGATGAAAAGTCTAGATAAGGTATATCAACCGAAATCTCATGATGGTATGGATTTCCGTGACCTGTCTATTTTTAACAAGACTTTCCTCTTTAAGTATAGCTGTAGAATAATCTTGGACCTCTCTCTCTCTCTCTCTCCATCTCTTCTCAAATATTATTCTCTTGGTGATTTTCACTAATTCAATGCGTTGCCTCTTAAATTTGAAAAAGTCTTACTTGTGAATAAGATTAGTGAGTGACTCAATCATAGATGTTGGAAGGAGAAGAGACAAACATAACATATGTTACGATAGTATGTATAGCAGATTTAACCAAAACCTTCATAGCAACAGAAGATAGAGATTTCTCCCTTCGTGCATTGTGCTTTTTCCGTATCCTATTCAAAATATATGTAACGTTAATCCTTTTTATTAGCCGAGTAGTTCACGGGAGACCAATATACTTGCCCTTCACATCACATTGGGGGGATATCAAATCCATCACATATTTCCTTTTTAGCATATGAGGGTAGCCCATTGCTAAAAGAGATACTGCATTTGTCATAATTGATTATCTAACCGAACACCATTCATATGTCTAAAAAATTCCTAGGAGAACATGAACACTTTCCATATTTGCCTCTGGAAAAGAAGACGAGAAATAACAGACCATTATGAAATTATGAAGGAAGGACAAAAAATAAGAATGAAATTTGTGGAAGGTGAAAGACGGATTATACAAAACCGTCTTTCAACAAAGACGTATTTGTAGAATCCTTTTTTGGCCACATCAGACAAAGACGGATTCTAAAATACGCCTTTGTTGAAAGACGAATTCCTAGAATATGTTAATGCAAAAAATATATATATATATATTGCTTCCCAAAAAATCCATGTATGTGATACTCTTTCTCCAAGAACAATGTCATTATGATAAAAGACTCGACTTTCAGTTTATTGTGTCCAAGTCCTTTTCTGACCCTCAAATATGATCTCTCAGTTGGTTGTTCAGGTCATTCTCCATTGTTGATTTTTTTTTAAGTTGTTGAAAAAAATATTTTTTATAATAATAGATTTTTTTGTATACATTGAGCTGTTCCCATTTACTGAAAAAACCCGCTGAATGTTCTTAATAAAAAAAATTTCACAATCCAATCGAGGGAGAAATAAGAAATGAAAATATATTTATATGATTATTTTTTGTTTACCATATCTTATATTTATGAATTTTGAGTAAAAAAAAGATAGTTTCAGCACAAGCTATTTTAAGGGTGTTTTTCTAAATTATTATTTTTTGGTTTATTTAAGTTATAAGTTGACTCAATTAGCAATTAATAACATACCAACAATAACTTATTTTAAGGCAAAAGTTATAAACATATGCTTTTAAGCAATCGAAAGCAGACCCATTATATGGAGCTATATTTTTGCTGATTCTCAAACATTATGAGGGCATCATTGCATGTTTTTCAAAGTTTAGCAATCCAATTCTTATGCGGAACAGTCCTTTTTTCGCACCTGCGAAACAACTGGAGCCGTCGGATGAGATTTTGAACAGGTCAGATCTGGAGAGAAAAAAGTTGCGGCTGACTTAAAAAATAATAAAAAAAAAAAAAAATTCTCTCTCTAAATCTGAACCGTTAAAAAATCTCATCCAACGTTTGGGATGATGTCCCGCATTTGGCCGTCCCGCATAGGAGGCGTGAGCAAAGTTTAGGTATATAATCACTACCTTAATTGCAAAAGTGTTTATATCTTTGGAGGGTATTTTTGTCATTATATCCAATGACCTACTATAAAAAACAGTAAGGCTCCAGTGCGGAACGCCTTAAATTCCGCACGTGCGAGACACAACAAGGACCGTTGATTTCATTTTTTAAGAGGATCAATGGTTGAGATTTAAAAGAGAGGTGAGAGAAAGGTAAAAGGATATATATGTAATTTTATTAGAGGTGAGAGAAAAGTTGCGGCTGAAAAGTCAAAAAGGTGGGTTACCGAGGAGAGAGAAAAGTTGCGGCTGAAAAGTAAAATAGGTATATTTCTACAAGAACGCATGTTCTCTGTTAGAGAACACACGTTCTTGTTAGAGAACGCAAGTTCTCTAATATAGAACGTGCGTTCTCTAACAAAAAAAATTAGAGAACGCACGTTCTATATTAGAGAACGTGCGTTCTCTAATATAGAACGTGCGTTTTATTAGTGAACGCATGTTCTTTATTATTGAACATGTGTTCTCTGGCAGTAAGCACATGTTCTATGTCAAAGAACGCATGTTTTTTATTAGTGAATGCATGTTCTTGATTATTGAACACCCAATTAAAAGTAAAAAAGAGAAAAAGAGCTCAAAGTGTCGCACCCCGAAACCAGGGTGATGACATGGCAGTGCCTCATTGGTCAACGAAACACCAAAGCCTACGATACAGAGTTGCTAAAGTGAAATTCATTATGCATTAAATCCAAAGTAAATGTTTATCACCGAAAAACTGAATACTTAACTGAAAAGAAACTACTTATTACATTATTAAATTAAGTTTAAGCATTCTAAAATGAATAACTGAATTGAAACTAAATGTTTCAAATGAAATATTAAAAGAAATAAAATAATCCAACAGCTATGTAGATTATGATCACTCATCCAATTGCCCCTCCCAAGTATCATCACCGCGAACAAGTTCAACATCCACATCACCTGCACAGTAAAAGCGGATGGACTGAGCTCTGGTGCTCAGTAGGGACCTAAAAACACACTTATAAACATAACATAAAATAATACAGATAAATGAAATAGATTTATGTTTCCAAAAATATCCCTTTAGAAAATAAAAGCTCTTGACAAGCCACTACACAAGTCTTTTAAGACTTAGAGCCCGAAACAGAACAGAGCAGAATCCAATTGGATCGTAATGCAATCAGTACAAAACATAACAAAGAAACCAAAATACAGGTTAAAAGACTCAAACCAAGTATCAATAAGACCCAAACAAATGTTCGACTATACTTATCAAATCTGACATCCCAGATCGGAATTCATGACATGAGCATCCCATACTACTCATGCACTACAAACCAACAGTTATGTCAGACAATCGAATATAAAACGAACAAGGACCAAACAAGTGAAAAACAACAAATAAGCTAAACAACTATGCTTTTCACGTCTAAGCATTTCACATAACCGAATCCACATCAAGCACGTCTGCCCTACAATATCCTCGATTACACAATTTGCTTAGACATTACAACATAGTTATCGCTATGACACTACAATCCCACAGTCAAGCTCAATTGTCTAATCAGACCCATAATCACTGCTAACAGCCCCCATGTATTAACCCACTGAGGAAGGGCCACACAGAATCCACACAGAAACCGGCATAAAATTTCCCCCGGTTGGAGGCCAAAAATAAAGAATACATCCATTGTGTCATTGCCCACACATGAGCTCCACAATTAACTGTTAGCAGCCCTAACTTGTTTCTCCCCGCTAGGGTCCGGGTCCACATATCCACACAGAAATCCACACAGAGATATCGCGAACACCAGGTTCTAGCGATATATAAATGGGACGTATCCTGCTACAGACCTTTCATAAACAAGAGCTCGAATGGGGCGACGACTCGGTCGACCAAACCAATTAGGACAAACAATAACACCAATTAAGACGACCTTAATAGAGGCAAATACAGAAAGGACTCCCAACGGCCCCCAGTACAAAGCTGATACAGAACAGATACAGATACAGTGCAACGACAGTTTATAACATTTTAGCAATTAATGAAAGCGATTGAAATTAAGATATAGACATGCTCAGGTCATCTAACAATTCGGGAATTCAATTAAGCCACCGAAAAATCCAACACGACAACAATTATTCCAAGGCAGTTCATGCTTTTCAATATACCCAAAATACTATAAAAACATGTCAGAACAGTATATCAGTATTATCCAAGATTCACAATTATCAGTTAATTATGACAATTTACATAAGACAATAATAAGAACGCAGTAATAAATTTACAAATCAGATTATAATGAATTTAAATCATACCAAATCAGTTTATACAATATCGAAAGCAATAAACGCAATTTGTGCAACTATTTCGTAAATTAATAATTTATTCGCTTTTACTGTGCAGTATATGCGATAATTAAATAAAGTAGGGGGTCCCTACCGTTACGATGATAATACGAGGAAAATAAATAGCTTTGCGGTGACGAAAATCCGGATAGAAAATTGGTCAGAAAACCCCCCCTATTTTTCTCCTGGCAGCCTACTCTGATCTGCAGAATTCAAGAGAAAAAGACAAAGGCGTGTCTCCTTGCTGCCAACCGAGAGAGAGGAAGAAGAGAGTCGCACCAATCCCGACGAGAGAGAGAGAGACGCCGCCGCCGTCACTATCACTTTTGCTTTTTCTCGCCACGGTTCCCTAGGTATTTTTATATATATTTGTTTTCCTTTTTCTTTCCCCCAAACCCCAGCGTCCTAAATGCCTTTCTTTTTTTTTTCTTTTCTTTTTTTTTCTTTTCTTTGCTTTGCACAATTCCCAACCCTGATCCCCACGTTGGCTTTATATATATATTTTTTTCTTTTCTTTCTATTTTTCCTTTTCCTTATTCTCAAAGCCAGCGAAGTCTTTTCATTTTTAATTTATTTCCTAATTAATTTCAATTTTAATTACTCATCTAATTAAATTACTAATCTAGGTGAATCACAATAAAATTTCCCAAATACGTTACGCGTGTGAAACGCCCCTCAATAAAACGTATAAAAAAACACGTAAAAAGTTATAAAAATATAAACAATCATGTAGTCACGTAATATGTTATAAAAATAAATAGACACGTAATCATCTAATCGCACAAAACAAATTACGTTACATAAAAATAAATTACACGTAATTAACACGCAAGCGGAAAATTCCGGGTATTACACAAAGTTTATCTCTAAAATACCCCTGTTTTTGATACAACCGTTGGATCAAAAAGTACAAAAGTACAAAATCCAATGGCTGACAGCATGTCCCGTATATACTGAATTTTCTTGTTCAGCACCTGAGCCAAGGTGTATAAAAAAAGGGTCATGAAAAAAACCCACCCTTATTTTAGGTTCAACACACCCCCTACACTCACAATTATTTTTTCTCTCTCCTTCCAAAAAATCCTCTCTCCAAAATTTTTTCTCTCCCCCATCTTTACCGGAAAACCGTCACTGTTCACCGAAGCCACCGCCGGAACACCAACCGGAGCTCCGGTCACCGGTTTCCGGCAATTATTATTTTTTTTTTTTTTTTTTGTGAACTTATTGGACTAGATCCACCACAAAATATCAGTTTGTAGTAAAAATTTTAACTTTTTAAGAATTGTAATTTTTTTAAACTTGTGATTTTTTTGAAATTTTGATGGGTTATTACATACCGTAAGTGATAATACCTAAATAAAAAAAAAAATACTTGGAAATTTTTTTTGCACTTTTTTTGGTTGCAATACCCCTAAAATAATATTTAAGATTTATTTTTTTGACCAGTCTCTGACGTCGCAGAGGTGTTTTTTTTTAAAAAAATCATAAATATTTTTTTAGGGGTATTTCAACAAAAATTATGTGCAAATAAAATACCAAGCATTTTCTTTGTATTTAGGTTTTAACACTTAGGGTATGTAATGACTCATCAAAATTTCAAAAAAATTACAAGTCTAAAATTTTCAATTCTCAAAAAAATAAAATTTTTACTATAAAGTGTCATATAAACTATTAAAAAATAAATGTTACAAAAAATAACAGTCAACATCCATATACTTGGTCTAATTTTTAGTAAATCAAGTGACGAAAATTAAAACAATATACTGATACAAATTGGCGTCGAGGTCATTTAAACTATATATTTTGTATTAATGAACAATGAACATTATTTATTAGTTTTCATTAATATTCAATATATAATGAATATGCGTAATTCAATTAATATAAAGTATAGTGTTTAAATGACCTTGACGTCAATTTGTTTCAGTATATTGTTTTAATTTTCGAACCTTGATTTACTAAAAATTAGACCAAGTATATAGATGTTGACTGTTATTTTTTTGTAACATTTATTTTGTAATAGTTTATATGACACTTTGTAGTAAAAATTGTAATTTTTCAGAAAATTGTAAAATTTTAAACTTGTAATTTTTTTGAAATTTTGATGAGTCATTACAAACTCTAAGTGTTAAAACATAAATAAAAAGAAAATACTTTTTATTTTATTTACACTTATTTTTTGTTGCTATATTCCTAAAAAAATATTTAGAATTTTCTGGAAAAAAAAATTTTAACTTGTGATTTTTTTAAAAAAAATTTGATGGGTAATACCTACCGTAAGTGATAATATCAAAATACAAATAAAATACTTGGAAATTTTTTTTTGCAATATTCCTAAAACATTATTTAGAATTTTTACGAAGAAAAAAAAATTTGGGCAGCGTCTGACGTCAGCGAGGTGCTCGCCACGTCACCGAGGCGGTGATGTGGCAGCCCGCCTCGCGACGTCGACGCTGCCCAAATTTTTTTTTCCGAAAAATTCTAAATAATTTTTTTGGAGTTATTTTTTGTAACATGTATGGATGTTGATTGTTATTTTTTGTAACATTTATTTTGAAATAATTTATATGATACTCTGTAGTAAAAAAATTAACTTTTTAAGAATTGTAAATTTTTTAAACTGGTGTTTTTTTTTTTTAAAATTTTGATGGGTTATTACATACCGTAAGTGATAATATCAAAATACAAATAAAATACTTGAAAATTTTTGTTGCACTTAATTTTTGTTGCAATATTCCTAAAACATTATTTAGAATTTTCTGAAAAAAAAAATAATTTTTTTGGGCCGCGTGCTGACGTCAGCAGGCGGCTGCCACATCACCGCCTGCAGGTGGTGACGTGGCGTATCCCTCCGCCTGTGTGCGTACCGGACTCTGGAAACAGAGGGTAAACTTTCTGAAGAACTCACATTTTTCTTCCCTTTCCTTTGTTCCATGTCACTCTGAACTTGTTTTGAGTTCTTAAACCGTTTAATTTACAATTTAGGGTTTTGAAAGATTACTCCATTCTACTAATTCTCAAAAAAAAATTAGAACAATAGCAGAGGATTCCGTAAAGGTATCTCCTTTCCCATGGATTTGTTAATTAGTACTATCTGCATTCCATAATATAAGTCGTTTAAGATATGTAGCGAAAATTAAGAAAACACAAAAACTAGATATTATGTTAGTAAAATATCAATATTACTCTTTTAAATAATACTTGTATATTACTAATTCTAAAGGAGTAATATTTATATGTTGATTAAAAAACACTTTTTTCTTCCTTAATTTTCGGTACATTTATTAAATATGACTTGTATAACATTAATTCTATTTAAAGGAGTAATATTGATATTTTGATCAAAAAACACTTTTTCACTTCCTTACTTTTCGCTAAATGTTATGAGCTACTTGTATTATGGAATGGAGGTAATATTGAATTTTAAGTACTTTGAGTAATGAATTTTGTGAGGTCTTTGATGAGAAGCCCACATTATGGCCTTTTTTAAGTTCGGTTTTTGGAAACAAAAAAGGTTGTCTGTAATGCATGTGTACGTGGGTCACATTGACTGAACTATTCTGGATGGTCTCTTCTCATTTCTCTCGATTAATTGCTATATTTCCTAACAGGATCGAAGATTCTAGGACTGTATCTATTTAGGAAATGATTTGCATTTTAACAAAGGATCCAAAAACTGATCTCTTCAAGTAGTAGAAGGGTTTGAGAATTTAGAACTCAAAGATGGAGGTTCCTGAGATTGTTGATCCGTCAAGATTAATGGCAGCTGATGGGTTTGTAGACTGCGATTTTCTTTCTAAATTGCCCGACCCCATTTTTCTTCACATCCTATATTTTCTTCCATTAAAAGATGTAGTTCGGAAGAGCATATTGTCCAAGACATGGAAAAGCATTTGGACCACACTTCCATATCTGATCTTGGATGAAGATTTCGTGAAAGAATATTTTCCTTCTTGGAATGACCATGACTTTCTAGAAATGGTCAATAAGATTATTGAATAGATGCAATCAACGAATTATAAACTTAGAGAAGTTCATCGTGGACCAGGTCCACATGTACCTTGTGATCCAGAATTAGCCACGTAATTACAGAATGAGGAGAGAGACAATTCTGTGATGACGTGACTAATTCTGAACCAAAAGATCCATGTAGACTTGGTCTATATCAGAAAAATCTTTATGAAATGCATATTTTGTCATAATGATCCAATGGAAGTGAAACTGGAAACTGTGTAACATATTGGAGAAATGGAGTAAAAATTCTCGGAGTCACCGAGTCACCGTCTTCTCCAGTCGCCGGACTATGGAAAGAGGTAATACCCTTGGCCGCCGTCAGTCTTTAGCCGGACTGTAAAAAAAAAAAAAAGAGGTATACTTTTTGAAGAATTCATCATTCTCTTACCTTCCCCTTTCCTTTCTCCTTTGTTTGTACCATGTCACTTTGATCTTTTTCTGTTTTAGAGTTATTAAAACTTTTAATGTCTAATAATTTTTAGGATATCAAATATTACTGTTTTTTCACCCGCAAATCGCAATTGCCCCTCTTCCAATTATTTCTCCTTCCAAAGAATTAATTTTCCTGTTCTGATTTTAGTTTAGAAACTCTGGCTCTATTTGGATTTTGCTTTATTTTATTATTAATTTTTTTTTTAGATATTTTTGTCTTGCCAATAGTAAAAGCTGGATAAAATAAAAATCTATAATTAGGAATGTTACTGGGAGTGTTTCAAAGGATCTGGAGTGATTGCTTAACAAGTTTTAAGTAATGCGTCCAACTTCCAGGACGGAGCTTTTGTTGACTTAACTATTTAGTCGTCGCAAGTACAACAATAATAACATAACAAATTAAGTTCTTCCCCAATAATTTCTGTATGACGGGGATGGATAGGAGACAGACTTAACATTTGACAATAAAGGCATAAAGTGACTGCTCCCGGATATTAAGTCATGACAGGGCCGCCGCCCGGCAGCTAAAAAATAGTCTTGTTCAATTCAATCCCTATCCTCCCTTGTCTCTATTTTCTAGTTTGCAGTTATATTTAGCCTTCTTTTCCTGCTCTTAAAAGGAGAGCTGCACTTAGATGCAACAACTTGATATATGATAATGCAATGGAGAACCCCACATAGTCATAGATACACATGAATTTCACTCTTGAATCGATTGTCTTTCCTATCTACCTTACAAGAAAATGCCTCTGATGTAGACTTGATCGGCATTGAGTGACATCCTAGTGAAATTTCTCTTATTTTTCAATCTGTAATTATAACAGACAGATTGTTCTAAGTTTTTAAAGACTTCCTACTTTGCAGCATTTCTGTTAATGTCATACTAACTACCTTCATTTTATAATATAAGTCGTTTAACATATGTATCGAAAATTAAGTAAGTAAGAAACAATATTTTTTGTTAGTCAAAATATTAATATTACTCTCTTAAATAGGACTTGTATACCACTAATTCTATTTAAGAGAGTAATATTGATATTTTGACTAACAAAGTATCTTGTTTTATGCTTCCTTAATTATCGATAAATGTCCTAAACGACTTATATTATGAAATGAAGGTAGTGGTAGAAACTAGAAACATAGATCTAAACCTCAAAGTGCATTGTTTGCCCTTTTTTTTTATGGAAAATTCTGATGTGGACCATGTGGTCTAGATTGGCCACATCAATGCAGAATGAGGAGAGAGAAGGAAATGCAGTGATGTGGCCAAATCTGGACCGCATGGTCCAGTGAACCCGCTCCATATCAGTAGTGTTCTTTTTTTATTATCAGTGGAAACTCAATTCTAAATTTTGGTTGAATCTGTTTAGGAAATTATTTGTCTTTTTAACAGAGGATCCAAAAAGTAATCTGTTTGATGATCAAGATTTTGCATGTAAGGGAGCTAAGACTTTGGAGCACAAAGATGGAGGTTGGTCCTTCAAGTTTAAATGCAGCATATTGGTCTATAAACCGCGATTTTATTTCTAAGTTGCCCGATCCAATTTTGCTTCAGTGTTATGAAGTGCAAAATTTGGGAATTAAAAGAAGGAAGAAGGCTGGCAAGAGGAGTCGAACTCGGACTGATTGGTTTATTAAGAAATGCATTGATCCTGAGTCGGGTCAGAGGGGAAATAGAGCCCCGGGGAGTTGTCTATAAATAGATCAATTCTGTCATGGACCAGGCCTACCAAGTGGACACGGACCACTTGGTCCACATTCAGCCACATCACAGTTTTGATTAAAATAATAAAAATATTCCCCCTTTTGGTGCATTGTTTGAGGCGTTTTTATTGTTTTTTAATCAAAAGAGGGGATGTGGTTGATTGTAGACCAAGTGGTCTATGTCCCCACTTGTAGGCCAGGTCTATATCAGAATTTTTCCTATAAATAGGGGATATTCAGATATTTTTGGTATCTTTTTTAATATTAGATTGGCGGTTATTTCTTCCCCCTTTTCCCCATTCCTTTCAGTCCAAGAACCCTAGTTCCTCAATTGATCAATTCTGAGATCAATTTGAGGGAATTTCACCTTTATCTCTTCATTTCTTTGTAAGCTCGCAAGAGAATATCAATAAAATTTATGTTCTTTGTTGTTGACACAACAAATTTGGTATTAGAGCCAAAATTCCTTGGCAATAATGGTTGCAACTCGAAATCAGCAGAGCGAAGCATCGCAATCGATGGCGCAATCGTTGCTACCGACGTCGGAGGCCGCTTAGGTACGCATTCCTGCAGAGCAGCAGTCGCGGAAGTTAGTTGAGTAGGAAAGTTCAATCATTAGAATTGACTCTCAAATTGATGAACTTAGGAATGCATTTGCAACTGTTAGTCTAGATGTAGCAGTATGAAGGAAATAAACTGATATTAAAATTAATTTAATTCTTGAACAACTGTCTAGACTAAGTCCTGGAGTGAAGAACAATGCTGTTGAAGGAGAGCATGGTAGGATAAATGAAAATTCACATATAACCAGACATTCAAGGTCTGATTATGGAGTTGGAAGGGGTGTGAATGGGAATCAAGGTTCTGGAATGTTTCCAGAGCCTAGATTCTACTGTGGATTTGGAGATATAGGTGGATTCAAGCTACCTAAGCTTGAATTCCCTAAGTTTGATGGAAATAAATCCTAGAGAATAGGTAATTTTGGCTGAGCAGTACTTCAAATTGCATAGGATTCATGATCCTATGAAATTAGACATAACTCTAGTGTATTTTAGGGGTGAAGCTTGCCTGTGGAGACACAGTTATGTTGCTGAGCATGGGTCTCAGAATTGGCAATTTTTTTTTAATCCTCATTGTACTCCAGGTTTGACACTAATGCAATCACTAGAATTGTGGGTGAGTTCACACCAAGCTCAGACAGGCCTCAAATGTTCAGTCATATATGAGAAAGTTTGAAGAACTCAAATTCCATATTTGTCACCATAAGAACAAGAGCCACTCCTGCTTACTTTGTGGCTCTGTTTTTGAGTGGTTTGAAAGAAGAAATTAGAGGTATGGTGCATATGCATATACCTACTACTCTTCTGGAAGCTTTCAGACTGGTTGTGTAGCAAGAGTTGTGCCTAGGTGGCACCATCAAGTCTACTAGGAAGACTTGTTCCACCAGTTTTTGGGCTGAAGACTTCTTCTACTACTGCTTATAAACCATTCACCGGAAAGTCTTACACTGCTAGGACTCCTGTCATGGAACCTATCAAGTTTAAGAGAATCAGTAATGAAGAATTGCAAAGGAGAAGAAAGCTCAACCAGTGTTTCAAATGCGGTGAGAAGTACTCACCACAATACAAGTGCTCTCTGGCAGAGGTAAATATGATTTACTTATGTTACCAAGACCTGGTAGATAAGGAGGATGGGAAATTGCAGTGTTTGCAATCCTTCCAGGATGGGAATGATGTATTGGTTGGAGAAGAAGTAGCTGAGTTGACTCAATTATCAGTTAATTCCATGAATGGCACAACTGGTGAGGGAATTTTAAGATTTCCAGGGAAGATATCTAAGAATAAACCTATATCTATTCTGGTGGATCCTGGAAGCAATCACAACTTCATTGATCCTAGCTTGGTGAAGCAGTTAGGATTAGAAGTTGATCATACCAAACCATTACTTATAGTATTAGGTAATGGGGAAAAGAGGTGGTATGGAGAATGGTGTAAAGGAGTGAGGTAGTGGATTAAAAACCTGGAATTCTGTCAACATCTCCATGTCTTGACCTTAGGAGGAAGTGATATGATACTTGGAGGTGGCTGGCTTGTAAGGCATAGTCCAATTGTGCTGGATTACCAAGGACAAGCAGTCAAGTTTGTGGTTAATGGCAAGGAAGTTGAGGTCAATAGCAGTAATTAGACAGTGGAGCTTAAGTCTATCACTGCTGAGACTTTCCCTAAGTGTCTCAATAATGCTGCTGAAGGTTGGGTAGGGTTAGGGCTGAGCATCGAATTCCGATTTACCGAATTCGAATTCGAATTGACCGAATTCGAATTCGAATTTCACATGTATTACCGACCTTTTTCGAACCGAATTCCGATTTACCGAATTCCGATTTACCGAATTCGATTTACCGAATTGGCGAATTCGGAATTCGGTCGGTTTACCGAATTACCGATTCGGCTTTTAGAGAAGGAAAAAAAAAAGAAATTTTTAGAAAAAGAGGAAGAAAAAGGGGAGTAATCTAGTGTGGGTGACATTTTTTGTTAGAAGTAGGGATTTAGGAGAGTATTTATAGTGTATTTATTTTAGTAGAGTATTTATAGTGTATTTATTTTAGTATTATTTATTAAAATATTTTTTTGAATTCGAATTCGGTAATACCGAATTCGCCAAAACCATATACCGAATTCGAATTGAATTCGAAAACTTCGAATTCGGTATGATCCGAATTACCGAATTGGTCCGAATTACCGAATTCGATTTACCGAATTCAAATCGAATTCGGTCGGTAAATCGGTATTTACCAAATTTGCTCACCCCTAGGTAGGGTACATGCCTACTATCCCAGGAGAAGTGGACATTGGACAGCTATCTGATGTACAAGGAAGCCAAGTTTAGGGACTCAACTATCCTGAGTCAGTACAGAAAATCTTAGAGGATGTTTCTGATGTTTTTGAAGTTCCTTAAGGACTTACATCTATAAGGAATCATGAACACCAGATAATCCTTAAGGAATGATCACAACCATTAAAGCTAAGGTCATACAGAGTTCCAAATTCTCAAAAGACTTGGATTGATAAACAGGTCAAGGCAATGTTGCAGGTTGGTATTATTTAACCTACCAACATCTCTTTTTCCTCACCAATAATCTTGGTCAAGAAAAAAGATGAAACTTGGAGATTCTGTGTTGATTACAGACATCTCAATTCCTTAACTGTTAAATACAAATTCCCTATACCAATGGTAGATGAACTTCATGGAGCAAGGTACTTCTCTAAGATAGACCTTAGGTCGGGGTATTTCCAGATTAGGATGGAAGGGGGATGTACCAAAGACTGCATTCAGTACACACTTTGGTCACTTTGAGTTTAAGGTCATGCAATTTGATCTTACCAATGTCCCTGCCACTTTTTAATCTTTAATGAATCTGATATTTGGACCCTACATAAGGAAATTTATTCTAGTATTCTTTGATGATATACTAGTCTATAGTCCTGGTTTAACCTCACATGAAGGCCATTTGAAGATGGTACTAGGGTTGCTTACGAAAAACTAGTTATATGGCAAAATGAGTAAATTTACTTATGCTCAACAAGAGGTTGAATACCTTGGACACTTAAATCTCTGGTGATGGAGTTAAGGCAGACCCACAGAAGATTAAAAACATGATGAATTGGCCTAAGCCATCCATTGTTAAACAGTCTAGAGGATTGCTGGGCTTAACAAGGTATTATATGAGATTTATTAAAGGGTATGGTGTCATTAGTAAACCAATGACAGCCTTGCTGAGAAAGAACTGCTTTGAGTGGAATGTTGAGGCTGAGAAAGCAATCTTAAAACTCAAAGACCCCCTGAGCAAACCTCCTGTTTTAGGTATACCAGACTTCACAAAGAAGTTTGTGATAGAGGCTGATGCTTGTGAGACAAGGATGGGAGCAGTCCTTATGCAAGAAGGAAGACCTCTATCTTACTTGCAGCAAGGCTCTTGGTTCAAGAGGCATGGGATTGTCAACCTATGAGAAGGAACTAATGGCTCTATCCACTGCCATCATACTGTTGAAACACTATTTGGAAAGGCTTTCTTTTGTAATCAGGACAGATCACAAGAGCCTTAAGCACATTCTAGAGCAAAGAATCAGCACTGCAGCCCAGTAGAAGTGGATTGTCAAAGTGATGGGATTTGATTTTGAAATCCACTATAAAAGGGAACGGACAATAGATGCCTTATCCAGAATGCATGAACTTAATGTAATTTCTGTGGTGATTCCAGCCTGGGTGGAAGATGTAAAAGGTAGCTATGATGATGATGTGGTGTCACATAACATCATGGCTCAATCTCTGTTAGGAAGTCAAGACTCTGATTATACATTTGTGGATGGGGTGATTAGATATCAAGGAAGAATCTACATTGGCAGTGGTGCAGGACAAAAGACAGTTGATTGATGCAGTGCATTCATCAGCTGTTGGGGGCACTCTGGGTTCCTGCCTAGCTACCAAAGGTTGAAGAAAACCTTTTATTAGCTTAATATGCATAAATAAGTCCAAGAAAGAGTGAGACAGTGTGAAGTCTGTCAAAGGAACAAACATGAAAATGTTTCTTACCCTGGACAATTGCAGCCATTGGAGTTACCTGATAGACCATTCACCCATGTGAGTATGTATTTCATTGAAGGTCTACCTAAGACTAAAGGTAGAGATTCTATAATGGTAGTGGTTGACAGGTTTTCCAAGTTTGGGCACTTCATTGGACTCGCACATCCATACACTGCCAAGAAAGCTACTGAAGAATACCTTGATAAGGTATACAAGATGCATGGTTTGCCAGCGTGCATTGTGAGTGACAGAGATAGAGTTTTCACAAGCCATTTCTGGAAAGAACTCCTCTCTCATTGGTGTGAAACTTAACCTTAGTTCTGCTTACCATCCACGAACTGATGGTCGAACATAAATGGTTAATCAGTGTCTAGATATGTATATTAGGTGTTTCACTTTCCATAGACCTCACAAGTGGCACAATCATCTCTCTTTGGTAGCATGGTGGTATAGTATTAATTATCACACTGCCATTAAGATGTCACCATTTGAGGCTTTATATGGATTTAGACTTCAAGGATTTGGGGGAGGTATTCTTCTGGAAGGGATCAAGAATGGTGAAGTTTCAAGAATGTTGGAGGATAGACGGATGCTGAATGTTTTGGTCAAGGAACATCTTATTGTTGCTGTTAATAGGATGAAGCGGCAAGAAGATAAACATAGAACTGAAAGGGAATTCTCATATGGGGACATGGTGTTTATCAAGTTGCAGCCTTGTAAGCAACATTCCTTAGCATTGAGGAAGAGCCATAAGCTTTCTCCTAAGTATTTTCATCCTTATCCTATGGTAAAAAGGTTGGGAAGTGTTGCCTATGAATTGGCATTACTTGATGAGTCCAAACTTCACCCAGTTTTCCACATTAGCCAACTTAAGCTTTGGTAAGGGGAAGGATTTGTGGTTCAAAGGGATCTTCCAGAGGTCAATTCTTGTATCCAACTTCATGTTGAGTCTTATGAAGTGTAGAATCTGAGAATTAAAAGAATGCAAGAAGGAAGAAGGCTAGTAAGAGGAGTCGAACTCAAACTGATTGGTTTGTTATTAAGAAATGCGCTGATCCTGAGTTGAGTCAGGGGAAAATGGAGCCCCGGGAGTTGTCTATAAATAGGGGATATTCAGATACTTTTGGTATCTTTTTAAATATTAGATTGACGGTTATTTCTTCCCCCTTTCCCCCCTTCCATTTCAGTCCAAGAACCCTAGTTCATCAATTGATCAATTCTGAGATCAATTGGAGTGAATTTCACCTTTATCTCTTCATTTATTTGTAAGTTCGCAAGAGAATATCAATAAAATTTATGTTCTTTGTTGTTGACACAACACACATCATATATATTTTCAGATTTATTTACTTAAAAATTATTGGAAGGAGAATTGGGGTTATAAAAGATATTGTAAGATTAGAAGAGGCCTGCTAAAAAAGTTCACAATACCAATGGGTACTCATTATGAGTCAATTCTGAAGCCGTAAGATTGTGAATACGTTAATGAGTACATTAAAAAGAAGCCAAATGACAAATATTCAAAGGGCGGTAAGGAGAATGAGGAGGACAAATATTCAAAGGACGATAAGAAGAAATCTTTTTCTTCTGGATCCCAACGGCGGAAGTAACCATGGTATAAAAAAATTGTGAAGTTTTGGAGCAATTGCATCTATCTTTATTATCAGATGAGCAATTACTGCACATTACTACTATTACTCATGTTCCCAAAGCTAAAACAATCTGTCTAGAGAGCATCATCTTGGATATTTACCCACTGACAAAAAATTATCAAAAATAATTTCACACTTCTCGCATATATGTCCGTCTGCCATGTAGTGAAGGGATGAGACGAAAAGTTCAAGTCTCTTCATTTGGAATACAACAACAATAACATAACCCATTAAGTCCTCAATAATTGGGGGTATGAGCGGGGATAGAAGGGAGACAGACCTAACATTTGCTAATAAATGCACAAAGTGGCTGATCCCAAAGTATCACTGAAACAGATTGATTGAAGACTAACCTAACAGTTGGCAATGATTGCACAAAGTGGTTACTCACATAATATGCATGTAACAATGGTCCCCTATGCCGTCGTGTTTGTTACAGAATTATGCCCTCAAATCAAAGCCAAAAGGCATCAGAGAAGGCTCACACAAGAACCATTTTGATTTATGTGCACATCATCATGCTTCTTTCATTCAGCATCAAGAGCATTAGTGGTGCACAATTCTCTTCATTTGGAATAGAAACCTGGAATAGACAAAGGCAAAAGTAACCAAAACTCTTTTGCAGTGTTACAAGATACCAATTTTCCATCCCTTCACTATATAGCAGACAGACATATAGGAGAGAAGTGTGGAATTCTTTTTGATAAATTTTCGCCAGTGGGTAAATATGTACAAAATGATGCTCCTTAAACAGATAGTTGGAGCTTTGGGGAACAGGAGTAATAGTAGTAATATTCAGCAATTGCTCTTCTGATAATAAAGATAGATGCAATTGCTCCAAAACTTAACAATCTTTGCATACAATGGTTACTTCCGCCATTGGGATACAAAAGACTTCTTTCTAGAAGAAGAAGATTTATTCTTATCGTCCTTTGAATATTTGTCTCATTCTTCTTACCGCCCTTTGAATATTTGTCATTTGACTTCTTTTTAACGTACTCATTAACGTATTCACAATCTTTCGGCTTCAGAATTGTCTCATAATGAGTACCCATTGTTACTGTGAACTTTTTGAGAGGCCTCTTCTAATCTTACAATATCCTTTATAACCCCAAATAAAGCTGAAAATAGAAACTTGTGCCTGTTTAAGAAAACTCCTGCTTCTTGACGGTGACTTCTTAATTGATCAGTGGTTATCTTGTTTAGTTTCTCGATGTGCCTTCCTTGAAGACTTGGATATTGGACATTCCGGTGGTCTAAAAAATCTTAAAATCACAAGTAATAGTCTCAAGATGTTCACGCTAAATGGCTCGGACAACTTGGTGGCGGCGGAGATAAATGCTCCTCGTCTAGAGAGATTTAATTTTCGCATAAATAGATCTTATCTAACAGGTTTTCCTACATGTTTGCTAAATGCTTCACATACATTGGGGACCTGTACTGCAATCAGTTGACTAAATTTCTTGCAAACTTTCATCATGTCAGAACAATAGAACTATGCGGTCCTTTGGACAAGGTAAGTTTTTCACTATAGATGCTTTGGCTATGTCCTCAAGTGGAGAGTCTATGGATAAAAAATTGGAACTTCAAGCGCTAATGTGGAAATAGAGATAGTTCTCAAGGTAGTTTTAGTTTTCATCATTGTACGGTATCAAGTCCAAAACCATACTGTTGGTAACATATATGTTAAAGACATGGATATTAAAACAAACTGGGGAAGCTAATAAGCTTTATAAGGAGTATAACTTTTGTCTCAAAGCAAAAACTTTATGCTCCCTCTGTCGCAAATTAAATGTCCTTTTTGTGCTTAACACGGAAGTATGAAAGTTATGAAAGGAAGAAAGTTTCAGGAATTCATGATAGCATTAATATTTTGGTTTTTTGTTTTTTTAGCCTCGTGGGTTTTGTTTTTCTTGGTGCACAAGTTGATATTATGTTGTTTATTTGTTTGCAGTTATTTTACGAGGATAATGTTTGTGAAGAGTTCTTGTTTAGTTATCGAAGACTCTCTCTCATTTTTTGGGGGGAGCGGAATGAAAAGCAAGAAAATGACCCAATGAAAGATTTATTCGAATTTATATTTCTCACAATTGCTCATTGTGATGCAGCGGAACCATGGCAATTAGGATTTCAAGACGCAGCAACACCTATGATGCAAGGAATAATTCCTTTCATTATTGCAAGTATCTCCCTATAAAGTGTTGGCGGCATTGCTTAGTAAAAGCCAGACTTAAGAAATCGGTGGGATTAGTGGATACCACAAGCATGAAAAATTTCTTGCTTCTTTCTTGAACATGGAAAAACAATCTTATATTGTAGAGACTTGATGAGTTCCAGCAGACTACTCCCATTATATTTGGTCTTAGATGAGTTCAAACTCTTTTAAGTTTTTGTCAAATTTGTATTGTCTGTCCTTTATCAAACTAAATGCTTGAATCTTTTTCTTTACCCAACAATTTATTCACCTCATTATGACATGTATTTCTACTTCGCCCGTAGCTATTTTTGTCATTTCCCAACAGAAGTTTTCTTTCACACTTGGAGGCTGGAGTAGGGATGACAATATCGATTACCCACACGATCTGACCCGTGATATTTGGGACAGATCAGACCCGCTTCCTATTGAGAACGAGACAAATCGAATATTGGTTTGTTGTAAGACATGTCTTACTCTGTCTCGTTCTGACATGTCAGTTAAGAATAATATTAATATTATTACTATTACTTCATCAAGTTAATATCATTATTAGTTTTTTGTATGCTAAATATGTAATTTTAAAAAAAAAAAATAAGGTGGGGCGGGGCAGGGCAGGTCTGACCCGACCTACATATGACGTGGCGCGAAGCACGAGTTCTTGATCCCGGCGGGTCACGGGGCAAGACGGGACAGTGAGACAATAGCGCGAGACAAAGTTGGATATTGAGATGCATGCCCCGATTTGCCTCATTGTCATTCCTAGGCGGGGAGGCATTAGATAGGTAAACTTATATTTTCTACCTATTTGTTATTTGTATTGAGCATTTGTCATTACAAAATAGAAAAATTAACAAAATCTAAAGCAAAGTTTTATGCTGAAATATGATCTCCCACTTGGTTGTTTAGGTCGTTCTCCATTGCTGAAAAAAAAATACTTTTTGTAATAATAATTTTTTTTTTTTTGTATACGTTGAATTGTTCTCATTTGAGGGAAAAAAATACTGAATATTTTTTAATAAATCTTCTTCCACAATCCAATCGAGAGAGAAATAAGAAATGAAAATATTTTTATATGATTATTTGTATTTATACCACATCTTATATTATGATTTTAAGTAAAAAAAAATAGTTTCAGCACAAGCTATTTTAGTGGTGCTTTTCTAAATTAACTTTTTTGGTTTATTTAAGTTATAAGTTGACTCAATAAGCAATTGATAACATACCATAGGATGTCGGTAGCTAAGTGGTAAGGCTATTCCAACGCAGCCAAGAGGTCTTGTGTTCGAATCCCTCGTACGCCCCTGAATTCCCCTTCCCGCCCCCACCCCCCACCCCCCACCCCCGGTATAAAAATAAAAAATTGATAACATATCAACAATAACTTATTATAAGGCAAAAGTTATAAGCATATATGCTTTTAAGCAATCGAAAGCATACCCGTTATATGGAGCTATATTTTTGCTGATTCTCAAACACTATGAGGGCATGATTGCATGTTTTTCAAAGTTTAGGTGTATAATTGCAAAAGTGTTTTATCTTCGGAGGGTATTTTTGTCATTATATCCAATGACCTACTATAAAATAAGTTAAAAAAAAAAACAAACGTTGGAGAAGCAAACTCGGAAGCAACCGACATAGTCGCCACCGTATTCCACCGCCGGGGTACCTGACTCTGGAAACAGAGGGTAAAATTTCTGAAGAACTCATCTCTCTCTCTCTCTCTTTTCCCTTTCCTTTTGTTCCATGTCACTCTGATCTTCTTTTGAGTTCTTAAACCGTTTAATTTCCAATTTAAGGTTTTGAAAGATTACTCCATTCTACTAATTCTAAAAAATTCGAACGATAACAGAGGATTCCGAAAATTAAATTCTTTAGATAATCCAATTATAGGGCATCACTCAGGAAAGATAACATAGGACGCCGTCATTTTCAGCCAGGGCTGTGAGAAAAACAAAAATATGAAAAATTTACTGTTGAATTTGGTTAAGAAACCCCATTCTATTATTTTTTTTAAAGTACAGAACCATAAAGGTGTCTCTTTTCCCATGGGATTTGTTAGTTAGTACCGGCTCAATTACATAATTATAAGACATGTAGCGAAATTAAGTAAGTAAAAAGAAAGGTAATTTATTAGTGATAATATCAATATTAGTCTCTTAAATAAGATTTTGATTTTGATTAAAAAAACACTTTATTTTTTTTTGCTTCCTTAATATTTTCGCTACATTCTTTAAACAACTTATGATATATTATTGAATTTTAAGTACTTTGAGTGAGGAATTTTTGTGAGTTCTTTGGTGAGAGAAGCCCACATTATGGGTTTCCCTATTTTTTAGTTCGGATTTTAAGAAGAAAAAAAAAGGTTGTCTGTATGCACGTGTAAGTGGGTCACATTTACTGAACCATTCTGTATGGTCTATTCTCATTTCTCTCGATTAATTGCTATATTTCCTAACAGGATTGAAGATTCCAGGACTGCATCTATTTAGGAAATGATTTGCTGTTTATCAAAGGATCCAAAAATTGATCTCTTTTAAGTAGTAGAAGGGTTTGAGAATTTAGAACTCAAAGATGGAGGTTCCTGAGACTGTTGGTCCGTCAAGATTAATAGAAGCTGATAGGTCTGTAGACTGCGATTTTGTTTCTAAATTGCCCGACCCCATTTCGCTTCACATCCTATCTTTTCTTCCATTAAAAGATGCAGTTCGGACGAGCATATTTTCC
The DNA here is from genome assembly GCA_026122235.1 of Vinca minor. Taxonomy (NCBI): domain Eukaryota; kingdom Viridiplantae; phylum Streptophyta; class Magnoliopsida; order Gentianales; family Apocynaceae; genus Vinca; species Vinca minor. The sequence goes on from JAOCZM010000142.1 coordinate 7,525,616, forward strand.
AAGACATGGAAAAGCATGTGGACCACAATTCCATATCTGATCTTGGATGAAGATTTCATGAAAGAATATTTTCCTTCTTCGAATGATCATGACTTTCTAGAAATGGTCAATAAGATTATATTGAATAGATGCAATCAGCGGATTATAAACTTAGAGAAGTTCCAACTTGTTATTCCTGTTTCTGAACTCTTTCCAAGAAGAGAGTGGTTTCAAATTCAGTTTAACACATGGGTGAGCCAGATGCCTCAAATCAAGGAGTTGGAGTTGAATTTGAAGAATACCCGTCTTCCTGGTGAAATTGATATACCTTCAACAATTCTTTCTGCCAAGTCACTACATGTTATGTCTTTAGCTGGTTTCAATTTAGTGCCATTGTCAAACCTTGACATTAATTTTGCCTCTTTGCGGACAATGAATTTGCGAGATGCTTATTTGGACGACAAAATCATGCAACAACTGATACTAGGCTGCCCGTTGTTGGAGGATTTGAGTCTGCATCTTTGCCAGGTCCCCAAGATTATTTATGTGACCGGATTAGTTAAATTGAAGCGGTTTTCAGCGTGGGAGAATGATGGTATGGATAAACTGCAGATTGACTCACCAGATCTTGAGATTTTGGAAATAGCTTCTGAATATAAATTGATGGTGAACATACAAAATTGTGTCGGTTTAAAAAAACTCTTGTTTGGTCATGGTGACTTCATTATCGATCAGTGGTTGTCCTGCTTAGTTTCTCGATGTCCCTTCCTTGAAGACTTGTTTATTGGATATTCTAAAGCTCTAAAAAATCTCAAAATCACAAGTAATACGCTCAAGGTGTTGAAACTAAATAGCTCACGCAGTTTGGTGGAGGTGGAGATAAATGCTCCTCGTCTGGAGGAATTTAGTTTTCGCTTAGGCTCTCTAAGATGGTTTCGTACCTGTTTGCTAAACGTTTCACATACGTTAGAAGTTCAACTCAAATTAGAAATCTGTGTGAATGGGGACCTGTACTGCGATCCGTTTACAAAATTTCTTGCAAATTTTAATCATTTCCGAAAAATAGAACTGTGTGGTTCATTGCACATGGTAATTTTCCTTCTGGTTTGTGGCTTCTTTTATTTTGAGTTTTTCTACCTCAGGCGCAACAATTGACATAATTGTATCGTTGCAGATTTGTATTCCGAAAGAAAAGAGAGACAACTTAGTATCTCCACTCTTTGCCATGAAGCATTTGCTGCTCTTTGGATTTTATCCGGATCTGAAGTTTCCGTCCGTTGAACTTTTAGAATACATGCTTTGGCTATGTCCTCGAGCGGATAGTCTATGGATAAAAACTCGAGTTTCAAGAGATTATGTGGAAACGGAGATAGTTCTCAAGGTGGTTTTAGTTTTCAGCATTGTGTTGTGTTTTCTGAGCAAACTATCTGTGTGTCAATTCTCTGAATTATGCAATATTTGTTACTTGATCCAGTTTTGGATAATTCTTTCACCAATATCGGAACAAACATTAAAATCCCCTCTGAACAATTTGATAGAATTTTCTGTCATTGTTAAAAGAGATAAAATTAGGGCAGAGGGTGAAGGGGCTTATTTTTCCTGTGTCATATGTTTTGAGGGAAAAAATAAAATCAAAATAATAACTAGGATATATTTTAGTTCATTTGATTTTGCTTATTGGCTCTACCCCTAAAGTTAGAAGATGAAGAATATCTTGCAGCACGTGTTTATCGTCTAAGCCATCAGCTATGCATAACGTTTTAATCATTTGGTTGAAGAAACTTTTACTGTATGCAATTGTAGCTTTATTTATCTGATTCACTTTGTGAATATGATTAAAATTACAGTATGGGTATTGTGTTTGAGAAAGATCATTTTGACGGAGATAGTTGGATAATAGCGTGTTCTTGACTTTTATTTGTTGTCCTGTTGATGATATCCTAAACGAAGATTTTCCACCTCTCTTACCGGTGTTTGTACTGAAACAGTTCATATTTTTCCCCATTGTCCAAATTATATCTTCTAATATTGTTTAGAAAGCCTTGATTTAGCCTGGACATAGAGTTTGTCAGATGCATTTAACTGGAAATCATGAATCCAAATTTCAGTAGGAAAAGATAGATTCTAAAAAGAGACGGGCGAGGAGACAAAAGTCGATTACTGAAATTTTCTTTGTTGGTTTTATTTTCTTTGTGCACAAGTTCACTTTGTTGTTGTTTACTTGTTTGTAGTTACTCTACGAGGATAATGTTTGCGAGGACTCGTCCTTTCCTTGTTGCAAGTCTCTGCCTATAAAATGTTGGCGGCATTGCTTAGTAGAAGCCAGAGTTGAGAAATTGGTGGGATTAGTGGATACCACAGACATTGAAAACTTCTTCCTCGAACACGGAAAGAATCTGATATTATAGAAACGCGATGTGTTCCAGTAGGCTGCTCCTTTGCTATTTTTGTCTTAATAGTCTAGAATAATAAGGCTGCATCATCGCCGGAGCTGAGTTTTTGTTTTCTTCAGAAGGGTATTCTGATGATAACAACGGAAGAAGAAGAGGAAATGAGACTTCAAAGGTCCTTCAGTGACGAATCCGAGAGAACCACTCAATGACCGATCCGAGTGAACCACTCGACAGATAAAGAAGTATTGTCAATTTCTTTACACGCTTTCTAAGTTCAAAGTAGTGTTGGGAAGAAGAAGATTATGTATTTATTTATCTTACTAGTTTTTATATTAGTATCTCCTAACCACGCAAGTTTTTTTGAGTGCGACTTTTGTCTGTTATCATGGTTTTTTAAATCATTGTATAACTTTTATTTTCTTATAATTTCATATTTTCCTTTGATTGTAATGGCATCTGCTATTTTGTGATTAATGAAAAATTTCTTATTTTGAAAGGACATTTTGCGTTAAAACTCTTATTATAGATCGAAAGATCATATGATCCTAAATTGATTTGATCAGACATAGCAAATTTCAAATTTGTATATAAAGAGTGGATCTAATTGTACTAATGCCTACACTTAATTTCTTCAAAACCTACAATTATGTTTGGACTATTTAGTACTACTTCATAGGGTCTCATTGGTAAGTAATGCTATCTCCACTCCTTAATATAAGACTTTCAGGATATGTAACGAAAATTAAGGAGATAAAGATTAAGATATTTTTTAATCAAAGTATCAATATTAATCTCTTAAATATAATTAATGGTATACAAGTGGTTATTTAAGAGAGTAATATTGGTATTTTGCTCCCTTAATTTTCGCTACATATAATGAAAGAAGTGAACAACTCTTTTTGAACTTTAACAATTTTTGTTTTTCTCTTTTTTGACATAATTTTTTTGTACTTTATTGGAGTTAAACAATTTACGGGCCTTCAGTAGTAGAAAAAATTAAGAATTTCGGCCAACAAATTGACACGTGATCAAAACGTGGCTATTTAAGTAGGGGTAAAATAATCCATGCACCAACTAAATTTATGCGAGTCGGCTACGGTTCTGAACACCTAATGTTCAGCACCTCCGGAACACCATTTGCCCTGTTGGATGAAATCTAACGGTAATATCATGCTTAGCCATTTAAATCACGCAAAACACCGAATTCCCATATCCCTCTAATTTCGGCAAAAATCCTTTAAATGCCTCATTAAATCCTCTCATATCTTTGAATATATTGTCCCAAATTTTCTCTATATCTCTAAAAATTTCGACAATCCCTTTAATATCTCCATTAAATTTCTCCCATAACTCCATAAATTTCCCCCATATCTTTAAAGATATTTTTCCAACATTTCTTCATATCTCAAAAAATTTCGGATTCCACTATTTCTATGGTTAGTTATTTTCTAACAATTGTAAGTTATGTTTCTTACAACTGTTAGTTAGGTTTCTTACAACGGTAATGAAAACATCTAATAGAGGTAATAAACATCTACTCTAACCGCGGTCATAGACACATAACTATAATTAATTGCCATTTGGGTCATCAACATTTTTACGTTCAGCCACTTTTATCCTTTTCATTTTTTTTTAAACTTTTGATATCCCTAATATATTTACGAACAACCAAAATCATCATTCCGTCCAAAAAATGCCTAGAAACCGTCAAGCTTGATGACGTGGCATAACGGGACTTTTAGTTTCTCTCTCTTCAAAGGGTAAAACGGGAAAAAATTATTCTCCCCCTCAAATTTTATCATCTTCATTCCAACTATAACAATTGTGGATAAAAACAATTACATTCTCTTGCATGCCTTAATAGAGAAGATAATGGGAAAATTTAGATATGGGTAACAAAGAAACTGGAGCAGTCAAAAGGGTAAAACTAGAGATGAGCTCAAGCAAGAGTAAAAAATTCTTCTTTTCCAAGTAAGAGATGGAAGGATTTAGTAAAATTGTGGTTTCTAAATGTTCCTGATTTGGGTCTTTCTTAATTCTTGAATCGAATTTGGAGAAATTCTTGATCATCAATGCTTTTGAAACTTCACATAGAATTTTCAGTAATCAGCTTATTTTGTTGTTTAGGTAATTTTGGATTTTTTTTATCTGGGATTTTGAGCGTTTGTGATTGAAGGACATGGAAGGATTTAGTAAATTTGAATTTTTTTTTTTTCTGAAATTGAATTTCTTGAATCGTGTAATTTGGGTTAATGAGATTGAAGAAATTGAAATTATAGTTGAGGAAGAAGACAGTATTATCATATAGACAAAGTTTGCTCGGCTGTTGGGGGTTCAGTTCAAAAAGCTACGGAGCCATGAATGGTTTCGCTAGAGCTTTGAGCCATCTTTCTTCAAGGTAAAAAAATATTTAAAAAATGTAAATCTATTATCATAGTTATGGTGATCTTGGATTCAAGAATTTGTTCAAAGCATAATGTGTATATAAAAATTTATTATGTGATTTTTCTCTGTTTTTGTTGGTTTATATGTTGATGTTGATGTATGTAGTTATTATTGAATCAGAACACTCACTTTATCTTGAAAAGAGAAGTAAGTTGTTGCTTGATGATGATAGGAATTAAAGAGAACAAAATAATTCTTTGATTTTACTCTCACAACATTACATTTATAGGGTTTCTATTTCTCATTCTTAGTGGAAAATGGAAATGGTAATAGATTTGGTGGGGAAGAATGACTAAATAATGGAAGAGTGGAGGTATCACAATTTTTTGTAATTGAAATTGATGAATTTTTTTTCTCCACCATTGTTATGGTTGTAATAAAGAAAAATATTTGAGGAACAAGATGAAGTTTGAGGGGATGAAGAAGAAGATATTTTTCCGTTTTGCCTTTTGATGAGAGAGAAACTAAAGGTTCCGTTATGCCACGCCATCAAGCTTGAAGGATGATTATGCATTTTTTGGACGGAAGGCTGATTTTGGCGGTTCGTAAATATATTGGGGATGTCAAAAGTTAAAAAAATGTTAAAAAGGATAAAAGTGTTCGAATGTAAAAATGTCGATGACCCAAATGGCAATTAATTCACATAACTAATAGTTGTAAGAAATATAACTAACAACGATAAGAAACATCATTCAAACCAGTTTGATCTGGAACATCTTTCAAACCGGAAAATATGCGATCTTGTTCGTCCACATTTTCGACCTTATAAAGAACAAACAAAATCAGATCATATTTAATGTGAAATCTATGACTGAGAATTACTATTATTATATAAAATTACCATGATAACATTAACATCTCTGTGCCTGTTTCGATTCAAACTGAATCGTTATGACTTGGTGTCGAAATCCAATACAATCTTCAACTGGTATATTCTGATTTGCAAACAACTCTGTGAATGAAAATGGTGATTTCCAAGGGTTTATAATGGAATTCTCCATTGTAGGAAACCATAAAAAAAAAATTTAAAAAAAAGTTGAAAAGAGTAAGAACGAAATTGGGAAAAGGAAATTTTAGGGATTTTATGGAATATGAAAGCTTTAAAATAGGGACAATCAGCGGTATGATAAGCATGATGACGAATTTTTAGGATTATTCTGAGATTTTTGGGCCAAGATTGTGGATGGGGAGAGATAATTATGGAATATGACAAAATATCTAAAATGGACAGGAAAGAAGGGGTTGAAAAAAGGGGATTGGGTGTGGACATCGTCTGTGACATACAAATGTAAAATAGTCATCTGATCTAAAGGCTAAGCATCTAACAGCTGTAGGAGTGTTCAGGTGGTGCTGGAAAAAAAATCACGTTCAACATTGTAGCCACGGGTAAATTTATGATCCGAACTCCCCAATCCCAATTCCCCGCTTCAAAATCCTAGAAATTACAAACACACCACAAAATCTCCCCACTATCTCCACCATTACCATATTCATATTCTCCCCTGACCCAAACCTATCATTTCCACCAACACCAACACCACCATCCCCAACCCCCAAATCTGCAAAACAAAAACCATACTGATAACCACCGTCTCACCTCTCTCTAACTAAAGATAGTTCACCTCCACTGCAAAACCCGCCAAAAAAAAAAGTATGAAACCTCCAAATATGCCGAAAAATAGCTATGGATCTAGGTATGAGGGTGAATGAGGGATATATTTGAATTAATTCTACAAGAAACAAATATGAAAAGCTACGTAAACAAGATCCAGTGTAACAAGAAAATGAAAACTCCATAAAACATCTTCAAACAAATAGCAAGAATTTACCAAAAAGGCAAAAAGATGAACCCAGATAAAAATTCAGTCAAAAGAAGAGTAGTATATGCATAATCTTAGTATCTATAAAGAACCAAGAACACATCTTCACAAAAATAAAAAATAAACCAAATTGTTGCTACTGTTGACAACGTGTTGCCATTGTTGACCAAATTTTAAGCTATAACTTATAAGCACGTGTTTTTAAGACGTAAGAGAAGTTTTATCTTTATAGACGAGTAAGTTTAAAAATTACATTCAAGTCAATGAATACAATACACATAGGACATAAGCGCAAATTCATATGGAGCTATAATTTTGCTGATTTTCAAACACTATGAGGGCATGATTGCATGTTTTTCAAAGTTTAGGTATATAGATGCAAAAGTGTTTTATCTTTGAAGGGTAGTTTTGTCATTATATCCAATGACCTACTACAAAAGCAGTTAAAAACTTTTTGTAAGCAGACTCTGGTAATTAACATTGGAGAAGCAAACTAGGAAGCAACCGCCATAGTCTCCGCCGTCTCCCTCCGCCGGAGTGCCGGACTCTGGAAACAGAGGGTAAACTTTCCGAAGTACCTCTCTGTTCCCTTTCCTTTTGTTCCATGTCACTCTGATCTTCTTTTGAGTTCTTAAACTGTTTAATTTCCAATTTAGGGTTTAGAAAGATTACTCAATTCTACTAATTCTCAAAAAAAATAGAACGATAACAGAGGATTCCATAAAGGTATCTCTTTTCCCATGGGATTTTGTTAATTAGTACTACCTCCGTTCCATAATAATATAAGTCGTGTAATACGTGTAACGAAAACTAAAGAAGCAAAAAAAAACTAAAACTAGATATTTTGTTAATAAAATATCAATATTACTCTTTTAAATAGTAATTGTATACCACTAATTCTAATGGAGTAATATTGATATTTTGATTAAAAAACTTTTTTTTCGCTTCCTTAGTTTTCAGTTACATGTCTTAAATATGAATTGTATAACACTAAATTTATTTAAGAGGGTAATATTGATATTTTGATCAAAAAACACTTTTTTTGCCTCCTTACTTTTGGCTAAATGTTCTGAGCTACTGATATTATAGAATGGAGGTAGTATTGAATTTTAAGTACTTTTGAGTGAGGAATTTTTGTGAGTTCTTTGGTGAAAAGCCCACATTATGGTTTCCCTATTTTTAGTTGGGATTTCTAGAAACAAAAAAAGGTCTGTCTGCACGTGTACTTATGTCACATTGACTGAACGATTCTGGATTGTCTCTTCTCAGTTCTCTTGTTCACTTTCAGTATTTACTAACAGGATTCATGATTCCAGGACTGCATCTATTTAGGAAATAATTTGCTGTTTATCAAAGGATCCAAAAATTGATCTCTTTTAAGTAGTAGAAGGGTTTGAGAATTTAGAACTCAAAGATGGAGGTTCCTGAGATCGTTGGGCCGTCAAGATTAATAGAAGCTGATGGGTCTGTAGACCGCGATTTTGTTTCTAAATTGCCCGACCCCATTTTGCTTCACATCCTATCTTTTCTTCCATTAAAAGATGCAGTTCGGACGAGCATATTGTCCAAGACATGGAAAAGCATATGGACAACACTTCCATATCTGATTTTGGATGAAGATTTCGTAAAAGAATATTTTCATCCTTGGAATGACCACGACTTTCTAGAAATGGTCAATAAGATTATATTGAATAGATGCAAGCAGCGAATTATAAACTTAGAGAAGTTCCAACTGGTTATTCCTGTTTGTGAAATCTTTCCAAGAAGAGAGTGGTTTCAAACTCAGTTTAATACATGGGTGAGCCAGATGCCTCATATCAAGGAGTTTGAGTTGGATTTGAAGTATACCTGTCTTCCTGGTGAAATTGATATGCCTTCAAAAATTCTTTCTGCCAAGTCACTACGTGTTATGTCTTTAGCTGGTTTCAATTTAATGCCATTGTCAAACCTTGACATTAATTTCGCCTTTTTGCGGACAATGAATTTGCGAGATGCTTATTTGGACGACAAAACCATGCAACAGCTGATACTAGGCTGCCCGTTGTTGGAGGATTTGAGCCTGCATCATTGCCAGGTCCCCAAGATTATTTATGTGACCGGATTAGTTAACTTAAAGCGGTTTTCAGCCTGGGAGAATGATGGTATGGATAAACTGCAGATTGACTCACCAGACCTTGAGATTTTTGAATTAACTTCTAAATCTAAATTGAAGGTGAACATACAAAATTGTGTCAGTTTAAAAAAACTCTTGCTTGGTCATGGTGACTTCATAACCGATCAGTGGTTGTCCTGCTTAGAGTCTCGATGTCCCTTCCTTGAAGACTTGTTTATTGGATATTCTGAAGCTCTAGAAAATCTCAAAATCACAAGTAATACCCTCAAGGTGTTGGAAATAAATGGTTCACGCAGTTTGGTGGAGGTGGAGATAAATGCTCCTCGTCTGGAGAAATTTAGTTTTCGCTTAGGCTCTCTAAGATGGTTTCGTACCTGTTTGCTAAATGTTTCACATACATTGGAAGTTCAACTCAAATTAGACATCTGTGTGAATGGGGACCTGTACTGCGATCAGTTGACAAAATTTCTTGCAAATTTTAATCATTTCCGAAAAATAGAACTATATGGTCCATTGCACATGGTAATTTTCCTTCTGGTTTGTGGCTTCTTTTATTTTGAGTTTTTTCTACCTCGGGCGCAACAATTGACATAATTTTATCATTGCAGATTAGTATTCCGAAGGAAAAGAGAAACAACTTAGTATCTCCACTCTTTGCCGTGAAGCATTTGCTTCTCTTTGGATTTTATCCGGATCTGAAGTTTCCGTCCGTTGAACTTTTAGAATACATGCTTTGGCTATGTCCTCGAGCGGATAGTCTATGGATAAAAACTCGAGTTTCAAGAGATTATGTGGAAACGGAGATAGTTCTCAAGGTAGTTTTAGTTTTCAGCATTGTGTTGTGTTTTCTGAGCAAACTATCTGTGTGCCAATTCTCTGAATTATGCAATATTTGTTACTTGATCCAGTTTTGGATAATGCTTGTCTGACTTTCTTTCACCAATATCGGGACAAATGTTAAAATCCCCTCTGAACTATTAGCTAGAATTTTCTGTCATTGTTAAAAGAGATAAAAGTTGGGCAGAGGTGAAGGGACTTACTTTTCCTCGGTCATATGTTTTGAGGGGAAAAAAATCAAAATGATAACTAGCATATATTTTAGTTCATTTGATATTACTTTTCCTCAGTCATATGTTGTTGTCTTCTTTTTTGCAGTTACTCTACGAGGATAATGTTTGTGAGGACTCGTCCTTTCCTTGTTGCAATTCTCTGCCTATAAAATGTTGGCGGCATTGCTTAGTAGAAGTCAGAGTTGAGAAATTGGTGGGATTAGTGGAAACCACAAACTTTGAAAAATTCTTCCTCGAACACGGGAAGAATATGATATTATAGAGACGCAATGAGTTCCAGTAGGCTGCTCCTTAGCTATTTTTTTCTTAGTAGTCTATAATAATAAGGCCGCGCCGCATCATCGCCGGAGCTGAGCTGAGTTGTTGTTTCCTTCAGAAGGGTATTCTGATGATAACAATACTATGTTGTCAATCTTTTGCTGGTACAAAAAAACAGTGTCTTTATTCCATTTGTTTTATGAAGTCATCTTTGTTCATGTTCTCATTTGTCTTTCCAATGAAGTGAGCATTGATGTGTAGATTAGAGTCGGAAACTATACAAAAGTGTTTCCAGCAGCACCGACGAACCGTGGATCTTGGCACACAGCTCCTGGCCTGTTGCAGTCTAAAAATATTGAAGCCTCATTAGAATTTTTTTGGGTACATAAAGCAGAACAAAATGTGAATTGAACTATTAGCTACCACATTCGTTCCATAATATAAGTCGTTTAGGACATATAGCAAAAATTAAGAAAGTAAAAAGCAAGTTACTTTATTAGTTAAAATATCAATATTACTCTCATAAATAGGACTTGTATACCATTAATTTTATTTAAGATAGTAATATTGATATTTTTAATAACAAACTATCTTATTTTTTGCTTCTTTAATTTTCACTATATAAACTAATTCACTTATATTAATGGAATGAAGGTAGTACATCTTTGTCATCTTAATAGATTTGAAATGGGACAAAATAAATTTTTTGTAGTAAGCCTTGTATTAGAAAACATAACAATGATGTTGTATAAAAAGTAGGAGAATGGGAAAGAAAACTTACTGCAAACAGCACTGCAGGTGACACAATCAACTTCACATTGGTCAGAAAAAGCACCAGATGAAGTTAGGAATTTAACTTGGGAGGGGGCGAAATTGCAATAGTATGTTGAATTACATATAAAAACGACAACAAAAAAAATAAAATTTGGAGGGCCAAAATGATAAAATTTTCTGAATTACATATAAAATTTACTATACCTAATAATATTTTTAAAAATTTTAGGGGGCGACTGCCTCCCCCGCCCCCGTCTTCGTTCCTGACTAGGACAACGTTGCTCCATGCGATAGCATTGAGGGTACTACTTATTTTTGCAATATACTCTCTTTCCAGAGTACCTCTGAGACATCTGGAGGCGATGGCGGAGTAATTGTTGAATTAGAAGTTGAAGGTGATGGTGGGGTTGAAGCCGGCGGTGGAATGTAAGTTGGAGGTGAACTTGAAGGAGGAGTTGGTAAGTTTGTTAACCTTTTTAAAATTAACGAGTTAAAAAGGTTATGAAGTATTTCAGTTTAGAATAATATTAAATAGATAAAGATATTTATAACATCATAGGATTTTAAAATGTGATAAACATTAATGAGTTAAAAATGTTATGAAATCTAAAAATTTAGAATAATATTAAATAGTTAAAAATATTTATAACATCACAGAATCTTAAAGGTGTTAAAAATTAATGAATTAAAAATGTTATGAAGTCTAAGAGTTTCATAATGAGATCTATTAAATATATATTACATAACTATAGTCTATTCCAATTCTCTAAAATTAATAGAATTAACTAAAGTCATCTACTTGTTCTCTTAGAATAGTTATATTTCTTAGCTTATATATATAGCTCATGAGAAATAGCTAAACTACTATGATTAAATATTGAGTTACATAACTATCTAAAGCTTCAACTAGGGATGGCAATTTGACTCGTGACCCGTCGACTCGCCCTGCCCCAAGGTCTTTTGGGGCAGCCCCGCCCCGCCTCGTAGAGAGAACGGGGCAGATCGCCCCGCCCCACGAACGGGGCAGATCGGGGCATGGTATTTGCGTCCGCCTCGCCCCGCCCAGATTTAATATAAACTTAATACATTTGTGCATTGAATATAAACTTTAATTAGATAATGGGGGGTTGCTGAGGGCCCAAATTTACAAACAATTTTCTGAAAAGATTAGAAGGTCCAGTTAGGAGGGCCCAAAATCCCTAATAATATTATTATTACTAACCCCATTTTCCTCCTACTACCCCAGGCCCCTCTCCCCGCTTTCTCTCACTCTCTCTCAGCGTCCAACGGCAGCGAAGAAAAAAGACCCGCAGACCGCCGCCCGTCCCTTTTCTTCCCCTGTTTCTTCTTGATTATTATGCTTTGGAGAAACCTAAAGATGAGATTGATGGGTTGGGTCATAATCCTCTGAACTTTGGTGGTGGCTTTTTTCTTTCCCCTTCCGGTAAGCTTTTTTCTTTTCCCTTTCGGCGAGCTCCGTTGATGTAGAAGACTTAAATTTTTTTTTTAAAAAATGGGGACCCGCCCCGCACAGGGCAGTGCATGGGGTGTAACTTTGTGATCCGCGGCGGGGTGCGGGGCGGGGCTGTTATTTGAGATATCCGCCCCGATCCGCCCCATTGCCATCCCTAGCTTCAACTTATGTTATTAGTTAATGAGATATTCCATTTTAGAGAGTAATCAATGCTTACATTGCTACATGTAAGCTTTTCATTGGACCATTGATCTATAGAATGTCAAATGTCACTACCACAAACTTCTACCCCAATTTAGTATAACTTTATATATTATAGATTTTCTTACATACTCCCTTACTACATAACTTAATTTTCTTACACACTCCCTACATCCTGATTTGAATAGCTACATCTGGCTTATATAAAATTTAAGAAGAGTAACTTGATTATGAATAAGTTATTGGTTAGAACATTTGTTTTTGTAATGAGAGGGTGTGTTCAAATACTAAAAATTCATCTTATACTACTTGGTACTAATAATTTTTTTAAAATGATTTTGTTTTAGGAATGTAACGAGAAAATCCAACAGCAAACATATATGTTAGAAATTTGGTCATTTGAATCAACTTTCTAGGCGACGGGAGGATCTCATCATAAATTTTGATTATTTGTTGCGAAACTTTTGCGTCATATGAAATCAGTCACAAATTTAGTCATTTATATCAATTTTCTTTGCGACCGGAGAATCGATCGCAAATTTTAATTATTTGTGGGGGAAACCTCTTGCGCCGACCGAAGTCTGTTGCAAAAAATTTCCTTTTTATGACAAATTAATTTATTGATACAAATACTAATTATCGATCGTAAATACCTATCACTAAACAGCGCCATATTGTTATTTGAGTTGGTGAGTCTTTCTTGATGTAAATGACAGTTAATTGCGACGGTACACGTCTAAAACAAAAAACTTTATTTCTACTAGTATCAGGTACCCGAACACTAATAAACTAAAACTTGAAGAATATATAATTGAGACATCTAACCTTTATGATAGTATATATATTGAATAAAGTAATGGACTTAGACAAGAATGTGAATTTAGCTTCTCCACAAAACAATGGTCACACATATGATACATATATTTGAATTGGCCAAATAGTTTACCCCATAATGACATATTGCCTTATTTTAAATATTGCCCTATAATAATAATGAATTAAAAAGAACACATATCCGAGGATTTATCTCCTGCAAACGACTCCACGGCCATTGAGCCCGCTAACACAGTTCAAGTTTGCATAGTCAAAGTTCTTTGAGGAGGTGAGACCGGTCCTATTAAATCTAGCAACGGCACAATCTGCTGAAAACAGATTTGAAGAAGCAAATTCCTTCATACCTCCCAAAACCGGCATGATATTTCTCACATTGACCCTACTAACATAGTTGCTACCATATGTTTGACCCAAAACTCCATTGACAGCTCCGCTCAACGAGTAGAACTTGAAGCTCAAATCAAGATGCGCAAAGCAATCCTCGTCGGTAATGCCATAATTATGTACCTTTGAATCTTTCTCTGTGATTGGTACCACGGTAGCCTTAATCTGGAAGTTTCCTTCCACTTTAATCACCACGACATTAGTGTCGCGGGACCTGGTGATGGAGACACCGGGGACTCTAGTTGGTTCCCATTTAGCGCCTTCGCCTTCAGAGAGGGAAATAGATTCTCCATTGAAGGCGAGTGTTAGACGGTCAACTGCATTGTTCCAAGTTGGGGTTTTCTTGGCACCGATGAATATTTGGTTGTTTTCGAATAGGATTCCGAGAGATTGGACCCAAGTGAAGTCTCTCTTCATGTTCTCGTTTCTCTTTCCGATGAAGTGAGCATTGATGTGTAGATTAGAGTCGGAAACTATACAAAAGTCTTTGTCCTTCTGGCCATGGAAGTAGAATGTAATTCCATCAGCACCGACGAACCGTGGATCTTGGCATACTGCTCCTGGCCTGTTGCAGTCTGCGGCAAAAAAATCCATAGCCATGCATATGAAACGAATATTCTATCTCATTCTATATCACAAAAAGGAAACTTACTACAAACATGACTTATATTATGGAATAGAGGGATTATTTAATTCGGAAAATATTGAATAAAGTGGAACAAAAAGGAAACTTACTGCAAACAGGACTACAGGTGACACAATCAACCTCACATTGATCTGGACAAGCACTAGGGCACTGTTGCTCCATGCGGTAGCACTGAGGGTAGCTTCGGTTCTTGCAATACACCCTCTTGCCTGACACCTCGGGAGGCGGGTTAGTTGGTGGAGTAGCTGGCGGAGGAGAAGAAGTTGGTGGTGGAGTATAAGGATAAGGTGGGACCGAGGTATCGCAAACTGGCAAGCATGAACCACATTCGGCATAACAAGTACGAGGGCAAGCATTAGGGCATTCTAGTTTTTTAAGGTAACATTGAGGGTAACTCTTATCTTGGCATTTCACCTCCTTAGGTTTCGGACCATTACCGGGTTTCGGATCTTTAGGTTGCCCCTCAGCCAAGAAAGCTAAAAAGAGAACCATGCATGCAAGAACATTAATCACTTTCATTGCTGAACTTGCCATATGATTCAAAAATACAATCTTTATGTTAAGTAATTATTTGATGTGTGAATGGATAATATGTAACTTGCTCTTCTCCTTGGTTTATATAGGTCCTAAAAGGGAAGGGCAAAAAAAATTGCTTCCAAAGTTATGTGACCTTTAATTTAGCATATGATTGACCAATTCCAATTGCATTCTTTCACTTTAAGCTGCGTAAGAGGTTCCACATGGTTTTCCTTGGAGAATGATTTAACCAAAAGATATATATACACAATGTCAACGTATATAAAACAAAATTAATTTGTCTCTTTTAGTGAACTTTAATTTACATTGCAACTCAATTCATTAATTTATCTATGATTAGCAAGTTAGATTCAAAGTTTTTGAATGTTCATTTTCTAATTCTAGTTTATTCTAAAATGAATGTGCATTTTCTTTAAATGAATGCATTTTCCAATTAAACTCTCACAACTAATATTCTATATTTAAGACTTGTCAGTCCCAATAATTTATATCTCATTCTATGTTTAAGGATATTTTTGTAATTTATTCATTGTCAATGTACTACAATGTGCATAAATGCTCTAAATATTGAATGAAATAAGAATAGTAATGCAAAAATAAATCAAAATGGTTCTTGACTAAGCCTTATTTGATGCCTTTTGCCTTTGATTCGAGTGCATGATTTTGCAGAAAACGTGGCGGTATGCGGGGACTATTGTTTTAGTGATATATATTATGTGAGCAATTCACTTTGTAGTTTGTACATTCATTTTCATAGGTTAGGTTAGTCATCAATCCATCTATTTCAATAGTATTCTAAGAGCAGTCACTTTATGCATTTATTGTCAAATGTTAGATTTGTCTCCTATCCACCCCGCTTATACTCCCAATTATTGAGGATTTAATAAGTTATGGTTGCCTTGTGGTTACTCATTGTCAAAATACTCTATTAAATTCTTGTGAAAGTCAAATGTAAATATTTTATTTAATTTGAGCGGCGATAAAAACTATGCTTCAATTTGGCACAACAATTTTAAGGTATAGTTAAATTCATGACTTTCAGCATCAATCTTGATTTTATAATGAAGAAAAATATGAAGAGTGTGGAGGAGTTCTGTTAGATTAGCTGGACCTTATGCCCAATTCGAAGGTGTTTTGACCAACAATATTTCCCCTGGTACCGTCCAATACACAACCCTCCTCGAATATAGGAAGCAGAAAACATATGAAAACATATCCACTAACCGTGTGTCTAATAAGGATAGAATGATATCCGCAAGAGCAGTCCAATTGATTTCGAGTGGTAGATTGTGCACAAGAGCGCATAATCGAATTTTGAAAGTCATCCAATGTGAGGGTGACTTCTTATAGTGGTTATTAAGACAAGTTCTCCCAGTTGGTTGGGGTGCTGGGTCACCTTAATTTGCATACTTCAAATTCTCTATCGGACTGCAGAGTAGGGCCCATGTAGGCGTGAGTAACGCCTTTGTGTGCACAATAAGGATATAATGATGATTTTCATTAAAGTAAAATTCTCCACTTGATTTCTTATTGAGTGAAATTTGTGATGAAAGAAATGTGGTGAAATTGTATATATAATTTACTTTCAAAGAATCACAACATCAAGGGGATGTAGCTCAGATGGTAGAGCGCTCGCTTAGCATGCGAGAGGTACGGGGATCGATACCCCGCATCTCCATATATTTATTTACATTATTATTTTTGTATAGGACTTCTTCAGCAACAATGGCTTGTGTCTCATTGGTGACCTCTCGGTATAGCATGAGGTCCCAATTTTTTTGTATTATATATATAATTTATTTATAAGTTTTTTGGATTGGGTCTCCGGTACTGAATCATTTTTTTATATTTAAATAAAAGTTTGTTTTTTTAATTATATAAAATATTATTTAAAGTTTAGCACGTGATCTTCTAAATGATGAATTTACTGATTCATTATTTTGCCATTTTCTAATTTAGTGGTTAATTTATGCAGTAATTTTGAATCATTCCGGAGTTTTAATGTAGATAGTTATAGGGATCAGGTAGCCCAGTGGAATCATTCCGGAGTTTTGACCAGAGGTCTGGAGTTCGATTCCTGTACCCCTTCCCCACCAAAAATAAAAAATAAAAAATAAAAAATGTAGATAATTGTCCAACACCAATAGACTTTACATTTGGTTTGTGAACTCTTTAGGAGAATACAGACAACTTCAGTTTCTCCAACTCAACTCTCCTGTAGAAGTGATCGTCTCAAATAAACTAAAGAGTCTGTCATCTTTATGTAATTGCTAGAATATGTTTGGCACAAAACTCCATTTGACACCGCTAGTCAATGCAGGGATGATTAGAGGGGCGGTCGACCCCAATATTTTTAAAAAAATCCTATTAGATATAGTAAATTTTATATGTAATTTAAAATATTTGATCAAATTGGCCCTCAATGAATTATTTTGTAATTTTTATATGTAATTCGGCATACTGTTGTAATTTTTCGCCCAACCTAAAAGTCCTAGCTTTATCCTGAGTCAATGAGTACAACTTGAAGCTCAAATCCAAATCCTGTGGGTAATTCGGTACCGACCCAATTCTGCAGTCTTCAGGGCTGACCTGTGTTGGTGCTTTGGGGGCGCCCTTCCCCGCCCCTCACCTCTTTTAAAATCAAGAGTTTTTAGGGTTTTAATTTTTACCAATTTCTTATATTTTGACTTCCCAAATGTTTTAAGAAAAAATTCTATGATAACACAGTGTAGTTTAGCCCCTATCTTACACTCCTGGTTTCGTCCCTGGCAGTACTACTAACTTGCTCTGAACCAATACTACCTGACGTGTTGAATCTTGAAACATAAGCCGAGTAAATCCTGAATTCGGGAAAGAAAGAGCGCGAACAAGATCATACTGATCATAACAACCGAAATCACACAGCAGTAACAACAAAGCATATGAGCAAGAGTAGCCGAAAAAGTCCTATGGCCATGATTGGTGTTTCTTCCAACAACAAAAGAAAGGTGCAGTAAAACTTGTCATATTGTATTAAAATAAAGAAGAAAAAATTAGTCATATTATACACACAACACATCAAGCAAATTAATTAAAGAGAACGATTCTGATAAAACCAAGCAAATCAATTCACAACAACGTTACTAAGGCATCTTATCTCATAAACCATTAATAACCAAACGAGAACGACTGAACGAACAACCTGAAAGACTACATCAGGGACCACCAAATGAGCCAACTTTTGATGAATGTGGTTCCAGATATTGTATAATAATAATCTGGATTTTGTTTACTACATAATATAATTACCTTTCTTGGCTCTAAGGAACTGGCAAACACATTCTTCTTCAGAACAGCTTCTTTTTCTCCCGCCAGACTGCAATATCTGGATGGACATTTCAAATCAAAAGATGCCGGGATCTAATAACCAGCAGTTACGGACAGACTTCAGACTTTCGTGCATAAATATATCTTGGGGTGAAAACATCATCATTATCTTCAAGAAGAAAAGAAACGAGGACTGCATCATAATTTCAAGCAAAAACGGAGATAAGTGAATGGAGAAATCCAAAAGGCCACCAGGAAGAAGGATTAATAAATATACAGTGCATATACAGCAATTGGATGTAAGCAACCCGGTGGGATCATTCATCGAGAATTGCACGTCCTAGATTAGTGGCAATAGCTAATCTGACGGAAGCCAAAGCTTGAGGTGGTAAGTCGGCATCAACAAAATCTGGTCTTAATCTTGCCATCGACAACTCTTGCAGTTTGTTCAACAGTAAGTTAGTGTGTGAGACATTCAGCAATGCACGCTCAGGCCAGTTAAACAATTGTAGCTGCATACAGAAAACAAAGAGAAATATCAGGACCATTAAAAATGTACAGTTGTGCAAAGTGAACTACTTGACATAACCAAACTATTTAAATAATAATAATATAATGGAAATTACGTGCAAAGCAGTGTATTAGCATCCAAACTACAAATTACATAAGTTGGATGAATGATTTACTAGCTACAAGATATAAAATAAACTTCTTTATCCTAACCATGAAAGTAATACATAAGTAAACTTTGACTTGAACGGATATGGAAAGCCCTTCATCCCAACATGAATTGCAAGCTCAGAAAGAAGAGTGTAACAGATAGTAGCTCACCGAGTCATATAGAATGGGCAACCAGAACCTTTGAGGTGTAGAAGGGCTTTTCATAAGCTGCAGAAGAATAAACAAAAAAAACTGTAAGCTGAAACTGTCGAAATGAATTCTGCTTGACAAAAGCATAAGCCTTTACTATGAAGCTCCAATAAACCCTCTTATTTTCGGTAGATGAAACTTTCAGAAGGGTGTGTTAACTTTAAATATAGATATAATGTTAGGACCTTGCTAAGCTACTAGAATTATTGGCTAAAAGATTGACTAAAATAGTTTTTCGGACCGTTTTGCCCTTATAGTTGGGTGAATCCCTTATACCAGCAGGGGGTGAGATGGTCATTTAACACCCTCAATTTGGGGGTTTAGGGTTTCTATCCCCAAAATTCTAGGAGTAAATCATTTTCCATAATGTTATTAGGGAATATTATTTGTAGCAATAATTTCCTAAATTCACAACTGAGATCCGGGAAAGAAAGTATTTCTCTATTTTAGCTTAGCTATATCAGCAGCAATACAAAAATACATCTGTGCCCTTTACTATTATTACAGAACAGCACATGAGACATACTGATATAAGGGCTTCAGCAGCTCTCCGAGCAGCAGCATCAGTCATCCCACTGTAAGCATCATGAAGAGATCGCCTGAAGTCCCTATACCTGCCATTCCAGACATTTAGAATAGAATCATGAAATTGGGAAATAATTAAAGCCAGGTAGCAGAGTGTGCAGCTTTCATTGAACAAATGGAACACGGAGATCAAAGATTACATACTTGTTCAAAAAATCAAGGCCCCCAGTTGTCCCAGACTCAGATCCCAGCAATTCAAGAAGTCCTTCCCATTGCTGGAGGAAAGAGATTAACTTAATATCAGAAAATTAAATAGCTCAATGTACCCGAGCAATATATTTTGATACTACCACTAGTATTTTTCTACAATATTACTCCAGCTTGACTGAATTGAATTCTTCCAAGATAGTTTTATATAATAAGAACATAAATAATAGCAATGACAAATATTCACTATTGCAAGAGCATGTGATCAGTGTTAACCTTAAAACTTTCATCAGATACCGACTTTCCAACAAAATCAAACAATTGCTTAGCAATTTTACTCAAACGAACTTCATCCCTAGCTTGCTGAAGCCAGAAGACTCCTGAACCTTTCTTTCCATGTTTCCAATCATGGACTCCAGTAATCTGTTCAAAGAAACAGCACATGTTTCAGCTATATTGATAGAAGTTCAACTTAAATCTCCAAATGAAGCATTTTTCTACCATATGTTTGCTCAAGCTGTGTAAATCAGTACCTACTTTCATCAAACAGTACCTTCATTATATTTGTGCTGACAGTGTCAAGTTCATAAAGGCGACAAATCTCAATGCTCTGCAAAAAAAAATAAAATAAAATAAAATAAAATAAAAGAAGGCAGATTATTCTATCACTGAATAAGAATTGTCCTAGTCATCCCATAAAAAATAAATTCAAAGAGAGGGAAACAATTCAAAGATATAAGGATTAGGCCAACCTTTAGCAATACTTGAACATGTTGCACAGGTTGGTTGTACAGTACAGTTTCCAGCAAGCCCATTCCTTGTCTCATACACGAAGACAAATATATTGGCGCAATCTGAGATAAATGAGCACCAAAATTAAGATTAACTCAAACAAATTTAAAATGACAATGAAGCGCAGTCCAAGTGGTAAGACGCTTCACTTCCAACCAAAAGGTAGGTTGGGAGTTCGAGTCTTACTGGAGTGGAAGTAAGGAACCACTATTCCTTTAAAAAACAAATTTGAAAATACATGAATAAGAAAATGGAAAATAAGAAAAGATCAAATACATGAATAGGCCAGCAATGCAAAGGCTGAAGAACATAATAGGATCCTTTTTTAAAACAGCCACAAATGAATTCTCAAATTATCCTACAAATCTTCATATTTGCCAAAATATTACCAACATCCCTTCTCAACTGAGCACAACAAGGAACATTTTTACGAGATTACTCACGTAAACATCGTTTCCATGCCAGTAGCCTATCTTAATTCAATTAACCCAATTTTTCCATCATGAAAGTGATTTTTTATGTCAAAAAATTAGGGAAGCAAAATCTAGAACTTGACCATTAGAAAAAGAAAGGTATGCGAGTTCAATATTACCACCTTCTAGAAAACAATCTTGCTGAAAGACACTACAACTTCAGGAACAAAAAGTAGGAGAAAGAGATCAATGATATATAGAAGGTAGCAAAATAGATCATTTCCTCTGTAATTAGTTTCCAGCATCTGCCATTATGCATGTCCAAGTAAACAAATCCTGAAGCTTGTAACACGAAATCTTTGGTTTGCTAAATACTCTCAAGGTCCAACAGCCCACCCCAAAAGAAAACAATATGAAGGTAAGCATGTATTCATTTTTCCTAACTTACTTGCCAAGTCAAAGCATGAGAAGATAGAACTTGAGCATAGACAAGTCGGTTGAGTTCTTCAATGCAGATACCCCCCAATTTAGGCCTCTCCTCATGTAAAAGGATTTCTGCTTGAATGCTCCCAGCAGTCAACAACTCCGAAGCATGTGTCATCAACCTAGAGGACAGGTATATATGTGAAGTGTGAAAACAATTAAGGATATTACAAGGATCAACCCTTCTCAAACCATTCTCATTTTGTAATCTTGCTTCGTTCATCAAAATTAAACATGCAAATGCCATTTAAAGCCAACAAATTGAATAAATAGCTGGCAAGGGAAGGGAGCTAGCTCAACAATTTAGCACACAAGAACATTGTAACAGTAATATTTACAGGAGAACGAATTGAATGATGTAGGAACGTATGGCTTTCAGTTAATAATGGGAAGATGCTAGAAGTATTATATGAAAGTAGGAATATATATTTTTAGCTAGACTAGCAAACCCAATCAGGCAAGATAGATGAGCGAGAATTATGCAAGTTTCTTATGCGTTTAATGACCGAGTTAAAATAATACAACAACACAATAGTCCCCGAGGGTGGGTCCCTCCAAGTTAAAAGTAGATGGGCCTGCAAGGGAATAAACCGACAAATCAGATCATTTTGGAATAGCAAAATGTTTCCCAGACCAGATATTCTAAGAAAAATGGGTACAACTACAACCTAGCTGCTAAACCACGAAACATGAAGTTGAAAATGATTGAAGGATTAATAACCACATAGGACTAATTCCACAATCAGTACCAGTGTGCTAGTGGTGACTTTGAGATTTAAGTCGGTCTAGCAGATTGGTAAGGGGTGGAGAACAACTTCAAAATCTCCCTGGACTTCAAAGAAGACAATTTTACATTCCCCAATGCATCATTGATGCATAACCACACAATATTACATCCAAAAGAATTTACGAATAGAGAAAAAAACAAAAAGGAAACTACAAGGAGCATCTCACCAGGGACCAAATGATCTTGAGCATTCTGCTAAGACAACCTGAAGCATGCAGTGAACCAAATTAATCAATAATCAGAAGAAGCTCATATTTCGAAACAATGTCGTAATCTAAGGATATACATCACTCACCTCAGGATTCTCCCCGAGAATTCCAATTAGAAGCCCCATCAACTTATGATGATCAGAAACTGGCTTTATCTGCATGCATTTCTGAGCCAAATTGTACATGCTTTCTAAACCCTGTTATAACAAAATGACCAAATGTTTAGCCAGTCCATTCAAGATATTAGTCCCTATCTCTGTGTATTTGTGTATTCCAGTCTCTCTCTTTCTGGAGCTCCTTTTACAGGACACTTTCTGCAGTTACAGTGATTGCAACGTAGGCTGGAAGATGGTAAAGCTGATGAAGAAATAACACCATTGAGAACTAACCACGGTGAAAGGTCTGATGTACAAAAAGTGAGCAACGAAGAGTTCGAGCCAGTGATATGTTGCATTTGAGAGACTGGAAGAGTTTCCCAGCATGATTTGAAGTATATTTTTCAGCCCATCCCTTGTTTGATGGTGTTCACATTGAAGCCAAAAAGCACTGCAATCCAGCTTTGTAATTTGAGCTCTCCACTTCTCCCAAGACTAAAGATATAATAAAATAATTATATACTGGGGTTCATGTTAATAGACAAAGCATAAGTACATAAACATAAAAAAAGTCCAACTAACCTTCATGAAGTCAGGCTTGTTTTTATAACATTCACCTAATTTCTCTGCTCCCAGATCTGGTCGCATCCGTGGCATCATTGATATAAGCACAGCTACAGCTTCTACCAATCCATTCTCAGTCTGTTACAAAACAGAAAAAGGATATGCAAATTAATATTTAAAACCAGTTGGTTGGGAGTTTGTGTCATGCTAGAGGGGAAGTGGGGAACCACTATTGATCTTCCTTTTAAAAAAAAAAAAGAGAAAAAAAATTATATTTAAAATAAAAATTAGCCTGCCCAGCTACTAAGACATTGAAAATTCACTTTCAGAAAGGTACACCAAATGTATGAATTAGGCAAAGACAGCAAACACACAAACAAACTATTCAAGAACACCTTCCAAACCTTAATCTAGAGAGTCAGACAAATAACATAGTAATCGAAAATTACAAACATAGTTCTCTCTGCACCCCCCCCAACACATACACACAGACACACGCTGAATCCCCACCCGCCCAACTTCTCTTTCCCATTAGCAAACCCCCTCCAAATGGAAAATAAGAAAAAGGTAGATAAGCATCTGTACAAACATGCAAACATGGAGTTACATTCAATCTCACAAAAGAATAAGGCTCTAGTGGTAGTGGATAACCATAAACATTCTTTTCTTACACTCCTCTTCTGCGGAACTTTTTTTTATCTTTTCTTTTATTTCTAAAAACAATCAGAAAGACATGGCTACCTTTTACTTATTATTCAAGCATCTAACTTAACAGAATAACAAAAGAAAAGTTTGCAATGAAATGAGGTAAGGTAACAAAGGGGGGCTTCTGCAAGCAGAGTAAAATAACAAGATCCCGACTTAGAATATATAAATTACTTGCAGGTTAGGTGAAGACCAAACTGTTCCTCATATACATATGATTCAATGACTTAATCATTGGCTCTCTTATACCCTAATGAGAGGAAATGCATAGTGATATAAAGCAAGAGATATATGTTCAAAAATCACAGACAACTTCGGAGAGGAAATACAGTCAAGTAGCATCAAACCAAAGCTGAAGTTAGTTACAGGAAGTTCGCCTTACCTCACGACGCCCTAGTTGATCAAACTGATAAGATCCATGCAAGCGTAGCAATTTTACCTGAAGGTAGAATTTAATCTCAGTTATGTTCCAAACTTGAGTAATGGGTTTATCATATGCTCATCAACAAGAACATAATCTATATCAGGAAATAGGACAGTAGAAGATCCAATAAATATAGCTAATCAAGAAGATCCAATAAATATAGCTAATCAAGGCATACCACAACATCCAGCCAGCCAATTGCCAATGCTGATGAGATTGCTTCCCAGTACTTGGGATAATCTTCAACTGCCTGGCAAGTATCACAAAGTCAACCCAATGAAAGATACGATATAAGGCAAATGGAAATCTGAGAATCATTTAGCCAAGGTAATATTTGGCAGGCAAACAAATGTTAAAATAAGAAAACGAGGATAATGATGGTCACATTTGGCAGGCAACCAATTGTCTACTATTAGAAACTCTTTCTTACTGAACTCTTGAAAACAACATTTTGGGTCTACAAGATCGAAATTGCATTCAAATTTTGCAGAATATAGGCTATTTTATGAATTCAAACAATGAAGCTAGAGAAATTGCATAACACCCTATGCATGATTATTTTCATAATTCATACTCATGGTCAAGTTAAGGGACCAAGAAAATGAGGAAACCATAATAAGTAAGTAAAGCAAACCTCTTCAAACAATATGTTTCCATGGACTACCAAAGATCCTATGGTACAATTGCTAGATTTTTCAGACACTTCATTTTATACAAAATGAAAGAAGAAAAGGAAAATGCTATAAAAGATCACTTCTTGTCATGGGGAAACAAAAGTCGTACTCGGTGCCACCTTATTTTTCCTCATAATTCATCAAATCCAAGGACAAATATACAGAACTTATCAATCATTTGTGAAGCAAGCATAACATCAAAGATTATGAACCCTAATTAAGATCTTTTAAATTGCAAGCCAAATATCAGGGAATACAAACCTGTAGATTAACAAGTTCATTTTGAAAATCCACGAGTTTTGAATGAACAGTTAGCTGAGTTCCAGAGAACAGACAATCATAACCCTGCAGCAAAACCCGTAATAATCCTCGTGTCAATACAAACTTTATTCAAAAAAAAAAAAAAATCTTAAAAAATCAAAGATTTATTGTAAATAAATCTCCTTACAGCTAACCAATCAAGAAGTCGTTCTGGAATCCAAGCTTCAGATTGCTTGTCTGCATAAAACATCTCCATCAGCTCCCAGGCAGCTTTCAAAGTCTTCGGCTTTTTGACATCCTAATATTCAAATAGAAACCAACAAGAAAAGGTAAAACAAAACTGAAAATGTAACTACAAAATCGCTATCCTACTAATTAAAAGAAAATTCTTCACCTTTAGCACTGCCTTTGAGTCCTCAATTGCCGGACTAGGAGATGGATCTGGATCACCAAGGAGAGAATCTATCTCCTTACTATACTCCATAATGCATTGCCACCTGAAAAAAAATGACATTTAAATGGAAACTGATTACTTCTATAACATGTATAGGAACTTCAAATTTTACAATTAAGAGAAAAATCATACTACCTCCGTCTCTGTCCCAAAATGTTTGCTACATTTGAGGTTTTCACTCAGATTAAGAAAATAATTAGAAAGCAATTAATATGACAAAAAAAGCCTTAAATCCCCTCAATTAATGACTACAAATTTATTACTAGTGGTTAGTTGAGTAATAACTTAGGAGCATGACTGGAAAAATAAAAATAAAAATAAAAATGCAATGATTTCTGAAACATGACAAACAATGTCCAAAAACAATTTGGAATGTCTAAAAAACTGAATCGTTGCAAAGAATTGGGACAGAGGTAGTACTTTTATAGAACACCTAAGAACAGAAAACTTAAATTCCAAAGAATTCTCTTTCTGGTTTACCAATCTGAGTTGTCCAAATGTGAAATTTTCGACAAGGCGGAAAACGAATTCTTCCTGCTCTGAAGAAGAGCAAATGGAGTTACTGAACCATATGCAATCCTCCTCCATTGCGCGTCATCGACTTCACCCCCGCTGTCTCCGTTACTATTCAGCTTCACCTCCACCACTCTACCGCCGGAATCTTCGTCACCGTCTGTCGATTGCTGAGATTGGCGAAGTACGGTGACGCGGAGAGTGTTTCCACGCGCCCATGAAATCGAGAGCCGAGAAATTGGGGGTGTAAGGCCATGGCGGATAGGGTAGGTAATGGATTGGGGATTCTGAGAAAATGGAACTATAGAAGTAGTTGAAGGTTCATCTGAATCTGACGTCAAGCCTGGCATTTCGCCGGAGAATCGCCGGGGTATAACTGGATTTCTAGGGTTTTGGAGGGGTTTTTGTCTGTTCAAAAAGTCGGAGAGAAGAAGACGGCTCGCAGTGGATTGTCAGATCCCTGGAAAATGGTCTTTGAATTTAACTGATTTGGGAGGGAGTTGTTATTAGGTAATTAGTAGTTATTTAATTACTTTAGCAAAACTGTGTCGCTTTATGCTGAAACGACACAGTACTCCTTATTACTAATTTGGGGATTTTGACTAGCAAATAAAAGGGACTGAAGGATATCCGAGCTGCTTAGCTCCCATTTGCTGAAGAAGAATATTCATATCTGGCTGTTGATTCCTTAAGGTTGTCAGAATAAGTAGTGAGCTGGATGGGGATGATCAATCTGGGGATCCAAACCCTAACTATAAAAGGGAAAGTAGGCAAGCTAAAGAAGGGATCCAGAAAATATATGACAAATTGGCTGCTGCCATTAACTCCTCACTTGTGAGTTCCTGAACTCTTCTTCCCCCTCAGTCATTCATTCTATTCTCCCTCAGACAATTCCCTTTCTGTCACTAAATGGTTCTCTTGCAATTCCCGGGAGTTGATGGTGATGCCGCAGCTTTGGACATCGACCCCTGAGAGTTGATGGTGATGCCGCAACTTTGGACATCAGCTTGAGTTTGCTATTCCTTACTGTTTGGATTACTAGTTATTTCCTTAAATTATAGACTAGTTAACTGGGGACAGTGATCCAAGACTTTATCTATTTATCGAGTTGTTTTGGGGGAGCCACGACTCTAATATATGCTATATTTTGGAGTTTGTTGATTGTTCTTGCAAACCTTACTAGTCGTTAGTCGATTTTGCACAAGTATTTAGCATTTACGTGTGTTAGTTTAGTCAGGGACATAACAAGTGGTATCAGAGCAGTTCTATCCTAGAGGCTGTGGGTATGGCTAATATTAGGGGTCAATATGAGAGGGTATTAAAAGAATCTGGGGATAAAGTTAGAGCAGAGGTGAATCGGTTGGCAAATGAGTTGGTAGTTGCCAATGAAGTACTTCGCTCACTTAAAGCTGAAACAGACTCTGGTCAGAAAGATCTTGAACGATTAGAGGAGAAGACGGCACTGTTGAGGGAAAAGTTATCTATGGCTGTTAAAAAAGGAAAGGGACTTGTCCAAGACCGGGATAACTTGAAAATAATCTTAGAAAAGAAAAATACTGAAATGGAAAGCTTAAAGTCTGAGTTATGTGACCAAGTTGTTTCTTGTAATGACTTGAAGGATGAGGTTGACAAATTGGTGGCTAAAGTTGATCGAATACCTATGCTGGAAACTGGACTTATTGCTATTGAGGAAAGAACGAAGGACCTGAAAACAATCTTACTTGAGAGCAATAACATGTTGCAAGGGCTAATATAATGTATCGATGGCATTGATCTTCCAGTCTGATATGGTGTTTCAAAAGCCTGCGGAGAAAGTAAAAAGGGCTTGCTACATTTCTAAGAGTTTGCCAAACTGCAGAGGCACAAGCACGGCGAGAGTTGGAGACATTGAAGCATGGCACCAATACTATAATGAGCAAGATGAAGGAAACCGAGACAGTGTGAGTTTGATGGAGAAGTTACTAGCAAATGTAGAAAATCAAATCTTCCAGCTTATCAAAGAAAAGAGAGAACTAGAAGTTACTAAAATAGAGTCTCAAGAGGAAGTTGAAGATGATGGTTTAATGGAGAGTTGTTTGAGTCATCCTGGTAAGGACTTAGGAATGAATCTAAGTTCTAGTAATTCTCATAATGTAAGTGATGGATCAAAGGGTAGTGCTTACTTAAGTGTTGTGGGGAAGGAGCTACATTTGGCTAAGTACCATAGGAGGAGAGATAAGGGAATCTTGCCAAATGGAAGAGAAATTGCGAGACAATATGATTTTCTTTAACGAGCAACACAAAGCGCTGATTTTTGCAATGAAGTTGGGCTTTTGAAGAATGATATTATAGAGGAGAGAGAAAATAGAAGGGTGTTTGAGGCATTTGAGCGAGAGTAATTGAGAAGGATAATGCTAGAAGTGAGAGTGGAGATGATGAATATGAGAATTTCATTTTCTTGTTTGATGCGGCTTACAGGAATGGATTCAATTTACGAATTTTGGACAAAAATACGATCACTGCTGCTTTTGATGAAATAACTACTTTAGAAGATGTGGACAGTGACTTGACAGACATTGAAGCACTAAATTATGATGATCTGCAGTTCCATGGTGATGTGGTATACTTCACTTTGGAGGAAGCTGCTCCACAAGGAGAAGCAGTTGGTGCTTCGACTAATTCGACATCTTCAAGGGTTCAATCCAAGTCATCTTTTGGTGTTGGACCAAGATCTAACGAATCAGAATTTTCAGAAACTTGGTATACTCATTTCTTTGATAGAGTTGTGGAAAAGCATAAAAGAAAGCGTTTAGCTTTCAAAGAAGATCAGAACATTGGGTTCGCCAATTCCACGTTACCGAATGGATCCAACAGGTTGTCAATATCAGTTATGGAGGATGGCAATGCAATTTATGGTGAAGCACCCACTTTTCCTGAAAATATGTTCACAATGAATGGTGTACCTGATAATACTGTTCTGCAAGAGGATAGAAGAGTGCAGCGCAACCAAACAGTGGAGTTCAATGGGGTTTTAGATTCATTACCGCCGATTGTAACTAGGAGTCCTATTATGATTGAGAGGCTTGGTATCAAATCAGAGAAATTGGTTGTTTCTTTAATTGCATATGGAGTCCATGTCATACATGTATTTGATCCTGGTAAGAAGAGCAGTCGACAGAGTAGGGGAAAATTCAGTCATGTTCGAACATTTCCTAAGAAGCAACATGATTTGTTGGCAATGCAGTGTCTTAAAGATAAAGAAGTAGAGGCCGATGAGGGATTGGAGGTTGTGTCTGGTGAGTATGCTTTCGGGGTAGGGAGACATGTATACATACTTGCTTTAAGAGTGTTGAAGCTGTGTGGTATTGACATCATTCTAGGACTGGAATGGTTGGGAAAATATAGTACCATATTGTTTGACATTTCATCATCAGTTTCTATTGATCTCATAATTCAAGTGAAAGGAAACAGATATTTGCTTCACAAGTTTTCCCCGTTTTCCAAGTGTTTGAGACTACAAAGGTTATGTTCTGAAAGTCCTAAATCTTCACAGCCTCAAATAATCCAACTTATTTATTTTAATGGTGGTATTGAGGCAAGTGAATTGTGTGCTAAGTTCTGCTTTGGAGCTACTAACACTTTAAGTGCTTACAATATTGTGGCGGCCCGAGGTGGAACAGAATATTTTTCTCTATGGTCTGAGGAATCTGAGATTACTAGCAGGGGTAGTGAGACCGAGAACGGGACGTATTCAGGAAAAATAGTCATTTCTAAACATATTCTGCTTCTTGAATCAATTATTAGCCCTTTACTAGCTGAAAACGGAGTTGTTTCTTGTGGATTTTTGTCGAAATTACTGAAGACACCAGTTCAAAATTCAAGGAGGAATGCAAAACTCTCTTTTAGAGATATAGAAGAGGTAATCCTCGCTGGTGGTTCTACCAGTATTCCTGTACTTTGCAACTCCACAATTTCAGTCTATTCAACCCAAAGCAACCAAGCAGCAAGTAACTTTTGCTCGATTATATGGAGTGCATGTCAAAGTGTGTCTATAATGAATTCACCATTTGCTGTTTCAATACAAGGTGGAGCTGGAGGTCAAGTGGAATCCAATTCCACCAAATTGATTAATGTTTGGAAGTCACAAACTGATTTCTGTGATGCATTTGGTGGAACTTCTGATGATGAGGCAGTATGCTTTGCTGGTGTACTGGTAAACTTTAACAGCACTGGAACTGCAAGCCCTCCTACCGGCATGTGCCTTGAGAAAATTGGGAATGGTTCTTACCTCAA
Organism: Vinca minor; assembly: GCA_026122235.1. NCBI lineage: Eukaryota > Viridiplantae > Streptophyta > Magnoliopsida > Gentianales > Apocynaceae > Vinca > Vinca minor. The sequence goes on from JAOCZM010000142.1 coordinate 7,556,098, forward strand.
TATATAAATATGAAGAAGATGTTACTGAGACAATGACCTCCGGGAACAACAATATCTAATCATCAAGTCTCGAGGACAAGACTTGTTTCAATGGGGGAGTAGTGTCAGATCCCTGGAAAATGGTCTTTGAATTTAACTGATTTGGGAGGGAGTTGTTATTAGGTAATTAGTAGTTATTTAATTACTTTAGCAAAACTGTGTCGTTTTATGCTGAAACGACACAGTACTACTTATTACTAATTTGGGGATTTCGACTAGCAAATAAAAGGGACTGAAGGATATCCGAGCTGCTTAGCTCCCATTTGCTGAAGAAGAATATTCATATCTGGCTGTTGATTCCTTAAGGTTGTCAGAACAAGTAGTGAGCTGGATGGGGATGATCAATCTGGGGATCCAAACCCTAACTATAAAAGGGAAAGTAGGCAAGCTAAAGAAGGGATCCAAAAAATATATGACAAATTGGCTGCTGCCATTAACTCCTCCCTTGTGAGTTCCTGAACTCTTCTTCCCCCTCAGTCATTCATTCTATTCTCCCTCAGACAATTCCCTTTCTGTCACTAAATGGTTCTCTTGCAATTCCAGGAGTTGATGGTGATGCCGCAGCTTTGGACATCAGCTTGAGAGTTGATGGTGATGCCGCAGCTTTGGACATCAGCTTGAGTTTGCTATTCCTTACTGTTCCAGATTACTAGTTATTTCCTTAAATTATAGACTAGTTAACTGGGGACAGTGATCCAAGACTTTATCTATTTATCAGTTGTTTTGGGGGAGCCCTGACTCTAATATATGCTATATTTTGGAGTTTGTTGATTGTTCTTGCAAACCTTCTGGCTGTTAGCTGATTTTGCACAAGTATTTAGCATTTCTGTGTGTTAGTTTAGTCAGGGACATAACAAGTGGTATCAGAGCAGTTCTATCCTAGAGGCTGTGGGTATGGCTAATATTAGGGGTCAATATGAGAGGGTATTAAAAGAATCTGGGGATAAAGTTAGAGCAGAGGTGAATCGGTTGGCAAATGAGTTGGTAGTTGCCAATGAAGTACTTCGCTCACTTAAAGCTGAAACAGACTCTGGTCAGAAAGATCTTGAACGATTAGAGGAGAAGACGGCACTGTTGAGGGAAAAGTTATCTATGGCTGTTAAAAAAGGAAAGGGACTTGTCCAAGACCGGGATAACTTGAAAATAATCTTAGAAAAGAAAAATACTGAAATGGAAAGCTTAAAGTCTGAGTTATGTGACCAAGTTGTTTCTTGTAATGACTTGAAGGATGAGGTTGACAAATTGGTGGCTAAAGTTGATCGAATACCTATGCTGGAAACTGGACTTATTGCTATTGAGGAAAGAACGAAGGACCTGAAAACAATCTTACTTGAGAGCAATAACATGTTGCAAGGGCTAATATAATGTATCGATGGCATTGATCTTCCGTCTGATATGGTGTTTCAAAAGCCTGCGGAGAAAGTAAAAGGGCTTGCTACATTTCTAAGAGTTTGCCAAACTGCAGAGGCACAAGCACGGCGAGAGTTGGAGACATTGAAGCATGGCACCAATACTATAATGAGCAAGATGAAGGAAACCGAGACAGGTGTGAGTTTGATGGAGAAGTTACTAGCAAATGTAGAAAATCAAATCTTCCAGCTTATCAAAGAAAAGAGAGAACTAGAAGTTACTAAAATAGAGTCTCAAGAGGAAGTTGAAGATGATGGTTTAATGGAGAGTTGTTTGAGTCATCCTGGTAAGGACTTAGGAATGAATCTAAGTTCTAGTAATTCTCATAATGTAAGTGATGGATCAAAGGGTAGTGCTTACTTAAGTGTTGTGGGGAAGGAGCTACATTTGGCTAAGTACCATAGGAGGAGAGATAAGGGAATCTTGCCAAATGGAAGAGAAATTGCAGACAATATGATTTTCTTTAACGAGCAACACAAAGCAGCTGATTTTTGCAATGAAGTTGGGCTTTTGAAGAATGATATTATAGAGGAGAGAGAAAATAGAAGGGTGTTTGAGGCATTTGAGCAGAGAGTAATTGAGAAGGATAATGCTAGAAGTGAGAGTGGAGATGATGAATATGAGAATTTCATTTTCTTGTTTGATGCGGCTTACAGGAATGGATTCAATTTACGAATTTTGGACAAAAATACGATCACTGCTGCTTTTGATGAAATAACTACTTTAGAAGATGTGGACAGTGACTTGACAGACATTGAAGCACTAAATTATGATGATCTGCAGTTCCATGGTGATGTGGTATACTTCACTTTGGAGGAAGCTGCTCCACAAGGAGAAGCAGTTGGTGCTTCGACTAATTCGACATCTTCAAGGGTTCAATCCAAGTCATCTTTTGGTGTTGGACCAAGATCTAACGAATCAGAATTTTCAGAAACTTGGTATACTCATTTCTTTGATAGAGTTGTGGAAAAGCATAAAAGAAAGCGTTTAGCTTTCAAAGAAGATCAGAACATTGGGTTCGCCAATTCCACGTTACCGAATGGATCCAACAGGTTGTCAATATCAGTTATGGAGGATGGCAATGCAATTTATGGTGAAGCACCCACTTTTCCTGAAAATATGTTCACAATGAATGGTGTACCTGATAATACTGTTCTGCAAGAGGATAGAAGAGTGCAGCGCAACCAAACAGTGGAGTTCAATGGGGTTTTAGATTCATTACCGCCGATTGTAACTAGGAGTCCTATTATGATTGAGAGGCTTGGTATCAAATCAGAGAAATTGGTTGTTTCTTTAATTGCATATGGAGTCCATGTCATACATGTATTTGATCCTGGTAAGAAGAGCAGTCGACAGAGTAGGGGAAAATTCAGTCATGTTCGAACATTTCCTAAGAAGCAACATGATTTGTTGGCAATGCAGTGTCTTAAAGATAAAGAAGTAGAGGCCGATGAGGGATTGGAGGTTGTGTCTGGTGAGTATGCTTTCGGGGTAGGGAGACATGTATACATACTTGCTTTAAGAGTGTTGAAGCTGTGTGGTATTGACATCATTCTAGGACTGGAATGGTTGGGAAAATATAGTACCATATTGTTTGACATTTCATCATCAGTTTCTATTGATCTCATAATTCAAGTGAAAGGAAACAGATATTTGCTTCACAAGTTTTCCCCGTTTTCCAAGTGTTTGAGACTACAAAGGTTATGTTCTGAAAGTCCTAAATCTTCACAGCCTCAAATAATCCAACTTATTTATTTTAATGGTGGTATTGAGGCAAGTGAATTGTGTGCTAAGTTCTGCTTTGGAGCTACTAACACTTTAAGTGCTTACAATATTGTGGCGGCCCGAGGTGGAACAGAATATTTTTCTCTATGGTCTGAGGAATCTGAGATTACTAGCAGGGGTAGTGAGACCGAGAACGGGACGTATTCAGGAAAAATAGTCATTTCTAAACATATTCTGCTTCTTGAATCAATTATTAGCCCTTTACTAGCTGAAAACGGAGTTGTTTCTTGTGGATTTTTGTCGAAATTACTGAAGACACCAGTTCAAAATTCAAGGAGGAATGCAAAACTCTCTTTTAGAGATATAGAAGAGGTAATCCTCGCTGGTGGTTCTACCAGTATTCCTGTACTTTGCAACTCCACAATTTCAGTCTATTCAACCCAAAGCAACCAAGCAGCAAGTAACTTTTGCTCGATTATATGGAGTGCATGTCAAAGTGTGTCTATAATGAATTCACCATTTGCTGTTTCAATACAAGGTGGAGCTGGAGGTCAAGTGGAATCCAATTCCACCAAATTGATTAATGTTTGGAAGTCACAAAGCCCGATTTTCGTGATGCATTTGGTGGAACTTACGATGATGAGGCGAGTATGCTTTCTTTGGTGTACTTGGTAAACTTTAACAAACGACTGAGCTGCAAGCCCTCCTACAGGCATGTGCCTTGAGAAAATTGGGAATGGTTCTTACCTCAATATATAAATATGAAGAAGATGTTACTGAGACAATGACCTCCGGGAACAACAATATCTAATCATCAAGTCTCGAGGACAAGACTTGTTTCAATGGGGGAGTAGTGTCAGATCCCTGGAAAATGGTCTTTGAATTTAACTCGATTTGGGAGGGAGTTGTTATTAGGTAATTAGTAGTTATTTAATTACTTTAGCAAAAGCGTGTCGTTTTATGCTTTGAAACGACACAGATTACTTATTACTAATTTGGGGATTTCGACTAGCAAATAAAAGGGGATGAAGGATATCCGAGTCGCTTAGCTCCCATTTCGTTTGAAGAAGAATATTCATATCTGGGTCGTTGATTCCTTAAGGTTGTCGGAACAAGTAGTGAGTCTGGATGGGGATGATCAATCTGGGGATCCAAACCCCAACTATAAAAGGGAAAGTAGGCAAGCTAAAGAAGGGATCCAAAAAATATATGACAAATTGGGTTGCTGCCATTAACTCCTCCCCTTGTGAGTTCCCCGAACTCTTCTTCCCCTCGACTCATTCATTCTATTCTCCCTCGGACAATTCCCCTTTCTGTCACTAAATGGTTCTCTTGCAATTCCAGGAGTTGATGGTGATGTCATGACTTTGGACATCGACCGAGAGTTGATGGTGATGCCCGCGACTTTGGACATCGACTTGAGTTTGCTATTCCTCACCTGTTCCAGATTACTAGTTATTTCCTTAAATTATAGACTAGTTAATCGGGGACAGTGATCCAAGACTTTATCTATTTATCGGCTTGTTTTTGGGGGAGCCCCGACTCTAATATATGCTATATTTTGGAGTTTGTTGATTGTTCTTGCAAGCCTTCTGGCTGTTAGCTGATTTTGCACAAGTATTTAGCATTTCTGTGTGTTAGTTTAGTCAGGGACATAACATGGATAAATTACAACTAGTCTATACATTAAGATTTCAGTCTGGCTCACATGTGGAGAACACGATTAACCGAGGTATTTACTTTGTATGGGAATCGGGTAGCGCATGTGGTAAGGCTACTCGAACACTGGCCAGATTTTCATATCTCTCCAAGTGGAGCAAATAATTTCTCCTCCTTATGAGGCTAAATTCCCTCCTCAGGCATGGGGCATGCTACAATCTCCCAAACTAGGGTACTCTCCGCTCTCTCCCCTGGGGGCAATCGCCTAACGGGCGTCCAAAAAAGAAAAAAAAATGAAAAAAGAGGTATTTACTTTTTTTTTTTTTTTTAAGAATGATTAATAGTGGTTTCATACTTTTCCTCCAACGCCATGAATAGGTATTTACTTTATTTTTAACCAGTATTCTTAAAGAATAATAGATTTTAACCGACAGATAAAAAAGAAAAGAAATATAAGATAACTTTTTTTTTTCTCTCTCGGGAAAAGGCTCTCTCTGAGAGACCTATCTCTGAGATGAACTCCTACGTAAGTAGAAGATTTACATCCTAAGATTACTATTATCTTTTAGAGATTTTATTGCTTTGAGTATTGGAAGGTTTACCATCGAAGCTCTAATATAGTAATTATAATTAGACTAGTATTCATATTATAACCCTAGATATATAACTACCCGTTTTTGCTTATTCTTACTACTACCTTTTTTTATTATTTCCGCCTCTCTCTCTCGGCTTGCTTTGTTTTTTTATCCTTTTTTGCTCTACGAAATAATCATGGTTAACGGTCTCGTCTCAAAAATGAAAAATATAACACTGCGAGGTATTGAGAAAGTTATTGTGGATGGAAAAGGGTGTCTGCCAAGCAAAGGATAGGGTCTGGGAGTGGTGAAAAGCTAATGGCCTCAGCCATTGCTTCCGGCCACCGCTTGACCATGGAAATTTCTGCCGCCGACTTGCATAGGGCTAGGGGCACTGGTAAGTCTAGCGGATCTGCAAGGCAAAATGGGGTTGGCCCATCCAAGGTCAACCGAAAAAATAAACGGCGAAGAGCTGTTGCAAAGGTGGCTGGGAAGTCGCCGAAAAAAAGGATAAAGGTGGAGGATACCCGCGAGCCGACCTGGGTCCGTCGGTCACAGCAGGTTGGGCTGTGCCGGGTCATCAGGCCCTGGTTCGAACAAGTTGGGTTGCGCTATTGGGCTGGCTGGATCTCACCAGGCTGGGTCGGAGGAAGCCGGACCACTCAAGATTGGGTCGGCTAACTCTGGACTGCCTATATCTGGGCTGGCATCTGCCGGGGTTTTTGTTGGGCCGTCGCTCATAGCCCACTGGCCCATGACCAAGCTTGTGAGGGTGCTGAGGCCGAAAGCCTCTATGTTAGCCTTCCTGCGCCTGGGCTGGTTGGACCTGGGCCTGCAACTGGGGCGGGTGGAACTAGACCGCTGCTTGAAGAGGACTTAGGCGCAGCTGGGCTGGACTTAGGCGCTGCTGGGATGGTAAATGGGCCGGAGGCGCCTGGGCTCTAATTAAATTTGGCAAGTCTGGTAGCTTCTGGCCCAGGAACTTATGGGCTTTTTTTTTAGGCTTTGGACAGTGATGATATGTTTTGGGCTGCTGGAAATGAGAATTATTTTGAAGATTTGGATTCCCCAAATTGGAAGCACAAGTCCGGATCTAATAATTTCCACTCAGAGGCTGATTTTCTTACAACGGGGGCTCCTGCCGTCAATCAGGGTAAAGTGGAGCCTCCCGAAGGGGCCCACCAGGATCAATGAATATTTTGTCTTGGAACTGTCGGGGACTTCAAAATTCCCGTACAGTTAGTGAATTAATGCGCTTATGTAATGCACATAATCCAACTATTATTTTTTTATCCGAGACAAAATCTTTGTCTCATTCTTTAGAGTTCATTCGTTGTAAGTTAGGATTTCCTTGTTTTTTCCCGGTTAATCTTCAAAGCCTTAGTGGCGGGCTTTGCCTTTTTTGACATAATTCAATAAAGTTGGATATTTTGTCTTACTCTGTGGGGCATATTGATGCTTGTATTACTTCTAGCGATAACAATTTAAAACGGCGTTTTACTGGTTTCTATGGAAACCCCGAAACTGATCTAAGGCCACAATCTTGGTAATTACTAAAGAGATTAAGCTCAATTAATTCACTTCTTTGGCTTTGCATGGGCGATTTTAACGAAATACTAAGTCAAGAGGAAAAAACTGGCTTATACCTAAGAAGTCAAAGACAAATGAGCCTCTTTAAAGACACCATTAATAATTGTAATCTATGTGATTTGGGTTTTGTTGGTAGTCCTTTTACTTGGTGCAATTTTAGGGAGGGAACTTGTGAAGTCTTTGTTCGCTTAGATAGGGGCTTAGCCACCCCAACCTAGCGGACCCTCTTCCCTAATTTAACAATTCAGCATCTTTCCACTAAAGATAGTGATCATCTCCTAATACTTCTTGGAGTTCCTTCACTCCGAAAAAGATGGAAAATAAATAATTTCAAGCCGCGTCCCCCGCGTTTTGAGCCTTTATGGTTCAAGGAGCTGTCTTTTCTTGACTTTGCTAACCAATCATGGATGCCTCCTCTAGTAATTTTTGGTCCCATATATGAGTCAAGATCTAGGGAATTTTCGTACAAATTTGCTAAAGTGGAGCTCTAAAGTTGTTGGTGATTTAGAAGAAAAAAAGCTAAAAAATAAGCAAAATGAGTTGGATGATATTCAAAAGCAGCGAGGCCTTCCTAATTATTCTCTCTCAGATGAATTAATAGTTTATAAAGACTTGGAGAAAATCCAAGACCTTAGAGAATGCTATTGGAAAGCACGTAGCATAGCAACTTGGCTATCAAAAGGGAGAAAGTCTGGCATGGGGCGGCCCTTGTGGGTACGGCCCCACACTCATCTCACATAAATTTAGACAGGACCACCCACCTGTAGGGTAGGTCCCGCAGGCCTCCATGTCTCACATGTATCCACAAGGTCCGTCCCATAGAGAATTTTTCCATCAGAAGGGGATCGAAATACTTTCTATTTTCATAATAAAGCCTCACAACACAAGGAAAAAAACTATATAGAGGAAATAGTTGCCCCTGATGGTAGTCTTAAAATTGATGAGGATGACATTGAAGAAGTAGCGGTGGACTATTTTCAGTCTTTATTTTCAACTAAGACAGATGGGGCAAGTCTTGCTCCTGGTCTTCTTACTAATCAATTAAATAGTCGGGAAATTGTGATGCTAGAACAATCTTTCACAGAGGCAGATATAATTAAAGCACTTAAGCAAATGCACCCACACAAAGCCCCGGGGCGAATGGAATGCATGTGATATTTCTCCAAAAACTCTGGTATATTTCTGGGTAGATCTATTACGAAAGTCGTTCTGCAAGTTTTAAATAATGAAGCATATATTTCAGAGATTAATTCTACTCACATCGCTCTAATTTCGAAAATAAAGAAACCCATTTCCATGGTCCATTTCCGACCAATAAGCCTTTGCAATTTTCTATATAAAAACTAATCTCAAAAGCTCTTACTGGTCGTCTCAAATTGGTAATGAACTCTATTATTGATGAAGCACAAAGTGCTTTTTTAAAAAATAGATTAATTACGGATAATGCGATAATTGGTTTTGAGTCTTTTCATAGCTTATAAACTGTTTGGCCAAATGAGACCCACCATCTAGCTCTTAAGCTAGATATGAACAAGGTTTTTGAGAGAGTTGGGTGGAATTACTTAGAACCTGTCATGACCTACATGAATTTTTCCCCAAAATTTCTTTCTCTGGTAATGAATTGCCTTAGAACAGTTCGGTACTCTATTTTACTCAATGAAATTCCAACCAAGTCTTTTACCCCTACTCGGGGTATCCGGCAGGGGATCCCCTTTATCCATTATTATTTCTCATTTGTACGGCGAGATTATCCACTTTAATTCGTGCATCTGAAAAATGCGGCTCTCTATCTGGTTTTCATTTCAGCAACCGTGTCTCTATTACACACTTATTATTTGTTGATGACTCATTTTTTTTTTCTCACAAGCTAGTGAACCTTGCTTACAGAGACTAAAAGAGGTTTTTAAGATATACGAGGCTTGCTCTGGACAAATGATTAATTATGAGAAGTCCAACCTATTTTATAGTAAAGAGACTCCCACGGAAATAAAAGCTCTAGCCTTTTCTATCCTTAATATTCCCAAGGGGGATGGGAAAGGGAAAATGTCTGGGACTTCCTTATATTATAAGACGGTCTAAAAAATAGGTATTTCAGTTTGTGGTAGACAAAATTTGGAAAAAGCTCAGCTATTGGAAAGAAAATATTTTATCTTTTGCAGCTAGAATGGTACTCAAAAAATCAGTAATTCAGGCTATTCCAACCTATGTTATGTCATGCTTTGTCCTTCTCCAATATTACATAGACAACAGAACAAGTATGACTCGTAATTTTTTGTGGGAGGAGGGTGATGAGAAACATAGAAAGATATATTGGAGGGCATGGCATGAACTATGCAACCCAAAGTCTCAAGGGGGCCTTGGACTTAGGGATCTAGCGGCTTTTAATCGAGCCCTAGTGGCTAAGCAAGGCTGGCGGATTCTACGACAACCTCTTTCTCTTTGTTCTAGGGTACTAAGGGCAAAATATTTTTCTTTAGACAAGTTTGTAGATGTTCCACTGAAAGGTAGAACTTCTCTTGTTTGGCAAGGTATCTTAAAAGGTCGAGAGCTGCTAAAAGAAGGGTTGAAACATCGGATTGGAGATGGCTCTCGGGTCAATTTTTGATATGACAAGTGGTTACCTACTCCGCATAATTTCAAACTTCAAGCCCCAGCCAACATGTCGCTTTCAACAGGAATCATGCCAGTATCCTATTTTATTGACTTTCAAGGCAAATGTTAGAATGAACACCTACTCTGGAACTACCTATTTGTGTATATGAGGTAGAAGAGGTTTTGAAGGTTCCTCTGTGTAGTACATGGCCGATGGATCGCCTTGTATAGGCCTACGGAGACAATGGGCATTACACTGTTAAGTCTGAATATCACCTAAAAATGAAAATAGATCAAGGTAAAAGAATTGAGCCTTCTACTTCAAGTGGTAGCCCGTTGAGAACTTGGGCCAAGATTTGGCAACTACCTGTGGCGCCCAAGCTACAGGTTTTCTCTGGAAAATTTTCAATGCATTCTCCCCACTAATTTAGCATTGTCCCGAAGGATTAGCTCGTTTGGGTCCCAATGCCAGTTATGTCAAGGTAAACCTGAAACTATTTTGCACACCCTATTCACCTGCCCGGTAGCTAAGGATGTTTGGGCTCAAATTGTCTTCAATATAGCTACTATCACGTCAAGGGACGCATTTCCCTCATCTCTTATCCCTGTCTTATGGGAAAAGGTGAAAGTTGTAACCCCCTTTATTTATATTACATGGAACATCTGTTGCAATAGGAATAAATATATTTTTGAAGGTAAGATGAAACTGCCTGAAGAAATTGCAAACTTTGCGCGGTAGAGTTTAGCAGCATTTACACCTCTTCTATCGGCCAAGGTCAAGGCCAAGACCCGAAAATACTGCCTACTCATGATCATATTTGATACATGCTTAAAGGGAAGACAAAATTGTTTGTTGCAGAAGACCAACCCCAGCCAGGCGCCTAGGATTCCTGCTAACATGACGGTCAGTTTCAAAATATGGAAGCCCCCAGACTGCAATATGCTTAAGCTATATGTTGATGGCTCCTGGATAGACAGCAAATGTGGTAGTGGTGCTATTATTCGGAACCATGAATGAGCCTTCATAGCAGGGTTTGCCAATTACCTCAGCATTTCGCCCAGTCTCGAACATTTAGAAACTATGGCTCTCGTCAAAGGAATTAAATTTGCCGCTTCCAATGGCTATCAAATAGATCTTATAGAAAGCGATTGCAACGCGCTGGTAACCCGCATACACAGTGAAGAAGAAGATCTGTCGCCCATTAGCCTTTTTGTTAGTCTTATTAAGGAAATCCAGGGGATTAGGTTAACCAATAAATCATATGTTCATAGATTATGTAATTCGATCTGCTGATGTATTGGCTAAGTATGCTATGAGGTCAAAAACCTCATCTCAATGGTTTGGAGGTCCTCCGAATTTTCTCCTACCACAAATTTTTATTGATATTAAATAATATCCAACTTTTCTGTTTAAAAAAAAAGACAGATCTCGCGCTCGCGCACATGTAAACAACTCTTTATACACTAGAAAAATGAGTTAAAATTTTGCAATTCATTTTATTTTTTTACTAATTAGATTATCCAAAAGATAGAAAAAATAGATGGTGAATTTTGTATTCTATCCTAGTCCATCTTATTTATATTTACTTCCTCAAAATTGTTAAAAAAAGGTGGGGCATATAATGCTTGACCTTGTAAGAATAACTTTGCTTGATTTACTAATGTGTTTGTAGAACTGTAGTGCCCAAGTTGAATGTAATCACAAGAAGCTATGGCAAAAAGAACATTCTACAATAGTTAAGTAGTTACAATAAAAATTAAACAATGTGTTCGGTGAAATGCATATTAGTGAATTTTGTCCCTAAACAATTTATATCTAGGAGTAGGGTCTCAAAACAATAATTCTGGACATTACTGTCCCTATACAATTTTCATTTGGTATGTAAGGTCTTTCCGTTAAAAAACTAACGAGTCAAATGAAATTTGGGGGAAAAAGTTGAGTCAACTAATATTTTTTTTGGGATAGTATAGGTATTTTGCTATTAAAAAGTTGAGGGAAATAGGTTAAGGGAATTTTTGGTACATTATGTTAAACAATTGGCAAATTGGTGGATTTTGTCCCTAAACAATTTATAATCAGGCGCAAGATCCCAAAACAATAATTCTGGACATTACTGTCTCTAAACAATTTTCATTTGGTATGTAAGGTCCTTCCGTTAAAAAACTAACGGGTCAAAGAAAATTTTGAAAAAAAGTTGAGTCAACTAAAAAGCTTCTGGGATAGTATAGGTATTTTCTATTAAAAATACGACCACCCATTGAGAATGCACCCCCAAAAGTACAGCAATAGTAGTACGTTTTTCTTCATGTTTAGATGTTCAATGTCGGGGGGTGTGGTGGTGGGGGAGGGGGTACAAGGGTGAAAAAGAAGAAGAGATGTGGGGTGGGTGAAGGGTGAAGGGTGCATCGGGGTTGGGAGTGGGAGTGGGGTGGGTGAAGGGTGCATCGGGGTTGGGAGTGGGGTGGGCTGGAAGGTTGAAGAAGAAGAGAGGTGGGTAAGGGTAGGGTTTGGGGTACAATACCTATACTATCACAAAAAAAAAATTAGTTGACTCAACTTTTTTTCAAAATTTTCTTTGACCCGTTAGTTTTTTAACGGAAGGACCTTACATACCAAATGAAAATTGTTTAGAGACAGTAATGTCCAGAATTATTGTTTTGGGATCTTGCGCCTGATTATAAATTGTTTGGGGACAAAATCCACCAATTTGCCAATTGTTTAACATAATGTACCAAAAATTCCCTTAACCTATTTCCGTTGATCCTATTGAATTTTTTATTTAACAGTTAACTAACATTTTTTTGGATAGAAGGACCTTATATATCAATGGTAGATTGCTTTAGGGATTTTATTGTCAAGAATTATTGTTTTGGGACCTTAGTTATAAATTGTTTAGGGACAATAATAATCAATTTGCCTCGCTGAAACCTACTTTTCGTATTTAAACTTCACACTAGTTGTGAACCCCGCGCGTTGCACGGGTTTTTCTTACTTCATTTCAAAAGACATTGTGTAAACAATTTAAATTAAAGTAAAGTTTCATATAATGTCAACAAATATGTTTCAAGTCCATCAATTTTTTATGTGAAGTGACCTTTAATAGATCTAATTACATTTAGATAAAAAATACATGTTAGCTACTTGATCATTGATAATATCTTGGAGAAAAATAAGATTATTACTTTGTTATAATAATGTAAAAAATACTAGAGGAAAGAAAACAATCCTTGAAAATCATGCTAAATGTCAAGTTGATTAAACCTTTTTTTCTCGATGATAGGTGAAATTAAAAAAAAACAAAGAGAGCTAAAAATGTTAAATAGGAATTTTACCTGTAAATGATTCAAGCTTATCTTTTACTTGGAACTTTGACTCTGGTTCGATGGACTATTTTTTGGAAACACTATTTTCAACACAATATTTTCCTATAAATTTCATAAAAGATATATTAAAAAAATTGAAAAGAAATAGATTTCAACCATACCAATTTTGTTGTCACTTATATTGATCGAAGCAAGTTGTATCGGCGGCAAATATTTTTAATTTTGGTGAGATTAGAGATTCATATGCATATTGGTGAGAGGAATTGGTTCACATTTGAATTTTATAGTGAAAATTGAAGACCTTTGACGTTTCTGAATTGAATAAGATTTGGAAGAGTTTTGTTAAATTGAGAGTTTTGAATTGGAGGAATGGTAAAAGTTTTCTTAAATTAAGAATGAGAAGAGTCCTCCCAAAGTTAAAAAAGACCTTTTGTTTTCCTTCAATCTAACACAAATTAAATTTATTGTGTATATAATTTATTATAACATCATATGATCTTAAAAGGTGATAAAAATTAATGAGTTAAAAAGGTTATCAAGTCTAAGAGTTTAGAATAATATTAAATGGTTAAAGATATTATAACATTAGAGGATCTTAATAGGTGATAAGAATTAACGAGTTAAAAAGGTTATGAAGTCTTAAGAGTTTTATAATGTGATTCATTAAATATATACTATATAATCATAGTCTATTCAAATTCTTTAAAATTAATAGTATTAACTAAAGTTATTAACTTGATCTCATAGAATATATATATATATATATATATATATATATATATATATATATATATATATATATATATATATATATATATATATATATAGCTTATGAGCAATAGCTAAACTATTATGACGAAATATTGAGTTCCATAGCTATCTAAAACTTCAATCTATGTTATTAGCTAACGAGGCATTGCATTTTAGAAAGTAATCAAATCTTACATTGCCACATGTAATCTTTTTATTGGACCATTAATCTATAAAATGCCAAATGTCATCACCACAACCTTCTACCCCAACTTGGCCTAACTTTATATATTAATGATGCATTACAATTCATACCAGATACCATCTTTTTCGTGGGATGAAAATCCATGACATCCATAGTAAAATTGGATAATGACTTTTGCCCACAAAAAAATAAATTATTTGCAAAGAAAATGTGGAAAAAAATCCTGCTCTTTCCCCATCCAAGATATAAAAAAAAAATAAAAAAATTCCCAGTACTGTACAAGAAAAGCAACAACACAAATAGCAAGAGAAGAACAAATTCAACATCAATTACTATATATTAATTATTGCCAGAAGAGAGACCAAACATCATATATCTACATTACAAAATGGTCAAAAGGCAAAAGTATAACCAACAAATGAATATTTATTTTCACAAATGATATGTTAATTAAATGAATATACATAATCAGCAGGCATCGAAAGAATATAGAATTTCACCCTATATAATCTACAAATAATAATAATAATTTCAAGGACTAAATAGTAACTCCCTCCACACCACATCTCTTAAGCAAACCTTTCGATACACTGAAATTTTCTGATCCTTGTAAAAGTGGCAGGCATTGGTGGAGTCCTCTATACAACAAATGCTACCTCTGAAGGCACTTCAATCGATGAACTAAAAACAATCCCGACTATGAAAACTGTTCACCCGGACCTTCTTCACCAGTAATGGCTTCCCCGTTATAATTTCTTGGGCAAGTTGTAAGTTTTCTTTAAGAACTTCGAGGCTGCATCATCATTCCGATGACATAAAACGCGTAGAAGTGTGTTTGGTTCAGTTGGGTTCCATTGCCCGGAGGTTGGAGGTAAGGGGAGTCTAGATTTTGCTGAAGTGTCATATGTTTCCAGTGTCAACCGTCTGAACTGCTCGATCAGGCTTTCTGTGTCTGTCCTGAAGAGGGGAAGGACATCCCTTACTGTAGTAGAAAACTTGTTTATGACATCGGTTGGTAATCCATCGCCATTGGCCCAGAATAGTTCTTTCAGGGATTTGAAATCATCTTCTATTAATTGGGAGTCCTGCCGAGAGAAGACACGTAAAGGCCCACCAGCAAGCAAAACTAAGAGGAACCCGTCAAGGGAAGCTCTCATTAAATCAGCAACTAGGCGTGTACGAACCCTATCATGGATGGTATCTGCTATAATTGTAAGCTTCTGTTCGAGCGCCTGAAGAAATGGTTCAATCCTAGAGGATGCTGGCTCCCCAATATACAAACCATCCCATAAGATGTTATTCAAATCATGAAAGACGATTTTGTAAGCCAATACCTCGGAGAGTTGTTGGATCCCCTCAACACAAGCAGTTGGTGTGAGCTCGAATTTTTTCACCAACCCATTTGAGAAGTCTTCCACTTGAGCAGACTCCGAGTTACGCAGGAGTGTAATGATTCTCTTTTCCAGAACTTCCAATTCTATCCTAATCCTCTGAAAAGTGTTTATCCTTGCACAAAGATGAGGTACACCAAAAGATACATCCCCGTTCATCGTAGCAACCTGTGAATTCTTTCGCTGGAAGTTCACTGGCTTTTCTTTTTTCTTAAAAAACTTAGACTCAGTTGTACATCTTGTTAAAGCCGGCATTGTCGGGATATACGTATTTCTCGATCCTGCATACAAGAGCATTAAGAAAACGCATATGGGGGATTCTAAAAGATATCGCACAAAAATCTATAATAATTACCACAGCCAGATTTTGCCTTGGTCACATAATACTGAAGGCATCTATCGAGGCCAGTCACCAAGTCAGGAAGAAGTGCAGGATGCATTGGTATTGGCAGCTGAAAGAATGCATCCAGAGTTTCATCAATAACTCGTAGAACCTCGACACCAGATGAGGCATATCCTTCTTCATTAGCTCCAGGATTCCAAGCCTATACATTGCAGAGAAGAGGGGTAAGCCAGCGAAAAATACAGGCATATACAGGGAGGTCCAGAAAGATTAAAAGGCAACAGCAAAATACAGATATTTGACAAGAATCAAGGAACCTTTTTGCTGATAAAAACAATTGTACTAACAGACTTACTGGTATGTTCTACTTCTTGTGATATTGTCTGTTTAATGTCCTTTCTTTTTTGTTTCGAAGAAAAATTAAAAGGGGGCAGTAGCCAATTTCCGCTTTCAATAAGCAAACATGTTTGTTAATCTCTTCCAACATCACATGGTTGCAGAGAGGAAGAATGGATAAGCACACAGGAATCTTAAGTGTGAAAATAACAGAAAGAAATGCAGATGAAGTGAGCACAGCACGTGAAATTTCAAACTTAACTACAGTCGCATCAACCTTAAAACACTTTATATCAAAACATATTGATACTCATGTCCTCCTATTTCAACTATAAAAATTCTAAGATATTTTCAAAAGTCCAAGTTACAATTTCCACAAAAGCCATAATTGTTTTGCACCAGCTCATAACAGGCATCAGTAAATATCAACGTGTTCCCATCTTTTTCCAATTGCTCCTAGTTCACACTCCATGCTCTTGTCAATTATCTGATCCGGTGCTTTCATTTTGCTTTACCACCTCAGTCCATAAGATAAGTAAACATAACAAATAAACAGAAAGGAAGCATTTTGTCCAGTGTATGAAACTGAAGGAAATAAAAGTATTTGATGGGATACCCACCACCCTACACAATTAGGATTATGATATTTTGTCGAAATGAACTTAAAAATAAAAAATATCCAGATAGGCTTAAAGTAATCCAATATGAAATTCACATCTTAAAGGAAAAGGGATCCATGAAAACCATAAATTGTTAGCATATACCTCTTGTTGCAGATTTCTATCAACCCATTCCTTCGCTCTGTCTATTCTTGTCTTAATCCAATCTTTCACCATGTTGGCGATTGCACCTTCAGCTTCATAAGGGGGCATTTCTCGGATGATGGCCTTCCCACCATCATCACTGTCCACCGAGTCCTCAACAGCAATCTGCACGAGATATTTTTCCAATTTATCTGCTGCTCTTAATATTTGTACAGCATCAGGTGTCAGCTCCGTTATACCCAATATAAATTGCTTAAGCTCATTTCCATAACAAGCATGAAGAGTGGCAACAGCCACACCAGCAGCGAAAGGATGCCACCCCTTTAAGATGGGGCTAAACACTTCTTTCTCATTACCAACCAGTTCACCTACATCTTTTGCAAGAATGGCAAGGACCGGAAGAGGATTTGGCTGGTTTCTTGATGCTCTCCTGCTTGAATCTGCTTTCTCCATTCTCTGCAGAGTTATTAAGTAAACCTCACTTCATATACGGTAAACATTAATAGTTATGCAGCTAATATTTTCATAAGAGCAATCATTAGAATAGAGTAACATCTTAAATTTGTTTTAAAAAGACATCCTTCATAATGAATAATGCAATACAGTAAGAATATTAATTCAAATTTGACACTTTATTTGTTCCACTAGTTATGTGTACTGTTGAGATGTCAAATTGCTGCATGAATAAATAGTTCTTTTGTGGTGTTCTAGTTGTAACCCTTCAAGTGAACCAATTTCCAAGAATGCCAAAGACTAAAGAGTATACACCTGCAGCAAAAAAATTAAAATGAAATGAAAACCTGGAAACAGGGATGTTTTTCCCTTATCATCCATAACCTAAAGTGATATGCGCGTGTATGTCTCTCTGTTTCTATAAAGATATATTATTAGCTCAAACTAGTGTAAAAGGCAGTAGAATATAGTCATTTTTAGTAACAATGCTAAATAAGAAGACCTAAGTCCTTGGCTTCATCAATATCGCTTTCTTTTTCCAGGAAAAAAAAGAGTAACGATAGCAAACAATGGAGCGTGCCTGAGCAAAAGCAGTACGAAGTGATGATCTGATATATGTCTCAATCCTGCTACGAGCAACGTCAACTTCATTCTTTCTACGACGGCGATACTCATTAGATATATCTTCAACCAAGACTTTAGCAGATGATACTCCCAGTGAAACGATGCTCTGCATGGAATCCATATTTCCTCTGTCAAATGTATCATGATAAGCAAGGAGTCTCTTCTCAGCCCAACCAAGTATAGCAGTTAAAGTGGAACTCAAGATCTTAGCATATGCAGGATCTTTTGTAGCTTTTGCATCTTTTGCAACTTCAGCTAGCTGATTATCAGCAGCATATAACAGATCATTCTCGACTTGTCCAGTTGCAACATATCGGTTAAACAAAACCCACGTAAAGCATAAATTGTGAAGCATTTGATTCAGCCCAAGAATTCCCCAAGTTTTCTTTATGAGCTCCATAACTTCATCAACTTCCTCTATTATAGATGTTTCGTCATTGACATCAAAGCAGGCTTCAAGAAGAATTTCGTAAAGCCTGAGATTTAGTGGCAAACCATCAGCCCAGTGGCATGAGTCGAGAAGTCCATCAGATGATCGGCTAGCTAGAGCAACTACAGCACTGCGCAGGATTTGCATCGACTCATTGTTTCTACCAGTTTCAATTGGCTTATCTAAGGCCCCTTGGATGATTTGTCTTAGCCGTTGGGCAGCAGCATTGGACTTGTCAAGTGGCATATGTGGATGCAATATAAGCCCGGCCTCAAGCATCTTTAGATTTCTCTTCCGCCATGTGTCATATTCTTGCGGATCAGTAAAATCTGATGATTTGAACTGCTGTAATAGCTCTAGTGGAAGAAACATTGACTCGATTTTTCTTCCAACCTATTGAAACAAGTAGAAAATGTTCATTAAATCCTTAACACAGGCAATGAAACCGGACATTTCGTCTACAGACATATGTCCAAAAAACCCAGAATCGAGTCACGAAGCCTGTCGCAATATAAAATTTTCAACAAGGAAATGTTAAAATCTTGACTTGGACATATTAAATATCATTTATGAGGCATTTCTTTTGTCTTTCATGGAAAGAAACAGTGTATAAGTAACCTCAAGACAAGAAAACAACCTAAAGCAAAAGACAAAAACACTAACGCATATATGTTATAGTCATTATGCAGAAAAGACAACAAAATTTATTAATCTTAAAATTCAAGACTGTAATGGCTGCATGCGTCTGGGAAGAAGAAGCAAACAAATTGTAGCCATTGAGGCACCATGGACACATAGAGACAAGCATGAACATCACAAGTTCACAACAATAACATAACCCATTAAGTCCCCAATAATTGGGGGTATGGGCGGGTATGGATAGGAGACAAACCTAACCTATGAACAATCACAATTCCGCAAAGATTTGGCCCCAAAGACCGATTAGAAAAATCCCATTCAATCAAATCTAAATTCCTTAAGATTGCCACACTATATAGTGTGAAATTCACTCAATGTGTATATATATATATATATATATATATATATATATATATAATACTCTAAAGCTTCAAATTTAAAAGTGTTGAGTAAAGCAGACCTGGCTAGCAGCAACTCTAAGCAAAGCTCTTCTGATCCTCGAATCAGCACTCTCTGAAACTCTCATCTGAACCCTAAAAAGCTCTCCTATTGTCATAGGCTTCTTCCCTTTCCCACCTGAACCCGTACCCGTACCCGAACCACCCAAATTAGAGCTGGATCTCAACCCTAACGCCTTCTTCATTTTCGATGCCGCAGTCGACGTCAACGATATCTGATACGACGGCGAGGAAGAACTCGAATTGGAATGAGAAGGCGACGAATTGAAATTGCCATTATTGGAAGTGCTGTTGGGAATGTAAGTTAGGGATTTTCCGGTGGAAGTACGGCAAGAAGCTACGAAGATCTCGTAAGCTGTATCGCGAAGGTCTGTAGAGGAAAGATTGGGAGTGAGGTCTCCAAATGGAGTGGGGAGAGAAGAGAGGGAAATGGCGGTGGTGGTAGTGGTAGTGGTAGTGGCGAAGCGGGAACTGGCGCTCGCCGGAGAAGGCATGGTGGCGGTGGAGGAGAAAGAATCTCTCCGGGAATGGCCTAAAGTGCGTTCTCTACTAAAGAGAGAAGCCATTGTTAGAGTTAGAGAGAGAAAGAGAGGGACCAGCAGGAGTGAAAAGAGGAGAGAACAGTGGGATTGGAATTTGGAAATTTAGATTTATTTTAAGCTTTCTTTCTCTTTTTTAAAAGAATACTTAATAAAGAAATTTGAAAAAAAAAAAGTAAGACTTAATGTTTATCAATTTTTTAAGAAAATCGCTATTTATATAACACATAATTATTTATTAATTTCTATCTCTATAACAAATCATTTATTAAGCGATAAATAGAATAAATTATTTGCGAGCATCCAATTATGTCCAATTAAGGATTCCGTCGACTTTTCAAACTAACAAATGTCGCATGTCAAGCACGTGCAATTGGAACAAAGGGCAAAATCATTTTCCCCATCATCCCCTTCCATCTCCAACCAACATCACGCAACTTCAATTTTAGCCGAGAAATCAGGGCGGATCCAGAATTAAAATTTAGGGTGGTCCCTCAATAATTTAGGGGGAACCTACAAATTTCGTTGCATATTAGACAATTTAGGATTGAAATTTAGGGTGATTAAGTGAAAATTAAATTTATTTCTTTGATCTTTAGGTGATCCTGTGCATACTTTGACCACCCATTCGATCCGCCTCTGCGAGAAATTACATCATTTTAATGCACAATAACAGATTCATACTCAACTATTAATTCATCTTTTTCTTCTCTCATCAATACCTAAATGCAAATTGAGTATCAAATAATTGTGAGAAATGTCCCTCAAATGGAGTAGAGCCATAAATGAATATTGTATGTTCAACTCTTTGCTGCGTTTTCAAAATATTCAATATATCTCCGAAATTGATCCTTAAATTGATCCTTAAATTTCAATCCATTTTGCAGCTTCTTTCTTCCAAAAACAATTATGGCATGGCACTGTTATCCATTCAAGATTGAATTTTGAGGTCAACCGATTATTCTTTAGCAAAATCTTGTAGTGGATTCTTGTTTTTTGATCAAATTATAAGGAAATTGGTTCTATTTCTCAAAGTATAGAGAGGTCTAGCTTTCATTCCATGGATAGCAACAACGGGTACCTAGCTCTGTAACCAGACATGGTGGTGGAGGTCCGAACTTGGAAAGAGATGGATGAGAACAAGTAGTGATGGTAGGAAATAATGAATTGGAGGATTTGTGAATGTGGATTTTGAGGGAATTGATGAAAATTGGGAAGAAATTTGGGAGAGGAGATAGGTCCGGGGGTCTACAATGGAGGTGGGAATGGGTTACTATCCAAAATTGTCCAAAACCTAAGAAGATGACATGGGTCTAGGGCATTAAGATGGAGAAACTATGGGAAATGATAGGGTGTTTCTTTGGAGAAGATGGTGGGGGAAATGACTATTTCATCCTTAGTTTTGATTACACGTGCTTGACATGTGACATTTTTTAGTCTGAAAAGTCAACGGAATCCTTAATTGGAAATAATTGGGTGTCCGTAAATAATTCATACTATTTATCTCTTCATAAATAGTTTGTGCTAAAAATCGAAATTACTAAATAGTTATGTGTTATAAATAACGATTTTCTCTTTTCAAAAAAGAACTAATGTTTATCTTATGTAATTTTTCTTTGTTTTTTAAGTGAAATCTGAATATATTTATTGTCTGTCGGTTTAATGGTCGGATCGGGTCAAAGTTGAATAATTTGTTTAGAATTGGATGGTTTTTAAATTTTACTTCTGCATTAGAATGCAAGAGGCTGTCGGATTAATGGTCGGGTTGGGTCGAGTCGAGTCTGAATTGGGTATGACGAATTATGATACTTATAGCACTCCAAATTTCTTATGTGGCATAAAAGACATCGAAAAACTACTTATGTGTCATAAAAGACACAAAACTACTTTTGCGTCAGAAAATACACCGAAAAATTATTTGTGTCAAGAATAGCAAATGAAACTACTTTTGTGGCAAAAATAGTCATTTGTTCAATGAAATAAGATTTATATGACATTTTCGTTGACTAATTCCTTGTTTCATTGGTTTGAAGATCCTTCAAATTTTCTGCTATGTCCATCGTATGTACTTTTTGATATCTGATATTCGCATTCTTATTAAAAAAATTATATTCTTCAAGTGTAGAACATGTAATGTGTATGATCTAAAATGTTAAGGAAATAATTTATAAAGCTTGATTTTCACATTTAAGAATTTCCTATCGCATATATGTTTATTATGAGTATAGATATCCGTTCGGCGAATGGTTCAAAAATTATTTTCGGCAAAATGGTCATTATTGTCCCTGAACAATTTATTAATCAGGTATAAGGTCCCTAACGATATTTTCTGTATATTAAAATTCTCAAACAATTTACGATTGGTGTGTAAGGTCCTTCTGTCTAAAAAATGACGGTCAACTTGATTTTCAAAAATAAAAATGGAGTCAAAATAAAAACTTGAGGGGTAATATGGTACTTTGCACCCTTACCTCTTCTTCAACCTCCAACCCACCCTCCCGCCCCCACAAAATGCAGAACCAAAAATGAACAAAAAACCCATAATTCTCAGTTTTCACTCAACTTGCATGTGATTTCCTATAAAGTTGATTACTTGAACTTCAGTTGGAATGAATTATCCATTCTCAAATCTCTTTTCTCTTACTTAGGTTTGTGCAAATTTGAGCAATTTTATGCTTTTCTTGTTCTAGGATTTGAAAATTTTGAGCTAAAGTAAAGACAAATGTGGTTTGGAAATACCTGGCATGGTTGGTGGTGATGGTGGTGGGCGGTGGCATTTTTTTCTCTTTTGTTCTTGCAATTTTGGGAAGGGGAAGAGTCATAGGAGTTGGGAGTGGACGGGGTGTTGGTAGGGGTTTAGGTGGTGGTGTAGGAGTTGGTATAGGCGGGAGTTCAAGGGTGGTGCAGGTGGTGGAGTTGGGATGTGGGAGAAGAAGGGCGATCTTTAGGTATATGTCAAGGTATTAATAAGGATAAATTAGATAACCCGCTAACTTTTATTCACAGATATAGCCGTTTTTGGACTGCCTACGAGTGAGAGACAAATAAGGATTTAATTAACCTTATTGATAGAGTAGGTTTTGGGGTGGGGGTGTGTGTGTGTGTCGCATAGGTTATATTAAAGTAGATCATGCCTTAGTCACCGCTCTAGTTGATAGATGACGACCCGAGACCCACACATTTCACTTTCCTGGCGGGGAGGAGACTGTCAGTTTAGAGGACCATAAGTTAATATATTTATTTGTTTGTGTAGTTTATGTGGGTACAATATCCGACCCAAGTGATAGATGTCTCGGTGGCTCAAGAGCCAAACTTTCGGTAAGTGGTGTGTGCCCGAGTCCTATTGATTTGCTTTGACATTGTGGAGTATCATCTTCCTGATCGAGTCATGAGGCAGCTTGGATATGAGCACACTGTACCAGAAGCGGTTATGACTAACAGACTGTTGAGGATGATGATCTCCACAAGATTAAACTTGCGGCGAGTAAGAACTGGTTCACAGTGCACAAGGAATACATCGAGTTGTGGCGGAAAAGAACGGAGTATATAGTGGAGGGTACTATGACGAGTAATATTTTTGTGCCCCGCGATGATTACATAGAACCAATTATATCCCTAATATATTTCCGTTGACCCAGTAAAAAAATTAAATTAACAGTTGACTAACAATTTTTTTGACAGAAGGACCTTACACACCAATCGTACAATTTTTTTGACAGAAGGACCTTACACCTGATTAATAAATTGTTTAGGGACAATAATGACCATTTTGCCATTATTTTCTTATAAGAGGATTTCCTTAAGTATAGAATAAATAAATAATTAATTCATTAATAAGTTTTTGTTCATATAGATAAATTATCAAAATATCTAATGGTAGATTTTTGTCCTTTAATATAGAAAAATGAGAATATAAAATGAACATTAGACGACGAAAGGCCTACAACCTAGTGACTGGTAAGGAATAGTTCTACAGTTAAGGCCTAATTTTAGTTCATGTAGGGTGTTTTTTATTTTTTATTTTTATTTATTTTTTATTTTTTAGAAATAAGGTTGGATTGGATTGGTCTCAGTCTCACATTAATTTAAAGCTCAAATTAAAATTTCATAACTTCTTAAGATTTTATTTTAAAACTTAATTCAAAGAGATTTTGGGTTTCAATTTAAATTTTAAATTCAAATTAGAAACAATGCAAGTACATTCGTAGTCTTCTATAGTTTGTAAATGTAAGAGAATAAAGGCTTCTAATGACTGAATTAAACAAGCATAAAATATATTCACATTCAAAGAAGAGATAATCATTATCTTTGCGATATGTTTCAAAAGCAACTGTTACCCCTTCGAAATATATGGTGTCATAAATGTCATCAACTATTTACGGAGTGCCATTTATGCCCAAATTTAACTGAGACCGGCAAGAAGTGGTGGCGTAGCACATATGCGGGCCGCACATGCAAAATCACAGGGGCAAAATCGTCCTCTGATAATATTTCCATCTTCCTTCTTAGTCTTCTTCAAGCAAGAGAAGGAGACCTTCTTCTCCAAAATAAATCTTCCAAAAAATACAAAATTACTTTTGTAATAAAAAATGCACCGAAAACTATTGTGGCAAAAAATAGCACATAAAACTACGAATTTTTTTAAGCAAATGAACTATTTCTACTCATTTTCTTCTTAATATTGAATGCAAATTACGAAAATTACAACATATAATTCATACAATTTTAGAACAACTGTTTAGTTAAGGCTGGATTTTTGGAATCCTATGTAACAGAATCTAAATAGGTAAAACATTAATAAAAGACCTCAGAAAATAAACTCTACCTAAACCTAATGCCACTTACTCTCTTAGATGCCTCTTAATTGGAGTAGAAGAAAGAAAAAGGAACAAAAAAATGCATAGAGAAATTTATCAATATCTCATCGTAATTTTCATTTTTCTTATTTTTTGCCGTTAAGAAAGTTTTGATGATCACCAAAGTAACAACTTTATTATAATACTCAGAATCGTTATTTATAGGGGTTTTTTTTTCCTATCTGCATAGGCCCAAAAAGGAGTGACCCTCACAACATATATATATATATATATATATATATATATATATATATATATATATATATATATATATATATATATAACTCCATACAACTGTAATGGTTGCGGTTCGAACCTTAGTCATTCTTAAGGAATGAGAAACCCTTATCCACTCCACCACAACTGATGTTGGTATCGTTATTTATAGGTGGATATGTATGGAACCCATTCGCTCATAATTTTCATGTACAAGCAATCGTCCAGTTATGGTACGAAAATTCACAAACACGTGCTCATAGATACATTGGTGGATCTTGAATACATAATACTTGGAGCATATGCCACTGGTAAAGGTGTTAGAGAATTTTTATTTTATTGGTGAAGTCACTAAAAAATTTGTATATGAATCACATATACATTTATCATCTAAATAAAGTAAAATATACCATATATACTAAACTTATTTTTTTATCGGGGTCATGTGACCCCAGTGCCAACATGCTACATCCGTCTCTGCATAGATATGAGTTTATCGAAATGAAAATACCCACTTTTTCCTTAATTTCAGAAATACCCACTAAGTCTCTTTGAATACTAACCAGTCCACACAAAATGGACAGAAAGTATTTTTGCTTGGATCCAAAGTAAAACGTCAAAAATCTCGGGGAAGTACTGAACCGTGAGCAAAAATCGAAAAGATCAAAACAACATAAAAAATCTGAGCTAATCCGACCAAAAGATAGTAGTTTTAGTTAGATTAGTCTCCAAAAACCATACAAGAGCAAGAAGAGTAGCATAAAAAATTTGGCAACTGTGGCTGGAGCGAATGACTTGACGGAAGTGAAAACGGATTCGGGGTTCTATGATGAGAGTGATGGTTTGAGAAGAAACGGCGGAGCATCTCAGCGGGGCAGAATGGAATTGGGTAGGGCAAAAATGGAGGAGATTGGATTTTGATTGGGTTGAAGTGGAGAAGAATGAGGGTGTTCGGAGAAGAGACAGGGGTAGGGGACATGTGTTTTGATGGTGGTGGGAATAGGTTGAGGTTGATGAGAGCGAGGGTGGGCAAGGAGGAAAGGGCGGCGGAGGTGGAAGGGGGACGGCGAAAATGTCTGGGCTGATTTGGGATCTATATTTGGTGGTGACGAGACTGGGTTGAGGTGGATGAGAGGGAGGGTGGGTGGGGAAGGAGAAAATGGGTAAAATGATCATTTTGCAACAACTTTAAAAAAAATAATCAAAATTCATTTTTTCTGTTACATATCTAGACGGAAGGACTAACTCCACCAAACACAATATGTTTGGGGACTGTAATACAAAGAAATTTAGAACGATGACGAAAATCGCGAACGTCACTATGTTTAGGGACTAAATTTACCGATATGTCCTCTCTTGATCATCAACTATTTATGTTTTTTCTATATAGTAAAAAATTTGCGGTTATTAGTCCGGAGCTATTTACGGGCGGGACAACGAAGCGGAGTTCAAGCGATAAGACGCTTCACTCCCAACCGGTAAGTTAGGAGTTCGAGTCATGTAGGTGAAAAATTGGAGAATCGGAAAAAAAGTGGGGAGCCACTATTATCCTCGTTTAACAAATGAAAAAAAAATTATTTACGAGCTGCTCTAGTTAGCCAACAGGACGGAATCCGACTGTAAAATGGATACGGACTCCACACATGCCAACCAAATTAAAAGCAAAATCGTCAAAGTCTATCTTTCCCCCAAAATCAGACGTTGCTCTTATTAATCTCACATTTCCCTCACTCCCCAACAAACAAGCCACCATCTTATAAATATTAGGAGCCATAATCATCTCCAATTTCTACAAATTCGGGACTTGGGCACCTAAATCCAACTACTCAAACTAATTCGAGTTTTTAATTCTATCCAATTTACCAAATGTTTTCATCAACAAATTCATCTCAATATAGTCGAAGAAATTTTGAAGAAGCTATGATTGCCAGTAATAGATATCTTTGTGTAATTCTCCTTCTAATTTTTAGGTTGTAAATATGTTTTCGAGTTGCAATTAAATTATCTTTGTTTGGTTGTTTGGAAACACCTTATAATTTCCTTTTGCCATTTGTAATATGAATTTTTTGAATTTTAAAGAGGCACAAATCCAAGTAATTTTATGTAATGAATTCGTACTTTTTTTATTTTTAATATTTGATGATAAAAAAAAAATGAGTCATTCACATGTCAACCTAAAATGAAAATTCCCATAACTACTCAACCTTAGTTGCAGGGACGAAGCCAGAAATTTGGTGTTGGGAGGGCAAAATTGCAAAAATTCTTGGGAAGCGATAAAAGTGGCAAAAAAAAAAATTCTTGAGGGGGCGAAACTGATAAATTTTTTCAAAATACACATAAAATTTCGATAAATAGTACTATTTTTTAAAAATCTTGTGGGGACGCCCCCACCCCTGTCTCCGCCCCTGCTTAGTTGTCAATATAATAGTTGCACATAGCTCAACTCAAGCCCATGTTCCCATGCGCTTTTTGAGTTTAGACTAGAGGAACATTTTTAATAATGGGATTACCCCTCCCTACCAGTCGCTCTCAATATTTTTAAAATCACATATTTTAACATTTATTTTTTTTTAAAAAAATATATTAAAATTAGCTCCCGAGAAAAAATTATTGATAATTTCAAATTCGGTTTATAATACTAAAATATTTAATCCGTTCCGAACAGATCGGTGCTTTACCAATGAGGAATTCATAACACAAAATCTTCTTGCTAGCACATAGCACACTAGTCCTAAAATTTTAAAAACATTAACAAACATATCTGGAACTCCAAGGACAATAATAGCTTTCATTTCGGAGAGATCAGGGGATAGAGGTGGCAAAATATGGCTAGCACGGTAGCACGGTCTGCGAAAAATACGATAAGATTGTGTCTTTATCGGTGCTTATCGAGTCACAATTTTATCGAACCATGTCCGGCCAAACATGAATCTTATCATGTTGATTTTGGGCCACGTACTTCTGGTTCCGCACGGCCCAATAATCCATCAAATGAATAAAAAAATATACTTTTTTATTTCATAAATAGAAATTATACTATTTACCTCATTTTTTATTGTTATTTTACATAATGTTACAAGTTTATCATCAACTCATCTTTTATCGAACTTCAATCCACTTGATTTCATTGAAAATCTAGTTTGTAATGGCACATATTTTTAACTTATCCCCTCAACTAAAGTTAAAATATTTTATTTTATTACTTTTTATAATTAATAGAACATGTAAGATTTTACGAATTTTTTATTAGGCCATTTGAACCTTGACGACTGCACGATAATTTTTTTTTTGTCATGCTGGATCAGGTCTTACTAGACCAAAGTTTTATTGGAATGTGTCAGTCAAACCCAATAATATAAACATGTCAGGCCGGCACGACAAAAGCATATCTGCACAATTTACAACCTCTATCACAGGACTATCAACAATAATTTATAAGTTAGCATTAGAATATGTGATTAACTTCTTTTTTTCATGGATAAGAAGAGCACGAGGTGCCAACACTCGTTAGAGTAATTGACAATATAATGTGGCATTCGATTCGCATGTTGCGGAATCCAATTCCCTTTTTCTATTATTGTTTTGTTTTTTTTTTAAAAATAGCATGGGTGCAATTTCTAAAGAAGTATTTGGATTGAGGGGAACAGAAGCATGGAAGTTAGAAATGGGTGGCAGTCACCCCAAAATTTTGAAAACTTACATTTTTATTGCATAACATTTACAAATTTCAAAAAAGTTATTAACAAGATTTGTTTCATACTCTTTAAGAATTAAGTAAAAATCTCTTTTTATCCCGAGCAAAATCTTGAGTTTCGTCTCTAAACAGAAGGAACGGAAAGAAAATGATATGAAGGAATTAAATTCGAACTAAAACTAGACAACATGATTAAATATTAAAAATGTGTAAAAAAAAAAGAAAAAAAAAACTGATCCCTTCATTTCATCCTATTAACATTTTATTGCCTCAAAAAATTCAGTCGGGCATCAAGCTAAAAAGTTGAGTTGGTAAGCTTTTATTGCACATTCAGAATTCTTTCTTTTAAGATAAATTACAATTTGAGAAACAGTGACTCGGTCTAGTGTGTGCTATTGAAAACAATTCCTCAAGCAGAAAGCTGATTAAAGCCAATCGGACTAACCCTAAACTATGCGTTATTGGATGAGAATCCTCACACATAAAGCTATAAGACAAGTGGTGAATTTTACCTAAGTATACGTTATTGGATGAGAATCCTAAAGTTTGATCGATTTGAAATGTCTAAGTCTTAAATGAATTACATGAATTGAAATGCATAAAGCTATAAAGAAAATTGTAAGAATGATATAAATTAAGATAAAAAAGAATTTTGAGAGTTGATCGTACAGAGCAGTAGAGACTCAGACTTTAACCGCTTCATCTGAAGGAGGGTGAGCCAAAACTGGTGGATCAGCTACAAAAAAAAACAAAATTCTTTTTTTGTAAATCGACCGAGTCAAGGGAAAATTTCGCTTTATCCTTTTCAATTTAAATAAAAGTTAAAGCCATAAGTAGTGCTCGCTTCTCTTTAGCTTGTCCCTAAAACCAATGTTCAGAACCTTTATTTACCAGAAAAGCAAGATGGACAGATCGAAGGAAGAGAATAAACACCAATATTTTCTGGTGATGGTCCCATTCCTAGCTTTTGGATTTGGAGAGGAGAGTGCAGAGAAGAAAACGTCATGTGCGCAAGTTCAGAAATTTCCTAGTAGAGAACTCATCTAGTTGTTTTCCTCAGAGTGAGCTCTACAGTCGCATTGTCTAACCAAATCCAATTATCTCTCGATTTCTTTCTCTGACTTCAATTTATATGCGCAGTTGAACAACCTTCCCGCCTCTGTTTTTGCCCATGACTGCCATTCTTCCATGATCTTCAAAGATGACCATGTTTTTCGAGGTATGCCTATCATGGAGAACATGTACTGGCTTATAAGGTTGTGGTCGGCTGGTACTTGGCAGTTCCGCTTAATCCTAGGATGTCCATTGGTTTTTGTTATGTCCCACTCACAACACACACACAGATATCACAAAGAACAATCACCAAAACACAGAAATAAGCCAAAGAGCAATAACCTCATCAACAACAAATGAACTTTATAGATAATAGAGTCAGGGCTTCCCCTTTAACAAGATTCAAATATCTCTAATATCAACTATCTGAAATAGAACTGGTAAAGGAACTAAATGAGTAAGATAAGAAAAAGCAAACTTCTAGCTCTGTTACCAACTTGCAAAGCTCACCACCATTCCTGCGAACATCAAGAGAGTCGAATCAACAACCAAAACAAGAGAAGTAAGATGGAATATTGATGAGAGGGTGATTAGAGTGAATGAATTTACAAGATGAGAAGTCTGGCAGCTGCCAAATTGGGGTAATTTTTTGAATGCCCTTCCATGGATGAAGATGAAGCTTTTATACCTAGGGTTGAGATCCCTATGATCATTCTCCTCCTTTGATTCATGATTCTCTGAAGCTATTAGAGAATCAACAGTCCTCCCTAGCCTTATCATTTCCTTTTTGAATGGAAGAGGCACGTATCAGCCACAAGCTTTCCATTTCAGTCCCTACTCTTTCTATTTTGGTATTTCTGTTATTCTAAATAAGTAAAGACCAAAACGACAGAGTTTTGGATTAATAACTAATTACTTTTAAAATAGATATTAACCTAACTAATCTTCTCTCCAAACTATAATTTGAAAATAACTTTATTTCCTTATCTTCACCAACTGATCATGACATTACTCCCCTCTTCAAATAAACCTTGTCCTCAAGGTTTGAATTCTGGAAATTGTTTCTGGATAAAGCCAGGATCCTCCCCAGTAGCATCCTCTTTGGAGAGATTAGACCATTGAATCAACCATTTCACTTCTGCCTTGTTCTTTTTCTTGAATAATCCTCTGTCTAAAACAGCTTCTAGAGTCACCCTTGGCTGACCATCACTGCCAATGTAGGGCAACTCTACCCTTGCCACCTTACCCTCACCTATCTTCTTCTTAAGCAGACTTACATGGAACACTAGATGGATAAAAGACTGATCAGGTAAGTCCAAATTGTGAAACCCGTAACTTTTTCTTACGTGATATTTGACGTGTAATTAATTCTCGAGAGTAAATATGTGACCACAATTTATTTCGTTTGATTACGTGTTCATTTAAATTTATAACATGTTATATGTTTCATTATGTGCACGTTTTATTGAGGGCCGTTTCATACACATATCGTAATTAGCGACTTAAATTGTGTTTCACTTAGGAAATTAATGAAAATTGAATTAAAAGAAAATGGAAGGGCATCAGTTGAGGGGAATTAAACATAATAAAAGAATAGTAACTGCAGGCTTTTTCATGGGGTAGGGGGTTAAGGAATTTAGAAGGTTAATATAATATTATATATAAGGGAGGACGGGGGTTATATATTTATATATTACAAGGGAGCAGAGGATTTTTATTCTAACAAAACATAAAGAAACAATAATAAAAGGGCAGCAGCCGTGGGATTCTTGGGGGTAATGGGAGTCTCACAATTCGATAGAGAGAGAGAGAGAGAGAGAGAGAGATAAGGTACGCAGCAGTAGGTGCCGCATAAAAGAACATTGAGGATTTTGGTGAGTTTTCAGATTTCAGGGCAGAACTTTGAGAGATCATCGAGGGAGCGTTACTTCTCCGTTTTCATCTCACAATATATCGATTCGAAGATAATTGAATAAGCTTCGAGTGAGCGCAGATAACATATCATTCCGAGTCCCGAGCAGAAAGTTATAGCTCCGAGAGTAAGACTGGGCAGCGCTGTTTCGGATTTTCTGTTATTAAATTGTCTTCGTAAGAGGTAGGGACCCCCTACGTCATTTAATTATCGCATATACTGCACAGTAAAAGCGAATAAATTATTTAATTTACGAAATAGTAATTGCATGAATTGAGTTTAATTGTTTTCGTTTTTGCATAAACTGCTTTGAACTTGAATTAAATTATTTATAATCTGATTCGTTAATTTATTTACTGCTTTATTATATTGAAAATGACGTGATTCGCTATTGTAAGTGTTATACGTGTATCGTGAAATGTTAAACGCTTGTTTGATGAACTTGTCTAAATGTTTATCGCTTGGGTCGTCCTAATTGGTTGTCGTCGTTCAGTCCTTCTTGGTTTTGGTCGACCGAGTCGTCGCCTTCTATTTGAGCTCTTGTCTAGGATTGATTGATTAGCAGGATTCATTCGAATATCGAGTCGTATAAGAAGATCCTTTGTGGTCTAAGTGAACAGTGAAACATCCAGGGCCTTAACCCGATGAGGAAATCATTGAGACTGTAACGGTTTTGTGGAGTCCCTAGTGGGGGATGATGATGCAATACATAGAATGGATCCTTAAACCTTGGACCCTTAGTTCAGGGGGTCACACTGAACCCACGTGTTGAAACATCTAGGGTCGTCCTAGTTTGGACTATAACTAGGGCCGTTACAGTCATTGTTGATTAATAAGTGAGTAGACGATTGAGCTCGAATGGCAAGATTTAGTGTCATAGCAGTAGTGATGTTCCTAGTGTCTAAACGATGTAGTGATGGAGTGTATTGTGTTGGTAAAGCGTGGTGCTTTGCATACATTCGATTGTGAAAGTGTTTAGATGTGACGAATATGGCTACTTAGCTTATTTGTTGTTTCATACTTGTTTGTTTAATCATTGGTCCCTACTGAGCACAGGAGCTCAGTCCATCCACTTTTACTGTGCAGATGATTTAGGTGACGAGCAACATTATGAGGATGATGTCGTCTGGGATGGGGAACATGAAGAGTGATCCATAACCGGCTTTAATTAGATATTTAGTTTTGTTATTCGTTTATTCGTAGAACTATTTCATTTATAGCATTGTTGGACCTTTTTCCTTTGTAATACTTAGTATTTCACTCATAGTAACTTAATTCCGCTATTTAACTCTTTTTTTGGATTATATCATAAATAAATTTCATTTTAGTAACTCTGGTTGTCGGCTTTGGTGTTTCATCAACCAATGAGACACTGCCATGTCATTGACCCTGGTTACGGGGTGTGACACAAATTGTATGCCACTGGCCCTATCTTTTGGAGAACTTTGTATGGCCCATTGTATTTTGATAGCTTCAAAAATTTTCTTAAGTTCACAGAAGTTTGTCTATAGGGTTGTAACTTCAAGTACACCCATTCTCCCACCTCAAAAACTCATCTCTGTCATTTTCTAATCAGCATAAAATTTCGTTATTGCTTGTGCCTTCTGAATGTTGTCATGAAGAATGGACTTCACCTTCTCCCTTTCTTCCAAGTAGTTCCTTACAACTTCATTAGTTCCTGTCTGATAGTGTCCTAAAGCCAGAGTTGGAGGCTTATACCCATATAAAGCTTCAAATGGGGACATCCCAAATGGCTGTGTGATATGTGGTATTGTACCATCACTCAGCCAAGGATAACCACTCCTTCCACTTGTTTGGTCTTTGGTTGCAGAAGCACCTGAGAAACATTTCAAGTGTTTGATTTACCCTCTCTATCATACCATCTGTTTGAGGATGGTATGCAGTAGACATAGCTAGTTTGGTTCCCATTCCTTGAAATAGGGCTTTTCAGAAGACACTGGTGAAAACCTTATCTCTGTTAGAGACTATGCTCTATGGCATCCCATGGAGCCTGTACATTTGATCCAAAAAGATCTCAACCACAGTAGCTGCTGTGAAAGGGTAAGAGAGTGCCAAAAAATGGTTGTACCTTGTCAGCCTATCCACCACCACCATGATGACATCTTGGCCACTTGACTTTGGCAGCCCTTAAACGATGTCCATTTAAATGTGACTCCAATACTGTTTGGGAATTGGAAGAGGCTATAGACCAGGATATGCTGTCTTCTCTTCCTTGTTTCTCTGACAGGTATCACAACTTTTAATCCCTTCTTGGATGTGTTGCTTCATTGTTGGCCGAAAAATTGTTTGGCCCTTTGGTAGCTAGCATGTATGCCAGAATGCCCTCCTAGTTGTGAGGAGTGTAACTCTTGAATGAGCTGCAGTCTCACCCCTCTTCCTGAGCCAATATAAATCTTTCCTCCTTTATACAACACACCATTCTGGTACTTCCACTCATTCTCCTTTGCAGAATCCATCAGTAGCTCATCTATGAGTTTCTGTGCCTCTGAATCTTCTTCATAACTCCCAATCACCTCTATCATCTGCAGTGAGAGCATTTAGCTCTTCCTTCCTAAAGAGTGCATCAGCCACTCTATTCTCCACCATTTTCTTATACTAAATTTCAAAGTCAGCCCATCAGCTTGGATGTCCATTTTTTGTTGGGCCACAGTTGTGACTCTTTGCTCCATCAAGTATTTCAGACTTTGATGGTCTGTCTTGTTGATGAAGTGTGTTCCCTCTAAGTAATGTCTCCACTTGTTCACTGCAGTAGCTAATGCCAATAATTCATTTTCATACACAGGCAGCTCTCTATGCCTAGGTCCAAAGGCCTTACTCAGATAGGCCACAAGCCTCTTGTCTTGCTTCAACACAACACCAATGCCTTGATCCGAGTCATTAGTCTCCAAGATAAAACTCTTGTTCCAGTCAGGCATTATCAACACAGGAGTAGTACTCGTAGCTTCCTCAAGCTTCTCAAAAGCTTTTTCAAACTCTTCACTCCATCTGAAATTTTCTTTTTGCAGCATTCTACATAGTGGTTTGCTGATTATTCCATAATCTTTAACAAACCTTCTATAGTAGCCTGTTAACCCTAAGAATCCCCTCATCCGAGTTATGTTTTTAGGGAAAGGCCAATTCAACATGTCTTTTACTTTGGAAGGATCGGCAGCCACTCATTCCTGACTTATGATATGCCCAAGTACTCAACTTGCCTTTGAGCAAAGTTGCATTTGCTGAGCTTAGAAAACAGCTTATTGTCTCTAAGTAGTTCCAGTACAATCTTCAGGTGTTCTAAGTGTGAGTTGAAGTCCTTACTGTACACCAAAATGCCATAAAAAAAGAGAAGGATAAACTTTCTGAGATAGGGGCAAATACTTTGTTCATAAGGGACTGAAAAGTAGCAGGACCATTTGTCAATCCAAATGGCATGACTAGGAATTCATACAAGCCCAAGTGTGTTCTAAAAGCAGTTTTGTGAACATCTTCTGAACTAACTTTGATCTGAAAGTGGCCAGCTCTCAAATCTATCTTAGAGAAATAGGCTGCACATTGAAGCTCATCCAATAACTCATCAATAATTGGTATGGGAAACTTGTCCTCAAGGGTTATGGAGTTGAGTTGTCTGTAATCTACACAGAACCTCCATGTACCTTCATTTTTCTTGACTAAAAGGACAGGACTAGCAAATTGTGAGTTACTAGGTTGTATTATACATTCCTCCAATATTTCCTTAACCAGTATTTCTATTTCTGTTTTCTGGAAATGAGGATACCTGTAAGGTTTAAGTTTAAATGATTGTCCCCCAATTACTAAGATAATTTTGTGCTTATGGCTCCTGGAGGGAGGTAGCCCCTTAGGTTTATAAAAAACCACCTTAAACTCACTCAACAGTGGTCTCACT
The DNA here is from genome assembly GCA_026122235.1 of Vinca minor. NCBI lineage: Eukaryota > Viridiplantae > Streptophyta > Magnoliopsida > Gentianales > Apocynaceae > Vinca > Vinca minor. The sequence continues at coordinate 7,591,579 of JAOCZM010000142.1, forward strand.
TCTTCAGGCACATCTCCTTCAATATCTGTGGCTTCCATGGAAAACAACTGACCATATTACACTTGATCCCCACCCTCTAAAGACTTGAGGATGGATTCAGCTCTAGCAGCCTTCATGCTTATCTTCTCATTTTCTCCTTGTAACATAGTGTCTTTCCCATCTTTTTTGAAAAAGAGTGAGACCTCAAGGAAGTAAAAAATGATTAGGCTGTATTTGCCTAGCCAATCCAACCCCAATATCATATCACTGCTCCCTAGGTCAAGCACCCTCACATCATGCATGTAAACACTATCCCCCATTTTCCATACAAATTTTCTGCACATTCTATAACTTTTCATTTCTGCTCCATTTGCTACTGTAATCCTTACTGGCTTGTTGCTGGTTTCCCACAAGTTGAGCTCCTTCACCACCTTCCCGTCTATGAAGCTACTTGTGCTTCTTGTGTCAATCAATATGGAAACCTTTATTTTCTTTATCCAACAAGGTATTCTAAAAGTGCTGTTAGACAGTTTGCCTGTCATAGCATTCACATAAATCTCCAATATTTCCTCCACTTCTTCTGTTAACCCCTCACCCTCCTCGCTATAAAAAAGATATTCACCTCCATCCTCAACTCCCTCCACATCTTCTACTACCACAATATTCAGCTCTTTTCTAACACACACATGCCCTGGTAAGAATTTTTCTCCACATTTGTAGAACAAACCCTTCTCCTTCCTTGACTTGTACTCACTTTCTGGCAGTCTCTTAAAAGTTACAGGAGTCTTTCTATAATGACTACTTGTGGTATTGGTAGTTCTAGAGAGAGGGTTGTTGGTCAGTAACTTAGGGCTGTGGTACTGCACTTTGGGGGTGGGAAGGAGGCCTGAGTTCTTCTTGGTAGATCTTGAAAGGGCATCTAAGGTTTTTTTGTAAGTGTAGGGCCTTTTCACAAACCTCATCAAAAGTGTTTAGATCAAACACCTTCAGCATATGTCTTAACTCATCATTCAAGTCTCACATAAAAACAGACACATAGTATTCCTCATCGGCATGAGGCATCTTGGTCATAACCACTGATCTATGCTCTTCAAACTTATCAATGTAGTCCTCCAAATCTCCTTTCTGTTTGATCCTGCTAAAATCCTCTAAGAGTTTCCTTTGATCAAACTCACCAAATCTTTTGCAAACTGCAGCAACAAACTGCTCACAGTCCTCATTTGGATGAGTTACGACTCTCCCTCTACTCCAGGTATATGCTATATTCCTGAAGTTTAACTTAGTCAAAGTAATTTTCTCATCCTCATTTAACTTGGTGCAGATAGAAATAGTCTTTGCACATTCCTCTCCATTCCCTAGCTCCAAATCTCTCGAAGACAGGAAACTCAAGCTTAGGGGATTTGTAGTCCACTCTACCCTCCCTTTTATTCACCACAGGATACCTAGCATGGCCATACTCTAGGTTTACAAGTGTGTTGTGCACAGATCTATCTCCTGTCATACCACTAGACTGACCAATCTCAGTTTGCTTGCCTTCTCATTGGCTCAGTTCTCCTTGTCTCATACACTACAACACTCAGAGTTTTCACATGAGTGGATAAATGCATCATCTGAGAGATGACTCCATCCATTTGCTTATGAAGTCCTTCTTGCCCTTTGAGCAGGACATCTATCAGGTTCTTATGTTCTCTTAGGCTAAAGTCTACTTTGTCTGAGATTTTCATCTGATTCTCCATATGCCCAATGTAACTCCCTAGTATCATCTTCTAGTTTCCTTAGTCTATCATTTTCTAAGTTTTCCTGTGATCCCTCATCTCTGGTTTGACTTCTAGTGTTAGCCAGTCCCACAGGTCAGAAGATTGATAACTCGATACCAAAATGTTATGTCCCACTCACAACACACACATATATCACAACGAACAATCACCAAAACACAGAAATAAGCCAAAGAGCAATAACCTCAGCAACAACAAATGAACTTTATAGATAATAGAGTCAGGGCTCCCTATTTAACAAGATTCAAACAACTATAATATCAACTACTCAACTATCTGAAATAAAACTGATAAAGGAACTAAATGAGTAAGGTAAGAAAAACAAACTTCTAGTTGTGTTCCCAACTTGCAAAGCTCACCACCATTCCTGTTAACATCAAGAGAGTCGAATCACAACTAGAACAAGAGAAGTAAGATGGAATATAGATGAGAGGGTGATTAGAGTGAAGGAATTTACAAGATGAGAAGTCTGGCAAGCTGCCAAATTGGGGTAATTTTCTGAATGCCCTTCCATGGATGAAGAGGAAGCTTTTATACCTAGGGTTGAGATCCCTATAATCATTCTCCTCCATTGATTCATGATTCTCTGAAGATGTCAGAGAATCAACAGTCTTCCTCTCCTCATCCTCATCATTTTCCTTTTGAATGGAAGAGGCACGCAGCAGCCCCACAAGCTTTCCATTTCAGTCCCTTCTCTTTTTATTTTGGTCTTTCTGTTATTCTAAATAAGTAAAGACCAAAACGACAGCGTTTTGGATTAATAACTAATACCTTTTAAAATAGATATTAACCTAACTAATCTTCCCTCCAAACTATAATTTGAAAATAACTTTATTTCCTTGTCTTCACCAACTGATCATGACAGTTTCCCCCCTATATTAGCTCCTGGTTGTATCCCATTCTTTCGAATATCAATCGTGGTCGTTAGGTCAAATGTGTGGCTCTGGTCTGGCAGGGGAGTACGTGGCTGAGTCATTCACTTTGGCCCAATCACAACTAACCAGTTTAGGTCCTTCTTCTATTTCTTTGGGCTTTGTTATTGATTAAGACATGGAGCCCTCTGGGGTAAACAACGAGGCATGGGAGAAACGGAGCCCTCTGGGAGCTGAAGGATGCTACTGATGTGAAATCTTGTTCCTCTCTTTTTAACACCCGATAACTAGAACACACATTCATCACATTAGAATAAGTGTTCATAAAAATCCTAATAGTTTTTTCATGCGATGAATGAGTGTTTTGTTTAGAAAAGAGATAAATAAATGTTTTAATCTCATTCGTTATATTTTAAATAATTTGTCTCGCGTATGCGGAATTTCCGCACCACAACCGGGCGGGGCTGTAAAAGTTGGATGAGGTCTAAGAGGATAATTAATATGCATGAGAGTTATCAAAATTATCCAAATCCCTTGTGGTGTTTACTTATCCACTTGTGGTGTTTTGAATATGGGATACGAAAAATAGTAAAATCTTTGGGAAAAAAACCAATCATATTTACTAAATTGTCCTAATTATGTTTGTAATGTTGAAGAATTATTAATTTATAATATTGATGGGACTATAACTTTATATAAAAATCTTTGAAACAAATATTGTATTATTAATTTATCGAAAGTGTAAAAGTTTTACACTACCCCAAGCCGGGACTGGAAAAATTGTTATCTTGGAAAGGTTATTAAATTATCAAATATGTATAGAGGTTATATTGTAATAAGTTGGTCCCTAAAAAAAAAGTTGATAATAGAGGAAGAAGAAAGAATCAAATTGTCATTTTAGGGGTTAAGATAGTGGCAAAAGAATTCTTGTGAGCGACATATAGTCTCGATGATCTGTCTTGACTCGTAGTGATGATCGGAATCGAACTCATCCAAACAATCAATTACCAAAAAAAAAAAAAAAATTGTGTGCATTTGAATACATCTTATTTTTTTTTATCAAAGGTTCTTTAGCCCAGTGGGGCACGATACCCTCCCCGTGCATGGACATGCTTTAATTTGACTCCCTTTCTAGGGTTACTCTCTCCTCCTCTGGTGAGGCAGTTCTATCTCCCCGCTCATGGGGCATCGCCCAACGGGTGTCAAAAAAAAAGAATACATCTTATTTTTGTGCATTTGATATGGGAAATCGGTGCTTGATAGACCATGATTGTGTTGTCTTGATTTAGCACGCCTTCAACTTGTAAATCTTTCCATGAATTATTGTCTCCAATATGCATATTTTAAGCTTCTTCCAATATACTTATAAGATTCTCAGTAGACTCTTGAAATATAAAATCGTACAGAGTGCTCAAGGAAGATCAAATCACTTATAAATTCATGAGGTAACACATCTCATTTTCAATTAGTTTTGTACATCTGCCTATACACTCTAGAGTTAATATGGTTCTTTCTAGTGTTATTTTCTATATATATATATATATATATATATATATATATATATATATATATATATATATATATATTCTTTTCCGAAATAAATTTATAGAAATTTCTATAAATTCGGGACTTTGGCACCTAAATCCAACTACTCCAATTACTCAAACTAATTCGAGTTTTTAATTCTATTCAATTTACCAAATGTTTTCATCAACAAATTCATCTCAATATAGTCGAAGAAATTTTGAAGAAGCTATGATTACCAGTAATACATATCTTAATGAGTCATTTGCATCAGATTGGGTGGCACAATAACTTTTTTGTATTTTACCTGAAAGTTTATTGGATCAAGACCTTATTAAATTGTGTCAATCCAATTTAATAATAGAAACATACTAAAACGAAATGACATAGTAAAATCGAGCTAGCACGATTTGCCACCTTTACTCTCTTCATTAAAGTAGTTTTTTTTTATTCTCTCTTTTCAAAATATTCGCCAATCGAGATGTTTTCTCTATTGTCCTGTACCATTCTCTCCCCTCCACCCTCCAAAAAAATAAAAATAAATAAATAAAGAGAGAAAAAAGGTGGAATAAGAAAAACATGTCATGTGGGCCCGTCAATGGGTTTAGAGGTTCAAATCTACTCTCAGACTCACTGAACTAAATCTATGTACATACATTTATTTTTATATCTAAATCAAAATTAAGTAACCGGATCCAAATAAATAAAAAATCAAAGAGTAATGAATATAACTATAATTATATAACTCCAAGAGACTAAAGACTCAATGACTAAATTAAGATTTATAATTTCATATAGGGAAATTGGCGAAATAAGTACTCAAACAATATGCGTTTGGCGATAATGGTCCCCGTTTTTTTTGTTTTTGGGAACATAAACAATTTACGTTTGACGAGAATGGTCCTTCCGTCCCATCAAAGTTAATGTCAATCGTTAGTCAACCAAAAAATAAATGAAAAAATAGCAAAATTAAAGGGTATTTTGGGGAAAAACTGCTTTTATTTTTGGGAAATTGGCGTAAATAAAGTACTCAAACAATATGCGATTGGTGATAATGGTCCCCTATCTTCATCCTCCCTCCCTTCATCTCATTCTCTTCTCTCTCTTCCTTTCCACCACCCTTCCCATCGCTAGCACTTTCATCGCCCTTCCACCACCAATTCCTTGTATTACTCCTTTATCTCCATGCCCAAAATTTTCACAAAAAAAACCCTATTGAATTCACCCAATAAAAAAGGGCACTATTTTATGGGTTTGTTTTACTTGAAAGAAGGAGATGGAGGTTTGGTAGTGGTAGTGGTAGTGGCAGCGGGGAAGTGGATGAGGAGGGGTGGATGATGTTTGGTGGGTAGAGATTAAGGTTTGGAGGGTGGAGATGGAGGTTTGGTAGTGGTGGTGGTGGTGGCAGCGGGGAAGTGGACGAGAAGGGGTGGATGATGTTTGGTGGGTAGAGATGAAGGTTTGGAGGGTGGAGATGGTGGTTCTTGGAAGAAGGAGATGGGGGGTTTGGTAGGGGTGGAGAAGGTGGAGAATGTGGTTTTACTTGAAAGAAGGAGATGGTGGAGATGGAGGTTTGGTAGTGGTGGTGGTGGTGGCAGCGGGGAAGTGGAGGAGGAGGGGTGGATGATGTTTGGTGGGTAGAGATGAAGGTTTGGAGGGTGAAGATGGTGGTTCTACTTGGAAGAAGGAGATAAGGGTTTGGTGGGGGGTGGAGAAGGTGGTTTTACTTGAAAGAAGAAGATGGTGGAGATGGAGGTTTGGTAGTGGTGGTGGTGGTGGCAGCGGGTGGTGGTGGTGGTAGTGGTAGTGGTGGTTCTATTTTTTAGGGTGAAATTCCCAAATTAGCCCCGGTTCCTAAAAAGGGTTTTTAAAAAAAAAAAAATTAATTTTTACCGTAATTGGGATGGACGGAAGGACCATTTTAGCCAAACGCAAATTGTTTATGTTCCTAAAAACAAAAAAAAAATAAAACGGGGACCATTATCTCCAAACGCATATTGTTTGAGTACTTATTTCGCCAATTTCCCTTTCATATAAGACCTGAACAGTAAGACTTAACTTGAGTCTTTATTTAGTGAGTTTGAGTCCAAACTCAATATTTTGGACCCAAATAAGTTCAATTGACAACCCTAGCGACTTCAATAGTAGTACCAAAAAGAAAAAAGAAACCTAAAAAAAAGGTGGAATAGAAATACAAAAGGGTCACGTGGGGGACTATACTGATGTCAATATTCAAACTAAAGGTGCTAGAATGACTCAAATGAGTCCGGATCCGAATAAATAAAAAATCAAAGAGTAATGAATATAAACTATAATTATATAACTCCAAGAGATTAAAGACTCAATGACTAAATTAAGATTTATAATTTCATATAAGACCTGAACAGTAAGACTTAACTTGAGTCTTTATTTTGTGAGTTTGAATCCAAACTCAATATTTTGGACCCAAATAAGTTCAATTGACAACCCTAGCGACTTCAATAGTAGTACCAAAAAGAAAAAAGAAAAAAGAAACCTAAAAAAAAGGTGGAATAGAAATACAAAAGGGTCACGTGGGGGACTATACTGATGTCAATATTCAAACTAAAGGTGCCAGAATGACTCAAATGAGTCCGAATCCAAATAAATAAAAAATCAAAGAATAATGAATCTAAACTATAATTATATAACTCCAAGAGACTAAAGACTCAATGACTAAATTAAGATTTATAATTTCATATTAGACCTGAACAGTAAGACTTAACTTGAGTCTTTATTTTGTGAGTTTGAGTCCAAACTCAATATTTTGGATCCAAATAAGTTCAATTGACAACCCTAGCGACTTCAATAGTAGTACCAAAATGAAAAAAGAAAAAAGAAACCTAAAAAAAAAGGTGGAATAGAAAAACAAAAGGGTCATGTGGGGGCAATCCGGTTCCTATGTGGAACAGCTTTTTTTACGCACGTGCGGAACAATATCAGCCGTCGGATGAGATTTTGAACGGTCCAGATCCGGAGAGAGAAAAGTTGCGGCTATACTTAAAAAATAAAAAATAAAAAAATTTCTCTCTCCAGATCTGGACCGTTAAAAAATATCATCCGACGGCTGAGATTGCGTCACTGATGCGGAACAAAAAAGTTCGTTCGCATAGGAGCCGGGACACATGGGACTATACTGATGTCAATATTCAAACTAAAGGTGCTAGAATGTATATATATATATATATATATATATATATATATATATATATATATATATATATATATATATATATATATATATATATTGAGCCAGCTAATGAGTCAAATGAGTCGAACTCTATCTAGCTCAATCTCGACTCATATTCTAGATTATGTATCGCTCAAATATCGAATCGAATCGTGAGTAACTCATGAGCCGGCTCAACTCACTTCCACCCCTACTCAAATGTGTCATGATCCAAATAAATATAAAATTTAAGAGTAGTGAATCTAAACTATAATTATGTAACTCCAAGAGACCAAAGATTCAACGACCCAATTAAAATTTATAGTTTCGTATAAGACCTGAACAGTAAGACTTAACTTGAGTCTTTCTAAAATGAAAATCCAACTACTCCAACTAATCAAACTACAATACTTATTAATATATAGTGCTCTTTATGATCTTGATTTTGTACATCTGCCTATACACTGTATCTTAGAGTTAATATAGTTCTTTCTAGTGTTATTATATATATATATATATATATATATATATATATATATATATATATATATATATATATATATTCTTTCGAAATGAATTTATAGAAATTTCTATAAATTTACAATTTCTATAAATTCGGGACTTTGGCACCTAAATCCAACTACTCCAATTACTCACTCCAATTACTCAAACTAATTCGAGTTTTTAATTCTATTCAATTTACCAAATGTTTTCATCAACAAATTCATCTCAATATAGTCGAAGAAATTTTGAAGAAGCTATGATTACCAGTAATAGATATCTTAATGAGTCATTTGCATCAGATTGGGTGGCACAATAACTTTTTATATTTTACCTTATCAAATCGTGTCAATCCAATTCAATAATAGAAACATACTAAAACGAAATGACATAGAAAATCGAGGTAGCACGATTTGCCACCTTTACTCTCTTCATTAAAGTATTTTTTTATTTTTTATTATCTCTTTTCAAAATATTCGCCAATCGAGATGTTTTCTCTATTGTCCTGTACCATTCTCTCCCCTCCACCACCTCAAATAAATAAATAAATAAAGAGAGACAAAAGGTAGAATAGGAGGGCCCGTCAATGAATTTAGAGGTTCAAATCTACTCTCAGACTCTTTGAGCGCGCGCAGCGATTGCTCCGAAGGGAAGAAGCAGAAGTACACTGAGATAGTGAAGATTGAAGCATGCCCAATGCCCTGGGGGAGGGAAGATAAGCCTCATAAGGAGGAGAAATTATTTGCCCCATTATGGGGAGATATAGGAATCGAACACGGGACCTCCGTCCTGTGTTCGGGTAGCCTTACCACTTGGGCTACCCGATTCCCATATCTACTCTCAGACTCACTGAACTAAATCTATGTCCAGATATACATTTTTATACCAAAATCAAAATTGAGTTGAGACTCAAATAAATCTGAATTCAGATAAATAAAAAATTCAAGAGTAGTAATTCTAAACTATAATTATGTAACTCCAAGACCAAAGACTCAATGACTAAATTAAGATTTATAATTTCATATAAGACCTTTTTTTTTTTTTTTGAAGCCCTGATGGGAGGTTGCCCCATAAGGGGAGAGAGAAACGCCTCACAAGAGGAGAAGATAGCTCTAGAAAGGGAGACAATTAAAGCTTTCCCCATTGCATGATGAGGGTATCAAACCCACGATCTCATGGTAATGGGCAGGCCCTTGCCCCACTGAGCTGAGGAAACTTTGAATAATTTCATATAAGACCTGAACAGTAAGACTTAACTTGAGAGTCTTTATTTAGTGAGTTTGAGTCCAAACTCAACATTTTGGATCCAAATAAGTTCAATTGACAACCCTAACGACTTGAATAGTAGTAAAGAAGCCTACAAAAAAAGGTGGAATAGAAAAAACAGGTCATGTGGGGACTATACTGATGTCAATATTCAAACTAAAGGTGCTAGAATGTTTGTTTGTGTTTTAAACTAGTGATCAAGTGTCACAAATTATGTATTGATTTAAATATTCAAACTAAAGGAGCTAGAATGTTAGGTTGTTTGTTTGTTTATCAGACTATATAAACATTTCTTGTTTTCTTGTAAGTTTATTATTTATTGAAAGGGTGGTCAAGTGTCATAATTTATGGTTCCGAGTCAAAAAGTATCAAGACTAAATTTATTAATTTTTCTTATCATTTTTCTTTTCGTTTCAATTTAAATGTCACTTGACCTGAATATAATATTAGTTGCATCAAACATCAACCTCATTATAAAAAGGCCACATTTGCCATGTTTTGCTCAATAATGAGCTGGATATTAGTTGCATCAAAGCCTGATTACAAAAAAGGCCACCTTTGCTATATTATCATTATTTAAAATTTTAAGTTTTTATTTATTTTTGCTCATTAATGAGCTAGAATATTAGTTGCATCAAACATCAGGCAGATTATAAAAAGGCCACCTTTGCTATACCAATGTGCAATGATTTCTTACACCCTCGTTTTCGTTTTAACATGGAGCTAATCTTTCTCTTGTGTTCTTTCTTCCTCTTCTCTTTCATGTTACTAAAAATAGTAACCAAGAATACCAAAACCCTAAAACTACCTCCGGGACCTCGGCCTCTTCCTATAATAGGAAACATGCATCAACTTTATGGTGGTCTAGCCCATCACACGCTAGCAAAGTTGTCCAAGAAATATGGACCCATAATGCACTTACAACTTGGTGAAGTTGTAACTATTGTTATCTCTTCACCAGAGGCTGCCAAAGAAATTTACAAGACTCATGATATCAATTTCTCTCAAAGGCCTACATTTTCCGAATCATATCGAATTTTCACTTATGATTTTACTGATATTGTAGGCGCTCCATACGGAAAATACTGGAGACAATTGCGTAAAATCTTTAACATGGAGCTTGTAAGTCCAAAACGCGTACAAACTTTTCGTTTCCTTAGGGAAGAGGAGGCTTTAAATCTTGCTAGATCAATTTCTTTGGAAGAGGGATGTGTTTTAAATTTAAGTAGAAAGATTTTTTCTTTTACATATTCTTTAACTTCTAGGATTGCTTTTGGGAAAAGAAATAAAAGTCAAGAGAGATTTGAAAAGCTAATGGATGAAATATCTAGGTTGATGGGAGGGTTTAGCATAGGAGATTTCTTCCCATCAGTCAAAATATTTAGGGTTTTGAGTGGAATGGAACATGAGATGAAGATTGTAATGAAGGAAGTTGATGAAATACTACAAAACATTCTTAATGAGCACAAAGAGAGGATGATGAAAGAGGAGACTCGAAGTGGTGAAGTAAAAGAGGACATAGTTGATGTTCTTTTAAAGGTTCAGAAAAGTGGTGATTTTGAAGTTTCATTGACTGACATCAACCTTAAAGCAGTCATCTTGGTAAGATTATAATTTTGTATATTCAATTTATTGTCTTATCTTCTATTCCAGTCATAAGAAACTGTCACATATTTCACTTAATTTCCTCTTAAGATTCCACCCTTTTTCCATACTATATTATAGAGTTAATCATCATTTATACCCCTCAAGTAATTTTCAAAAGCAAGTTATTACCCCAATTAATTTTGTGTGTCATTTATAACCACGACAGTTTGTTGTGGGGTGTCAAAACTACCAAAAAATGGTGAAATCTCACGAGGGAAGGTGGTGGAGAGCACATCCCCTCCACATAGCCGATTTTGCAGGGGAAAATCATCAAGCCAAAGGATGAGAACGGGTTGCCTCTGACCCAAATTCATACCGATCCAAAAACCGACTTGAAACCCATTTTCTCAAACGGTACCCCGATCAACAAAAATATCGTCCTTCCCTTCTCCTCTGGCCTCCATCTCCCTAATAAATTCTCCTTCTTCTCCCTCCAAGAATCTTGCGAATCCATTGGTTCAATCTATACAAGTTAATTTAAGGAAAACATAAAAATCATTTGAATTATATATTGTTTTTAAATCATGAAAAGAAGTTGTATTTGATTCGATGGATTCAATTTCATCAGTATCACCATCCATAGTTCTTCCAAATCGCAACCCTTCCAATTAATCCCAACATCACTTTACCCAATCCCCTAAATTTTGACTCCCTAACATTTAGGGACGAAGATAGGAATTGTATGTTAGGGGCACAAAACTGAAACAGTATGCCGAACTACATATAAAAAATGCAAAAAAATGTTGGGAGGAGAACTTGATCAAATATTCCGAACTACATATAAAATTTACTATATCTATTAGGATTTTAAATTTTTTAGGAGCCCCCTCCCCACCCCTAGAATCGTCCTTGCGAACATCTGCCTTAGATCTAATTCCACATCATAAATATCTATTTTTGATGATTTTGCCCCTGCAAAATCCATCATGTGGACGACACGTGCTCTCCGCCACCTTGGCTTGCTGGATTCCGCCGTTTTGGCTCCCTGCAAATTATCGTGGGGTATAAATGACACACTAAATTGTTCGGGTCATAACTTGTTTTTGAAAGTTACTCGAGGGGTATAATTGGTTATTAACTCTATAATATTATACGGATATGAAACTTTTTAGTTTTTATATAGACTGGCCAAGATTTAAGTTCAAGTTTGAGGGTATGACCTTGAGAACAATCTTTTCATTTCAGGATGTTTTCAGTGCTGGGAGTGGGACATCATCAACAACTCTAGAATGGGCAATTTCAGAAACGCTAAGAAACCCAAGAGTACTCAAAAGGGCACAAGAGGAGGTAAGAAGTGTGTACGATGGGAGAGGAAACATTGACGAATCGAAAATTGACGAACTAAAATACGTACAAGCCATCGTCAAAGAAACCTTGAGACTCCGTCCCAGTGCACCTCTTTTACTTCCAAGAGAATGCGGTCAACAATGCAACATAAATGGATATGATATACCGGCCAAGGCTAGGATTCTTGTGAACGGGTGGGCGATTGCAAGAGATCCCGAGTTCTGGAACGAACCTGAGGCATTCAACCCTGAAAGATTTCTTGATTCCGAAATTGATTATAAGGGAAATGATTTCGAATATATTCCATTCGGTGCTGGAAGAAGAATTTGCCCTGGTATATCATATGCACTTCCAAACATTGTGTTGCCACTTGCTCAATTGTTGTTCCATTTTGACTGGAAACTTCCTAATGGGATGCAACTCGAAGATTTAGACATGGCTGAACGCATGGGCGTGTCAATCAGAAGAGCCGATGACCTAAATGTAATTCCAATACTATATAATTGTTCTTCTTTGAAAAAGGAGACCTAAAATATAATTTTCCGTTTTTCTATTAATTGTTTTTTGTGTGCATCGTACTATGTTTCTTTATAAAATCATGGGATGTCGTCATAATGTATTTTGGATGAGATTATTGAATATAATCTACTAGTTTGGATGTGATATTCTGTTTCTCATGTTTTTGTACCTAAATAAAGTGCTTTTGATGTAATATTGTGAAATTGAGTTATTGATACAATAGCGATATTACATAAAGTGCTTTTTATATAAGTGATTAACTGCTTGATTCAATATTTGACTTGACAAATTCATTTGATGAGCTAAATGCGAAAAAAAAAAAGAGCCATTAACCGGTATACTTAAATTGAAATTAATAATAATAAAAAAAAAACTCACACAAATAATTTATATTAATTATACAGAGACAATAAACTAATTGGAGGATTATTCTCAACACAAATATTAACATCTGATCTGCACTCTACAATAAGCCAATTTTCCTCGAGGCTTTTTCTGATGATGATTTTACTTCTTGGGAACCCAGCAGCCATGAAGACCATATGGAAGTCCATAGGGGAACTTTGCTCTTGCAATTTCTTCAAATGTTTTTCCATCTAACAATAAGGCATATCCTTCTCCATTTTTTTCACTTATCATTGAAATTACTACTCCTGCACATTTAGTTAAATAAAAATCATGTTAATATTTTGATTGCAATAAATAATATGCGATCATTTATATATTAGGTAAAAAGGTGACAATCATTAGAAGTGCAATAAAAATTATTTGGTTACGTTGTAAGTAAAAATAATCATGTCAATTAGTGAGAATAGTAAAAAAAATATCTTCCGAATATTTTTTTTGTGTGTGTAATAAAACCGTGCATAGATTCCAGGCTCGCTAAAGTAAAAGCAAACTAGAGAAAGGGTAAGTAGAATAGCTAATCTTCAGATCTTCTAATACATTGTGTACTGCATCAATGCCATTAGAATATTTTTGATATGTACCAGGTTCATTGGACCTTATGGTTCAAAACTGGCCACATCACTATAAAATGAGGAGAGAGATAATTTTGTGATTATGTGACAAATTCTAGGACCACAATGTCCATATCAGAAAAATCCATGCCATTATTACAGATGGAGGCAATGTGGTGAGTATGAACTCAACATTTCAAATATGCGTTGGGCAGAAATCATGAGAGGCCCAAAGGAAAGACGCCAGAACTAGCAACCAACAAACAAAACTGGAGCCCCTATGCCAAGAGCCCAGCATGGAAGGACAAAAGCGTCATATACATATATGTTTATATATGATTGAAAATATTGTATGTATTTTTAAAATTATGTTTAAAATATTTTAGTACATTTTGGAGAACAAAAATTATGACATAATTGTAATAATTTTTTTGTTATATTTATATGAAAGTCAATTTTATCTGGTTACGTAGAGCCTCATTTTAAACTTTAGCACATGAACCCCCAAAATATTTGAGACGCCCTGACTACTTTAATGTACATGCAGGGACGAAGGCATGAATTTGGCGAGGGGAGGGGGGCAAAACTGCAACAATATGGCGAACTACATATCAAAACTGCAAAAAAAAAAAAAAAAAAATATTGGGGAGACGAATTTGATAAAATATTCTGAGCTACATATAAAATTTACTTGTATTTTTAGAAATCTCGGGCTACTGCCACCCTCGCCCCTGTGTTCATGACTGAACTGAACAGGAACCTCCAATCCAATAAGGTGTCACAATGTGAGTAGTCCAAATCTATAAACTTTCATTTGTTCAATGCCGTTGCTCAATATATAATGCAATAATTTCATTATAGAACAATTTAGTGAGCTGGTATTAACTGTTTGATTGAAATGTTATTGCGTAAACAAACAAAACATACCATCATCTTCCTCAGTTGCACCAGGCCGAGCAACAAAGAACGGCCACTACAGCAAAAAATGTCTATTGCGACGTTTGTCATATGTCGCAATAAGGTAAATAAACGTCGTTATAGATCTATACCAACATTTATTGCAAATGTCGCTTAAACGTCGCATTTGCCTGTGTCGTTATGCTTTTTTACGACATTTGTTACAAGCGCCGGTACCTATCTATTACGACTTTTTTTGCGTCATTTTAAAGTGTTTCAAAAGGTATTTTTGCCGACATTTGTAAATAATCGCAACATGTCACATATTGCGACGTTTGTAAATACCGTGAATAAATAGTTATTCCGACATTCGTAAATTTTGAAACTAGGTCTGGGCGGGACTCGAGGCGAGTCGGAGCCTAGACAAGCCGAGCCGTCGAGTCTAGCCACTTTTGAATAATCGAAGCCAAATCCGGAGCCTAGACAACCCAAACCGAGCCGTCGAGTCTAGCTACCTCTGAATAATGTACAATAAATTTCCCCTTACTCAAAGGGATGGGAATCGAACCCGCGACCTCCTGCATGTATGTCATGCAATGTGCCGCTGAGCTAATTGATCATTTGTTATTTATTTCTCCTCTTATTATATTTATTATAATGGAATTTTGGAATTGTACACTTACTTATTTTAATTTCTTTTTGTTTTTTAATTTCTTTTTGTGAATCAAATTAAAATTAATACACTTTCATTAAAAAATATATTTCAGAAACATAATCTCTATATTTGTGTTTGTCAGGAAATGTCACAAGATTTAACGATATAGTATATAAATGTCGATATATTAGTCGCAAAAAGTAAAAATTTATAACTATATGCAATTTAATGTCACTAACAAACATGAAATTGTCGGTAAGAATAAGAATTACTATATTCGTAGTATAAAATCCAAATATAGCGACGTTTGTTTGAAATGTCACATGATTTAACGACGTTTTATATAAATGTCGCTATATGTGTTGCAAAAAGTAACAATTTATAACAACAATTAATGTACATGTCGCTAACTAACATCAAAATGTCGATTTTATCAACCGGCGCTATTAAACGTCGTATAAAATTCAAATATAGCGTCGTTTGTCTGAAAAATCAGAAGATCTAACGACATAGTATATAAATGTCGCTATATGAGTCACAAAAAGTAACAATTTATAACAACGTTTAATGTAAATGTCGCTAATCAAAATCAAAACGTCGGTATGAACAACAATTGCTATAACCGTCACTAAGAAACGTCATATAAAATCCAAATGTAGCGACGTTTGCAAAAAGTGTTCCATTAACGTACTCTTTTTTATTTTAAGCGACGTTCGAAAAAAATGTCGGTACAAAAACGTCGCAAAAGACTGTTTTTGCTGTAGTGGGCTCAGAGGGCACTGAACCTTCATCATGCCAATTCTTAGCATTTTTCTCAACCAAGTCAATCTGCAATGCAATTATTTATGATCAATTAATCAAATATCTTCATAAAAATATTTGGGGTAAATAATTAATACTCCCTTCATTCCATAATATAAGTCGAGTAGTAAATGTAGCGAAAATTAAAGAACAAAAAAGTAAGGTTTTTTTAATCAAAATATCAATATTACTCTCTTAAATAGAATTAGTAGTATGCAATTCCTATTTAAGAGGGTAATATTGATATTTTGACTAACAAATTACCTTGTTTTTTTTTTTGCAATTTTTTTTTCGTTATATATTCTAAACGACTTATATTATTGAATGAAGGGACGGTGGCTCCAGCGCGGAACGGCGTAATTCCGCATGTGAATTTTGAGTTGAAACAGACACCTTTTTTGAGCCTCAAAATATTTGTCGCGTTTTTGAGCCTCAGAACACCTGTCCTGAGCTTCAGGACAATCTGTTCTTAGGTGTTCCGTATGTTCGGAAAAAACCTGCTCCGATCGGGACTGTATTGCAAGAGTGTTACCTTGGTAAGGGTATTTGGGAAATTACAAGGCCTTTGAGCACCACAAGCATAGGCATATCTGTATTTATTTCCCAAGTAAGCTGGATTAATGCTACACATATCCATTCCTTTTCCATGTTCATTTGGGTTTAATGCTGCCTCTAGCGTTCCCAATGGACTCCCATCTAATGGTATGGTAAAACGTCCTACCCTGTTACGCGTTCAGCATTAAAATGAAAAAAAAACCATCGACGTGCTAAACAAAATTTTACAAAATTGCCAAAACACGCCTAATTTCACATTTCGTCTCAAACTAGAAAAAGACCTTTCAAGAAATGATTAATTTTTTTTTTGAACGCCCACGGGCGGAACCCCAAAGGGGAGAGAACCAACCGCAAAGCGGAGAAGAACACCTCATAAGAGGAGAAGAGTACCCTAGAAGGGAGACAATTAAAGCTTACCCCATACTTGGAGAGGGTATTGAACCCCACTGCTATTGGACCTTTGATTCATGAAATGATTACTAAGAAGAAATTTTCCTGAAAGTGCACACTATCTGAGGCCGAGGAGTGATGGAATTGATCAATTTGTAGGGGTAGCAAAAAGTTGACCATGCATGCAAAAGGCTTCTCTTCTTATTAAATTGGATCTTAAATTTCGTTGAGAAATCATTAGCAAAACAAAAACTATATCTCTATGATGGAAAATTCTAATATAGGACTAGCTTTATGTGATTGGCCCCACAGTCATCTCACATGAATTGTGACGGGACTTATTTTGTAGGTAGACGCAACTTCAATTCATGTAATAGGGATGTGGGGTCAGTCCCACACTATCGGATTCATGCCAAAGTAACCCCTATGTGATAAGGTCAACATATGACCATCAATATGTTTTGTTTTTAATAAATGCAGGGCGGAATCAAGAGTTTGTTATTGAGGAAGAAATTTTTACGATTAATTTTTATACAATATTTATAAGGAAATCTTACAAAAAATAAAAGCTTTCTTATTAAAAATTCGTTGTTTCTGAAAATGTTGGGAGAATTCGCCACCCCCTCTAAATCTGTCACCGAATAAATGATACTACCTCCATTCCTAAATATAAGACTTTCGTTACATGGTTGCGAAAATTAAGAAAGCAAAATGAATATGTTTTTGTAATCAAAATATCACTATTATTCTCTTAAATAGAATTAGTGGTATACATGTCATATTTAAGAGAGTAATATTGACATTTTAATTACAAAAACATCTTAATTTTTGTTTCCTTACTTTTCGCAACATGTAATGAAAGTCTTATTGTAAGGATATATGGAATCAATGAATTGAATTGATTCAATGAACTAAGGAAAATTCCCCATATAAATACAAATAGAGTCCTAGTCCTAAACAAGGAAGTTACTTAACAATTTAAGATTAGGTAATTACTAAAATTCTATTAACATAGGAATCTTATTTTTAATACTCCCCTCAAGTTGGAGTGTGTAGATCGAGAACACCCAACTTGCGAACCAGATAATCGAATTGCTTTTGCCATGACATATTGAATTGATGAAAGAATCAATATCTTGTGTATTGATAAGAATCATGTGATGACAATTTGCAGAATGAATACATAGCAAATTAAAGATTCCGGCAAAAAAAGGCCAAAATCGTCACGTGCAAGGCACATGTGAACGATTTAGGTTTTTTATAAAAGTTATTGCTATTTAGAGAAAAGCAAAAAAAGTTAGTGTATACATATCGCAGTTTTTTCTATAAGTTAAAACTTTTTATAACTTTTATTTTTATTTTTTTTCTATAATCACACTACTTTATTATGTTAAATAGATACCTTGAATATGATTGTGTATCTCCATAAATGATATCATTATATGACTTATACTTTTGTTTATTTTTACAAATATTTTCATAATATTTTGAACACTCTATACCAAATAAATCGCGTATCGCTCGATAGGCGACTGAGTTGCCGAGTCGTATCTTAAACGGTACCTCCGAGTCGGTGACCGATATCACGACTTTAAACCATACTTGGAAGCCTGTTTTATTTTTTTGGTTCCTTATGTTCTTATTTAGGAATTGTATATGTGTATTTAACTGCTAAACTGTCCTGTTGAACCAAACTTGGAATTTGAAGTCCACTTGTTTGATAGAATGCCTAAGAGAACAATTCTAGGTTGCTTAAAAGAAGGGATACATAATAACCAATTTACCTGAAAATCTTGTTGCTAAAGATGACAATTTTGCCAAGTATGCTGGATTTGCCCAACTAAACCAATGCATGTTTTCTATTGAGAAAGAGTTAACTGCTGCTCAGTGGCGGACCAGGACTTGAAATCAGTGGGGCCACTCGCCGATGTACCTTATTTGTGTGGGGTCACTTATGAACATATTATCTAAATAGACAAAAAATATACCATATTTAATTAAAAAAAGTTATTTTTTAGCGGGACATGTGACCCCGATGGCAAGATGCTACATCAGTCACTGACGCTGCTGATATCATTATAAATGTCTTAGATTTAGGAGTGAAACTTAAGTCATACTTCAGAATTTATCTGTGATGGTTTCAATGATTTTAGGAATTATGCAAAGATGATCCGAATGCTGATTATCAGCACTTGTCCTCTAATTCCTGCAAGTTCCTATCTCTCTACGTATCACCTAGTTCCAGTACGGAACGGGGATAAATTTTACACGTGCGGAACTTTCCTCGTCCATTTGATTAAAATTTTGACGGATTAAATTGATTTAAAGACACCTGTTCTGAGTCTCAAAACATTTGTCGTGTCTTTAAGGCAAAAAACACTTGTTTTAAACCTCAGAACATCTGTCATAGCGTTATGTACATAGTGCAAAAAATGTGTTTCTATAGGATCCGGACTACTGAGGCATCACAGGCGCCCTTAGATATCACTAGGCTTATCCTATGTAACACTATCTTTAAGGTAGGGGTGGACATCGATTTTGAATTCGATAAATCGATAGTTTGAAATCGGTTTTTTCGGTAATTTGATTTTTAAAAGTACCGACCTATTTCGAACCGAATTCCAATTTATCAAATTCTAATTGAATTTGGTATGAATTCGAAATTCGGTCGGTTTACCGAATTAAGGATTTGGTTAGAGACTATAATTATATAGCTGTTTATGAAAAGTTCAAGAAAACAATGGCCTGTAGTCAACTTCAAATTCTAGAATGTCTAGCTTACAAAATCCAACTTCCAAAATCTAGCTTACAAAATCATTGTTTAAAATCCATTAATGATTCACATGTTAAGTTCAAAATATCAGTTCAAAGTACAGACCTGTAATCAAGTTAAAGTTTAAAGTCCAATTTACATAATTAAAGTCCAAAATACATGAATGATTCATGTTTTAAGTCCAAAATACAAGTCCAAAAATACATAAATCATCCATGATGCAAGTCCAAAAAAGTATGTATCTACTTCAAAAAACAATATCCAACAACTTCTTTCAACATCTTTTGCACTTTATTTCAAAGGTCAACTATGGTTGATTCATCACCAGCTTTGAGAATTTCTATAACAAGAAAACAATTTTTTAAAGTATCTTTAATGAATGTAAGTAAAGAAGTAACTAGATAAGTAATGAATATAACTAAAGAATTAAAAAACATACCATATTCAAAAGCTTCAAGTTTTTCCAAAGACTCTTCTATGTTTATTTCTTCATTTGAAGTTCTAAACCAATCTTTAGCGCATAGTAAAGCTTGCACAATCCTAGGAGTCAAAGAACTCCTAAATTGATCAAGAACTCGACCCCCGGTACTGAAAGCGGATTCAGAGGCAACTGTAATGATAGGGATAGCTAACACATCTCGGGCCAATTTGGAGAGAATTAGGAATCTAAAGCTATTTCCCTTCCACCACATTAAGATATCTAAATTGTCATCATCTTCGGCCGCCTCCTCCAAATATTTGTCTAACTCAGATTTAGTATCTCTACATCCTAGTTCCAACCTTCTTTTCTTAAACTTTAACTTGTACTTATGATTTATTATTTTTGAGGGGTCTTCCTCAATTGCATCTCTACCCTTTGAAGAGCCAGACATTGGTGAAGATGTACCATTTTTTTACCTTGATTTTGGGTCAGCATGATTGCTACCCTTTTCATATTCACAAAACATATCAACTAAAACATATTTTGCAAGGCCATCAAGCTCACCATACATCTCACATAACACAAATTTAAGATTCAAATTTATTTCTTGGATTAACAATAGTGACAATAAATATTAGCATATTCATCTTCTCAATATTACCCCAATACTTATCATATTTCTCCTTCATTGACATTGTCATAGAATTTAAACTAGTTTCATTATCTGCTGCCATGTCATGTAAAGTACTATGAATGTGACTAATTTCATTAAAGAAGTTGTTGGCAGTCACATATTTGGTCCCAGAAACATTCAAAGTTGTTTGATAAAAGCTCTCCAAAAACATGACCAAATTTCTAGCACTTTCCCAATCAGATTTTGTAGGAACATTTTCTAATTCCGTATGCATACAATGATCCACCACTCCCCAATCTCTCAAAAGCTCTCTCAAAATTTTGAGTTGTTTCTATCATTAGGTAGGTGGAGTTCTACCTAGTAGAAACATCCAAGTATCCGTGGTTACGCAAATTCTTGACTTATTATTTTTCAGAAGATTTTTCAATTGAATCCTTCCATCTAAATATAGTTGATAACAGTCCCTGGACATGGTCCATCTAGATGGGATCTTAAAAGTGGGACAAATAGTTTTCATCAAATTTTGAAATCCTTTTCCCTCTACGTGTTTAAAGAGCATCTCATCAGCAATAATCATGTAAGCTATACATTTCATAATTGCCTCATCATCAAGCTTCCAACTCATAACTTTACCATTGACCTACCCATTTTCATTTTCAGTCTCATCCACATATAATTTAGCTTGACCACTAGACTGATTTTCAGGATTTAATTTACGTTTTTTATAATGTGTATTCATTGGAGTCGTACAATTATTTTTAGGATCAGCAGGAACAATCTTACCACAGTAGTTGCACACACCATGGCGAACTTGGTCTATGTATGTGATTGAAAAATAGCTCTAACACTTGGCCCTCTTCTTGTACTCTCATCTTTTCAAACATTTGTTGGCTTCTTGACCGCTATCTAGAGATTGAGATGAGGGTTCATTATCCAAATCTTCCTCCAAATTAGAAGACATAGTTAGCTGTAATAACAAGCTGTAAATTAATATGCAAAAATGAGAAATAAAGTACATGCAAAAAAAAGTTTGATTTTTTTTCCATATGTTCTCAGTTCAAACTTCAAAGAACAATTTTTTTTAATGTCCTAGACTTCATATGTTCTCAGTTCAAAGTTCAAATTTTTTTTTTTTCTATTTTTAATGTTCTAGATTTATATGTTCTCAGTTCAAGGAACAATTATTATTATTTTTTTTTTAATATTCTAGATGTCATATGTTCTCAGAATATTCATATGCTCCCAGGTTTAGGCGGTGGTGCCGTGATGGTCCTAGATAGAGACAAAGATCAATTTTTTCCCCATTTTTTTCAATGTTCTCAAGCTTTTTAATAAAGAACCTAAACAACTTCGACGGCAGTGGTTGTAGGTCGGAGTTGGTCGGTTGTGCTCTGCTAGAGACTAGGGAGTAGTGATTTTCTTCAGATTTGGAGATGTGTGAATAAGGGTAATGGAGACTCGGAGAGTTTCATTTTGGATTTGGACTTCGGAGAGAAAAGTTGTGCCTCTTAGGAGTTACTAGTTAGAAGAAAATTAGGGTTACATATTAGGTTTAGGTAAGAGACTATTTATAGTGTATTTTTTTAGTATTTTTTAACCATGTTTTTTATTAATTTTTTTTTAAATTATAAATATAAAATAAAAATAATTATATATATTTGAATAATATTATAATACAAAATTGAATTCGAATTCGGTAATATCGGCCGTATTCACCGATTTCAATTCGAAATCGGTATACCGATTTAACTAAAATCAAATGCCGTATTCGAACCGGTTTCGAAATTTTCGAATTCGATATAATCAGAATTACCGAATTCGATTTACCAAATTCAAATCGAATTCGGTCGATAAATCGATTTTTACCAAATTTGCACACCCCTACTTCAAGGTATGCTTCAATGATCATTATTTAAAGGCTTCTATAGTTTCCAAGCTCATCCTTCATCATGTTTTTTTGAATATCTTATATAGCCTCTCAATTGAGACTATTAAATTTAAAATATTTGGTTCAGACTCAAACCCACGAAATTGAGATTCAAGTTGGATTTTTATTGGATTGGGTTTAGATCTTTTCAATTAGAGTCCGATCTCAATCATATTGGGTTTTTTTTTTATCTAATTTGGGCTCGCTCACTAATTTTACTTATAATTTAATTGATATTCAATTTTACCGATTGAAATGTGAATATTTTTTAAAATAAAATAAATAACGATTATTAGCGAAATATTCTGTGAAAAATAATATGCACAGTTCATTAACATTAGCATCATAGTATTACAAGTTGGGCCCGTCGAGTTATGACAAAACATTCTACAATGCTTGTATATTTAGACCGAGATTGATAGAATTTGAGTCTTTAGTTTTGAACTTCGATAAAAATTGAATTGTCTGTAAGAAATTTGAGATAGACAATGATTTTGAAATACACCCGGAGTTTGTAATACTATCTGTTTCAAATTACTCGCCAATTTTAGTAGTTCTGGAGAAATTAAGAAAACCAATAATGCCTTCTTAGTCATGTTAAAATACTCCAGTCTGGTACTCCCTCCATTCCTAAATACAAGACTCTTTAGATAATTTTAGAAAATTAAAAAATTTGTCATTTTTACCGAAAGTTTTAATATCACCCTCTGTCACTTCTATACCATAAGAAAAGAAAGGAAAAATAGAGATGACAGAGGCGACAAGTAAAAGAAAAGTCGAGAGTCTAATCGGAACAAATTATTGACAACTAATAAAAGAGTCTTAAACGATAATTAATTTGGATACCTATAAATCTCCTAAACGACAATTAGAAGGGAATGGAGAGAGTAACTTTTAAACATATTATAGGGGGGCAGTTTACTCAGTTTATGATTTTCTTTTGATTTCATGTTGTATTGGGTGCACTTGCACCTTTTTGGGGTGGTTAAGGTCCTTGTCCCCCCTCATTTTGGCCTTTTTTTTAGAGGCTTTTATAATAAAAAATCCAACTTTATTCAAAAAAAAAAAAAACTTTTAAACATATTATTGCTCTTTTTTTTTCTTTTTTTCTTTTTTGTAGATTCTTAAATTAAGGTAAGTCTGAAAATTTTCAATAAATGTTTTATTAGTTCGATAAATTAACCAGTATTTTGACATGGCCACTATAGGGCCACCCCTATATTTTGTTTTTAACACCCCCTATCCCCCATTATTATTTTTTTATCTCTCTCTATTTCTTTCTCCTATTAAATTCTCCCAACCTTCTCTCCCTCTTTAATATTCTGCCGCCGACCGCTGCCGCCTGCCGAATTTTTTTTTTACTTCAACAGATTGTAAACGTCGTCCTCGTCAACTTTGTCTCTACACTCAACGTCAAAATAGCATCACAACTAACACAATGTGAGTTTTAATTTTGAAAATTTTGAATTTTAACTTAAACTATGTAGATCTACCAAAATAGAAGTTTATTTGTGATAAATATTACCAAATTTGCTTGAAAATACACTAAATTGTGGTATTTTGCCAAAAACTGGACTGAAAATTGAATTTGGGGCCTGGTGCGTGCGGCGCGTGAGGCTGGTTTCGCGTCGGCGCGTGGGGTGCGTGTGCCGGAGACGCGTGAAGGCCGCCCTGCCGGCGTCGAAGGGCGGTCGGCCCGAGCCAACCGCCTCGCCGACGTGTCCGTGGTGATCAGTCGACCGTCAGCAGGCGGGTAATTTAATTTTTTTTTTAAATGTGGTAGGCCGCGTGTACAGAAGCAGGCGGTTGGGGTAATTACACGCTGTGAAATAATTATTATTTTTTTAAATTTTTTTTTTCAGTGACGCATTTTTTTTTAAATTGAATATTTTGATTTAATAGAGGCTTATTTAAATTAAATAATGTCTTTTAATAAATATTATTTTGTCTTTTGTTTTTAAAATATTTTGTCAGAATTATAATTATTACTTGCTGTTGAATTTGTAGATGGCTGATCGGAGAAGAGATATTGATCAGTTGGGCCCGATTAGGGACCGTGATGGTAGAGTAGCTGACAGGCCTGTGACTCAGTCTGCCAGATTGAGTCGAGAGCATCGCAGACAACGAACTCCCCCTGCGAGTAACATTCCCTCTACCCTTCATGATCCTATACCCTACCCCGCATATAACGACCCCCAGCAATGGATGGCAGGAAGTAGTTCACACCCAACTCATTCAATTTCCGATATTCCTATGCAATCACAGTGGAGGGTTTCTGGTTTTGAAGAGGATTATGTTGAAAATTCTTCTACTGAGGAGGAGGAGGAGGATTTCGTTGATGCTACCCCCCCTGTCCAACCCATAGTAGGTGAAGGTGAATCACATAGGGAGTCCAGGAATATTGAAGAGAGTATTTGGGAGATTTCGGCCATCGTCTAGCAGATCGTCTTCTAGTAGGCCTACCCCAATGGATGACCCAGCTGAACCGTCGGTTTCAAGAGGTAGACCGTCAGTTTTCGGTGCTAGACCGCCAGTTTCCGGTGCTAGACCTTCTGTTTCTGGAGCTAGACATTCCTATCATGCCCCTACAGACGATGCAAGTGATGACCCACCATAAGTATCACAGAGTACTACCCAGAGTACCCAACCTCCGAGCTTTCCCATTCTTACTCAGGTGAAACCAATGACGATAGATTGGGAGCAGAGAACTCCAGCAAGTGGTGGACCGGAGATTCCAAATGAGATTCCGTCTTATTCTGGTCATGTAGCCGTTGATATCTGGAACGGGGTAGAGCGGGATTTTGTACAAATCACCACCCTGGAAAAGAAGTCAGAGTCCCGGGAGTTGACGAGGACTAGACCAAGATGCAGAGGCGTCCTCTATTTTATACGGCACTGGTTTAGCACACCTCCGTACAACCATGTTTGCGCATCACGATGATGCACTTATTTGTTCATTCGTAGAGCGGTGGCAACCCGATACTAACTCATTTCACATGCCTTGGGGTGAAATGACGATCACACTTCATGATGTATTTTATATACTTCATATTCCTATTTCTGGTAATGCAATCTTTGACCCTCACCATATCAGATAGAATATTATACTTGAGATTGCACAGTGTGTTCAAGTTGATGTTCAGGCCTTGACTAAGGCTATTAATGAAAAGGGTATTCCGAATAAATATTTGGTCAACGCAATTAATGGTCTGCCTTTGACTTCTATTGTCCGTGCAAAGGTGTCACTCACCGTCTGCTGACGTCAGCACGCGGATTTTTATTTTTATTTTTTTTAAATGGCGCGTGTTCACACGCAGGCGGGTGAAACCCTAACCCGCGTGTAATTTTGCACGCGGCCCTAAAATATATATATTTTTTTTCCAGACATATTAATTGACTTATTTAGGGTTTTTAATTAATTCTTTTTAGGGTTTTAGGTAAATTTCACAAAAATTTATTTTCTTAGGGTTTTAAATAAATGTTTTAAGGGTTTAGGGGTGCCCGGAACAAATATTTCATAATTTTCTTTTTAAATTCTCAGTATTTACAAAATTAATGGCAATACACAATTGGCACCAACAAATATTTCATAATTTTCTAAATAATATAAAATATAAAATACAAATTAACATCCATAAATTGCTTCCAAATTTTTTCACGCGGTAAATCTTACTTCCAGCGGATAAAACCAACTTTGTGCCATTGAACTTGAATAGTGTATCCAAGATGGATGCAATGGGGGCAATGGACAATTACGTTCCATCTGAACCTATAAATTAAAAAAAATATAATTTGTCAATAAAAACATACATAATTTAGTAAATGAAATGACTAATGTTTGAACAACTTACCGACACGAAGTGCCGTTTTGTTGGGATATAAGCGATCGTTATTTCCAGTACTGGAGATGGCAAGTTAGTATCTAGTGGTAAAAAGGTGTGTGAATTTCCACGACGAAAACATACAAAAATAGCTTGAAAATTCGTCGCAATAATCCAACCCATATCTGGAAGGTCCATCCAGTAATCAGGTGTGCAGGGTGTGGGATTCCACCATGTAAGTTTATTAAGAATTCGTGCACAAACATCTACGCCACCCACTGCAAGTTCATATCTGTATCTCAAATCAGCATCGCATTGTAAAAGATTGTTATGCATTAATAATCTGGTGGATATGTATTGACTTTCATCATGCCATACTTGATGAGCTACAGACCGATAACCACAGTGACCGTCGTCTTTTACGTTCACACAACCGCTCATGAAAGGAAGGGCTAAAGGGGGAAACTCTGATGGCCAAAGGAAGTGAAAACCATATTTGCTATCATTAATTACATTCCCGAGTCCCAGCACGAGCTATCGAGTGTGCCACGACCGACCCCCCGTCCTTGGGAGCCACTAGAACTTCTGCCGCCTCGGCTTGGAGATGTTTTCTTAAATGCTTTCTTCCCTGTCTTAGATCTCGTACTCCCACCACGATGGATCCCGCCTAGTAGACTGATCCTTTCGGTCTACCTTTAGCAACAACGACTCGTGGCTCAACTAAGTCGCATCGATCGCACGGTAGATTATTTCAAAGAAATTTACTTTTTGTATTGTCTTATTTGTTCCGGATCCCTTGTTGAAATTTCATTGTACATCTCCATAAGCCCCTTTAAATGATCCTCTGAGGCTCTATATCACCAAACATATGATGTTTTGGAGGAGTTTCAACTGAGAGAGAACTCCAAAAAGGGTGAAGATCCTTAACTCGTATTTTTCCACCCGGCTTCCTCAACATGGCTTGTAGTTCACATGAACATGGAATTCCATAAATTGATCTAGCAGTACAATCACATATTTTACCAATATTATTGTACTCCTTCATCATGATATCTAAACCCCAAGAACTAACCCTACCTTTCAACTTCCTCAGAAATGTGTTGTCCATTAATTTCTTGTCCCAAATACGAGAGGATTCCATCGCCCCCTTAATCTCATCAATTTGATTTACAATCATACTGTGGATCCTCTCCCAAACAAATACAAAACCCCCCAATAGGGGTTCTCAAATACCTCTTAAATGCGGAGTGTGAACTCTCAACCCGATTTGTGGTATTTGTACCGAAAGTGAAGATACTTGTTTGTCCACGCCGGAACAAACATTTCTTTGTAGTTATCCACCCAAGTTTTTCGAAGATAGGTTAGCAAATCAGATCCCTTTTGGGATCTACAACCCTTTAAAATATCAGACCACTTCTCATAATATTCATCTTCAGTTTGAGCATACGCCAGTGCGCCCCAAGTGGACTGTGAGAATTCGTCACCTTTTTCGGGTCCAAGTATTGATACAGCATTCTTGTTCACACATT
Source organism: Vinca minor (assembly GCA_026122235.1). Classification (NCBI taxonomy): domain Eukaryota; kingdom Viridiplantae; phylum Streptophyta; class Magnoliopsida; order Gentianales; family Apocynaceae; genus Vinca; species Vinca minor. The sequence goes on from JAOCZM010000142.1 coordinate 7,619,498, forward strand.
TCCCAATGTGTCTCCTACACAACATGTGTTTGGCTTCGTGAAATACCTCAATACTTGCCTTAACAATTTGCATATCTTTATCAGTTACAACAACACCGGGGACTCGTTTGGGATCAAATAATCCCCTAATCATAGCAAGTGCCCATGCAAAATTTTCTTGTTTTTCTTGATGCAAGAATGCATATGCAATAGTGAAGTTTTGATTGGTGCAGGTAAATCCAATTACAGCGAGTAGAGGCATTTTGTATCTGCAATTATTTAAATCGGTAAATCTATAAAATCATAAACTATGTAAACAATTCCAACACATCATAAATAAATTTAACAAAATAATACATGTTTGTTTTGTAGGTGTTGTCCATAAGGATAACGTATGGAAAAACTCTGGCAAGTCTGATGGAGTCCGGATGAGCAAATAATAAGTCGCCAACATATTGTTGAGATTCGTCTACACCCGTTCCGTCACTACCGCTGTTTACATAACGACGACACTCTACAACATAGCCAGCTTCGGTGAGACGATACATCAGATCTTGTAATTCGGTCCGGCCATTTTTGTCAAGTTTCCTGATTCTTGCTCTCGCATTATATACTGTAGCTTTGTCACCATAAAAGTTAGGATTTTCCATTTTCAGTGTGTTATAAATTTCGTTCGCCCCAACATTGCACTTCGTCAACTGCTCAACCAACTTATTCTGCTCGTCATCCAACTTCCGTGCTGCAGCATGACCAAACTGATAGATTCCCAAGAAATGGTTATGTTTGCCCTGGCTAACCTTAAATCTCCATGACTCAATTTTAGTCCTTTTCCCTACAATCTTGAATGGGCAATCTATCTTCTTAGTCCTCCTTGTTCGGTTAGCTTTCCTCCCTTCACCGCCCTTGCAAACTGGTGCCCCGACGTATATACCAGAACGCTCACATCTTAAATACACCTTGGGCGCACTATAATCTTGTCCCTCTCTTGACCGACTTATCACAATATACACTTTATGTTCTATCCCTTTTTGTTTAACCCAATGAACTAACCCATCCTTGGTTTGGAAATCATATTCTTCATAGGGACTAAAAAATTCGCCCGTATCAGGCCAATTTTCCTCATTATCAGGAAATTCCTCTAAATCACTACTTGGTCCGTCTGAACTGTCAACCTACAATAAATGCAAAACATAAAATTCTCACTAATACCAAAAAATGTATTTTTGGTCACTGGAAAACAAGTAAATAAATATTAATTTTTTGGTCACTGAAAAAAAAGTTAAAAAAATTTATTTTTTCCACCGCGTGTAAAAATTAAAAAAAAATTTATTTTTCCACCGCGTGTAAACTTACACGCGGTGGATAATCCCACCCGCCTGTTGACCACCACGCGCCTTAACCATTTTTTAAAAAAAAATTTCCTCCGCATGCTGACGTTAGCAGTGGTCGCCGATCAACCGCTCGCCGACGTGTCCGCGTTGACTGGGCGACGTCAAGCAGCGGTCCCATTTTTTTCGCATCCCTTTTCCTGCTTGTTTTCTCGCTTTGGACAATTTTTTTCGCATTTTATCAGTTTAAACATGTATTTTTACACAAAAAAAAAAAAATTTCAACACAACAAGAACAATATAATAATTATTATTTACCTCAAAATCGATGTCTTCTAAATAACCGCAATCTTCGGAGTCCATTATGCCGGAATCTTGTCGGAATTTTTTTTTGCTCCAAAATTTTTAAAATTGATATTTTGTGGTGGATCTAGTCCAATGTGTCCAAAAAAAAAAAATATTTGCCGAAAATCGATGACCGGAGCTCCGGTTGGTGTTTCGGCAGTGGCTTCGGTGAACAGTGACGTTTTTCCGGTAAGGGAGGGGGAGAGAAAATTTTTGGGGAGAGAATTTTTTGGAAGAAGAGAGAAAAAAAAATAATTGTGAGTGTAGGGGGTGTGTTGAACATAAAATAGTGGTGGGTTTTTTCATTGACCCTTTTTTGAGACCAAAAGAGTAGATTGCACATCCATTTCAATAAAGAAGCAGAGTGCAAGGCATGGGGCTAATATAGGCTTGCTTGGATTGGGTTTGGTTTGGGATTTGGTTTCAAACCTAGACCCAAACCTTTTTGGGATTGAGTTTGAGTTTGAGTTTGGGTTTGGGTTTGGGCGGGAAAGGTTAAAAAACGGGCGGGAACAATTCAAATTCAAATTGTTTTTTCAAATAATCGTCCAATTTCAAATTATGACTTCACAAATTTAGAATTTGAACATTTCCTGCTAATTTAAGAGCTAAAAATTTTGAATTTAACAATTATTTGAAGAAAAAAATTTGAATTTGAATAGCTTCACTCGCTTTTTTAGCCTTTCCCGCCCAAACCCAAACCCAAACTCAATCCCAAAAAGGTTTGGGTCTAGGTTTGAGACCTAATCCCAAACCAAACCCAATCCAAGCAAGCCCAGAATTTAATTGTATGTTAGGGAGAAAATTATAAAAATACACTCAGATACATCTTAATATAAATTTTACGAAGACGAGATTTAATATTTACAAGTGTATTGTAAAATATATTAAAATTTTGATATTTTGAATGCCACCCCTGGTTCGGCTCTTTGTGCAAGTGATGGTTGTTATGAGATGGCGACATATTTTGTTATGAGAAGAGAAATACCACGTCGAAAACTCGTTATGGGCGTCCATTTCTTGTGCACAAAAAGGTATTACTCACGTCCAAAGGTCTCACTCTCTAATCCGATAGAGAATTTGAAGTATGTAAATCAATATTACACAATTGTCCGATCAGGTGGGAAGATTTGTCTTAGTCTACCACAAAAAGTCACCCCCACATTAGAAGGTTTAAAGTTCCACACTGCGAGTGTAAATATTCAATCATCACACGTTCTTATCCACAATCTACCACTCCGAAACAATTGGAATGCCTTGCGGACATTCACATGTAATCTTCAAGAATTTGAACAGGTGAATTTGCTCAAAAACTTTATCTCTCTAACGATACCATATGCGGATTAATATTCAAAAAACACTGTTATTTCTGATAAAAATTAAATTCATCATGTGTGCAACATCAATCTAGATATTTTCTCTATTGGCATGTACCAACAACAAGATGAAAGAGAAACGTAGAATCATACGAATGAGAAAAAAGAACTCGTCAAAAACAAAAACAAAAAAAAACAAAAACAAAAACAAAAAGGTGGAATAGAAAGAAAAAAACAGGTCATGTGGCAATTTCAACATTTGGACAAAAGGTTGAAGATTCCACTGTTATTTCTGGAAAATTTTGATATCGACATGTGATTAAGATTGCACCATTGAATATTAAGTAAGATCAAATCACTTATAAACTCATGGGTTAACACATCTCATTGTCAATTAGTTTGGAGAGGATATGAATGTCATTTGTTAATTTTCACATGTTATTAGAACAGGTTTTTAGGGGGATATGTTGGCTCATCATGCTCAGATGGGCTCTAAATATCCCCGTACGATCCAAGCATGGCAACAGACCTTCAATTGTCCTCGCGTGACCCAAAAAGGGTTGCGGGCATTGAATTAACTCTCACCTCGATGTGTGAGAGAATGTTGATATATGAAATTCACGTCGAGTGCTTAAAAAAATATCCAAATCACTTATAAGCTAATGAGTTAATAAATCTCGCAGCCCATTGATTTTGAGAGTATATGAATTCACATGAAATAATTTTCACATTCAAGTCCATTTTTAACCTGATATTAGAATTACCTAGTTCAATGTTGGTACCCATTTATATTCACGGTCTAGATGATCTCACATCGACTAACTTGTAAGTATATTTGTAATATATAATGATTCGACAACCCTTCCCTCTTGAGGTATTGAATTAGACCCTAATCCATTTTTAACATTGAGCTCAATATATGAAATCAAATTGAACCAAGAAACAGAGACACTGATCATTCATGGGTATGTGTTGAAATATGGATTTGGGGATAATATCATGAGTTTGCACTGGATTTTGTTTCAGAAAATGCCCATTTTGCTGAATCCAATTATTTGGAGAACTTTGATAACTCCTTGCAGTGGGCCGACGCCGGAAATTGCAGAGGGTATGGGGGGAGGGGGAGGGAGAAGAGGAGGACTTGACCCATTTTATTGATGGATATTTGATTTTCCCGTAAAATTAATAATTTATTTTGAAACGTTTTTAATGGTGTCGTTAAATCAATTTATTGATCGAAATTATCATATATACCATATTCAAGAATACTCTATAAGTATATTATAAGTGTATTTGTCACACCCCGTCTCCGGAGTGATGATATGACAGTACCCCATTAGTTAACGAAACACCTAAGCCACAGTTAGAGATTACTAATTAAGACAGTTCAATTATAAAATCCATAAATAATAATAAAAGTACTAGCGGAAGTATTATTCTGAAAAGGAAATATGTCTAAGTTATGACAATTGATAAATGAACTAAAAGTTCCAAATTAAATAACTAAGAAAATAAAATAACAAGTATGAACTATCCAGTTAGAATCACTCTTCGTGATCTTTATCTCAAGCTCAATCATCACGGGTAGAATCAACATTTACAAAACCTTAAATCCTTAGAAAAAGAGATAACGTACAAGTGCTGGAAAAATCTGGTTCCGCCCTCTACTTCTGTACGACGATTCTACCGGAACTGTGCAGAAAACAAAATTATGAAAACTAATACCCGTTCCTGGTGCGATATCTTCCAACTCTGAATTCGAAATGTGAATCCGTTTCTACTCCCTCGTAACTTGTTTTGTCGTGATCAATTTACATATAAGGTTTATCGAAGTCCGATAAGAATTGCATACTTAAAAGTCCTCTCAAAGTTGCTAGAAAACACTCTCAAAAACTCCATTTTTCTCCCCTGCTTCTCATGGCTTGGAAGCCTTTATCTCTTCTTTTGCTCTCTGCTCTGCACGCTTCCCGAGAGACTTAGTATGAATTTGATTTGTTTATTATTTCTTTTCCTCGCCTCTAATCACCTGAAATCCTATATATATAAATATATATTGTATTTACGTTTTCTTGATGTATTGTTTTCCTCTTTTTTTTTTCATCTCAGTAACTCATGCCCTTTTAAATTCTTTTTTTTAATACTAAAACACCCCAAACTGATGCCCTTGATTTGCTTTCCACTTTATTATTATTTTTATTTTATTTATTTATTATTTCATTTCTTTATAATACATTTTATTTAATCTCTATTTTATTATTATGGTGATTATTTTAATCTCAAATTTTTTCCTAATTAATTATGTAATTAAATTAATCATCTAGGTGAAACACAAATAAATCCCAACTACGATACATATGTGAAACGCCCCCAAAAACGTACACAAAAGTAACGCGTAACATGTTATAAAATAAATGGACATATAATCACACGAAATAAATTATGCCTACACAATTACTCGTAAAAAAATAATTTACACGTCAAATATCACGTAAGCAAAAATTACGGATTTCACAGTATTAGCAAAATTTTAAAGGGACGAGATTTAATATTTACATGTGTATTGTAAAATATATTAAAAAATTGATATTTTGAATGCCCTGGTTCGGCTCTTTGTGCAAGTGAGGGTTGTTATGAGATGGCGACATATTTTGATATGAGAAGAGAAATACCACGTCGAAAACTCTTGTGCACAAAAAGGTATTACTCACGCTTAAAGACTCCACTCTCCAATCCGATAAAAAATTTGAAGTATGTAAATCAATATGACACAGTGGTCCGATCAGGTGGGAAGATTTGTCTTAGTCTATCACAAGAAGTCACCCCCCACATTGGAAGGTTTAAACTTCCACACTGCGACTACAAAGATTCAATCATACGTTCTTATCCACAATCTACCACTCCGAAACAACTGGACTGCCTTGCGGACATTCACATGTAATCTTCAAAGAAGAGAATTTCAACAGGTGAATTTGCTCAAAAATTTTATCTCTCTAACGATACCATATGAGGATTAATATTCAAAAAACGCTGTCATTTTTGATAAAAAATCAATTAATCATCTGTGCAACATCAATCTAGATATTTTCTCTATTGGCATGTACCAACAAAAAAAAAAAAAAATAATAGATGAAAGAGAAACGTAGAATCATACGAATGAGAAAAAAGAACTCGTCAAAAAGAAAAAGAAAAACAACAAAAACAAAAAGAAAAAGGTGGAATAGAAAGAAAAAAACAGGTCATGTGGCAATTTCAACATTTGGACAAAAGGTGGAAGATTCAGCTGTTATTTCTGGAAAATTTTGATATCGACATGTGAGAGGATATGAATATCATTTGTTAATTTTCATATGTTATCAGAGCAGGCTTTTAGGCGAGATATGTTGGCTCATCATACTCAAATAGGCTTTAAATGTTCCCGTACGACCCAAGCATGGCAACAGACCTTCAATTGTACTCGCGTGACCCAAGAAGGATTGCGGGCATTGAATTGACTCTCGCCTCGATGTGTGAGAGTGTAGGGGTGAGCAAATTCGGTTTTTACCGAATTCCGACCGAATTCGAATTGAATTTGGTAATTTGGTTTCGGTAATTCAGCGTGAATTCGGCAATTCCGGTCATGACCGAATTCGAATTGGTCGAAATTGGGACGATTTCGGTCAGACCAATTTTGACCGAATTCGAATTGGATTTTTTAAATAAATTAATAATATTATTATATAATTAATATATATAGTAAATTAAAAAAAAAATATATAATATATATCTAACCTTTTTTTTTTTTGCTATGTAAATATATATCTAACCTAACCCTCCCCCTCGTCACACCACCCAACCCTCCCCTTTTGTTCAGACACTTGCGGCGATTGTCAGATCCACCGCCTCTCTCCACCTCCTCTCCTCCACCGCCTCCCTCCACCGCCTCTCTTCCCCCTCTCCTCCATCGATCCACCGCCTCTCCTCTCCTCTCCTCCTTTCATAGCATCGCTGCCTCTGTTGTTCAATTTTGTCACTTTTTTCAGGTGGATTTGAAGCCATGAGAAGAAGATAACCATAGGCTTTAGGACATGAGTGGATCAGTGGCCCTCCAAGAAAAGCTTGTCAATTCGTCTTTTGTTGTTGTTGGCACCACTGACCACCCGGCCATCATTAATTCCACAAAGTTTGCTTTAGTTGAGATTTGGTTGTTCACATTTTGGTCTTTGGTTTATTATCATTCTGCATAATTTTTTTAAAATTGAATCTGTCTCAATTCGGCGGCACCGAATTCCGAATTCATCAATTCGGCCATTTCGAATTCGGTGAATTCGAATTCGGTCGGTTTTTTAGGTATGAAAAAATGAAAAAACCGAATTCAATTTACCGAATTGGCGAATTCGAATTCGGTGCTCACCCCTATGTGAGAGAGTGTTGAAATATGAAGTCCACGTCAAGTGCTTAAAAAAATATCCAAATCACTTATAAGCTAATGAGTTAATACATCTTATCACCCATTGATTTTGACAGTATATGAATTCACATGAAATAATTTTCATATTCAAATCCATTTTTAACATGATATTAGAGTTACCAAGTTCGATGTTGATACCCATTTATATTCACGGTCTAGATGATCTCACATCGGCTAACTTGTAAACATATTTGCAATATATAATGATTCGACAACCCTTCCCTTTTGAGGTATTGAATTAGACCCTAATTCATTTTTAACATAGAGCTCAATATATGAAATCAAATTGAACCAAGAAACAGAGACACTGATCATTCATGGGTATGTGTTGAAATATGGATTTGGGGATAATATTCATGTGCTTGCACTGGATTTTGTTTCAGAAAATGCCCATTTTGCTGAATCCAATTATTTGGAGAACTTTGATAACTCCTTGCAGTGGGCCGACGCCGGAAATTGCAGAGGGTTTGGGAGGAGGAGGAGGGAGAGGAGGAAGAGGGATGAAAGACAAATAAATTCCAACTACGATACATATGTGAAATGCCTTCAAAAACGTACACAAAAGTAACACGTAACATGTTATAAAATAAATGGACACATACTCATATAATCACACGAAATAAATTATGCATACACAATTACTCGCAAAAAATTAATTTACACTTCAAATATTACGTAAGTAAAAGTTACGAGTTTCACAGTATTAGCAAAATTCTTATACTGGACTTGAAGAAGGAAATCTCTGATAGTGTGATGACTTTGAGGCTTTATAATCGAAATGTTACTTTATACTGATGTCAATATTCAAACTAAAGAACTATACTGATTACAATATTCAAACTAAAGGTCCTAGAATGTTTGTTTGTTAGTTTTATTAAATTATTATCTTGTTTTCTTATAATTTTATTATTTATTGAAAGGTTGGTCATGTGTCAAAATTTATGTATTGATGTAAATATTCAAACTAAAGGTGCTAGAATGTTAGGTTGTTTGTTTGTCTGTTTTCCAAACTATATCGATATTTCTCGCTTTCTTATAATTTTATTATTTATTGAAAGGGTGGTCAAGTGTTATAATTTATGGTTCTGAGTCGGCAAAAAATTATATGTCCCCGTGATTGTCCCTCTTTTTTTTACCCAATAAATCACAATTCGTCATGTGTATATATAATTAGAAAAAATATCCACATATCAAATTCTAATTGGTTAAATATATGAATATGAACATATACGAGAACAACCAATTTTCATCCTTCCGAGTAGAAAAGCGTTAAAGACTAACTTTTCGCTTCAATAATGTCTTTGTTTTGTTTTTTTATTTAATTCAAATTAGATGACATGTTTCTTTATTAAGTATGTATTTATTATTATTTCACCGACATTATGCTTATCACCACCCAATAATTTATATTTTGGGTAGTGATAATGCCAAAGTAAGAATCCTCCTACAAGAGCGATTTACGTGCATGTGACAAAATTACCCCTCTAACATATTAACTAAATCTTTTAATTATTTTTTCTATTTTCTCTCTTAATATTTTCTCTCAATCCCTAGCGCGATCTTTCTCTCTCCCTAGATTCTTTCCTTATTTTTTCTCTCAATCTCTATTTTCATATAATTTTTGTTTCCATATCTGTTCGTTTTTTTCCTCTCTGTTTTTTTCCCCCTTTTTTTTCTTCTCTCCATCTCCAAATAATTTTGTTTTCTTCTCTATTCTTCTCTTTCATTATCTCTTCTTGCTCTTTTGTCTAACTTTAAATTATATATATATATATATATATATATATATATATATATATATGTGTGTGTGTGTGTGTGTGTGTGTGTGTCCGGATAATTTTTCAACTACTTTCGGTAAAAGAGGTAAATTTAATTATTTTTATTGAGTTTCCGATTTTATATTGTTGTTGAATGATTCAATCCAAGAAAATAGTCTATTCAGTGAGGAAATTGAGAGAAGAAAAAATAATAAAAATAGAGAAGAAAACAAAAATCACTTGGAGATGGAGAGAAGAAAAAAATGAAAAAAAAAACAGAGAGAGGGGAAAAAACGAAAAAAAAAAAAGCTGATATATAAACAAAAATCAAGAGAGATTGAGAATAAAATAAGGAAATAATCTAAGGGAGAGAGAAAGATTAGGCCAGGATAGAGAGAAAATATTGGGAGAGAAAATAGAAAAAATAATTAAAAGATTTAGTTAATATGTTAGAGAGGTAATTTTGTCACATGCACGTAAATCGCTCTTGCAGGAGGATTCTTGCTCTGACATTATCACTACCCTTATATTTTTTTCAATGACTAATGAGTAATGATTAAACAATCAACATTCATAACAAGAATTTCTAATGTCTAATTTGAAATACAATTAATTTTTATTTATTTTTGGCTCAATAAAGAGCTAGAATATTAGTTGCATCAAACATTAGCCTGATTATAAAAAGGCCACCTTTGCTGTATTGTGCAATGATTTCTTACACCCTAGTTTTCTTTCTAACATGGAGCTAATCTTTCTCTTGTGTTCTTTCTTCCTCTTCTCTTTCATGTTACTAAAAATAGTAACCAAGAATACCAAAACCCTAAAACTACCTCCGGGACCTCGGCCTCTTCCTATAATTGGAAACATGCATCAACTTTACGGTGGTCTAGCCCATCACACGCTAGCGAAGTTGTCGAAGCAATATGGACCCATAATGCACTTACAACTTGGTGAAGTTGTAACTATTGTTATCTCTTCACCAGAGGCTGCCAAAGAAATTTACAAGACTCATGATATCAATTTCTCTCAAAGGCCTACATTTTCCGAATCATATCGAATTTTCACTTATGATTTTACTGATATTGTAGGCGCTCCATACGGAAAATACTGGAGACAATTGCGTAAAATCTTTAACATGGAGCTTGTAAGTCCAAAACGCGTACAAACTTTTCGTTTCCTTAGGGAAGAGGAGGCTTTAAATCTTGCTAGATCAATTTCTTTGGAAGAGGGATGTGTTTTAAATTTAAGTAGAAAGATTTTTTCTTTTACATATTCTTTAACTTCTAGGATTGCTTTTGGGAAAAGAAATAAAAGTCAAGAGAGATTTGAAAAGCTAATGGATGAAATAAATAGGTTGATGGGAGGGTTTAGCATAGGAGATTTCTTCCCATCATTCAAATTATTTAGGGTTTTGAGTGGAATGGAACATGAGATGAAGATTGTAATGAAGGAAGTTGATGAAATACTACAAAACATTCTTAATGAGCACAAAGAGAGGATGATGAAAGAGGAGACTCAAAGTGGTGAAGTAAAAGAGGACATAGTTGATGTTCTTTTAAAGGTTCAGAAAAGCGGTGATTTTGAAATTTCATTGACTGACACCAACCTTAAAGCAGTCATCTTGGTAAGATTATAATTATGTATATTCAATTTACTTCTTATCTTCTATTCCAGTCACAAGGAATTGTCACATATTTTCACTTAATTTCCTCTTAAGATTTTACCCTTTTTCCATAATGTATAGTTTCTATATTTTGGTAAAGAAAACTTAAACTTTTGACACTTCAATAATATATTATAGAGTTAATCACCATCTATACTCTTCAAATAATTTTTAAAAGTAAGTTATGACCTCAAATAATTTTGTGTGCCATTTATAATCACGACAATTTGCGGGGTGTCAAAAAAATACTACTATTTATCGAAATTTTATGTGTATTTTGGAAAAATTTATCAGTTTCACCTCCCAAGAATTTTTTTTTTGCCTTTTTTATTGTCCCCCCAAGAATTTTATCAATTTCGCCCCCCAACACCAAATTCCTGGCTACGTCCCTGGTCAAAACTACCCAAAAACGAAAAATTATGGCGAGGGAAGGTGGCGGAGAGCACATCCAAACCACATGACTGATTTTGCAAGGGAAATCGTCAAGCCAAAGGATGAGAAGGGGTTGCCTACAACCCAAATTGATACAGAATCGACTCGAAACCCATTTTCCCAAATTGTACCCGCCCCGATCAACAAAAATATCTTAATTTCCTTTTCCTCTGGCCTCAATCTCCCTAATAAATTCGCCATCTTCTCCCACCAAGAATCTTGGGAATCCATTAGCTAAATCTATACAAGTTAATTTGCGGAAAAAATAATATCATTTGAATTATATATATTTTTTAAATTATGAAAAAAAGTTGGATTTGATTTGATGGCTTCAATTTCATCAGTATCACCATCCATATATAGTTCTTCCAAATCGCAACCCTTCCAATTAATCCCAACATCACTTTACCCAATCCCCTAAATTTTGACACCCTAACATCTGCCTTAAATCTAATTCCATATCATCAATATCATTTTTTGACGATTTTGCCCCTGCAAAATCGGTCATGTGGACGACACGTGCTCTCCGCCACTTGGACTCTCCAGATTCCGCCGTATTTTGAGTAGTCTTGGTACCCTGCAAATTATAGTGGGGTATAAATAGCACACTAAATAGTTCTGGTCATAAATTGCTTTTGAAAGTTACTCGAAGGATATAAATGATGATTAACTCTATAATATTATATAGATATGATTTTTTTTTTTAGATTTTATGCAGACTGGCCAAGATTTATGTTCAAGTTCGAGGGTATGACAGTCAGAACAATCTTTCCATTTCAGGATGTTTTTAGTGCTGGGAGTGGGACATCATCAATAACTCTAGAATGGGCAATTTCAGAAACGCTAAGAAACCCAAGAGTACTTAAAAGGGCACAAGAGGAGGTAAGAAGTGTGTACGATGGGAGAGGAAACATTGACGAATCGAAAATTGACGAACTAAAATACTACAAGCCATCGTCAAAGAAACATTGAGACTCCGTCCCAGTGCACCTCTTTTACTTCCAAGAGAATGCAATGAACAATGCAACATAAATGGATATGATATACCGGCCAAGTCTAGGATTCTTGTGAACGCGTGGGCGATTGCAAGAGATCCCGAGTTTTGGAACGAACCTGAGGCATTCAACCCTGAAAGATTTCTTGATTCCGAAATTGATTACAAGGGAAATGATTTCGAATATATTCCATTCGGTGCTGGAAGAAGAATTTGCCCTGGTATATCATATGCACTTCCAAACATTGTGTTGCCACTTGCTCAACTGTTGTTCCATTTTGATTGGAAACTTCCTAATGGGATGCAACTCGAAGATTTAGACATGGCTGAACGCATGGGCGTATCAATCAGAAGAGCCGATGACCTAAATGTAATTCCAATACTATATAATTGTTCTTCTTTGAAAAAGGAGACATAAGATATAATTTTCCGTTTAAAATTGAATGCCTAGTTTTCTATTAATTATTTTTTGTGTGCATCGTACTATGTTTCTTTATAAAATCATGGGATGTCATAATGTATTTTGGATGAGATTATTGCATATAATGTACGAGTTTGGAAATGTATTGTGTACTTATGTGTGATATTCTGTTTCTCATATCATCATGATCATTTTGGGAAATTTTTTTATGGGCCGGTTTTAATGGGACATGTCTCACATAAATTGAGGCAGGAACCTATTATGCAAGTGGATCATTTCTCAATTTATGTGAGAGAGAGTGTGGGCCTGTTTAATTGGGACCGATCCATGCCAGACTCACCCATCATTATGTGAAGACAAAAATTCTTTCTCTAAGAAAATGCTCTCAACTTTGGGGAAAAAGTTGGTGCCTTTCCTAAGCTACTGAGATTGATTTTTATGCTTACTGGAAGGGATTAATGGGTTCCTACGACCATTAATTCTCCTTTTAGTTGTTACATTTAATCTACATATCTTGGTCTTGATTGGGTAGAAAATGAGTGCTTTTATGGGTTTTCATCACTACCCGTAATACATTTTCTTCTCTTTTCGGAATTTACTGTGAGTTTTAGGGGAGGATTATTTACTTTTAGTGATCAGTGGAGTGGGAGTATACTTTCTATCCATTTAAAATTCAAGTTTCTTGGGTTTTAGAGGACATGGTGAAGCTTATTCTGGGTTTTGTTTCGGTGACGTCATCATTTGGTTTCAACTGGTTTGAAGGTTTCGGTTGCAGATCGGGTTCTAGTGCTTCTGTTTCGGACACTCGGTATCTTGGGGTTACAGTTTAGTCTTCTCATTTTCATCATCAGGTGAAGTTGATTTTGGGGGATTAATTGTGTTCTTCGTAGTTGCTCGGGGAAAGTGACGGAGTATGTGGATTTTGATCCATTTCTCTCGGTTGCCGAATGTTCGTGAAATTTTTTATTTTGGTAGGTAAGTAAGTAGATGTACTGTATTTATTGATTTAAATTTCACCTACCACGATAAAACTTTTCTATGTTTGTGGCCATTGACCTTGTTTTAATACTCCCTCCGTTCCCAATTATCTGTTGCCTAGACATACTTTATCAATTTTTTTAATATCTGTCACTTTATGAAACCAAGAGAGTATTAAATGTATTTTTTCCAAACTTACCCTTATATTTAATTAATGCAGTCAACAACTAATTTGAATTGTCCCAACATAAATGTATTAATGGAAGGTTAAAATTGTCTATTTATCTTTAAATTAATGTATCTCAATCATTTTCTTAATTCGAGTGTTTTGTCCTAAAGTGACAGATAAATGGGAACGGAGGGAGTATTATTTTATGGGAAATCAGCCTATTTAGTTCTACTAGAAATTTTCGTTTAACCCGTATAGTCTTTCATGTTTAATTTCAGCTTGTAAAGTCCCCCAAAAATTTTCTTTCAGCCTGTAAAATCTCCCAAAAATTTTCATTTAGCCCGTATAGTCCACAATGTTTAATTTCAGCCTCTAAAGTCTCTTACCTATTTACGGGGTGCATATAGAGGTTCCACCACCTCTTATGCGGAGGACTTGGGGCAAATGGGTTCCTCCAAATTAGAGAAATAAAATTTGGGGTTTTTTTTTTTTCTTTTATAACAATTTTTGTAATGATTTTTTGTATTTTGTAAAATTTTATAGATTGAAACTGATAATTATTCCCCCGCTTATTAAGCACGTGGATGACATTGAATTTGGAGCTGCCCTGATTCCGCCGCAGAAGAGGCAGTGAAACCTCTATATGCAACCCATAAATAGATAAGGAACTTTACATGTTGAAATTAAATATTAGGGACTATATGGGTAGACAAAAAATTTTTGGGGGACTATACGGGCTGAACGAAAATTTTTGGGGAACTTTACATGCTGAACAAATTTTTTTGGAGATTTTACAGGCTGAAATTAAATATTATGGACTATAAGGGTTAAACGAAAATTACTGGGGACTAAATAGACTAATTTCCCTTATTTTATTCTTGGGGAGTGGCTGTAGCTGGTGGGTGGAATATTTTGTGGAGTGGCTCTAGTTATTTTTTGTGGCTGTGAATTTTTGTGGGCATGTCTGGCATTACTAAATTGGTGATTGACTACGTAGTAGTTTGGCCGTGTGAGTTTTATTACAAGTGTACCATTTTCGCATTATTACTAATTTATTTTGTTTTAAAGGGGTGGGCCCTAGGACCCTTTTAATATTGTCTTGCTATTTTGAATGGCCAAGGGAAAGAATAAAAAATACAAGCATGGTGAATATCATGGCCTACTATACCCCTTGTTTTACATATTTTTGTTGTAATTTTATAATACGACCTGCGAGCTGTTTTTCAATATTGTAAAATTGTAATCGTTTTCTTAGATTAGCTTTATTGCTTTACATTGAAGGCTGGGTATGCCCATGCAACTATGTAACAAGGCTGGAGGCTGCTGGATCGAAGACTTTATCCATGAGATGGATACTGACTTAGATTGACCCTTGACTCCCACAAGGCTCGTGGGAGTCATCATAGGATTAGGCCATGCTATCTCACGTTTATTTTTTATGCTTTATATATTGCATGAGATGCTTGTATAATTGTATTACGCATTTTAATGTCTTATTCAAACCGAACGTTTTAACTAAGTCTTAAAATGCCTACCATACTCTAAGCACTCATTGAGCTTGGATCATCATTTTGTTTGCTTGCCAAAACAACAGACAAGTGGTTATCTAAGGAAAAAGAGATGGGAAAATAGTGATTTCCATAAGCTTAGACATGGTTCAACTTAGCTAGGCCATCAAAATAGTTTTGGGCCTAGGGCATAAAATGGGAAATAGCCGGGACATATAGATGTCATTCCCATTAGATGGGTTTACTTTAATTATGGGTGTTAAGCCAAAGTTTCCTATAACTATTGTAAAATGTTTTTCCCCGCTATTTATCAAGTGTTGAAATTGTGGAAAAGGTTTTTGCTCAAAACTAATAACTTTGCAAATAATTTAATGTAGATAATGGCAACCAATACTTCACACAATTCATTGCGATCCGTCATTGAGAAGGAAAATCTAAGCGGGACCAATTTCCTTGATTGGGCCTGCAACTTAAGGATTGTCCTTAAGCAGGAAAGAAAGTTATACATTCTTGATACGAACATTCTTGAACAGTCTGCAAATAACGCCCCTAGAGCTGAAAGAGATGCTTGGAAGAAGTATTTTGATGACTCTAACGATGTGACTTGTCTCATGTTAGTCACAATGAGCACTGACCTTAAAAAACAGTTTGAAGGAGTTGAGGCTTTCCAGATGATGGGCCAGCTCAAGGAAATGTTCCAAGAGCAAGCTCGTCATGAAAGATTCCTCACAACTAAGGAGTTAAATAGTTGCAAAATGGCCCCTGGCACCTCTGTAAGTGCACATGTTCTTAAGATCAAGGCTATTTTGACCAACTTGAGAAATTTGGGGCTCCCGTAGGTCATGACATGGCCACAAATATGATCTTGGGCTCACTCCCACCGGAGTATGACCAATTCGTTATGAATTTCAACATGCATGCCATGGAGAAGACCATACATGAAATACACGGGATGCTCAGCGAGTCGAACCCGAACATTAAGAAGACCCCGAAGTATTAATGGTTCAAAAAAGGGAATTTCAGGAAGAAAGGAAAGGGAAAGCCCATGGCCAAGAAGGGTAAAGGCAAAGGCAATGACAAGCCCAAGCCCAAACCCAAGGCCAAGGCACCAAATGAAGGAGTTTGCTTCCATTTCAATGAACCAGGTCATTCGAAACGGAACTGCAAGCTCTATTTGGAAGAGAAGAAAAAGGGAAATGCCAGTTTGACTGTCTCTCCAGGTATTTATGTTATTGAAATTAACATGTCAGCTCCTACTTCGTGGGTATTAGATACCGGTTGTGGATCTCACATTTGTGCAAATGTGCAGGGGTTCAAAAGGAGTAGATCACTGGCAAAAGAGAAGTGGACCTGAGAGTAGCGAACGGCGCAAGAGTTGTTCTTTGTAGCTACGGGACATTTAATTTAGTTTTTGCCAAGTGGCCTTATTATAGAACTGAATAATTGTCTTTATGTTCCAACTTTGAGTAGGAATATTATTTCAGTTTCTTGTTTGAATATTGAAGGTTTTGAATTAAATATTATGAATAAAATTTGCACCATTCATAAAGATCGTATCTTTTATGGAGATGCCCCTTTGATGAATGGGCTTTATGTTTTTAACCTCGATGATTCCATTAAAAGCCCCATCTATAACATTAATACTAAGAGGTTTAAATCAAATGACTTAAACCAGACCTACTTTTGGCACTGTCGTTTGGGCCACATAAATGAGAAACGCATATCAAAGCTCCATACAGATGGAATTTTGACATCATTTGACTTAGAGTCTTATGAGACTTGTGATTCTTGCTTGTTAGGCAAAATGACTAAAGTTCCCTTTACTGGACAAAGTGAGAGAGCTTCCGATTTATTGGGCCTCATACATACAGATGTTTGTGGACCAATAAACACTAGTGCTAGGGGAGGGTTTCAGTACTTCATCACATTCACAGATGATTTCAGCAGATATGGCTACGTCTATCTAATGAAACATAAATCAGAATCTTTTGGAAGATTCAAAGAATTTCAAAATGAAGTACAAAATCAACTTGGTAAAAGTATTAAGATACTTCGATTAGATCGAGATGGCGAATATCTTAACCAAGAGTTTGACGAACATCTTAGGGGTTGTGGAATTGTTTCGCAATTAACTCCTCCTGGCACACCACAATGGAATGGTGTATCGGAACGGAGGAATCGCACCTTACTAGATATGGTTCGATCTATGATGAGTCAAACAAGTCTTCCATTTCCTTTTGAGGGCTACGCCACTAGAAACTGCTATGCGTTTATATTAAATAGAGTTCATTTTAAAGCGGTTCAGAAAACTCCATATGATATATGGACTGAGAAACGACCTAGTTTGTCATTTCTCAAAATTTGGGGATGCGAGGCGTATGTAAAACGCTTGTTATCTGATAAACTCGCCCCTAAATCTGACAAGTGTTTGTTTGTGGGATATCCTAAAGAAACTAAAGGATATTACTTCTATCTTCCATCAGAGAACAAAGTGTTTGTTGCTCGTAATGGTTTATTCCTTGAAAGGGAATTTATTTCCAAAGAGGATAGTAGGAGTAAAATCCATCTTGAGGAAATTCAAGATCCCCAAACAACATCTGAACCAACTTTGGAAGTTCAAGCAAGCTCACACGCTGATACTGAGCTTCAATCTTTGACATAAGTCCCAAGGAGGTCGAGTCGGGTACATCAACAGCCTGAGAGATATGGATTTCTCGTGACCGATGATCATCAGGTTGAACTGATTGATCAAGATGAACCCACTACCTAAAAAGAGGCAATTTGTAGTTCTGAGTCAGATAAGTGGCTAGAAGCTATGAAGTCTGAGATGCAATCCATGTACGATGACCAAGTGTGGACTTTGGTTGACCCACCCGAAGGGTGTAAGGTCATTGCCAACAAATGGTGTTTCAAAAAGAAAACCGACATGGATGGTAATGTACACACTTTTAAATCTCGACTAGTAGTTAAAGGTTATAGACAAGTTCATGGTATTGACTATGACGAAACCTTTTCTCCTGTCGTTATGATAAAGTCTATTAGGATTTTACTTGCCATAGCTACATATTATGACTATGAGATATGGCAAATGGATGTTAAGACTGCGTTTCTTAATGGAAACCTTCTCGAGGATGTGTATATAACACAACCTGAGGGGTTTGTTGATCTAACAAATCCTAGCAAAGTGTGTAAGCTTCAAAGGTCCATTTATGGATTGAAGCAAGCATCTCGATGCTGGAATCGTCGCTTTGATGAACGTATTAAAGAATTCGGTTTCATCAAAAACGAAGATGAGCCTTGTGTTTATAAGAAAGTAACTAATAATGCAGTAGTGTTCTTTGTGCTTTATGTGGATGACATCTTACTGATTGGAAATGACATCCCTACATTACAAAGCGTAAAAGCTTGGTTGGGGAAGTGCTTTTCCATGAAAGACTTAGGCGAGGCTACACACATTTTGGGTATTAGAATCTATAGAGATAGATCTAACAAAATAATTGGCCTAAGCCAGAGTGGATACATTGACAAGGTACTGAAACGGTTCAGTTTGCAAGGCTCCAAAAAGGGATTCTTGCCCATGGCATTAAACTCAGCAGAACTAAATGACCTTCCACAAAGGAGGACCAAGAGCGCATGAGTAAGATCCCATATGCTTCAGCCATTGGGTCTATTATGTACGCCATGATATGCACTCGCCCGGATGTCTCATTTGCTTTAAGTATGACTAGTAGATATCAATATGACCCTGGAGAGTCACATTGGATTGCAGTCAAGAGCATTCTTAAGTACTTGAGAAGGACTAAAGATATGTTCTTAGTTTACGGAGGTCAGGAAGGAAGTTTGGTTGTAAATGGTTACACAGACGCAAGCTTCAAGACTGACGTAGATAATTATAGATCGCAATCTGGTTTTGTGTTTTGTTTAAATGGAGGTGCTGTGAGCTGGAAGAGCTCAAAGCAAGAAACCGTGGCCAACTCTACAACTGAAGCTGAGTATCCAGTTGCCTCTAAAGCAGCTAAAGAAGCTGTTTGGATCAGGAAGTTTGTTGATGAATTAGGTGTCTTCCCTAACATTGTGAACCCAGTGGACCTCTATTGTGATAGTACTGGTGCCATTTCACAAGCTAAGGAACCTAGATCTCACCAACGATCCAAACACATTCTCAGGCATTTCCATCTGATTAGAGAGATCATCGACAGATGAGACGTTAGTATTTGCAAAGTTCATACAGACGCCAACATTGCAGATCCATTGACCAAGCCAGTCCCACAGCCTAAACATGAGAGTCATACTAGGTCAATGAGATTGAGGATCATGTATGATTGGACCTAGGGCAAGTGGGAAATTGTTAGTAGTGTCCTAGGACTATTAGCATATATGTTGTACGTTTTATATCTTTTTGAGCATTTCATATGAATAGTTAATTTTGCTTATGAACATCAAATGCGTGATTTGATAGTAAAACTCATTTGCTTATGTAATTACTATTCTAGTTGTCCCTAGTTTTATGTAATCTACTTTACAATGAAATAAAACTAGTATGATGTTTGATTGATGATTATGTTTTACTAATAATGTGTAATGAGTACAAATCATATCATAGATGCAATATATTGAGATATATCGTATTGGACGTGATCCGTTAGAGAAGTAATACTTCATGGTCCTTAGTCATAAGTATTACTTCCTCAATACTATTTTAGAATCCTTACACCTTATGTCTCCATTGATTCTAGCATGAATGGAGCCACATTTTGACTCAGTCGTACGTTGCTTTTAATCGAGTAATCAATACGAATGATGATCGGATATAGTGTCCTATCATGGCTTGAATGTGAGAGGCATTGTAAGGAATTTGTCCATCTCTTATTAGAGAGAGATATCCATGAGCCCCTCGATAGGGAAAGACTGTTTAAATGCATGGCCGTGCTTAAATGTATTTAATAAAGTGGTTATTAAATATTATTTGTTGGAACAGTCTACCTGGAGATCAAGCATAAATATAATTAAGCTTAATAAGGGTGACGACTACCATGCCTTATGCTTAATTAGGATATAGCGAGACAAATTGATTAAATAGTGGATTGACATTAGGTTCCGTTGTAAATTCATTCACTTTGAGTAGTCACAATGTCCTGCTAGAGACCGCTTGTGATTTATGAACTCACCCTACTACTAAGTGTGTTTTCATTGCCATTGTGATATGAACCTATAGGGTCACACGCATAGACGAGCTAACGAGCTTCATGTCCAGATTCAATGAATCTAGAATGTGTCTAGGTTCATTGTATCTGACATTCATTTTTCCTGAGAATAATAAAGCGTTATTATTCAAATTAGAGATAAGGGATATTTTCGGTCTTTGGTTATAGCTGGATTACTTGGGAGATATTATCCGATAAAGACTCCACTACCAGCAGAAGTCTAGAGGACGTGGGAGTTAAAGACTCCCATTGCCGAGAGAAGTTGAGGACGTGAGAGTTAGTTCTGGGAACAAACTCTCACACCCTATATAATGATCTCTTGGCCGAAACCCTAGATAATTCAATGCTTTCTGCCGAAATACCAAAAAGACTTAGAAAAATCGTTTTCTATTCTGCCTCTCCCTTTTCTCTCTAATTCCCAAAACTTGGAAAAACGAAGAGCTAGCAATCACTGTTCCTTTCGTCGTGTGGATACCGGTAGAGGGACATTCCGCAAAGGGAATTCTGTTGGTGGCAGCAACGTATCCAAGAAACAGCACCTTCCATTCAAGAATCAGATTCTTGAACCCAAAACGTAAGTCTTTTTCTTGCTGTTTTCGATTCGTTTTGTATGAGCAGATCATTCAGGGGAGGACTAATGGGTGTTTGGAACGAGTTTCCGCCATTAATCCCTTCAGTACGCCCTTAGCCGACCAAGCCAAAGCAAAATTGCCCAAATCAGGCATGGGAAAAATTATGGTCCAACCTGTTGCATCTGTGGAGGCAGAGCCGTATGATGGAATGGACGATGATGGTGAATCTGATTATTCTGCTACGCCGCAATCGCATCGGGGATATGAATCTGATGATCTGCTAGCGAGGACTTGCATTGACACTGATTTTGACTAGCCGCTTGTTGAAGCTACTGATTTCAATTAAAGGGTCTTTATATTAGTTAATGTCTGCAGATCGGTCGACGAACACTTTACCCAAGGCAACATACTTTTGTAGGTTTTTTTTTTCTAGCTCTTTGATGTAATTGGATTTCTTACTTTTGTTTGACCTAATTTGTAATAGCTTAGAGGGCTTTTAGCACTCCAATTTGGTTTTTCGTAAACCTTTGGGCCCGACAACTCTAGACATAGAGATTACTTGGTAGGCGTAGTCATAGCCGCGCATATGCTCATATGCTTAGCATAGTTTTATGCCTTTATCTTGTATTTTGGGATGCTAGTGCGATCGACTTAGGTGAATTACACATAATTCGTCTTACTTGTAACATTCGGTGGGCTACTTTATAGTCTCCCATTTGATAATAAAATTTAAAAAAATTAAAATTAAAAAAAATTAAAATTAAAAAAATGTGCTTTTTATGTAATATTATTGTGAAATTGAGGTATTGATACAATAGCTTTAACTTAACAAATTCATTTCACGAGCTAAATGCGAAATAAATAAGCGAAGGGAGTTTAATACAACCGAAGAGACTTTATCTGAATCTTATTTTGCAAGGGAGTCTGCAACTGCATTTAGGGGTGTTCACTAATCGGTTAAAATGAAATACCAAATCGAACCAAATTGAATTTTACTATATGGTTCAGTTTATTCGGTATTTTGATTTATTTGATTCGGTTTTGAAAAATTCAAAATAATTCGGTTTGGTATTCGGTTTTCAATTTTTAGAAGCCAAATTACCGAAATACCGAATGGACCATTTTTTTTATTATTCGAAAAAATTGTATTATACTTATAAGTATTACTAATATTACTTAGAGTTGTCTTCAATCCATTTGTTTCAATGACATTATGGGAGCAGGAACTTTGTGCATCTATTACTAAATGTTAGGCATGTCTCATATTCATCCCGTCCATACCCCGAATTGGGGACTTAATGTGTTATGTTTATTGTTGTATAGTTGTATTTTATTCTTAATTTTTAGTTTATTGTTTTATTTTAATTGTGCACTATAATTTTATCTTTTGTCTAAATTTTATTAAGTTGAGCTTCACAAGGAAAAAATAAAATTTCGGTACAAACCGAACCGAACCAAACCATACCAAAATAATTTTGGTATTCGGTATTCGGTTTAGATAAAATTTTGGTTTGGTACAATTTTTATAAAATATTACAAAATCGAAGCGAATTCCGAAATTTTATTTCGAAAACCGAAACGAATACCGAATGCAAACCCTTAAGTGCACTGGCCTAACAAAATACATGCATGAACATGAAAGGCTCTTTTGCAAAAGAAGACCATTCACCGGTATACTTTGATTGAAATAAAAAAAAAAAACTCACACAAATAATTTATATTAATTATACAGAGACAATAAACTATTAACATATGGAGATTATTTGGAGATTTCAAATAGAATAAAATTCTTAACACAAATATTAACATATGATCTGCACTCTAAAATAGGACAATAATTCTCAAGTCTGTTCTTGATCATGATTTTACTTCTTGGGAATCCAGCAACCATGAAGACCATATGGAAGTCCATAGGGGAACTTTGCTCTTGCAATTTCTTCAAATGTTTTTCCATCTAACAATAAGGCATATCCTTCTCCATTTTTGTCACTTAACATTGAAATTACTACTCCTGCACATTCATTTAAATAAAAATCATGTTAATATTTTGATTACAATAATATGCGATAATTTATATATTAGGTAAAAAGGTGACATTCGTTAGAAGTGCAATAAAAGTTATTTTGTTACGTTGTAAGTAAAAAAAAAAAAAAAAAATCATGTCAATTAGTGAGAATAGCAATAATTTCATTAATATACTACACAATTTACTAAGTATTAACTGTTTGATTGAAATGTTATTGCATAAACAAACAAAACATACCATCATCTTCCTCAGTTGCACCAGGCCGAGCCACAAAGAACGGTTCAGAGGGCACGGAACCCTTATCATGCCAATTCTTAGCCTTTTTCTCAACCAAGTCAATCTGCAATGCAGTTATTTATCAATTCATTAAATATATTCATAAAAATATTTGGGGTAAATAATTAATACTCCCTTCGTTCCATAATATAAGTCGTGTAATAAATGTAGCGAAAATTTAAAAAACCAAAAAGTAAGGTATTTTTTAATCAAAATATCAATATTACTCTCTTAAATAGAATTAGTAGTATGCAATTCCTATTTAAGAGAGTAATATTGATATTTTGACTAACAAATTACCTTGTTTTTTTGCGTTTTTAATTTTCGTTACATATCCTAAGCAACTCATATTATGGAATGGAGATAGTAATAATATCTTATTTCTCGATAATATTATTGCTAGGACGGTGGCTCCAGTGCGGAACAACGTAATTTCGCATGTGCAAAACTTCCCTCGACCGTTGGATGAAGTTTTTTACGGTTAAGATTGAGTGAAACTGACACATTTTTTGAGCCTCAGAACACCTGTCGTGTTTTTGAGTCTCAAAACACATGTCTTAAGCCTCAGGACAATCTGTTCTTAAGCGTTCTGTATGTACTGAAAAAACCTGTTCCGATCGGGACTGTATTGCAAGAGTGTTACCTTAGTGAGGGTATTTGGGAAATTACAAGGCCTTTGAGCACCACAAGCATAGGCATATCTGTATTTATTTCCCAAGTAAGCTGGATTAATGCTACACATATCCATTCCTTTTCCATGTTCATTTGGGTTCAATACTGCCTCTAGCGTTCCGAATGGACTCCCATCTAATGGTATGGTAAAACGTCCTACCCTGTTACGCGTTCAACATTAAAAAGGAAATAAATAAAATAAAAAACCCATCACTACGTACGTGCTAAACAAAATCTTACTAAGTTGCCAAAAAAAAAATGACTAATTTCACATTTCGTCTCACAAACAATGGTGAGAAGTGCTGGAAAAAAAAAAGAATTTGCATTAAATGATTACTAATAAAAAAATTTCCTGAAAGGGCACACTATCTGAGGCCGAGGAGTTATGGAATTGATCGCGAAAGTTGACCATGCATGCAAAATGCTTTTCGTTCCTTAAGTTGAATATTAAGATTTAAGGTCACTTAATCCTATAATTATTTTTGTTGGACTGACCCCACATCTCCTTTACATACTCAATTCATGTAAAATGAATGTGGGATCAATCCCAAAAGGCGATTTTAGAATTGAATTTTCCTAAGATGCGTTGAGAAATAACTAATAAAACAAAGAATATATCTCTAAGATAAGGTAAACATATGATCATCAATATGATTTGTTTTCAATAAATCCAGGGCGGACCCAAGAGTTTGTGGTTGGGGAAAAATATTTACGAATTGTTTTTGAGTTACAATATTTATAAGGACTTCTTAGGAAAATTTGTTGTTTACGAAAATGTTAAAGGCACTCGTCACCTCTGTAAATTCGCCACTGAATAAATTAGGGACGAAGATAAGGGAGGCGGGTGGGGGCAGTCGTCCCTCAAATTTTTTTAAAATTCTACTAGATATACTAAAATTTATATGTAGTTCAGAATATTTGATCAAATTTCCACCCCAAACATTATTTTTTTGCAATTTTTTTGTGTAGTTCGGCATACTATTACAGTTTTTACCCCCTCAACATACTTTCCACACTTTCAGTCTTCTACTCTTCTTTATTATTATTAAACTGTCACATCGTTTTTTATTTTTTGGAAGAAACGCTCCCGGCTCCTATGCGGAAGAGGGATTGTTCCGTACCGTGCCGAACAATCCCAGACGTTGGATGACGGCTTTCAATGTTCCATATTTGGAGAGAGAAATTTTATTTATTTATTATTTTTTAAGTCTAGCCGCAACTTTTTTTTCTCCAAATCTGGACTGTTAAAACTAACATCCAACGAGTGGAATTGTTCCGCATGGTGCGAAATAATCCCTGTTCCGCATAAGAGCCGGACTGGGAAGAAACATAAAATGTGGTGACAAATTGATAGACAAGGTCCTAGGTTTTTTTTTTTTTTTTTTGGGAGCAATACTAGCGTCCTATGTTTCTTTCATCTCCACATGCATATTGCCTTTATCTCATATTCTCATCGTATAAATGCTAAATTTGTTATTGGCTTGGAAGCATCTCAATTGTCAAAATGGAAAATGACATAAAGTAAGAGTTCAATTGAAAAAGTTATTGGTATAAAAATAAATACTCGTATAATTATACTACTTCCATTCATTAATATAAGATTTTTAGGACATGTTGCAAAAAGTAAAAAAGTCAAAATTAATATATTTTTTATAATCAAAATATTAATATTACTCTCTTAAATAAAATTAATAGTATGTAAGTCTCAGTTAAAAAAATAATATTAATATTTTAATTAACAAAGTATATTACTTTTTATTTAATTTTTGTTACATGTACTGAAAATCTTATATTAGAGAATGGAGGGAGTAATAATTTGAAGAAATTTACCTTGCATCGGGTAAGACATCTTCTCCACTAAATTTTCTAAGATTTTGCAACCGAAGCTTCTCAAGAATGGTAGTGTCAGCATGATGCTCACAACAATCGGCAATAACTGCTTTGATTCTCCCATCTTCGTCTTTTTCTTCATATGCATTGATGAAGTGGAATGTCACAAATAGTGGGACTTCGACACTTGCCACCTTCCAAATTTACAAACAAACTTCTTGTATTATATGTTTTGTTTCTTCACTTAAGAAACTTCACCAAAGTGGAAGCGTAGCTCTATAGTGCAGAACACTAAAAATTTCAGTGAATACTAAATATATTTTGATAGGTGTTACAAATTTTTAGACCATTATTATATCCTTCTTTAGGGTTCCTAGTTTTTCTATAAGTTAATATTTTATTATTATTATTATTTTTATTTGATTAAAAAAAGATAGACAAATAACAGTTTAATAATAGTAAACGACAAAGATAATAATTTAAAGATTAAAACAGAAGATTCGAACTCATAATTTGACCCCTGTAATCAATGATGGATCTACCCCGTTGATATTTTTTTTAGTATATAAAGTATATTTTGTTTCATTTAGATGATAAATGTATAAATGACCCCACACAAATCGCCGTGTGCCCCCAATGTAATCTATTCCTGAATCCGTCACTACCTGTAATGCAACCACACGTGTGCATAGTGTGTGTGAGAGAGGGAGACTTACAATTTTGCCACTTGATTTACACATAACATGCATAAACCCTTTGGATTGAGGATGCCATTGAAACTTGTAAAGTGGTGTGGGCTCTGCTCTGAGAAGATTTTGGGCACAATATCTGAGTGGCATCTCCGGCACAATTATATAGTGTTCCGTGACCGGAAACGAGTGGACCCAGCCGGGAGCTGGCCCTCCACGGCAGTCCACTCTACCTATAACTTTACGCACGTTAGTCCATGGCTCCATTCTGACCACCAAATAACCGGGCTTAATTAAATCAGGCACCAACGTTATAAATTCATTATCTGTCACAATAGGATGAGCCGAATGTATTAAACCACCTAAGTTGTCACAAAACTTGAATTTCCCTAGCGTGTCCAAATTGTCCGGATTTATAATAATTGACCCTTTTATTGTCTCCGTAAGACATACCACCCGGCCATCCCCGAGCTTAATTACTCCGGTGTTCGGATTATCGGTCAATGAAGCACCGGAGAATAATTTCGCCATGTCACCAATATAGGCTAGGAAGTTATCGGGTTTTGGTGCTTCGGAAAATTCTCTGTAACAAATTTTCTGATTTTTCTTGGCGGCCTTGTATGCATCTGATTGTATTTGTCTATGTCCCATTACTAGTCGGCCGTTATCGAATGTTAGCCGGACAAGGGTGGCGTAACCGTCGAATAAGTGCCGGAAGTTGTAGTCACCTAGGTGCCATAGTCCCGGACCATTCCTTATGTATGTCCCATTCTGCATATTATAAGATCATAGGCCACTCAGTTATTGTATTTTTTTTCTTGAAACTCTATGGGACTAGATATTTAATTATTAAAACAATAACTATTAGAATAGTACTATGAAAATGGAATAACACTGTCATGCAAGGCCAGTAAAGACTTTTTTGTCCCGATCTGTGTTATGTTCTCTATCATATTAATGAAAAGTTGACACGTTTTAATTTTTTAAATTAAAAAATATATAACCTAAAAATAATAGTGAAACCTACACGGAGAAAGTGAATACATGTCAATAATATATTAACGCGACATGGGATGAGACAAGTATTGGGGAATTTTTTCCCATGCAAGGCTCACCAACTTCAGATGATGAAAATTATTTTTCATGAAAAACAATTAAGCCATAACTTAGTACAATTATATCGAATGTTTGCTGCTCATTAAGTGTATATTGTAACAACGTTGCGTTTTGGAATTACATGCAAGATTCAGATATGAGATCCATTTATTCTTTTTGACAGAGAATATTCTCGTACAATTAAAATTTGATAAATTCTAAACTCAAAACACAAAATAATAATAATAATAATAATAACTTCTACGCCCAAGATAAAATTTTCAAGTTTAGGGGTGGTTGTCTCTTTCCTATATGATTATCTGTCCCATGTAAGCTCAGACCCAACAGATCTAGTCTGGGTCCATACATATTTTTTATAGTCAAATCTAATTAAATTTAGACTCGTGAATTATTAAAGTAAGTAATAATGAGTTTAAAAGACATTAAGACTCACTAAGATTCATTCTGATCCACTAGAGAATGCAAAAAGTAGCTACGTAGCTGCTAATTCTGTTGATTTAGACTGATGGTTGTTGGACCCACATGATTTTCCTAGGAGATCTGACGTGGCCTGTTTCCTGATGAAAGTGACCTCGAGGTCGAGGAGGAGCTATAGACAGGCACTGTCTGAGATTTGTAGAGATGATACTGTACTTTCTAATTTTAGTAGGAATTTAGATATAATTTGAATTTTAAACTTTTTGTTTTAAAATTGATGAAGTTTAAAATTTCTATTTTATTTAATACTCGTGGTTTTATTTTTAAACTTAATATAAAGAGAGTTTAAATATTAATTTGAGTTCCAAATTCAATTCAAGTATGCATGATATGGCCTTTCATACTGTATCATCTGCCTTCCATAATCCTT
Source organism: Vinca minor (assembly GCA_026122235.1). Lineage (NCBI taxonomy): Eukaryota > Viridiplantae > Streptophyta > Magnoliopsida > Gentianales > Apocynaceae > Vinca > Vinca minor. The sequence continues at coordinate 7,648,067 of JAOCZM010000142.1, forward strand.
TTATTTTTATGGGCTAATTTTTCAGATGACAACAGTAAATTTAAACCGTGATTAAAAAGAATAATTTTTTTAAAATAATATAATAATCAGACATACCATGAGATAATAATTATTAGTCCAAGAGGGCACCTAATTTGCCGGAGAAGGAAACAAAGTTCAAAGGAAGAGAAAGTTGAATTGGGATCCATGTAATGTAAGAAAAAATTAGTGAAAAATGAATTAAAATAAATAAAAGAAGTAAGAAAAAAAGGTTTGGAGGACTCAATTGGTGAGTATGAGTCTGGACTCAATATTATGCACTCAATAGACTTAATTGACACCCCCTAACTCTCATGTGTTTCACTCTCCTTAGATATCTACAATTTTTTTTAGGTTTATATATTTTATTTTTTTTAAGAAGTATAACTAAAACTTAACAGTTTATAGATAATGAGACCGAAGATGAGATAGAATTTGAAAGAGAAGATCTGTAAACTAATCAATATCAGGTAGGATTGATTGTTCATTTGATAGATTAATTTCCATGCATGGAAACTACAATATCGCTACTTTTGTTTTCCATGAGATCAACTTAAGCAAAGAAATAAAATAGTCCTGTTATAAATCAGGTCCGCAAAAATCATATACTATGCTATCTAACTCATGCAATGGCAGAGGATAGTGAGGGCAGGAGGGGCATGGAAATTTGCACATTAGTACTATGAATATGTATAAATACATTTTTATAATATAAAATGTCTTGGCCCCTAAAAAATTTAAAATTTAATAGTAGTACTCTCTAACATATAGTTTCACCACTAACTTTCATAATAGTATTGTTTATTACTTACTCTATTCAGATTTGAATGCACAATTTTCATTTTTTGATGTCCAAAATTAAATGTCTCATTTTCTAAAATAGAAATAAATTTGATTTGAACTTCCACTAGTAGTCACCTATAATCTAATAGAATTAAAATTCACTAGTATATTGGTCCCGCAAATTTTTGAATTAAGTTGATTAAGCTCTACTAAGTACTAACACATAGTTCAACCACTAACTTTCTTAATTTCATTGATTAAACTTTATTAACACTAATTATGGCGGCTTATTTTTTGCCAAATGTAAATATTATGGTGATATATTTAACCAAAAAAATAATTGAGTAATAAAATCGCAAAACAACTCTTCTCTAAATATATACATACATTTAATTAAATATGTTTTAATAACTTTCTCATTTTATTTCGAAGTATGGTCCGTGACAATAGCCTCTACAAATTAATTGGTTTTTCTACATCTTTTAAATTTTTTGGTCAATTTTTTAAATTAGTTTATGTCTCTTTACAAATAAAAATATCGTTTAAATTCAGTTCTTCTAATAAAAATATATTTTTCTACCTCAAATATATCGTCTTATACCGTGAGCAAATTTTAGTTTGGCCCCCCTAAATTCAAATCCTAGCTCTGCCACTGAACTCATGCAAAATTTAAATGAAGATCAAGATTTACCAGCCATAGTGGTATTTCTCCTTGGACATCAAGCTCTCCTTCCCATCTCTCCTGACGAATACTTGTCCATGCTGCAAGCTTCTGTTCGATACGAACGGCTTCTTCCATTGGTGGTGCTAGGGTTGGAGCAATTGCAGGAACTTTGATAGCAACATTCATGATGGTTAAGTTCCTTTTAAAGTTCACCTTTCCTAAAATGGATTCATCTTTTATAACATGATCAAACCTTTTAGTAACAATCATGTTATTATAAGATGGACTAATACAAGGTTGTTTGGTTGCTGAAAAGGCTAAGGAAGCCATAAATGGAAGATTAATTAGGTTTCTAATTTGGATGTTTGAACTATTTTTAGCAAGAACTTGAAGAACCCCAAGTGATATGAAGGTGTATTTATAATGGCAAAAACTCATATGCTCCTATTTTGTGTCATGTTCTTTATCTCATAAATAAATATTTGTCACGTGTTCAATTTTTTCTTACGTGTTTTTAGGTTATAATTTTTTAAATATAAAATTAACACATATCAATTTTTATTGGTAAAAATAGGGAATAAAACATCAAATGGAGATAGAAAATTACTAGCTATTTATAATAGGGGAGAAAATCAAAGGAAGTCATAATCCCCAAGGCCAAAACTCTATGAAACCCTCTTGTTTTGGGAACCCCACATGGATTTAATATTAAATAGAAAAAGGAAATAAGAATGGTATATACAAGATTGTATTTTTCCTTATTGGTGGATGTTCCTTTAGCAAGAAGACAAATTGACTCAGGACTTTATACTGCATCTTATAATATGTTATTTAGTACGCTAACAAAATTATTATACACGAAATTATTATACACGAAGTAATGTGATTATTTTTAACCAACGAATGCACGTTGGTTCAATGATTATTGCAAGTTTATTTATAGCTACTAGAAAAATGTATTGGAAGATGTAATAGAATATCAGAAATATTACACTATGGCTGCAAACATATTTCACCAACTAATTGGATCAATCAATAATGGAAAAACACAGATATACCTTTTTATTTATTTTTAGACTTATAATAAGCACTTCAGATGATTGTAGTTACTAAGATTTTTGAAAGTGCAAATTTTTTAAGGAAGTGATTCAATCGGTATCCGTATCCATTTTATGGTTCACGATTAATTTGATCTAATTCTACTGTAGGACCTATAACACCTCGTTCTCGGGTGATGATCTGGTAGTGTCTCATCTACCAATCAGACATCGAATCCAAAACAGAAAGGACTAAAATTCAAAATAACTTCATTACAATACTTAAGATATCTCATAATCTTACATAAAACTTAAAGGATCTCAAAAGTAAATATATGTTCTTACAATACAAAACATAAGTGTTGAACATAAGGGAACAAGACTAATTATTGCATCAGTTCATACATCATTCCTCAACCCGTATGTCATTCTCACCAGCATCTGCAAAAGAAATGAGCTACTAAACTATCCCAGTAAGGATAAAACACCATTGGGATGAAGTATCAAATAGGACTCGAAACGTTTCTCAACTTTCCCAAAATCATTTGAAACATACATGACTTAACATAGCTTGAAGTAACCTTTAAAACACTTAGAATACACCACACATAACTTACAAAAGACTTAGCTTTGAAAACGAATCAAAAGGAAGTCAAAACGGATCAAAACAAAGCCCAGACGAAGTCCCCGGATGAGGAGGTCATCCGGACCCCTTCCGAACCTAGGTCCGGTCGACCGAAGCCCTTCCAAATTTTGGTCCGATCCACCTGAGCCCTTACGAGATTTGGGCAGTGTAAAGACATTGCGGTCGATTGGAGGGGTCGTCCGGACTTCAGAACATGTCATTTTTAGTGCAAAATAACAAAGGGAAAATGCATTTTCTGAAATCCCCAAAGGTCCCAACCCAAAATGACATTTTTTGACACACATTGACACATGAAATATGACAAACACAAGAACAACAAATGCAGTGAACCATACTCTTTATATCTAACACTTATACATCGAAATGTGCTACGAGCACCATGAACTACTCATAGAGGATCAGACGGACATACATAATATCAGATACTACGAGTCTGGTTCATGCTAGACATACAATTATACACAACTGAGCTCAATCGTCCAATCCCGAATCTAAAATAACTACTAACTTCTCCCAAACTCTTAGCACAGTTGGGTGGGCCCAGCAAAATAGTCATGGATCTAGTCATTCCTCTTTCACAATTGAGGCCAACAGTTAAGGATACACCCCATTTCAATAGTTAGTAGCTCTAACTCTTCTCCCAATTAGAGACGGGCCCATTGTAACAACGCTGATCACTGCAAACTCTTGGTTTCGACATTATATATATAATCGGGATATATCCTGCCATAGAGTCATTCCTAGACAACAGCTCTAGATTAGGGGACTCACAACCACAACAATTATAAGGCATCAACAACAACAAGTATACACATATCACACGCAAATAAACTCGACGATCAACCACACAAAATAGAAATACAATTCAATACTTCATCCATTTTCAATGCAATAAAACATGTCTAAATCGTTTCATCACAACCCAGTAACTATAAAATACATAGTATTTGCTTTTAAGACAGAAATACAAAGGTGAAAATCCGTACCTCAAAACTTAGCAAGAACTTCAAATGAATCAAAGATTCTCAAATTCTTAGAAAATCAGCCTACTTCCCGAAGAAAATACTCCTAAATGAACTGTTGAAATCTCAATTCCACCGTCTTGATTCTAGCCTTATCAGTCCTCTATCCAACGCAACTGAAAGTGCTCCGATCAGACTCCATTTACTATATCAATTATTAAATCTCCTTATAAGTCTTAGTTTTTTCAGCCTTCCATTTTCTTTCTTTTCTTTTTCTTTCCTCTCTCTTTCTTTTTCCAACAAAAATCACCCCTATAGCCTTCCTAACTCCTATAACTACCCTCAACTCCCATACAAAACAGTTACTCAACTATCCTAACATCCACCTCAAGTCCCTAAACTATCCAAGCACATAAAAAAGTCTCAGGTATCACATTACCCTTTTTGGGGGAGATAACTCTAATAGAGTTTTTTTTCATTCATAAGGTTCAAACTCTAAACTTTACTTAAGTCACACCAAATTCCTTCCATTCACCACAACAAAAAAAGGTCTATTGTGACGTGTGTCATATGTCGTACAAAAAAAAAACGTCGATATAGATCTATGCCAACATTTATTACAAATGTTGCATTTGCTCGTGTCGTTATGGTTTTTTATGACAATTGTTACAAGTGTTAATACATATCTATTACGACGTAATCGCAACAAGTCGCATATTCCGACGTTTTTAAATGGTCTCAACAAGATATCTATTCCACATTCGTAAATTTTGAAACCAGACCGGCTGAGCTGAGCTAACCCGAGTCGGAGCATAGACAAGTTGGGTCGTCGAGTCTACACACCTTTGAATAATGTATAATAAAATTTCTCCTTACTCAAAGAGATGATAATTGAACTCGCGACTTCTTGTAAGTATGTCGTGCAATTGGCCGCTGAGCTAAGTGATCATTTGTTATTTGTTTCTCCTCCTATTATATTTATTGTAATGGAAATTTTGGATTTTGTACCTTTATTTATTTTAATTTCTCTTTATGTTTTAATTGTTTTTTATGAGTCAAATTAAAATTAACACACTCTCATAAATTTTTTAATAATTAAATGTCTTTAATTTTTTCTTTAAAAAAAATATTTCAGAAATATAATCTATGTATTTGTGTTTGTCTAAAAATGCCACAAGATCTAACGACATAGTATATAAATGTATCTATATGAGTCGCAAAAAGTAACAATTTATAACATATAACGTAAATGCCACTAACTAACATCAAATTGTCGGTAAAAAATATATACTATAACTGTTATTATGAAACGTCGTATAAAATCTAAACATAGCGACGTTTGCATGAAATGTCACATGATTTAATGATGTTCTATATAAATGTCGATAAATGAGTCGCAAAAAGTAACAATTTATAACAACATTTAATGTACACGTCGCTAACTAACATAAAAATGTCGATTTTATCAACAATTATTATAACCGACGCTATGAAACGTCGTATAAAATTCAATTTAGCGATTTTTGTCTGAAAAGTCACAAGATCTAACGACATAGTATATAAATGTCGCTATATGAATCACAAAAAAGTAACAGTTTATAACAATATTTAATGTAAATGTTGCCAACCAACATTAAAACGTCGGTATGAACAATAATTACTATAACTGTCACTATAAACGTCGTATAAAATCCAAACATAGCGACATTTGCAAAATATATTGTTTTAACTTACTACTTTTGATTTTAAACGACGTTGGTACAAAAACAATGGTACACAAATATTGGTACAAAAATGTCGCAAAAGATTGTTTTGTTGTAGTTATTGTGGCCAACTCATGTTGGTTTTAAAGTGCCATTTTCAAATGAAGTTTTACCTAATAATTTTGAGACTACAATTTCCAGAATTTTGGAATATATCTCAGAAGTACAAGTTTCCAATATTATAATGTTATGAATTGGGAAACAGATATTTGAAAATTCTAGGGGATATTTTGGGTCCGGCGTTTATATATTAGCAGTTCATTTTTAATTTTTAATTTTTTAAACAAAGCAGTTCATTTTTTTCCCTTTAGATTCAAAAGAAGTGTTAGATATTTTAATAGGTAGGGAGGAAATATTTATATCATTATACTTGATATAAGCAGTATACATTGCCTTTTTAATATATATAAGGACGAAACCAGGACTTTTAGGTTAGGGGAGAAAAAGTACAACAGTATGTCGAACTACATATAAAAACTGCAAAAAATATTATTGGGGCGAGTTTCATCAAATATTCCGGACTACATATAAAATTTACTATATCTAATAGAATTTTTAAAAATTTCGGAGGCAACTACCCCCACCCGCCCCTGGTCTTCGTCCCTGTATATATAGTTTACAAGTACTAGAGTATTTTGTTTTGGTGAGAGACCTTTGCTAAATTTTCTTATAAATAAGAAACAATATATATTTTCATATAGTTGAATGGGCATTTCTAACGTGTATCGGGATACGTATTAATTCAGATAAAATAGATTATATATAATAATTTAAGTATGTTAAAATTTAAAATTATACTAAAAAGGGATATATACAGTAACTTAATATATATTAACATAGCGTAATGCTTTAGAAAAACCCATACATTATGTAATTGACCTTCAGTTTAATTCGAATTCCAGGCCCCCAAATCTAAGGAAACAAACAACCATAAAACCTAGTAATGAACATTCTATGTCTAAAAGAATTCTAAGTATAATAAAAGAATAGTAACTAATTTATTTTTTTGGTTTTTTTTGGGGGTCATTGCGCACGAATATAGTATTGAACGACTATAGTGATGAAAGCCTTAAATTAAATACATATGAAATATTTTTTGGACATGTGTTTCATACCTTTTGGACGTGTGTTAAATTACATGTAACATATGTTCTCTCCTTATGAACACCTGTCATAAGGATGCAACAAGTGTTTTATCTTCATGAATACATATACTTAGGCATGTAATACATGTCTTACGTAATATGTGCATGTCTAAAAATCACAACATGTGTCCCGTAAAAAAAACTTGTACAGTTGAAATTTTTTATTCAACGGCCCTGAACGGCCAAACTTGTTCAGTATATATTGAATTTTAGCCGTTCTAGACCGGTGGGTGGACACTAGAATAACATAACATTTCAATCTTCAGGAGAGAAAGTACAAGAAGCATCAACCTGCCTTGGAGTTATAGCCAGAATAAGACGTATTGTTTCCAAAGAACACGAAATTTATTAGCAAATTTTTCTGCTTGGATTTGTTAAAGATGCTTCTGTGTTCATTTTTTATACAATATTTTATTTTTCAAAACTCTCAAATACGTAAAATATGAGTGATCTTGAAAATCATTGTATTTATTGGTCATTCATGGCATCTAATTAAGGTCTGACTTGATTCGTTTTTTTCTTGTCCAAAAATAGATTCCCTTAATTTAGCTGACTTATATATAACTGTAAGTCTGAAAGAATCATGTAATGTTTTTTATTAAAATATTAATATTATTCTCTTAAATAGAATTAGTGGTATAAAAGTTCTATTTAAGAGAAAAATAGTGGTATTTTGACTAACAAAGTATCTTACTTTTTTATTCCTTAATTTTCGCTGCATGTTCTAAAAATCTTATATTATGGAATTGAGGGACACTAGAAATGATGAGGAATAACTGGCTCGACTAAACAATAATCGGAAAAGAGCAAGTATTACTCCCTATACATTCCATAATATAAGTTGTTTAGAACATGTAGCGAAAATTAAAGAATAAAAAAGATGTATTTTTTAAATAAAATGTCAATATTACTCTCTTAAATCGAATTAGTGGTATACACGTCCTAGTTAAGATATTTATATTTTGACTAATAAAGCACATTATGTTTCGTTTCCTTAATTTTTACTATGTCTTAAATAATTTATATTATGGAATGAAGGTAGTATCTTAAAGCCCTTTTTTTTTCTTTTTTTTTTTTTTGGACTAAGCGAAGGAGAAGGGGAAGTGAAAAGAAGAGGGATTAGGGAGTATTGAACTCGAGAATTGTTGATATGATAAAAAGTGTTTTACTAACTAATATACTAATATACTACTACTTTTTATGAATAGAAAAGAAGGTGCAAGTCATGGTGATCAACACCTCGCATTACCTCATGTTCGGGCTTTCGTGTTCATCAGCGAACATATCAGACTTAAAACAATCAGCGCAAACACTGGCCCCGTCAAAGTAGCACCAACAAGGGGCAAGTATAATTCCTATAAGCCGACAGCACCAGTAAAGATTCGAACTCATGACCTCGGCACCAACAAGGGGCAAGTATAATATACTACTACTTCATTTTCTTTACTTTCTCATTTCAGTTAATGATATTTTCTTTTTTCAAAACGAAAAAAAAAATACAAATTAGTGTACTGATGTTTGTGCAATCGAGATCAAGGAATGGTATCCGCAAGGGTAACCCAGTTAGTTTGGGGGTAGTAAATTGTGTAGGAGGGCTAATGTTCGAATCTTGGCAGCCTCTGATCACCTTGATTTATATCCTCCACAATTCTTATCGGATCGGAAGGTAAGGTCCTGTATGCGTGGGTATCGCTTTTTGTGTAGGAGATCAAGGAATGATGATGATTATGATGAATAACGGGTCAGCAATTTGATTTGTATTCCTAGTCCATACTGCTTTGGGAAAGTGGTAATCCATAATTCAACTTTTTTTTATTATATTATATTACTTCATATAGAGGACATACTTTAAATTTGCCACAACAATTTCTATCTTGGCCCCTCCCTGTCTGCCACCTTAGTCTATTTTCTTTTCTTTTTGAAAAAAAAAAAGTCATTCCCCAAGAGAATTAATAGTGGTTCACATTTTTTTTCCAAAATGACTCGAACTTTCAATAAAATTAATAGTGGTTCACACTTTTTTTCTAAAATGATTCGAACTTCCAATTTATCAATTGAAAGTGAAGTGTCTTACCGTTCGTTGTTCACCTTAATCTAATTTTCACATCCAATAGAGAGAATTAATAAAAGGCTTGTACAACTAATATTAGAATAGTATAATTTCGAATGCTTGATATAAGTAATTGATAACTTAATCTTTACGACAGTCTAGGGTATGTAATATTAATTTTCCACAAAACTTATAATTAATTATAATCCAAATTATTAGTTTGAAAATCAACAACCTTGCAACCACACAAATATAATTAGGTTTTGGAAATTTTATGAGACTGCAGAAGGTCAATTTAGCTTAGTACAACAACTATATAGTATTTTTGAGAACCATAAGGTGGAATTGAGGGCCAAGCCTGTTGCAAACCAGTGGTTGATGGTTGATGGCCCACATCTGTTAAAGGATTTTTTTATTCTTTTTTTTCATATATAAATATTAATACTCTCTCAATTCAATAATATAATTAGTTTATTACATATATAAAAAATTAAGGAATTAAAAAAATATATTTTTTTTAAGTCAAAATTTCAATATTTCTCTCTTAAATAGCATTTGCATACTTCTAATTTTATTTAAGAGATTAATATTGATATTTTGACTAACAAAGTTTTTGCTTTCTTAATTTTCACTATGTGTTGGATTGAATTGAGTTTAGATTGGACTTGGTTTGGTTTGAAACTCAAACTCAGATCAAAATCAGCTTTGAATTGAGTTTGTGAATGAAACTTGGAATATTAAATCATTCAAAATTTGATTTGGGTTTTAGACTGAAACTAAAATCTCAAACACAAACTCAATCCAATCATTCTATAATATATTATGAAATGGAGGTAGTAGTAAACTTGTCTGTAATATTTAGTATACTCTTATACACTAACAGCTTGTAACAATTGAATAACTAACTCTTTTACCCCGTTCCCTTATGGTAATGAGAACCCTGTTGGGCAGCGAACACTCCAAACAACAAATTATAAAAGAAACGAAAATAAAGCGGAATTTTAACCTGCTTCGATCTCAACGCAGATGTACATCCACGACCCCGAAGGGTACAAACTTTCACTATGTAATTTTTGAACGGAAGAAAAATTACAAACCCTCTTCAGAGAACTCCAAGTCTAAACACTCACAAGACTCAAGGAGTTGGTACAAATAAACTCAACACTAGGTGGGTCTATTTACAAGGCCTCTTGCCTTGACACTTTTCTTTTCTAACCAATGTGGGATTGTGAGAAATATTACCCAACATATCCTCCATTTTCTCAAATTCCCAAATAACAATAGAATCAGAAAACCTAACTTTCTTCCCAGTCTTCACGGCCTCCTTCTCTGTTCTTCCTCCAGCTTTACTTCCTTACTTCTTCAAAGAATGACCATCAATGTGGTATTATTCTTCCATTTCTTCCTGCCTAACCAGATGATTGCCTCTATACACTTTGCAGAAATTCCCAGTTCCAACATACTTGTAACCATTTGATGCCAATTCATCCAACAAAATTATGTTGGCACTTGAGTTAGGTACAAATCTAACATCAATAATTACTTTTACCTCATCATTGTGGAATTTCAGGCGGACTCATCCAACGCCCTCAGCCTTCACATTCGAGTTGTTGCCCACTTTGATGTAGCCAAAATCTCCCATCTGTAAAGTATCAAACGCGTCTCGGTCCTTGCAGATATGCAAGTCAGCAGCATTATCCATAACCCAGCTTGAATGATTCTCAACAGTGCCATCCAAACATTTCATCAAATATAAATCATTATAATCAATTACCACATTTGTAGAGGAATCGCATACCTTTGCCTTGCCTTTCATCTGTTCACGGAGATTTTTCAAATCATCCCTAATCTTTGGACAATGGCTTTGAAAATGACCAAGTTCCCCACAATAGAAGCACTTGACCTCGCTACAATTACCTCTCTGCCGAGATTTCCCTCTTTCTTGGTCACCTCTATTCCTGCTTCGATTCCTCCCTCTTCGAGAACTCTCTGTAGCTAGTATTCGATCCTCCCCGGGGTAATCCTCATTCATCATCTGTTGGTTCTCCTTCAAGGCTTTTGAAACCTCATTCAATTGCAGTGTGTTCTTTCCTGCCAATAGTGACTGCACCAACGATTTATACGATTTTGGTAACGAAGCTAATAACAGCAACACCTGTTCTTCATCATTAATCTCTTCCCCTGCATTCTTAAGTCGAGATATGAACTCATTAAATTTATTAGTGTGATCAATAAGATTACCTATTTCCTCCATTTTGAGTGAGTACATATCAATCTTCATCTTCAATCGGTTAGACAATGTTTTTGAGGAATAATTATTTTCCAGTCTCCCACAACTTCTTTACTGATGTCTCTCTCAACACCGTCATCTTGATTTGTGGAGCCAAAGCCAATCGAATTGTACTAACCGCTCTCTTCTTAATTGTAGCCCCACTCATAATCTTTCATAACTTCTGGTTTTTGATCATCTAGAGCAGAATCAAGACCTTATTGCACTAAATAGTCTCGTGCATTGCCATAAGGTAAAATCAATCTTTCCATCAAAGAGTGGAGATGGAACATCACTCTTCATCGGCACAACAGTATTTAAAGACTCAATAGTTTAAACACTCTAACTTTTATTAAAATAACACCAATATCTTAATTAAAGCAGCACCGGAAACTTACCCGCAAACTAAATCTGCAACTTCTTTCTTCTCTTCCCAAGCCTGAACCTCGCGCTCTGATACCAGTTGTTGGGCAGCGGAACACTTCAAACAACAAATTATAAAAGAAAAGAAAGCATAAAAACAACACGAGAATGTTAACGTGGTTCGATCTCAACGTAGACCTACATCCACGACCCCGGAAGGTCCAAACTTTCACTATGTAATTTTTGAACGGAAGAAAATTTAGAAACCCTCTTTAGAGAACTCCAAGTCTAAACACTCACAAGAGTCAAGGAGTTGGTACAAATAAACTCAACACTAGGTGGGTCTATTTATAAGGCCTCTTACCTTGACACTTTTTTTTTTTTTAACCAATGTTGGATTGAGAGAAATATTACCCAACAAACCCAACACTTGTATTGGACTAAAAGAATTAAATAAAAAAAGATAAAAAATATTGTCCCAACTTGGGCTAGGGGGCCCTCAATGACTTTCATGGCTTCATTGATTCCCACAAACACAAGGAAGGAATCAGGGGGATGAAATTGCACATTTGTGGCAGACAAAATTAGGGTTACCCACAAAGGGAAACACACTAAGCTGAAAAAAGTATTTTAATTTTTGGATCTTTCAACTATAACAAAGTTAACTAATGGAGGCCCCATTGACCATCATTAGGGTTTTTGTGGGTCTTTGCTGACTCTCTATCCTTGGGTCATCAAACTTCTTTGGTGCAACTTGGCCTATAATTGAATTGATTTTTATTTGAGAATTTTTTGTTAAAAATAAATTTATGTTCAAAAGTAAGATTCTTTGTTTCAGGAATGGTGAGATAAAAGTATTCTAAGTACAATTATTCTCATATTTTGGATTTAGATATTCTCTAGTGTAAATTAGCTAGCCGTTGTACCAAATAAGAAGAGTTTCTTGCACCTAAAATTTTCTAGATGTAGATATTGTTAATTGGTGATTGAGTCTGTTTATGATAATACCTATTATTAACTTTTAAGCTAAATTCTCAATTATTAAAATATCTTCTCATCCTACCAATTCTCAATTTCTTAAATTACACTGAAGATTTCACAATATTTTTTTTGAATATAGAAGATAAGTTAAACCCTTATAGTTGTATTTTCTTTGAAACTTGTCTACATCTCAATCAACTTCTTAAAACCAAGTGGGGTGTGAGTCAAATCATGGCATAATACAATGGGTCACTTCAAAATTGTCATGTTATACTTGCATTGTCACAAGCAAGAATTTAGATTAAGAAATTTTTCTTAATTGTCATTGTCATTTTTACTTCACTTTCCCCCCTTGTTAAACTATAGGCTCTCATGTGGGACATTCTTAAACCTAGGTGCTCCAAGGAGCTCCCAGCTCCTATGCGGGACATCTTTGGTGCGGGACATGCCGGACACCATCCCAGTCGTCGAATGAGATTTTTTAACGGCCCAGATCTGGAGAGAGAAAAGTTTATTTTTTATTTTTTAAGTCAGCCGCAACTTTTCTCTCTCCAGATCTGGGCCGCTAAAAAATTTCATCCGACGGCTGGGTTTGTTCCGCATGTCCCGCACCAAAGCTGTCCCGCATAGGAGCTGGACTGCTCCAAGGATGGAAGTGAAAGGTAAAACTCAATCTAGAAAGTCGTCTACAAATGAATGATCATAAAACCTTTGGATTCTATCGTGTGTTTTTACTTCACTTTTCCGCCATGTTAAACCATGGTTTTTCTAATTTAAAGAATTTTTTCAAGACCTAGTCACATTGTGATTTTAATAGAAAAGCAGAAGAGGATATTTCTCCCATTAGCTATACCATCTCCCTGTCCCTTGATGAGCTCTTAGGGCTCATTTTGATCAACCATTATCTCTCCACTGACTTATCAAAATTAATCCAAGTTTTGCAATTCATACACTAATTATGAGATAATCTCTAACGTAATTATTATGTTTTACGTTGTCGGTTGTGATGTGTCTAAATATGCTTTCTAATAGTAATTTATAAATCATACAACACACACATATTAAAAGTCTTAATGTGTTTTATATTAACTCTATTTCACATGGGATAAGTTTGACTGATATATAAGTATCAACCTAAATATTCACTATATATCACCTCGTGATATCCATTTGACAAAACGAGTTCATTTGTCAAGTAGGTAGTCGTGGGCACTGACATGCTTATGAGTAGCTCTTCGGGCCTGCGGGCATGGGGCGTGACATTATAATATAAGAGTACGGTGACCAGACAGAAGTGTGGGAACTAAATGCTGCACCGTGCACTGTGTGAGCTACCTCTAGAAGTATGTACATCTGATTGGTCCTGTGCTAAGTTTGTTTAATGTGCTTAACGAGAACGTTATGGCCTTAAGGAGGTGAATGTGAAGCATGTTCCACATGCATGAGATAAATTTGAAAGATTTAACTAGTGTATATGCATGAAGCTAAACATTCACCTCGAGTTGTCCATTTTGGCAAAACAAAATCATTTGTCAAATAGATGGTCATAGGTGTTTTTAGACGCATGAGCCGCGCTTCGAGCCTGCGGGCAAGAGGGCGTGACTTTAGTGTTTTGATTTTTTGCTTTCCAATAATTCCTTTGAATATTTATGGGTAACCATGTTTTAGTTCTAATGCTAAAAGGTAATTAAAGTCGAGCTAAATTAAGCATGCTATGAAAAGAATAGGATTGTTTAGAACCTATAAACTAAAAACAATTTCTTTCATATAATAAGTCATCTTATAAAAAAAAATTTAATAAATTTGATCTAAATAAGGTATATTATAAACAATTGTATGCGAACATTATACATATATTAAAAGTGCCAAAAATATTTTAGAAAAGGGTAACTATTCTAAAAAAATTGATGAAAAATAAATCATAAGAAACGATTTATTATTTATGTAAAGTCATTAATTATAAAATTTGCCTGTCCAAGGGTCTAATTCAATTTCGATCTTTTGCAGCAAATTCTCGTTCTTCAATAATGCCCAAAGACACACACACACACACACACACACACACACACACACACACACACACACACACACACACATATATATATATATATATATATATATATATATATATATATATATGTCGTAATTCTAATACTATACTAAAAGGTTAAAAAAAGTAATTTGATAATTAAAAAAAAGAAAAAGAGAGAGAGGTAGTAAACAAAGCAAAATACTATCTATATCATTCCGGATTCTTTTGTGGAAATAATAACATGTTTTTTCTCTTTTTATATGTGAAGCATGAGAATAAAGTTTTTTTTCATTATAAATAGTAAAAAAATGTCAAAGATAAATATATGAATAATTAATAAATAAATTTAACAAACAAAGTTAAGCCAAATAAGTCATCATATATTAGCAGGAATGGAATTCTCTTATGCCCTAAAAAGAAGTTATCATATATTATAAAAGAAAAAGTATGTCATAAATCACATATAAGGAATCAGAAAATATAAATGTCCGAATTTGTCACGTCTACATTAGTGATAAATTTAGTTGTTCTCTTCCAAATCCGTAATTGTTAGGATAGTATATTTAGGCAAGTTAGTGTTGTGAAGGTACTCATTTCTCGCCTCAGATGTTCAGATATGGATTACTCTTCTCTAGGACCTGTCTTCGATTTGGCTATGTCCTTCATTCAATCGTTTACATTTGTTGATTTTATGTTTATTAAACGTTATGGCAATCAGCCAGCTCATTGTCTTACTCAGTTTGGGCATGAGTTTTTCTTCCATGTCTTAGTATAGATTTTTTCTCCCTACTGTAATGGAAGCGATCTCTAATGATCGTTTTTAGATTCCTTAATACAAATGCACCCATATGGGTTTTAAAAAGTACTCAGCCCTTTCACCCATGCTATGTAGGTTAATTTGTCTAGCTTAAACAGGTCGTCTCATTGTTTTAATGATGCAAACCTTCGCCAACAATGTGAACGAGACCATATTCGATTCAACAACAACTCTATAAATTCGTCCAAATATAAGTTTGGATGGTAATCTTCATCTAATGAACTAGTAGGAAGGATCCTACGTCGCTACTAGCAACCTAGGTATGGATGAAAACATCGACCTCTACCAACACGTGGATAACAATATTGGTATAGTGAAGACACCACAAACGAAGGTGGGTGATTCGTTTGATAAGTCAAGTGAACCCCACAAGGAAATTCTTGATAAGTTTGGTTAAGTTCATTCAAGAACTAAAGATGAAAGTAAAATCTTATGTTTTATATATTAAAGTTTTTTATCAAATAAAGATGGTGAATGCTCATTTACATAGGGAGAATTTCGGTCAACTTTCCTAGTTCTAACAGAATTGAAATACGACATGGTTTTCATGTTCAATACAAAGTCTAATTTTTTTTATTGAAAATTAAATAAGGAAACTACTAAATAACTAATTTAGTAAACCAACTAAATACTAATTATGGACAAAATTAAAAAAAACTAGTGGACAACATGTCCTCTAAGTTTTTTTTTCCAGCTAAATAACACATGAAATAGATAATTAACACGTGATAAAAATAATACAAGAATTTTTTTTAAATTCCAATAAGCCCATAATAAAAAATTGGATAACTTGTTGCAGCAACTTTATAGATGATTTTAGACTCCAAAACGATAGATTTTGATCCCGCGGTTTTCATGAAAGTTGTGGATCTTTCTCTTGGCTTTCCAATACGTCTTGAATTAGCTCCATCAGATTTTATGACTGTTGCACCAAACTTTCTCAGCTGATTTGCACATTGGGCAGAATTGAAATCTTGGTTTAATCTTGAGTGGAAGTTACGTCCATGTTATGATCCAAGTAAACCTTGTTAAGGAAACCATACATTAGTTTACCTTTAGTGGCGAACATATTTTCTTTGGTTGTAGGACTCTCTAAACCCGATTATTAAGCTCATCTTGAACCCCTTAGCTCGAAACTTCGTCACTAGAACAATTGAAATTTGAACTAGATATATGGCATTGATAATCACATCAATGCCCTTCTAAACCTTAAAGCTATCAGTGATCATTAAATCCTATTATCTTATCTAGGGGTTGTCTTTTGGTAAGATAAGTGGTCATTAGATCTTATCTTTGAAGAAGTAATGAAGGATATGTTGTTAGGTCTTACCAACAACTATAACCGGCTTATTTGTAGAACTAGAATTATATTTGCATCTATGATCGATCGATTCGATAAAATATTACTGAAATTATACATTTGGTTAGATCTTTCCCAAAATTCGTTTCCCCTTTATTTAATTTTGTCGCTTTGTTATTTCTAAACTCAATCTCAAACCCCCTCCAATTTACTCACATTTTCAAAAGAAACAATTAAATCAATCCTTATGGGTTCGGCCAATCTTTGGTTGTTGATAACAAGTTTCATTTTTTGTTTCTTCGACACCCATCGGACACTCTTAAGTCTAGTTAGTCCAATCGAATAAGGCACAGTGAAGCTCAAAATTCCATCAATAGCAAGCCCCTTTTCAACTGGTGAGCCACCCTAGTCCAGCCTTGGTATTTTTTTGTTACTTTTTTTTAGCTTAAATTATATTTATAAAAAAAATAAAATTGTCAAAATAAGTTATTATACTTATTAAAAATGCACTGCGCTTATTAATGAGTAATAACAATAAGAGGTTAAAAGGGCAAAAAATCCTCTGTCCCCGTATATGTCCCCGTGTGTGTCCCCAACCAATCACAATTTACCCTGTGTATATATAATTGGAAAAAATGTTTATATAGTAAATTCTGATTGGTTGGGAACAGGATTAGGGATAGGAATGGGGACAGACGATTTTCACCCGGTTAAAAGCATATAAAAATGGGGGACTATTTTGACAGGGAAATATCTGATATGGACCGGGTCCATGTGGACCATGTGATCCAAATTTGGCCACATCCCTGCAGAATGAGGAGAGAGAAGGAAATACAGTGATGTGGCCAAATCTGGACCGCATGGTCCAGTGGACCTGATCCATGACAGAATAGACCATTTTGACAACGTCTTTGGATTGTTTGTGGGCCCCATATATTCTCTAACTTAATCTTCATTTGAGGGAGTTCCTATAATACTCCACACTCGGCCCAAGTTCGGTTTGGAATAAAAGTGTCAACCCTCCAACAAGGCCCATTTAGTTGATTGATTATGGCTCGGCAGTCCAAGTCTAAATATAAAAGAAATAAAACCCCAATATTAAAAGTTTTCAATACAAAAAAAAACTTTTACTCTTATTGCTTTTCTTGAGTGAATACATACCAGGGTGATGGGCAAGTGGTTTCAATCTTACTCCCAAGTAATTTGATAAAGCCGAGGTCATAAGTTCGAATCTTGGCTGATGCTTGCGGGCTTCTAGGAATTATACTTGCCTCTTGTTGGTGCTACTTTGGCGGGGACATTATTTGCATTAGTTTTTCAGTTAAGTCTGATATGTTCGTTGATAAACATGAAAACCCGAACATGAGGTAGCGGAAGTGAATACACGCATTAACATCTCACAGTTGCTCCTCCGTCTCATTGGTTTTGAAAAATACACCGTAATTAAGAATTTTATGAATTAGATGATAAGACATGGATGAAAATTTAGAATGCTCGTAATTAATTCTAGTCGATCAACTAATTACCTTTGACTTATATAGAAAATTGCTAATTCTAATTAATTATGGGCATTAAATAGTAGTTAAAAGTAATGGTAAAATTAAAAAAATTAATTATAAAGAGTTACTCATTCTAGTTTTTAATATAGAGTGTTTCTAAGCAGTTTATAATAGATTAAGAAAGGGGTAGACAACACATATTTTTATCTTTATATCTTTAGTTAATATAGTTTATTCTCAAACATAAACAATTTTCTCTCTATAGTAAGGAAAATATTAGAAAAATATATATTTTAAAAGTTGGAAGATGACATATTTGGGGACGAGATGTAGAGGCTAAAACGACCTCTATTAAAAACCAGATGAAATACTTTATTTAGAAATTGGACTAATGATTTAGAACAGGACTAAAAAAAGGAAATAAGAACAATTATTTTGGGACGGACTGAATATTACTTATGTTGAGAATCTCTACCACAGTAACCTATATAAATTAATACTCGATAAAATCATAACTTTTCCAAGATAATAACTTCTTTCGATCCTAGATCGAGCCAGTGTAAAAATTTGATAATTTTTATAAATTGACAAGACAGCGATTTTTTGGAAGATCATTATAAAAATTTATAATTCCCTCAATATGCTAAATTAATAATTCTCCAAAGTTAAAAACATAATTAGGAAATTTTAGAATTTATGGCTCGGTTATTCTTCGTTTTTTCTTGAAACTTAACTTAATGTGTCTTTCATCTTAACCTTCTTACTGCATTCGGTCCTTTGATGTCATATAATCAAACGGAAAAGAAAAATTATAAGAGTTGTTTGCGAGATTTTCAAAATTTTCTAATATTTGGAACTATGGATATTCGTTATTTTCTCTCATGTAATCCAACAGTTCAATAAAATTTATTAATTTTAAGCCACAATTTGATGTCTTTTTTTCAGAATTATAAATTTGAAATTTGATCATGAACTCTCTATGGCAGTTGTAGAACTTCTAATATCTTTCCAGAACATCTTTAATAACCTAAATATAATTTCTAAATCACCTAAATCAAGTATCAAGTTTTCAAGATGTTATTAAAGAATACTCTTGACCCGTTACCCGTACGAGTATTTTTTTTCTCTCTCTCTTTCCTTTTTTTTTTTTAAGGAGGATCAATAGTGGTTCCCATTTTCCTTCCGGCATTACTCGAACTCCCGATCTACCGGTTGGAAATGAAGCGTCTTACCGCATGAGCTGAGCTTCGTTTAAATGGACATGGAATTTATAGCTCATACCCGTCCATTAATTTCAGGGGACGAGCATGCCCGTGGGCATTTGCCCATTTTGACAGCTCTAGGCGTGACATTATGATATGAGAGCAAGGTGACCAGACGAACGTGTGCGAACTAAGTGCTACACCGTGCATAGTGTGAGCTGCCTTTGGAATCATGCACATCTTTAGTTGGTCATGGGCTAAGTTTGTATTAGGCGCTTAGTGAAGACGCTAAGGGGTGCCCCATTTAAATGCCTGGGATAAATTTAAAAGATTTAACTGGTATATAAGAATGGAGATACACTACAAGAAAACAGGGAAACAGTGACGACCTTTTCCGTCGGTAATCGGTCGCTAAACTGATTTTAGCGACCGATTAACGACCGAATTACGTGGTCGTGTATATTTCGTCGCTAAGTAAATTACCGACCGAATACCGACGGACTATATAGCGACCGCCAATTCGGTCGCTAATTACCTACCGAATACCTACCGAATCGTCATTATTGTTGACTTTTGACTTTGGTCGATTAACGACTTAATACCGACCCGGACTATATAGCGACCGTTTCATCGGTCGGTAAATAACGATCGAATACCGAGTCGAATGGTCAACATTGTTGACTTTTGACTTTGACAATATAACGACCCGAATACCGAGCGGTAATATTAGCGACCGCATAATCGGTCACTATTTACCGAGCGGAATAGCGACCTAATGGTCAATATTGTTTGCCTTTGACTTTGACTATTTAACTACCGAATACCGACGGATATTTAGCAACGGAAAATAGGGTCACCATATACCGACCGAATAGTAAACATTGATGACTTTTAACTTTGACTTGGTAAGGGACTCGAATACCGAGCGGATATTTAGCAACGGAAAAGAGGGTCACAATATACTGACCGAATACCGAGCGGTCTACAGGAGCGACCGATTAGCGACGGCTAATTAGTAACGTGTAGGAGGGTCACCATATAGCGACCGAATAACGACGGTATTTACCGTCGCTAAATTGATGCTATTTAAAAAAATAAAAATTGAATTTAATTAAACCCCTATTACAGAACACAGCAGCAATAGCAGCAATAACCAAAATGCTCACAACCAAAATGCTCACAAACAAGATGCTCACAATCAATTCCCATTACATTAAATACTCACAATCAAAGTGCAAACTTGTTATTACAACACTCACAATCATAGTGTGCACCTTACATTACAATTCACGATCAAAGTGTACACATTACATTACAAAGCTCACATTCAAAGTGCACACTTTGAATTATCAAAAGTCACAATCAAAGTGTGCACATTACATTGCAACACTCACGTTCAAAGTAATTTATTTCATTTATCAAAACTTACAATCAAAGTGTGCATTTCTCATAAACTCCTTGATGTCATTCATATGCATATCCTTGAAAATGCATGAGTTGCAATCTGCAAAATGTAAGAATCAAATTATTATGACAATAAAATTTCTATTTTGAATTATGTTAAAAAGTTATACAATATGACAATTAATTTATTGTAATAAAGTACAAAAAAAACAACAAATATGACTCACTTTGAATATGTGGAATTCCAAGAGAAGCGAGAAATCTTAATCATTCTAAATCATCATCGGTCATTAATTCATCATCTTCTTCAGAATTGTCATCTCCCGACATAATTTCATCATCGTCATCGTCATCATCTTCATAACCACGGCTCGTACCGGCCACAAGTACAACTTCAATTTCCCCTGACCGGTGTGCAAGTTGACCAACTTCAGTAATAGTTGGATCAATGCGACTGGTCTCCTCCTCGCGTACTTCGTCCCCGATACGGCATGCGGAACACCCGGGGAACGTCAAATAGGCGTGGTTTGGAACGACATACAGACCCAACCAATCAGCTACTAGATGATGTCTTACTACCCGGATAAGGTGTGTAGTAGACTTGTTGACATTGGGAAGCAAATACAAATGGATCGTAACCACTGGTAGGTTCTTTTCCTATGGATTTCTACAAGTTTATATTGAGGATGCACTCTTAAACCTCGATTTGGAGTAGAATCAAACCCGATCGCATTTGAAAAGAATAATTTTTTGGTCGGGTATTCCAGACAAGTTCAACCTCAATTACTTGCTTCAACTCACCGTAATAATCTCCTTTAACCCATACCCCCGCTGTTTGTCGTTCCTTTTCCATCATTTGTGGGCTTTGGTGTGAAATCTATAACCGATTAACAAAGTAACCGTGTATGACATCACTCTCCTTGACGGGCCCCCAAGACAGATTTTTCAACAAAATTTCGAATCTTCCTCAAGGCTATGTATCCATTGAGCAATAAAAGTTAAATTATGCATATAGACATTCTTATTACAAGTACATTTCTACACAATACCAACTTACATGAGTTCCAAACCATTTGGAAAAATCATTATAAACCCGACTTTGAAGTTCTTCCTCCGTTATCTGCGGGGTTTGTTCATTTACTTGACTAACAAATTTCCCTGAGTTACAAATTAAATGACAATATTATTATTTGGCCACTTTTAATTATATAACAAAAATGAAGCAAATAGATAAGTTTACTTACTGAAGATATGGTTCGACCTCTTCACAATTCATTAGGATATAATTCATTGCTATTTTATAATCTTTATCAGTTAATAAAATCCTTTCTTTTTTTCCCAAATGATCTTCGGGTAAGTTGCAAATTGATAATACATCCGATCCGCTAATCTCGTCTTCACCATCATTTCGCCCAATGGTTGTAATCGCTCGCTTTTCACGTGGGGTTCGAAATAATAGCTAAAAAACGTAGCAGCCTTCTTCGACCAAGTATGCATTGCAAATTGACCCCTCAACTCTAGCCTTGTTCTTTATCTTCTTTTTCAGATGGTGCAGGTATCTAATAAAACATATGTAGTTAATCACATTGTAAATACGTACATGAAAAATATAATACAACACTCAGATAACTTAAGACAATGGTTGTTACCTCTCGAATGGGTACATCCACCTAAACTGTACCGGGCCACCAACCTTGGCTTCGTACGGAAGGTGAATCGGCAAGTGTTCCATCACATCAAAAAATCCCGGAGGAAAAATTCTCTCTAACTTGCATAATAAAATAGCGATAGTGTCCTCCAATTCTTGCATATGCGCCACACTCAACTTTGGGGAACACAAATCTCTATAGAACAGACTAAGTTCAGCCAAGGGTCCCCAAACATTTGCCAGTAGTACTTCTCTAAGTGCTATAGGGATAAGTCTCTCCATGAATACATGAGAATCGTGACTCTTCATTCCAGACATTTTCAACTCTTTCATATCAACACATCGCGCCAAATTCGATGCATATCCATCTGGGAGCCTTAATTCTTTAACCCACTGCAAAACCATTTCTTTTTGAGGCTTGGTAAGAGTGAAACATGCCTTCGGTTTTGTTGCTTTACCTCGTCCCATCGTGTTTAATATTCAATTCGGATGATTGCAATACCTTTCAACATCCGCTCTAGCTTTAACATTGTCTTTAGTTTTACCTTTTCACGTCCCAAACGACGGTGTTAAAGACATTATCAAACACGTTTTTTTTCATTATGCATGACATCAATGTTGTGTCTTATCAAAAGTGTCCGCCAATAAGGTAAGTCCCAAAATATACTACGTTTAGCCCAACTATGATCCCGTCCCCTCGCCTTGCTCTTTACCGATCTCTTCAACTGTATCGGTAATTTTTTTGATAATCTCTAACTCTAAGGAACATTTCATGACCACTAAGGCGAGTCGGCGGGTCTGCTTCTCTCTTGTCGCCGGTCCTTTCTGAATCCCTTTGCATCTCTTCTAAAAGGATGATCAGGGTGACAAGAAGCATCCGTGGCAATCGAACCACGATTGTTTGCCTCCAGCATCGCAAATGGAACGCTTGTGTTTCCTCCATACAATATGGACAAGCGTGAATGCCACTGTACTCCATCCACTCAACATTCCATATGCCGGGAAATCACTAATTGTCCAAAGTAATGAAGCCCTCAATTTAAAATTTTGTTTTTTTGAGATATCATAAGTTTCCGCTCCTTCAGCCCACAGTTGGTTCAATTCATCGATTAAAGGCTGCAAGTACACATCGATCTTGTGTTTTGGATTTTGGGGTCCAGGTACAATGATAGTTAAGAAGATTACATTGTTCTTCATACACATCCAAGGGGGGAGATTATAAGGTGTTAGAAGAATTGGCCAAGAAGAATAGTTCTTCCCTGACATGCCGAAAGGTGCAAAACCATCTGTGCATAACCCAAGCCTTACATTCCGAGGTTCCGCTGCAAAATCGGTGTGTGTTCTATCAAAATGTTGCCAAGCTTCTCCATCCCGTGGGTGATTCATTATTCTCTCTTCCCTCTCACCGTCTCGAGTGCCATATCATGTGCCTTGCAGCTTTTCTCGGATGCATACAATCTTTGTAATCTTGGAGTAATCGAAAAATAATACATCTTTTTGCAAGCAATCTCTTTTAATCGTGTATTTTTTTGATTTCTTTTTTCTTAATGTATCTAGCATGGCCACAAAACTTGCATTCTCTACTCTCAAAAATCATCTTTCCAATACAACATACAACCGTTAACACAAACATCAATCTTTTGCACCGGTAATCCAAGGCCTTTAACCAATTTCTTCATTTTGTAAAAATCGTCTAACGCATTATTATTTGGAGGAAGTGCCTCTTTTCATCAACTCGCGTAAATTTATCTATTGTAGTTTCAGATAAGTTGTCTTCGGACTTAATGCTCAACATCCCGGCAATCATTGAAAGTCGTGAATGGTTTGTACAACCATTGTACAGCTGGGCTATCAACTGATTTCAACATGTCATAGAATTTTTGTGCCTCCGGATTGGGAGGTTCTTCCACGCCCCTATTTTGCCGCTCATTAAAACTTGGTCCCGCAAAGCATCAATAATCATATCTCGATAATTGTTCGGTATCGTGTGTCTTTTATAATTATCCACTTCATGAACAAACGGGATTTGAGGCATGGGAATGAATGCCTCACCATGACATGTCCAATTATAATAGTTAGACACGAATCCGTTCATAACTAAGGTGATACTTCACAGATGATCGTGCATATGAAAATACTTATTCCTACAAACCCCACAAGGACACCTAATCCCATCTATTTGTACATTAGCAGATCTAACTAACTCGCGAATGTCACAAATCGCTTCAATCCCGCTATAAATTCTTGACTATGACGAGGTCCACTATTCGAATCCATATACATCCAACTACGGTCTTCCATTACAAACACAATATCTGCGTATGAAAAGACTTAATAATTAAATGCATATTAACTTTGAATGTTATTTCAATTATTTGTCAACCTTATTTCAAAGTAATTATTAACATGTGATAATGGCATCTTATCTACTATTATTAACGTGTGATTATTTTCAACATTAGGTTGTTTGTTTGTCTGAACAAAGATATAAAATAATGAGAGATAATACAAAGACATAAAATCATTGGAGATAATACAAAGAAAGAAAATGATGGGAGATAATACAAAGAAGTAAAATCATTGGGATAATACAAAGAAGCATAAAATTTTGCCACTTTCATATCATCATTTAATATCCAAAAAATAAATGGTATGTTGTAAACCTAATAAAAGGTAAATTGCCCAAAAATTTGATTCTTTGTGAACAATTTTTGCTCTCATTAGTTTTTTTTGATCCCTTATACCACATTTTGATTAAGCTAAAAATAAATGATATAAAAGAGAATAAATATTGACATTAATAACATTATAATAAATAGAGATGAAGAGATTCTCACCAAATACCCAACTGAAATTGGAGGAGTTGGGGAAGTCTTGCGGATGCCGGAGGTGGTGGCGCCGTCTTGGAGTTGCCGGAGGTGGTTGTGATGGGAGGAGGGTGGAGTTTCAAGGTTGATTTTGGAATAAATCACTAGAGGAGATGGGTGGTAGAGTAAGAAATCGCGACTGCAGAATATGTAAAGGGGAGGGTTGAAAATAAAGAGCCCACGTACTGGAAAGACGACGCCCTGCTTTCGGCATGACGTATAACGACCGAATAGCGACCGATACAGCAAATTCGGTCGCTATTCGGTCGCCCAACAGAGAGTCTGAACACTTGTAAATTTTTTAAAATAAATATCCTACTCCCTGGGAAAGACGACACCGTTTCGGTATGACGTATAACGACCGAATAGCGACCTATATACAATATCGGTCGCTATTCGGTCGACAAAAGAGAGGTCGAACACTTGTACATTTTTAAAGTCCGCGACCGAATAGCGACCGTTTTGGCCTTCTAAGTCGCTATTCCGTCGCCCCAAAGAAATCGCGCGGAATTTTTTTGAAAATAAATATCCCGCGCACTGGACAAGACGGCGTCGTTTCACCATTTATATTTAGCGACCGAATAGAGACCGATTAGGTCGGATCATCCGAACTTTCCTCGGATCGACCGAGGAGAAACTGAGAGTTGAAGCTTTTGGTCGGATCGGCCGAGGTCCCGGTTCGGTCGACCTAAGCATATTCGGGTCGCTAGTCGGTCGCCCAAAGGAAAGTCCGAACACTTGCCCATTTTTGAAAATAAAGATCCCACACACTTTGGACAAGACGACGCCCTGTTTCGGCATGACATATAACGATCGAATAGCGACCGTCATGGTATATCGCGGTCGCTATTCGACGCTAAGAAGAAAAATCGAACACTCATAAATTTTTGAAAATAAAGATCCAACGCACTGCACAAGACGACGCCGTTTCGCATTTAACTTTAGCGACCGAATAGCGACGCGTTAGCCATATTCGGTCGCTATTAGGTCGCTATTATTTTCCCGGATTCCGTTTTTTATAATATAGCGAGGTTTTTAAAGATATTCCTATAAACCTTTTCCCTATTTTATTTCATCATCAATGAGCATTTATTAAAATTTTAGTTACACTACTTAATGATCCACGTAAATGTCAACACAAATGTATTACTTGAATTGTTCTGCTTCAGGTCTATACAGGTATTTTGTCAAAAGGTATTAGTTTACTTGTTTCACTATTCGGGTTAATGTGTACATATGTATAAGTATACGTTTTAGTTGTTTCAATATTCAGGTTTTTATATATCTTTAAAAACCTTGCTATTTTATAAAAAAAACGGAATCCGGGAGAATTTACCGACCGAAGTACGACCGGTGTATCCGTTACTCTAAATAGCGACAGAATAGCGACTGAAAAGTATGTTGCGGTTGCAATTCGGTCGCAAATATTAATCCGTCGTTAGTACGTCGCTAAACTTTAACCCTAAACCCTAAGACGGTCGCTATTCGGTGGCCCGTCGGTCGGTATGAAGCCAATTTTCCGATGAGCGTAACAGGTAACTATATAATGCACTCCCCGCACAAGAAACAATCAGCTATCTTCCATTCAAAAGAAAACATAAACCAATCAGCCTCTCTTCCATTTCAATAGAAAACATAAACCAAAATGTAAATTCCAAAATAATCGCAAAACTTAACTTAAAAAAATTCATTAAAAGCTAACAATATTTACAAATTGATACAAAATTAACTAAATACTCTATTGACTCCCCAAAACATCATCGACAGTTACAGGGTCATCGTCATAGTCCGATTCTAACTCATCGTCTAAAAATACTACTTCAATTTGGCCTCTATCTCGGAGGCACTTAATACAACCTCGGTCCTTATTTGTTAAAATTTCAGCTAACATACTAGCTAGACCCTTGTTTCTCTTCTTTTCCCTCATCTTGAATTCTTTTTTTTTGGTCGGCTAGCTGTTTTTGAAACTTTGCTTCCATATCGCTCCGCATTTGTTCCATGTCTGAATGCGACACCGCCTGGCTGCCTCGCCTCATTGTCTTTACCACTTCAGTAAAGGAACCGAGTCCTTGGACACGGCCCTTTCTTAGTCCACCCGCAGCCTCAGCAGACAACTCAATCTGAGTCGGCAAATCCGGATGAGGCGATCCGGCTTGAGTTGCTTTGTTGGCGGCGTCGTCATAAACCTCGTGGAACACCCGCTGTCAAAAAAATTGTCATTAGGATATTACATTAAATAACTAATATCAAAAAAGGAAAAACGGTAATTAAATACTTACAGACAACTCTCTAGAATCTACATCAACCCATTCGCCTTTCTTTGGCCCGAGATGGTGTTGATGAACATGATCATAATCGGGCCGAGAATGGGGACCGCATGTCCCGCCTCCTTTTCTCGTTAAACAAATTCATTAAATACGAACACAAAACACATACAACATAAGAATACGTCAATTAATAAAGATCCCTGTACCAATCTCATGTGGTGCTCAATGTGGCTGAGCGAACCTCCCTGTGTGCTTCATCGGGCCTTTTCCACCCCTCCCTTCTTTCCGGGTTTTTTGCTGCTTGTGCCGACTTGGCTTTAAATTCCGGGAGTCTTCCAAGTACTCTTCAAGTCGCGCCCTAATCCGTCTCGAAACCCATTTCGGTTTCTTATTTTTTTTCCGAGCGTCGCTCATAAGGTCGCTAAGTCTCCTCGCCGCATGGTACGCCAACCTGTCTTGACGCCATCCTCATGCTCAGGAGCCCAGCGATACTTTTTCTGCAATTTGAAATAATGTTAGATAACTAAATTCGAATACTTCTAAATTTAAAGACTTCTAAATCAAAAGACTTCTAAATTCAAACTTATTTTATAATTTACTTACCTTGAACTCGTCCCACCACAAATTTTCTTCTTCCTTGGGAACATCCTTGATGGTGCTATATGCCCCCTTGAAGCGATCTTGAAAAATTGAAGTAATTGCGGCGAACAAATTTGGATGCCAACTCGAAACTATAATAGCAAACAAAAAAATTTGATTAGTTACTATAATGACGACAAGTAGTATAATTTGCTTAAAGGAAATAAATTAGTTACTTACGTGCCGAGGGTAGGTCGAAGGAGAATACGCGTATCTCATCGTAGACGCGACTCCGCTGGGGAATCGACGCTCACTGTGGGACAGTCGACCGGTGAGTCGCCGATCCCGCTACCGGCGTAGACTCGGGCCGCGTGTATCGCCGCAAACGCATCCCGAGATGTCCGTGCATCATCGACCCTGTGATGGAGGTGTCGTAACGGGCACGGGAGCAGATCGCGGTGTCTCCACCAAATCTGGTGATGAACCAGGCTGGGAGGTGGAGGCCGGAGCAGACGTGGCTGGCGAACCAAATGGTAAGGCTACTCGTATACCTTTCCTTGGCGGCATCTATGAAATACACGGAAAGAAAAAAAAAACTTATGTGTTTTATCCTGAAATTCAATGGCGAATGAAATCACAAATCAGGCATTATTATTGAGTTTTCGATTTAACGATTGAAAAGAAAGTAAGCGTTTGAAAACTTATGTGTTAAGGAGGGAAAAATCTTCCTAAGGAGGGAAAAATCGCCTAAGTAATTTAGGGGTAAAATTTCTACTTCAACAAGAACATGAGAAGATCATGAAATGCAACTTAGTAAAGTGGGAAGATATGGAGAAAAGAAGAAGAGAAATCGAGTACTTTCGTAAAAAATACCTTATACTTTTTTTAGCATGATGTCCCGAAAACTACTCGATTTCGTAAAAATATGATGCCACTGAAATCGAGAAAAGTACTCGATTTCAACATCTAATTGCCAATAATTATAAATACCCTTTCAAATTCTATGTAACAATAACTACAAAACTAAGAAAAAAAGGGGCCTAAAGCATGCGCTTTCATGCAATACATGGTAATCGGATCTAAGGGAAGTCTGACAATTACTCCGTATCCATTTCAAAAAATTTCTTCAAGCAATTCCTCATCACCACCTATTAAAATATTTATAACTAAGTAACAAATTCAAGCTTCCATTTGAAAAGAAATAAGGTGAAATTTTCTTCTAAAAGTTACTTAATCTCACTTTATGTAAAACAGATAAAACAATGAAGTTTTCGACTTATACATTCATGAGATCCTTGCACCATTTCATTATTTTTTTATAGCTTTTGAATTCAAGACGCTTACTCCATTTCATTATTCTGAATCATTACTTCAAGTTCAAGTCCTTGTTTGATTGAAATTACACATCGCATTAGGACATGTCTTTCGAAAAGTCTAAATCACAAAATATTTCCAAAATTACTTTCTTGATGGGGGAAGTTATTGATGAACTAAAAATCAGAGAAAATAAAGTATGACTGAAAATTAGGCCTAGTAAGGTAGAACTACATATAAAAGCACTTCAACAACATCAACATGATCAAATGTTTTCTTGGTGCAAGCGAAAAATATCAATGCAATTAGCCTAAAAAATATCAATTCTACAGCACAAAACAGCCACAAGCAAATGGTTTATAAAAATACAAATACACAGAAAATAAAGAAACCCAAAAAAAAAAATAATAATAAAACTTCAACAAATAAAGAGAAGTACCTTAATCAGAGAATGGCGTCGGAGACTTGAAATTGAAACTGAAACAAAATTGAAACAAAATTAAAACTGAATTTTTTTTGAAAAAATATAGTAAAAAATTGAAAAACTTACACAGTCACTGGCGTCGGAGATGGTGGCTTTGGAAGTGGTGGTGTAATTTTGGTGGTTACAGAAAATTTAAAATTGGGAAATAGAATTTTGGGGGGTTTTGGAAGATTTGAAATCACTTGAGTGAAGGGGGAAGAAAGGAGACGGTGGAGTGGTGGTGGGATTCAAAATATTTGGAGCGGGAGTGGAGGGGTTCGTCGGAGACGGTGGAGTGGAGTGGAGGGGGAAGAAAGGAGACGGTGAAGTAGTGGTGGGATTCAAAAGATTTGGAGCGGGAGTGGAGGGGTTCGTCGGAGAGGAGCTGAGCGGGAGACGGTCGGTCGGGGAAGAAAGATAATGGTGAGGGTTTCCGTCAGATTTTGCCTTATATATTTTCAGAAATCCCACACTGAAACGACGTCGTTTTGTTATATTATCCGTCGTTATAATTTCCGTCGGTATTCGGTCGCCATATTCTATTCCGTCGGTAGTCGGTCGCCCAACGATGTCGGTCGGTAATCCGTCGTTACTTTCCATCGGTAGTCGGTCGTTAACATACATACAACGACGTCGTTTTGTGTCAGTCATTTATTACTATAACAATAAACACCGTTATGTTTTCCGTCGGTATTCGGTCGTTAAAGGCCGTCAATATTCGGTCGTTATATATTCCGTCGGTAAACGGTCGTTAATATCCGTCGGTATTCGGTCGTTAATGGTGAACAACACGACAGCGTTTCAATTTAGTCAACGGGGCCGATTTGGCCGACGGATGGGCGACGGCATAACGACCGATGTGTTTTCAGTTTCTATTCGGTCGGTATTCCGTCGTTAAATTTATGACCGAAAGTTTCGGTCGCTAAATTCGGTCGCTATTTAACTGTTTTCTTGTAGTGATAAGTGTGACGCCCCGACCCTCCTCTAGCTGGAGAGGGATGAGCCGAGCCGCCCGTTGCTCTACCGGCCGGTAGAGCAAGGCTCTAGACATTCATAACAGCTTGGTAAGTGAAATCTAAACTTCAGGAAAAAGGGCCTGTTTGTATTCTTCAGAAAAAGTTGATCAATGAATCCAAAATGATTGTACTTGAAATTGAATTCTATCCATAGAAATGATTCTTGTCTGCATGCAGTAATTTTGACAATTTTCTGAAGAATAGAATTAGAGGGTCCCATCTCCTTTCTTATTTTCTCCACCTGCATACGGCCACTAGTACCGCCCTCTACCACCACCACCATGAAAATAACTTATGAAGTCAATGATAGGGTTTCTCTAGGGGGTTTGTTACTGCCATCTCTCACATGGGACTTTCTTCATCAATCCGACAATATAGGGTCTTCTATAACTGAAGTTAAGCTCAATAACTTGCTGACACATCTACATCAATTTACTAAAAAACTCACAAAAGATATCTCTGAATTTATTCATGTTAAAATGTTTCACTTGACAATGAGGAGCTTAGGTAAAACGTTTCATTTCTAACCAGTAGGTTAGGAGTTTGAGTTATTTTGGATGGGGGAGTAAAAAATCACTAACGATTCTTTCGCCCTTCTTGGATCAAGCGGGAAAAGTTTCAAGGACCGTCGCCCTATTTGGATCGTATAAGGACAATTATTGCTCACTTGGGCATTATGAGCCCCTCACACCAGTCTGGCTCACTCTAATACCATGTGAAAATTAGTCCATGAGCCTCAATATCCTCTCAAAACCGCAATGCAGAGTATTAACTCATAAACTAGGCAATCGATGGGACTTTTCAATAATAATAAAAAAAGAGAACAAAAATAATTTTCACCTGTTCTGAATACTTTTTTCCTGTTTTTATCAATCAACATCACTTGATAGATACATCTAGGAGACAAGATATATAGGGTTTTAGGGTTAAGAAATAATCACCCCTAATGATGCATTAACAACAACAACAACAACAACAACAACAACCAAGCCTTAATCTCAATAGATTGTGGTCGGCTACACGAACCAGAGTTCATCCACATGGATGCATTCTCTCCATTTCTTTCGATCCCAAACACAACTCTCATATAGTTCTAGCAGATTCATATCCCCTTTTATCACCTCCGTCCAAGTCTTCCTCGATCTCCCTCTACCTCTTATGCCCTCTATATTACATAATCCTTCAATTCTCCTAACCGGAGCATCACTTGGCCTTCGTATAATGTGCTCAAACAACTCAAACGATTCTCTCTCATCTTGTCTTCATAGGTGCTACACCAACCTTCTTCTGAATAGTCTCATTACTCACTCTATCCATTCTCGTATGCCCACACATTCATTTTAACACACGCATCTCCGTTACATGCATTTTCTGAAGATGACACCTCTTAGTTGCCCAACATTTTGTACCATATAATAATGTCGGTCTAACAGCGGTTCTGTAAAACTTTCCCTTCAATCTCAACGGTACATTACGATCACACAAAACACCCGTCGCACTCTTCCATTTCAACCAACCAGCTTTAACTCGATGCACTACATCTCTGTCAAGCTCTCCGGCCTTTTGAATAATAGAACCAAAGTATCGAAAATACTCACTCTCTGAGATATTTTTGTCACTCAAAGTTATTACAGTTTGCTCTGTCGTTCTACTAGTGCTAAACTTACACTCCATATACTCTGTTTTACTTATACTAATCCTAAAACCTTTAGATTCTAGGGTTTGTCTCCATACATCTAACTTGGCATTAACACCCGCTCTTGTTTCATCAATCAAAACTACACTATCAGCAAACAGCATGCATCACGGTACTGGATCTTGTATACACTGGGTCAGTTCATCCATAACCATTGTAAACTGAAAAGGACAAATTAAGTGCTGAACCTTGATGTACCCCAATTGTAATAGGAAACTCTTCACCTTTCCGCCACAAACTCTGACACTGGTGCTGACTCCCTCATACATATCCTTAATAAGATCAATATACTTCCGAGACTAATGACGCATTAAATCAAGGTTAATTTCTCCCTACTCTTTTATTTGGAGTGGCACATATGAATGAATAGTATTTTGTTTCGAAATAGAATGCATGATTTTAAGATTAGTATTTGGAATACTTTTATAAATGGTTCAACTTTTATGAAACGCTTAATTTTTTAGAATTAAACACAACTCAATCTTACTTTTAATGATAAATTATTTGAGTCACATGTTAATATGTGATTCACTAATAAATCGTAGGATGAGTAATTCGATTCAGAATTAAACACAACTCAATCTTATCTTTTGTGGTAAATTATTTCAGTCACATGTTAAGATGTGATTCACTAATAAATCGCGAGATAAGTAATTCAACCTATTCACAGCCAACTTCATGAATGTTTGTAATTCATATTTTTATGCAAAGAAACATTACTTTTGATAATCTGAATTGACGAGTAATATAAAATTTGTTTATTTACTGCATCATATTCATAGTTAGCACGTTCATCATATTTAGTACTAGCTCTTATATATATATATATATATATATATATATATATATATATATATATATATATATATATATATATATATATATCAGTCATCGGGAGTAGCTTCAATATGGTCAATATATATTGATATAACTTCAAAGCAAATAATTTTTTATGGGCTCACATTCACTCTTAAAGTCTGACCAACCAGGTGTGCGTATTATAGAGGTGACACTTGATTTTTACACATATTCACGTCACCGGTACTCTCTATATCATCAATATATTGATATAACTCCAAAGGAAATAACTTGAAATGCGGATCACATTCACTCCTCTTAAGATCCTAGGGGCCAATTAGGTATGCAATATTATAGATGTGACACTTAGTTTTCACACGTATATTTGATCATCGACTCTGATACCATAATGTCAGTGCATATGCTCGTGGGCTCAGAATGCAGCTCATAGACCTAATAGCACATATGACGACCTACTTGTCAACCAAACTCGTTATGTTAAAATTTATATCCTTAGGTGATCATTGATACTTAAGTCAATCTTATATACTAATTAATATTTTTAAATATATCAAATGTGAGATGGAACTCATAGGTATACCCTCTTTATTTATTAACGGAGGGGCCGACCGGCTCATCCAGGTACATTATCAATCCTTCTGTATTATTCTAGGCAACATTGTTTCTCAGAGATAAATTTAGGGGTTGGGCAAAAATCGCAGCGGTTTCAGTGCGAAATTTATCTTCCTCAGTCAAACTAAAATTTTGAACAGGACACATGTTCTGATTGATGACACCTATTTTAAAACAGAAATGTAAAACACTAAATCCACATAAACAGAAATGTAAAACAAAAATCCACAGAAATGAAGAAATTGAATTTTTGAACGGGACTCGTGTTTTGATTTAAATTTGTATTCCGTTCGAAAATGAAAGCTGAAACATTAAATCATTTATATTTTGTGTTAGGTTTGAAATTGGTTTGACACTAAACTCCAAATCTTAAATCCAAACTTGGGTGAAAATCGTCGATACCTTTATATGTTTTTATTCATGTGTCCAACCATTTAGAATTCGCCACGTAAATATTTCTTTTAATTATATATATGATGAATTTTGAATGGTTGAACACAAAATTTACAACATACACGAATACAAACGATTATTTATCTCCAAACTTAATCCAATCTGACCTTGTAACGCCACGTATTTCATGAGTTCATCAAGTGGATTTTCACAAGTTTGCCTGTCTTTGTCAAGATGAGGACAAAGGAACCGTAGATAGTTAAACAGTAGAATGTGTCTCTTGTCAATCATGCTATGGCTATTGCAGGTTTTGTGGTCCAACCCAATACCCCTTTTATCATTCTAGTTGAGTTGCTTTCAAAGTTATTTTACAAAGTCAAATTTATAGGAAAATTTTGTGTGTGTGATATTTTTTTATAAATATTGTATTTTGCCCCCTAAAAAATTTGAGTAAGAAATTCGGCCCCCTCACCCCTAATAATAAATTCTTGACTCCGCCACTGACCCCGTTTACAAGAATGGAGTACATTTCTTAGTCATTCATTTACTTTTTAATAGGGTATCCGCGAGAGGAATTATTACTTATTATTTCCAACTCAACACTTGCTTTCGACGCAAAAAAAAACTTGGTTTATTTCTGGAAAAGAATAGAATATGTGTGAAAATTAGTTCATGTGCCTACATATCCTCTCAAAATCAATTGGCAATAAGTGGTGTTAACCAATGAGCTTATAAGTTATTTGGATCTTCCTTGAGCACTCGATGTGAGACTTCATATTTCTACACTGCCCCTCACATCGAAGTGGGAGTCAAATTTAAGGACCGCCGCCTTTCTTGGGCCATGCGGGGGCAAATGAAGACGCGTCGCGCTTCTTGGGTCGTACGGGGACAATTATAGCCCATTTGGGCATTATAAGCACACACATCCCGCCTAATGGCATGCTCTGATAACATGTGAAAATTAGCTTGCCTCCATATCTTTTAAAAATCAATTGATAATCAGAGATGTTAACTATGCACTTATTAGTTGTTTGGATCTCCCTTAGACACTCGATGTAGGACTTCATATTTCAACAAGTATAATTTTTGGTCTCTATTAACCACTAGATTAGATGGTTTATTTCATACTAGTCCAAACTCTATCAATTGATATGGAGAGTCCCTAAGCTATATGAACCAATTATTTTACATTATGTAGGTGTTGATTCTTTAGACACATTGATTGAATGTGGGCCGTCGCCCGAATACTATTGGGCCAAACAATTCACTTCCTTTGAGGTAAATAAGATGAAAATATACATGATTCTGTTAAAACGTAAATGAACCATTAACTTCCTTCATTTGTGATGTAAATTTAGAAAGAAAATTTTCTTTCTTCATCATGTCCTTTCCCAAAAAGGAGAAATTGAACATCAACTTTCCTTATAACGATAGGTGAAAACAAGTTACATTAATTAACTTCTAAGAGTAGTAAACGAATCGTTACCCCTTCGAACCAAACTATTTTTGTTGGACATAAAAAGTTAGAAAGCTAATTAGAAGATCTGTGGGTGGTGTGGTCCAGCTATAGAAGCCGCCAACTTCTTTATTGGGTTGGGTTGGGTGGGGGGTGTGTGTTTGGCTAATTAGGGGGGGGATTTGGCCTCCACATGTTCCAACTTCTTAGGGCTGGAAGTGGGATGGTGGCGTCAAATAATCGTAATGCACTGCAGATGTATATTATTTTTCTACTCAACCATTCACAATTTAATATATATATATATATATATATATATATATATATATATATATATATATATATTAAATTAGAAGAAATGTTCACATAGTGAATTTTGAGTGGTTGGTCACAGGAATGGGAATACACACCGGTACAAACAATTTTTACCCGATAATGGCTGTCATCTGCCTGAAGTTAGGTTACTGATACATATTTTTATTGTCATGGGCTAATTTATTATTATTGTCCGAATAATTTGATGCGGCAGCAATGCTTAATAACTATTTAAATTAGAATAATAGAGATTTTTTTTTTTTTTTTGAGTCGAATAAAATCAATTATTGAGATTCATTAATAACATATGAGCCCGTAAATGAATTCGAGGCTCCTTTATTAGTATTATTATTAAGTTTCCCTCAATACCATTCCAAATTATTTATCAGATTTTAAGCATTTTTATCCCAAAATACGTATCAATTGAATAAAAGGAGAAAGCATGTATTAAGTTTTCCAATTCTTACCCTTACTTTGTTAATCAACTAAAACAACAAGATAGGGATCAGGTAGCACAGTGAAAAAGGCTATCCAACACTGGTCAAAGGTCAGGTGTTAGATTCCTATATCCCTCCCCCCCAAAAAAAAATTAAAGTATTCCTGTATTGGTGTTTGACATCTAATTTAAGGTATTCGAAAACAATAATGTGATCATTATTTTGGTACAGAAGGAGCATGGAAGAATCTATAGGGTTGGAAGGGGCGGCTGCCTCAAGATTTTAAAAATAACATTTTTTATTTAATTTTAAATATATATATTCAAGAAAAAAAATGTATTTTCAACTATTAAATTGAAAATAAACACTTAAAATTCATCTGCTAAAGATAACACCCCTTTCCCATGTTAACTACAATTACAAACAACTACAAGCAACGGTAGCTTTACTTGGGACCTAGTTTTCACTCACCCAAAACAAATTAATTTTTAATAAAAAAACCAACAAGTCCTCAAGAAATGACAAACATAACTAAATCATAAAGCAGAAGATTCTTCAATAAAGCCCTATTATTATTAAAATCAGATAGGTTAAAGAATTAAAAACAAGAAGAGAATAAAATATTAAAGCTTTCCATTTTTCTAGCATTAGTGGAGTAATAAAAAGAAAATCATAACAGAATCAAACCATTAGCCCTACTAAATTTCTTAATTCAGTAATATACGTATGCTCATTTTGTATTTATTCCTTACTCATGCAGATTCTTTTCTAGTAAACTACTACCTCCTTCCCTAAATAATTGAGGCCCAACTACGCAACACCTGCAAAACAGCAATTAAACTAGTGGATAAAAGCGCTTAGATCCAACTCCCAAGAAAGGTGTGCATTGCAGCCAAAAAATAAAAAAACGTGTCACACACTATAATTTAACACCAGAAACCTCAAACGGTTCCTTCTAGTGTTCCTCCTCACGATGACCTTCATAGTTAATGGCGATTAACCACCTTCCCACGAAAATCAACCATTAAACTTCATCAATACCTATTAATCGGTAACCTCCCACACGTTCACCCCAATTAATCGACCGCCTACTACTTCGTCTTCCTCCCCACGATTTCCTTCACCATTAATGGCGATTAACCACCTTCCCACGAAAATCAACCATTAAACTACATCAATAACTATTAATCGGGTAACTTACGCAAACGTTCACCCCAATTAATCGATCAAACACATTTCGAATAGTATAAATAAAACAGTGAAAACTAATTTGGGTAAAAATTGCAAAACCTAGAAAAAGCTTACAACAATTTTACAATATCGTAATAGTTATTCTTCTATCGATACATAATTATGGAGCAAAATAAACAAGTTATTAAAGTATCCAGTGGTTTTAAATGATTAAAAGATTCCAACTTTACTGACAATAACTCTAACTTCTTTGTATAATACCTATAACATATGTGTTTAATAGCTATGTGTGATGTACCAAATAGCTATCAGTATATATTAGACTTTAATATTGTTTTAGAATGTTGATCAGTTTTATACTATTTTGCAACACCTTAAAACATATTAATTATCTTGACTACGTAACCGGACAACACACCTCAAGGCTCACAACAACATCAAAATACTGGGACAATCAAAATGTCTTGGTTAAAATGCACAGCATCCGGGAAATTGGATTCTTAAATGTGGAGGAAGAAATTTATGAAGGTTAGGATGAGGAAGATGAAGAAGACAGTAATGAACCCTTTCCGGAAAAAAGATAAAATATCTTCTACAGGTAACCGTACACTGGAAGATTTATATAGCCTTGAAAGAAAATATGAAATCAAGCTGGAGCGTATAAGAGGACAGATTATTTCAAAGTGGGCCGAAGAAGAAATAGAGCCACCCCCCAAAAACATCCTTTGTTGTACCAAGAGTGGACAACTCAATAACAATAACATATTCAAGAAGAAGGAGAGCGGTGCCAAGAGAAGATCAGGATCAAAACAACCCAGCAAATGATGATGAAGAACCTGATGTATGTGCAACATAGCTATTTATTGTATTCATAATAGTTGTATTACATGTGTCTAATAACTATTATTGATTTACAAAATCATTATTTGGGAAAAATATATTTTACAAACTGTTTTGGTTTGTAAAAACAATTTTGTTTTGTATTATATTAGATTGACTCTGCAGTTGAAGAACCTGAAAAATAGAAAAGGTAAAAACCCCAAAGGGGAAAGGAAAGAAAAAAACTCTGTCAATTAAGAAAAAACGAAAAAGTAAAGCAGTCAATGTTGAAGATACGCTGGTTGAGATCTCTTGGGGTGATGGACCCGGGAAAGTGGCATTCCTAAGGGATGAGCTCATCCTATACAGGAGAGACATAATATCGTTGATAGTCGGAGAAAGAATGGAGAGCACGATCATTGATGTTTATGCACACATGTTGAACAGAAAAGAAAGAAATGGGACGACGTTTAGACTCTTCTTCACAACAACGCTATCAAGTGTTGCAGCTGGTGCAAACTTGGATATTGGGGATATAATTCAATTCATCGATGATACATTCTTCAAAACACTACCTTACTTGCCTAGGAACAAAGTTGGAGAGAGATGGATACCGCTTGAAGTTGAAATCGTAAGTTTTCTTTCGTATTATGATATTAAATTATTATTACAACTATTCAGCATAATACATATATTTATTAATTACAACTGACATATCTATTACAAACATTGAATACCTATTTTAAAATTATTCACTAACATCCGTTGAATGTTTAAATATACAATTTTACATCCCATTGCGTAGCAGTGATCACTATTGGTTGATCACAATCGACATGAAAACAGGCAAACGTTGGTGTCTCAGCAGCCTGAATGTGGAAAGTCATGTTATCGATACCAATTATAAACCAATTGCAGATGCTGTTTTTGCATTTGTTGACCCGTGGATGAGAGATGCTTTACCAAGTGAAAAGATACCTATGCTCCTCCCAAATTTTGAGTGGGTATCATTACCAGAACAACATAGCATCAGTCCTAACAGTTGTGGTGTCTTCGTACTATTGTACACAAAAAGGCGATACCCACGCCCACAGGCCCCCCACCTCTCGATCCGCCTTCTTACTAAGGATGATTGAACACTGGGAAGGGAGCCTTTCATCCAATTGTTTTTTTATATGGCCGACCGCCGAGTACGATGCTGGAAAGCGGAAAAACATTGCATCGCAATTGATGAATCAGCCAGAGAACACAATTCTAGAATGGAACAAATCAGAAGCAAAATAATTGATGAAATTTAGCAAAATTTAAAAGTAATTCTTTTTTAATTATATTATGGGAATTTGAATGGTTTTTAATATATAAAGAGTGACATTAATAGTTATAAGTTACCACATTGATAGATATTACTACACGAAAAATTGTCATTCACAAAAATCATAAAATATTATTTACATAATAGTTATAAGCCATCAAACTAATAGCTATTAAAAATTATAAATACAGTTGTCACCATTAACATTCCTGCAGTTTATTAACCTATAAATTAATCCTAAAACATTTCTTAAGCTACTAACAAACAAAACCCACAAGCCGTTCGCTCCCCAAGCCGGATCTGTCTCTCTCACCATAGAACCCTTCAAAATATGTTCAAAACATGAAATATCATATATAATCTACAAAAAACTTATACATAGCTATTATACAAGAACATAATAGCTATTATACACATACATAATACCAGTAACGAACTGACAGATATCCATAATAAACAAAATATATAGTTCACCAAAAAATAACAATATACAATGGAACAAAAATATGAAGTTCTCCATCTCTTTGTTCTAACCTACTTTACAAGGACAGTGTAATATAATTCCAATAACAATAGTTATTATACAACGATAAAATTAACATAATCATTAAATCTTGGATTTAAATCAACATCACTGTGATTTGTCATGACAAATAAATATAAATCAGAAACAGAAACTTATTGCCATAAAGCAATTCCCAGAAGGAAATCCCATTGAACGAAACAACACATGACGCCATATTAAATCAGAAGGAAATTCCATTAAAGGAATCAGAGAAGAAGAAAAAAACAGAGAAAGAAAACGATGAGGAAGATGAATTGGGTTTTTTCAGCTATATTAACACAATTATCATGATTATAATGATAAAACGGAGATTTTCCCAAATAAATCCCATAACCCGTGATTATAGGCAATAAACGCGTGAAGAAATAATGATGAGACCGCGCACAAATCGTGATCTCACCCAACAGGCGCTGAAAATGTGTGCAACAGCAGCGAAATAAAAAAAAAAATCAATTGTGACTCACAAACTGCACAGCATAAACAATCCAGACCGCAAGATGAAGAATGAGACGGTCCAAGGGATGAGCCAGCATGCTGGCTGTGCTGAAACAGGCCTGCATCAGCACTGTAGCCGCTGGCAAATAATTGATATATATTTCACCTTTTCACACAAATCAAGAAAATGATTGAAAGACAATAATTACGAAAAAGTCCAAATTACCCCTAATACACGTGTAAGTGTGAAATGGTTGAAAATAAGAAAGCTTCAAGCTAAGTTGAATAAGTAAAGTTTTCTTTTTTTTTCTTTTTTAGACCTCACAGGAGGTGGAAATTATTTAGCCCACGTAAAGGGAGAGTATCGAACCCGCGACCTCACGGTCATGGGCAGGCCATAGTCCCATTGGGCTATGGACCTCTTGACAACTAAGTAAAGTTGAAAGAAATATAACAATAATAATGATTGTTGGATCAAATAAGGATCAAAGAGTATAAAATAAAAAGATTATTAGAATTTAATGCAACATTAAATTTTCTTGATCCAAATTTGATCCCAAATTTTTTTATCTAATAATCACTACCCATATAACAAATGTTCATCAAATTTTGAAAAAAGTATCAAATAATTTGAAAAATACAAAAAAATAAATAAATGAAATGTATCATTTAGAAATGGGGTACTAATTCGCTGTCGAACCGGTTATATACTCTCTGAGTGAAAATAGTTGTCATCAATTGGACACCTTGCCTAAACCGTAACCAATTAACTTAGCCAAAAACCAATTAACTGTTGTGGCAAAATCAAATCAATGCACTTATATGATTCTTTTGTTAGTTGAAACTAGAATTGTGGTTTCTTGTTCTTGAAGTGGGCCCTTTGAATCAATTAATATAGTCGATGCTTTCAAAATTGTAAATACCACTGAAATAAACATCGCATAGGAAAAAAATATCTGATATCGCATATATGTTTTTTTTTTCCTGTTATATTAATAATATTCAAGTTTGACATTTTTTCATTAAGATTTTATCATTTAAAAAAAATAAAATTGACACTTAACAGATAATTATTAGTGTACTAGGAAATAAAATACAAATTCAGTTTAAAAAATCTCTTCCGATTATATAGTTATTTTTAATACAAGCTAAAAAAATACTTATTTTATTAGATATACATTTTTTTTAAAGATATTAAAAATGGACTTGGGATTACTCAACCTTTATATATTACAAATATGCACACGCTCAGGGATATATACATCTAGAGTATGAGCATAAAAAGGCTCATACTTGGTGGTTTCGATACATTGGTAAAACTGAACTTGGACTTAATCCAACCCCAAAAGATACCTCGAGAGGAGAGAATTACACAAGCCTTATATATTGCAAATATGCTTACAAATTAGCCGATGTGAAATTCTCAACAAAAAAATATATTGTTATCAAAGAGAGTAAATAAATGTCGGGACTAAAACCTATAATTTCAAGCTGAAAATATTAGGCTAATTACATTAAATTTCCTTAACATATAGATGGTACACAAATAAACCTTCCCGCCTACTACAGTTACTCTCATTCTGTCTCAATTAAAAAAATCACATAAATTAAGAAATTGTGAAAAATATATACAATTATATAAGTAAAAAGATTCAAATGTCTTTACATTTATTGGGAGTGTGGCATTGGAAATAAACATGTTTCCTAAATCCAATTTGAAACTATCAAAACTAAACAAGATCAAATATGAGAAGGTAAAGTAGAAACAAGGAGAAAAATAATTTACTTTTTTTTTTTGGCAAAAATAATATTTTATTGAAGAAAGACAAAAAGACATAGAGGGGCATTGTCTGCCCGAAAATAAAAGGTGGAAACAAATCTACTACTACATAGGGAGCAGCGTTCCTAAATATAAGATTTTAACGACAAGTAGCAAATGTTAAGACCTTTTTTTTAACAAAATATCAATATTATTATCTTAAATATAATTAGTGGCATGTAAGTTCTTTAAAATTATAATATTAGAATTTTGATTAACAAAACACCTTAGATTTTGGTTCCTTAATTTTTTATATTTGTTCTGAAAATCTTATATTTAGGAATAGAGGTAGTACTAGGCTTAATCAAAACATTACTTTAATCACTTTTGAAAAAACTTGAGAAATAAGTAATTGTAATTTGACTTGTACGGTTTCCCTTATTGGAAGTAATCTTTAATTAAGCTGATTTCCTAGCATCCTTTCTAGATTCGGATGCTATTGATAATGTAATTTATTAATAATAAAACATATCACTGTTGAAGAATGATAATTAAATACCATGGTCATCATTGTTGAAATTGGGACCTCAAAAAAGATTTCTTTTTCTATTTTTTTCTTTTTGCTAAATAATTTCTTTTTCTATTAGCT
The DNA here is from genome assembly GCA_026122235.1 of Vinca minor. Classification (NCBI taxonomy): domain Eukaryota; kingdom Viridiplantae; phylum Streptophyta; class Magnoliopsida; order Gentianales; family Apocynaceae; genus Vinca; species Vinca minor. The sequence continues at coordinate 7,691,614 of JAOCZM010000142.1, forward strand.
GAAGCTGATATATGGAGAATATCTTTTGATAGGAACAAATACTAATAAAATATATTATTTATCATTAAATAATAAAAAATATGTATCCAACAAGGCAACAACCATGTCACTTTGTACATCACTAATGTAGCTGATATATGGATAATATCTTTTGATAAGAACAAATAATAAAATATATTATTTATCATTAAATAATCAAGAATATGTATCCAACAACCATGTCACTTTGTACATCACTATTGTGTCTACATTATATAATTTCAAATGAAAAAAAAAATACTATTATAACTGAGGTCGGCATATGCTGAACAAACTGTTCAAATATAACCTTCATTGTCAATGTACCATTATTAGAAATTCCAAATTAAATACTAAAGCAGTATCAAGAAATAAGTTGCCATTTTTTAGAAAAAGCCAAAATAATTTATTTTTAAATGATTTTGTGCATACAATATCAACAGTATTTTAAAAATGGGTTGGCCTTATTAGTTGAAGTTTAGAATCAAGATTTTGGCTCTTTATAGCTTAAAAACGAAGATAAATAGCCATTTATGTCCACCGAATTGAAATACATTAGACAGATTAACAGGGATTTGCATTAGACTAACCATGGTTTAGTAGAAAGGGCTAATTATGGCTGTTAAAATTTTGGGGACAACATTTTTGTCCAGGATGGAAATCCCCCAGGACGGAAGTGGGACTTCCGTCTCCAAACCAACCCTAATAAATTCTTGATACCCTACAAACCCAAAAAAAATCGCGACTTGAATTGCCACTTCCGTCCTCAAAATGCAGTGGGTATGTCCTGTAAACCAACCTTTAATCCTCTATATATACATACATACTTATCCTTCTAAAATCATAACAACATTCATATTTCTCTCCAAACTAACTATCAATCTTAGCATTTTGAAAATGAATAGCGAAATGGATCCCGCCTTGGAAGAGTATTTCAGACACCAATTTAAAATTCTTGTCGGAAATTAAACCAATAGAAAAATGGTAATATATTATTTTGTAATGTGTCATTTTTTTTCCGGAAATCAAGCCAATATAAAATTGGTAATATATTATGTAGCTAGTATGATTTTTGTAGCGTCTTCCATCAATGTACACAAATTGGTTGGAGCGAACTGGTCTCAGCTTAGCAAGTGGTGTCTAATTGAAGGACGTCATTGGGAATCAATGGTGCGTTTATGTAACCAAAATAGATGACAAGTACTACCTAGACGGTGGTTTACAAGAATTTTTGCGTGACAACAATCTTCGGCTGACAGATACAGTTCATTTTATCCCTTCTCCGATGAACCTACTTGATATTTATTTTAAAGGAGGATTTTTTATAAGGCCCGGGATCAGTTACCTTAAGGGGAATTATTGTATCCCTCCGACAAGGCTTTTTTTCTGACAGAGTTTTCGAATAGACATAGACAATACCTACTCGGGACTTTCAAAACCGGTACGTTTGTTAATATTAAGGTTATTTCTCTTAAGGTTATTTTTTATAACTTATTTCTATTTGTACGGTGGATATGTCGTAACTACATGAAATGACGTGTTAGAATGCAGCTTGGAATCCCTGAAGTAATACACATGCGTAATAGTCGCGGGAACAAATTAACACTCCGCATGGCTCTTGATGGAGATGATTACCATTTGTTGGGGTGGTCTGATTTTGTTGAGTTTTCGAGATTGCAACTCGGTGACTATGTACAAATCCATTCTGCCCCTTACGACATCCTTGATTATAGGGTCGGGAATGATTCTTTCAATTCTTTATTTGATTAACTTTAATAATACATCATTGTAATATTCGCAATGTTTTATTATTGAATGAAAAAAATTAAAATAAGTTGATTTTGTTGCAGACAATCAAAATAACTGATAATTGATACATTCAAAAATATTACAAGTTACATTTTAAAATATTACAAGTTACAAAATTAAAATATAATTAATTAAGAGGTGGTTGGTTAGGATTTTCTTGGTTGGGGCAAGTCTTCCGGTTGTGCCCGATCTCTTTATAGTTGCCGCACTTCTTTGATCTTGGATTTCCTCGGTTCTCTCTGTCCATAGGCATTTCAAATCTCCGCCTTTGACATCGCCCCACCTGTGAACCTTTCATGTTAGGAGGGTGATGTGTCATATCAAAAGGAGATGACCTCCAATGCATGTGATCAAGTACAGGATATAAAATGGACTTGTATGTATTCCTGTAGTACTCCAGAGAATACACAGGGTGGATATACTTAGAAGAATCCTCCATGACCGATTTGGACACTGCAATTACATGCGTGCATGGAGTTGTATATATAGACCATTTATCACAGTTACAGTCACGAGCTGATAAGTTGGCTGTGTATATTTTTTCACCTTCACCAGGTCCTCTATGGCGGGACATGACCATATAGATTCTCTGGTCTTTGTGGTGTCTTTCCACAGTCAAACTTGTAGCTTTCTGTTCGTAAGCGGAGTACTGATTCCATATTCTCTTAGGGAATGACGTTTTACAAGTATTAGCGTCTTGCCTGTGCAAGTCGAAATAGTGAACAAGCTTGTAAAAAACCATCTCCACAAGACCTTTCAAAGGTAGCGCCCTAGATTGTTTCAAACCACTGTTAAGCGCTTCAGACATGTTAGTCGTCATGCACCCGAAACGCTTCCCACCATCATAGGCCAAAGTCCACAACTTTTTTGGATGCTGCATTAACCAGTTAAATGCATCTTGATCTTTGTGTTTTATCAGTTCAAGAACTTGATCACACTTAACTTTCTTTTTTAGGAAGAAGCAATCCACATAAGATCTTTAAATTCTTTATTTTTGGCATGAGTGTGGAAATTTGACCTGTAATGCCTAAGGCAATATCGATGTACTGCCATTGGTGGTTGCCATCCGGGGACGCTAGCCACAACACTAAGAATTCCTGGATGACGATCGCTAATCAGGCAAACTTGTAAGTTTTGAACAACATAAAGCCTTAAGTTTGTAAGGAACCAAGACCAAGTCGAAGTTGCCTCAGATTCAACAATAGCAAAAGTAAGGGGTAAAATTTGATTGTTAGCATCCATAGTGCTTGCAACCGTAAGTACCACTTTATAGTTCCCCCTAAGATGTGTGCCATCCATTAAAATTATAGGCCGGCAGCACTTGAAACCGTCAACTAACGGTTTAAATGTCCAAAACATTGACTTGAACACCTTAGGGCCATCAACAGTGAGTTGTGGATGGTAAAGAAATTTGACTTTTGCACCCCGGTTAGAATCTTGTAGAGCCCGCTTATAATGTGGTAGTACATGGAAAATTGATTTCCAAGTACCAAACAGTGTTTCAATAGCGTGTCGGCAGGCATACCAAACTTTTCTATATGTACAAGTTAAAGAAAATTTATCCATGCCTGAACAAGGTACATAACTTTTACCTCGATAAGCAGCAGGATGACATGTTGTGTTTTTTATTTTGATCCATCAAGTAGTAGTGACTTTCTTTGAGTCTAGTAACCTTCCACATTCCATCAACTCTGCTATGGTTAACGCGAATATACCAACTGCATCGGCTGAATTGTGTTGTGTTTCTGCATTGTTTGTTACTCCGGTCTCGTTTCCACTCCCTCAAAGCAACCCGGTCATGTCATATGTTAACTGCTAACATTGCCTCCCGATTGTCGTTAAACTGTATCCCCAAACATATTTCAGGGAAATCGGGATTCCATTTTTTAATGGTTTTTTTCTTGTAAGTCAGTTCAGGAACAGGTTGCATGGTACCCATATCGTTCCAACAGACAAAATTAGCATAATTACCATATGATGACATATTCCATTCTGGTATAGCGGAGATAGTAGGTGCAGGTTCAATCTCTTGGACTGTCTCGTCATTACTTGGTCCAGCAATGTCTTAGGATATTTCTTGGGGAATTTCATGGACATCATTTTCTTCGGTATCAAACTCTTCATCGACCCCGTCATCCTCGTGGTCTGCAGCACTATCATAACCCCCATCGTCTACCGTTTTCGGAACACCGTCAATGTTAGATGTTGGACCCAACGAATCCATTACCGAATTATCATTGTGTATTGTTGGTGGATCAGAAAAAAACCAAATGTGTAACATTAGTTACATGAGAATCATTCGGTATGGTCGGTTCGTTAAAGGATGGCTCGTAACTGGACGGTGGGGGCATACTTTGTAAGGCATTTGACTCCGAAAAATAAACTTCCGAAAAAATTTGTGATTGTTCAGAATAATCTCTTGTCGGGATTACAAAACTATTAACCTGTCCCTGCACAGGTTCAAACAAAGCACTAACATGAATACCTTGTAGTTTGAAATCGGTTTGGATTGGAATCGGTTTGGATTCCCCACAAATTCTCAAGATCTTCATCGTCGTTCAGATTTACGACATCATGAACCACCATGTTGTAGGTCGGCATGAAAAATGGACGATTCATTATTATACGAACATTGCCACTAGTGTTTGTCCTACCGTCGTACTTAATCCACGGTTGGTGCAAAAGTGCCTCGAAATCCCAAAACCACATGGGCAGTTTTGCTAAGCCTGCATCGATCATTTCTGTTGTGAAATATGCGTCGGTGACGGAGTTCATGTCGTAGACAATTTCATTGTACAGACCGGACCAACTTTTGTCATCATTGTAACCTTGTGAATCAAAATCAAAACAAATTTCTACTAACGCTTGTTCATATTCTGAAGGCCATTCTTTTGTAACAACATCCCTAAATTTGTTAAGCATTTCTTTTTTAACAAATTTTGGAAAGTTTGTCATTTTAAACAATGAATTTTCAAGAAGGGAAGGAAATTTAGAAACAATGAATTTTGAAGAGGGTAAGGAAATTTTATGTTTGAGAGTTGTGAATGTTGTAGAGTGTGGTGAGATTATTTATAGATATAATTGGTTTGTAAAAAATTCAAAATTCAAAATTTTGAATTGACAAGTTTCTAAATATTGGTCAGAAATGAGAACGAAATTGCCAAATCCGTTATGGTTTTATCTATTAAGTTATTCATAGTCAAAAAAGCAAAAGTGAGAAAAGACTAGACACTACAAAAAGACTGCATTTTGAGGACGAAAGTGGCAATTCCATCCTCCAGTCACAGATTTTTTAGGGTTTGTAGGGTATCAGAAATTTATTCGGGTTGGTTTGGAGGCGGAAGTCCCACTTCCGTCCTCCCCGGGACCTTCCGTCCTGGACAAAAATATTGTCCCCAAAATTTTGACAGCCATGGTTAGCCCTTTATGCTAAACCATGGTTAATCTAATGCAATGCCCAGATTAACATGGCAGAAAACTTTACAAGTTACAAAGAAATATGAAGAAAATAAGGGCAAATTTATATCATTTAGTCAGACAAATATCACTACAAGAAAACTGTGTAACAGGGACGGACATTTGATCGTTAAACTCAGTTTAGCGACCGATTAACTACTGAATGACGTGGTCGTGTATTTTTTGTTGCTAAGCAAATTACCGACCGAATACTGACAGAATATTTAGCGACGAATGGTCAACCTTGTTGACTTTTGACTTTGACTATTTAACGACCAAATACCGACGGAATGGTTAGTGACCGAATATTAGGTTGCTATTTACCGACCGAATGGTCAACATTGTTGACTTTTGTCTGGTTAACGACCGAATACCGACGGAAAATATAGCGACCGAAACCGACCGAATGGTCAACATTGTTGACTTTTGACTGGTTAACGGCCGAATACCGACGACTAATATAGCGCCCGATATTTCGGCCACTAAATTGTTTTTTATTTAAAAAAATAAATCTGTAATTTAATTAAATCCCTATTATAAAAAACAGCAATACGCACAGAAATACAAACCAGAAACAGTATTAATAAGATCCCAAATAGCAAAGATAATCAATAAACCCAAAAATAACATTACATAACCAAATATCTTACTAAAAAAATACAAGTTTACACTTCTCATTTACATTACAACACTCACAATCAAAATGTGCGCTTTGAATTACAACACTCACGATCAAAGTGTGCACTTTTCATTATATTACAACACTCACAATCAAAGTCCACACTTTGAATTACAACACTCAGAATCAAAGTATGCACTTCTCATTTACATTACAACACTCACACGCTTTGAATTACCAAAATTCACAATCAAAGTGTGCACTTCTTATTCACAATCAAGTTTATACTTCTCATAAACTCCTTGATGTCATTTATATGTATATCCTTGGAAATGCATGAGTTGCAATCTGAAAATTGAAGAATCTAATTATTTTATGGCAATGAAATTACCACTTTGAATTATGTTAAAAGTTATACAATACGACAATTAATTTATGGTAATAAAGTACTAAAAAATAAGCCAACAAATATTACTCACCTTCAATATGTGGAATTCCAAGAAGCGAGAAAGAGATTAATCATTCTAAATCATCCTCCGACATAAATTCCCATCAATTTGTACATTAGCAGACATACTAACAGCGAAATCCACAAATCGTTTCAATCCCGCTATAAATTCTTGACTATGACGAGGTCCACCATTTGTTGTTGAATCCATATACATCCAACTACGGTCCTCCATCATAAACACAATATCTGCATATATCAAGTCTTAATAATTAAATGCATATTAACTTTGAATCTTATGTTTGATGATTTTCAACCTTATTTTTCAAGTAATTATTAACGTGTGATAATGACATCTTGTCTATATATACTGTTTGCTGCAATTGGATTGTGCAATAGAACTAATATGAATATTCTTGTTATATTCGATTATCAATTATTTACTTATTGGAACTAAAATGATATAATTAGCATACATTTCAATAATACACCAAGAAAACTACACTGTATGTTTAAAAACTCCAATAATCTTAAATCAGCCAAATCTTTGGCTTGAACCCATGTACATTATCACAAAAAAAAAAAAAAAAAACACTATATAAAAAATAGAATTACATACCTTTTGAGTAAAAAAAGCCCTAGCAAATCTCTTGAGAAAGTTGTGATTTTGTTTTAATTTGCTACTAATTATCACTCAAGCTTATCCCTCTTCTTTCACTAAAAAACAAAGAAACACGCCCCCAAAAAAAATTTGTAAGAAATTATGAGAATTGGCAAAAAAAATTGCAAGAAATTATAGAAAACCCATATATTAAAATCCAAGCCAAAATTAGTACTACCTCCCCTCCATTTTTGTTTTAATCTTCTCAAAATAGATGTACTTATTCCAATTGTTAAGAAAAAAAGCTAGAAAAGGCAAGATTCTCACCTCAACCCTAAAAACCCCAACTGAAATCAGAGGTGGTGGCGACGCCTTGGAGGTGCCGGATGTGGTGACGGCGTCTTAGAGGTGCCGGAGGGGGTGGCGATGGAAGGAGGGAGTGGTTTCACGGTGGATTTGGGGGGAAATCGTCGGAAGAGGTGGTGGTGAAGGTGGAGGTCGCGGCTGGGCAGAATGAAGAAAGAGGGAGAGGCTTCTTGCCTTAAATATTTTTAGCGAAATAAAACGCACAAAACGACGTCGTTTAGGCATTTAATAATCGCGGACGAGTTGGCAAATTCGGTCGCTATTCGGTCACCCTACAAAATGCTTAACACTGTTACCACTACAAGAAAACAGTTAAATAGCGACCGAAATGTTAGGTCACAAATTTAACGATGGAATACCGACCGCATAGAAACCGAAAACGCATCGGTCGTTATTCCGTTGACCGAATGGAGGGGTGGCAAAGGTCTGATGAAGCACAAGGGCGGTTCGCTCAGTCACATTGAGCACCACATGAGATTGGTACTTAAATATATTAATTGACATACTCTTATATTTTATGTATTTTTTGTTTGTATTTAAATATTTTAATGATTTTGTTTAATAAGAAAAGGAGGTCGGACATGCAGTCCCATTCCCGGCCAGTTACGATCATCTTCATCAACACCATATCGGCCCAAAGAAAGGCGAATGGGTTGATGAAGATTCTAGAGAGTTGTCTGTAAGTATTTCATTATCTTCTCTCCTTTTTTGATATTAGTTATTTAATGTCATAATCTGACATTTTATTTGACAGCGAGTGTTCCATCAGGTTTATGAGGACGCTGCAAGCCAAGCCGGACTGCCTCATCCGAATTTGCCGACTCAGATTGAGTTGTCTGCTGAGGTTGCGGGTGGGCTAAGAAAGGGACGTGTCCAAGGACTCGTTCCTTTAGTGATGTGGTAAAGACAATGAAGCGAGGCAGCCAGGCGGTCTCGCATGCAGACATGGAACAAAAAATGAGTGAAATGGAAGCAGAGTTTAAGAAAGAGATGGCCAAGCAAAAGAGAGAATTCAAGATTAGGGAAACGAAGAGAAACAAGGGTTTAGCTAGTATGTTAGCTGAAATTTTTACAAATAGGGACTATGTTGTATTAAGTGCCTCTGAGATAGAGGCCAAATTGAGTAGTATCTTAGACGATGAGTTAGAATCAGACTATGACGATGACCCCTTAACACAAGCGTTCCATTTGCAGTTTGGCGAGAAACAATCGTGGTTCGATTGCCACAAATGCTTCTTGTCACCTGATCATTCTTTTAGAAGAGATGCAAAGGGATTCCGAAAGGACCGGTAACAAGAGAGAGCAGACCCGCCATCTCGCCTTACTGGTGATGAAATGTTGGTTGGAGTTAGAGATTATCAAAAAATTACCGATACAGCTGAAGAGGGTAAAGAGCAAGGCAGGGGTCGGGATCATAGTTGGGCCAAACATAGTATATTTTGGGACTTACCTTATTGGCGGACACTTTTGATAAGACACAAAATTGATGTCATGCATAATGAAAAAAATGTGTTTGATAATGTCTTTAACACCGTGTTGGACGTGAAAGGTAAGACTAAAGACAATGTTAAAGCTACAACGGATGTTGAAAGGTATTGCAGTCGTCCGGAATTGAATATTAAACACGATGGCCGAGGTAAAGCAACCAAACTGAAGGCATGTTTCACTCTTACCAAGGCACAAAAATAGATGGTTTTACAGTGGGTTAAAGAATTAAGGCTCCCAGATGGATATGCATCGAATTTGGCGCTATGCGTTGATATGAAAGAGTTGAAAATGTCTGGAATGAAGAGTCATGATTCTCATGTATTCATGGAGAGACTTATCCCTATAGCACTTAGGGAAGTACTACCGACAAATGTTTGGGGACCCTTGGCTGAACTTAGTCTGTTCTATAGAGATTTGTGTTCCCCAAAGTTGAGTGTGGCGTATATGCAAGAATTGGAGGACATTATCGCTATTTTATTGTGCAAGTTAGAAAGAATATTTCCTCCGGGATCATTTGATGTGATGGAACACTTGCCGATTCACCTTCCGTACGAAGCCAAGGTTGGTGGCCCGGTACAATTTAGGTGGTTGTACCCGTTCGAGAGGTAACAACCAATGTCTTAAGTTATCTCAACTTCATTTTTATTTTTCATGTACGTATTTACAATGTGATTAACTACATATGCTTTAATTAGATACCTGCACCATCTAAAAAAGAAGATAAATAACAAGGCCAGAGTTGAGGGGTCAATTTGCAATGCATACTTGGTCGAAGAAGCTGCTACATTCTTTAGCTATTATTTCGAACCCCACGTGAAAACGAGAGTTACAACCATTGGGCGAAATGATGGTGAAGACGAGATTAGCAGACCAGATGTATTATCAATTTGCAACTTACCCAGAATATCATTTGGAAAAAAAGAAAAGATTCTATTATCTGATAAAGATTATAAAACAGCGATGAATTATATCTTAATGAATTGTGAAGAGGTCGAACCATATCTTCAGTTAGTAAACCTATTTATTGCTTTATTTTTGTTATATAATTAAAAGTGGCCAAATAATAATATTGTCATTTAATTTGTAACTCAGGAAATTTGTCAGTGAAGTACATGACCAAACCCCGCAGATAACGGAGGAAGAACTTCAAAGCCAAGTTTATAATGATTTTTCCAAATGGTTTGTAACTCATGTAAGTTGGTATTGTGTAGAAATGTACTTGTCTGAAGAATGCATAGTTAAAGTAATTTAACTTTTGTTGTTCTCAACAAATACATACATAGCCTTCAGGAACATTCCGAAAGTTTGATGAAAAATCTGTCTTGGGGCCCGTCAAGGAGAGTGATGTCATACACCGGTGACTTTGTTAACGGTTATAGATTTCACACAAAAGCCCACAGCGATGGAAAAGGAACGACAAACAGCGGGGTATGGGTTAAAGGAGATTATTACGGCGAGTTGAAACAAGTAATTGAGGTTCAACTTGCTGGACTACCTGACCAAAAAATAATTCTTTTCAAATACGACTGGTTTGATTGTACTCCAAATCGAGGTTTAAGAGTGCATCCTCAATATAAACTTGTAGAAATCCATAGGAAAAGAACCTACCAGGGTTACGATCCATTTGTATTTACTTTCCAATGTCAACAAGTCTACTACACACCTTATCCGGGTAGTAAGACAACATCTAGGGCTGATTGGTTGGCTGTATGTCGTTCCAAACCAAGTCTATTTGACGTTCTTGGTGTTCCGGTACCGTATCGGGACGACGAAATCGCGAGGAGGAGACGATCGCATTGATCCAACTATTACTGAAGTTGGTCAACTTGCACACCGGTCAGGGGAAATTGAAGTTGTACTTGTGCCCGGTGCGAGCCGTGTTCATGAAGATGATGACGATGAAATTATGTTGAGTGATGACAATTCTGAAGAAGAGGATGATTTTATGTTGGATGATGATTTAGAATGATTAAGCTTTTCTCGCTTCTTGGAATTCCACATATTGAAGGTGAGTAATATTTGTTGGTTTTTTTTGTACTTTATTACCTTAAATTAATTGTCATATTGTATAACTTTTTAACATAATTCAAAGTAGTAATTTTATTGTCATAAAATAATTTGATTCTTGAATTTTCAGATTGCAACTCATGCATTTCCAAGGATATACATATGAATGACATGAAGGAGTTTATGAGAAGTGCACACTTTGATTGTGAGTTTTGATAATTCAAAGTGTGCACTTTGATTGTGAGTGTTGTAATTCGAAGTTTGCACTTTGATTGTGAGTATTTAATGTAATGAGAAGTGCGCATTTTGATTGTAAGTGTTGTAATGCAAAGTGTGGACTTGATTGTGAGTATTTAATGTAATGAGAAGTGCTCATTTTGATTGTGAGTGTTGTAATGCAAAGTGTGGACTTGATTGTGAGTGTTGTAATGTAATGAGAAATGCACACTTTGATTGTGAGTGTTGTAATGTAAATGAGAAGTGTAAACTTGTGGTTTTTAGTAAGATAATTGGCTATGTAATGTTATTTTTGGGTTTATTGATTATTTTTGCTATTTGGAATCTTATTAATAATACTGTTTCTAGTTTGTATTTTTGGGCGTATTGCTGTTTTTTTATAATAGGGATTTAATTAAATTTCAGATTTATTTTTTAAATTAAAAATAATTTAACGACGGAATAACGATCGAAATAGTCAAATGTTTCTATATATATATATATATATATATATATATATATTAGTAATAATAACTAAAATAGGCAATATGTTTCTATATATCCTTAAAAACCCTGCTATTTTATAAAAGCGGAATCCGGGAAAATAATAGCGACGGAATTTGTCACTATCCGTCGCTAATCGGTCGCCAACCCTAACCCTAATTCCGTCGCTGTTCGGTCGTTATTCCGTCGATATACGTTCTGTCAGTAAACTGTCTTTACTTTCCGTCAGTAGTCGGTCGTTAACGTATATAAAGCGACGTCGTTTTGTGTCCTTCATTTATTACTATACAAATATACACCGTTATGTATTCTGTCGGTAACTTCCGTCGGTATTCGATCGTTATATATTCTGTCGGTAAAGGGTCGTTAATATCAGTCGGTAGTCGGTCGTTAAGGGTGATTAAAGCGACTGCGTTTCAATTTGGTCAACGGGACTGATGTGGCCGATGGAGGGGTGACGGAATAACGACCGTTTAGTTTTCGGTTTCTAGTCGGTCGGTATTCAGTCGCTAAATTTGTGACCTAAAATTTCGGTCGTTATTTAACTGTTTTCTTGTAGTGTATGTTTTACATATAAGAAATATGAAGAAAATAAGGGCAAGTTTATATCATTTAGTCAGACAAATATGTTTTGTCCTGGTAGTATAAGCACACTGGATCCTATCTAACACTCTCTACAATATTCTTAATTATAGTCTTATTATTGCACATAGCAAATAAAAAATAAACATTGGGTATTAAACAATTCATATTCACACAGGGACGAAACCCAAGACTTTTAGTTTGGGGGTAAAAAACTGCAACAGTATACCGAACTACATATAAAAACTGCAAAAAAATGTTGGGGGCGAATTTAACCAAATATTTCAAACTACATATAAAATTTATTATATATAGTAGAATTTTTAAATCTTTAAACATAATACATTAGAAGTGAATCTTGAGTGACTATCATAATATATTGCTTTTTGCTTTCAGAGGACATAGGTGCTTTATTTGTTTAATTTCTCAATGTCACCCCTTTTTCCATCTTAAAAAAACTAGAAGATAAAACCCTAAATTAATGAACAGGTGTCAAAAAGATAGATTGCCGACAATCGCTATCAGTACCCTTAGGGTTATGAAAATGAAGTCCTATAGTAATCACTTCCGGTTTGCCACCTTGTTGGGTAGCCTTGCCATTATAGTCTCCGACAGCAATTTTAAGATTTATTATTGCTGTCATTTTTCTAAAAATCGTATCTTTTGGAGAGAGACTCTTCGAAAGAGAAATACAATCTACTCTTTGGCATTATTCACAAGGCCAGTGGTATTGCCATTTGCCACGACCATTTATTTTCAAATGACCAAATTACTTTTTAGTAAGTATTAATATCTCTCAATTAATTTTCTCTTTAATATTTTCTTCCCTAATCTATTTACACTTAATTTCTAATTTTTGCTTTATTATCTTAAAAATCAGCACATGATCTCTCCGATATTTTCTTTCCTAATATATTCACACTCAATTTTTAATTTTCTCTCTATTATAATACTATAAGTTCGCAAAAAAAAACAAATGATATAAACCAAAATAAATTCATGGTCTAAGGTTTCCATTCATTAGAACAAATAAGCAATAAAAAAGATTGTAAAGTTATAGTGCTCAATACGGCTTTAATTATCTTCTCTATTTACTTCATCTATGAAAACAAAGATCAATGTATATGTATGACAAAATGTTAAAGTAAAAGAAGAATTTATAGTGTTTGCTTAGTTTTTTGTCTTTTTGTGAATTTCTACTCGTATAAAAGAGAAAATTAGAGATTGAGTGTGAATAAATTAGGAAAAAAAATATTAGAGAGATTTTGGACTATTTTTTGGATAAGAGAAAGAAAATTAGATATTAATGAATAGATTAAGTAAGAAAATATTAGATAGAAGAATTAATTGAGAGATATTAATATTTACTAAAAGGGTAATTTGGTCATTTAAAATCAAATTTCCTTGGCAGGAGAAAATTTGCCTTGGCAATATCACTAGTCTATTCAGAATATATGTTCAGGTTATTAATTGTTGGATTCACTTTTGCACTGAAAATTGAGTTTGGAAATATTACATTTGGACACCTCATAGTTTTTTTTTATTTTTACTATCGGTTCGTTTTTGTTTTAATTGAAAAATATACTGAATTTCCTAAATATGAAGGGTTCCATGGGCATAATTGTAATATCACTACAAAATAATTAGAAATTTCACTAGTAACCAAACTAATTTTTAACTTTTTACTGACGATTAATGAATTATTGGTGCATTATTAACAAAGTTTGGACCAAAGTGCTCAATTCCCCAGCTTCAAGGTAGTTTAATGCAATTAACCCTTCTTTTAACCACAAGATGGAGTCGAACCTACCCAAAAAAACAGTATTTTGACTAGAAGGGGTAAGAATGGTATTTCGACAAAAATTGCTCAAGGAATATTGCCATTTTTTTTAAATCTAGATGTGCTAATTTCATTATGGAATAAGATAAACAAACAATGTAGCGATTACATTAGGTGGACCGTTACCGTTAAATCGGATTACTTTCTCTCAACACGTTCGAATTTACTGATCATAATCAGGTGTGGAAAAAATTATGGAAGAGCTCTCTTCATGGAAGACACAAACATTTCATCTGGAAATGTCTCAATAACATTCTGCCTATCAGCAAAAGACTTCAACTAATTTTTAAAAGGGAAATTTTTTGCATTTTCTGTAATTCCGATATTGAAATCATTGGGTATCTCTTTTTAAAATGTCCTATTTCTAAATTTATGTGATTTCAATCTCCATGGCAATTTAAAATTGAACCTTTTATGAATTGCTCCATTTATGAGTGGATTTCATATTACTTACTCAATCTAAATGATAATTTTCTCATTTCTCAGGATAAAAATGAGGAATTCCTCAACTTTAGAGTTGTGATGATGGAAACAATATGGATTATGAGGAACCTTCTAATGCATGACAAACCAGTCCCTGAATGGCTGGAAATCACCAAGATGATTTGGACAAAAACTGCGAGTTACTGGATTGCAGCAGTCCAAATGAAAAGGCTTTCTGTTAAAATTTATAAATTCATTTGGTGTTTACCCCTAAGGGGGTTTTGTAAATTTAATTTTGATGCAAATTGGGAAAATAATGGCCCTTCTTATTATGCATGTATTTTGACAAATTCTGAGGGTAGATAGGGGCTTGGACCAACATATCCATGGAACACTCACCTTTTGCGGCTGAATCTGAATAAACCAACTTTTGCTTTGCATTATGTGAGGATGTCCCGTGCCACAAACTTATCATTGAGGGATATACTCTGTTTGCTATTCAGGCCTTTTTGGGTGTTCAAAGGATGGAAAGTTGGCAGAGCAAGACCTTAACTATTAGAGGAAGAGATTTCCTCAAGAAGCATGGGGATTTTGAATTAGCTTTGGTACCAAGGAAATGCAATACAGTTGCGCATAACCTGGCCAAATGGGCTAAATGTAATAGTTATGTAGGATATCTACATCCCCAATCGCCCCCTCCGGCTACTGGTCATAATTGTAATAGATTAGACTTGGATTAGGACACAAGCTCCATAGGAATTTTACCATGTTTTGATGTCAACTCTTTGGATATTAATAACATATGAGGAATTATTCATTAAAAAAAAGATTACATTAGGTGGAAACCCAAACAACTAGACATAGTCCTACTACTCAATCCTATACCCGCGAAAAGGTGGGTTAAAATTAGGGGTGAGTACCGAATTCGAATTCGCTAATTTAGTAATTTGAATTCAGTTTTTTAGAAGTTAACAAATCGACCTAATTTGAATTCGACTTCAGAATTGATCAAATTGGAGAATTCGGAATTCGATTTTTGCTGATATGATCGATTTCACAAGAAACTTAATTGAACACCAAGACAAATCCCAAATCAAAATAAACAATAAATTCAGAAAAAATAATAGAAGCAATAAATTCGGCATTGTTTGATTCAACTATATTTACACGGAAAATTAATTGAAAAATCGCCAAAATGATAATTTTTAGGATCTATTTACTTTATATATTGACTATATAATAAAAATATTAAATTATTAAAAAAATGAATTAGAAACTCCTTATAAATAAGAAACTATGAGGTTATGATAAAATTGTATCATTTGATTCTACTAATTGTGTCGGTAATTTGAGTTTAGGTTTTAAAAAAATCGTAAATTTTCAGCGAGTTCTTTTAGTGGTTGTTTTTCTTCTTTTTCTATATATATTATTTGTGGATGTTTTTATCTTCCCAACAAGCCTGCCCATACCTATTTAGCTAAACTTCTATTTAGAAGGGAAAAAATAAGGAATAGACATAAACATAAAAAAATCATCGTAGTATGTACTTGGAACTTTTTTTTTTTTTTTTTTTAAGTCCGGCTGCCCTGTGAAGGGGAGAAAGGTACCTCACAAAAAGAGGAAATAGCCTTAAAAAAGGGAGATTAAAGCATGCCCTATGTACGGAGAGAGTATCGAACCCGCGACTTCACGGTCGTGGGCAGACACGATTAGGACACCTTTGATTATGTACTTGGAACTTAAGCATTAATTCAACCAAGGACCAATTTAGGGTACGCGGTGGCGCCTGACTTCTACAAAAATTTTAAAATTGCATTTTTTTTATTTTTATTTTATAAAACTTTAAAATTTTAACAGGATTACTAATAAGATTATTTCTCATCCCTCAAGTATCATGTATAACTGATCAAAGGTGTCCTATCCCAGTGGGGCAGGCGCCTCCTCACGACCTTGAGGTCGTGGGTTCGATACCCTCCGTCTGCGTGCGGCAAGCTTTAATTTCCCTTTCTAGGGCTATCTCCTCCTCGTCTGAGGTAGTTCTCTCTCCACTATATGGGGCAACTGCCCAATCAGACTTCAAAAAAAAAAAAGGTATCATGTATAACTTTATCCCTCACCTTTCTTTTACTACAAAAAGTTTTTACCTTCGTTTTTGAATTCAACCTTCCAGAATTTTACCCCCCAAAAAAAAACCTTTGAGATTGGAGTGAAAGCAAATTAGGCATTGACCACACACACCAAACATGAAATTAAGGAGTATTTATGTAGGAAATTGAAAATAACTTCATTCAAGGAATCAAAGGCAAAAGTTTTAAATTTAGGATCATTCTTCACTTCTTTTTTACCAACCACTTGTTACAAATTAAGATGTAAAAAAAAAAATAACCAAAGCAACGATCCATCATTTTAATTGTCGTGGTCTGTTTCTCCAAAAGAGGTCCATACAAACCCATGCAGTGCATTTAAAGATGTTATCCACATAGAGATGGGTATGACAAGTGGAATTAGTTCAGGTGGTTTCACTTTAAATTAAAAAAATATCTATTCATAGTAAAATTAAAAACGAGTTAAAGTCATTAAGAGAGCGATACTAGTCTACCAAATTAGTCGGATTGACACCTTGCATACGGATTTACAAGATATAGAAGGATATGCATTAGTTAAACCTATCAATCCTCAATGATCTTATGTTTTTTCTACATGCAAGGAACTAGAGAATATTATGTGAGATGGAGGTCAGATCAGGATTATAGTACCTCGCACTCTTCACTTAGATAATAGTTGGGTTCAATGCCCTCATTCATCGATCTGATATTACTACCTTCGTCCCAAATTGACTATAACGTTTAGACAATTCAAATTGTTTGCCACGTTTCAAAAATCAAAGCATATTTATTGTTATTTTTCAGTTATACCCCTAATTTATTTACTCAACTAATCACTAATAATTAGTCACTCCGATTCAAAATATAAGTCTTTTTAGAAGTTTTCACACAAATTAAGATACTAACTAGAATGATTAAAGTACCCCTAATTAATACTCCAAAGAACAAAAAAAATTAATAGAGAGTTGCATGAGAACTATACATTTTGACCAAAATGAATATGGGGGAGAAAATGATGTAGGGGCAAATCAGTCAATAAATTTACTCTTTTTTGTAAAATGATTTATATTTTGCACCAAATAACAACTCTTATAAACAATTATATTTTGAATCGGAGGGATTACGTTTCAGTCATTAATTGACCGGTATTTAAGACTTTTTTGTCATATTAACTACTTCTCAATCATTTTCTTAATCTTGGTAAAAATCTCAAATATGATAAACAATTTGGGACGGAGGTAGAATTTCTAACCAATATTAACATTAATTAAAAGAAAAGGAAAGCAACTAGATTGAGATTTGTCCAAAATTTCAAGGTGAAATTAATATTACACCAAACTAACCTACATAAATAAAACATTTGTATCATTCCATTCTCCATGAAGAAAGCAGCTTAACTAACAATGTTGGGCAAAGATTCCTTTTTCTTTTTCTTATTTGTGAATGATTAGCGGTTTTTTTTTTTTTAATCTTTCAGAAGAAATGCTGCTGACTTATTATTGAATATTCTTTAGGTCAGATAAAATATTATTCCCTTCATTTCATAATATAAGTAGTTAAAACATGTAGCGCAAATTAAAAAAACAAAATATTATATATATTTTTAATCAAAATATCAATATTAGTCTCTTAAATAGAATTAGTGGTATAAAAATCCTATTTAAAAGAATAATATTGATATTTTAATTAATAAAGTATCATAATTTTTACTTCCTAAATTTTTTTTATATATCTTAAACGATTACATAAGGGATTACGTTGAAAAAATATATTTTTTTGCCAACTGTTTCCTTTTTTTTTCTTGGAAGAAATGATGATATGATATTCAAACATTTACCGAAGTAGAGACAAAGATTTCCGTTCTAATACATATCACCTAACATATTCTTCTGATAGTTTTTTGAGTATTTAAGATAGTTTTATTATTCAAAACAAGAAAGAAGAAGTTCAAGGGAAATAAATCATAAAAATAAAAGAAGCTAAGAAAGAAATAATAGACTTAATTTTTTAGAGGAATAATATACTTCGCTGAATATAGTAGAAGAGGACAGTTTTGTCCATATATAAAAACAAAATAAATATAAGGAATGATAAAATCGTTCTCTATCATGAATCAATATAGCTATAAAATATTCACCTCTTAATTTTATTCATAAAGTGTCTGTAATTAAATCTCATAGGAAATGTCACATAATATCTGAACCGATTGATCAAAGCTTTCTATCTAAACAGTTTATTGCAGTTTGGATCTTCTATGACACTACCTTGACATTTTAATTGTGAAAATTTTCATTAATATAATTTAAACTAAAATGGATAAACCCTAAAGGTGAATCGATAAACTCTATTTGTGATCATTAGTTCATTACTATAATTAAAAATATTACACAGAGTGTCATGGAGAATCCGGTGTGTTTCATTCTCGGATGCATTTATGCAATTAATTAACAAGAGGTTAATTAATTACTTTAGCAAAACAAAACTTAATCAATAAAATGGCCTTGTTGATAATATATATATATACTGATTTTAGGATCAAGCTGATCCGGAGAAAAAGGTGTATTAGTGTTAAAATTCTTCCAAGATATATTTGACCATTCCAATTATGCCCTTCATTTAATTTTAAAATTTAAAATTTAAAATTAAAGTATTACTCCAATTATTAATTAGATGATTCACTTTTCAATATATTTATGAAGATTTAGAAATTGAATCTTTAATGAATCAACTTCCTTAAGTATAAGATTATTACAATTTTGCATATTTGTTCCCTTCTAATTCGACGACTTACACATTCTTGTAATTTTCTAAACCGTAATATATAATAATTCTGCTTTCAAATTGACTTATTCCTTATTAACTTTAGCTTCCCCCTTAATCAACTTTTGATATATTCAGTCAACTCTCTCATAACTTTCATTTGAAAGTAATGATTAGTTTATTGAGTTGATAACACTTGTGTCATGCTAAAGCTTGTTCAATGCAAGTTCGTGACTTGTGGGTTCGAGACATTTTAAAAAATAATTAATGTCGCACAATTATAATATTTTTGACTAGTATGTCACATAATATATTAGTGTATTTCAAAGAATTATTACTTGAATCCTTCGTATTGACATAAAAATAACTCTTGTAGAATTACAAAATTTAAAGTGCAATAATATCACTACACTAAATTATAAATCTAAAGAATAAATAAATATACCAATAATTTTTATTGGATATATAAATAATTATTGTTAATACAAGGGATAATTATTTAATGAATAGCGGAGGGGTCCACTAAGAGATAAAGTTAGGAGATTGGAGTGCTAATAAAAAATACAAATAATTTTTATTGGATATACAAATAATTATTGTTAATACAAGGGATAATTATTAATGAATAGCGGAGGGGTCCACTAAGAGATAAAGTTAGGAGATTGGAGTGCTAATAAAAAATATGAGAGTGTCAATAGTGGTTCCCTAATTTTTGGGAGTCGGGAAGTAATTTTGTTAATAGTCTTTTCAGAATTTCAAAAAGGAAAAAAATTAATGACGGGTATCCGAATATTTGACTGACTAATCCATTTAGAATCTTGCATGACAAGTCTATGAAGTATGACACACTTAAGGTGCATTGTGAATGAATCGAACTCAAGACCCTAGCCCTTGGCATGCCCTGGGAGTAATCAAGTGAGTTGGACGTCAACCAACTGCTCTACTACCTCTTATTAAAATGTTTTCAAAATCTTGGAGCAGTCGTCACCTCTGTTCCCTTTGCCTTCGTCCTCGGCGCCCCTAAAAATTTTAAAAACTTTATGAGTTTCTCTTATAAGTATCGGTAATTATAGACATTTCCTTAGAAATTTTAACTTGCACCATCTTAAGAATTAGGGATGAAGTCAGATATTGTATTTTGATGTGCGAAAAACTGCAACAGTATGCCGATCTACCAATAAAAACTGTATAAAAAAATCTTGGGTTGAACTTGATAAAAAATTTCGAACTACATATAAAAATTACTATATCTAATAATATTTTTAAAAATCGTCATCCCCCTCCCCTCTAGAATCATCCCTGTTAAGAATTATGTAAAATTTTAACTCAGTGTACATCAAGATATTGAAGAGAAGAATGAACAGTTGGAAAAGGCAAAGGTCAACCCCAGCTCAGGCTGTGTTGGATTTTAGTTTAAATATTACCTTAGTTGTAATTTTTATTTTTGCTCAAGTAAAGCCTTAGCTGTAATGGTTTCTATCATTTTAATCTCAAAACATAAGTTTTTATTCATTATTAATATATATCTGATGGTGTCTGGTTGAATTTCCAAGAAAGAAACGGAAAACAGGAAGTGATATTTTTAACATAAGATATATATATATATATATATATATATATATATATAAAAGATAAAAAAAAAAAAATTGAATAGACAAATATAGCTTTGGGAAGGTGTCATGTGCAATTAGCATGACTAATTTATGTTAGATTTTTGTTTGGTAGGATAATTGGATCAACAAGTATGCAAAAGAAGTCAAGGAGGCCGTAGCCACAAGCTTTTACCCGTGACTAAGAGGTTTCGGGTTCGACGCCCTACTCCTACGTGGGACAATAAAAATTCTCCTCTTCTGCTGAAGGAGAATTTAAGGTTGCTAACAAAAAAACAAAAAAAAATATGCAAAAGAAACACTAAAAAATTAAAAATGGAAAATGTGGAATGAAATGGGACCTTGAGACTTGTACTAGTTCTAGAAATTCAAAAGCTCTTATATTTGTACACAGCTAAGAATGGGGTCGGGCTGTGATTGATTTCTCCTACGATTAAATCTCATTGAGATATAGAGAAACCGTGTCTAATAAAAGAGGGATGCGATGTGTGTTTTTGTGTTCAAGATTTTGGTGTCTTATATGAGATAGTTCTGACATTTATCAGATTCATTGGACTATATTGTTCAGATTTGGCAATATCATTCCAGAATAAGAAGAGAGACAAATATGTGATAACCTGGCTAATTATCTACTACAAGGTCCATATAGACCTGATCCATATCAGAATTTTCCGTCTTATATGGATGGGAATAAATACATATATATTACATACAAAGAGATCCACTAAACCAATGAGATCATATCTAGTGATAAGAGTTAAAATCTTCTAATTGAAAGTAGAGAGTAAGAATGTCATGTATGGGTGGAAACCATCCACCTGTGTTAGAGACCTTTTAACTATGCATATTTTAAATCGAGGGATGTGTACAAATGACAGGATACATTAACCCCTGAACATACTCTCATGAACAATATTTCAGTGAGAATATGCTCTACACAAAATTTGAACATGCGTTATCGGGAATCTTTCTATGTCACCTCAAGCTTTACCAGCTCGTTTATTTCCTAATAGCTTTCGGATTCAATCTAGTATAACACAAAGGAGTGACGAATTATGATATGCCATTAATATCTAGATAACTATACAAAAAAGAAGAAAAAAGAGAGAGATCCAGTGAAAATCTTATCTTTAGCTTAGCATTATTACCCCTCCAAAAAGTTGCTTTATGTGATTGGAGATTCACTATGTTACAAAGGAGTGGTGGGCTTCATTTGGAACATTATAGATATGTCCAAATACTGACATCATAGTTGATCATCCAAGGTTCCTAAGCTGTGAGAATAAGACTACTACTAATTCCCTGTTCTAAGAGTTCGTGCAACCAGTAATATATTTCATGATTCCTTTGTGGTAATAATTTCATCATATAGGTCTCAACCACGGTAATTTTGGGTCCAAT
The DNA here is from genome assembly GCA_026122235.1 of Vinca minor. Classification (NCBI taxonomy): domain Eukaryota; kingdom Viridiplantae; phylum Streptophyta; class Magnoliopsida; order Gentianales; family Apocynaceae; genus Vinca; species Vinca minor. Next base: position 7,713,867 of record JAOCZM010000142.1, read on the forward strand.
TCCTCTAAAAGAATTGTACCACTCTTTATAGAAATTGTTTTGTAGCAATTTCAACCTTAAACAAACCAAATTCCTCCAAAATTCGATGTGGTATCCCAAGTCTAAAAAAAATAAAAATAAAATCAAAACTTAACCCTTAAATTGTCTAGGCAAGAAAGGGAAAAAACACATTCAAATTCCCTGCCATTAGTAATTCAAACCTTAAATTGGCGCTACGGGCCCTCGGGTTCGGGGAGTAACATTTATAGTATCAGAGCACGGTGAATAGGCAGACGTGTGGGAATTAAGTGTCACACCGTGCGCGATGGGTTCACCTATAGAATCCTACACACCTGATTGGTCCTGGGTTAAATATGTTTGGGGCGCCTAGCGAGAACGCTAGGGCCTTAAGGAGCGCATGTAAACCCCCAGTCCCCGCTAGGGCCTTGATGGGGTCACCTCTAGAATTCTGCACACCTTAAGGGCGAATGTAAGTCCCTCAGTCCCACTTGGACTTTGATGGGGTCACCTCTAAACTACTGCACACCCGATTGGTCATGAGTTAAGTATATATGTTTGGGGAGCCTAACGAGAACGCTAGGACCTTTAGGGGTGATGTAAACCCCCCCAGTCCCGCTGGAGCCTTAAGGAAAGCCCCTGTCCCGCTAGGACCTAAAGGAGAGCCCTAGACCCATATGAGATAAGAATAGAGTGAATGTAAACAACCAGTCTCATATGACATAAGATAATAATTAAATGTTTGACTGAAATATGAGATTGTCCAAGTATTCACTATCACATTGGGATATCGAATTTGGTTCCTAAATAAATTATTGTGGGTGATATCCGGCTCATACGCTATTGGTCCGCAGGTCGTGACAGTTCAGAATATTTGGGAAGAAGAAATGTCAAAATGACGTTCATCTCTAACGAGGCAATTATTATTATACTCCTTCCGATTTCTTACCAAGATGTATATTCTTATATTTTTTTTAAAATTACACTTTTTTTTTGCTAAGTAAGTAAAAGTATTTTTAAAATTACACTTACTCGTATTATACAATGAAGAGAAAGAGATGGGTTGTTGATTCAGATTTATTAAAGATAAATTAAATTAATTAAATATATAACAAAAAAAATGCCTCTTTGTCTCAATTTTTCTTAATTTACACTCCAGTATGTAGAATACTTCTATTTTGAAACGTTGGAGTACTAATATACTATGAATAAAAGAACATAGAAATTAAAACAAAGGCAAATGATAAAATTTTATTTTCATCTGCATAGTATTATGAATACCATTAGGATTTTATTGGATTGAATATGAGATTCTGGTTTCAATTTTATATCAGTATTAAATCCAAATCAAATTTTAGATAATTTAATGATTCGAGTTTATTTTCATACTCAATCGAAATAGAATTTAGACTTCAATGTCCAACTCAAACTCAAGTCAGACCCTCCCCCGCTAGCGGTCACGCTACGGGCCAATCGCAGGTCGAGTCCCGGATTAGTCACCACGTTGTAAGTGGACACCATGTGCCTCTCGGAGTGAACCAAAAACTCAAGTCAGACCCAAGTAAACTATGGTAAATAGCCGTACTTAATTAGTTACCAAAATGTACATACCCAACATTAGCAGTACTTTACTTAGCAAAAAAAAAAAAACCATTAGCAGTACTTAACTGTCCTTTTCCTTGTTTTATTAATGTTGTCTTCGTAATATTCCTTTTGTAATATTAATATTTTATGTGATTCTCACACTGTGCTTGCGTTAAATATTTTTCACTTTCAAAATATGAATTAGTTTTTGTGACCAATTTCTCTATTGTCTTTGTGGACTTGGTAGAATTGGAATTATATTACAAAGAAAAAACACCGAAAGTAAGGATGGGGAGTGTCACACCCCGAAATCAGGTGATAACTTGACAATACCTCATATGCTAATGAGCCACAAAACTAAAGCAAAAATAGTAAAGTCCATTACACTATTATTAAAGAAAACATAAATTTCTACATTAGTTATCGGTGTTTGACATAATTCATCATAAAGTAAAGTGTGTTAACTATAGTTATTACATAGCCAGAGTTCAAAGTACTTAAAGAAAATTATGTATAACATGAATTTATTATGGATCACTAATCTTAATCCCCATCTCATGGCTCCACATAATCACCTTCCTCAGGTACCTCATCATCTGCAAATAAAAGAAAGTAAATGCATGAGGTATAAAATGCAGTAAGCATCAACACCCTTGGGATGAAACATTAAATGAGACTCAAAACCCTTTCCCGACTTTCCAAATCAAGTGTGAAAATATACAAATTTAGGTCCCTTCATACGTCACATTTTACACATGAAAACCTCACCAAACAACTTTTAGAAAACACTAAAAGGAACCAGTACAAATATGTAAGCCCTAAGGGCGAACTCAGTTTTTGATATTGGACAAACTTTTAATGTTGTGTCTAATGATCTTAATATTTGTGATAGAATATCGGAACATATATTGGAAGCTCTAAGTACTTCAATCAAGCCATTGAAAGCCATTGATATCAAGATTCAAAGTTATACAAGGCTCATTCATCAAGATTGAAGATTGAAGACTTAGGTTTGGTTAGATTAGCTTTGTTATTCATTAGTCGTTATCTTAAAGCTCTAACCAAAGCTCTCATGAACATAAGCTCTACACTCAAGTCTTGCATGTTTTCATAAACACGTTTTCAAAAGGCTTAAGTTTCAAAATGATCTTTACATCTGTTCTTATCCAAAAAGCCTTTGATTTCATAGATAAGTCTTTTAGAAAAGTTTTCCAAGTGTTCTTACTTGTTACATATTAAAGAAAACCTTTTAGACTTTAAAAGACTTCAAAAGATTTCAAAACGTGTGAAAAATTAGCTTGGAAGTTCGGTCAACCGAGCTCAAGCTCGGATCAACCGAGCAGAAACTGAGACTTGGAAAAGTGAGCTTCGGTCGACCATGAAGGGGTTCGGTCGACCGACCCCTGTTAAGTGGATCTGAACTGCTCTGTTTCGGTCCACCGAACTCTGTTTCTACTAGCCGTTATTTGACCGTTGGAAACTCGATTTTCAGCCAAATTTGAAATGTATAAATACTCCAAAGCTAGAGAAACATTCCAAGGCTTGCATATCAAATATTCATTGATTTCTCATCAAGCCAAAACACTCACAAGTAAATGCTCTTCATTTCTATGATATAAATCATTCAAGAGCAATCTTTCAAAAGCAAGACAAAGAGTGAACTTCATATGTTCAAGAGCTAAAATTGTTTGTGCTTCAAAGGTATATTTCTCACTTATAAGAGTGATCAATCTTGTTCTTTAAACATTCTATTCCCTTTCTAAGTGATTGGGTAATTGTTGTAAAAGTCCTACTTTGTGTGGGCAATTTGTAAAGTCCTACTTGGTGTGGGCAAGTTCTTAGTGAGCTTTTGTAGTGTGGTTGTGTTGTAAAACTCTTAGTGAGTTAGCCACATTTGTAAACATTCTTCTTAGTGAAGTTGTTTGAAATCCTTGGGTGCGGCTCAAGGTAGTGGATGTAGATTCTAAGTGAATCGAACCACTCTAAATCCTTTGTCTTGTTGATTGGGTTTTGCATTGCTATTATTCATCTTGCTCAAACTTCCAATAGCTTTGCAAAGATTCTTAAAAAGTTTACAAGATTAGTTAAAACCCAATTCACCCCCCCTCTTGTGTTTTACAAAATAGAAAAAAAAATCACCAAAATGCTACACTTCGGTCGACCCACACTACAAGAAAACAGTTAAATAGCGACCGAATATTTCAGTCACAAATTTAACGACGGAATACCGACCGAATAGAAACCGAAAACAAATCGGTCGTTATTCCGTCGGCCACTTCGGTCCCATTGACCAAATTGAAACGCCGTCGTTTTGTTCACCCTTAACGACCGAATACCGACGGATATTAACGACCGTTTACCGAGGGAATATATTACGACCGAATACCGATGGAATACATAACGGTGTTTCTTTTATTTTAACGACCGACTCCCAACGGAATATAACGATCGCTTACTGACCGAAACAATAACGGAATACATAACGACGTCGTTTTGATGTTTTATTTCTCTAAAAAAAAATTAGGTACAAAATTAATTAAATGACGACCGATTACCGACCGAATTAACGAAACGACGTCGTTTTGTAGTTTTACTTCTCTAAAAACCTGACAAAGAAAATCACTTGGTCAAAATCCCTAGCGACGTTTTGCCAGTGAGAATCCCTCTGCGAATCCCCCCACCGCCGAAGCTGACCCCTTCCCCGTCGCCATCTCCGGACACTTGCGAATCCCCCCGTCGCCAACTTCAGGGGAAAGTGAAGTTGTACTTGTGGCCGAAACGAGCCGTGTTCATGAAGATGATGAATAATGATGAGGATATGTCGGGTGATGACAATTCTGAAGAAGATGATGAATTCATGTCGGATGATGATTTAGAATGATTAAGCTTTTCTCGCTTCTTGGAATTCCACATATTGCAGGTGAGTAATATTTGTTGGTTTTTTTGTACTTTATTACCATAAATTATAAGTCATATTGCATAACTTTTTAACATAATCCAAGGATATACATATGAATGACATCAAGGAGCTTATGAGAAGTGCACACTTTGATTGTGAGTTTTGATAATTCAATGTGTGCACTTTGATTGTGAGTGTTGTAATGTAATGTGCACATTTTGATTGTGAATGTTGTAATTCGAAGTTTGCACTTTGATTGTGAGTATTTAATGTAATGAGAAGTGTGCATTTGGATTGTGAGTGTTGTAATGCAAAGTGTGGACTTGATTGTGAATGTTGTAATCTAATGAGAAGTGGACACTTTGATTGTGAGTATTGTAATCTAATGAGAAGTGGGACACTTTGATTGTGAATGTTGTAATGTAAATGAGAAGTGTAAACTTGTGGTTTTAGTAAGATAATTGGCTATGTAATTTTATTTTTGGGTTTATTGATTATTTTTGCTATTTGGGATCTTATTAATGATACTGTTTCTAGTTTGTATTTTTGGGTGTATTGCTGTTATTTTATAATAGGGATTTAATTAAATTTTAGATTTATTTTTTAAAAATTTAAAACAATTTAGCGACGGAATAACGACCGCACGAGTCAAAGACAAAGTCAACACTGTTGACCGTGAGGTCGGTATTCCGTCGGTAACTAGAGACGGAATATTCATCGCTAGACTACCGTCGGTATTCGGTTGTTAGAAAGTAAAAGTCAAAGGTCAACAATATGCACCATTCGGTCAGTATTCGGTCGTTATTCAGGGACGGCATATTTCGTCGGTATTCGGTCCGTAAATAGCCAAAGTCGAAAGTCAACAACTTTGACCATTCGGTCGGTATTCGGTCATTTGGCAGCCAAAGTCAAATGTCAACAATATGGAACATTCGATCGGTATTAGGTCGCTAAATAGCGACCGTATATTTGGTCGCTAGAATTTCCGTCGGTATTCGGTCGTTACCCAATCAAAGTCAAAAGTCAATAATGTTGACCATTCGGTCGGTAAATAGCGACCGAATAGTCGGTCGCTAACTTTTCCGTCGGTATTCGGTCGGTAATTTGCTTAGCTACGAAAAATACACGACCACGTCATTCGGTCGTTAATCGGTCGCTAAATTGAGTTTAGCGACGGAAATGTCCGTCCCTTTTACACAGTTTTCTTGTAGTGCCAACACCAGGACCGGTCGACCGAGTAGTCTATTGAAAAAAGGACAACACCTTGTCCAAAAGTCCGATTTACCAGCATCACCCACCGGTCGACCATCTCACCCTTAGGTTGATGGGTTCCTTAACCCGGTCGACCCAAAAAGACCCTCCCCTCGTCCGTCTGGTCCCAGTAGTTTTCCTTGGACGAGGGATGGAAGCTCCCGTCGATCGGTCACTTTTTCAGTGCAAATTTATGCACAATCCGAATTCTAACCCAAAATACTCTAGTTTTGATGCATATGTACATATGAATGACAGATATCAAAACAAAAACAAGTAAGACATAAATCGTACTCGTTAAATCCAACATCTACACATCGGAAATGTGACCCAAGCACCATGTGTTGCTCATCCCAACATACGGACATACACAACATGTGATCCTTCGAATACGATCCATGCTATGACACAACAATTCACAGGGGTGAGCTCAATTGTCTATTCACAAACCTAAAGAAATTACTACAATGGTCCCCAACTTTAAGCCTAGGAGGGAAGGCTTTCATATGCAATACATGGGTTCAGTTTCTCCCCGAACGAAGGGCTCAATCTTTAAGGATTCATTTGTATTGTGTCATTGCCCACCATTGTGGACTCCACAAATACCGTTTGTAGTCCCTAACAAATCTCACGGTTAGGAACAGGCTCACTAATCACACAAGTCGAGAACTCACGGGTTCAACGACAACACTCTCTCACAATGCACTCGAAAGAATCCTGCAATGGGGTCGATTCGAAACTAGAGCTCAAGCAGTGTCGACTCTATAGAACATATAACATTTAAGACTCTAAAAGAATTAACAAGTCTACACTAAAGATAACAAGATAAGATGACAATCAACATGCACAATCAAGTTCAATGATCAACATACAAGTATGATAATTCAACGTTTCATCCTATGCAGCAAATCATGTCTTTTAATACTTCCAATACAAAGTTCCATATGTATAAAAGAACAAATTTCATGAGTTTTAGGACAGAAATTACAAGGGTGAAGAGTCTTACTTGAAATTAGAGCAAGCAAAGAAAAATACCGAAATTCAAAAAAATGCAACAACTTCAACAGTAAATTTCCGTTCGCTGGGAACTCAAAATCCACTCCTGCCACTTCTCATGCGTAGCCTTATCAGTTAGCTTCGATATGCAATAAGAATCACTCCAATCGGAGTTCAATTACTACTTCAATTATAATTTTTACTCTCAACTCACTGTTTTTCCATATTTTTACTCTTCTTTCTTTTCTCTCATTTTCTTCTCTAGCCTCTCTTTTCCCTTCTAACCACCAAAATCCTGCACTAACTACCAAGAGACATACCTTTTCAAAAGATGTCAAACTACCCCTACAAGTTCTCACAAGTCTACACTTAAGTCCTATAAGTTATGTACATATATAAAGCCATCCTAAACAATTGTACATCAAAATAACATATAATAAACACTTAACACATAAATTCAATTAAGGCTGTTATTATTAAATGCCAAAAAGCTCAGGTTATCACACGGAGAACAAGGGAAGTTAAGCGCGTGAATCGGTTATGTGAAGTCAGCTATGGACTTTCTAAAATAGAAATTGTATATTTAAATTTGTCACAAAATTAATATCCGCTTTTTAAAATGAATATATTTTCTATCTAAAGTCTCTTGTAAATTATCCCATATATCTAAGGGAGGAAACTCCACTAACATATAAATTCTACTATTAATATTTTCTTTAATAAGAATATAATAATTTAATCATGGTCAAAGTATTCCTTTACTTTCTTTACTAATCATATGTAGACATTAAATTTGGAATGAAATCAATATTAGGAGGTGAAAGAAAAAAAAAAAAATAGAGTAAAAATATTTAATTGATATGCTAGAGGGTTAGTTTTATCACATACACATAAATTGCTTATGCAAGAGGATTTGTGCTCTGGCATTATCGTCACCCTTCTACATAAATAACTTTAGGAAAGGGTATGGGAGGAAAATATTATAAATACTTCTTTTAACTTAGATATTTTACGACCACCCGATAAGCCTAACAAATTGGAAGTATTAGGATATGAGAAACCAAACTTGTTTTGTTTTTTTTTTTTCTTCTTGTTTCTTTATATTTTGCATAAAAGGGGAAGAGAAAACACTTTTTTTTCATGTTATCAATACGTCTACTTCAGTGCTGCTTATTTACTTTCAATTTCCAAAACAGCCAAACTTACCAATATACTTCTTCCGTTCAAAATTAAATGTTCTTTTTTTATAAAAAATTAATAAATAAGTTGATATTTAATTCCGAACTGAGATAATATACTACATGATTTTTGCAAAGTGGAACGTTGCATTAGTCCTATCTATCTTCATTACTAATAAAACAAAAGAAGTTACATAATTATCTCGGTTGTCAAATGGGAGATCTTTCAGTGTTCCATATCTACCTATCAAAGAAGGGTCTTTTAAGAGGTAGGGTTTCTTTTTACCTTATTTGAATATTTTTTGCATCGAAGAGGCCAATAGTCCAGTGGGGCATTGGCCGGCCCATGACCGAGAGGTCTCGAGTTCGATACCTTCCATCTGCGTGGGGTAAACTTTATTCTCTCTTATCTAGGGTGTTCTTTCTCCCCAATGTGGGGTTGTTCTCTCTCCCCAATGTGGGGCAATCGCTCATCTTGGCGTAAAAAAAAAGAATATTTTTTGCCCCCCACTCCTTTTGACAATCTTTAGTATTTCCTGTTTAAATATGTTTTTCAGAGCTCGTCCTTCAACGTAAAATATTTTGTTAATATATATATATATATATATATATATATATATATATATATATATATATATATATATATATATATATACACTAGCAAAAATACCCGTGCTATGCACGGAAACATAATGTTTAATGAAAGAAAAAATGTCAAAGTAATTTTGTAACTCAAAACATGTCAAAGTACACTCTTTTATAGTATTGTCAAACTCAAAAAATAATGTAACTTTTCAATGTGGGATACTCTTATAAGCAAATTAAGAATTTACAACCAAAGTAAAATTTAACCAACCAATCAAAATTTTATAAAATAATTAATTGAACAAAAATTCATGGAAATTACACGTAGGATTTAGAAGGATGTGATTGGCTGAAACTGAAAACAGACTCTGTAATATAAATATACATAGATACTCCTTCCGATTCAAAATATAAGTCGTTTTAGGAGTTTTCACACAAATTAATATACTAATCAATATGATTAAAGTACCCCTAATTAATACTCCAAAAGAACAAATAAATTAATGAAGAGTTGCATGAGAATTATACATTTTGACAAATATGAATATATGGAGAAAATAATGTAAGGGTAAATTAGCCAATAAATGCAACATTCTTGTAAAAAGATCTATATTTTGCAACAAAAAATAACTCTTGAAAAAACTTCTATTTTGAATCGGAGGAAGTATAAATTTTATGCACATTAATTTTTTTTTATAGTATTGTCATTTGTCAAATTTTAAAAATAATAATTATTTTTTTTATGTGGGAGTTTTTATTGTTGTTAATTCTCTTATTTGACTTTAGATTAATATTTTTAACTTTTATTATAAATTAAAATTTCTACAAATTAATACTTTAGTTTTAGAGAGTTTAGAAAAAGATTCACTTGATTTTTTGCAGTATAAACGAAGAGAATTGATTTTTTTAAATATCCATATTTATTTATTTTTAAAAATATATTTTGAAAATAAAAATTCTCCATTAGAATAAAAAAACATGTCATTGCATAAGTTTGAGCTAAATCGAACTTGATTAAAAGCTCAATCGGAATTCAGAGGACCCGGTCATCTGAATTACCCGTTATTTGTTAAAACTTTAACTATTTATATTTATATAAATAAAAAATATAAGAAGCAAATAAGCGGGCTTCCTTAATTTGATGAGCTAAAATGTCAGCCCAATTTTGTAACTCAAAACATGTCAAAGTACCATCATTTGTAGTATTGTCAAACTCAAAAAAAAAAATGTAACTTTTCAATGTGGGATACTCTTATAAGCCAATTAAGAGTTTACAACCAAACTAAAATTTAAATTAGCATTCCATTAAAAGAATTAAAGAAAGTAGTTGTCAAATACCTGCCAGAGTAGTTGGCAATGTGCGTAGAATCCGACTTGTAGGTCGGGGGATTGAATCCCCCTCTCCCAATTTAAATAAAATTGTTTAACATTTTTGCACCAATAAAAGTTGATATTTAATTTTTATTAAGATAAGTTATTTTTCAATTAAATTAATTAACCTAAATATTCTCAACCAATAAAAATTAGTAAATTAATTAAAAAATCTAAAAATCTAAAAAAAAATGATGGAAGAAATATATATATATATACAAATATACGCATGTGTAACTGCTCTGTAATATATATATATATATATATATATGGCCAAAAAATAAAAAAAATAAAAAACAAAAAATCTTTCCCTAATAGTACAAACATGTAGCTATAGGTGATAGGGAAAGTGCATAGTCCCTACCTCTTGAAACAGTCCGGATCCTATGCGGAATGCTTTTTTTCAGTACGTGCAGAATATTTTAGGACAAGTATTTTGAGGCACAAAAAACAGGGTAAGTGTCCCTAAAAACATGAAAATTGTTCGTTTTAAATCAATTTTGACCGTCAAATTTCAATCCAACAGACGATATTAAATTCCACAGATATTGAAAAAAGGCGTTCCGCATTGAAACATCAGCGCTCTTGAAAGGCCTCCTAAAAACACTATTGTGGGGCTAAAACTAAAAGGACACTGTTACTATAAGTGGAAATTTCGTCACTTTCTTTCATTTTCTAATTCATCACCTTAGAGAAAATTAGGGTTTTGAGTTCTTGAAAATTCAAGAACAAGAAGGGAAAAAACAAAAGTAATTGGGGAAACAATAAAAATAAAAAACAAAAGTTGGTGAGAGGAGAACCCCTTTGTTTCTTGATTAGGATCTGATCTTTGTTCAAATATAAAAAGGTTAAAAGTAATTTATGTTAGAAAATGTTAGTGCTATTTATGTCGGGCTAAAAGTAATTTATCCTGTCGCTATCAATTGACTTCCTTCCCCAACCAGGCCGGCTCCTATGCGGAATAGGGATTGTTCTGCACGTGCGGAACAATTTCAGCCATCGGATAAAATTTTTAACGGCTCAGATTTGGAGAGAGAAAAGTTACTGCTGGACTTAAAAAATCTCATTCGACGGCTGATACTTGTCCCGCACATGCTGAACAAAAAGCTATCCCGCATAGGAGTCAGGAGCCTCCCCAACACACACACCACCCCACCCCACCCCCCCACCCCCGGGCAAAAAAAACCCACGTAAAAGTCTCTTTTGAAACGGGTAGGATTGTAATGTATCTCAAGGATTCCATCACCATTATGTTTAGCAGGGACGAAGACAGGAGCGGGCTGGACAGTCGTTCCCGAGTTTTTTAAAAAATTTACTACATATAGATATAGTAAATTTTATATGGAGTCTGGATTATTTGATTAAATTCTCCTTCCAAAACATTCTTTTGCCGTTTTTATTTATAATTCGATATACTGTTGCATTTTTTTCTCCCAGCCTAAAAGTTCTGCTTCATCACTGATGTTTAGACAATGACTATTCTAAGTGAGTGGAGAAGGCGATCGTCCCCTGTATTTTCAAAATTTTCATTTTATAGGGTAAAAAATACTTCTCTCCAAGGAATTAGATTTTTTTTCCCTCTAAAATAAATTTACCCCCAAAAATACATATTATGAATCCGCTCCTTATATTTAAGTTACATATTTATTTATAAACCAAATCGGCACATAGAAACATAATAATAAAAGAAAGGAAAGGAGAGGAGAAAAAATGTAAAATAAGACATAAGATTCCAACTAAGGAATAAGAAATGGAGATAGCTAGGAACTCTAAATTATACAAAGAGTTACAAATATATTACAAATCAAATCAGTTGTAGACAGTAAAATACAACAGTAATTTATTATGACATTTACTTCTCATTCTGCCCCTAACACTGTACAGTAGATGGATTGAGGTTGTAACCAACAAAATACATACACAGCAGCATGTGATTTTAAAGAACAGAGAGAGAGATTCAACCCTTCATAGGAAAAAAAATAGAAGGGTAAAATCGTCTAAAACAGATTCATACAAAAAAAAAAACCTTCCAAATTTATGGTAAAAATATCGTCTATTGTGTGTTTCGTTCTTTATCCCAAAGAAAAAATTATCATATGTTAATTTTTTTTATTGAGCGTTTCATTTAAGTTAACATATTGCAATTTTTTATTGATGGGATAAGAAACGACACAGAATGTGAATAGACGATTATTACCGCAAATTTATCAGAATGACTGGTAATTCCATAACAAAGACTCAAAACTGCTGGAGAATCCAATATCATTATCATCGTAATCACCGCCGCCGCCGTTCATCCAAGAAGGCGGCGGCAGAGGAGAATGAAACAGCCAACCGTGATCCACCGAGTCAAAATAAGCAAACTCTTTAATATTCCATTCCACCGAGTCATCATCAAAACTCGTTCCAAGACTCGGCAACTCAACGATTTCACACAATTCCTCCTCTACTGAAGAAGACGCATTAGAAGATGTTGACATGGAAGAAGAAGAAGTTTCTAGAACATTCTCCATTGCAGCCGCCTTAGCCGCCGCGGCTTGTACGTCACGTGGACTACAAGACGCCGGCCGAGGAAGTGACGTGGCGAGTTCAGGGAAGTTCAGTATAGCCGAGTTGCCTTTAATGCTCAAGGCTGCCACGTCATGAGCTCGAGCCGCCATTTCCGGAGTAGGAAAAGTTCCGAGCCATATTCGGGATTTCTTGCGTGGCTCCCGGATTTCGGATACCCATTTGCCCCAGTTTCGCATTCGGACCCCGCGATAAACCGGGTGTTTACTGATGTCTCTGATTCTCTTTATTTTCTTATTGACATCGCCAATTTCTTCTACTTTTTTTGTTTTATCAGATGATGATGATGATGATGATGATGAGTTTAAGGTTGTCTTCAGAGGAGTGTCTGATGAATTCTGAAGTTTAGTTCTCATTTTGAGAAAATACGGTCACAATTTTGCTGTTTTTTTTTTTTTTTGTTTTTTTAGTAGTAAGAGCTAAAAATGTACTATATGTACAAGATTGCGAAAAAAGAGAATGAGACAGACGATTCAAATATATGTATGTATACAAAATTTGTAAAGTTATTATCGAATAATAGGAATTGAGCTTAGAAAAAGAGTGAGACAGAAGATTCAGAACGGAGAGTGAGGAAGGACTTCTTAGCATAGAAAGGAAAGGAATAAAGAAGGAAAACACAGAGCTATAAACATAGTAGGCCTTTTTCTTTCCGTCATTTCCTGATGACTCTTATAAGGGAGGAGGGAGAGATAGGTGAAGACAAGTGTTAGTGAGTGAGGTACTATAAGTTGGGATGAGGGAGGAAGAGGGTAGAAATGGTCATTTTGAGCGCTGCGGTTCCAGTGCGGATTGAGGTAAGTACAGCTCATTATTAATTTAAAATGAACACGAGTCATAATTTTAGGACACATGTCGTGTTTTGTATTTTAGGACACTTGTCATAAAGCGTTCCGTATTTTGTTGTTCCGAATAGGATCCAGACTGCATTTTGGGGGGACCCAAAGGGTAGAAATGGTTACCTTTGATGGTTCCTGTGGAGATATGGGGTGGAATTGTCTGATACCACGCAACCCTTATCGTAAATTCATCGTTTGTATCTTTTCATGGTTTCACCAAGATTAATACTGTTCATTTACCCAGTTACTTGATCAGTCCTCCTGTCATGTTGAATATGTATATGTTGGTGATAGTATATATTGAAGTCGGTATACCTTATAGTGTATATTGATTTTGCTAATATATATTAGGGTTTGTATATTTATAGTTTATATACCCCACACCGATTGTGTTTATATATACTATTCAATGTATTGTGCACGCTGTAAGACACTGACAACAACGTAATATGGCAACCGCGTCGTAGTCTTTAATCCGTGTTTATATCTCCTGGCATCATTATCTGCACATCGTTTTGTTGGGCATAATGGGTTGGGGGGAGGGGTGGGTGGTTAGGAAGGAATTGAGCCATGGAAGTGATTACCACTTGGGGTAGACATATTTAGCTGTCTTCACAGCAAAGATTTCATATAGGTTAAACAATACAAGTAAAAGCCTACTGCATTATAATATTGGGATCTAAACAAAATATCAATTTGTTGGTGAGGGACAACAAAACAAAACGCAGTTAAAGTGGTAAAACACTTTATTTTCAACCGGTAAATTGGGAGTTTAAGTATTTCTTCTGAAAAAATAGGGAATCACTATTAATTCTCTTAAAAGAGAAAAGGAAAAAAAAAATTGATGGTGAGGGGAAGAAGATAGGTGAAGAGAGTTACCCTTAGAATTTTAAAAAAATGTGAATAATAATTCTTCATAACTTGTGGTCTATATTTATTTGATTTCAATTGTATTTAAGAAGCAAAAGAAAGAACTTGAAGATTTCAGCAAGGGACCATCTATTTAATAAAAATATACATATAAAGTCCAGGTGACTTGTTTAATATTCACTAGTAGATGAATAAATACAAATGTGTGACAAGATATTTTGGCATCTATTGAAACCATCAAGATGAAGAAAAAAAAAGAGTAAATTTTTTTCCTATTAATAATTGTCCAATTATTAAGGACAAACTCTCCCAACAACTGTTTATAATTCTGGGGAATCGTAAATGATCATAGAATCCTTAATCTTGATTACTAAACATATTCCTTCTTTTCCTTGGTAATGGAACTATAAATTTTATGTTGATAGGACAATAAGTAAAATTTTACATAATTCTTAGGAGACAGTAGGGCAGTGGCGGAGCTTACAAGGGGCGGGGGGACCCTCAAGAATTTTCAATTTTTTTATATACTAGGTATAAATATTTAACGGTTTAGAATAATAGAGCTATTTTTTTTAAATGGCCCCCCCAAGAATTTTTAATTTTTTTATATACTAGATATATATATATATATATATATATCCAATGATTCAGAATAAGATAGATTTTTTTAAAAAAAAGATGACCCATTATTACGAAGTACATGAAAATATATTTTTTGATACCCAAATCTAATTAGATTTGGACTCATAGATTATTAAAGTAACCAATAATGGATTTTAAAAGACCCACTAAAACCTAATAGACCCACCAAGACCCATTATTACCCAAACAATTATATACGTGACATTTTTCTCTCTCAGACCTTTTTCACTGATCAGTAGAGTGAAAATTGTGAACAAAATGTGTATAACTCCTATAAGATTTATCAAAAAAAAAGTTTTGGCTCCGCCAATGTTTATATGTTTTTATGAATTTATTTTGCCAATGTTAATTGTGCCCCCAGTAGAGTGAAAAGGGTGAACAAAATGTGTATAACTCTAGTCTATAAGATTTATCAAAAAAAAAGTTTTGGCTCCGCCAATGTTTATATGAATTTATTTTGTCAATGTTAATTGTGCCCCCAGTAGAGTGAAAAGGGTGAACAAAATGTGTATAACTCTAATCTATAAGATTTCATCAAAAAAAATTTTTTGGCTCCGCCAATATTTATATGCTTTTATGAATTTATTTTGGCCCCCTCAAAAAAAATTCCTGGCTCCGCCACTGCAGTAGGGACGGGTAATTTCATTAATACAACAACGACGACATAATTCAACAAGTCTCCAGTAATTGGGGGTATGAACGGAGATTAATAAGAGACATATCTAATATTTGACAATTAATTAATAAAGTGATTTTTTCCGAAATACCTTACATTAATACTATTTCTAAAATTTCCATGTTATTTTTGAACTTATAGAAGAGCACAGATTCAGAAAAGCATGAAAATGCTTCTTATAGATGGAATATTCAAAAGCAAACACATGTTATAAATGGTTGGGGCCTTTTAAAATTGTGAAAGAAACTAGAGGTGCAGAGAAATTATTGATCAAGAAAGTTAAATTTCTTGCAAAGAGATGAAGAAATGGGGACCCTTTTGGGGATTCATAGTGACTATTCATGGTGATTTGGTAGTGGTTGTGATTATCATAACTCAGTTTTTAATAATTGGGAGCATAGATAAGATTGAATATAAGACATGTCAAACTATAAATGCACGCGAAGTGGCTGCTTCAAAATAGCATTGAAACATATGGATTGAATACTGATTTAATCTTTGACGAGTGAATGAACAAAGTAATTGCTTATAGGATGGAAACAGCAAACTAATTGATCTATCACGAAACAGCAGTACTCTATAACGTCACGTTTTTATGGTGATTTGGTAGTAGTTGCATTAACGAAATTTTAGCCCTCCAAGCATTGGTCAATAATTGGGAGGATGTGTAAGGATAGATAAAAAGAAAAGTCTAATCTTTGGGTATAAATGTATAAAGTTGCTACTCCCAAAATATCACTCAAACAGATTAATTGAAGACTGGTCTAACATTTAATAGTGAATGCACAAAATATTTGCTCATATAATATCACTGAAACATTAATCCTTTATCACTAGTCTAACTTTACCCTTAGTCGACTTTATTTAATAATATAGTTTTTACAACAAATTCACACTTACCCATGTATACCAAATCATATTTTAATGACTATAATTAGAGGTAATTTGAACTTTTTTCTTCATATTTATTGTCTTCTAATTATTTTCTTGACATGTGTAAAAATGTGAAATGTATCAATTATTTAGGAAGGAGATAGTATGTATTTGTGGCTAAACCTAAACCACATATGTATTTTGACCAAAAATTCAACGAATGAAATTATGAACAGCTCTTGCAGGTTCGATATTGCTTTCAAAGTCCCAGTTCGGCAATTCTGGGGGCCATATATTTTCTTCGTGCGAGAACTACGTCGATCGGGCTCTTTGGAGGGGCAGAGAATCGGGTGAAAATCCTGCCGTCAAATTCCTCTCCCACAGCCCAATCGAGATCACGTAGAGTAAATTGTGATTGGTGAGAGACGAAGCGAGGTGAATTTTTTGCCCAGAGAATCCAACAGAATTTTTTTCATTTATAAGCTTCGAACTCGAGACCTTACTTAAGGGATATAAAACTCTTTCCACTTAAATCAACTCATATTAATATGAAAAAATTGTGCTAGACGTGCATACAAAATAGCTTTTGTGTGGAGGGAGTTAAATCCTTTGTACCTACATAATCCTTTTTTATTCGATCTAACGATTCATATTAAAATAATTATAATAAGTATTTTGTACAAAATAGCTATTTTAATCTAGGTATGTCAAATTATTTTATCCGATGAGCAGTCTAAACAGATTTTGCAGGTGCGAAAGATTTAATCAACTCGGACATGCATGTGTGCCATGGCACACAGCAATTCCTGTCGGAAAAAATGGTTAAATTGCTATTACTTTCCTTTATCAATAAGTCACGGTGCCTTCCAACAATTTACCTTTATTACACCCCTAATAGGCTCAAGTTGAAATAGTGTTGCGTCTCATAAACAAGATTTCAGGTTTAAGATTTAAATTTGGTCTCACAAATAATTTGTCTTTTATAAAAGTCAAACATTATTCAACTCGATTCGAAGCTTTGTTGGGTACGACAAGGCGAGGGATAGAGCGGAAGGAGAATGACACATTTACCGCATTTTTGTTGAAAAATATTTTATGTCCCATATTTTTGTCTCTTTTTCGTCATTACTAATAATATTCTGTCAAGTGTGACACTTCTCCTTATAGTCCCTCCATTTAGGTAATAGATTAAAAAAAATTGACACTCAATTAGTTATTATTAATGAACGTGAAATGGGACACAAGTTCGAACGGAAAATTTCTACCTTTTATTATTTGGTATGAGCGGAAGTAAAGTAGATCTCAAATACTTTTACTTATTAATTTAGAATATTTTATTTAATTAACTTGGCTATTGTACCCTCTCTATAACACTAGGTATTTAGAAATTATTAGTAGGTTTGTAATGTATTTTACATAAAAGATACCTCTCAACCCCTCCAATTTTGAAGGGTCAACTTGCTTATGTGGAGAGGGATCTCAAATTTACTTTTCATCTCTTCCCCCTTTAATAAATATTTTATTATACTCCCTAATACACTAATAATATTTCACATGTAACAATATCATTTTGGCCAAAGCTAATTTATGGGCTTAGACAAATTACGTCATTCTAGATGCGACAATTTCATTAATATACTGCACATGCAGACTATTAGAAGATGTATAAGAATATCTGGAGTCAACCAAAGTACCAAATAAGAGTTTTTACTCTTAAAAACAACTCCTCATCTAGTTCATCTCCCTTCCGCCGCAGCTATAGTGCGGAATTTATATTTTTCTGCACCTACGAACACTTGCTTTTTCTGTTTAAAATAACTATTCTCAATGGGGGTATGTAGCTATTCTCAACAGAGGCGGACATTTATTTATGTTTGTGTAAATCAGGTGTTCTCAACTGAAGCAAGCAGTTGTCTTTGTACTTGCTCACCCCTTGTTGAGAACACCGATTTTGATATAGAAAAAACAAATATCTACACGTGCAAAAAGGAAAAATGTTCCTCATAATAGTTGTGGCGCTCCCCTTCCTCCTTCTTTCACTCTACCAAACAAAGAGGCTAGAAATCCTATGTCTCCATTCGATGTCTTCTTCCATGTCCCACTACTAATAAAATGACATGTATTAAAATTTTAATTAAAAAATTATAACATAAAAGAAATAGTAAAATTCACATTCGAAAAATATATACGTGAAAAAATATCTATTCGTAGGGAAATAAAACGGGAATACAGAACGGGAACGGACGATTTTTTGCCAAACAAAGACTAGTGTGTGCGCATGCGTATAGCGAGTACAATATTGGGGTAAATTATAAAGGACAATTCTGATATGTACCAGGGCCAGGGGTAGGGCCTTGGTCCACTTGGCTCACATTGTGCTACGTCGCCCCTCCCTTTAAAAAAAATATATATATATTATCTCTCAGTCACAGTTAAAATACAAAAAAATAGTTCTGATATGAACACAGTTAAAAGTAAAAAAAATATCTCTCTCCTCATTTTATAGTGATGTGACAAGTTTGTACAATTTTTTTACTTTTAACTGTGTCCATATTAGGACTATCTTTTTTGTATTTTAACTGTAACTGAGAGATGAAAAAAAAAATTAAAGGGAAAGGCGACGTGGCAGATTGTGAGCCAAGTTGACTAGGGCCCTACCCCTAGCCCTGGTCCATATCAGAATTTTCCAATTATAAAAGCTTGATTACATCTAACAAATAATTCGAGAAGTTGTAAACTTAGAAACATTCCACAACTAATTGGCGGCAAAACAGGGGCTGTCGCCCCGAAATTTTTAAAAAATACTAATAGGTATAGTAAATTTTATATGTAGTTCGAATATTTTATCTGTTTCCCTCCACCCCTCTCAAAATATTTTTTTTTTCCGTTTTTATATGTAGTTCGACATACAGATGCAGTTTGCCCTCCCCCTCCCCCTCCCCCAATACCAAATTCCTTACTTCGTCACTGTGTCAAATTATAGTTGAAGAAAATTTTATGTACATGTAGAAATTAAATGGATCTTACTTATCACGTCTCAATTATTTTAAATTTTTTCCCAGATGTTGCCTTCTATATAAATCCATAACAAGATTTCTTTTTTTTTCTTTTTTAAAGGTAAGACCCGAGAGTCACACCCTCACCCAAATTAGAGTATCTTAGCTGGGTGGATTTAAATCGCGGGATATGCATGAATGGTAGAAGTCTAGGCGGAGAGCCCAGGGACGAACAAAGGGGGCGGGGCAGGGGTGGCAGTCGCTCCCGAGATTTCTAAAAATACTATTAAATATAGTAATTCTTATATGTAGTTCAGAATATTTTACCAAATTCGCCCACAACATTTATTTTTTGCAGTTTTTATATATAGTTCGATATATTGTTGCAGTTTTCGTCCCCAACGTCAAATTCCTAACTTCATCATTGGGAGAGCCAATAGAATATCAACCCCAAACGGAATTCGAACCTGCTTTATTGGAACCAGATTTCTTATCTAGAAATAGAGTAACTGCATTGACCATTCGATTTTGTGTTCTAATAAATGAAGATAAAAGTTGGTGGTGTTGGATCTTTAAAGTCCTAATAAATGATAAAAAGAAAAAGAAAATTCAAAATATTTTCTCAATCTTCTTCCACATATGTAATGTACTTCATGTTAGAACCGTACAACGGCAAAATGAGTTGTCGATGGACATATTATTTTTTTTTTTTTTTTGATGAAATTTCGATGGACATATTATTGGACTCATAAGCAAAACATCAATCAATCAAGGTTTGATAACCACGTTAATGACTTCATTAAAAGCAGTAATGGCAGCAACTTGTTTGTAGTGTTGCCCAATTTGGACCGCCGGTTTGGAACTGACGGTTCCAGCCCACCGGTTCAACGGATTTATTTAAAAATTAAATGAGGGGGATAGGAAAATTCTGATATGGACCAGGTCCATGTGGACTTTCTGGTCCAAAACTGACCACATTATCACAAAGTTGTTTCTCTCCTCATTATGTGGTAATGTGGTCAGTTCTGAATCGCATGGTCCAATGAACATGATTCATATCAGAATTATCCGAGGGGATATGGTCATTTGATCATTTGAAATGGATGGTTAGGATCATTTAACCATTTTTTTTATTTTGAAACTGAGTTTGATTTTTTTTTTTTTAATCAAATTTTCCTTTAAATATCAATCTCCCTTCTTCAAAAGTTTTCACACCGCCTTCTTCTAATTTTCTCTTTTTACTCTCAATTCTCAAACTCTATCAAGCACTTTCAAGTTATTAAATCTTTTAAAGATACTTTATTTCTGGAAGCAAAAGATAGTATATTTAATTATTGCATTTTTATTATTATTGCTCTTATTATAAGTTTTATTTACTAGTTTTAAAAATAAAATATATAAAAAAAAAACCAGCTGTTTCATTTTTTGCTACTATTAGTATTTGTTCTTAAATTTTACTATATATATGTTAATTTTATTCTTCATTACATCTTAAAAAACAAATGTCTTACAGTGGATATAGTGACAGTGACGAAAGTGGGTGTAGGAACATAACATTAATAATTCCGACGAGAACGAAGTACCAGAATATTTTTTCGTACTATATACAGGGGATTCGAATTTCAAACTACCAACAAGAAACTTTCTCATAATCATATACACCATAATTTGATCTATTCGGAGGTTCCGAAATGTATTGAAAACTCAATCATTCTCACAACCAAAAATGCCGAAATGCCCCTCCTCCGCCCACTTCTGGCACAGTTCGCGAAAAAAATCTTCGTTGTTCAAGCATTGGTATTCGCAAGTTGAACAACCATATACTTTCATAAAAGTAATATGTAATTATTGCCCCAAGGGGTACAATTTCAAAAAAGGAGACAGTCACAGATCGCCTATGAAGCATGCCAGAAAATCTTCATCTAGATAAGTGGACTTAATACAATGAGGAATGTGGTAAAACAAGTACGCCTCAAATTACATCTTCTACTACTATTATTTTTTTTTACTAAAGTCTTTCATATACGAAATTTAGTTACGTTTATTTGCGAAAGAGGATTATCATTTAATTTTTGTGATAATGATGATTATGAACAATGGTTAGAGAAACTTTTATACCCGCGGGCAATCAGATTACCCTTACTAGCATTGTCCGAGAGATTCAATAATTTCATCATATCAGTCTCAATAATTTCCGTGATGTCTTTAATGATAATGAAAGGGAAAGTTTTTGTGTGTGATGATATTTGGACGGATTCTTACATGGCTCATAAATATGCATGTGGATTGCCTTGAACTTGAATATTCAAAAAAGATTACTCGCTTTTCAGAGTTTTTGATGAACAACATAATTCACAAAATAGTGCATCAATTTTGAAAAGTATATATTGGCTTCTGGAAAGGTGTTTTCAATTTCTTTTGATAATGCAGCTTCAAATACCACTTACATCCCTGATATTTTTTAAGTTTGTCAATCTACTTTGAGTGGTAAATGTTTTCACATTAGGTGTCCAACTCATATTATAAATCTTTGTGGACAAAATGGTGTGAAAACCATAAATGATTGCATTTATCCAATTAAACTGACTCTAAAATTTACTTGGGCTTTAATTCTTCTATACCCGAGAGGATACGTAGGCATCTATTTATCACAAACCCAATTTAACTTTCTTTTTTTTCAACTAAATTTTATATAATAGTATTTCTATATTTTTTCCAAGTTAAACAATCTACCAATAATAAAAATAGAATTTTATTAAACGAACTCAATCTACCAAATTTGCTTAATTACGGTTCTTACATGAAACCGGATTAGAACCATGTCTGAAACTAGAACTGTATAAATGTAGAACCATTCGAAAAACAAAACCATATGGAACCGGACCGAAACTGGGTGGAACCGGACCATGGACAACAATACTTTCTTTTTCTTTTCTTTTTTGTTGATAAAAAGAAGATATATTACTGGAAAATAATTAAACAAGACTAAAACAAAGGAAAGGAGACTGAAATACAAATATTATCCGAAATACATATTAAGAAACTTTAGATCTTTGAACTTTCTTCCCCATCTTGTCACTGAGCCGTACTTGTTTGCAACATTTGTGGATTATTATTGGTGTAATAATCACAGGGAATATAACTTTTAATAGATTTGGACAAGTATTTAGCCAAAAGTAAATTAAAGGCCAAATGGTGTATTTAGTCCTGAAACAATTTTCGCTTGGCAAGTTTCGGTCCCTAATGATTGTTTGCAACTTTTTAGATCCTCAAACAATTTTCGCTTGGTAAGGTTGGTCTTTAACGATTGTTTACATCTTTTTAGGTCCTTTTGTATTTGTTAGTCAAGTGTACATGGGTATAATAGGAATTTCACATTTTTTTAGATAACTAATATCATTTGTACTCAATTGTAAATATAATGAAATATAAATACCTACTTATAAAACTAAAAGGATGCGAGAGGAGGGGCTGGAGAAGAAAGAGGCGGAGGGAGGCGGAGGAGGCGGTTGGAGAAGAAGTAGGAGGAGGGAGGAATGATGAGGGCCTGGAGAAAAGGGAGGCGGCTGGAGAAGGGAGAATGGAGGAGGCGGCTGGAGAAGAAGGAGGAGGAGGAGGGAGGCGGAGAAGGGGCTGGAGAAAAGGGAGGTAGCTGGAGAAGGGAGAAATGAGGAGGCGGCTGGAGAAGAAGGAGGAGGAGGAGGAGGGAGGCGGCGGCGGGGGGAGGGGGAGAAGAGAGAAGGAGGAGGCGGCTGGAGAAGAAGGAGGAGAAGGGAGGAGGGGAGGCGGCTGGAGAAGAAGGAGGCGGAGGAGGGGCTGGAGAAGGAGGTGGAGGGAGGAGGTGCTTTAGTTTTATTTTTACAATTAGGTATTTATTTTTAAGTATTGTTACAATTAAGTCCATATGATATTAATTATCTAAAAAAATGTGAAGTTTCAATTTTGCCCACATCACTTGTTGACTAACATTCAATATTTCAAAAAAAAAGTCAAAAGGAACAATTCCTGGCCCATAACTTGATTTAGGATCTAAAAAGCTGCAAACAATCTTTAGGGAGCCAACCTTGCCAAGCGAAAATTGTTTCAAGACTAAATACACCAATTAGCCAAAATTAAATAAAACAAATATGGACAAGTTGGAGTGCCCATATATTTAATAGAATAGTTCTATAATGAATCTCAAAGAGCAACTATGTTGTAGACAATTTTGAGAAAGTCAAATAGTGCGTTACTAATTGATTGCAAGCATGTAACTTATTGTATGTAAGATTAGGTAAAAATCTTATGTCGCGTCCTGTATCACCTTCTGTATCCCCACGCATAAATATTTGTCAGTATATATTTTTCTCTGTGGGTTCCACTAATTCTTTTAGGTTATAATTTTGTAATTAAAAATTTAATACATGTCATTTTCTTATTGATGTGACAGGGAAGAGACACTTAATGGAGACAGAAGATTCCTAGTTGTAAGATTATATAGTCAGCGCTTTTCAAAATACTTTTTAGTTACCGTTCACTTCATTTTCTAAGTTACCGTTCACTTCATTTTCTATGCACATTTATATACATAGTTTGAAATATCTTTCAAAAGTTGGAATCCCAGACTATCGGATAATGGTAAAGCACGAGGACATTTAATGGAGTATCAGATGTTTAAATCTTAATTATATTGCAGTTTAGATATTTTGTGGAGGAAAGATCTTGTGTTCCTCGTCGGTTGTCCTTTCAGAGTCTAGTTTCAGATCGTAATAAAGTTTAAAAGGAGAATGAACGCTTTTAAAATGTTTAGTTTAAGAGTGTATAAGTTGTGATTGTATCCAGATTTACATAGGTGACGAATTGGGAAGAAGATCGGCATTCCTCAAAATTAGTCAGGCAAATACAAACACTCAGTCATAAGAAAAAAGAATCGGATAGTAAAATTTAATATATCATCTACATTAAGTTGGGACTCGACACAAAAATAGTAAGATAAGTGTGAAAATAGTTCATGGGCTTTCATGTTTTTTAAAAAAAATAATTGGCAATAATAGGTATTGGTTCATTAACCTATAAGTGAGATGGATCGTCTTCAAGCGGTCGATGTGGAGCTTTATATATCCACACACTTTCTCACTTATAGTACTGTCAAAATGGACCGGCTCACCCCCATCCCGCCACGGGAAGGGACGGGCCAACCCATTTTTTTTTACGTGTCAACAGACAAGGTGTCCAGATCAGCCCCACGAGCCTTTCTTTTTTCTTTTTCTTTTTTAATTTAAAAAAAAATTCTTACTTTTTTTGGTTAAACTTTGAGAATCTAGGGGGAATACTAGTACACTCAATCCAAAATATAATAAATTCACAATTTCAAAATATAAAATATATAAATACTACATAAACGATTTTTTTTGGGTGTAGAAAAGGATTGCATAAAATAAGAAAGGGTTTACAGAGAAAAGAAGTACAAAGGAAAGTAGTAAAACAAAAATAAACAGAAATTAAACAGTACTAGTACAATAAGTCATTTCCAAGCTGTTAAACAGAAATCAAGGTCGTGGGTTCGATACACTCCGCTTGCGTGCGGTAAATTTTAATCTCTCTTTTTATGGTTATCTTTTTCTCGTCTGAGGCAATTCTCTCTCCCCTATATGGGGACAACCGCCCAATCAGACTTCAAAAAAAAAAAACTGTTAAATTAGACTTGGTACATCTCAACTATTTTCCTGTAAGTTCCAATTTTCTTTCCAATTCATAAATGAAACTTGAATCTAAGATCCTGTATATTTCAAGTCATTTCCAAGCTGTGAAATAAGACTTGATACATTTTATGTCTTTTCTTTTAAGTTCTAAATTACTTTCCAAGTCATAAATGAGACTTGAATAAGGCTTGTTATATTCCAAGTCGTTAAATCTATAGTGACATGTGTCATATTATGAGATGTGTTCCAATCATAAGTTTTCATCTGGTAACTTTATTATTAATTTTTAGGTAGAACCTTCATGATGTGACATGTGACATATTATGAGATGTGTTCCAATAATAAGCTTCTATGTGGCAACTTTGTCATTAATTTTCTTTTAAAAATAGTGCTTCATTAGCTATAATCTTCATCTTCATTTTAAAGTTACTATGAAGATGAATAGTTTAGCTATAATCTTCCTCTTAATTCTAAAGTTACACATTTATAGATTATAGAGAAATATGTAATATAAAGAAGTTCAATGATTTTTTTAAGGGAAAATGACCTGAAAAATCCTTAAAGTATTTATCAATACACGATAAGGTCCTATAAGTTTTTTCGCATCTTGTTAGGTCCTGCAAGAATTTTCGTGCCAGATAAAGAGTCCTACCACCAATTTAAGCGGTGGTTTCTGGCCAAGTGACGTCGAATTAAGGGCAAAATGGTCCAAAAAAAGCTGGTCACCCCTGCCACCCCCTCTCCACCATGTCCTCCCTTCTTCCCCCATTCTTTTTTTTAACTCTTAAGAGGAAGAAGAAGAAGAAGGAAGCCCCAGTTGCTTATTTCCTCCATTAACTTCTTCTCTTCGTCCCCTCCTCCCGCATTTACTCATCCGCCACCGCATTTTTCTTTATGGCTTGACTTTGCTTCCTTTGATACCATTCTTTTATGCGATTTCTAGATTATTCTTGGTGAGTTTGAAGTTCAAACTTTACAGAAAGTTTCATCTTTTTACTATGAATAAGAGAATGTAATTGAATTTCGGTGTAATTATCTGTAGAGATTGGGTTTTTTTTTTTGGAAAATCTCTGTTCTTTGGGATTGTTTTGGCAAGGGTGACCAGCCTTTTTTTGACCATTTTGCCCTTAATTCGACGTCACTTGGCCGGAAACCACCGCTTAAATTGGTGGTAGGACACTTTATCTGGCACGAAAATTCTTTCAGGACCTAACAAGAAGCGAAAAAACTTATAGGACCTTATCGTGTATTGGTAAATACTTTAAGGATTTTTCAGGTCATTCTCCCTTTTTTTAATGAAGAAGTTTAATGGTTTTATTTTTTAATGAAGAAGTTTATTGGTTCATGATGTGACATGTGACATATTATGAGATGTGTTCCAATCATAAGCTTCCATGTGACAACTTTATCATTAATTTACTCTTTAAAATTACTTCTCTATGAGCTATAATCTTCGACTCTAATTTTAAGTTGTTATGGAGATAAAAACTTGAGAAGATTTCTATAGCTAATGGCTATAACTACATATTTATAAAGTTTATTAGTTATATTAATGAATGAAGTAGAAGAGTTTTGTAACTTTTATTATAGTAATTATAGCTAATTGCTATAACTACATATATTTATAAAGTTCATTAGTTATATTAATGAATGAAGTAGAAGAGTTTTGTAACTTTTATTGTAGTAATTATATTTATTTATTGTTTCTTCTTTTAAAATGAAAAACTTGAAGAGTTTTTTTAAATAAAAAAGTTTAATTGTTTTTTTAAATCAAGAAGTTCAATAGTTTTCAATTGTTAGGAATTCTAAAAGTCTTCCATCATAAATTTGATTTCATAATCTAAGAAAATAACATGTATATAGGAATTCTAAAAGGCTTACAACAAAAAATATGACTGAAATAATGCTAACATGCAACTGAAATAATCAATAAAGTTAGATCAAGTTGAGGTAGAAATTTCATGATGTGACATGTAGCATTTTGTGGTATGTGGACCAATTGGAAACTTCCATGTGGCAATTGTATCATTAATTTACTCTGTAAAATTACTTCTCCATGAGCTATATATAACATAAATTGAAAAACCTTGCATGATGAATCAATTTTGATATTTTTAAGAAAGTGACTTTTGACTTTGTCGGGAAACCAAAAAGTCTAAGAGTTTATTTATTTTATTTATTGTCATTATTATTGTTATTGTTTTGTCGGTTAGGAAGTTGAAGAGTTTTTTCTTCTTATAAATAGAGAAGTGATATGAGCAAATATGTCATGGTATTCTTGGTTTCCGTAGGTAAGAAATTCATTTTTTTTTTAAATAATGCAATTCTTGTTTTCAGTTGATATATTATTTTCTATTTTTATGAACAAACATCTAATAACTTTGTTTTAGAGACAAATTATTTTTCAAGTACCAAGATAAAAGAATATGCGTCTCAATTTCCAGAACATGTTTTTGTTTATTGGAGGCAGAGAGCTTGACAGCTGACAAACATGGGTAATAGAAAATCTTAAGACTTGATTCAATTATTTTCTTGCATTTTTTTTTTTTTTTTTTTTTTTTGGGGAAATGACTCTCATCATCCTCAAAGTATTTACCAAGATAAGATCCTACAAGTTTTTTTACTTCCTGCTAGATCTCAGAATAAATTTCGTTGTTGTTATGTGGTCCCAATGAGGATGGAGAACATGTAATACGTTATGGAGAGTGAACATTTTTTTTTCTTTGTGCAGGCATAATGGCTCTTAAAGGTTCCCAAAATAAACTGCTTGAAGGAGTAATTAGAGAATGGGCGCAAGAGATTTGATGAGAAAGGGTCACTAAGTAGCTCTTTAGTGGCAGAAAGGGAAAAAATGTAGGCTATAAGATTTTTGGAGGATTTTTGTTATGTTTACTTAATTTGAATACATATTTTATATCATATGTAGAACAATTATAAAATGTGAAGGCTGTTTTTTTTTGAAAAAAAATAATATTTATGATGTTTTTGTTCTTAGACAAAAAGAATGAATTAGCAAGCTTATAAATAAAAAAGTATAATTATTATATCTATCTAAATTTATTTAAAGACATATTATTATGAAATTATTGAATATAAAAATAAATAAAAAAAAACTACAATAATCAAACTTGAAAATATTCGCGCAACGTGCGAGCAACAAACCTAGTACTACATAAACTTCGAATAGCCTCCATTGATTCTAAAAGTTTTTTTTATTCCTAAAGGAGGGGTGAGCCCGGCCTAGGCTTTAGTGCAAATAGCAAGCTACCCATTGATTCTAAAATGTTGTATTGTCTTAATTTGTCACTTTTTTATGTGACGCCAAAGACTAGATACTCCATATTTTGAGAGGATTAGTTGATATGTGGCTTCAGGACTGAAATGTGAATATATATATATATATATATATATATATATATATATATATATATGTGTGTGTGTGTGTGTGTGTGTGTGTGTGTGTGTGTGTGTGTGTGCTGTGTCGGTCCACGTGCTGACTAGACCCGCTTGAGTCGGCAGCCACGCAAGCCAGCCCATTGACACCCACGATTAAATGTACATAGAAATCGACTAAAATATTTTTTCTGGCCAATTTAGGCTTTTGAATAGTAAAAGGCCTTCACTTTTTAAAAAAAAAATGAAAAATCTAGTCTATAAATGACCTAACCTATACATGTTTAATGCTTCAAGATGATTTTTTTCAAGCTAAATTAATGCACCATCTTCTTCATTTTTTCATTTGTTCATCATCTTCTTACTCCATGTTCTTTCATCTCAGATTCACCAAAAACAAGCTACTATAGCATTTTTCAAAAAAGGCCGAAAATTACTGTTCATTTCAATTTCTGATATTTTTTCACACTGTAATGAATGAGACATAAGATTACATTTTTGTACTTGCAAATGTTGTACATGGGAGGCTCTAGACTTTAGAGAATGAGAACAAATTATGTAAATTTCAATTTTTTTTAGAAAACTGAAACATAATATCTATAAGACATTTCTCAAAAGTTTCATTAAGATTAATAACTTGTTTAAATGGATAAACAAAACTGATTAAATATTTTGTAACGGCTAATAATTCTGCAAATTATCTATATTATTGGTTTACCAACAATATATTATAGTTAGGCTAATACTTTTCCATCCTAAACAATCCCTGGAGAACAGCAATATATGCACTAGTTGTAGCCTAAAGGAAAAAAAAAATATGAAAAATCTAGCCTATAAAGGAGTTTACCCTATACATCTTTAATGCTCATATATGATTTTTTCAAGTAAAAGTTAATGTTCTCTCTAAAAAAAAATACAGACATTAATTGCTCCTAGTTACATTTTCCAACACAGTTACAACGCGGAATACCAAATGTTTCGCACCGTGCGAAATATTTGATGGCCGTCGGATCAAGAATCGGAATTCTGAGATCATTTGACTTTACATTTTTTCATGATAAGTAATAGAACCTAAATGATCTCTGTCGTCAGTTTCTTGATTCAGGGGCCAATAAATATTCGGCACGGTGAGGAACATTTGGTGTTTCGCACTGTAGCCGGATTGACATTTTCCATCTTTTTTTTTTCACGACTTCTTACACCAAATGTCACTATCACAATTTATATACATATTTATTCACCAATTGCACGTAAAATCCTATATCTTTTGTTAAATGCTTACCCTAAGTCACTCTGGGGTTGTGAATTGATTACCCTAAAGTCCCTATAAAATATTATTTTGATCCCAAATTTATTTATTTTAACAAATTGACCCCGACAACAATTTTTATGATTTATAAATTGAACCATTTCTTCTAAGGTATATTTTTTTAAATTTACACCAAATTTTTTTATTTTGTAGCAAAATTAAAATTAGTGTTTGTTAGAACACTAAGTATTATAGCACTTAGTCTAAAACATTATGTGTTCTAAAATTATTAACACTAAATACTATAACAATGATTAGATTACTTGTTAGTATATAATTAGAATTTGTGTTTGTTATAACACAATGACTTATAAAACACCGGTTAAAATGAAAAACGAATATATGCAATAGAAATAATGATCCTCAATATACTAAGTATTGTAGAGTTACTTAAACACCTATTTTGATAAGATTACTTTTAATATATAACGTTTGGGATATGAAAAACGAACCACAACACTATAACAATGATTATCACTACTATAACATTATGTAGATTAGTAACACATTATCACTCCTAGAGTTAATTAAACATTATGTAGATTCAATTACTTGTTAACATATATAACACTTGTTAAAATAAGAACGAATCTAAATACTATAATAATTACTAGATTACATATTAATATAAAATTAGAATTAGTGTTTGTTAGAACACAAAGTACAAAAACATATAGTCTTATAAAACACCCCTTAAAAAGAAAATGAATATAATTACTATAACAATGATACTTAATATACTAAGTAATGTATAGTTACTTAAACAAATGTAATAATCTATTTACAACGATTTCATAGTATTAATAATCTATAAACAGTCATGGTTATTATCATTATAATATTATATAATTTAACTATTACCATTATAATATTACTTAAGTAAGATTTGAATGACTTATACTATTAATTAATTTTTTCTAATACTACTTAAATTTGTTAACAATAATATTGTACAGTGCGGAACAATTATTTTGCACCGTGCGGAACAATTAGAGGCCGTCAGTTCAAACATTTGACGTCTGAGATCATTTGGGTCTCAATAAATATTATAAAGAAGTTGTTAAACTAAATTATCTCAGCCGTTAGATTTTAGATCCGACAGTCCGTAATGATTTCGCACGGTGCGGAACAATTAATATTCCGCAATGGATCTAACAACTCAAAAGTCTCAACATCCCTGCAACACAAATTCAAGACAAATGGAGTTACTGTTCATCGTCTTCTCCAACAAACCAAGCATAATCGAGTTTAACCGGAGTAAAAGTATAATAATCCCAAAATCATCAGATTTTGGAAAACATTACTCTCATCTGATATTGTTATTTCCCTTCCTTTCTTTTGCACGTTTTCAAAATAATTTTTTTTTTAATTTTAACTTCTCGTTTCACACTGGAAGAAAAAGAAGAAGAAACTTGGAGAGACATGTAAATTTCGTGTCTCGTAAATTTTGTGTCTCGGTCTCTCTCACTGAAAAATAGTAATGTCAAATGGACTTGAAATCCGCGGACTAGTTCGGGTCCGTTTTATATAGATTGGATTTGGACTTTAAATTTTAAGCCCGTTTAAAAGCGGATATTTTGGGCCCGGGTCCGTTTTGATGAGGACTTGGTGGACCGGACCTGGATCGGTCCACAAAAAATAACGGACCGATCCGCAAAAAATAATGTCTATATTTTAGAAAAAATATCTCCAATTCTATTCTAAACTAATGAGTCTCATGATTTTATTTGTTTTTTATATGTTATAAGTTATATAAATGTATATATAATTATAATATATATGTAGTATTTTCTTGAATTGTTTTTATTGCAATCACAATGTTAGATTTCTATACTTGTAAATACATATATATTTCACGATTTGTTTTAAAAATTATAGTATTACTTGACTATAAATTTTCTATATTTAGTTTCGATGAATGAGATAGTTTTTTTTTAAGAAACAAAAATTAAAAAAAGTTCAAGAACCCGCGGACCCGTCCATAATCCGCGGATTGAGTATGGGCTTAGCTTTTGTCAGTCCGCAAAAAAATGACTAAATCCGGTTCGATCCGTCTAAAGTAAGTCCACGCGGACTTGGACCCGGCTTGGAGTGGACCAGTCCGTTTGACAGTGCTACAGAAAAATAATGATTAAATAATAATAATGATACTTCAACTACTTTCTTCTTCCTCTGTTTCGAGTTAGATCTCTTTTTTGGGTGTTTTGGAATCATATATATCTAAAAATTAAAAATTTACTGTTCACCGGAGCCATTTAACCGGAGTTATTGTTCACAGTCTTCTCCAAAAAAAAATCTGGGCAACTCCTTCAGAATTTGCAGAGATTGGAGTTGGAAGAAAAGGAGTGATAAACCTTTTTTTGATATTGAATGATGTAGTAGGATAGGTGATATAGGTATAGGTAGAGTAGATAATTAAAAAAAAGTAAATTATATCTTAAAATATCCAAAAAGGGTATGTAAGTCTTTTTACATGGTCAATTTGGGTTTTTAACAATTCTAGTCTATTAGTTTAAGGAGGTAGGCACTTTTCTTTTCATATTTTGACATTACTATTTATATAAAGGTGAGATCAATTTTTAAAAAAAAACATAATACTAATTTCTCAACGTACTAAATGAATAAAATTAATATATTGTGAGAGAGATCGAAGTACCAGACAAGAGTTGAACTTCAGAGACCTCCAATAAATTAAAAAGATGATGCAGAAAGGTACTAACTCGAAACGAGGTATTTGTGGTGATTGAATGATGGTGTACGAACATGTATTCTAATAATGTCAGTAGAAGTATGGCTATTTTGAATAACACGTTTTTCAGTAAATAAGGAACAATTTTAACTGATTTAAATTGTTAGATAAAGAAAATTAATGTCTAAGACTCTTTTTTTTGGACACTTATTGTAATTTTTAAACAAATATTACATAAGATATGTGTTACATGTTTAAGGAAAAATATTTATATCGAAAGAACACATGTTGCAGCTTATGACAAGTGTTTGTAACGAAAGAACTCTTGTTGCATGAGATTTAACACGCTAAACTTGTACAAAATGTGTTTCATATTTATTGAAAAGAGCGTTCAACACTATAATTGTGAGCCACTATAAGCAACTTCGTTTCTTCTGCGTCATTTTGTGTCATCACTCTCCATTTTATGTACAAATGAGATGGAGGATGAACCAAGGAGTCGAATGATACTAAACCCCAAAACTGTTAATAGCACTAGTCCTTTGGTCCATACCATAGTTACAACTTTCAAGACAATAATAAAGAAAATAGTGTTTAGAAAAAAAATAAATCTCGTAAGTATATATTCAATATGGCACAAAATAAATTATTTAAGTATAATAATATAATAATTTTAAAGAAAAAATTATTATTTTAAGTGGATAAATAAAATAATAGCATTAAAATGAATTAAATAAAAGGAGAAGAAGAAGACGACAATCCGAGTCTTGTATTTGACACAATCTCCTTAAAACAGATTCGTCTCCTCAATCGGTGTGCTCGAGGTTGAATTAGACGTTTGTCTCCCAGGATAAAACGGATATCGACAAAGCAGTTAACACAAAAACTCTTTGCCAAACGAACTAGAACAAACAACAAAGAACACTGTATGAAAACATGTAGAGAGATTAAAAGAAGAGGAAATAATTCTAATTTTTGGTGTAGGAAAGAATGAGGGAAAATCTGTCTTTTATAGCTAAAAAGAGGGGTAGAAGTATTAAAGCAATACTTAATACAAACACTTAATACAAGGGGTATTAAGTAACCTTTAATATATGTAACTTTCAAAAGTTACATGTGAAGATACATCCGGTAAAATTCATTAAGTAAATTTTGTATTCACTTCCTTATCTTCCATTGAAGGGAAGTATTCATATATCTAATTAATACATGTAACTTTCTAACAAATAGTCCATCACAAAAGCAGCCTAGTATTTCTAATGGATTTGATTTATCACGTGTAAAACATTGTTATCCTAAATTGATAGTGAAACAAATATAAAAAATAAAGAATATAGAATCTTTGTGCAAAAATAATTATCCTTACATTTCAAAACATTTTAAAACAAAAAACTTTTTTTTATTATTTTGCTGAATAGTTAAAAACAAATTCATTAATCCTTTTTTTTATTTTTCGAACAGTCAAATTCATTATTCTATTAGTAATTAAGTATTTCATAATTTCTTCGTAAATTAAACCAAAGAAAAAGATTTTCATATGTTTTTTTTTTTTCAAGTCCAACTGAGCGGTTGTCTCATATAAGGGTGAGAGATGACTCACATAAGGAGGATGGTAGCCCTAGAAAGTGAGAATTTAAAGCTTGCTTCACGTAGAAGGAGGACATTAAACCCGCAACCTCATGGTAATGGACAGGTACCTAACCCCCACTGGAGTAGGACACCTTAGATGATTTTCATATGTTCTAAGCAAAGTCTAATAGATGTGTATTTTTATTTTTTTATCTTACTAGTTTTTATATTAGTATCTCCTAACCACCCAAGTTTTCTTGAGTGTGATTTTTGTCCATTATTATGGTTTTTAAAATCATTGTATAACTTTTATTTTCTTATATTTTCAAATTTTCATTTGATTGTAATGACTTCGGCTATTTTGTGATTAATGGAAAATTTATTATTTAGTAAAAAGAAAAAATGATATCTAGTAAACTCCAATAATGCAAGAACGGTTGACAACACTTTTTAAAACGTTAAATTTTTTATAATAAAAATTCATATATATATTTTTTTAGAATTCCTAAAACGCTATATTTAGCTCACTCAATAATTTTTTAAGTATGCTAAATGGGTTTTTTTAACGTATGTTTTGAACACACGTTAAATCAAATAAATTAGATTATATATGGTAATTTAAATATATAAATGTCTAAATCCTATCAGAAATTGAGGAATCCTAAGAGAATATAAAACTTAAACTATTTACATTCACTTAATTCATATTAACGTGTGGTCTTGAGGCACGCATTATAAAAATCTTACTAAAATATAGGACTTATTATATTTCTGTCTCTCAAAGTTAAAGTTCTATTCCACCCCTGTTGCAGGGGTAACCAATAAGCATATTGTTAGCCTTTCTTCCAATTGTATGTAAAACTGTATATGTAAAACTGTATGTAGCATTTTCATTAACACTTCTATTTATAGTATAGTTAATTATATGGTTCGATCCTTTGTGATATTTTAATTAAAGAAAATTTAATTCACATAACCTAAATTAAAATATGTAAACTCTGAGGTAAATCGATAAACTCTGTGTGAACGTAATATAGTTAAAGAATATTATAAGGAGTATTATACAGGATGCCGTGTGTTAATTATAGTATAATTAATAGTTACGACTTATCTTTTTGGGATTTATAATATAATTATAAAGGGAGAGATTTTATTAACTAATACTCCATAATGGAAGTTAGTGTCATGTTGAGAATCCATTATTTAACACAATCTCTATAATCAAGCCAATCCAGTTATGGTACGTAATGCCTTATTTTCCACGTGTGCGGAATAAATTTCGGCTGTAAAATGCGAAACAAATCTCGCCAAGAGAAGAACAAGTGCTTTGGATCTTCAAGGAAAGAACATATATTCCTCCTTCATAGAAAAATCTCAACCGGCAAATCTCGCATCTGTCGAATAAAATTTTGTGTTGCATGTGTAGAATAAAAGGCGTTTCGCGCTGAAATCGTGACCCATCAAACAATTATATAGGAACCAGCCACACATAAATTTTGTACCATATGTACAATAACACATTACACCATATGTACCAAAACAATTTTTTGTATGAGGTGCTAACCCACCACAATAGTTGTTTTGACCATTATTATGGCCCAAGTCTTTTTTTTTTTTTTTTTTTAAGCCCAGACGGGCGTACACCTCAAAGGGGAGAGTAGCAACCTCACAAGAGGAGGAGATAATCTAGAAAGGGGGACAATTTAAAGCATGCCCCATGCGCGGGGAGGGTATCGAAGGGCCGTTACCCCACTGGGTTAAGGACTTTGTGATGGCCCAAGTTTAGTATTCAGTAGTAGAGATTCTGGTAAGGTTTCTGGCTAAAAATAATAGTAGAAAGCTGCAAATGGAAGAGGCAGTAAACACTTGGTTTTTTAACCTGTGCCCTATTTGCATTGCAATTTTTCCACATATGGACCATTTGAATCTGCATGTTTTATCCTTAGCAATAGTACAATATTTAACTCATTCAAAACTTTCACTTGTAATATTGCATTTTGTACAGTCAACCTATGTTACTCGTTTATTTCTACCGACACAACACGACATTGTATGGAATATTTAACGGATCTGGTCAACATCTATCAGACACTTTATTTTAGATATTTAAGTATCTGACACCTAAATACATAACATAGCAATCAACACAACCAAGAAACTACAAGTTGATCTCAAGAAGAAAAAAAGTCATATGCATGCTTTCTTTACGAATTAAATTTCACTATTTATTGTTGTATGATTGAGACTTATTATGTGGGGAATAGCTCTTTAGCTTTGGGGGTTAATTTAGTCTTTTCACTTATTATGGTATTGTTTAAGAGAAATATTCTTATGCCTTTATGAAGCATTTGGTTGCTTTATTATTTTTTAAGAAATCGACCGGTATCAATATCCGTTTTAAGGTCTACGACTTCACAATAAAACTTTTTTTTTTATTTTGCAAAAGGGGAAGCTTAACAGAGTCTTCTTCGCACACAAAGTTTGAATTTGAAATCTTACTTAAGGGACACCAAACTCGTTTATTTTTTTGCCAGCTCATATTCTTGGTTGCTATACTCATAGATAGATGTAGCTTTCTGTATAAAGTCATTTGAGTAGCAAAACTATGAGTAGCAAAAAAATGAAGTAAATGTGTAATACCTACCATCTTATTCCATGTGAGAAAGAGATCATTTTGTCCTAAGACTCCAAATCAAGAATGTCTCATATATTTAATTTATTTAATGTTGACCATATTATGACCTGAATTTAACTCATATGGAAAATTGCAGAAACTTGCAACTTGACAGACCCTGAGGTCCCCCCCCCCCCCACACCCCCCGCCCATCTCAATATCATCAAAAAAATTTCTCATAGAAGTAATAAAAATATCAGAAATGAAGGGAGAGGCAGTAGCGGATCTAGAACATAGAAGTTAAGTGCGAATTACATAAGAAATGAAAGAGGCTACACAGATGGGCTAAATACTCATGGTAACAGACAAAATAACACAGCTCACATAAATTGATAGGATAGGATATGAAGTTACTCAGTGAACACACTACGGTTCTGGTGCTGACAGCTTTTCTGGAAGCACCATGTTGAACTAGTTGTTCCTGGACAGCTATCTCAGCCGTTGGATCAAACGACCCAACGGCCCGGATTGGTTCAGCGTGGTGCTTCTCTGCACTGGAACCAATATGTCAATAACCCAACTAGGCACCAAATTAGCTCATTCGAACTCATTAGTATGGGTGCAGCAATGCTTCTACTGGAGGGGTTGAAATGAAACCGTGCGTGCGTGCAAAATGTGATACCCTATCCCCACATGGGATATGTATAAGAAGTGTGTATTATCGTATAAGAGCATCGGCTCATGAATGATTTTAGCATAGCAATGAGAGTTATCAAGTAATTGGTTGTGGGTTCTGCCAGTCCCATAAGTCGCAGTCTTTGACCCGCGGGGACAGGACGTAAGAGGAGATATGGTGGAACTGGGGCCTTCAACAATGACAGATTCAACATAAGATCATGAGTCGACCCCCCAATAATGCATCCTACCATACTACATCTATCAAGACCCGTGCCGCAGGCAGCACCGACGGAGATGTCAAGACGGATATCCTAAGTTGACAATGAATGCTAGGCCTGCCCTCGTGTATCAATCATCATTCTTACACATACCCCGTGTAGGATGATGTACACATATACCAGGTTAAGGAAGACTATTAGATTATGATGTTATCCCTTTCTTGATCTAAAGCTCTATAAACTGGTCCCGAATGCTATGCAACGTTCAGAAGTAGAACCAAGAAGAATGATAGTAAATGAATTGCGGAACAAAAACGATTCCTGGATTTTCTTTTTGTTTATTGTTTTTGTAAGTATCAATATATAAAGAATGTCTAAACCCCTCATCCCTCCTTAGAGTTTAGTCAATCGCATGTTCTTTTTAATGAAATTAACCTAGTGAATAACAATGCTATTACAAACAGAAAAAAAGGTCAATTTTTTTCTTACCCCTTTCTCCTCTTATGACCGAGTACGAAATCATCATCGTCATCGCTTTCATCTACAATTCGTTTCTTTGCTTTTACGTCACCATTCTTTGACACTTGCTGCGGCTTTTTTGAACTCTGCTGCGGCTTCGACACCTGCTGCGGCTTTTTTGAACTCTCTGGTCTACTTGGTGGTGGCGGAGATTTAATTGGAGTTCCTACACGTAGTTGTTTTTGCTTTCTCTGCTTTTTCTCGAAAGCCTTCTTTGCCTTTTCAGGAGATAACATGCCATGTTCCATCAGCCTGCACAAGTATATACTTTACTTGTTAGTGCCAGAGGTATCGTTTGCTTGCATTCACCAAATTAGAGGAAGAAATACAAAAGAGAATAGACAAAGCTAAGCATGATTTAACTAGATGTGTTTGTAAGAGTTGCGTTTGTGAGTAACAGAACCCGAACGGGCTGTTGTACATTTCAAGAGGTATATCAAATATTTCTCTCCTACTTCCATATAGGGATAATGAACGGAATACGCATATGACAGGAGATATATCGCCATATCCAATGTCGGCCATGAAATAAAGTAATTTTTAACCTATATCATTTTCACTTTTATTCTTTTAGCGGAATAATTAGATTCCAACATTAATGGTATTAAGTTATTTCAAGACCATTCTAGAAACAGACTTCTTTTCAATACCACTTCCCCATAGGCTTAGTGAGGATATCAGCAATACAATCATGAGACCTCACAAACTTCAATTAAGATTGTAAGCCCTAAGGGCGAACAAACTCAGTTTTTGATAATGGACAAACATTTGATGTTGTGTCTAATGCTCTCAACCTTTGTGATAGAATATCGGAAGTCAATATGGAAGCTCTAAGTACTTCAATCAAGCCATGATCAAGATTCAAAGTTATACTTAAAGGCGCATCTCGTCGAGATTGAAGATTGAAGACTTAGGTTTGGTTAGGATAGCTTTGTCTTTATAAGTCGTTATCTTATAAGCTCTAACCAATGCTCTTATGAGCATAAACCTACAACACTCTAGTCTTGCATGCTCATAAACACGTTTTCAAAAGGCTAAGTTTCAAAAGGATTCTTATATGTGTTCTTATCTTAAAAGCCTTTGATTTCAAAGTCTAAGTCGTTTAAAACGGTTTTTCAAATGTTCTTTATTGATACCTTTTGGGAAAACCTTTTAGACTTCAAAAGATTTCAAAACGTGTGAAATATCAACATCTCTCAAAGCTCAGGAGCTCGGATCATCCGAGCTTTCCTCGGATCAGCCGACTAGTTACAGAGAGTTGTGAAATTGGACTTCGGTCGACCTAGGTATAGGTTCGATCGACCGAGCCTTTGTTCGGTCATCCGAGGTGTTTTGTTCGGTCAACCGAACTCTGTAAAAACTAGCCGTTATTTGACCGTTGCAGAGTCGTTTTTCAGCATATTTTAAAATGTATAAATACTCCAAAGCTAGAGAAACATATACATTGATTTCTTATCAAGTCTACAACACTTTCAAAGAAAATGCTCTTCATCTCTATGATCTAAATCATTCAAAAGTGTTCTTTCTAAAGCAAGACAAAGAGAGTGCATCTTATGTTCTAAAGAGCTGATTATTCTTGTACTTCAAAGGTATATATCTCTCACTTAGAAGAGTGAACAATCCTTCTCTTTAAACCTTCTCATTCCCTTTCTAAGTGATAGGGTTATTCTTGTATAAGTCCTACTTTGTGTGGGCAATTTACTCTTAGTGAGTTTTGTATTGTGGTTGTGTTGTAAAACTCTTAGTGAGTTATCCACAAGCGTAATATCCTTCTTGTTGAAGTTGTTGAAAATCCTTGGGTGCGGCTCAAGGTAGTGGATGTAGATTCTAAGTGAATTGTACCACTATAAATCCTTTGTCTTGTGATTGGGTTTCATTTTGCTTTTGTTCATCTTGCTCAAACTTACACTAGCCTTCCTTAGATTCGAAAAGTTTACAAGATTAGTTAAAACCCAATTCACCCCCCCCCCTTGTGTTTTACAAAGATCTTTTCCTTTCTATTCATTCTCTAACATAAGGTATCGGCAGCTTCTCTGGTTTAACTAGTACTGTGAAACGGGCTCATTGCAAAACGGGGCGGGGCGGGTTGGACTCAATTTTGCGGACCCATAAATATTAGGCCCAGATCCACACCGCATAAGGCCCGCGGGCTTGCGGGCGGTCCGCGGACCCAGACTCAATTTTCCAATTTTTTTTTTTTTTTGTGGGTAAAATGGCAGATTGTGAATTGCGTGTATTAGAAAAGATATAATGAACCAATTATATGATTCTAGCTCTACATGCCAACTTATTTTATATTTTAATCCTACTAATACATATAATTTTCATAAATAGTTAACACATTTGGTATTTAAATAAACAAAAAAGGGACAGAATCATGTCTTCTCATAGCAATTTATTGATTAATGCTTATCATTTGATCCTGTGTTGTCTTTATCTGCCGTGAATCGTGATTGGGAAAAAAAGAAAAAGGAAGAAATGTGGGTCTGCTGGGATTCGAGCCCCGAGTCTCCACGGCCACAACGTGGAATTCTTACCACTAAACTACAGCCACATTATGTTTAGATTACTAGGCAACATATTATAACTAAAAGCCCGCGGGCTAAGAAGCCCGCATTTTTGCGGATCAATATTTTCTAAGTCCATACCCGGTCCACGGCGGGGCAGGGCGGGCCGGTCCGCGGCCTTCGGCCCACTTTGACAGCACTAGGTTTAACATACAAATCCTTTTGCAGATCTGAAAGTCCAATGATGCGAAGGATATCGGATTAGCAGCTCAATATCTACTTTCAAAAGTAGTGTAATGACAGGTTGCTTCATCAAGGTCCACGTCAAGCAGCATCCCGAACAAAGAAAACAACCCTAGTAGTACACCGCGAGCTGCAGTGAGCTTTACCCAGTCAAGATGCAACTCGAGACCAATATGTTAGAAGATAATACTAGTAATCACCCAGTAACTTGAAGACATATGTCGAAGAGTGTTAAACATTTACAGCTGCCATCATCCTTTCCTAGTCAAGATCTTGAGCTACACTGGCTTATGATAAAGTAAATATCGGTATCAAAATATGAGCTCTATCAAAGTCCGCAAGCAGTCTAACCACCAAAAGCAATGAGTATGTGTATACACTTACCCGTGACCTTCTAGATCATCATATAACTCGCATAATAAGCTTGCTAAGTTATCTTTTCAAGCTAGTTTGGATAAATGATTTAACAGTTTACCCAGCATCTATATGTATTTATGTATTTGTTTTATACAACTGTGGATGGAAAGTTGAATGATTTACACTTGCAGTGTTTCTTTCTTTTTTGGATTGACAAATTTAACCTCTATACTAAAAATTAATAATTGAACTAAAAGGATATTAAGGTAATTCTTCCAAACGCGACCTACACAACTGGAAATATCCAGCTTTACCACCACATCTGTAAAAGAATTGCTCAAAATATCATCCTGAAATCTTTAATGAACCTCTATCCAACTCTGTATGCTAGGGCTGGGTAGTAAAAGAGTTTGAACATCAATTTAGATTTTGGTTGAAGATACAAGAAAAGAAGAGATATATGCACAACAGTATTATCTTAGTCAATGTGTTGTAAACCCGTACCATAACAGAGTCATGACATTTTTTACATTCTTACAAGTATAAAGTCGCATCAACAACAACATAACTCATTAAATTCCCAATAATTGGGTGTATGTGTGGGGATGGATAGGAGGCAGATATAACATTTGGCAATAAATGCACAAAGTGGTTGTTCCCAGAATACAACTGAAACAGATGGATTGGAGACTGACCTAACATTTGACAATGAATGCACAAAGTGGCTGATCACAAAATACCATTGAAACACTAGTTCCCTATACCGTCACGTTCGCTACGGAATTAGGCCCTCAAATCAAAGCCAAAAGGCATCAGAGAAGGAAGACTCAAGAACCATTTTGATTTATATGCATATTACTATGCTTCTTTCATTCAGCATCTAGAGCATTTATGTGCATTAAAAAAAATTTAACATTGTTTTAAAAAGGTATTAGGGTCTGAAGTTTTTACATCCACTAAATCCTGTTATAGTGGGCCGGTAACACGGCCTCAAATTTCTGTCACATAAGGCCCTCAGAATTTATGTAAAACCAATGCTGACACAACTGCCCATTATTTCCTTGGAAGAAAACTATTTCATTGAAACAGATCAGATTTGTACTAATGTATGTTTTTAAAAGTCTTTCCAAAAGATTATGCAGATCTGTCAAGAATCAGTTCAAAGATAAATTCTCAGCTTTAAAAAATTGGTCTCTTTCCTGATTCCTCTGTATGTCAATTGAAGATAACACCAAAATCTAAAGATACTAGGAACGAAAGAAAACGACTCAGTCCAATAGAAATCCAACATGTATTGAACTCTTCCTAAAAACTCTCTCCGTTCCACTGTCAAACGGATAGCACACATCATGGAAAGTTAATGCATTTCAGCTCTCAAATACATCTGAAGGTCTAGACTCTAGTACAGAATAAGTTCCTGTATTGAACACAAAATTACAATTGATTCTCCGAGTTTCCTAGCTATTGACTACTGTCAATTGTTAAGTTCTCATAACTACTAATCAAGCCCACACGATTGTGAAGCATAATAACAACCATCTCTACAACTT
The DNA here is from genome assembly GCA_026122235.1 of Vinca minor. Classification (NCBI taxonomy): domain Eukaryota; kingdom Viridiplantae; phylum Streptophyta; class Magnoliopsida; order Gentianales; family Apocynaceae; genus Vinca; species Vinca minor. The sequence continues at coordinate 7,756,519 of JAOCZM010000142.1, forward strand.
TGTTTTTGTTCTTGCCATGCTTAGCCACGTCTTACATAACTTTTGTATTATCCCACTATCGAGCAATGTTACTATAAGAGAAGATGCCAGACGTTTTACACAGAGATAAAAAGAACTGAAGATGGCAGATAACCGAGAAGAACTCACCAAAATTCCGCCATTTCACTGGAAGGTATCTGTTTAGACAGCGTCTCGTAGAATATCCTTAACGGCTCTCGCTGTTGACAAGAAGCAGAAGTACACAATGAATCAAAACTTCAGACACTACTTATTGTACAAAAGAAGCCGTGAAATGAATATAAAAAGGCTTATCACCTCTTCAGGAACTTCATACTTCTGGCCTGGCAAGGAGAAAACTTTCTTTTGTCTGGTTTTAGTAACTGTTTTCGTCACCGTCTTTGATGAACTCGATGTTGCTTTTGCTTTTACCTTTACTTGAGCATTACATATTTAAAAAACTAATCAAAAGCCAAAATCACCAAAAACCAAATAAAATGCCATAGAAAATTACTTCTTTTCTCTATGCTATTACTCTGAAACAAAATTACTTCTTTTCTCTATGCTATTACTCTGAAACTTTTTGTATGCATCATTAGTAGCAGGGTTTATTTTCTAAGCGTTTAGTATTAAAAACTTTACGCCTTTGAGCTCGCACAGAACCTTTAATTATTCTCACTTTTTCTTTAAATTCAGAGCCCCCCACCCCCCACAATATATATAGTTCCGCCTAGCTTCCATATGTCGAATTTCAAAACTTAACACACTAGAAGAACAAGTAAGCTAAGCACAGGTTAGAGCCAACATTGATTTTAACCAATTCTGACTTAAAGCCACATAATTTGTTTCTCATTCATAACAACATCATCCAATCGCTGTATTCATCTTAAGTTAATAAATATGTCCGAAAATCACCCAATCTTAAAATAATGGCATTACATGGATACCTAATTCAATTAAATGAAATTGAACCCAAAAAAAAAGGAGAAATGCCTTTGCAAGATTTAACAAAGTACATGATTTGATGACAGAAAATACAGAGAAAAAAACATATAACAAATTTGGTCTAAGAAAAATAAATAAACACAATCCATTTCAGATATTTTTGTAAAATACAAAAGTTTAAGTCTTTCCATATTTGATAAAGAATAAAACCTAGAAAGATCCATCTCAATTTGTCAAGCAAGTCATCCCCCCCCCCTCCCCACCAACCCATTCAAGAAAAAAACAACAAAAATTTCATACAACCAAAGATAAACCCAGATTGAAATCATCAAAATCACAACTTAATAACAAAAACAATAACTTAAATCATTAATTCCTCAATAATTGGGTATGGGCGGGATGACCTTTGGCAATAAATGCACATATCTGCTCCGAGAATACCATTGAAACAGAACATAATTATAAACAGATACAAGAAAAAGTAATCAATTAGAAAAGGGTACCTCAGTTTTGGAGACAGAAATTGAGGCAGATTTTTGTTTGGTTGAGGTTTCAACAGCCTTCTTCTTAATAATAGAAGAAGAAGATGGATCAACCTTATTCTTTGCTAAAATTGATGAAGATGAAGAAGCCCCATCTTTATTTCCACTGCTGGGCTTCACTTTCAATCCACTAGATTTAGTCTCAGTGGCCATTTTTCTTCTTCTTCTTCCTCCTTAGTTCTCTCTGTATAGAAAGAACAATCTGATTCTTTTTTTTTGTTTTCTAATTCTTGATTTCTTATCTAATTTCTATTCTATTTCACACCTGATAATTGAACATGCATCAGCTAGTCTATTGATGAAATCATAAAGAGATAATCACTATTTATGTCCCGAGAGATGTTTCAATAGGAAGAGTTACCCCTAAACTTTATATCGAGTCATAAATGTGCCCAACAATTTACAGGGTGCTATTTATACCCAAAAATAGCGGAGGCCGGCGAGAATTGATGGCGTAGCACATGTGCGAACCACACATACGAAATATCATGGGCAAATTCGTCCAATCATATTTTTAATTAAAAAAAAAACTCTCAAAAATTCACTCTTCTCTTCGCCATCCCCTCCTCCGTCCCCTTCCACCACTCACCACAATACCCCCTGTCACCCCTCTCCACTGTCACCCTCTCCACCATTCAAGAAAAGAAGAAAAGACAAGACAAGAAAAGACAATGAGTTTATGATTTGATTACAAATTTATTTACAATAGGAAGGAGAAAATAAGATGGGTCTTTTGTAGTTTCTTCTTGGCAGCCATTAAAGCAATGAGATGTGGTGATAGGTGTTGTGTGAGAGAGAAAAGAAGATGGAGATGAGAGGGGAGGGAGGTGGAGAGGAAAATGGAGAGATGGTGACATTTTGCTATTTCCAGGCGAGTTAGGGATATTTCCAAGCAGGTTTTTTCTATTTCCAGGGGTTTTGCTACTTCCAAGCGATTTTTGGCTTTTCCTGACGGATTTCAGCTACTTCCAGGCAAACAGCTAGAATTTTCAGCCTTGGATGCCGGGGGAGGTGGGTGCCGGACTTTGGAAATGTTACCCAGCATCTTCACTTATAATCTTTCATCATTCTCTACAAAAACTAAAGAAATTCTATCAATTGGGTAAAAGGGATTTTTGGTATTTTCGCTATATTGGTCTCGGGTAAGCCTCCATATCACAGAAAATTGACGTTTCTTTGTTGAGCTTAACTGGGGAAAAAAAACAAAAAGTTTTTGTCCATTTTTTTGAGTGGAAATTGCTAGATTTATAAGAGATTTTGTGGGTTTACACTTGGTCTTGTGGTGATTTGAAGAAAGTAGGAAAATATTGGAGTTTTTTCTGATTTATGTTTGTTATATCCTACAAAAATGAAGGAGAATGAGTTGAGTTTCATATTTGAAAAAGGAGGGAAAAGTCATGGAGTGGAATTAGGGCTTTCTGATTTGGGGGAAAATAGACACCAAACGGTGTCGTCCTACTTATGGGAAAATAATACTCCAAACGATGTCGTTTCAGTCTTCTTCTTCGTTTGTCATTTTCTGCCTTTTCCCCGCGCACAAAAGAAGCAACAACCTTGACCACTTTATTGCTGTTACATTTTCATTGGTTAGCAAAGGATATTCAATGATCACTGTTGATCCTCTGCTCATTGTTAGAAAAGCTGAGATTGAGGGACAAGATCCATTTTTGGAGCTGAGCCCTAGCTATAAATAGAAGGTTACAATGAGGAAGAAGTATGCAGAAATTATACTCCAAAACTGGCATTAGCCATTATCCTTACCTTGTGAGTTCTTAAACTCTTCTTCTTCTCCCTTGAACTCATTCACTCTATTCCCCTCAGACCTTCCATTTCTGTCACTAAATGGATCTTTTGCAATTCCAGGAGATGAAGGCATGCTTAACAGTGGATGGATTTCTTGAGTTTGCATTCTGATCTTGATCTATCTTTACTTTATGTTAGTTGAGATTATTATTATAACTGGGGGCAGTGATCTATTATTCTAGTTAGCATTCTGAGACATTAAACTAGATAATGGTAATGTTATGTAATGAGATCCTTTCAGTTATTTGATATAGCTATCTATATTTCACTCTCAGTTCTGGTTTCCTGCTTTTTGATTAACTGGATTGGTTGAGACTGGAATCTCTTAGTTGCTGTGAGTCTAGATTGAACTTGGATTTTCAGTGATTAATATACCTATTTTGCTTGATCTTGTGTTTGGGGCTTCGACCACTAGTTGCTTAGGATATCAGTGAGTAATTATGTGTGTTCTGAAGGGCGAGACATGACAAATTGGTATCAGAGCAGTTCAATCCTAAGGGGCTGTGAGGTTATGGCTAAAAACCCAAATTTGGAATTCCCTACATTTGATAGCTACACTAGTGTTAGAGAGTGAAGGGGAATATGCATAGATTATTTTCAGTTACATCATGTAGATGAAACAGAAAAACTTTCCCTCACCATGTTGAATCTTAGAAATAGAGCTTATACTTGTATTAGGAGACATTTAACAAATAACCTTAATTGCACTTGGGAAGAATTAACAACTTCAATGTGTAAAAGGTTTTGGGAACCTGTTGAAATGCCAAATGAAGAATTAAATGGGAATGGAAATGCCGAGGATGAAGAAATTGAAGTCAAGGAGATTATTACTACAAACGAAGAAGGAGAACATGCCACTTACAATTTCCCCAAGGCAAATTCAATTCCAGTTGCAAGTATAAACCAAAGCTCTCAGTTGATGCAAGATAAATGTGTTTCTCACAATAAGAGTTCACTGGTGAATGTCCATGAATCAATCAAGAAAGGGTTGGATTTAAATCCATGTGGCAAATCAGATATTCAATACAAACTGGCATGGTTTTTGGTTGAAGAGAATAAGCTATGTTTGTTTAAGTTTCATAGGAGAAGAGATAAGGTGATGAGCTTGGTATATGAGGATCCTGATGTTGAGGCATCATTGGCTACAAATGTGGAAACAAAATAAGGATTTCAGCATGTATATTGTCAACCTAGGGAACTTAAAAACCTTATTAGAATTGACCAAGTTGAGAGTTTGATGCCCATAAGGAAAATGAAAATTATAAGTCTATTTGAAACTCCTCACATATTTGCATTTTCTGGGCATGACTCTCGCTCTTTTCTAAGACCAGGAGTAGTGAAACGGCAGCCTTACAACTTCCTGGTGTTCCAAGTGCAGTTTGGACAGTTAAAATGAATATGGAATCTTATGCTAGCATAATCAAGGGAAATTGTGGTTATGGTGATCTTGGTAAAGCTAGGCTGATATTTGATACAATGCCGAAAAAGAATTTGTTTCCTCGGAATGAGATGACTGCGAGATATTGTCAAAACAAGCAACCCCAAGAAGCACTAAGGTTGTTTCGTGAATTGCAAACACTGTTAAGTTTTAAAACATATGATGTTACTGTCGTTAGTGTGACACCCCAACCCTCTCGGGTCGGGTATGCCGCGTGCCTCTCGGCACTGGGTTCAATCTTTTACAATATGAATTACAAGTGGATAAATTTTTTTTTTTCTAAACTATTCTATATTATGTTATATAGCTTCTAAGTTGACTCCGGTCTTTGACTGAATCCCAATGTACGGATTTCTAATCCCAAGCTTTCGTTGTGCACTCTATTACCAAAATCTTCTAATCTGGGTATGTGTCTAGCGTTGACTCAATCCTTTGTCTCGGTTCAACTCTACACCTCAAAATGTTCTTGTTCTATCCACTCAATCCTGCAAGAACTAAAACAGAAAACAGAGAAAGGGTGAGCTATAAATAGCCAGTGAGTTCCCAGTGAAGTGTGTGCCAGTGATTTGAAACTCATTTTATTTCGCAAACATTTTTATTTTGAAGACACGAAGAAACTTTCTTTATTCAGAAATACTTTTCTTTTACCAAAACAATTTAGAAATTATTTCATTTTAGAAAATATCCTTTATCTGGAATATTCTTTCTTTTCAATTTTAGAAATATCCACCGGAATAAAAAAGACCATTCCGGGTAAAAAGAGCGCATGACCGGCGAAGTCAATAACTCTTTAGTCAATACCAGCCTCACACACGACGTAATTACGATTTATCTACCTTATCCGCCTTGTCAGAATTATGTATCCACAAACTGGGGGTACCGCCAGTTTGGTAGACTAACAGTTCATGAGTTAAACCTCCTAACCATGGAGACATGTTAGCCATCAGAATTAAGAACCATATGTGGTGCACGTAGGGGATACAATCAGCCCGTTGCTTTCTCTGCCCCTAAGATTCTCCCACACAGGTTTTGGGATCCCAAGAGATTAAGAGTTTCCCAACCAAAGGTACGAGATGCCCTTGTACGGGTGACCAGCCTCATACCAGTGCAGACCCCCAATGGTTGGTTGAGGGGTTACCATATTTGTGCAGCGTAAGCGCCCTCTTCAGAATTACAGAGTTGTCATTCATATATTTTTCAGAAATACTTTTAAGAAATATTTTCTAGCATTCTATTTTAGAAATACTGTAACTTTTCATTTGTAGACAATTTTCATAAAGCACATTTATTAAAACAAGTTCTCCGGTGTTGAGAGGAAACTCACCTTAGCCTCTTCTCGTTCGTACTTTCTTCTGGGTTTGTACCTATTTTGCAAATACCAACTCTTTAGGAATTACTTATGAAATTAAAGACATGCAAGCCTTAATATGCCTAAACATATTCAGGGATTAATTGCCATTTGGGTCCCCAACATATTTCGTGTGACGATTTCATCCTTTTTCTTTTTTTTTAACTTTTCACATCCCCAATATATTTTCAAACAGCCCACTTTCATCCTTTTTAACTTTTTTCCAACCATTTTCATCCCCAATATATTTTCTAGCGATACTTTCATCCCCGATATATTTTCAAAGCGACCACTTTCATCCTTTTTAAAGTGGGTTGTTTGAAAAATTTTTTGAGGATGAAAGTATGCTAGAAAATATATTGAGATGAAGATGGCGATTTAAATATATTGGGGATGAAAAGTGAGTGAAAAAAAGTTTAAAGGGATGAAAGTGGTCGTTTGAAAATAAATTGATGGCCAGAAAAAGTTTAAAAAAAAAGAAAAAAGGATGAAATTGGCTGCGCAGCAAATATGTTGGGGACCCAAATGGCAATTAATCCCATATTCAGACTAAGTTTCTAGGCTTCTGGGTCTTTTGGGTAAATTCTTAAAGTTTAGGGACTAAAACGTAATTTCTAAAAGTTATTCCGGACTCTAAATATAAGTTATCTGACATATTTTATTTTAATTATTTTCGGTAATATTTTCTTTTATTTTTTTGGTCCAATTGAATATTAAAAATATAGAGTAGACCATTTAGGGGATTAATTGCCATTTGGGTCCCCAACATATTTGCTAGTGACCAATTTCAAATCCTTTTTCTTTTTTTTTAACTTTTTCACATCCCAATATATTTTCAAACAGCCCACTTTCATCATTTTTAAAGTGGTTGTTTGAAAAATTTTTTGAGGGATGAAAGTAGCTACTAGAAAATATATTGGGGATGAAGATGGTAGTTTGAAAATATATTGGGGATGAAAGTGGTGAAAAAAAAGTTTAAAGGGATGAAAGTGGGTTGTTTGAAAATAAATTGATGACCGAAAAAGTTAAAAAAAAAGAGAAAGGATGAAATTGGCTGCGCGCAAATATGTTGGGGACCCAAATGGCAATTAATCCACCATTTAGGACTTGTTTATAATTTAATTATTTTATAGGACTTATGTGACAATTGTTATTCACCTTTTAGGTCCTTACTAGATATTTCCTCCCGATTCTAAAGTAAGTTAACCCACACTAGATTATTTCCCCACTTTCTTCTTCATCGCTACCAACTTCCACAGTAGACAATTTCTCCCCCTTCTTCGCAGCAAGTCCTTCCCCCTTCTTCTTGCTCCTGTCGGCGACTACCACCACCGACGCCGGCCTCCTCTTTTCCTTCTCCTTCTCTCCATTTTAATTTTTCCCAAACTCCAAAATCTCCAAATCCCTAAATTCAAAATCCCTAGTTTTTATTTTTATTTTTTAATTTTCTTCTTCCTAATTTCTTCTTCCGACTACAGAGAGCCTCTCGGCTGCTCTCTTCCCGTGCCGCTGCTCTCAGACCCATATGTTCCACCTACGTTGCGGTGAGGCGACCATCACACTAGAGGACGTAGGATGTCTTCTAGGACTATCTACCAAGGGCCATGTAGTCTCGTGGGGTGACAGTTACAATTTCACCAAGGGTCAATGGGGTCATTGCGTGTTCGAGCTTTTAGGATTTCGACCCAGTGATGCAGCAATTAGGGGAAACACTTTGCAGCTGGTAGAGGTTTATGCCCACATTAGTGAGCCTCTATGACTAAGGCTTTGATCTTCATCTTAATGGGTAGTTTCCTTTTCCCAGATAAGTTGGGGGCCCAGGCGAACATGCGTTATCTACTAACCCTCAGTGGTCCCCTAGAGCTTGACACGACTTCTTGGGCCAGCGGTTTACTAGCACATTTGTACCGCCAGATGTGCATCTCGTGTATTGCTGATTCCAAGGACATTACCGGGTGTTACATGCTAATTCAGGTTTGTCCAATTTATATAAATTTAAATGTAAATTTGTGATTTAATTATTTAATAATCGATTTTGTTTGTTTTGACCAATTGTGGGCGTGGGAGCGTATTTCATTTCTCCATCCGGCGAACCGAGGCAACATTCCAGATGAGATCCCTGCCGACGGTAAACCTCACGGGGCTAGGTGGAATGTCCCCCGGCGTTTCCGCAACTCCCCGAAATCGCAGCTGTTGGTGTTTCGTGAACAACTTGATTTGATGACGGAGACACAGGGGGTGAGTTAATTTCGATGTTCTTGTATTTTATTTTTTTATTAACTAAATTGTTTTACATTAACAATTATCTTTTTTTGGCAGTTCATCTGGAGGTCGTACCCTGATTCGGTATATGCAGAGAGAGTAGCTCGGGATGTAGACTTCTTTAGGACGTGTCGAGTCCGTACGCCACTCATCTGCTTCGAGATGGTTGAGTACCACCTGCCTGACAGGGTCATGCGTCAATTTGGCTTCCACCAGGTGGTACCAATCCCGACAAGGACAGAGGGCACTGTCGAGGGTCGAGACCTCCACACAATGAAGGCGATATCGACAATGAATTGGCAGACCGAACACAGCGCATACATTAAATTGTGGGACTTACGCGTCGATGCACTGGAGGTCGCTGCTCCCGCCCTCGGTAATGTTATTGCACCAACCCGCGAGTACATGGATTGGTACAATCGCATTACAATTCACCGTATGACGAACCCCCAAAACAGGATCCCATGGCACTCTCGATTGGTATTCACCCCACCGCTACAGAGAGGACATTTTGGTAAGTTTTATTCGTTTATTTTTCATTGTTAATTTTTTTTTCCTGAATATACTAATTTTAATATCATGTTACAGGAGGAGTCGTACAGGGTGATGCTGGAAGAGTTCAAGAAGCCTGCCACTCGAACTAATATGCAATACAAGTCACTCATCACCTGGGCAGCCAAAACGATTAAGGATGTCTTCGCAGCGGAAGGGAAGTCGGTGATATGCCGATCGCGGGCTGCCGATGTTGTAGAAGCTGTAGTTTTGCAACCTTCTAGACAGCCGAGGGAGCATGTTCTGGGTAAGGCTGCGGTTGGGAGACAGGGTGCTCGTCGGAATCGCCAGGCAAATCTGGAGAATCTTGCCGCCCGGCGCCTGAGGCAGCGTGACGGTGAGCCGGGGCCGTCCCAAACGCAATAGCAACCGACTCAGTCTCCTACTCAGTTCGAGACTCAGGGTGATGTACCTCCCGAATATGAATACCAATTTCCAAGCATCGACACTTATTATCCGAGTATTGAAACGGGGGGCATCCTGGTGCAGGGCCTTCTTCATCGGGACAGCCGGAAGTCTATTTTGGTGCAACGCCCTCGTACAGCCTCGGCCTGGACCAGACACAGACGCTGAGGAGGCGATACATATCGACACCGAAGGTGCAGAATTCTTTGAAACGTAGTTTGGTAGTGTTGTGTGAACCAGGGACGACAAAACATACTATCTCCGGATTAACCCGAGAAGGACCCATAGATACACCCCATCGGGGACCGTAGATAAGATTTTATTTGTATTTCATTCATTTGTTTTATTCTTGTTACAAACAAATTGTTTTATTTTTGACATACATGATTCCTTTGTTTTTTTTCGCTGCTATTATTTTATTAACGAAGTCGGTTTCGTCAAAGTAATTTTTGTACACGTATTTTGGTAAATATTCTGCTTAAGTGAATTATTTTGTTGTAAAATGACTCAAGTGTCTTAGGAAAAAAAACACTCAGATCAGAACGGAATTCTCACTTGGCATTTTTTGCCCGAAATGAAAAAATCCTTCAGTTTTTGGACAAATTTTCTGCCAGTTGGGACTTCCGTCCTGGGCTGACATGGCAATTCCCGTCCGGGTTCTGCCACGTCAGCCAGGACGGAAGTCCCACTTCCGACTTGGCCCCTCACTTCCGTCCCGAACAAAAATATTGTCCCATTTTTTTTTGGCTGCTATGTTTTGTCCTTTCTGCTAAATCAGTGTCAGTCTAATGCAAACCCCCATTTCTTTACCCCTGACTGCTTTTCACAAAATCAATTTTAGATAATATTGAAAGTTGCTATTTAGTGTAATCCAATTAATTAAAAAATACTTAATTAATTAAGAAGTGTTTAATTAGTATTTATGACATTTAATTAATTAATGTCTATCTAATGTATATTAGTTAACTAAATACACATATACTAATTAAGGATCATCATTGGAGGAGTTAAGAATTAAAAATTAAAGGTAATAAAGTGGAATTCAATTTTTATCTGGTACCTCAATTTAAGTCTACCATTGCCCATCCTCAATTTGAAAGATGAGAATATATTTTGGAAAGAAGAAAAAATGAGAAATGAGAGAAGAGTGTTGAAGAAGTGAGCTAAGGAAGTTTGCAGTTCAAACAAACAGATGTCAACTATACCTTTTTAGAAGTTTTGTTTAACGACATCGTCTCAACGCATATTGCACATGCAAATCCTACAATTATGTATAGTTTTATTTTGGTAGATAAGTAAGTTTAAAGCTTATATTCAAACCAATAAATATAATATACGTATAGGCCTGCAAACGGGTCGGGTTTAAACTCGTATTCGACTCGAATCTGAAAAACAGTTAGGACTTGGTAAGAACTCTAGACACATATGACCACATCCGAATCCGAATTTGAATCTGCATAAGAGTAATAAAATAATTACGGGTTGAAATATTGGACTTTTTGAAACGGATTTTATCGAATCCGTAGCCGAATTCGAATGGACGGATTTGGTAACATATATTTATGATCTGTTAGGATCTGTATCCGGATTCGGATTCGGTAGGAAAACTTAAAAACGATTCTGGATCCGGAATAGACAGTTTCGTATTTGTTTGTATCCGTTTGCAAGCCTATATATGTTGGCCAAAAATGCAAACTTACAGGAAAGATAATTGGCATTTGGTTACAGTGCTGAACGACTCCAAATTCAGCACCTGTTGAACACGTTAAGAGCCGTTGGATGGAGATCATTTATATAAAGTGGTCGTAAGACATCTGCATGTCTGCTAGGTTGTCCACACCCAATCCAATCCCTCAAAATTGCTTACCCATAATATTTTCCAACTCAATCACGATTTTATCCTTTATTTTCGGATCATGCTAATCTTACTAAAATTTATCTCATATTCCTTAATTTTCTACATCTCAGATTGGGGGTTTTTTTTTCAAATTCTTTAATGTTCTCCATCTCATATTGGGATTTTTTTCAAATTCCTTAATTTTCTCCACAAAAAATGATGAAAAGATTATTGCAAATTTCATCGAAATAAAAGAGAAGAAAAAAAACTTTTTTCTTGAAGGCAAAGGAAGCAAAAAAACGTTTATGTGATTCTGAACATGTAAATCAATTCATCCCAGTTTTATAATCTTAATTATAATATTTTAAATTGTAGATTAGTTACAACTATTATGAATTTTTCTTATAGCTATTATATGTCATGTTAATAGCTATTATGAATTTGTTTTATACCTATTACTGTTCTTAGATTTTCTGAACTTGAATTTAAAGGTAGCTTATGATGATAATACCAATTATCTTAGCGGATTTTTATGAGATTCTGAATTTGTGATCTCATTGTTAAAACCCACTATTACAGTTGTGATACTTGAGATTTTCCCAATTTGATTTATGTGATTGTTTGATTTAATTGCATAATATTTTGATTTATAATTAAGGTCATATTAAATGTTAAGTGCTAGTTGAACTATTTCATGAGTTATGTATGTTACGTTTTATTTTTATGTGTAGGGCATGAGAGTAATTAAATAAGGGAGAGGGACCTAATATGTAATTTACCTAAACTTAAACCTCTTAATTGATTTGTCATAGGGCTGGGGTTTCTATACGATTAATACTTCAGCAAGGGAGAAACACTGCTAGAGCTTCGAGCGGACGATTGAAGGGGTTCGAGACGTAAGATTCTATCGCGGGATACGCCGAATCAAAGGTAATCGTGGAAGCTTCGTGGGAACGCATGCGGTTTACATTTTGAGTATCAGGGTTTCAAGTTACAGTCTCGGGAATGTAATTGACGTAGGCTGGTTTCTGATCTCTTTTCTCCGTAACGATAGGGACCCCACTTTCCACCATTAGTTTTTGTTCTGAATTACTATTACTGTTGGGATTCTGTTCTGGCATGATTTATTGTGTTTCAGGTATAATCAATTGCATAAACTGCTTGAGTAATTAATTCCTGAACATTTGGGTTCTTCGTTGTTAATTGGGTTTCTTCATTAATTGGATGATTTGAGCATGCCCTATATATGAATTTCAATTGCTTTCATTAATTGCTAAAATCATATAAACTGTTTATGTATTGCATATGTACTGTTATGTGGACTGATGGAGTATTTTCTGTAATTGCCTTATTTGGGTCTTAATCGAGTCGTCCTAATTGAGTCATTGTTTTGTCCTAATTGGTTTGGTCGACCGTCGTCACTCCCTATTGAGCTACGTCTAGGAACGAGTAGTTAGCAGAATTTGTCCGCCTTACGTCCAGATCTGATATGTGACCCAAGTGGCCCTCTGCTATGTTCTGTTCGGGGTCCGCACTTGATGGGGCAAATCATCAAGTACGGTAGTGCTTTTGTGGAGTTTCCCGTGGGGGAATGATGATACAATGTCATAGATGGATCTTTAAACTCGGGTCCTTATGTTTGGGGGAAATCCGAACCCACGTGTTGATATTGAACATTTCTAGTTTGGTTGATAACTAGGACCACTATCTTTATTGTTGAGTATGAGTGATTAGACGAGTAAGCTCATGTGGTGGGATTGTGAGTCATAGAGTTAGCGATGTTCTAAGTATCTAGACGGGGTTGTAATTGGGTGTATCGGATTGGCAACACGTGGTGCTTGTCGTATACTCGGTTATGGAATCGTTTAGGTGCGAAGAATGTGGTTAATTGCTTAATTGTTGCATTTTATGTGTTCGTACGTGTTTTGGTCATTGTTGATGTATCTTTTGAGTCTATTTAGTCACATTTGAGTTGGGGATGTTTGGGTAGCATTTTGGTACAAGTTTTCAATTCATTTTTTTCTTAAAAAGAAGGTCGCGGACGAACCATTCGTCCCGCAGTACATGCGATCCCACTGCTACGATCCTCTGCATTGCGTTACGATATGTTTTGTACTACACTGCCCTGCACTGAGTTCTGAGACTTGGGGATGAGTCGTTTGCATATACTTCATTAGGGGTATTTTGGGAAACGGGTGTCTGCATTGTCTGTTCATATGTTATTTGTTCTGTTCTGCTATTTCTTTATTATTATTACTGTTTTGGGTCCCTGCTTGGCACCGGAGCTCAGTCCATCCACTATTGTTTTGCAGATGATATAGGTTAGGATTAGTACTATAAGGACGGAACCTAGGATGGGATTACGAAGAGTGATCCTAAGATGCTAGAAAATAAACATTGTTTTCCTTTTATAGTTATTTCTTTTGGACTTGTAGTTTCCTCTAACATATGTAATAACTTATAGTAATTTCCTTTCTGCATATTACTTCTGCTAGTGATTTCATTACTATTCATGGACTTAAATAAATGAACTCCTTGATAAAGTAATCTCTGACTGTGACTTTGGTGTATCATTAACCAATGAGGCACTGTCATGTCATCACTCCGGAGACGAGATGAATGTTATGGATGGAGGTTAAAATAGACAGTAATGGAGTTCGGCTATGGATTAATGGAGAGTTATGGTTGAAGTCGTTGGATTACAATTATGGAAGATGGTGAGAATCATGGTAGCTGGTTTCAAAAGTTATCAAAAAAGTTTGGGTGGCTGATTGAGAAGAAAGAGGAAGAAGATAAATTTGGGGCGCCTGTTTTCTCTGTATTGTTTGGATCCAGTGTGGCAGCCCTAAAATGGCCATTAAAAGCTCCGCGTTTTCTGGCCAATGGATGTAAGATATTTTCATCTAATGGCTGGTTTGTAGTTCTGTAGGTGCTGAACAATAGGGTATCCAGCACCCTAGCCGAGTCGAGATAATTGAGTTTTTGTCGTATGTGTATTATATTCATTTGTTGAGTATACGTTTTAAATTTACTCATCTACCAAAATAAAGCTTCTCTACAACTAGAAGATTTTTACTAAATTATTTTGAGAAATTAATTACAAATGTCACTAAATTATTATCGTATTTATTTTAATTAGATCCCTCATCTATATTTGTGTAATGAATAATATTGCTTCTGAAAGTAGAAAGTGTCGCTGCTTGTTGTCATTACTCATACATTAGCCACATTGAAGGCTATTAGACACACCCAAGGTTGTCAAAATCACGAGTTGGATCGTAAAATCGTACGTATAAATCGAATCGCACTAAAAATCGCGTCAGAGTTGGATCGTAAAAGATCGTACGATCCGTTACGATTCAATATTGTCTCTTTTCAGTTTTTAAGATTCTGGCCCGACAACATAATAAAAATTTGTTTTAATGTGATAAATCCCTCTCTACTTTTTCTTTTGCTTGTGATTTAATTAGTTAGTGAATCATGAAGTTACTAATTACTGATTTAACCATTTTTTACTGTAAAAAAAATTCTATAATACATTTCAGAAAATAAAATCTTACTATTAATAATTGTTATAGGTGAAAATTAATAAGAACTAAGGAAAAATATTATTTTATCATAAAATATTGGTTTAAATTTATCATAAAATATTATTTTAATAGTTTTGTTGGATCTTCCGATCCGTGCTACGATCCTCGTGTTTACAATTTTTGAGACCCCTTCCGTTCCGAGTCAAAATTACGATCTTGACAACCTTGGACACACCAACTAATTTTTCAAGTAAGTGATTAGGATTACATTCTAACATACTCACAAACTTCACACTTCTACAATTTTACGAAAAAAATAATTTGTTGGAATGTGTTGTTATTACTGAGTGGAGAAAGTACATAAAGCATAAACTAGTGTACAAACACCGAAAGATATCTACGGAACTTTTACATAAGAAAATGCATTCCCCACCAAATGATGGTTGCTCATGACCAATCAACTTCTACAACTAGACAAAGTACCTAAACAACCATCTCCAGTAAGAACAATGAAATCTATAAGTTGTACTAACTAACATTTTACATGTTTTTAAGGAGGTTTGATTCGAAAAACTCGATTATACCAAACAGAGTGAAGAATCATATGAAACAAATCAAACTTAACAGGATCAGCATGCCAAACAAAGTGTTTATATACTTCTTTAACTCTTTTTTGCATCTCAATATATTTTTCGTTGGATATCGAAAGAAGAATGTTCTTCAACTTGGGAATATCTTTCTCTGAGACGAAAACAACAAAAGATTCCAATAGCTTTATAAACCATCTCTCGGATGCATATATCCTTTCGAGAATTGAGTCATGGAAAATCGGTTAACAAAAAAAGCTTATTTCCACATCTCGGATAATAAAAAACGCTTATTTAACTCGAAATGTCCACAAATAAGACGATCGTTTGAAGATCGAATTCGAGGTATTTTAGAGTTCATTCATAACCAACGAAGTTTCATTCTAACTCTGAATTTTCCAATACCAAATCATCCAGAAAACATATAGCTCTAAAGACTATAGCGGTAGCAAGAAATCTACGGTAAAAAACTTCCAGATATGCACATAAAACTACCTGATAGTAACATAATAAGAAGAGTAAATAGCTTTTTCTGCCACAAAACTAGTTACGAGTGCTATATCTGCCACAAATCATGTTTTCGTGTTTTTTCTGCCACAAAACTAGTTACAAGTGCTATATCTGCCACAAATCATTTTTCCGTTCCTTTTCTGCCATGAAACTTTTTATGAGTGCTAAAAATGCCACAAAACGAGGGAGGGTGAATGGAAAAATAGGTAAGAGATCAAATTAATTTCAAATAAACCCTAAATTCAAATTTTTATATTACATTGGGTACCTAATTTTATTTTATTTTTAATACTTGACACTTCTTCCCAAATTTCCCAAATTTTTAATACTTGATGATTTGGAGAGACGTGGTGAAGGTGATAGCCTAGCAAAAATGCCCAAGAACAATTAGACATTCCTATGGAAATTGGTCTGCATTTTGCATATTACTTTGAGAGAGTCTTTTTTGTTCAGGAATTCTGATGGTTTCAGATGCAAAGCATCTCTGTTAGGTTAATTATGTAGTGCAAATTAATCTACATTTTGTTTAGTACTTTGACTGGTATGTATTTTGTTTAATTTTTTTTTTATGGTTTTAGAAGCAAAGCGCTTGGTTAATCATGTAGTGCAAATTGATTAGCATTTTGCTTATTGCTTTGACTTATATGTATTTTGTAAAGCAGTTTCTAAAAGTTAGAGTAGCAAAGCATTTGTGAAATTTGTTATATGTGTCTGAAATATAGATCTAGAAGTACTTTCATCATATGGATTGCTATTCTTGGTTAATTTTCAGGGGGTATGGGTGGGTGTGGGGGTTGGGGATTGGGTGACGGGATGGCAGGTGGTGACGGCGGCTCGAGGTGGGAGGAGAGGGAAGAAGAAGGTGGTGGGGGTTTTGATAAACCTGGGAAAAAAAGGATCAATTATTTAGAAAATAAATTGTGTACCCAATTAAATATAAAAAAGTGATTTTAGGGTCTATTTGAAATTAATTTTATCCCTTACCTATTTTTCCCTTCACCCTCCCTCGTTTTGTGGCATTTTTAGCACTAATAAAATGTTTCATGGCAGAAAAGGCAAGAAAAAATGATTTGTGGCAGATATAGCACTCGTAATTAGTTTTGTGGCAGAAAAAACACGAAAACATGATTTGTGGCAGATATAGCAATCGTAAGTAGTTTTGTGGCAGAAAAAGCTATTTGCTCTAATAAGAATTACAAAACAAATGTATGTACGACAAAATAGTTCGGATCATTTAAAACACTGCAATACTTAAAAATAAATTCTAATTATTGAAATTTTTAATTACATATATCTTAAATTAACAAGATAAATTATAAACTCTAAAAAGACGATAAAAAAACACACACACAATAGGGACCAACTAGAATATTCAGATCTTTGTATTTTTTAAACAAGGTTAAATTAAATTCCTTATTTCTGTCATTTTCTTAATCTATGATAAAGTATTTACAAGGTTTTCTGTACAAGTGGTGAATCCAACAATTATATATTGTGAATGAACATACTTATAAACTCATAACCTTAGTCTTTCCATAGAAAATTAACAAGCTTTGTCTAATTCCGCCGTTTTCGTTCAATGATCAAAAGTCTTATTGTTCCATGGATCAAGATAGGATCTTCTTTCTGGGATTACCAATTCCATCCATCATCACCCCCACTCATTTCATTTTTTCTCCGATCGTGATTTTTATCTCAATGCATTCTTGTTCATGCATCCGCGATCAGAGACGAAGCTAGAAATTTAGCGTTGGGAGGCGAAACTGTAACAGTATGTCGAATTACATATAAAAACGGAAAAAAAAATTTGGGGGGCGAAACTGATAAAATATTTCGAACTACATATAAAATTTACTATACTTAGTAGTATTTTTTAAAATTTCGGGGGTGAGGGGGGCCGCGGATGAAGATTTATTGTCTAAAGTTGAAGTCATGAATTTGAATATTTTTCCAGCTTCTTAAATCTCTCTATTATTTCTAATAGACAAGTTTCCCCCTCTTCGATTAACAAACCAAATTCTTATGAAACCAATGTAACAATTTGGAGTTTTAAATAGTTTAAATTAATTTCAAAATTCACAAAATTAAAATATTAGTTTAATTTGAAAATATAAAAAAAAAAACGCACCAACCTGAATCATGAACACCTATATTGGCCTCATAACTCTATTCTTGACAATGAGATGAGCCTTTGGATTTAGTCCCTTCATTTCCCCCATTAGTTTTTCAAATTTCTATTCAAAACCTCCCCATCTTATTTCGAAGCGTTGTTGAACCGTCGATCGGCATGCTTTGCAGTCCGGTTTGGCCCCAAATCCGGTATGAATAAAAAACGTGTTTCCTTTGTTCAACCCGGTAAAATTCGACGGTCAGACCGTCTAACCCGAAAACCGGAACAGGTTTAGTAGAAACCGGTCGGGTCTAATATGTTGTAATGTAAATTTTTTTTTTTTAAAAAAAAGAAAAAATTGATTATTCTAGTTGAAATTGTTATTGTCTTGTTGGACTGCCTATGATTTATATTTATTATTTAATCTTGTTTGGAGACTTTATTGATTATTTAGTGCTTTATTATAAAGACCTATAAATTGTGACTGAATTTAAATAGCATTTTGTTAATTTTCAAGTTTATATTAATCTGGTGTATTAAGCTTTGAATTTGTGGCACCCCATATTAATTAGAAAATTTCACATTTATTTCATTTTAAATAATAATTATATATTATTTATTTATTTATAATATTTATGACATCATCGGGTCAATTAACGGTCAATGACGGTCCACTCATCGATCCGACCAGTGACCTGTAACTTTTCTGAGTCGATGTCCTGTCCGAGTTTCAAAACCTTGATCTGAAGTGCCTTCCGTAATTTAACTTCCCTACTAGTCCTAGAGACGAGGCAATAGTCTTAGGTTATGGGCTAAATCCCTTTTAGTAATGGTACAAAATTTCATAAAATCTCTTCCCCTACCCCCAAGGTTATACAAATCATATCCATTGATGAATTTAAACACCCATATCAAATTACAGTTTCTAACAACAATAACTTTTCCACCCTGCTACATTTACAAATCAATCCAAGTAACAACGATGACTTGATAATTATATCCCGTTGCTATGTTACCTGGAAAACTCTATTGTACCATACGGAATGAAGTATCATATGAAAAATATCATACTTTTCAGGAACAGGATGCCAAAGAAAATGTTGTCTTACCATTTTAACCCTCCTTTGCATAACGAGATATCGCCTTTCTGAGATCGACAAGAGTATATTCTTCAAGTTCGGAATGTCTTTCTCGAGAACAAATACCGCGATCTTCTCCCAATTTAGAACTTCAAGAAAAGGAGGGACGAAATTGTCCGATATGATCACCGGAACACAACCATACATTATTGATTCGACTAATCTTGGACTGTTCACTTCATAACCCCTTGCACATATGCAATATTTGCTACTCTTCATGTGATTAATGTAACTAGCCTTTTTTAACCGGCCAAAAATCTTCATCTCGGGATCTTTATTTTCCCAATACTTTAAAAGAATTGGACGGACATAGCCGTGCATATTCCCAGCAAAAAAAGCAAGAAATTGTCTCTTAGAAGGACGATTTCCCCGGAATTCTTTAGGGGAAAACTTAACATTTTGCACGAACGTTTCTGGAAGAGAGACGTCCTTCCCTAGTTGGAAGCTTTCTTTGATATCAGCATTGCATAGTGCTCTTATGCATCTAGCCATTAGTCTTCTAGTTTCCTCTGGAGCCTACAAATAACATCATACCTTATGGAAAATTTGTGCTAGTTCGGAAAATTTATCGAATTAGTCTCAGTTTAGTACTTCAAAATAATCATAAAACCTTGAATTAAAAAAAAAATTATCCAAATGAAAAAAGGTAAATTGCAACAAGGGATAGAAACATACCCAATCGTGGCAAGCGACGAGAAAATGGTCAGCACCGGAAGTCCTGTTCCAGAAAGGGTATTTGGTCTTGATAATATTCAGGTAGTTTTCCAAGTACTGTTTTAGTCGATCGAAACTATGGGAATGAGGCACATAAATGGTCTGTTCCAACATTTGAGAACTAAAGGGTAAGTAGAAAAGGTGGGCTTTTTTCGGGTTCGTGGTAATAAATTGCTTGTTTGCTTCCATAAGCTTCATGAACCAACCCTCTGAAGCGTAAATTCCCTTTAGATTTGGCTGATGGAATACGGGACGTTTCCCTTCTTTGTAGATATACACCTTCAGTGTCTGTTCCATTAACTCGTAGCTCCTGCGATCGACAAACTGTGGTTAACTCAATTTGGCCGAATCCAAGAAAATATGTGCAGTTGTACATACCTCTGAAACCTAGAAAGGTTCCAGTAAATAGGAGCATTTAGGGCAGGCGTGTTCTTGAAGATTGGCGCATTCTCAATCGACGATCTCGCGTGCAATAATTCTTGATCACTAGCTGAATAGCATTGCTCCTATTAACACATTCAAGAAAGGAAGTAAACATTATAATTAGACAAAATTTCCATTAGAAAATAACTCAACGGGGACTATAAGCTAATATGTAAATATATACCTCCGCCGAATTCGAGACCGATAAAGCATGACTCCGAAGCAAAATGTTGTTCATTGTTGCTATTGACAATGCTGTTGCACCTTCCCTCTTGGGTGTTTCCTCATGGACAGGAGAATTTCGGTCTAATAAACCCGAATTACAACGCGAATGCCTAAACGTCTCATTTTTCCGATCTAAGATCACAACTTTATCATTTTCAGTTGTGTTCGATACATGATTAGATATCACGGACAAATTCTTATTTGTCTCCACCATATTTCCTCCCCCAAAGTTTTCAGAAACGGACTTAATTATATCAGCAGCAACATGTTCTGTCGGTCCATGTTCGAATTCTCTAGCTTTTTCTAAGCTACTTTTTCTTTCTGTCGCATTGACCATCGACTTCCGAGACGAATCTTCAAACAAGGTCTTATCTATGGAGTTTCCATCCTCATTTGTAATGTTATGGAGATTAATGGCAGGACCATGTTCTTCTGATACCGAATTATTCGAGGGATTTATGATTCTTCCTTCGTAATTTTGGCCCGAATAAGGCAAACTAGACTTGAAGGAAGGAAATAAGCAAGACGCAGCATTTCCACATGGAAGTTCAAAATATTGAACAATAAGAATTGAAGTAAATATCAGTCCTATTGACCACAGAAGTTTGCTGGTTCGCCATGGACATAAAAATTGAAGATCAGTGCCCATTATCAAATGTAGCGATTATAGACGAACACCTGGAAGAAAAAGAAAAAAAAGGCCAAACACATCAAATCTTAGTTATTTAAGGGGCACATCTATGTGTGCTTGGACAATGTTTGGTTTGAATTTGGGTTTGGTCTCACTTTTGGCGGGGAATGCTTAAAATTTGGCCTCTAAAATAGGCGGGAGCAATTCAAATTCAAATTTTTTTCTTCAAATAATCGTTCAATTCCAAATTTTAGCCTCTAAAATTGTCGGGAAATGTTCAAATTCCAAATTTTTATGGCCAAAATTTAGAATTGGACGATTATTTGAATAAAAAAATTGAATTTGAATTTCGCCCGCCTATTTTAGGAGTAGTTTTTATCTTGGTAGGCTACTAACTTATAACTTACATCCAAGTCAATCAGTACAGTACACGTAGGAAAGAGAAATGAACTTACATCAATTCTCTTCAATTCTCTTTCCTATGTGTACTGCACTCATTGGTTTGGATGTAACTTATCAAACTTAGTAGCCTACCAAAATAAAATTTCTCCTATTTTAGAGACCAAATTTTGAGCCTTTCCCGCCAAAAGTGATACCAAACCAAACCAAACCTTGTCCAAGCACACCCGAATTTGGAGATTTGGGTGAATTACGTCGAACTTTGAAACTTTTGAAGAGTAAAACACAATATTATAAGGAAATTTCACAAAAATTAAAATTTGGAGCGTAAAATACAATATTATAAGAAAATTTCACAAAAATTAAAATTTTCCTATAGAAAATTTGTCATTTCAGAAAATGTCAAGAGGGAAATCTGCACCCGTATCCGCCATTGAGTCTTGATCATTTCAAAATTCATTTTTAGAACCCAAAATCCATCTTTATACACAGAATTTCTCAAGCAACCAGAAACCTGAGCTACAAAATATTTATTACTTTCACTAGCCATGGTGCCGGATCTGGGGGCGGGGTGACGGTCCTTCTAGAACTTTTTAGAATATCTGATTTTTCTATAAGAACTATTTTTCTGTCTCAAATTAAATACACACTAGAAAATCAGGCTATCCCAAATTGAGTGTTGCACTTTCCTATTCAGTTGTTGAAATGGACTGTCACACTTTCCCATCCATTTGAATAGTTCATACAATAAATATCATTTTATAATTCTCACCGGCATATAAGTATTTGTAGTTCCGCCCTACTAGCCTGAAAAGCATGAATTCAACTTTTTAATTTAATCTACGATATCGGGTCTGATTGAATTTGGTCTAAATTGTTCGGAGTCTCAGACCAGTCTTATACTCAAATCAATTTTGTCATGATTTAGTGCTCTAGTTTTATTAACAGACTCATTACTAATAGAGTTTGGTTTCAATTTGAGTCTCAAAGTCAGACCAGACTCAATCCAATTACATCCATCATCACCAAAAAACCAATACATCACATTAGTTTAAAAGTTGATCAAAACCAGTTAGAACCAAAAGATTGATAAACCCAAAAAAAAAAAAAAACAATGCTTTTATGAAAAAAAGAAGGCAATACAAAGCAAATGGAGAACATATATATAAATATAGGGTCTACTTGCATTGAGTATCGAACTGAAATTCTGGTCTCACAATCAAACTAGTCTCAAACCAAAATCAGATGATTTAATGTTTCAGGTTTCATTTCCTGACTCAATCCAAAACTCAATCAAAACATACAGTTTGTACTTCATTTTGAGTTTAAAAGCAAACCAAATTCAATCCAAGTACACCCACAGTATGAAGAACCAAATCATTTAGGCATCAAATAACATGCAAGAAAATAAGTTTTAAAAAAAAAAATAAATAAGTACCAAAAGAAGCAGAAAAAATCAGTAGTTCAAAAGCTACAGCCCACAGAAATCCAAGAGAAAATTACCTCAAGAGGCAACAAGACTAAAGAAATCTTATAGGATTTGGGAATTTTTTTTCTTCATGAAATGGTTTTTTGGGTTTTTGGTTTCATCAATAGCAGATAGGACTCCAGTGGCCACTGTGGAAACGGCCCTCCCACGCTTGGCTTCGGTCCCCCCCTCCCCCCAACCCATAAAAAATAAAAAAAATAGAAGATTAGCAGAAAGAGAAAAAGGAATGAACGTAAGAAACTAAAGAAAGGGAGAAAAAAATGCATGGAGAAGCTCGAACTTTCCACGTGTTTGATGATTTTGCAACTCTGCTGTTAATGCTTTGGCAGAGAGCAGTGCAGCTGGCTAGCCTTTTTGGTTTGATTTTCCAGAAGGAGTTTAATGATGATGTAATAATCATCTTTTTTTCAACTTAAAAAAATTCGTTTGTCATAGTTATGTTTCACGTTTATTTTCTAAATAATAAAAAAGGGAGTATATGCAATGTTGGACCTTAACAATTTTTGCTTTTCTTTTTTTAGACATAAACAATTTTTTTGTACATTATTAGACTTTATCTTTTTCTTGTCATTCGAAATGAAAAAAAATGAAAATCCGGCAAAAATGTGGTCGTTGAGTAAAAACGCTGTCGTTTGACTGAGGGGCATAATAGTCAAATTTCAAAAATAGAGTGAATAGCCATAGTTGGACTTTAACAATTTTTACTTTTCTCTTTTTAGACATAACATTTTTTTTGTACATTATTAGACTTTATCTTTTTACTGGTATTCAGAAATGAAAAAAAATGAAAATCCAGCCAAAATGTGGTCGATGAGTAAAACGGTGTCGTTTCCCCAACTTTCTCCCCATTTTCCTTTCCAATAACGGTGGATGGTGGTGTTTAGCCGGAGGGAGGGGAATGAAAAATGGGGGAAAAGGTTGGGAAAATGGGTCGAACCTTTACTTTTCAATACCATATTTAACTTTCACTTTTCCCATTCCACTCGAACCTATCCCATTATTTCCATGTCCTCCCTTAGTATTTCTCATAAATCTATTCTCATCTTCACCAAGAAATCCGCCAAAATCTATTCTGCAAGATTCGCCGCAAAGATCCCCATTGTCGGCCCTCAAGAACACAATGGAGTCGCCGGCAAAAAGCTTTTTCTGGTTCACAAAATTACTCCAACTGGTAGTAAGAAGATGCCGGCGAGAGGTACCTCTATAGATATGCCGAAATTTCCAAACCTTGCCGTTAACATCATTGACTAGAATAGTTTGTACCGGCAATTCAGCCGAATAATCTAGCCTAGGAAATATAGTCTCAGCACAGTAACGAGGAACAGAGAATCCGCCGCCATTATTGGCGTCAGATTGTGTTAAGGTTTTGGCAAAGGAATTGGTTTTTTCACTCTCATTTTTTTCTAAATCCAATAACCCAATATCATCATCAAAATCAAAATCATGGGATTGCAACGGAACCATTGGTGTTCTGGAATGAGGTTCAAAATGAGTTTTTATTTCTTGCTTCTGTTTTGGACCTTTGTTTTTGGATTATAATTATGGAGGAGGATGGTGGTGGGATGATGATGTTCTGCCAGAGGAAGGATGATGATGGTGTTTAACCGAAGGGAGGGGAAAGGAAAATGGGGAGGAGATTGGGAAAATGGGTCGGGTTTGCAAAGCGGGTTGGTTTTATTTTTTGACTATTGTGCCCTTCAGTCAAACGACACCGTTTTACTCATCAACCACATTTTGGCCGGATTTTCATTTTTTTTTTCATTTCTGAATTCCAGTAAAAAGATAAAGTCTAATAATATACAAAAAAATTGTTTATGTCTAAAAAAAGAAAAGTAAAAATTGTTAAAGTCCAACTATGACTATTCACTCTATTTGAGTAATTTGACTATTATGCCCCTCAGTCAAACGACAGCGTTTTACTCAACGACCACATTTTTGCCGGATTTTCATTTTTTTTTCATTTCTGAATGCCAGTAAAAAGATAAAGTCTAATAATGTACAAAAAAATTGTTTATGTCTAAAAAAAGAAAAGCAAAAATTGTTAAGGTCCAACATTGCATATACTCCCTAATAAAAAATTGTCATTTGTTAATAGTTACTTCGAAGGTTTTACTAGTACTGTCAAAATGGGTATGCCCGTCCGCCCCGTCTTAAATGGGGATGGGCGGGCATGCCCGCTTTTTTCATGGGCCATCAAAAGGGATGTCCGTACTTGCCCGCCGAATGCCCGTGGGCAAATGGGCATGCTTGCAACCCTTATTATTAATTTTGTTTATTTTAAAAAAAATAGATTAAATCCGAAAAATTCAACAAAAAATATTTCTTTCTCATTCACTTGCAGTTTATAGTCTTGTAAAGGGTAAATAAATATCCAAAATAGTTCAAGAACAATCAAATAAAAGTCGACAATGTCCAAAATAGTTATAAAAAACAATCAAAGTTCATAATTTCAAAAATAATTAAAGATCAACTATCCAAAATTAACAAACATATTGCTGAAGTCAAAGCAACAAAAAATAGATACTTTTTTTTAATATCCTCTATCTATTGATCTAGATCTTGAACTCTAGAAGTATTATTTGAATCCACCTTAGATAATGTTGATTCCTTCTCATCATCTCCACCTATAAAACACACACAACTTGAGAAGTTAGAACGTAAAACATTATAAATGGTAAATGATAAATGATAAATAATAAGTTAGAACATAATTTAGTTACCTTCAGAGATGAAACCGTTAATATTTGGGTAATAGAAGTATAGAACGGCTTCAAGGGGCTTTGCCCAATATATATAGCACGGTTCAACTTTTATCTTGAGCTTTTAGGGGTTTTTTTTCTTCTTTTAGCTCTCAAGTCTCAACTGTGAAAATTAATCCATATCCAAAATTTAAAAAAAAGAAAAGAAAACAAAGCGGGCATGCCCGGTTGCAACCCGCCCATACCCGCATTGCCCGTTACCCGAACGGGTATGCCCATTAATACCCGTATTTAAATGGACATGTAATTCATAGCCCCATACCCGCCCATTAAGCTCACGAGGCGGGTATGCCCGTGGGCATATGCCCATTTTGACAGCTCTAGGTTTTACTATGTTTTTTAGGTAACAATGTTTTAATTAAAAACACATTACAAATTTTTATTAATGATATAAGGAATAATATACAGAATAGGAATACACATTTCTTACCAACTAAAAAGTACTATAGAATGTACTTGGCCTTATTGGGTTGATTTGAGTTTGAGACTCATACTGAGTATGCAAATTAAATCTCAAATATTAATTCAGTGAAGAGTTTAGTTTGGATTTGAAATTAATCTTACTCTGAGAGTCAATTCAATTATATCCGTAGTATATAATTACCAATCTAATTCTTATTTTTTTGGGAAAACACATTTAGCTGAGTAAAGTAAAATAGGTTCTTAGTAGTTAATACACTGTCCTAATGAAATTTCCACTTTCTATCTTATACAAACTCAAATTTTTTTTTTCTACTTTTGCTGTGAATTTATTTATTGTCTCACAAAATTGACAATGTATATTCCACCAAAATTTTTAAAAAAAAATTTGATTTTTCACTTGAACGAAGTTTTAATTCAAAAGTCAGAGTTTAATTTGTCTCAAAACAAAGGTTCACATTCTTAAAATGAATATATTTATTTTTTTTTCTAAACTCTAATAACTAATTTAACTTCCTACTATATTTAAGAGATGCAATCTCTATTAATATATACAGTAAAGCCTATATATATTAATACTCTAGATAATAATACCTTATTTATAGTAATAAAAAAAATTATGGTCCCAACTCGGGACCAATTATAAATAAGAATAAACCCTATATTGTAATATTTTATGTTTTTTTTAGGACAATCCTTAAGAAATTTACCTCCATATAGTAATAAAATAACATTAAATTTTAAATATATTTATATATCTATATATAATATGCATAATTATTTAACTATGTTACATAAACTTAAGATGATATTAAATACTTATCTAAAGTTGTCTACCACAATGACTTAATTTTTTTTTGTTAATACCGCATCATTTAACTCGCGCGTTCGTAGTAACTCGTCAACACATTCACCTTTTTTTTGGAATCCAAAATATTCTGACACGAGACTTTTTCTATATATGCACTATCTTTCTAGTGAATATTTTAAATGCATACATGATGTACATATTTTTTTTTACATTTCCTAGATATTGTATGTTAATGAATGAATCTTCTAAACCATTTAATATATACACAATGTACATGAATGATGTACGTATTTTAAACTCATGAATCTTATATATCTTTTAAATTCGTATTTTTAAAATATGAAAGAACACATTTCCAAGTATCGTATAATGTATATTAGTTATTTTTTTAAATTTATAATTTTTATATGTAAGCCTCTATTTAAGAATAACCTCCCTATAGTAATATTTTTCTCCGGTCCCGAGAGTATTACTGTATAGAGGTTTTACTGTATATCATTTTGGGTAAAAAGTGACCACTCCCTCTAAACTTTTCTCGATTTTAGTTTTTGACATTGAATTAAAAAATGTAAAGCTCCTGACCCTAAACTTTTATACAGTATTAATGTTGCCGCATCCATCCATTTTTCCTTCCATTAAATCATTTATCAAATCATTATTCATATTATTAATTCCATCTAAATATACTTGATTTAAAAGTATCTCTTTATATATAAATAAATCCATTTATCTCTTAATTATGTTGATATTTATATTCAAACATGACATATTCTATGTTATTATCCTCCCATTTATATTCATATTTATTAGGATCATTATATAGAAAAGTAGACATATTATTTTGAAAATAGTAATTATCAACTTTATTCATTATAGAAGTTGTTATATCATTACTCAATTTTTTCCTTAAATATTTTATTAGTCTATTTTCAGTTATTAAAATATCCATTAGATCATTAGCAAGAGTATTATCTAAATGAAGAGTATTTAATAACATTTCCTTGTATATGAACAAATCCATAGATTAGTAATTTCTCGGCCTAGGATAATTTTTAAGCAATACTTTCAGTATTATTCTCTATCTACAGATTATCTTAACTTCAAATAAGAACATAATTCATCAAAATAAAGAGATTAAGAAGTAACCTTCAGCTTTCCTACCGCACTTGCCTTACTCCTAGCGGCTTTCCCTAAACGGCCTCCTGCCTAGCGGTACTTCAATGCCTGGCGGATCAGCGGTGTGCTTCTAACGGATTGCTTCACTATATTCTACACTCAATATTTTGAACTAGATAGTGACCCGTGAATAGTAACTCGGGAATAGTAATAATAAAATTTTGATAATAATAATACATACAAACAATAATAAACATGCTAGAATTTTATATTCTAACATAATCAGATAACACCGAGCATCGCTCACCCTAATGAAATACATACAAACAATAATAAACATGCTAGAATTTTATATTCTAACATAATCAGATAACACCGAGCATCGCTCACCCTAATGGTATCAGAGCCAGCGATTAAGTGGCAATAATAAAATAATAATTCATGATAAATAATGAAAGATAGAAAAAATTTATAATATATAAATATTGCATAATTTGGTACATAATTTATAATACTAAATAATTATGATATTGTGAAAATAAGTCCCTATATTTATAATTTTAATAATGAGTGAAATAGAAAATATAGAATCAAAGGAAATAGAAGATATAGAACAATACGAGGGAGAAAAGGGTTTTGCCTTAAAAGCAACCTTTGACCATCAGAAATATAATAAAATAATTAATAGACAATTAAATATAAAATTACCAAATGATAATATAATTGATAAAGTCTCTAGAATATTCAAAAGAGACAAAATAGTTATTCATGAATATCATAACATAGAAAAGGCCATAGATGTAGAACATCTAGATGGTAGTATAAAATTAAGTTTGTTAAATAATAAAGAAATTGAGAAATCAATAAGTAAAATAAAAGATAAAAATAAAGCCAATAAAATACAATATATAATGATAAATGCAATACAAATTAATATTAAAGCCTTATTTAAAGAAGGAACAGATAGTCCAATAATAATAAGTTTGCATGATCAAAGATTCAAAGATGCCCAAGTAGGACATCTAGGAAGCATAAGTGGTAATTTATTTTATAAAAATCTAATATTTACTTGTTATCCTAGATTTTGTATACATATAAATGATAAAAATATAGATGATGTTTTAAGCTTACACTTTAAATTACTAAAAGATATAACAATGAAAAATAAAAATAAAGCATTAACTTTTCATTATAGAGCATTATATGCATTAACAAATAGTAATCATTGTGATATATATTCTGATAAACCTCAAATAGAAATTGAAGAAGATTTTAAAGATTTAGCTAAAACTATACCTTCCATATTAATAACACCAGTAGAAGATATTCCTATTAATATAGATATAATAGATAAACCTACAATAGAAAATATAGCAAGTACTTCTAGAAGTAGTTTTAGAATAATGGGTAATAAAATTACAAATAATAAAGAAATAATAATTAAAATTTAAAAATAATAATAGTAAAACATTAATAATTAAAGGTGAATATTTAAATGGCATGGAATTTATAAATGGAAAAATACTAATTGATACAGGAGCAAGTAATAATCATCTGTCCAAAAATAGAGATCATGGACTTCAAAAATTTAGAAGTAATAATCCATATATATATAATAATTTTGAAGGTAAAAAAGTATATTGTGAATTAGAAACAAAACTAAAAATAACAATAAATAATTATAATTTTCTAATTAATTGTTTTGTTGACCCAAATATGAGTGGTGACAAAGAATATGATATTATATTGGGAAATAGTTTTTTAAACTCTTTAGATAATTATAATATTACAAAAGAAGGTATATTTATTAATCATGGAGATAAAAGTTTCTTTGTTAATAAAATACAATAATAAATAATTCATTACATATATTTAACTATTGCATAAAATAATACAACATGTGCTTTAGTTGATAATAAATCAAAGATAATAAAAGGGATATTTGGAGGAAATAATGAAATAAAGGAATAAGATAAAATAAAATTGAATTTATACTAAATAGTCATAAAATAAAGTAGAAAAATACTTTAGAAGTATGGCATAATGAGTATAATTATAGTATTTTATTTTTCTACTTTATAATTTTGTTGATAAATAATAATAATTATAGATTGATGTTTCTGATAATCACTGGCAGTCTTTTAAAGACTGACCTAAATGAAATATGCAGGTATAATAATGGAGCATTTAAAGTTGCAGAAAATAATTATGCAACTTCTTAGCCATAATCAAAGGAATACTGAAAATTTTCAGTTAAAATGCCTTTTTCTATAAAAACCAATAATACCCAGATAAAAGCCTTTATAATTATCCATTCCTTATCCAAATACAAAAATAATTATCTCAGTGATTTTCTTTTAATCCTGAATTTGCTATTTAGCAAGTTAACGTCCTCTTGACAACGGTAAATGTCAAGGCTAGTCCGGATTACGGTTCCGGTAAAGACAATATCAAATCCGTATGTGTTGCCTATTTACGAAAAATAGGAAGTAGTAACTTTTATGTTATGAAAAATTGAACGATAATTATAGTTCATTTACTAACAAAAACAGTGATAATATGTAGCTGTTATTTTCTTTGCAGATAATGGAGAATATTCATAAGAAGATGGATAATTTAATAATATTGAATAAAGCTCTTGATGAGAAGGTTGAAGATAGTTTCAGAGGAATAGCCAAAATAGCATATGATATGAATGTCCTCTTACATCTTCAAAATGAGATAAATGCTGATAGAGAATTTTTCAAGTCAGCCATAGAAGATATGAAAATCAGTATATTAAGATTTCCTGACAATAATAAACAGGCTAGAATCTCTTAATATACTTCTTTGTGAATAGTAATTATCAACTTTATTCATTATAGAAGTTGCTATATCATTACTTAATTTTTTCCTTAAATATTTTATTAGTCTATTTTCAGTTATTAAAATATCCATTAGATCATTAGCAAGAGTATTATCTAGATGAAGAGTATTTAATAACATTTCCTTGTATATGAACAAGTCCATAGATTAGAAATTTCTCGGCCTAGGATAATTTTTAAGCAATACTTTCAGTATTATTCTCTATCTACAGATTATCTTAACTTCAAATAAGAACATAATTCATCAAAATAAAGAGATTAAGAAGTAACCTTCAGCTTTCCTACCGCACTTGCCTTACTCCTAGCGGCTTTCCCTAAACGGCCTCCTGCCTAGCGGTACTTCAATGCCTGGCGGATCAGCGGTGTGCTTCTAACGGATTGCTTCACTGTATTTTACACTCAATATTTTGAACTAGATTCTTATGTAAAGAAAAGAATATCTGAAGATTTAGAATAACTTTGAAAATATTATTCAAGAATTATCCCAGTATGAGAGAATTATTTTCTCATATGGAATGCTCTATTACAAGAGAAATTATTTGCAGAGACTTGCTCTACCATTCTTAT
The DNA here is from genome assembly GCA_026122235.1 of Vinca minor. Lineage (NCBI taxonomy): Eukaryota > Viridiplantae > Streptophyta > Magnoliopsida > Gentianales > Apocynaceae > Vinca > Vinca minor. The sequence continues at coordinate 7,787,942 of JAOCZM010000142.1, forward strand.
GGACTATTACAAGAGCAGAGACTTGCTCTACTTTGAAACTATGAAGAATTATTTGCAGAGACTTGCTCTACCAAAACTATGAAACTTATGAAATTATGAAAACTTTCTCTTTCCTCTCAACTTTCTCTTTCTTTTTCTCTCTCTTGGATTCTCGATTTCCAACTCTCGATTATTGATTATGTTTTTCTCGATCTTCAAATCTCTTTATAGAGATTTTTTCCTATCACTATTCAACTACATCGTAAGCAATGACGCTTACTTTTTACATTATTGTACTTGACTATCGTAAGCAATGACGCTTACTTTACATTATTGTACTGTCTACAGTATTTTTACATTATTGTACTGTCTACAGTATTACATATAATTGTATTACTACATTATTCTGCTTGATCCAGCGCCAGTTGTCATTATTCTGATCTGCTTGACCCAGCTTCTTCTTCGTCTTCTATTTTTATCAATATTATGGGACCATTTTCCCTCTGTCATTTCTTGAATCTTATCTTTTAGGATTATTTGCCTGACTATCTTGATTATTTCCATGGCCTTCTTGACTAGTAATAATAATCCAATTATTGCTTTTACCAATTATCTTATAATATCTTTGGTAAAAATTTCATATTTAAACTATTAATGAGATTTATCCCATTTGATCTTCTTCTAATTATCCAATCTTCAGAAATTGCTTGATCTTCAGAAATTGCTGGATCTTGATTATTATATCCAACTTTGCTGAACTTTATTATTTTCTTTTATGCGATGCTGATCTTCATTATATTCGGGACTTATTGAATAAATCTTTATAAAAATATTTTTTCCTTGAAAAAACTGATTTATGGAAAATTATATCAAACTTTTTCTTATTCTTAAATTATACATATACATATTACCGCCACTTTTTATGAAAAATTATATCAAACTTTTTTCATCAAACTTTTGCTTAAATAAATTATATATATAAGGAAAATAACAGCTACAAATTATCGCTGTTTTTTATTAGTAAATGAATTTTTCATAACATAAAAGTTACTACTTCCTATTTTTCGTAAATAGGCAACACATACGGATTTGATATTGTCTTTACCGGAACCGTAATCCGGACTAGCCTTGACATTTACCGTTGTCAAGAGGACGTTAATTTGCTATTTAGCAAATTCAGGATTTCTTAAAAGAAATTCACTGAAATAATTATTGTATCCTATTATCCAATGAACTTTTGCAATTATATAATGACAAAAATGATTGCCATCTCAATGGGTAATTATTTTCAATGAGGGTTTTTATCTGGGTATTATCGGTTTCTATTGAAAAAGGCTTTTTAATTAGAAATACAGAGAATTTCTGTATTCCTTTAATTATGGCTAAAAAGCTCTCTCTCATGAGTTGCTTAATTAACTTCTGCATCTTTGAATATACCTGCATATTTCATTAGCTTTGAATATACCTGCATATTTGATTTAGGTCAATCTTTATAAGACTGCCAAGTGATTATCAGCAAAATCAGTTTATAATACAAAATTATTATTATCAAGTAGAAAAATAAAGTACTATATAATTATACCCATTATGCCATATTTCTAAATTATTTTTCTGCTTTCATATGGTTTTATTCCAAGAAATTATATTTTATTTATCATCTTCTGAGTCTGAAAAGTATATAGACTCATTTTCAGAGAAATCAGAATAGTTTTGAATTATTAAACTATCTTTAATTTCTTCAAAATCTTTTTCAAGTATCTTAACTTTTTTATTAGGACATTCAGGGCTTTTATGTCCCATTTCTCCACAATTCCAACATTTACAATCTTTTTTATTATCAAATTTATTTGATTTATTATTTGAATTATCTCTCTTATAAAATTTTTTCTTCTGGTATTTTGGTTTAGTATTATTAACATATTTCTTTTTATATTTCTTATATTTCTTTTTATTTTTATATTTTCTTTTCTTTTGATTATGACATCCCCAGTTTCCTGGTGGATCGAATTGTTCACAACATATATCTCTTATTCTCTTAGATTTTTTCATTAAGTTATTATTTAAACATATTTCACTAAAATAATTTAACATAATTTTTATTCTTAATCCTAAAGTATCTATATTATTTTTAGCTTCTTCACTATTTTTATAAACTTCCCATTGTCTTCTAACTTGTATATTCCATGGGTAGGGTAGTTTACCATAAAACATATCTAAGTATGGTTGTTGATTAATTGTACTATAATATTGTTTATAATAATAATCAGTAAATTCATTAATATAATGTTTTAGATAACATATATCACATATTTGTAAATTAATTAATTTTAGTCTTGCTTCTTGTATTTCTTTTTGTATTTCAATTTCTTTATTTCTTATCCATTCTATTCCTACAAATTCACTTCCTAAATAATCTACCATTATACTTAATCCTTTACTATCACTTTGAATTAATTCAGTTTCTATATTTCTTTTTATTATTGCCTTAGAATCTATTCCTACTCCTTCCCACCAATTTCTTATTGCTCCATCAAAAGTAGCTATTATAAATTCAAATTTTCTTTCATTATTCCAATTAGCATCATTTTCTACGGTTAATAAAAAGATTAACATATTCTTTTCCCAATTTAGTATATCTTTATATCTATCTGTGCTACAATCTATATTTAATTTTGTTCCTCCTCTTATTATGGGTTCTTCTTTATCTGGACAAGGATAATATTTTCCTCTGTATTCTTTATTATTGGGTTTATTTATAAAATTATCATAATATTTGATTTTATTATTTATTATAGGTGCATAACTTTCTCCCAAAGGGTCTATTTCTGGTTTAGCAGTGGAAGGTCCTCCTATTTCACCGGCATATACATCTTTAATATTGAACTCTAAATTATCAAGTGATAATTGACTTAAATTATCTGCCAAATTATCTATATCAATATCAGGATTCATTATTAATATCAGGATTTATTATTAATATCAGGATTTATTATCAATATCAGGATTCATCTTCTTTCTTTTTATCATCTTTTATTATCAACTTTTCTATTTTTTCTATATATTCTTTTTCCTTACTTACTATTCTTGGAAGATGTATTTTCATAAAGGCTTCATCTGGTGATCCTTTTTCTGGTATTGTATTAAATAATTTTACATCTTTTATAGATCTATATAATATTTTTTGTTCTTTTTCTTTTTTATTTATAGGATTTTTATTAACTTGTTCTATTAGATTTCTTGTTTCTATTAGTGATATACCAGTAGTTTTTTCACAATCTTCTATGGCCTTTTCACATCCATCTATTCTTTTATTTATTCTTATTAAATTATTATCTATACTTTCAAGTTTTTTCCGACAAACTTATTTTATAATCTTTTATTTCTTTAAGTATTATTCTTAAATTTTTTTATTTCATCAAGAATTTTATCCATTTTATTTTACTTATAATATTCTTTTTTAGTTTTAATATTTGATGACCATAATATCTTATACAATCATCTGCTATATCTTTACCTTGTTTATTATCAGACTTATATTTACTTTGAATTTCGTAATTCATATTACAATATTCTTTATTTTTATTAATTCTTTTTATTTTATTATATCTATTTATGTCTTTAGATTTTTCCATAGTAAATTATTATTTTATTAAACTTATTAATGATTTACTATATTATCTGTTTAAATTTTTATGAATTATTTATTATTGCCTCTTAATCGCTGGCCCCTAAACTTTTATACAGTATTAATGTTGCCGCATCCATCCATTTTTCCTTTTAAATTTGGACAGAATGAGACCACATTACTCTCATAACACCAAACTCGTGAATATTTTGAGAAAAACATGTTGTGACCCTAACGAACAAACCGCAAATAGGAAAGATATGAAAACAGAATGAAGAGGGAAAACTATTGTTCAACCATTCTTACTATTCATAAATATATATGAAACTAAATTTACATGTTAGTCAAATTCTTTAACTAACAATTGACTGGGGGAAAATTCTTTGTCTCAGAACCCTGTCTTCTTTCCTGTCCCACTATTAGAAATGTGTCACATGTCCCGCTCAAAGAATAAGAGGTAGGAGGAGAGAGAAATTATGAGCATGATGCAATGTAGGAGGTGGTTGTGTTATGGATGACTAGACATGCGACACATTTTTAGTGGTGGGTGAGGGAAGTGGATAGGATTTCAGGACAGGCGATTTTGTGCCCAATTGACTGACTAAAATTTAGACGGGATGTGCACAAATTTTGGGAATTTTCTAATAATTTTTTTTTTGTTCTGCCCTCACATTTTTTTTTCACAAATATTTTTTTTTTAATTTTTAAGATAATTTTTTAAAAATTCAATTCAATTCAAGCTAGATCTTAAATAAAAGAGAGACAAAAAATGTATAGGACCAACCATACCAATCACAATATATTTAACGAATAATTTCGCAAAAAAAGACATGAAAAACGACGGGTTTTGTGATACACGAGATTTTTTTGATTGATTGAAAAAATAAGAGAGGACAATTCGTTTATCAATTTTTTTATTTATCTATATTTTTATTTTATTTTTGATGTTTCGAATTCATGGAAAAAAAGATTTTTTTTTGCCTATCCACTTAGTTTGTCAAATTTTTGAGAAATGTTAAAAAGAGAGATATATTGGTCTACAATAGAGAAAACCCCCTTTAATGAATTTGAGGAAAAAAAACATGAAAAACTTTAGGTTGGTGATATTGTCAGGGGTAGGGTAATTCGATATTAAATGACCATTATGCCCTCTCTCCTAGTCAACTTATCTTTTATTCTTCTTAATTATTCTTTTCTCGAACCACCGCCTACATGTAGCTTTCTCTTCCATAGTCCATGACATTCTAATTGTTATAAAAAAAAGTTGCATATTTAGAAACAACTTGGACCAATTGAAACTGCAAGATTTCTATTAAACTAGGTTTTCCGGTTAATTCTTCAACTTTCAACAACCTACTTCTTCTTCACCTTTGGGTCGAAAGTTTGGACATCTAAACTCAAATTACTCATCAAAGCAGCGAGTATTAATTTTCTATAATGGATAGATTGAGCAATTTCTAAGAAAATTGCACTTCTGAATTTTGTGGGTTTCATCTAAAGAGGCCGGATTTGAAATCATATTGGAAGCGAGGACCGAGATCGATAATAGTAGCGATTCAGACACTGGAGCAGAAAAAATAGAGCATGACAGAAATAATGAATAGTACAAATAATATATACTAGGTTGACTGGGAGGTTAGATTAGTCATTTAATGCCGAGTTACCTTGGCATTAGGGATCCTGCCCTGCCCTGCCCTTTAGTTCATATTAAATCCGAACCATTCAAAAGTTTAAACCCTAGATAAAACCCTTACTTTCAACAACTCTATCTGAAATCCCAAATTCAAATAGCTTTTCCATGGAGATTTATAGAGAAGATGGACGAACAGCAAACCAATTGAGACCACTTTCTTGTTCTCGCAGCATTCTCAATCGTGCCCATGGCTCTGCTAGTTGGTCTCAAGGTACTGCATTTCCATTCAAATCAACCTTCAACTTGTCCTGCACTTGATTTTGAACTGATTCATTACTATTCTTGATCATGATTGAAAATTTAACACTTTTTTAGTTTTCTTGAATTATGGGTTCTATTATTTTTTGACAAATTTGTTTGATTTTGACAAATTTGCAGATGATTTTTTATTTTACTCAATACCTTGTTGGAAATTTAGGATTTTACTTATGCTAGTTAATACTGCCTCCATTCCATAATTTAAGTCGTTTAGGACCGTAGCGAAAATTATGTAAGCAAAAAATAAGGTACTTTGTTAGTCAAAATATCATTATTACTCTCTTAAATATAATAGTGCGTATATGCGGTAGATTGAAGGGTTTTGATTGAGTAGATGGAGTCAGAATACATATCTTTTTTGATGTTCTGTATTTTTGCCTTTTCTGTGTTATATGTAATTGTCTTGTCCGGGGTTGTAATTTTTTCCTCCACCTGGTTGCGTGCAAACTTTCTTTTTTGTGTATTCATTATGTGATTTGTTCTATTTGGTTTGGCATTAGGGGAAACGAAAGTTGTTGCGGCTGTTTATGGGCCAAAGGCTGGGACAAAGAAGAATGAAAACCCAGAAAAGGGTTGCATTGAGGTCATCTGGAAGCCTAAAACGGGGCAGAGTGGTAAGATATCTGCAAAAGGTTTTCCAGATAGCTTAAATTTTGGTACCAATAGACAACATGACTGGCAGCTAAAGGACTCGCAACCTACTCATTTAAGATTAATGAAATTATGATCGCCGACGATTTTTCAGAGGATGTTTCAGTTGTGGAAAATAATCATATAAGTGATCTAGCTGAAACATGCAAAATAGCTGCCTCTTTTCTAGTTTCTGAAAGAAAGTGGTGACCAACTATGCCTTTTGGTTTTTCATATTTGATATCCTTGCTGCTCATTTTATCTTTTAAAGAACAATAATATAAACGAATTGCTGAAGTCTCCACTGAGATGTTCCTTTGGCTACACTTGAGCTCTTTAAATTTGGAGAAAGATGAAGTTTTGGACCTCCGCTTTATATCTGAATATTTATACGCATTCAGTAGTGTGCAATCCATTGCATAGTACATATGCATCTGTGTAGAGATGGGATGCACACATATCCATATCTGTATATGAAAATGTGCAACCAAGCACTAATATTTGACAGACATGTAGATATATGTATTTTTAAACATATATTTCCAATTTAATGTTTATCTAATTTGTTCAATGCTTAGGGAAATTGGAAAAGGAGTTTGAGATGATATTGAAGAGGACTCTGCAAAGCATTTGTCTTTTGAATGTCCATCCAAATACCACTACATCAATTATAATCCAGGTGAGATTGAGAAACAAATGCTGGACTTCAAAAGCTATTTGTTGATGGTTTATTGACTCGCCTGAAAAGTACCATGATCAATTGGAGAAATGGATCTTCCTCTTGATTCTTACCAGACATACAATCAGATAGATGGGTTTTCATCCTTCATTTCTAGTGGAAGTAATAATACAATCTTCTGTTATGAACTTTAATATGGTATACAATCACTAATGAGCATGAACACGCAAAGCACTTCCCAGGGTGCAAGTGTCGTAATTCTATATTAACATTAAAACAAGTTCCACCATCGTTTGTGGTTGAATATACAAGGTTCTTAACTTTGAGTAAAGCTTTATAATCAAAGCCAATAACTCGAATCATTATTAGTAAGAAAGCTTAATTTAGGAAGCTAGACTTGGTTTTGGTGTAGCCCAAAATGAGGATTCATTTTGGAGCGGTAGCCCGTAGCCATAAAGTTTATCCTAATGATGATCTGATTGAAAAACATGTGGTTTTTGCTTTTTCTTGTAAAGGAATTTGATTCTTGTGTACTGTATACATTTTTCACAAATATATTGACCGAACATTAATGTATCTACTAATCTGCTAAAAAATTGAGTATATGAACATCTTATATTATAAAATCTAAGGTTTTCTCTCAGTTTTGAAAGTTTTTAGTTAGTTTCATATCTTAGATGAGTAAGTTTCGTATCTCTATTTCTACTTCTGTGAGTGCGTTAATTTGTGATTTGCTTTCATATTGTTACTATGTTTATAAATAGGGAGGAATTGTATGCCGTAGGATGTAATACCTGCTTTTGCTATTCAATCAAGAAGTTGATATATTGATCCGTTGCTCTTCTCCATTTGATTGGTTGAATCTAGGCCAATTTTAAGTGTACTACTCCCCTAATGCCCGGCTTTTCATAGCCGACGTTTATACACCATTGTTTTGTAGTGCATGTTAAACAATTAGTCCGTGGTGGCTTCTTGACTGATTTCTTTTGCAGGTTGTCAATGATGATGGTGCTGTATCCTTCATGTGGTTAATTTTCAGTTCCTGCGTCAAGCTTAAATATCTCGTGTCTGTACGCTTAAGAGTCCAATTATTGTTCAAGGTTGATTTGTTAGTATAGATCTATGCCTTCATTTTCTCATGATTTGTTTTCTGTAGGGTTCCACATGATAACAGGGCTAAGAACGTTTGTTTCTGATTTTTTTTTTTTTTTTTTAAAGAATTATAATGCGTTGTGAAAAGTTGAAAATTCTTTGAAATGATAAACAAATGTAATGCTATAAATTCAGAATATTTCTTATTGTACTTATCTCGCTAGAAATTTAAACCAGTGTGCCTCCCTTCCCTCCTCTTTGATTCTTTCCTTTGTTTTTATTACTTATTTATCTATTTTTACCTGCAAAGCCCTATACTGATTTTTCTACTGCTCCCTGATAGTGATACCGCATGTCGCGATGTCTCTTTTTGCAACTTGACAATTCTTTGCAAGACGAAAACTTGTACCTTAGATTTGAATTTGTAATCCTTTGTTGCAATCACATCTTTTTAAACATATACAACCACTTGTACAACTTCTTTCTGCAAATACTATAATTTGGAATTTTTTTAAATTCTTTCAATATTGTTTCCTTAATGGAACTTCTAAGCTTCTCTCATGTGCCATTAATGCAGCTTGCGCTGCCCTTGTAGATGCTGGCATTCCTTTGAAACATCTTGCTAGTAAGATCTTATCTTTTGTAATTCTGCATCCAATTTCCTTAATAAGTAATCACTGAATATTGCCCTCTTTTGTAGTTGCAATATGTTGTTCTCTAGCCAAAAGTGGATATGCTCTCTTGGATCCCAACAAGTTAGAGGAACAGGTGGTTTAAGTGTGCTTAATCCATGTTAAATACTTAACTCTTTCTCAATCTTATAATAGGTCACTTCTGGAGTTGGCCGTTTTAGTCTCGTGTTTTGTTCTTATACAGTTTCTAATTTCATTTTATGCTTCTGATTTGTTTGTATAAATTCATCCTTGGTTACCTGTAACCTGATATCTAGCATTTCATTGTGACAGAACATGAAGGCATTTGTAGATTTGGTCTTCCCTAACTCAATTCAATCGGTAATTCCAAAAGGATCCTCAGAAGTGGAAGATGAGCCCATAGAAGACGGTGTTATTACATCTGCTACTCATGGTGTGATGTCAGGTGCGTCACCATACTCTCTTCTTAAAGCTTAAAGTTAATTTTTAGCGTAAATGTTCAATGGATGGTTCCAGGATCAAACCAAGAAAAACTATATCAGTAGCGGGTTCTTGGCAACTTGTTATTCCCTTTCCCCCAGAAGTATAGCTATTCAATGAACATATCGTAGATAATTATTGTTTAATTCTGTATTAGTGGACACTATGAAGTATGAACTTGAAGTTTCTTCTGGAGATGCATTTTTTAATAGCTTCATTCATATTACTATTATTAGATTACAATTCTGGGAAAATGAAAAGATTTGATACTGGAAGAAGTTATCAACTCTCGACTGTTTGCTCACAAAATCATCATATCTTATAAGAACAATGGAAGAAACAGTCCGCATGCTTCATAGCTATACGTGTGTGTCTAATTCTGTATCTTTAGCTCATGTGAGTTTAGTCTTCACAAAATGTATAGATTTCGGTTATAGGTCATAAGATAGCTTCTTGCCAGGATAGCCACAATCTTGCAACCCGTTCGTAAATTGAAATTGGCGATTCTCTACAATTCGGTCCCAGGGTGTAAAAGTGCCTTTACAGTCAAAAGGGTTTCTTGAAATATTGAAATAAGTATCTAGTCCTTGGACATTGACACAGTTTTCCGGAGTCATTTTGGCGAAACTTTCTAGGGGATATTTGTTATTATAGTTCTAACAAACATATTGTATGTAAAGTTGCACAATTAGAGGCTTCCATAACGTTTAATGGACAACGGAACATTAGATAGCATATGTCATACTATGTGGGGACTAGATTCGGAGGATCACATAGAATACAGATTCCATATTTGATTTTCGTTCTTGCTTCACTTGACAGAAAGGCCTGAAATGTTCATCCAATTCGAAATCTAACTGTTGAATTTTGTTGTATATACTGTAATCAGTGGATCGACTATCTTCTATGTGTGGAAAGAGGACAGGCAGCAAGCGCGAAGTTATCCGACTTTCTAAGGAGAAGCTTGCAATCTCGAGTGTCCAATTGACCATGTCGCGTGCTGTGGTTAAATTCACAATGGTTGAAGAGAAGAATATGGAAGAGTGTATTTAAATCAATTGATTCCTAAATGTTTGGACTGCTAAATTGTTATAGTTTCTGCAAGTATAGTTAAACTTGGCTCAATTTGATGAAAGAGGTAATTTTGTGTTCTAAGGCACAGATTGATGTTTTATAGGCCTTATTTATTTAGGAATATTGTAGGACAGTCGATATTTAAAAGTGGCATTACGTCAGTTAATATACGATCCATTTACACAATTTATTCTTAAAGTGGCCGTTGGAGAAGTTGGAAAACATTAATTAAAATCAAGTGACTATTGTACCCTTGTAATTAATCAATACTGTTTTTATTTTTTTGCTAAATAATCAACACATTTTTTTTGGCTGAATAAACAACACTAATTTAATAGGAAAATAATTTGTCTATCTCATCTGGTAAGTGGTGAAAATGATATATTTCATAAATAATTTATTTGTTTCGATAGTATTTATTCATTTACTTTGTTAAAAAATGTAGTTGTTTTATAAATATTTTGCAATTTATATATAAGTTACGAACATGTTTTATAAACGAATTATATATATATATATATAAGAGTTTAATGTGAATGTTATTTAAGAGTTTGTATTCATAAAAAAAGAAGTTATTTAAGAGTTTGTAGACGTTCTATTTACTCTTGTCTTATTGCCTACGATAGAGATAAAGACATAGGGGGTGGGATGGTAGTCGGGCCCCGAGATTTAAAAAAATACTATTAGATATAGTAAATTTTATATGTAGTTCATAATATTTTATTAAATTTCCCCCCAAAAAAATATTTTTTTTGTAATTTTTATATATAGTTCGACACATTGTTACAATTTTTGCCCCTCCCCTCTCCCCACGCTAAATTTCTGATATCGTCCCCGACTTACATATGTTAACAATGATGTTTAGGTCATATCATATAAAATTTTCATTCCATTATGATATTGAGTATCAAAATTTTTCAAAAAACATAAAAGGAATCACTACTCTATTCCGACTTTACCTTCTAATCAGTGGAATGAAAAGATAATTCTCGTCACATTCTGAGTGATAACCATTATGGGTGGAAAGAGATTTCTCTATTCTATCGTGTCAAACGTACTCGTCAAGTTTATCCGTTTATAGTTCATGTTATATGAATAAAATTCTTTAATTAGATAAATGTAGAAAGCGACGAATAAAATCTGAACTCTTTCTAAAGTTGACATCCAAGTCTGGCACTACGATAGAAGAAATGAAAGATTGACAAGAAAGAACTCTCAAATTAATCTAGCTCTGAAGTTGGGGTTGGTAAATCGCTCTGCTACCAAAATTTACAATTATTCATTAGGATCAAACATGAAATATTTATGAAAGACATATAGTACACCCAAAATTGCTCCTTCTGTCCATATTTTAGACGATCGATGATTACTCATTTTGTTTTTGCAGCAACCATATATATTAATCAGTAAATAAAATAAAATCATAAGCAATATCAACGCTACTGTTAGTATCATTACAGACCGATCTCACTAAATAAACTTATTAAGTTTGTAAAAGTAGATTGCAAACCTCACCCACACATTCACTAATTCAGAGATTTGCGTAAATATATATGTCAGTTAAAGTAACATAAAATTAAACCCGCGATTATTGCGAGATTGAGCTTCAACCAATTCGACTACCCGTTATCGTCGAATTCTGGGTGAATTTCATTGTGGTCCTTGTAAATAGCTTGCAGTTTCAAGTTCGTCCATGAAATTATGGAAATGTCAATCTCGCCCCTAGAAATGGCTCGCAATGTCAAGTTTGTCCTTGAAAATTTATAAATGTTAACCTTGTCCTTAGAAATGACCCTCTTGGTCCAAAAAAGTCCTTATGTTGTTAACTAACTCTATGCTAACAAAGACTAAGTGAAAATTGAAAATCCCATAAACGAAATCCAGAATCGATTATAATGAAATCAGAATCAAACTGCCAAAATATATATACAAAAACTTTTACAGATTGCAACATCACTTAATATGAATGTTGAAATTTCAGGAACGAACTTGACAGTGTGAATCATTTTTAGGGACGAAGTTGACATTTCTGTAATTTTAAGGACAAATTTGAAACTGCGAGATATTTACAGGGACGAACTTAACGCGAGCTATTTAAAGAGATCAAAATGAAATTCACCCAAGAATTCCGTACGCTCAAATATAAAAATGTCCCCAATTCGAAACTTCTCTCGATACTTATATTCCAATTTCCAAGTAATGTCAGTGTAGAAGAAAGAATATTTATATATATAGTGAATATATTATGTGTGATCGTTGGATTGATCCAACTTCGGGTTTCGTGATTTCAAAACTCACATTCAATTACCCACTTTCTTAAACCCTAATTTTTCTCCCTTTTTTTTATTCGCTGCACTTGTTTTTTTTTGAAAATTCCCATTCAAAATGGAGTGATTCTCATGTTTATCCCAGCGATGCCTCCAAAGTTTCCTGGTAAATTGACAAATCTTATTATTATTAACAATAATTGTTTTTTTTAGGTTTTTGCAGATTGATTGTTGGCTCTTTTGGGAATAATAAATTGGCAAAATTGTGGCAAAATTGTAAATAATATGTGGCAAAATTGTAATCAATCCGTTGAAAAATTGAGAAATTCAGGGGATTTGCGTTTTTAGCCATTAATCATTTTCGTAATAAAATTTTGGTTGAAATTGCAGGAAATGAAATCGAAAATAAAGTGGGCGGCATTAGCAGGGCTGGTGTTGTCATTTGCGTCATTGTTAGTGCATTTGTTTCTGGCTAAATCGAGTGTTAGTTTGGTGCGGGGGAATGGTGCATTAACTGTTTTCAATGATGATTTAATTCCCTTGAATGTTCCTGGAAAAAAGGTAAAAAGAAAAGTACTTTGTAATAATAATGTTTTGGATTGAAGGTCGTACTTGGCGCCATGGCAAGTGTTTACTTGTTATCCGCTAGGTCACATGTTCGAACCCCGAAAACAACTTCTTTATGAAAAAATAAGGGTAAGACTGCGTAACATGGGGACTCTCCCGACCCTGCTGATGCAGGAGCCTTGTGCACTGGGTACGACCTTTTAATAATGCTTTGGATTCTTCTTGAACCATTTTGTGATTTTTTTATTTGATTAGGTTCCAGGGCATAGGAAGTTGTGGGGCGAGATTAAAGCATTGAAGGGTCTGCAGCCTTATACGAAACCAAGAACTGCATATCCTGGTAATGTGCGTACTGAATTCAGGTTTTTTTTCTTCTTGTTTTTTTAATCTCGTACTCATTTCACGCATAGTAGGATGTGTGTGTGTGTGGGGAGGGTTCAAGAACTGATATTAATGTACATTTGTTTATGCTTCATTGCTCTTTTGTTTTTTGTTTCTTTTATGATTGATTGTTGTGCTTGGATAAAACAATACGGTTGATGAGAAGTATATATTGTATGTTTTGTTAGTTTTACTAATACATTTGGAGGAGGATGGGGCTTCGAGATATTTATGCATGAAATATATTGTACTTCTGTACTACTGCCTTTCATCTTCTAGTGAAATAATTTTTCTTTTCTTATTTCAGCTCCAAATATGGAGAACAATGGGTTCATATACGCTAAAATCTTTGGTGGATTTGAGAAAATCAGAACTTCAGTATGCTCCCACTTGTTATTTGTATTGAGTTTTGCAGTTCAATTACTTCTTTCACTTTTTTGATAAAATTTATTTTCATGACCAATATGATAGATCTGTGATCTGGTAGCCATATCAAGGCTTCTAAATGCTACACTTGTCATACCGGAAATTCAACAAAGTTTGCGTTCAAAAGGAATCAGGTAGATAGTATTTCAAAGTGACTAGGAAAAAATTGTGAAATGCTCAAGCTGATTACAGAACTGTATTTGATTCTTTGTAGTTCCATGTTCAAGAGTTTTTCATACATCTATGATGAGGAGAAGTTCATTGCAGCTCTAGCAAATGATGTAATTGTTTTGACTGATCTTCCCCCCAGTTTTAAGGAGGCCCGAAAAAGGAAACAATTTCCAATATTCAGACCCCAAAGTGCAGCTTCTCCAAGTTTTTATATGACTGATATCTTACCGAAACTAAAGAAAGCAAAGGTTATTGGCCTCATAGTAACTGATGGAGGATGCCTACAGGTATAGTATCTATTTTCATTGAGGCCAAAAGAAACCTCCTCTATATTGCAAACATGTTATCTTATTCTTTAAAGTTTGTGTTGCCTTATATTGGTATATTTACTTCTGTTAAAAAACATTGTTTAGTTGACTTGAACTTTTCAACATTTGGCATTTATTTGTGGTTGAGTATAAAACCCTTACGAAGATATTTCATTTACATGGAAACTTAATAATTGAAACTATAATGTGATTATGCTTTTTTAAAGGTTTTAATTAGGTTAATGCAAGGTTGAACAGAAATCAGAAGTGATAGGTCTCTAATACAAATCTGAAAAATGCCTCCCTCCGGTACTAGAATGTTTAATAACTTTCATTGGTCAGCTAGTGTATCTAACCTTCTGCCACACACCTTTGCAGCATGTCTTCAGATTTTGTATGGCTGGGTCTGTTGACCATATGCAACCTTTTGCTGATTTTTAGAGGCATGATTCAGCATTTGCATTATGGTCTTAGTACCGAAACATATTTTTGCTTCTTTACATTATTGAGGACTCGGGAGCTAAGCTGAATTTTTTATGTGTATTTGAATTAGGTTTTGATTGGAAGGCTCTTCTTTATTCAGTTATTTTTAGAAGCCAATTCTGGATAAGAGAGATTTAATTATCATACTCATTTTCATGATTGTATTTGCTTAAGCCGGTTTCCCACCACAACTATCACTTTGTAACCCAGTAATTGTTTACAGCCTATTCTTCCTCAAAACTTGGCAGAGTATCAGAGGCTAAGATGCCGTGTAGCATATGATGCTCTTCACTTCCGCTCAGAAATTCTTGCCCTCGGGCACCTCATGGTAGAAAGGTGAGAAAAACTGCTTGCTAATTTTAATATAAAATTCCTTGATATTTTTCTTTAATATGTTATTAGTAGCCATAATTAGCAGATATTAAAGATACAGCATTTTTTGAGCCACTATTGTGTCTAACGGTAGCATTTGTAAATGCCAATTCCAGAGCCTCAATACTTATTTGTATCAGCTTCTATATATTAATTATTAGGGCATTCCTATAAGACAATTTGAATAATAAGCATCGGAGATGCTTTTTCATGCATTGTACAGGAGACATCATGAAACTATTGGCAAAGATTTGGGAAGAAATTTGCTGAACTGCATGAGTGATAAACTAATAGAAGCGTGACAGGTCTTTGTGTAGTGGATGTATACATTAAAGGTGCTGTTGGTGGTACTATATTGTCATTTAAAATGATCCTGTTTCTGTTATAATAAAATATGTTTAAAGTGCACTGTTTGTCTGCAGATGACTAATAAAAAAACTAAAGTAAGTTGAAGCGTTATTAGAAAAGAGCATGCTGTTAGTTCTGTTTTTTCAGGAAGATCCATTGCCCTTGAATTATATTATGGAGACACTTTTTTCCTTAAACCATTAGCAGAAAGTACAATGATGCCCTGAATTATGGTGGAGAAGCGTGTCCTACTCCTGCTACATAGAAAATTCTGTGGCTAGGGCTCTTGAATTTTCAAGAATGTGTTCTTCCTGATCTAGACAGCAGAATGGAGATACAAGTTGCCCTGCATTGTACAAATACAGTAAAGCTGTGAGCTTAAGCTTTCGAGGTTCAATAAGTTCTGAAACTACATAGGCACTTGGAAATTGACTTTGAGCAAGAAAACACAATGCCAATTTTTTTCCTTGAATAAAAGTCAATTGTGGACAATGGTGACTAGAAGTTCATATAATCCTTATGGAGAATTTCTTAAAGATTATTTATTAATCCTATGTAATACTAAGCCAAGAAAAAATGGACTTTTAGCTCGACATATGTTCCTGGAACAGCTTGATCATGCCCTATATTCTAAAATCAATATATATATATATATATATATATATATATATAAGCTGTTGAAGTTTCCTGTTCTTTAACGATTAATCATATTTTTTGTGCAAATAACAAACCGATATGAATTCTTCCTTGCGGTCTTTGCTGTATGATTGCACTCATACTGACAGCCATGAGCCATGACTGAAATTCAAACCATTTTAGCCCCCTTGGTTACCAAATTTATCTAAAGAAATCTTGCTTTCTACCAAGCTGTTTAAAAATAACTCGACTGTTCAGATGCATTCTTCGCTTATGCTTCTTATGTTATATCCTCTGTATTCACTCGTATTTCATCAACACGTCGAATCAATATAATGCCTGAATCTTACTGTCACTACATCGCGACTAGATTTTGTTTTACTGTTTATGTGCAAGAGATAGAGGCTGTGAGGATGTATAGAAAATAGGTATGAAAGCATTGGAAGAAATGTTTTTTGCTTTGATTCCCTTATCTTCATGTATAAAAACCCGTAAAAACAAAAGTTCAAGCTATCATGCCAAAAATATTGTGTGAATCTGATTAGTACATTTCACCTGCTTGGGCATTGCTTTTTTTTTTTTTACATGAAACTTTAACCATACACTCAGTAGGAGCTGCATTTTGGTTGTCTGTTATTCTCTTAATATATTCTTGGCTTCAGGTTACAAGTATCAGGTCAACCTTACCTTGCTTATCATCCTGGGCTCAAGAGAGATACCCTGGCATATCATGGTTGCGCTGAACTTTTTCAGGTTCAATAATCTCTTTCATTTCATGATCACGTTTATTTAATTGTGCTTCAATGAACTTCATTGATGAGATTGTAATGAACACTTGGGTCTTAATATTATACTCTCATCTTTGATGTGTTACATAATTGTAAAAGCACTGACGATTTATCTTATGCTGTTCCTCAAATTTCAGTTTTTTCAGCTTTTTTTTTGCTGAATATTTGAGTTTTTTCCAGCTACAAGCATGGTTTTAGTTTTCTGCTTGTTATATAAGTTATACGGAAAGCTATGTGGTATATACTCTGGATAAATTCTGTGTTCCTTTGCTTAAGTTTATTCTAGAAATAATACTTATATTTCTTTTTTTAAGGATATACATACTGAACTGATACAGTATCGGCGGAGACAGTTAATTAAACAAGGAGTTGTAAATCAAGAACTAAGTGTTGATTCATATTTGCAAAAAGGAAATGGCTCATGCCCCCTTATGCCTGAAGAGGTAAATGCTGTTACGATGCTCATTTTATCCTCAATTATTAACTCAGCTCGGATTTGCGTGTTACATCTTGTACCTGAAATAACCTTTGAAATAAAAGCTCGGATTCATATCCCACAGTATTCCGATACAGATGTTTGTCTGCCTGAAATGACCTTTGAAATAAAAGCTAAATGTTTGTCCATGAGCAACCAATTTTTTTGTGACAAATTGCCTTAGGTTGTTTGCTGTGTGCATAAAGTGGTTCACTCAGGTGTTTAAATTCCAAGTTTATACCGTACACATCATGTGGAATTAATTTTGGATCCCCTCCCGCCACATTATGTGGTTGAGAGCCCATGGAAGCTGCAGAAACCATAAAGAATCAATATTTTTAATAGAGAATCTCTTCAACCGGATCACTTCTTTGTGCAAAGCTTGTTTAATCATGACTTCTTAAAGCTATCCACTTTTTTCAGAATCCTTTCATCAAGGAGATTATTCTATGCAAGATACTTAATTTGGACACCTGGAATGCTTCTCAAGTCTTTCAAAACTTGTAAAAGGAATTCTCTTCTTGTTATCAACTGATTTATGACTGAGCACTGCCATTTATCACTATATAGGATATTCAGAAGAAACTTTGATGCAGGAGCATTGTTGCATAAATAGTTCTACTACTTTAAGTTTTAGGTCGATTTGTTTTGATAGTTTGGTGCTTTCTAAAAAAAAATAAAAAATAAAAGAAAGGGGATTTTAGTCTTTTGGTTATTTTACGCAACCTGTGGTTGCTTTTCCTGTAAAAATACCCCTTTATGTGGTGAGGCAATAGCTTCTTGGGAAGCAGTTCTTATATCTACTTAGAAATTTATTGGGGGAATTCTTCCCCTAGAAGATTTTCTTTAATTCCAAAGTAATCTCTGAACCAGGTGTTTCTCGAGTAGCCTTTTGTTTTCCTCTTAGCTGCCACATTAAACATTTCGTGCCCTGGTGCTAACTCGTCAGGAAAGTTCCCAGTCTGAAGAAAGAGTAAAAAAGCAAGTCACAATTGGTTACTTGTATTTTTGTCAATTAACTACAATTTTCTGGAGCCTAAGACAAAACAGTTTAGTAGCATAATAGAGTTCTCTTTGGAAGACAATATTTTCAGACTAGAAGGAATCAGATCATTTTCGTGCTTTTGTTGTTTGATAGAACCTTAATTTCAGATAGTGATGGTAACATTTACACTTCATAAACTCAGGTAGGACTTCTTCTTCGAGCAATGGGATATCCTCCTAGAACAAGAATATACCTTGCAGGTTCTGAAACCTTTGGTGGTCAAAGGATTCTGATTCCTTTGCGTGCCATGTACACCAACTTAGTGGACCGTACTTCTTTGTGCAGCAGAGAAGAGCTGGCCAGTCTAGTTGGTCCAGAAACTCCACTTCCTCCAGATCCGTTTGAAAATTTACCTGCAAAAAGTATTAAGCAAGAAAGGGATGAGTGGGATAAGGCTGGTCCTCGTCCTAGACCTCTTCCCCCACCTCCTGATCGACCTATTTATCGACATGAAAAAGAAGGTTGGTACGGTTGGGTTGCTGAAAATGACATAGAACCAGACCCTACACCTTCTGATTTGAGGGAGCAAGCACATCGGTTACTCTGGGATGCCCTTGATTACATTGTCTCCGTGGAAGCTGATGCCTTTTTCCCTGGTTATGACAACGATGGTAGTGGATGGCCAGATATTGCAAGTTTGGTCATGGGACACCGGCTTTACAGGAGGGCTTCTAGTTGGACATATCGGCCTAACAGGTATGGTTTTCTAAACGTCATTTTGGATTGAACTATTTACTTGGGTTTGGGGAGATAGGTTTTGAAATTGCAGCCCGTTTGCGGAGGATATCAATCAGTTTTATTTTTATCATTGTTCATAGTTTTGGACTTCCTGACCTAATTTGGATTAAATATTATTTTACGTATACTGTTATAAAAGTTTGGATGAGGTGTAGGGTGATTATAACACTTCGTGTGTTTTCCTCCTTTCTTAGATTGTCTAAAATGCCCTCGGGATTTAACAAGCTGCTATTAAATTAGTTAATTGAAAAATAAATAAGAGCTATTTGAGAGTTGCATTTATTAAAGAAACATTAGAAATAATATTTACATGGAAGAGTTAATAGAAAGATTTGCAGCTACTAAGTTTATTAATCGCCTACTTAGTTATCAATACCAGGCAAAAGAACAAATCACAACGGAATATTTTGTTACCAAGAGTTGTCATAATGGGATGTTTATCACATTAGTATCCCTTAGTTACTACGTGATTGTCCAAGAAAGACGCGATTTGTTAATTTTCTTTTATTATTTTTTATGTTTTATACACTTATCTTGCAACACTAACATGTTCTCAAAGTTCACTTAGAGTTGGCAAATAAAGCTTTTCAGTGATGTCATGAATTTGCTTCAAATATTTTAGTTCTTTTTGTAGGTTCTTATGTTAGACTTATATTTCTCCAATTAGGAAATATCTTATGGAACTACTAAATGCTACCAATGGTCATCTTTACTACCCGTCACGTAATTTGACTATCTCAATGAAAGATCATCTCAACAAAAGCTTAGCCAAGGAAGGCCTTGCTCGGGAACTTCATCTAGCAAAGCCACTTTCATTCCTTTCTCACCCTGTACCAGAATGCTCGTGTACCGCTCAAAAGACTGCTGAGATTTTGCGGTCTGGGAAGGATAGCAGTAGTTACCATCAACTCTATGGAGAGCTGGAAGAATGCCCGGCATGGTTGTTGGAGCAAAGTCTTGCAAAAGGCAGAGATCTAGAAGAGACCCGTCTCGATGAGGTTGAATTAGAGGAAGAATATGAAATGGATTTAGAAGAACAGTCGGAACCCGAAGCTCCAAATAATCAAACCAATGGAGTTCCATCCTCGGAGCAGGACGATGAAATGGACCCTAATGATTAGGAGAAGTGTCTACTTACAGATAGCAGATGATCATACTAACAAGTGTAACAGTGTCACTGCTGCTTGCACTCGGAGAGGAAGACAACATCGTTTTGGGATATTCGACCTCTTCTGCAAGTTCTTAAGCTAAGTAAGGAGCTGGCAATGGCAAATGAGAAACACTTCTTTTTTTTCCTTTTTATTTTTCAATTTTTTTTGGTTGGGTTGAATTTATTTACTCTTTCTTTGATATATATACGGGAGCTGTATACGTAACCTTTAATTTTTTTTGGACGTATGAATACAATAGATATACGCAAAAATCCAGTATAATGATTCTTTAGTTGTGTTTTCTTAGCCACTCTATACCTTGTGATTGTTAAGCAAAATTGCAAAGGAAACAATTAAATTGGATAAATTTGATTGTCTACTAAAACATTAGCACTTTTTAATATGTATGATAGCTAGATATAGATTGTGTATGCGGAATGAAATAATAATAATAAAAACGTTATATCCAATGCATAAGACTCTTGCATCAATTGGGTCTGGAAAAAATCTCGATATCGCAGCTATAACTTTATTTTTTCGTAAAGAGGCAATTTTTTAAATTCGAACCTGTAGCTTAGCGGATGGTCAAGTGTTCATACCCAGTGGCGGAGCTTCATGAGGGCAGGGGGCTATGGCCCCTCAACAATTTCAGAAACGACGATTTTTTTATAGAATTTTTTTTGTGTGTGATATTTTCTTATAAATGTTGTATTTGGCCCCCCGCAAAAAAAAATTCTGTAAGAAATTCGTCCCCCTATGATAAGTTCCTAGCTCCGCCACTGTTCATACCCTTATTTTTTCATAAAGATGTTTCTAGAATTCGAACCCGTGACCAAACGGATATCAAGTAAATTCTCTCAGTCTCTCTCTCTCCCTATGCTGTCGTGCTCTGCTTCTGGGGTTAGAGCTGTCTCAGATCTTCACAGATCTAGACTTTTTGGTTCTGTTCCTAGGAGAAATCTTCAAAACCGGACTTGATCTGAGCCCTTTAATCAACTTTCTACATCTCTCTGAGGCAATTTGTAGGACGGTTGATGCGTTCATTATCCTATAAATTGTCGATCCCTGAGGAAGATGTTGAAATTGATTTTCTCCTTCCTCTGTGGTTCAATGATTGCGATGGAGATGCTGCGAAGAAGAAGATTATGTATTTGTTTATCTTACTAGTTTTTATATTATTATCTCCTAACCACCCAAGTTTTTTTGAGAGTGGCTTTTGTCTGTTATCATGATTTTTAAAATCATTGTATAACTTTTATTTTCTTGTAATTTCTAATTTTTCTTTGATTGTAATGATCTCGGCTATTTTGTAATTAATGGAAAATTTCTTTATTTAGCAAAAAAAAAAAATGTCTAACATGACTTTCTCTGTGTGTGGAATGAAATATTATAATAAAATTTACTAATACTAATATTTTTCCACAAACAAAAATGGGGTCTCACTATTGAAAAGGCTACTGCCTCTTCTCTCTCTCTCTCTCTCCCTCTGCTTCTGGCTAGATTTGGCCATTGGCTTCGGCCAATGGTCGAATCTTGGCCGGTTAACTGCTTCTGTTTGGTTTTTATATCTCTATTTTGTACCACAAATCATATGAGATTTCTTTCAAAGTGTTTTTTTTCAAGATTTAAGACATGGGGTTAGAGCTGTCTCAGATGTTCACAGATCTAGACTTTTTGGTTCTGTTCCTAGGAGAAATCTTCAAACCCGGACTTGATCTGGGCCCTTTAATCAACTTTTTACACCTCTCCGAGGCAATTTGTAGGACGGTTGATGCGCCCATGATCCTATAAATTGTCAATCCCTGAGAAGATGTTGAAATTGATTTTCTCCTTCCTCTGTGGTTCAATGATTGCGATGGAGATGCTGCGAAGAAAAAGATTATGTATTTGTTTATCTTACTAGTTTTTATATTAATATCTCCTAACCACCCAAGTTTTTTTTAGTGTGGCTTTTGTCTGTTATCATGATTTTTTAAATCATTGTATAACTTTTATTTTCTTGTAATTTCTAATTTTTCTTTGATTTTAATGGCCTCGGCTATTTTGTGATTAATGGAAAATTTCTTTATTTAGCAAAAAAAAATGTCTAACATGACTTTCTCTGTGTGTGGAATGAAATATTTATAATAAAATTTACTAATACTAATATTTTTCCACAAACAAAAAGGGGAGTGACTCCCCACCCACCCTTATATTGGGTATTTAATAAGGTTGTTAAAATCGGGATTTTATGTAGAATTGGTGGAGGATGAAAAATCATAAAACCGTGAATTGTAAAATAAATCATAAATTTAAAATATATAATTTATATATAAATAACAATAATTAACATATAAATCATATCATATTGTCTAACAATATGCGAAAATCCATAAAACATAATTTCACAAGTTTTTTTAAAATATAAAAACGCGACAAAACATAATTTTTAACTTATAAATATTTCAAAACATCAAAATAAAATAAACCACAAAAATATCAGACCACCGATTATGTAAATAAGCAACAAATATGAACACCAAGATGTTATTAATATACGAAACTTAGAGAACTGAACAAATTATTTTGACCTTATTAACTAGTAATTGAAATCCGCCTGCAAATAGCCAATTTATGTCTAGAAATAGTTGAAATCCACCTGGAAATAGCAAATTTTAGCTTGAAAATAGTCGAAATCTGCTTGAAATAGCCGAAATCCGCATCGAAATAGCAAATTTGTGGAATCGGTAGAACCGTAAAATCGTACGATTTTACAATTTTACAATCCGATTCTACGATTCTACCAGATTTCGATTTTACTTCCGATTCAACTCGTTTTTCTTCTGTAGAATCGTAAAATCTACGATTTAAATCGGGATTTTAACAACATTGGTATTTAACACCCCCACCCATCACAATTCCCTCACTTTTCTCTCTCCTTCATTAAAAATTTTACTTCAAAATTTTTCTCTCCCCCTCCTCACCGGAAAAACCCTCACTGTTCACCGGAGCCACCACCGAACACATGCAGTTAATTATTTGCACTTAATTTTTGTTGCAATACCCCTGACCCACTGACCGTCTGCTGATGTCAGCAAGCGGTAATTTTATTTTATTTTTGCAGAAAATTCCAAACATTTTTAGGGTGACTGCAACAAAAATTAAGTGCAAATATATTTGCACTTAATTTTTGTTGTAGTCCTAAAAAATGTTTAAAATTTTCTGCAAAAAAAAAAAAATTAAGTGCAAATTTTGTTGCAATACACCCAAAAAAATGTTTTTGCAAAAAAAAAAAAAATTTACCGCGTGCTGACGTCAGCAGGTGTATAGGGTACTGCAACAAAAATTAAGTGCAAATAAAATACTTCATATATTTATTAAATTTAATTTTTGTTGCAATACCCCTAAAAAATGTTTAGGATTGTCTACAAAAAAAAATAGAATTGTTTAAGGGATGCCCGTACCCGCCCGCCGAATGCCCGTGGGCAAATGGGCATGCCCGCAACCCTTATTATTAATTTTTTTTAAAAAAAATAGATTAAATCCGAAAAATTCAACAAAATTTATTTATTTCTTATTCACTTGCAGTTTATAGTCCTGTAAATGGTAAATAAATATCCAAAATAGTTCAAGAACAATAAAATACAAGTCCACAATATCCAATATAGTTATAAAAAACAAGAGAAATCCCCTATGTATGACACCATCTTTTTAGCTTACTAGCATAAATAATAACTTTTATTTTTTAGGCTATTTTTAGCACCAACAATTTACGGGATGTTAAAACTGTCCAATTAACGAATCCGGCCAAAATTCCGGCCAAAAAGTGCACGTGCCGGGCACATGTGACCTGCTAAAAAGGGCAAAAAAGTCTAAAAATTTGACCCATCAACTCCACCACTCCTCCTCCCAACACCACCACTCCTCCTCCCAAAATTTGACTCATATTTTTCACCATTCCTCCTCCTCCCAACATCACCAACTCCACCACTCCTCCGCCCAAAATTTGACTCATCTTCTTCACCATTCCTCCTCCTCCCAACACCACCAACTCCACCACTCCTCCTCCCAAAATTAGACCTATCTTCTTCACCACTCCTCCTCCCAAAATTTGACCCATCTTCCCCAACCACCCCATCCTAATTACCCCCATACCCACCCATTTCGCAGCAACCCCACCACCCCGCACCGCCGCCGTTCTTGGCCGCCACCGCCGTGGTTATTACTACCCTTCCCATTTCCTTTACCCTCCATTGGCATACCCCATCATTCTTGCCTCTACCACTACCCAATTTCCCATTTGCAAATTGTTCATCATGCCATTACCACCCATCCATTCATTTTACCACCACCACCGCCGTTCTTGGCCGTCACCACCGTGGTTATTACTACCCTTCCCATTTCCATTACCCTCCATTGGCATCTTGATTAGAATGAAATGGGTTAGATTTTGCCCTAATTCGCAACTTTTTTGTTGAAGTGGGGAAGAAGATGAACTCTTTTAGGGTTTTAAATTAGTGGAACCTTTAAATATTGTAGGAATGGACAATTTTGCCCTTTGCTCCGGCCACATGTGCTACTCACGTGTTCACTTTTGGCCTGAATTTTGGCCGGATTCGTTAATTTGACAAACGTAGCAGTCCGTAAATTGTTGGTGCTAAAAATAGCCTAAAAAATAAAAGTTGCTATTTATGCTAGTAAGCTAAAAAGATGGTGTCATACATAGGGGATTTCTCTAAAAAACAATCAAAGTCCATAATTTCAAAAATAATTCAAGATCAACTATCCAAAATTAACAAACATATTGCTGAAGTCAAAGCAACAAAAAATAGATAAGTTTTTTTTTTTAATATCCTCTATCTATTGATTTAGATTTTGAACACTAGAAATATTATTTGAAACCACCTTAGATAATTTTGATTCCTTATCATCATCTCCACCTATAAAACACACACAACTTGAGAAGTTAGAACTTAAAACATTATAAATGGTAAATGATAAATGATAAATAATAAGTTAGAACATAATTTAGTTACCTTCAGTAGATGAAAACCGTTAATATTTGGGTAATAGAAGTATAGAAAGCGAGCCTAATGGGGCTTTCACAAGATATATAACACTGGTTCAACTTTTTATATTGGGCTTTTAGTTTTTTTTCTTCTTCTTTTGGGCTCTCAAGTCTCAACCGTGAAAATTAATGCATATCCAAAATTTAAGCGAGCATGCCCTAGTTGCAACCCGCTCATACCCGTATTGCCCAGCATTCGAGCGTGGTATGCTCATTAATACCCGCATTTAATTATTAATGGGCGATAGATTCATAAAGCCATACACGCCCTATTAAGTCTCACGTGGGCAGGGCGTGCCCGTATGGGCGTCATGCCCCATTTTGACAGCTCTAGGAGTGGCCCTCTAGTGGGCATGGTGTTTAATACCCAACATGGTGGTGGCTCCTATGACTATGAGGAACAGGGATTGTTCCGCACGTGCGGAACAATTCCACCCATCGGATTGGATTTTGAACGGTTCAGATTTGGACAGAGAAAAATTGCGGATGGACTTAAAATATTAAAAAAATAAAATTTCTCTCTTCAGATCTGAACCGTTAAAAAATCTCATCTGATTGGGTTTGGTAGTTTGTCCCGCATAGGAGCCGGGAGCCTAGTGGGCATGGTGTTTAATACCCAACATGGTGGTGGCCCTCTAGTGGGCATGAACAAAAATGGGGACTCACAAATTATTGGACCTAATTTCTTGCCCCACAATTTAATCTTATCTCGATTTCCTAGAAAAAGGAAAAATAAAGCAGAAACTGACTCATTATCCCTGTTTTTTCCCCTAGTCTTTCGTCAAGTTTTTGCCAGTAAAGTCTACACGCGCAAGGACTTCAAAAGACAAATCCTTCAATTACATATCACTCAAGTCAATGCAGAAAATGATATAATTTAGCTGGTCATATTTGTGATACCACGGTTTGCTCAGGATAAGATTGTGAGTTCAAGCTATGTTGAAGACGATTAATGTTGTGCGCCTTATTAGATATCAATCGGATTAGTCGAGCTAGAAAGAGTCAATGCATAAATTTGATATGAAAATCGTCAATGCAGAAATCACAACATTTTTTTCCATTTATAAAACACAACATTTTCATACATTTTCTTGATTCCTAAAGAGGCAATGATGAATTTTAAGAAGAAATCTCGATATCATTTAAAAGATACAAAATGTCCATCAGCCTCAGAAAGAAAGAAGTTCTTAATCAAGAATGGAAGCATTCTACAAGAGAAGCTTATTGGTACTTTTGGTGCAAGGTATAAGCTACCAATCCATTGCTTTACTGCCAAAGAGATCATCAATGCTACAGACAACTTCAAAGAAGTCGTAAATCCGAGTTTTTTTTCGGGTTCAGATTATATGTTTGATTTGATCAAAGGTTGTTTTGATCAAGAACGTCGTCCAGTTTTAGTTTCTAAGGTTCGTCAATATTATCATCCCTCTACAAATCGTTATTACCCTAATGATCCTGATGAAATTATCCACAATTTAGTGATAATCTCGCAAATGAGCCACCTGAAACATGTTCTGAAACTCGTTGGTTGCTGTCTCGAATTTGAAATTCCACTTCTTGTTTTCGAGGATACTATTAATAACCTCACAACTCTCCGTGAATTTCTATACGAAAATGGGAATTTAAATGTCACGCGTTACACTTGGAGAAATAGAATAAAGATCATAAGAGATATCGCGTACACGATGGCTTATCTTCACAATGCATTTTCCACACCTATCGTTCATCAAAGACTCGATACATCTTCTGTGTTCATAGATCAATCTTCCGGGAATATTCCAAAGTTTTTAGATTTCTCATACTGCTTACCACTTCCTCGCGGAAAAATGGAACTTCAAGTATCTTCAATGACTGGACATCCTGGATTCATAGACCCTGAATTTAAAGCAACGCTTAGTGTTACTCCGAAAATAGATGTTTATAGCATTGGTGTTCTTATGCTCGTGGTAGTAACTGGACGACAACCCAACGTTGTTTGTGATGCAGCAGGGGCAAATACGCCAATTCATGTTGCGGAATTTGTTAGAGACTGTCTAATTAAAGATCAGCTCAACCAAGTTGTGGTTTCTGAGATATGGGAATTAGATGATAGAGGTCCTGAGAAACTCGAACAATTGAAAAGTTTATTGGAACTTGCTTTGAGATGTTGCAAAAGAACTTCACAAAATAGAGAAAATGTCACACCCTATTTAAGTTTTTTCCTATATGTAATAGTGTTCATAAAATGAATATGTTGGATCAAGAAAGTTTGCTAAGTTTTTCTTCGGTCATGACTGTAATACCCGTAACATTTTTGGCTTTAGTCTATTATAATTTTTTCCTTTATTTGTTTTATTTATTATAGATTTGATGTCTAAGGGTGTTTTGCTTACGTTATGGAAGTGGAGGGACTTAATTAGTAATAACTTTTGAGTTGGAAGTTAGAAAGTTAGGAAGTTCATGGACATAAGTGTGAAACCCCATTACTAATTTCTGTCCTCAAGGATTTTAAAGTATGTCTCGGTGCTTGTGCAGACGCGAGGGAGGAGAATATTAGTAACCGGCTATTGAATTTCTACACTTATGAAGTTATCTCAATTTCGAGGTAAGATATCGTAATCCCTCCTGTTTTTAAATCTACGATATTATCAAAAGTTAAGCATTGATGGAAAAGAATATATTTTTATACCGAAAAGGTATTGATGAAAATATTACGTTTTATGTCGAAACTATAATTTTCGTATGAAATAAAAATGAATCAAGCACATGATTAATTTGAAGTATGATGTCTATATATTGAAGAAACTAATTTTATTTTGCGGCTTTCAAATTGTTGGTAACAATTAAAGTCGACTGAAAATGATCGATCGAAGTACTAACCCCAGTTGAAGAACTTTTATGGTCAATTCCTAAAATAATATTGAGCTGAAGTTAAGTTTTTGTGAAATTTCTAAAATTTTATTGCAAAAAATAAGGAAAATCTAAGACTAGTAAATAGTTTCGCTTGACTGTGTGTGTCTTATTAGTTTTATATAAATGTGGAAATTGGTCGTATTTTCCAAAACCAGTAACCTGCTTGTGAGTTGATTTTCTCTTTTCTTTAAAAATACTACTGTTGGATTGGTGTACAAAAGACAACAAGAAACGGGTGAAAATTGTTTGTACCCGTTTATATTCTTATTTTTGTGCTCAATCACTCAGAATTCGCCATGTAGATATTTTTTTTAATGATATATACACATGGTGAATCTGTAAATGATTAGACACATGAATGAGATATATACACAATACATACGATTATTTGACAAAGAAACATTCCATACACTAACACCACTATGCGTTTAATATATAAATATAGTACTACTGTGAATGAATCTTGATGTTGGGAATTAATTTGGAAGGACAAAGAAATTATTCTATTATTTTCTTTCTTGTTAAATCACTCTGTCCTATTTCTTTGCCTTGATAAACGTTTTCTGTATACATTTATTGATTCACTACACAATCTTCATTATGTAATGTAAATATGTTATATTTTCGAGTCCTAAAGTATGGCTTTCAAGTATTTCTCCACAAGTGCTTGATTCCGGAAGAAATATGATATCTTACTAAGTTGAAAACTTAGTCATTTCTCTGTTTTTAGGTGAAGTTAGCAATGATGAGAATGATGTAAGAGAGTGGAAAAAAGTTTCCTTTTAGTGACAAAAGTGGTTGGTTTAGTGTTTCATTTTAATTTGAGATAATCACTATTTATACTCCTGAGTTATCTTTCAAAAGCAACTGTTACCCCTCAGGATTATATCGAGCCATTTGTATCCCCAACAATTTACGGGGTGCCATTTATGCCCAAAAGTGGCGGCGTCCGGCGAAAAGGGGCGGCGTTGCACATGTGTGGACCGCACATGCGAAATAAGAGGGGCAAAATCGTCATTCCATCTTCATTCTTAGTACTTCTTCTCCAAGAAAGAAAGAAAAAATAAACAAAAAGAAAAGAAAAGAGAAGAGAAGCCCATCTTCCTTCTCCATCGCCGCCACCTCCACCATCCCCTCTACCACTCACCCCTCCCTCCCTCGGCCATCTCCTCCACCACTCACCCCTCCCTCCCTCCCCCGCCACTCACCCTTCCTTCCCTCCGCCATCTCTTCCACCACTCACCTCTCCCTCTCTCTCTCCACCATCCCTCCCCCGCCACTCACCCTTCCCTCCCTCCGCCATCTCCTCCACCACTCACCCCTTCTTCTTCTCATCCTTCTTTTCCAAAAAGAAAAAAGAAAAACTGAAAAAGAAAACCAATTCGTTTCTCTTGAGATAAACACTATTTATGCCCCTGAGTTTACTTTCAAAAGCAACTGTTACCCCTCAGGATTATATATCGTGCCATTTGTGTCCCCAACAATTTACGGGGTGCCATTTATGCCCAAAAATGGCGGAATCCTCCCTCTCCCCCGCCACTCACCACTGCTGGGTATTTTTATTTATATTTTTGCTCTCTTCATGTTCTTAGCTCATTTTCTTTGTTGTTCTTTGTGATGTTTAGATGCTTTTGTGAAATGGAGTTTAAGTGAAGAAATTGGTGGAAGAGGAGGCGGCGGCGGCTTTGGTGGTGGTGGGGATAGGTGGTTGTTCTTGAAATTGGTAGTGGCGGGAGAGGGGTGGGGAAGAATGGGGGAGGGTTTGTTTTTGTTTTTAATTAAAAATATGAATGGACAAAATTGCCCCTGAAAATATGCTTGTGCGGTTCGCACATGTGCAACACAGTCTCTTTTCGTCGCCGCCGCCACTTTTGGGCATAAATGGCACCCCGTAAGTTGTTGGGGATAAAAATGGCTCGATATAATCCTGAGGGGTAACAGTTGATTTTGAAAGATAACCCAGGGGCATAAATAGTGATTATATCTTTTAATTTTGAGGAACAATTTATGTTATGTTTTTTTTTCCGTTGCGAAAGATTTTGATGTAATAATTTATCTTGATAGATTGTGATGTTATATAAAGTTTCCTTTTAAATTTTGTTTATTTGGAAATTTAAGTTTATGATGAATAAGGACCTTGTTTTAATAGTATGAGCTATTAACACGGTCGAATACCACCTCATGGGTGCGGGGCGTGACAATATGTGTTGTTGTAGTTAGTTAAGTTAGAGGTTAGGAAGTTTTAGATGTGGGTTATGTTATTTAGTTCCTGCATTTTTTTGTAGAGAAAGAAAAGAGAGAGAAGAGAGAAACATAAAGGAAAAGTATAAACTGCTAGGCTGTTTTTCTGTGCAGCGGTCTTTGGACTTCCGGTATGGTGATCATTTGTTCTCTGATCGGTCTCAAATTTTAACGGAGGATAGAAGACATATAAGACTACAATATTGATGGTGGAGATCGAATTTTGACGGTCCATTTTTGAGTAGTCGTCATTGGAACAAGGTAATGTTTTCTGGAAACTAAACCGGAGAGACAAGGTTTTAACAGAGAGCGTAGGAGAGGGTTGAATAGCAGATATCGAAGTGTATACTAAGTCTGAAGCTAAGCAACTAAGCTAAGGTTCTCACACTCTTGTATTCCTGTCAAAAAACGCATGAAAACTGAATTTCTGTCAAGTTATGAATTGCGATGAAATGATTTCTGCACTATTTTAAATGCATCAAAATTGGATGAAGTGTTGTAATTTGTGAATTGCATGAAATGTATGTTACTCAGATTTCTGCGTTTGATAATTGGGTATATGTTCTAATTTGGTTATTTTGTAAAGTCCAGAGCTCTTGTCTGTGAATCAATCTATACCGGGATATGTCCCAAATTCTGTTTCCCGCTTGAGTCCGGGGAGCTCGCGATGACATGAAACAACAAGTGAAACAATAGTTAGGGCATCTAACAGTTGTTATGGAGCTCTCAAAGTGTGCCAACATAACGAGATGTATCCTTAAAACTCCGGCTCCTATTGTCCGATGGGTTATATACCAAGACGCATTAAAAGTGAGGGTCTCTCTAATGCGTATATAGTTAGGCATTGATAGCGGTTGTTATAAAATCAGAAATGCACAATTGAGCTCGATTGTGAATTATGTTATATGTGTGTGAACTATGTAAAGTGTGTGCGCGCATAACTCTGAAAAGAATGGTACTCGGAGAACCAGATTCGAAGAAAGTATGATACTTTTGAAAGGATATGAAGTTGTGTGAAAATGTTTGAAATTTGTATGTTTGAGTTAGATTTTGGGGGAAAGGGTTGTTTTATTGCAGAAAATGGCTTTTCCTTTGAAAATTTGTACTGAGAAGTATCATTTCTGAATGATGCGGACGAAGCTTCGTCCTAGGGGCACTGAGGAAGGGCACAGACGAATGCTTCGTCATTGGCTCCATACTCAATTTCGTCCTAGGCTTCATCCGGGGATGCATTAAGACTTTGGAGAACAACGGTAGTCCATATTCTTTGAATGATGTAAGTATGTTTAAGTTAATGAATGGAAGTCTCGTGTTATCATAAATATGTATGAGTTCGGTATCTCATCAACGAATGATGTGTTGTCAGATCACCTCCAAATTACGGGGTGTGACAATGATTAGAGTTTTTCTATGGGAGTAATAAAATTCTCCTGTTTTGGTTAGGCATTTAACTTTGATCGAAAATTTTATTTTATCATAAATATGGAAGCTGAAAATATGAAACCGATCTTCTCTTGCCTCTGTGGTTCAAAGATTGCGATGCGAGATGCTATGAAGAAGATTATGTATTTGTTTATCTGACTAGTTTTAATATTAGTATCTCTTAACCACCTAAGTTTTCTTGAGTATGACTTTTGTCTGTTATCATGATTTTTTAAACCATTGTATAACTTTTATTTTCTTATATTTTCCTTTAATTGTAATGGCCTCGACTATTTTGTAATTAATGGAAAAAAAATTTATTCAGGAAAAAAAAATTATGGGAAGGGAGGGGACGTCAGGCAGCAAAAGAAATACATTTATCTTAGATAAGGTTACAAAGTTGATGATATGTAATTGTATGACAGTTTCTCAAATTACTGAAAACTCTAAAAATATATTTTATATTGCCTGATTTGTAAACATATCATGAATAATTTTTTTACTGACATAGATGTTGGGTTATGAAGTCTGAGATACTGAGAAAACGACCTATGTTGACGGTGATTTACGTAAAGTTCTAATTAGGTTTCGTCTTTTTTATAAATAGCCTAATTATGTAAACTAATTATGATATCTCTCAACATAGTAAATATACTGGTTTGGCAGTGCCCCAGACGTAGTCAATGTAAGGAAACATAAAGTCCTTCATTGAGGAAATCAAAAGTCTCTCCTTGAGGAGATCAAAAGTTTCCTTCCTCATTAAGTGGTCATTATTTGGAACATTGTATCTTATTAATATGCTAGTTCAAGAGGTTAGAGTTTTAATTCCCCTCATTATTGACCTTGATGGACGGTCAAGATTAAATTTAAAGGTTTGAGATTTGATCCTCTCTCTACCTATAAATAATAGCATTTGTCCATCACAAATGTTAACTAAAGTGATATACATACAACACATATTAAGTTTATAGGCAAAGAGAGAGAAATAGTTTCTCCATTTTGTAGCAGTTGATAGCATCAAAAGCTCTTTGTATCAGAATGTCTGGAGGTATGTTTATATACTGAGATAGCTAAAGGGAATAAGGAATTACATGCTCACATATAGAAAATCAAGTCATCCACAGGTGACTAGTTATTTAGATTCAGACTAGCTGGATGTCCTGACACCAGGATTTATACTCTTGGCTATGTGTATCTCTTATGTGGAGGTGCCATATCATGGAAAAGCCAGAAATCTGATTTACTGTTCGGATCCACCATGATGGCTGAATACGCGGCATGTTATGAGGCTTCAATTCTGGGAACATGGTTGCGTAATTTTGTCTCACAGTTTGGCGCTTTAAGTTTTAACTCTAAGCCATTAACTGTTTATTGCGACAATGAAGCTAAAATCTTTTTCTCCAAGCATGATAGGATAATGAAATGTTCAAAACACATGGACCTTAAATACTTATTACTGAAGCAAGATGTTAGACTAAAGAAAATTGTCGTTGAGTCCATAAGTACAAATTTACAAGTGGCACACATATTCACGAAAGGACACCTTCACTGACTTTTCAGAAACACATTGAAATTATGGGTCTTATCAAAAGTTTCCTTCCTCATTAAGTGATCATTATTAGGAATATTGTATCTTATTAATATGCTAGTTCAAGAGGTTAGAGTTTTAATTCCCCTCATTATTGACCTTGATGGACGGTCAAGATTAAGCTTAAAGGTTTGAGATTCGGTCCTCTCTACCTATAAATAATAGCCTTTATCCATCACAAAGGTTAACTAAAGTGATATACATACAACAAATATTAAGTTTATACGCAAAGAGAGAGAAATTGTTTCTCCATTTTGTAACAATTGATAGCAGCAAAAAACTCTTTGTATAAGAATGTCTGGAGGTATGTTTTAATCTTCTTATATATATATATATATATATATATATATATATATATATATATATATATATATATATAATGTTTGTGATAATCATGTGATTCTAGATCTCAGAGTTCATGTTATGTTTTAAGTATATTTAACAGTCAATCCCTTAACGGACTGAGTTAACAATTTCTGGTGCCTTTTTTTTATCATTTTCTCTCTCATTATTACCGTTTACTTCAACCTTCTTCAATTGCCTTTAGTTGGTTCTTTTTTAAACTTGATGAAGTAGAACAATCTGGAATCCATTATGCAAGTCCAAGATAACCAAATATTTCAAATTGTTCATCCTTGCAGCTCTTCTTGTTAGTCAAAACATGAGAGCTTAAATTGCTAATAATAATAATTTAAAAAAAAACATGATTCGTAAGCATTTTGTCAAACACATTGGATGCATTGTTAAGAAAACTAAAGTGGCTCCTAGTTTAGTAGTTTTGGTTTTTGTTGTCCTCATACTCGAGAGAATAAGGAGAGGCTAAAGAGATTTGATGCTCTCCTCTTTTTGTCCTTTGTACTGATTTGATGTTTTTTTTTCCTCGACTCGACTCCATGCTATCTGACACTAATACTATGATATATTATAATTATATGGGAAATAAATATTCTTTACCTCACTTATCTTTATATATATCTAAAATTAAAGATAATGACTTCAGTCCAAACTTTTTTTTATAAACTTCATACTTCCATCCTTCAAGTTTCTGAATTGGAACGTCATTTAATCTTTTTTTTTATGTGTTCGAAAGTGAGACGGTTGACCCCCGAAAAATCTCGACAACCTGCTTTCTTGTTTGTTAGTTCCTTGGATGCTCTTCTCCTTCCTCCATTAGATAAAAAAAAGCAGCCGAAATTTGACAACCAAAGAAAATAAAATATCCACTATTTTTTTATTTATGTACTCAGTGGAAGGGTCACTCGGGTATGGTGCCGCCCTTCATGAACTAACTTTTATTTTTTCACATAAATTGGGGCAGGCTATTTACAAAGTAGACCTCACTAACTCATGTAAGAGAGGTGTATAGTTAGTCTCACAATAAGAACAGCTCTACCTTGTAATTTTTCCCCATTGTAGTCAAATAAGTAGGAATATTCCAAAAACTCAAACCTTGCCTTGATCCTAACTAATACAGCCAATAATCGAAATGATCATCCTTTCTGGGAAGAATCGTCTAATTTCCATTGCTTCTTCCGCATTCAATATTTTGTTGCGGCTATAATGCAAAACAAAAAATGTTACTATTACTTTGTGGATAGGTTTTGGAAATTTTTAGATATGTGTTAGGTGTTTTTCTCTGATTAACAATTATCTTATAGTATGTGAGTGTTATAAATTTATAATAAGTGTTCGTTTTAAAAAAAAATAGATCGTCAATTTTTTTATTCGACAACAAAAATATTCAATATATACTCAATTTTTTTATGAAACATTTTTTATGCCCCTATAGGACTCAAATGCTTGGTTACGAAGACAGGAATTTGGTGTTGGGGGCGAAACTGCAACAGTATGTAGAACTACAGAGCTCAAGTAATAAAAATGGAAAAAAAATATTCTTGGGGCGAAATTGATAAAATTTTCCAAATTACATAAAATTTCGATTAATAATAGTATTTTTAAAAATCTCGCTGCTGATTAGTTGGATTGAATTACTCTCTTCGTTTAATGTATTTGAACCTTTATTACACTTGAAAAAAAAAGAAAAAAAAACTGCTCATTTTGACATTTTCCCTCTGGAATATGAATGTGATTTAAATCTGATTTTTTACTTCATAATTCATGAGATTTTCATAAGCCCCACACAAACATATGAAGATGTATTCATGTAATTCTACATTTCTTCTTCCTGTGATTAGTTGCTCCAGTGGCTCTGTTCATAATAAGCCTTCTTCAGTTCCCCCAAAATATGGGAATTTTCCACTTCCATTTCCTTTCATTAAGGTAAATTCTTTCTCTTTTTGTTTTTTTTCCTGGGTCAATGATCAATTTCTGTAGCAAACACGACAATATAGAGAACCATAGTTTCAGTGGTATCCTGTGAGCAACTATTTTGTGCACTCATTGACAAACGTTATGTTAGTCTCAAATACATCTGTTTAAATTGTATTCTTGCGAGCAGTACTTTTGTGCATTTATCACTAAATGTTATGTTTGTTTCTATCCATCCCGCACATACCCCAATAATTGGGGATTTTAATGGGTTATGTTATTGTTGTTGTTGATCAATTTCTGATAACTGGGTCATTGTAGTTTTTAAGGTTCTTGGTGGGTTGTTTTTGTTTTTTTGTGCAATTTCAGCCACTGGTGAAAAAGCTTCAGGGCATTTTAATGGATGTTCCGGAAACGATCAAGATATCAAGATAATTTATAAGTTTCGCCCCTAGATTTGCACCATCAGATTTCGATTTGCACCACTAGATTTCGACTCCTGCGTTCGGCTATGCTCCAGATATGGACCGTTCAAAATCTCATCCGACGGTTGTGATTGTTCAGCCCATGCGAAAAAAGCTCTGTTCCGCATAGGAGCCGGACTGCCGCGAAACATATATCACAAGGTAACCATGGATACTCAGGCACAACCTATATACTAATCAATCATTTCAAACATATTCCAAATGTATCCCATGTGGGATAGAGCTCACATTCACACTTTTAAAATTTTATCGTCTTTGTTAGACCCCGAAAAAACTTAGTTCAGAACCAGCCAGGTGAGTATGGATACATAGACTCATCGTATACACTGGCAAATCATTTCATTTCAAATACATCGCAAGGCTCACACAAAAGAATCCAAAATATAAAAGGTCAAATTCTAGGATGTCCGAAACTTGTTCAAGATAACCTCTTTGGTTCTTCTAATGAATAATCATGAACTTTCAAACAAATTGTTCTAATAAAAATATAAAAGAATTTAAAAAACAAATTGAAAGGGCACATTTCAATTAATATTTCAATTAAAAAATTGTATACTATTAATAATTTACTTTATCTGAATTGACATGTGTTCAAATCATGCGTTAAACAAAACCCTAATAATATATATAGTCACTTCCAAGTAGCCATATCTACCATCTTCATAATTAAAAGCCATATGTATATATAAGTAGTTGTCATGAACTTCTATCAGTTTGATAGTAACATTCATTTACAAAAACTCCTCTGTCTCCGTGTGTGTCTCTGTGTGTGTCTCCAATCAATCACAATTTACCATGTATATTATATATAATTGGAAAAAAATATTTATATAGTAAATTCTAATTAGTCGTGACAAAATTGAGAATAGAAACGGGGTCAGAGGATTTTACCCCCATAAATGAGTAATTAGTCTTTAGTCGTTGAATTGGAAATTTTTGCTAGTAAAGTCTACACACGCAAGGACTTTAAAGCCAAATCCTTCAATTACATATCACTTAAGTCGATGCAGAAAATGTCGAGTTATTATAACTTAACTGGTCATATTTGAGACACTGCGGTTTGTTCATAACGAGATTGCGAGTTCAAGCCATTTTAGTGGCAACTAATATTGTGCTTATTAGATCTTAATCGGATTAGTCGAATACCAATTACCAGAACAAGTCAATGCAGAAAATTGTGGTGGTTCAATAAAAATTTCAGCACCCTGATATTTTCATATTATTTTGGATATTTTCATATTTGTTTTGAGCTTAATTGAGAGAAAATAATTTATTAAATTAGTCTTTATGAGTGAATATGCCTAAAAATGTTCTTATTAATTTAATTAACTAATTTTCTAATATTTAATACAGGTTAAAGGATATTTTGGACACAAAAGAAAAAAGAAGAATTATATTTGGCATGTGTTAAAATGTCACAGAGTCCAACTTGAAATAGAAGACCGAAGATGTGCAAATTGTTACGTACCAAGAATTAAATTAGAAAAGGAATAGGATTTGGAGATTATTATAATACCAAATCATTAGAATCCTAAAAGAAATCAAAGGAGCCGTCTCGATGAGGTTGAATTAGAGGAAGAATATGAAATGGATTTAGAAGAACAGTCGGAACCCGAAGCTGCAAATAATCAAACCAATGGAGTTCCATCCTCGGAGCAGGACGATGAAATGGACCCTAATGATTAGGAGAAGTGTCTACTTACAGATAGCAGAAGATCATACTAACAAGTGTAACAGTGTCACTGCTCCTTGCACTCGGAGAGGAAGACAACATCGTTTTGGGATATTCGACCTCTTCTGCAAGTTCTTAAGCTATGGAAGGAGCTGGCAATGGCAAATGAGAAACACTTCTTTTTTTTCCTTTTTTTTTTTTGGTTGGTTGGATTTATTTACTCTTTCTTTGTTATATATACGGGAGCTGTATACGTAACCTTTTTTTTTTTTGGGACGTATGAATACAATAGATATACGCAAAAATCCAGTATAATGATGCTTTAGTTATGTTTTCTTAGCCACTCTAGACCTTGTGATTGTTAAGCAAAATTGCTAAGGAAACAATTAAATTGGATAAATTTGATTGTCTACTAAAACATTAGCACTTTTAATATGTATGATAGCTAGATATAGATTGTGTATGCGGAATGAAATAATAATAAAAAAAAGTTATATTCAGTGCACAAGACTCTTGCATCAATTGGGTCTGAAAAAAATCTCGATATCGCAGCTATAACTTTATTTTTTCGTAAAGAGGCAGTTTTTTAGAATTAATTGCCAATTGGGTCCTCAACATATTTTCGTCTGGCCAATTTTATCCTTTTTAGCAGTTTCTTGTTTTTTTCATCCCTTTTTTATTTTCGGACAGCCAAAATAGTCCTTCTGTTAAAAACATGGGTTTTTTGTGTTAAATGGCTAACGGTTCTAGAAATCATCTCTCTCATAGAAGGGCAAAATTGGAAATTCAAGTAAACAAAAATACATTAAAAAAATTAAAATCTAATTTTTTTACAAAGCATCAATAATTCTTGACTAATCCCCTCATTAAACCCTTCTCAACTAATCACCACGATAACCACCATCCTCACTACCACCGCCGCCGCCGTCCTGCTTCACCACCTCCAAATCAATCATCTCCTCCACCAGCCTCACCACCACCGACTAATCAATCATTTTCCCCTTCCTTAGACTGGTCCCTAGTATGCAATTTCATAGCCACAAACCTCATCTCCTCCACAAACCCTTTAGTTGAGAAGAATAAACCTTTTCTTGGACTTCTCAGAAGAAGAAGAAGAAGAATCCACCGCCACAACCATCTTTAGTTCCCTCGAAAAAAGCAATGATCTTTGAGTATTTTCCCAGATGGGTTTCACGAACTGAAATTGAGCCCTTTTACTAATCAATCCAAATTCGGGTTTCTTGAAAAGGGGCGGAAGGAAACGGAAAAATAATAGAAAATAAATAAACTACAAAGCTCCACTTTAATTGCAAGAAAATCAAACACAAATGGGTCCAGAGGCCCTCTCCTTCAAATCAGTAGCAATAAGCAAGAAATTTGGGTCCAGGGGCCATCCCTTTTGAGAAAATGTATAAGAATCTACCAAAATACTTCGGAGACCCGTGAAGAAGGAAAAAATAACCAGCTGACCCGCGAAATAGCGTTCCGACCCGCGAGCCACAAACAGACCCGAAATATCTACTGCGCCTTTTTTGGATCAAAACATCGAAATATCACCATGTTCGTCGAAATAACACCAAGAACTTCAAAATTCAACCATGTCAAAACTTAAAATAAAACGGGTGTAAATGTTCCCCTCAGTCCCAATAGCCAGAAAAGAACAATTATAGCTTCCATCTGTTCCGCAACATCAGCAACCCAGAAGAAATAGGTTAAGGCGGTTTATAGATAAACCCCATAAGAAACCTTGTTTAACCAGCCAATGAAGACCAAATTCTTTCAATTTAATATGCCCAGAACACAAGCACGTAAAATGCCTATGAACAAACAAGATTAAATACAAGAGAGGGCTCACTGTAATTCGTCCCTATGAAACTCCAAACTCGAAAATCTCCAATCAGTTCAATAAATCCATCACAGAGAAGGAAAAGAGAAGGGAGGAGAAGAGAAGGAGGAAGAGAGAACGCCGACGAAAGAAACGGTGGCCGGAGCTCGCAGAAGGAGTAGGAGAAGAAGAAAATGGAAATTGGGACTGGGAATCGATGATGAAGAAGAAGGAATATGGGGTGTAATCTAGTGTGGCTTAAAATTATTGATACTTTGTAAAAAATTTAAATTTAAATTTTTTTATTGTATTTTTGTTTACTTGAATTTCCAATTTTGCCCTTCTATGAGAGAGATGATTTCTAGAACCGTTAGCCATTTAACACAAAAAACCCATGTTTTTAACAGAAGGACTATTTTGGCTGTCCGAAAATAAAAAAGGGATGAAAAAAACAAGAAACTGCTAAAAAGGATAAAATTGGCCAGACGAAAATATGTTGAGGACCCAATTGTCAATTAATTCCAATTTTTTAAATTCGTACATGTAACCTAGCGGATGGTCAAGTGTTCATACCCAATGGCGGAGCTTCATGAGGGTAGGGGGGCTATGGCTCCTCAACATTTTCAGAAACGACGAATTTTCTATAGAATTTTTTTTGTGTGTGATATTTGTTTATAAATGTTGTATTTGGCCCCCCGTAAAAAATTTCGGTAAAAAATTCGTCTCCCCCTATGACAAGTTCCTGGCTCCGCCACTGTTCATACCCTTATTTTTTCATAAAGATGTTTCTAGAATTCGAACCCGTGACTTAACGGATATCAAGTAATTCTCTCACTCTCTATCTCTATCCCTCTGCTGTCCTGCTCTGCCTCTGGCCAGATTTGGCCATTGGCTTCGGTTAACAGCTTTTGTTGGATTTTATATCTCTATTTTGTACCACAAATCATATGAGACTTCTTTCAAAGTTTTTTTTCCAAGATTTAAGACATGGGGGTTAGAGCTGTCTCAGATCTTCATAGATCTAGACTTTTTGGTTATGTTCTTAGGAGAAATCTTCAAACCCGGACTTGATCTGCGCCCTTTTATCAACTTTCTACATCTCCCCGAGGCAGTTTGTAGGACGGTTGATGCGCCCATGATCCTATAAATTGTCGATCCATAAGGAAGATGTTGAAATTGATTTTCTCTTTCCTTTGTGGTTCAATGATTGCGATGGAGATGCTGCGAAGAAGAAGATTATGTATTTGTTTATCTTATTAGTTTTTATATTAGTATCTCTTAACCACCCAAATTTTTTTTGAGTGTGGCTTTTGTCTGTTATCATGATTTTTTAAATCATTTTATAACTTTTATTTTTTTATAATTTCTAATTTTTCTTTGATTGTAATGACCTCAGCTATTTTGTGATTAATGGAAAATTTCTTTATTTAGCAAAAAAAAAAAAATGTCTAACATGACTTTCTCTTTGTGTGGAATGAAATATTTATAATAAAATTTACTAATACTAATATTTTTCCACAAACAAAAAGGGGAGTGCCTCCCCAGTCCACCCACGCCTGAATTGGTTATTTAACACCACGCCCCCCCGCGTCACAATTCCCTCACTTTTCTCTCTCCTTCTTTAAAAATTTTACTTCAAAAATTTATCTCTCCCCCTCCCCACCGGAAAATTTTACTTCAAAATATTTTCTCTTCCCCCTCACTGTTCACCGGAGCCACCACCGAACACCTGCCAGAGTTCCAGTCATCAGTTTCCGGCCAAAAATTATTTGCACTTAATTTTTGTTGCAATACTCCTAAAAAAATGTTTGGAATTTTCTACAAAAAAAAATTACCTTGGCTGACGTCGGCAGGGTCAGCATGGGGTCAACCGCCTACACGTCAGCAGGGCGGTTGACCCACTCGATCGCTCGCTGACGCCCAGACAAGGTAATTTTTTTTGAAAATTCAAACATTTTTTTTAGAGTATACAACAAAAATTAAGTGCAAATATATTTGCACTTAATTTTTGTTGCAGTACCCTAAAAAAATGTTTGGAATTTTCAAAAAAAAAAAATTAAGTGCAAATAAAATTATTTGCACTTAATTTTTTTTGCAATACCCTTGAAAAAATGTTTGAATTTTTTCGAAAAAAAATAAAAATAAATGTATCAGCGTGCTAGCGCCAGCAAGCGGTCAATGGTCAACCGTCACTGACGCCAAAGACGCGAAATTTTTTTTATTTTTTTATTTTTTTTTTGCAGAAAATTCCAAACATTTTTTTAGGGGTACTGCAACAAAAATTAAGTGCAAATAAAATTACTTAATTTTTTTTCCAATACCCTTAAAAAAATATTTAGAATTTTCTGCAAAAAAAAAAAATTAAGTGCAAATAAAATTATTTGCATTTAATTTTTGTTGCAGTACCCCTAAAACTCGCCCAGCTCGTGCGCTCGGAGGCAGCATCGTCCAAGACATGCCCCAAGACATGCCCGCCGCCCATGCTGGCCGCCCATGGTGGTCGCCCATGGTGGTCTCGGCTGTTGTGGATTGTGGAGCCACGGAGAACTATATTGCTTGCTCCGAGATTGATCAGCTGGGCATAACACTATCAAAGAGTGTGGGTCGTGTTGTGAAGGCTGTTAACTCGTGTGCTAAGCCTTTTGTGGGCATGGCCCATAGTGTGAAGGTGGAAATGGGACCGTTGAAGAAACTGACTTCCTTCGCGGTTGTAAATATGGATGACCACCGAATTGTTCTTGGCATCGGATTTTTGCGGAAGAATAAAGTAGCAATAGACCGCTGGGCTAATTCACTTATGGTGATGGGGAATAAACCTACCTTGGTCCCTTTGAGAAATAATGTTGAGCCCTCAGAGAATACATCGCCACCGCCACCATGTATTCGATGAGAGCTCCCATGAAGGGAAAGGAACATCATGCGACACGAAGATTAAAGGATGCGGAACCCCGGGAACGGATTATGCTAGCCTAACCTTGAACTCTTGCAGAAACACATTCGCCTCAGCGTGCAACAAGGTGAAAGGACTCCGATTACGTAATATCTTAAAGAAAGTGTTGCTTTGAACCGATCGGAAGCGGAGTTGCTCGCCAGAGATCGTGTTTTGACGAACCTCCTCGTGCTCGCCGTGGATTTAAAGAGTGCTCGGGATGAGGGCAGGCGCCGAGGACGTCGCCTAAATCAAGCTGGGGGAGTATGTCACGGTCGTTCGTGACTTTCGCACGAGAGACAACAACGATGCTCCTCTCGCGCGCCGAGCTTGCCTAAGCAGCAGTGGGCTAAAGGCTCCCGAGCATGCCGATCATGGAAGGCGCACCTCGTTGTCGCAACATGACCCAAAGACGCCCTGCGCGCCAAGCGTGCACCATCGCCTCGCCCTAGCTCGTGGCGCTCGGAGGCAAGATCGCCCAAGACATGCCCCAGAGCCGGCGCCCAGATGACGCCGCCCATGCCGGCCGCCCATGCTCGCCATGTTGGCCGCCCATGCCGGGTCGCCCATGCTCGCGCCCATGCTCGCTCATACTGAGCCGCCCTATGTCGGGCCGCCCATGCCGCACGCAGACACCAGCGCCGTGCTAGCCCGCCTAAGCCGCTAGCCTCCCATGCCAGCCGCCCAGTCGCAACACGACATGCTAGCGCCCAGTTCAAGAAGATGACCCAGCTCGCCCAACAGTGCAAAGC
Organism: Vinca minor; assembly: GCA_026122235.1. Lineage (NCBI taxonomy): Eukaryota > Viridiplantae > Streptophyta > Magnoliopsida > Gentianales > Apocynaceae > Vinca > Vinca minor. The sequence continues at coordinate 7,831,382 of JAOCZM010000142.1, forward strand.
AGAATGGAGCGGCAGCAGCACAACAGATCAACAACTTGGCACGTGCCGTTTTGTATCCGAATGAGCTCAAATTTGATGAGTGACCTTTTGTAAACATGTAGAAGATAATGCACGAGCTAGTTTGTAATTATCATGTATATAGCATATGTTAGAGTTTTTCCCACCTCTTCGAAATAAGTGGTACACTCCTAAGCATTTGGACAAATGCTTTTAAGCACCTATAGGGGGAACAAAAAAAATCAACAAACAAGCAAAAACCAAACTTTGAGCAATTGTAATAGACATTCTAGCGACTCTCCCCTCGTCGTTTTGAACCCTTTTTGATGTACATTTCTATTACTTGTAATGTGTTATATTTTAATGAGAAAAGCTCAGCTTTTATGCTAAAGTCGACCCTGCTGCTTTTTTAAGTCGTTGCTATCTTCTTGTCCCGAGATTGTGACTAAAGAGAAAGTTTGCGGGAGTAACTTAGGAGCTATTTGAGCTGGGAGCTACTTTCAAGATCGTCAGCGCTGCCTCAGTCACTGAAACTCATGACCCGTGACGAGACTCCCGAGAACGCGGTACGCCTTTTGTGCACAAGAGAAAAGAGAGAAGGGTTAAGGAGTTATGAGGAGTGGGAGGTATTTAATACCCAACATGGGGGTGGCCCTCAAGCGGGCATGGTGTTTAATACCCAACATGGGGGCATGAACAAAAAAGGGGTCTCACAAATTATTGGCCTAATTTCCTTGCCCCACAATTTAATCTTATCTCGATTTCCTACAAAAAGGCAAAATAAAGCAGAAACTGACTCATTGTCCTTTTTTTTCCCCTAGTCTTTCGTCAAGCCATCAATGTTGAATTGGAAGTTTTTGCCAGTAAAGTCTACACGCGCAAGGACTTCAAACGCCAAATCCTTCAATTACATACCACTCAAGTCAATTCAGAAAATGTTATAATTTAGCAGGTTATATTTGCGATATCACGGTTTGTTCAGGATAAGATTGTGAGTTCAAACTATTTTGAAGACGATTAATGTTGTGCGCTTTATTAGATCTCAATCAGATTAGTCGAACCAGATATGCGGATACCAGTTACAAGAAAGAGTCAATGCAGAAAATTGGGGTGAAAATCGTCTGTACCCGTCGTCTGTGTACACATTTTTGTGCCCACGAAATAAGAATTCGCCAAGTAATCATTTTTTTAATTATATATACATATTGTGAATTGTGATTGGTTGGGCACAGAAGTAGGTACACAGACGATTATTTGTTGTGGTGGTTGAATAACAAAAATTCAACCACCCCATTTTTTTTTCAGTCCCGACTCACATGCAGTAATCTACTAAAGCTTCCCATGTACGGTATGACGTGGAGCCGTTGATTTCATTTTTAAAATGGATCAACGGCTATGATTTAAAAGAGGGTTAAAATGGTACATATGTAATTTCACAAATAAAAAAGAAAAAAAGAAAGGGAACACGCAAACCGTCACATCGGTTGGGTTTCCGAAGTAAAAAAAAGTAGCAGAAAAAGAAAAAAGTCACATTTTTACAAGAATACATGTTCTTGTATATTGTGAACACATGTTCTTGATTATTGAACACATGTTTTGTTCGTTGAACACATGTTTTTGTTCGGTGAACATATATTCTTGATTAGTGAACACATGTTCTGTTATTCTGAACACTTCAATTTAAAATTTCATTTTCCTTCAAAAAAAAAACTCTCAAAATTTATCTCTAAATACCCCTGATTTGATACAGCCGTTGGATCAAAAGTACAAAATACAACGGCCCTCAACTTGGCCCGCATATACGGACCATTCTCCTTTCCCCATAGGACCCAGAATCTTTTTTTTCATTCATAAAACACAACATTTTCATACATTTTCTTGATTCCTAAAGAGGCAGTGATGAATTTTAAGAAGAAATCTCCACATCTAAAAGATACAAAATGTCCATCAGCCTCAGAAAGAGAGAAGTTCTTAATCAAGAATGGAAGAATTCTACAAGAGAAGCTTATTGCTACTTTTGGTGCAAGATATAAGCTACCAATCCATTGCTTTACTGCCAAAGAGATCATCAATGCTACAGACAACTTCAAAGAAGTCGTAAGTCGGAGTTTTATTTCGGGTTCAGGTTATAGTTATGATTTGATCAAAGGTTGTTTTCATCAAGAACGTCGTCCAGTTTTAGTTTCCAAGGTTCGTCGCATCTTTTTTCCCTTCTATAAATCGTTATTACCCTGATGATCCTGATGAAATTATCCACAATTTAGTGATAGTCTCGCAAATGAGCCACATGAAACATGTTATGAAACTCGTTGGTTGCTGTCTCGAATTTGAAATTCCACTTCTTGTTTACGAGGATATTAATAACCTCACAATTCTCGATAATTTTCTATACAAAAATGGGAATTTAAATGTCACGCGTTACACTTGGAGAAATAGAATAAAGATCATAAGAGATATCGCGTACACAATGGCTTATCTTCACAATGCATTTCCTACACCTATCGTTCATCGAAAACTCGACACATTTTCCGTGTTCATAGATCAATCTTCTGGGAATATTCCAAAGTTTTTTGATTTCTCAGATTGCTTACCACTTCCTCGCGGAAAAATGGAGCTTCAAGTATCTTCAATGACTGGACATCCTGGATTCATAGACCCCGAATTTAAAGCAACGCTTAGTGTTACTCCGAAAATAGATGTTTATAGCATTGGTGTTCTTATGCTCGTGGTAGTAACGGGACGACAAGCCAACGTTGTTTGTGATGCAGCAGGGGCAAATACGACAATTCATGTTGCGGAATTTGTTAGAGACTGTCTAATGAAAGATCAGCTCAACCAAGTTGTGGTTTCTGAGATATGGGAATTAGATGATAGAGGTCCTGAGAAACTCGAACAATTGAAAGCTTTAGTGGAACTTACTTTGAGATGTACTCAAAAAAAGGGCGAAAATCGGCCTTATATGGTCGATGTTGCAAAAGAACTTCACAAAATAGAGAAAATGTCACACCCTATTTAAGTTTTTTTTCCTATATGTACAGTAATGCTATTGTTGTGAGGACCTTCCTAAATTGTATTTTTAATATGTTTTGAGTTGACGTTAAGTCATCATACGTAAATGTTTTCTTAGGAATTGAGAAAATATTTTGAGTCTAACGATACTTTATCATCCAAGGTACAAGTTTTATTTCATTCCAAGTATGTATTAAGACTTTGGAGAACACGGCAGTTCCCTTTTCTTTTTAATGATGTAAGTATGTTTAAATTAATGAATGGAAGTATCTTGTTATTATAAATATGTATGAGTTTGGTATTTCATTGGCGAATGAGGTGCTATCAGATCACCTCCAGACTACGGGGTGACAATGATTAGAGTTTTTCTATGGAAGTAATAAAATTCTCCGGTTTTGGTTAGGCTTTTAAATTTGATCGAAATTTTATAAATAGCCTAATTGAATAATCTAATTATGGTATCTCTTAACATAGTAAATATACTCTGGTTTGGCAGCGCCCCAGTCGTAGTCAATTCTTTTATTGATCTGAATTAACAATTTTTGGTGTCTTTCTTTATTTTTTCGATCTCGTTTTCTCTCTTATTATTGCTGTTTACCGTGAACCTGCAATTACCTTTAGTTGGTTTTTAGTAAACTTGATGAAGTAGAGCAATCTAGAATCCATTATGCAAGTCCAAGATAACCAAATCTTTCAAATTGTTCATCCTTGCAGCTCTTTTTGTTAGTCAAAACATGAGAGCTTAAATTGCTAATAATAATAATTTTTAAAAAACATGATTCGTAAGCATTTTGTCAAACACATTGTATGCATTGTTAAGAAAACTAAAGTGGCTCCTAGTTTAGTAGTTTTGGTTTTTGTCCTCGTACTCTAGAGAATAAGGAGGCTAAGGAGATTCTTTCTACTGATTTGATGCCTTTTTGTTTTTTTTTTTTTGTTTTTTCTCGAGCTCTATCTGAAACTAATACTCATATTCAATGTATCGTGTCACACTAATAATAATTTAATAAGTATTATTTTTTTATTATCTAAAACCTAAAGATAATGACGAATCTTGCAGAGAAAGTATGACAGTAGGTAATGAAACAGAAAAGGGCAGAAAGTGAGAATGTTGGCTCCCGAAAAATCCCGACAAATTGCAGTCAGGTTCCTATGCGGAACAAATATTTTCCAGTATGTTTGAAATATTTTTTGGCTTAAGAATATCTGTTCACGCAAACAGGTGTTCTGTAATCAGAACAAGTGTTCTTTTTAAATTAATATCAATCGTCAAAATTTTAATCCAATATATGAGAATTCGATCGGCAAGCAGTGACGGATCCAGGACTTGAGATCAGTGGGGTCAGGGACGATTCTAGGGGTGCCCGAAAATTTTAAAAATACTACTATATATGATAAATTTTAGTAAATTTTATATGTAATTTGGAGTATTTTATCAAGTTCGCACTCCCTCCCCAAGTTGAGAGCAACTTGTTAAATATCTCCCATGGGTCTGAAGGAATCGAGACTTGAGAACTGAGAGACAAGACTACTATTGAGAGCAACTCGTTAAATATCCCATGAGATGAAGGAATTGAGACTTGAGAATCGAGAGACAAGACTATTTTTTTATCGAAAGCAACTCGTTAAATATTCTGCATGTCTGGGAAGGAATTGAGACTTGAGAAAGCTGAGAGACAAGACTATTTTTTTATCGAGAGAGAACTCGTTAAATATCTTCTAAAAGATTAGAAACAAAAAAGTATTTTTTAAATCTTTACAATATTTAAAGTTCGTTTGTAAAATATCTTCTGAAAACAATAAGAATGGTTAACACCATCTGCTCCAAAGTCATGAACTAGAATTGTTCTGGCATACGTGAACTGATTCTTATCTGTTTGATCAAAATTTTGAGAATTTATTAGTGTGGTCATTAATTTTTTTGTGTGGGGTCATTTATTATCTAAATTGAGTAAAATATATCATATATACTTTAAAAAAAAAAAAAATTCACTGGGACCCCAGTGGCGCCTACTTGCGTCTGTCGCTGTCTGCAAATGCGGAACATTTCTCGTTCCGAACTGGAGCCGTGGTGGACAAATTGTTTTCTTGTTTGTTAGTTTCCTTAGATGCTCTTCTCCTTCCTCCATTGGATAAAAAAAAAAGCAGCTGAAATTTGACAACCAAAGAAAAGAAAATGCCTACTATTTTTTATTTATTGGAAGGTACCCACTGAAAGCAGTCCGGCTCCTGTGCGGAACGCCCAAAGTTCCGCACCTACGGAACCATCCTGATCTGGTGACAGAAAAGTTGCGGCTTACAATAAAAAAAAATGTTATATAATAAAAGGGTACATATGTAATTTTACAAATAAATGATTGGGTTACCGAGAAGGAGAGAGAAAAGTTGCGGCTGAACAAAGACACATGTTCTTGGTTAGAGAACATGTGTTCTCTAACCAAGAACATGTGTTCTCTAACGAGTAATACGCTGTTGTTCTCATTCGCAACTTTTCTCTCTCCTCGGAAATAAAAGTAACATGCAAAGTTTATCCCTAAAATACCCCTATTTTGATACAGCCGTTGGATCAAAAAGTATAAAATCCAACGGCTGGGATCGTGTCTCGCACCGTACGGAATTTTGCGGGTCCGCATAGGAGCCGCGACGCACTGAAAGGGTTACTCAGGTATGTTGAACTGACCCACACTCTTTTTATATGAGTTAAATAGGACTTACTTGCAAAATAAATCCGGTACCAAATTATTTAAAAGAGATATAGAATAGTCTCACGAGCGGTTTTAAATTAGAATTTTCCCTAGTGAAGTCACGTAAGTAGGAATATTCCAAAAACTCAAACATTGCCTTGATCCTAACTAATACAGCTAACTAATCCTTTCTGGGAAGAATCGTCAAATTTCCATTGCTTCTTTCGCATTCTATATTTAATTACGGCTATAGCGCAAAACAAAAAACAAAAAATGTGTTACAAACTTTTATACATCATTCTTTTATAGGCGTTATAAATTTTTAGATATGTATTGAGTGTTTTTCATTGATTAACACTTGTCTTAAAATATGTGAATATTAAAAATTCATAACATGTATTCGTTTTAAAAAATTTAGACCGTCAATTTTTTTATCCGACAATAAAAATATATTCAATATGTACTAAATTTTTTATATTCAACACTATAGTCGGCCGTATATATTTATACATACACCCCAATTACAATTACTTCCATAACTTCATTGCTTTTGTAATTGGAACTAATTGTAATTGGGGTGTATGTATAAATATAGACGGCCCACTACAATGTTTAATATAAAAAATTCAGTACTCCCTCTGTCCCAAATTATCTGTCCACTTTGTGTTTTGCACGGAGATTAAGAAGGTTTCATCAAATTCTATAGTGGAATATGGTAAAATGTCAAACATGACCCTATTTAATGTTAGTCATAATTTAATTATACCTTCTATTCTCTTTATATTCTGCTCTCTCCAACCTTTAATGCAAGGGGTAGTATTGAAAAAATATCATTAATGAACCCTTTATTTAGAAAGTGGACAAATAATTTGGAACAGATTAAAAATGAAATGTGGACAGATAATTTGGGAGGGAGGGAGTACATATTAGTCGACATGCTTGGTTATTTGAGATCCGAACCTATTAGTCAACCTATGAGGGAATTTTCATTAACCCCCGCAGACATATGAAGATGTATTCATGTAATTCTACATTTCTTCTTCCTGTGATTAGTTGCTCTGTTCATAATAAGCCTTCTTCAGTCCCCCCAAAATATGGGAATTTTCCACTTTCATTTCCCATCATTCAGGTAAATTTTTTTTTCTTCTGGGTCACTGATCAATTTCTGGATAATTGGGTCATTGTAGTTTTTAAGGTTCCTTGCTGGGTTCTTGTTTTTGGGCAATTTCAGCCACTGGTGAAAAAGCTTCAGGGCATTTTAATGGATGTTCCGGAAACGATCAAGATAAGTTCAGTGAAACTGCTTGATGCCTTTGTTGATTCTACTTTTGAATTTGTTGACCAGCCATTGCTTCCATCTCAGGTACTGTTTCATTTGTTTTTTGATTCACAGTTGGAATTATATTGATTCTGTTTAATAATTTGTCTGCCAACTGTTTGATAATTTGTCTCTGTAGAGTAACTTTGCACCAGTGGAAGAGCAGAGAAATGCCGTTTGTGTAACTGACATTGAAGGAAGGATTCCAGATGATTTCCCGGACGGCGTTTACATAAGAAACGGTATGTAATTCATAACAAATGATAATGTATTTAGTTTCTCATTAAGAGAAAATTTCAATTTCTGCCTCTTTCCATCTTGGGTGCAAGTACTCACATAAATGCTCTAAATGCTGAACAAAAGAAGTATGATAATATGCACATAAATTAAAAGGGTTCTTGGGCCTGCCTTCTCACAGAATATACATTTGATTATTCGATGATTGATTGAAAGAATGTTCCAGATGGGAATCAGGAATCTGTGACTATATATGACAAATAACTTTACTTTCATCCATTATGACAAAGAACTTTGCTTTGCTCTCATCAACTAGTGGCAATATCTTTAAGGTTCAAATGTAATTTGAAACTGTCAAAGTTCACTGTTTTTTTTTCTTGATCACTTGTCTGCTAAAGAAAAGAGTGTGAAATTTCAGGTCCAAATGCTCTCTTTGGTGGATACAAATCCACTAGTTCGATATTTGGAAAATCAAGCCATGCATGGATAGAAGGAGAAGGAATGCTTCATGCTTTGTATTTCAGTAAAAAAGATGGTGGCAGCAGGATCATTTCCTACAACAATGGATATGTTCAGTCAGAGACATTTAATTTAGAAAAAGAAAGAAGTAAACCTGCATTCCTTCCAGCTATCGAAGGGGACTCACCTGCGATTCTCTCTGCTTTGCTCCTAAATTTGGTAAGAAAAGTCCCAGCCACCTACATATATAAATTATGCTTACTATGGGAATACAGTTAAAATATGGATTCTTATATTCTGTAGTTGAGATTTGGCACGGTAGACAAATATTTTAGCAATACGAATGTCATTGAGCATTCGGGAAGGTATTATGCAACAGCAGAGAATCATGCTCCTCAAGAGATCGATATCTTCTCACTGAAAACGTTAGGGAAATGGAACCTTGACGCGGTATGGAATAGACCATTTACCAGCCACCCCAAGGTAGTTCGGTGAAGAAGCCATTCCTTTGATATCTCACCTGTAGAAATTTAATATTTTTACCAATACTATCTTGATTTTTTTTTGAATCATATAGAAACTTCCATCCACTGGAGAGCTTGTAATATTTGGAGTTTCTGCACAAAGGCCTTATTTTGAATTGGGAGTTATCTCAGGTAAGCTTTCGAAGTACGTTTATCGTCCCTCCCATCTTGAGCAGAGTACAAATGTTTTTCTTCAGTTTCTGCAACATGCTAATCATGGACCTTTTATTTCTCGTTTCAGCTGATGGGACGAAAATACTTCATAGAGTAGATCTCAAATTGAATAGATGTACCCTTTGCCATGATATAGGAGTCACAGAGAGGTAACAAAATCATAAAAAATATTCCAAGTAGAGCTAGAAGAAGTAGTTCATAATCATGGGATACGTCTTTGATTATGCAGGTTTAATGTGATAATGGATTTTCCGCTAACTATAGATACAAATCGGCTCATGAATGGCGGCCCGTGAGTATTTTCAAAATTTATACACTTTTTCTTCCCGAATATTTTTAAAAGAAGCACTGCAGGAATTTTCTTTATTGTCTTCTGTTTTCTCTTGTTTATGTAGATTAATAAGGTACGAAAGTAAGCAGTACGCGAAGATTGGGGTAATGCCTCGTTTTGGAGATGCTGATTCCATCAGATGGTTCGAGGTGGAGCCATGTGCAGCATTTCACATTTTCAACTGTTTTGAAGACGGTGATGAGGTATGCAACTACCCTGATCAATTTCTATCTTCCGTCCAAATTTTATGTCGACATTGAAGGGGAAAATGTATTATTTGTTGACATTGACATTTTTGAAACTTCGACTTGGTAACAACAGGTTGTACTAATGGTGTGCAAAGCTCGTGGGTCGATTATACCGGGGCCTGATTTTGGTCTGAACAAATTCGAGTGGTTTTCTAGAGGTTTTAACTATAAAAGATTAGAGGAAAGCGATGAAGATTCACAAGACGGATTATTTTTCTCTCGGGCTTATGAATGGAGATTGAATATGCAAACTGGAGATGTCAAGGGAAGAAATCTCACAGGGACTGATTTCTCTATGGACTTTCCGATTATAAACGAACAATTTACTAGTGTCGTAAACAAATATGGTTACACACAAGTTGCTGATTCTAATGCAAGCTCTATGTCAGGTAAATAAAACAAATTAATCCGTCTAAACGTAAAATTTGATTCCATAAAAGTACCTTTTGCGATGAGGTTCCTTGTATTCTCAGGTATGGCGAAATATGGAGGGCTAGCAAAGCTTCATTTCGAGGAAAGAAGACGTAATCTTTCTCCGGTACATATTTATATATCTTTGTTACCATTTGTGCAACGATTCATAATCTCGTTACCTTATGGATTTTACGAAATTTGGAAAAATCCAGGACGATAAACAGTCCGAGGATCTGATAAAAGTTGAATATCACAAGCTCGAAGAAAACACATTTTGTTCGGGAGCTAGCTTTGTCCCTAAATCTGGAGGCCTCGAAGAGGACGATGGTTGGATCATCACATTTGTGCACAATGAAACATCCAATATATCTCAGGTAAGTCATTTATCAGTTAACGAAGAATTATAAAATTTTCGCGGCTTTTTCTAAAAGTTCGGACATGGATCCTGCAGGTCTTACTAATCGATGCAAAGAACTTTTCGGGTGAGCCAATTGCCAAAATCAAACTACCTACTAGAGTGCCATATGGTTTTCATGGAACTTTTATGACAACTTGCTCACAACAAGAAAGATCCACTAATTGCGATTAACAAGGAATTATCGTGAGTTTAGTTCATAATCTTTTGATCTACTTGTTACATTATAATCTTTTTTTTCTCTGTATAGAGATGGAAATTATATGTAAATCATATAGAGAAGTATTATGTACTTTATATGTAAATTATATGGAAATTATATGTAAATTGTTCAATCAATAAGAATAGTAGAGATTGTTTACTATTAACAAGGTTCTCAAAATCCAAATTTTAGCTCGAAGCAGAAAGAGTTCAAAAACTCGTAAACATGAGAATTGTAGCATGCATCGAAAGATTATTTAATCCAGCGATTCTACGAGTCAGATCGTTGATCTTACTCGATCTTCTCCTCCAACGATATTGATCAAATTTAACTCGATTTAAACTCATCTATACTAATCTTGATATCCAGATGAGTAAATAGATGTATATACTCTAATAATCTTGTTAAATTCCCGCTTCCAACGTGATGACTATATTGGTTGGTGATCTGTAAGTACCTGGTAAGCGATCTATGGTCCCTAGGGCCTCCTCTGACTCGTGGTGGTGACCGGAGCCGAATCCACCCAAACTTTTTTCTACCAAAAAAAATAAATAATAATCTCCGATTTTTACAAGAGAAGGCAAGTAAAATTCAAATATTAAACAATCAAACTGTCATGTGCCGCAAAGCAGATATCACAGGGTAACCATGGATACTTAGGCACAACCTATATTCCAATCAATCATTTCAAACATATTCCAAACGTATCCCATGTGGTATAGAGCTCACATTCACCCCTTTAAAACTCTACCGTCCTCGTTAGGCCCCAAAAAAACTTAGTTCAAAACCAGTTAGGTGAGTATGAATACATAAACTCATCTTATAGACAGGTCTAAATCCAAACCAGTTTGCGGGTCCATTTACGGTCCAGGACTAATCCAGTCAGCCATAAACATATTATAAGAAGGTTTGGAGTTAAAATCATTTCTTCATGTCAATTCTAGTTGGTATTGACTTTTTCTTTTAATTCCCTTCATTTTGTAGATTTTTTAAAATAAATAAAACAAATCCTCTTTGGCTGTACTTGTTTTTCAGCAAGGGAATCAAACAACAACTTTAAGATACTAATTCCAATTTGTCTGAATTAAATCATCTTATCAAATACAGAAAAATACACCCAAAGGAGAGTCCATAGAAACAAACATAACAAACATTTAATTTATAGATTAATCTAAAGTATATGGAACAAGGACGAAGTCAGGGGGCGGGGCAGTCGACCCCGAGATTTAAAAAAATACTAGTACGTATAGTAAATTTTATATGTAATTCGGAATATTTTATCAGTTTCGCCCTCAAGATTTTGTTTTTGCCGTTTTTATATGTAATTCGACAAATTGTTGCAGTTTTGACCCAGCGCAAACTTCCTGGTTTCGTCCTGATATGGAAAGCTCAAAGCTAAAGAAATTAATCTATATGAAGCATCTAAAGCATAAGTTGTTATTGAATCAGTGAGAATAACTTTTTGATCGTAGGGCAATATAATGGTGATTTACGTTTGTCTTAAATATGCGAGAATAATAATGATTTATTAAGATTCTTGAATTAATTTCTTCAAATTTAAAACTCATATTGATATGGTAGTCAAGTAATTAGATTAACAATGTAGATTTTTTCTAACGAGTGTCCCTGTCATACCTATTAATATTCTAGATTGTATAGGATTTTTAATGAGTTTGAACGTATATATGTATTCAATTTAGATTTTCCAAATATTGATTTCATTTTCTTGAGAGAGAAAATCAAAGGGGAAAAATGAAAAAAGTTCAATAATCTGAAATTGAAACAAAACCCATCACAAAACATATATTAATAAAGCCAAAGGAAAAAATCTCAGTAAGTAAATTATACAAACTTTGAACAAATAATCATAGACCGATTAAAATCAAAGGCCCACCACTAAGCTTTTTGAATCTTGGGATTTGCATGGGCTTGGCCCGTTTTTCCCAGATCAGTCATAACATGGCACCCGGAAAAGTGGGACAAACATTTTTGTCCATAACGGAAGTCCCACTTCCGTCCCGGGGCCATAACGGAAGTGGGACTTCCGTTATGGCTGACGTGGCATGTTTTCCCACGCGCAGTGCCACGTGGCCATAACGGAAGTCCCACTTCAGTATTGCCCTGAGCGAAGCTGGGACTTCCGTTATGGTCTCCCGCTTTAAAAAAAAACCCTTCTTCTTCCCCCCCACCGCGATTTGCAAGAGTAATATTCCAAAAAAAAACCACCCCCTCCCCCCCTCCGCTGCAGTCCCTCCCTCCCACTGCTGCTGCCGCCGCCGCCGCCGCTGCCGGTCCTCCCTCCCACCGTCACTCTCACTCTCCCCACCACCAATATCTCTCTCCCAAATTTTAATTTGGAGGTATATTTATTTTTTTTTTAATTTTATTTAAGTGTATTTTATTTAAGTGTACTTTTTTTCAATAATGTATTTTGTATGTATAGTTTTGATATTTATGTTTTGTTGCGAATTGTATATGTATGTATATTTTGTGAATTTGAAATTATTATGGACTAAAATTGCAATTTTGTGAATGTGATATCCTTATATATTGTAATTGCAATTATGTGAATTTGATATTTTTATGGACTTGAATTGCAATTTTGTGAATGTCATATCCTTATGTATTGTAAGTGTATAATGTGAATTTGAAATTCGTATGGACTAAAAGTGCAATTTTGTGAATTTGATATCCTTATGCATTGTAGTTGCAATTATGTGAATTTGATATTTTTATGGACTTGAATTGCAATTATGTGAATGTGATATCCTTATGTATTGTAAGTGCATAATGAGAATTTGATATTCTTATGGACTAGAAGTGCAATTTTGTGAATTTGATATCCTTATGCATTGCATTGTAGTTGCAATTATGTGAATTTGATATTCTTATGGACTTGAATTGCAATTATGTGAATTTGATATCCTTACGTATTTTAATTGCAAGTTTTGAGAATATCGTCGTCCCTTATTATTGACAAAAATCGCACTGCTTTTTGTTACGAGATGGCTTTTTCCCCGCTCACCTTATGCCCGGTCCGTACGATCCCTGAGTGTGTTGAACAAACACACGTCACATAGAGCACTTAGGATTTGGGGCGGGGATGTAGTCCTAGACAGGGGTTTGAAGGTCACTAGCTATGACGGGCATTTTTTTTGACGCATACCAACGCTGAGGGCAACCGAGAGAGTGCTAGATCTCATTGACAATTTTGGTTTCGGGGGTTGTTGTCGGATAGGTAAGATTAAGATAGACCACGCACCGATCACCGCATTAGTAGAGCGGTGGCGGCCCGAGACGCACTCATTCCATTCGTGGTGCGGTGAGGTCACCATCACCCCTAGAGGACGTAGGGCGCCTCCTAGGGATCGCCACGCGGGGGCCACGTGGTGACGTGGGGACGAGGACTACAACATGTCCAGTGGTCGATGGATTGAGCGTGTGCACCATATCCTAGGTTTCCGCCCCCACCAGTGCCCTATTAAGGGCAACGCCTCGACCTCTGCAGAGGTGTACGCCACATTTTTGAGCCCCCTAGCCGAGGATGCCACGCACCTCGCGGTTGACCCAAGCATGGCGGCTTTCCTCTTCCAGGATAAGTCCCGGGTCGCGAGGGAACATGCGCTATCTCTTGCTCATCGGCGACGGGGACCTCACCCATGACCCCAGCATTCTCGGGCCGGCGCCGTCTGTCCCTACCTATACCGCCACATGTGCATCTCTCGCACGGGGCTGACTCTAAGGGACATAGTCGGGTCGTTGCTCGTTGATCCGAGTTTGTGTAATTGTTAATGAATATTTTTTATTGTTTACCCGCTAATTTTTAAATAATTTATGATTAATCTGTGTTTGTTTGTACCGGCTTGTGGCGTGGGAGCGCATTTCATTTCTGAGCCGGCGAACCGGGGAATGATTATGAATGAACCTCTCGCGGACGGCCGAAAGCGTGACGGGCGCGTTGGAACACCGCCCTGGAGTTTCAAGAACGCACTGAAATCTCAGGTGACGGTGTTTCACGACCCAGCTTGACCGATCGACTGGACGCTCGGGGGGTAAGGTTTATCGTATTTTTCGTGTGTTTGTTTTTATTTGCGCAATTAATTCCTCGCTAATGTACAATTTTTTTTGTACAGTTCATGTGGAGGCCGTACTCGATCGGGTTATTGCTGCTCGGGTCTCACGCGATGACTGGATTCCTATCCACCTGTCGGGCCCGCACGCCACTCGTGTGTTTCGAGTTGGTTGAGTTTCACATGCCGGACCGGGTTGCTAGGCAATCGGGTTCCAAGCAGGGTGATACCAGCTCCCATCGGTGGCGGAGGAGTACGACAGAGGGCGTAGACGTCCCACACCCACATGGCGGGGCCGAATATGAAGTGGGCGAAGAAGCACGAAGACTACATAGCCATGTGGGATGCCCGACAGGATTGCCTGGCTAACGCTGTCCCGGTCCACGGTAATGTAATCTTACCAACCCGTGAGTACATGGATTGGTACAATCTCATTACCGTGCACCTCCTTACAAACCCACGCAACAAGGATGCCGGTCCACTTCCGATGGGCATTCAACCCATCGCGCCTTCTGAGGACATTATTGTAAGTTTTGTATTTTTGTTTGTGTACATTGCTTTTCCTTGTTTATAATATACTGACACGAGAATTGATGTTGCAGGCGGATGCGAACAGACTGATACTAACGGAGCTCGATAAGTCGGCTTCCAACTCAATCGGCCACTATAGGTCCCTAGTCTCCTAGGCTTCAAAGACAATCAAAGAGGCGTTCGTGGCGGCCGGGAAGTCCCTGACCTGCAGATCAAGAGCTGCGGATTCGGCAGAGTCGGCGGTTTTGGAACCGGTGACGCAACCGAGAGAACCCGTTCCGGCCCGGTCTCAAAGAGGAAGGCAAGGTACGCGGAGGCAACGGGATGCTGCGCGGGAGGACTTGGCGGCGAGGCGACTACGAGCAGATCCCTGAGCACGAGTCCCCCAGACATACACAGCTTCTCGATCAGTCGACGTACCCACCCCTTTTGAGTACCAATTTGCATCACCCGGTACTTTATCACCGAAGTTTTCGAGACGGGTGGGGATCACGGTGTCGGGCCGTCTACATCTGCGACAGCATGGGCTTCTACTCGGGGAGGGGACGCCTCATGCAGACCTCCACATCATCGACCACGAAGCAGCAGATTCCGTTGCCGATAAACCCCGAGGAGCGGATATTTATCGACCACGAAGGCACGCGAGTTATCTCAACCAATTTTGGTAGCGCCAGTGCGGGTGAGAGATGGCGACCTTTACTTCCTGCGACCGCCCCGAAACACACCGTTCCCTTACACACCATCGTCAGCCGTAGATAGGGTTTCATTTACGTTGTTTACATTTCGTTCATTGTAGTTACGTAGAATGTTATTTATTTTCGGTTGTAAAATATTATTACGATAATTTCATGTTGCTTGTTTTTTATTAATATACAATTTATTTATTTTATTGCTCATTTTTTAGTACGTATTGTGTTTTGCAAATATTATTTATATATAATACAAACACCTCTGAAATAAAAACTCTGAAAAAAAAAACCAAGTGTTTTGGGCAAACACACTGCCAGTCCATAACGGAAGTCCCACTTCCTTTATGGTCCTGCCAAAAAAACCCTACTAATACCCTAACTTTTGTCCGTGACTTTGAGGACGGAATTGCCACTTCCGTCCTCAACTTCCAGCAAATTTGCAGCGTGTAGTCACTTCTCACTTTTGCTTTTTTGACCTAAAAAAAATTCTGAACGGTTTTGTGAATTTCATGCGCATTTATGACCGGTTTTCAGAGACTTGTCCAATTTCCCACAACATCTATAAATAGCCCTCCAAACCTCTCCACAAATCTCAAACCTTCTCAAACCCTTAAAAACCCTATCCTCCGTATTACTAGCTTTGAAATTTTTATTTTTTAAAAAAAAAACCATATCAGAATTAATGGCCAACTTTCCCAAATTTATGCAAAAAGAAATGCGTCAAAAATACAGGGATGTTGATTTTACTAGAGAATGGCCAGTCGAATACGAGGAGGTTTTAATAGAAATTTGTTATGATTTCGGTATGCGGGGGTTACCCCAGAGAAAAACGTTAGTCCGATTGCTACAATGAAATTGTTTACGGAATTAATTCGTGGCCAGGGGGACAATTCACGATTGCGATGATCGACGCGATCCCTAGCAAAAGCTGCGTAGGCGGTTTTGGGATTTCGAAGCGCTCACCCACAAATCATGGTTCAAGTACGACGGAAGGACGAACATTGTTGACTTGGACGGTGCTGAGGCCCAGTGGGCGGAATACGTTGCGGTAAGTTGCATGTAATAACGGCACACTGTATTAACTGTATATTTTCATAACTAAATGTTTATTTTGTATAACTCTAATTTAGGCTAATCCAAGGGCTAAGCGGTACAGAAGAAGTGGCGAAGTTTTCTTTATCCTTCTCTGCCATATTTTTGGGTACGAAGGAAGAGGATTTGTGGACGAAGCTGGACAATGTTCAACATCTCCTGAAGAGGTAACTTTGGAGGCTCCCCCTGAATACCCGATGTACGATGCATCGTCAAGCAACAGTACGACTTGGAAAATGATTGAGGCTAAGTTTCGAAATATTTAGGGTTTGACTAACCGGGACTTTGTATTTTTTAATGTTCGATGTAAATTTATTTGTATGAAGTTAATGGAATTGTCAGTTATTTTATTTTTGAAAGTTCCGAAATGAGCAATATTTAAAAAATAATTGAAACTAATTATTATAATATGAACACGTATGGAAATAATTAGTAGGACAAGGGAGAGGTTTTTGAGGTGTTAGTTAACGATTTATTATGAAATTGGTCGGGTCTCCTAAAATTGGTCGATGTCTGAACCAAAGCTGCAAGAAACCGTTTGGGATTTTCATTCAATAAAGCAAAAGTGAGAAGTGACAATAGCACTGCAATTTGAGGACGGAAGTGGCAATTCCGTCCTCAAATTGCGCTGAGGGACCAAAAGTACAATTTTTGGGAAATATCATGTCCCGGTTGATAACGGAAGTGGGACTTCCGTCTTGGAGCCATAACGGAAGTCCCAGCTTCCGTTATCAACCCGGCGATGGTTTTGCCCTTTTGCTGCAAAATTCTCTATAAAATTTAATACCCTCCCATCCATTCTTCATACTCCAAACACCATTTTCCATATTATTTCGTCTAAATACCCTCGTATTTCCTCAACCCCCTTATTTCGTTTTGCTTAAAAATGGCACTCGAATGTCCAATGAGATTGTATTTACATTTCGACCACAATATAGTTTACGAATATGGGGGTTACCCCCGTTTCGCCGAGCCTAGCGAAAAAAGTTTTGAAGTTATACAAAGGATTTCATTCAGACAACTTTGCCATAGAATATGTCGACGCAAAGAGTCGAGCTTTATCTTGTCAATGTTCGGCTAATAATGATCCGTCCCATTCTTCATGCCGACGTTCAACATGGTGGCGTACGATGTTGTAAACCTTAATGAGGAAGAAGGTTTAGAGAGTTTGTGGGGAATCCAAAGCGGATTTCAAAATCCAAGGGATTCATGTTGGTGCCACTGTTGGAACTCGTGCGAGAGACATTCGAGATAGCTTTGTAATACCGACAACACAATTTGCATCGGAGCCATATTTTGTTCGGAAGGATATTTTTCGGAGCCAAATCCATTACCAAATATGCCCCCCACCGTCTACTTACGAACCCTCTATTGATAATTCGGTCATGGATTCTTTGGGTCCAATATCCGACATTGACGGCGTTCGGAAAGCGGAAGGCGACTTCGCCGGCGATAGTGCTGGAGACCACGAGGGACGGCGGGGGTCGAGGAAGACGCATAGGGGTGTAGCGGAAGATGCCAACCCCGAAATCCAACAACAAACCGGTGGACTAATGGTCGAAGAGGCGATACAAGAGCACGAACCAGACTCACTCTACTACTGCTGCGGCCATTCCGAATGGAATGTTCCAGTAATCACGGTAACTATGCAAATTTTGCTGTTGGAATGATATGGGTTCCATGGAACCCGATGCACGGAATCACATACGGTGGACAAAAAAATAAAAACATGGAATCCCAATATTCCCAGAAATATGCTTGGGGATGCAATTCAAGGATAAACGCGAGGCAATGTTGGGTCGTGAACGTGTGGCATGACAAGGTGGCATTAAGGGAATGGAAAAGAGAGAGGAGCAACAAACAATGGTTCAGTGAAGTGCAGTAGAAATTCAACCGAAATTGCCCGATGCGGTTGAGTACGTTCGCGTAAATCATAGCGAGGGTGGATGGAATGTGGAAGGTTACAAAGCTTAACCGAGGGCCACTGCTTTGCTTGATGGACCCCGGAACAAAAAAAGCGCAACATGTCCTCCCGGCTACATCGGGGTAAAAATTCTACACCTTGTTCGAGCATATCTCGAAATATACATTAAATTGATTAGAGCTGCTTGTACCAATGATATGAATTTGACTTGTACCTATAGAAAAGCTTGGTATGCCATGAAACGCTATAGAAACACTTTTTGGTACTTGGCATTCAACTTTTCGAGTCTTGCGCATTATATCCGGGCATTAAAAGATTCAAACCCGGGTATGATAGTCAAATTTCTCTACCACCCTCGAGAAACCGATAATGGGCGAAGGTGTTCGAGTCATTGTTACGGACTTTTCAACCGTTGGTTGACGGTTACCGTGGTGCCGGCCCATAATTTCGGTTGATGGGACACACCTTAGAGGGAATTATAAAGGGACTCTCACGGTTGCAAGCACTACGGATGCTAACAACCAAATTTTACCCCCTTACTTTTGCGTTGGTCGATTCAGAATCATCTTTGACTTGGACGTGGTTCCTTAGTCACTTGAGGGAACATGTTGTCAAAGACCTTCAAGTGTGTCTTATCAGCGATCGTCATGCCGGCATTCTTAGTGCCGTGGCAACCCTCACCGGATGGCAACCCCCAAAGGCAGTGCACCGATACTGCCTTAGGCATTACAGGTCCAATTTCCACACTCATGCAAAAAACAAAGAATTGAAAGATTATGTGTGGATTGCTGCAAGCCAACCGAAAAAGGTTAAGTGCGATCTTTATCTAGAGCGTATAAAACAAAAAGATGAGGATGCGTTTAACTGGTTAATGCAGCAACCCAAAGAGTTGTGGACTCTGGCATACGACGGGGGAATGCGTTTCGGTTGCATGACTACTAACATGTCAGAGGCGCTTAATAGCGTTCTAAAGCAGTCTAGAGCGCTGCCTTTGAAAGCGCTCGTGGAGATGATATTTTTTAAACTTGTACATTATTTTGACAAACACCGGCAAGACGCAAATGGTTGTCAAACGCCTTTCCCTAAGAGGATATGGGAGCAGTATTTCGCGTACGAAGAAAAGGCAGCAACTCTTCTTGTAAACCGACACCACATGGACCAAGGTATCTATAGGGTCATGTCCCGACATAGAGGACCCGGCCAAGGTGGAAAAAGCGTACACGGTCAACTTATCGGTTCGTAGGGTGTAGGCTGTGATAAGTGGGCTGCTTATTCGGGTTCCCATGCTCCCATGTCATTGCCGTGTCCAAATCGATAATGCGGGGATGCTTCTCGATTCATCCACCCCTGTCTATTCTCTCGAACATTATAGGAATACTTACAAGTCTATTTTATATCCCATGCACTGATCCCGTTCATTGGAGATCCCCCCTTTTGATTTGACATATCACCCACCTAACATGAAAGCTACGCAGTGGGTCGACCTCGAAGACGGATATACCAAATGCCTATGGACACAGAGAGCAGGGGGGCACTCAAAGGGGAAAAGAAGTGCGGCCACTTTGTAAGCGAGTTGGTCACTAACCGGAAGACTTGCCCCCATGTTAGCACATCTTCGACAACCACCCCCACCCTCCACGATAATTGTATTTAAATTCTCCGAATTGTAATAGTTTAGAATTTATAAAATTGTTGTGAATGTTCTCGATTTTTCCCGGTCTCAATTTCATCGAACATCTTACATTTCAAATACAAATTATTAAAGTTGACGTAATAAATCGAAAAAAATCATCATTCCCCGACTCTATAATCAAGGATATCGTAAGAAAGTGGATGAATTTTTACATGGTCACCCGGGTGTAATCTAGAAAACACAACAAACTCATCCCACCCCCAAAAAATAGTAATGATCGTGACCTTCGTCTCTAGTCACTTGCGGTGTCAATTTGTTACCCAGTGAAGGTTGCGCATGTGTAGTACTTTCGGGGGATTCCAAGTCTGCATTCTAACACGCCATTGCATGTATTGCGGACATATCCACCTGTACACGGGAAACAACATTACGACACATAAATGTAAAATGAACAATTTTAATACAAAAATTTTAATATTACAAAACGTACTGGGTTTTGAAAGTCCCGAATATGTTTTGTAAATGTCTATTCGAAAACTTCTGCTGGGAAAAATGCCCCGTCCCGAGGGATACGATAATTCACCCTTCGAGTAACCTATCCCAGGGCCCTCCCTTAACAAAAAATATCTAATACATTCATGGGTGATGGTATAAAATGAACTTTATTTGTGGGGCACGAAGATTGTTGTCACGCAAAAATTGTTGCAAACCTCCGTCTAGGTAGTAGGTGTCATCTATTTTGTTTACATAAACGCACCATTGATTCCCATGGTCGTCCCTTCGGATAGACAGAATTTGCTAGCCCGAGACCGGTTTGCTCCAACCAACTTGTGTACTTCACTGGAAGGCGCTACACATCCAAAATTATGAGTTAGATAGTGAACACATTTCATACAATAAAAAATTACTCATTACAAAATACAATACTACCATTTTTCCATCGGTTTGATTTCCGACCGCAATTGTAAATTGGTATCTGAAATACTCTTCCAGGCCGGGATTCATTTCGCTATTCATTTTCAAAGCTAGTAATATGGAGGATAGGGTTTTTAAGGGTTTGAGAAGGTTGTATGTTGTGGAGTGGAGAGGTTTGGAGGGGTTTTTATAGATGTGGTTGGAAATTGTAAAATTATTATTTTTATTGGACAAGTCTCTAAAAACTGGTCATAAATGCGCACGAAATTGCCAAAACCGTTCAGAATTTTTTTTTGGGTCAAAAAAGCAAAAGTGAGAAGTGACTACACGCTGCAAATTGGCTGGAAGTTGAGGACGGAAGTGGGAATTCCGTCCTCAAAGTCACGGACAAAAGTTAGGGTTTTAGTAGGGTATTTTTTTGGCGGGGACCATAACTGAAGTCCCACTCCGTTCGGGCAATAACGGAAGCTGGGACTTCCGTTATGGCCACGTGGCACTGCTAGCGTGGGGAAAACATGCCACGTCGGCCCATAACGGAAGTCCCACTTCCGTTATGGCCCCGGGACGGAAGTGAGACTTCCGTTATGGACAAAAATGTTTGTCCCACTTTTCCGGGTGCCATGTTATGACTGATCTGGGAAAAACGGGCCAAGCCCATGCAAATCCCTTGAATCTTTAGCAAACCGATTTGATTTCCATTGAATCCTTATAATACACCACTGAATCATTATTTTCTTTATTTTTGGGTGTTATTCCATAGAGTCTGCTTAGGATTAAAACAATCAATAGAGTCAGCAAAATTACTAGACTTTTGAAAAGTAGTTAGAATTTTTTTAAATCTGTATTGAATATACCCCTTCAGATTGAGTTACTGTATATAGTAATATAAGTTTTTATTCCCATAATTAAGGTTCTTCTTTTTTAATAGATTTTTATATTTTTAATAATTTTTTTTGGAGTAAACAAATTCTTAATAAACTTAAATTAACATATATAATTTACTTTATCTAAATTAACATTTTTTCAAGTAATGCGTTAAACAATCTCCATAATTAAAATCCATATGTATGTATATACAAGTAATGGTCATGAACTTCTACCAGTTTGATAGTAACATTCATAAATGATACCTATTATACTGAAAAGTTTGATATTGTATTGAATAATCAAGGCTCCTATTATGATACAAAGAGAATTTTACAAAGAAACTAATATTCTCGTTCTTTCAGAGTGTTTTTTTCAAGATTTAAGACATGGGGTGTTAGAGTTGTCTCATATCTTTACAGATGTAGACTTTTTAGTTCTGTTCTAGGAGAAATCTTCAAACATGGACTTGACCTGGGCCCTTTATCAACTTTCTACATCTTCCCGAGGCAATTTGTAGGATGGTTGGTACGCCCATGACCCTATAAATTGTCGATCGCTAAGGAAGATGTTGAAATTGATTTTCTCCTGCCTCTGTGGTTCAAGGATTGAGATGGAGATGCTGCGAAGAAGAAGATTATGTATTTGTTTATCTTACTAGTTTTTATATTAGTATCTCCTAACCACCCAAGTTTGCTTGAGTGTGGCTTTTGTCTGTTATCATGGTTTTTAAAATCATTGTATAACTTTTATTTCCTTGTAATTTCTAATTTTCCTTTAATTGTAATAACATCGGCTATTTTGTGATTAATGTAGAATTTCTTTATTTAGTAAAAAAAAAGTGAATGTTCACATTATTATTTTAGTTTGTACTAAAATAAATGTCTAATTTTTTTAAATGAACTTTTTTTAGCTTAAAATTTCCATAATTAACTTACTATATTTAAGAGATTTTACTCAACTAACACATGAACACTACCATCACTACAACAAAAACATTCAATCGCGGCGTTTTTGTACGAACGCTTTTTTTTCAAACGTCACTTAAAATCAAACGGAGTAAGTTAAAGCAATTTTTTTTGCAAATTTCGAAATGTATGGATTTTATACGACGTTTCATAACGACGGTTATAGCAATTGTTGTTTATAACGACATTTTGATATTAGTTATCGACATTTACATTAAAAGTTATTATCAATTTTTTACTTTTGTGACTCATATAACGACATATATGTACTATGTCGTTAGATGTTATGACATTTTCAGATACACATCGCTATATTTGAATTTTATACGACGTTTCATAGCGACGGTTATAATAATTGTTGTTCAAAGTAACATTTTGATGTCAATTAGAGACATTTTCATCAAATGTTGTTATAAATTTTACTTTTTGCGTCTCATGTAGCGACATTTATATACTATATCGTTAGATCAAATGACATTTCGTACAAATGTCGCTATTTTTTAACGTTTCTAAAGACGGTTATAATAATGGTTTTCATACGGCATATTGATGTTAGTTAGTGACATTAACATTAAACGTTGTTATAAATGGTTACTTTTACAACTCTTATGACGACATTTATATCATGTAGAATAAAAACATTTAAATATTCAAAATGTAATGAGAGTGTATTAATTTTAATTTTATTCATGAAAAAATGAAATCAAAACAAAAATAGAAATTAAAATAAATAAAGAAACAAAATCTAAAATTCCATTATAATAAATATAATAGGAGGAACAGCCAGCACAACGACCCACTGCACGACATACATGTGGAGGTCCCCTGTTCAATTCTCATCCATTTGAGTAGGGAGAAACTTTATTCTACATTATTCAAAAGTGGCTAAACTCGGCGGCTCGACTTGTCTAGGCTTGTCTCGACTTGGTTCAGCTCGGCTCGACCACCCTGACTTCATAATTTACGAACGTCGTAGTAGATATCTTTTTGCGACAATTTAAAATGTCGGGAAAAAAATATTTTAATACACTTTAAAATGACGTAACAAATGCTACAATAATTATTTATTCACGCTCCTTACAAACATCGGAATATGCAAATTCTTGCCATTATTTAAAAATGGAGGGAAAAAGACATTTTGATACACTTTAAAATGATGCAACAAACATCTTAATAAATAGGTATCGACACTTATAACAAATGTCGTAAAAAATCATAACGACATAGGAAAATGTGACATTTATTCGACATTTGTAATAAATGTTGGTTTAGCTCTATATCGACGTTTTTTTTTGCCTTATTACGATATATGTCAAACGTCGCAATAGACATTTTTTACTGTACTGCATTAAATTTAAGCTCTTTAACTAAGAAGGATTTTATGGTAACTTATTTGTTGTCAAAGTAATCTCCTTAATTTTTGTGTGAAGTAAAATATGAACATTTAATTTGAGACGGATGAAATATGTTCTAATACTCCCTTTCGTGTTGGCGAGTGGATGTTTAAAATCTAATTTGAGAACTAAATAATTGATCTATCCTGAAAGCGAAGTTTTAGTCAATACATCAGCCAATTTATCTTTTGTACCAACATGATTGGTAACAAGACCTCCATATAGAATTTTTCTTACGTACAAAATGACAATGAATCTCTATTTGTTTTGTTCTCTCAAAAAAAACTGGACTCGCGACTATGTAATGAGCGAATTGACTATCACAACCGATGTGATACTTATATTTCAATACCTCTCACATCGAGGTGTGATCTATTCAATACTCCCCTCACTTCGAGGTGTAAGTCAGTTTAAGGTCTGCTGCCCTACTTAGGTCACACATGGACAATCAAAACCCACATTTGGACAGTAAAACAAACAAGTCCACATGAATATTATGAACCCACACATCAAGCTCATAAGTTTCACTTTGATGCCATGTGAAAATAGATCATAGGTCTTCATGTCATCGCAAAACTAATTAATAACGAGGGAGATTTTTTTGTGTGGAAACAAATTGACTACTTACCTAAGTCGATACAATAGAACATATGAATGCTTAACCATTTATATAATATAGCTCATTCCGTTACAAGATGCAACAATAAAGCCGAACTGCTAATAATATGGTTCTAGCCGAATAACGAGGGAGGTTAATCATGAACATATAAATGAGTAGGAGAAAATCGTTTGTCCCAGAACTATGTCTTTTTTCCTGTCCCACCATTATAAATGTGTCACATGTCTCACTTAGAGAATAAGAAATAGGAGAAGAGAGAAATTAAGAGCATGTTGCAATGCAGGAGATGGTTGTATTATGGATAACTAGACATGTGACACATTTTTAGTGGTGGAACAGAATTTCGGGACATACGATTTTATGCCTAAATGAGACGGGACTTTATATTTCAACATATACCAAGACATTTTGATACACAATATAACAACAAATAAATGATAATTGCATTATTATATATTTTCATAAATTAATATAACACAATATGTAACAAACAATATAATAATTTCATTAGTATATATTTCCAAAATATATATATTGTCTTCATCTTTCCTGAAATTGTATTATAAAAGTACAATGCCTAGATTTTTTTTTAATAATTAAGATAATTCATTCATAAAACACACAAAAAAAAAAAAAAAAAAGAATTAAACAAGTGGACTGAATATCTTTGGTAACAGAGAAATAGTTGCAGAATTTATAACAATGGTAAAAGAGAAAAGGGAGCATTGTTATGAATTTCATTAATTTGTAACAGCTCACCATCCCCCCTTTGCCATATATCAATTTACACACTTCTAAATGCTCAACCAACTGCACAAACTTCGTATAGGAATCCAAAAAAAAAAACGATCCAATTAATCAAGATACACGAAGCGGTTATTCTTTTTTGAGTAATGAAAAACTTGTTATTCACGATTCGATAGATAATTTGATAGATAGATAATTTTTGTCACATTCTCCAATCCCGTTAATAAATGATGGTCACATTTTTACTTTTCTTCTGAGAATTACACCATTTCTTTTACTTTTCTCCGGTCCCATTAATGGAAAAAAAAAGATTCTTACTGATTTACAACTAATGAAACATATATATATATATATATATATATATATATATATATATATATAACTAACTGTTTTTTTTTTTTCTGATTCACAATAGTAATTTCTCACTTCCCTTCCAGCATAACTCGAACTCCCAACCTACCGATTAGAAGTGAAGCGTCTTACTGCTTGAGTTGCGCTTCGTTGTCACATATAATTAACTATACTTCTTTATATAAGTCCACCAAACTACCACCCCTACCAGAATTTATCTAGAGGCTTGGCTAATATGGAATACTATAGCAGAAAGTCTCTATACAACTTCATGAATGAAGAGAAAAAGGTCATACAAATCCAATCCCCTCCTCTTCTAAGTAAACCCTGTGGCTCATCTGAACATGATCATCATCTCAACATTAGCCCTTCAAGAAATTCTTCATCTCAAACTAAAACTATGTATTCTTTAATGCCTCCTCCAAGTCCAGACTCACCTTGGACACTTTCACCCCTTCAAACACCTAAAACTACTGTCCTCTACCATTGCATCGCCTCTCTTCGCCGTCAAGAAGGGCTAATCCACTCAATCGCGCTCTCAAAAGGAATAATCTACACTGGCTCAGAGAGTAGACGGATTCGCGCTTGGCGCCAGCCGGAATGCCATGAAAGAGGCTACATCAAGGCAAGTTGTGGTGAAGTTAGGGCTATTTTAGCTTACGAGAACAGGGTTTTCACTTCTCATAAAGACCACAAAGTTCGTGTGTGGAGAGTCACGACTTCCGAGAATTTCAAAGCTAAAAAGGTTGTTACTCTCCCTAGAAAAAGTAGGTCATCACTACTTTTCTTGTTCAACAAGGCAAGTCCACATCATCATCATCAAAATCAACAACACAAGAGTGTTGTTTCTTGCATGGCTTATTACCATGTAGAAGGGCTTTTATATACTGGATCATGGGATAGAACAATAAAGGTTTGGAGGGTTTCGGACGGCGCCCGTTGTGTCGATTCATTTCTTGCTCATGAAGATAATGTAAATTCAATTGTGATAAATCAAGAAGATGGATGTGTTTTTAGCTGTTCTTCTGATGGTTCTTTGAAAATTTGGAGAAGAGTTTATGGTCAAGGCTCTCATACTTTGACCATTACTTTGAAATTTCAACCTTCTCCTATTAATGCTTTGGCTTTGAGTGCCTCCCAAGGCTCTTGCTTCCTCTACTCTGGATCTTCTGATGGATTTATAAACTTTTGGGAGAAGGAGAAAATGTCCACCAGATACAACCATGGAGGTTTTCTACAGGTAAGGACCGATCTAAAATGTTTCTGTCTCGTTCTGTGCCTTAATTATTTTCTTATTATCCATAAGTTATCAAGTGTTTATATATTTTCCTTTTTAAAAAGTATATATCGTAAAAAAAATGATAAAACGTGTGAAAAGTAAATATATGACAGCTATCTATAAATCCGACAAAGAAACATGGAAAGAGGATAGAAGATCATCAACTAGCATGATGGCCATCCTCCAAAATCTTTAAATTCTTCTTCTTTTCTTTTTTGGAAAATGGCCCCTCAAGTCCTAAAAGTTAGAGGTAAGTAACATTAGGTGTTTATGTTTTTTTGTCCAGTATCAAACATAAACATTTTAGGCATATCTCATGTGGTTCAGCATCGGTCTCTGCTATCCTCCAACCAAACTACACATATCTCCTAAGCGGTGGAGGCTGTAGAAGAAGTTGGCGGTGAACCTAAATAGAACACACGTAAAATGTTCAAGAATCACATTAGCAAAAACCGAAAAAAATAAAGTAAAAAAAAACTAGGACCCAAGTGTGACAGACTGGTAACCTTAAGGATTACATGGGAGATTTTCCTTTTCTTTTCTAAAATATTAAATTTTAGTCACATCTCATAATACGATATAAGAAATCCGTGGGGCTTTCCCTATTCATGTAAACGAACACAAAAAAATCTTATATTGATTCATGTAGCCGACCTCAATTACTTGGTATTAAGGCTTTGTTGTTGTTGTATACATTTTTATAGAGTTATTTCTGTAACATGAAATTTCTATTTCCGTCTATACTACAGGGGCATCGCTTTGCTGTGCTTTGTCTAGTAGCGATAGAGAAGTTGATATTCAGTGGATCAGAGGACACAACAATAAGGGTATGGAGAAGATCAGAAGAAGGGAGTTACTACCATGAATGTCTTGCAGTTGTAGAAGCTCATAGAGGACCAGTTAAATGCTTAGCTGCTTCTTTAGAAATGGAAAACATTAATATGGTGATGGGGTTGTTTTTAGTGTATAGTGCTGGATTGGACCATAGCTTTAAGGTTTGGAGAATTAAGATTATGCCTGAGGAGAAAAATGTCATTTCTATTGAGGGTATAGATGGAAATAATAATAATGTGAAAAGTATTGCAGAATATGAAATGAGCCCAGTGTTGTCTCCTTCATGGGTAGAAAGAAAAAGGAAAGGTAATCAAAATTAGAATATATTGTTATTATTGTATACAGTATTAGAGGGCAAAAAATCATTTATCTTTATACATGTTTTTAATTATTTACAATTCGTCATGTGTATATATAATTAAAAAAAAAAATTCACGTGAAATTCTGAATATTGAAAACATATATGAAAATATTTATGTGGACAGACGATTTTTCCCGTATTAGAGAAGACAATATGATTGAAAAGGACCAATCATGTTGAAGGTACTTTTCTAGTTCTTTCAAAATGCTTTCTGTACCTATATTATTTTTTTCCAGTGAAAACAAAATGTAAAAATATAATTTGAGCAATAATTAGTCTTAGAATATAAACTACTCTTTCCCAATATATATATAGAAATCTATGTTAATGATCATTTGTTCTCAATATGTATCCAATTGTATCTCATCATGCATGTGAAAGATGTCTCACGGCCCAAAAAAGAAAGAGCTTCCCTCGGTTGCCTATTTTCTCTACTCTCAAGTCTACAATAAATAAGTGGAAGAGGTAGGATTCGAACTAACGTAGAAAAACTTAACAGATTACAGTTTGTCGTTTTTTATCACTCGAACACTTTCTTCTTCCCAGGCTGAGGCCTTTATAGTGCCTAGAGAACGCAAGTTTGATTGAGGATTGGAAAAGAGACGTGGAAGAAAATGCTCGCGATGGATTGTTGAGTCTTTGTACGAGTCGTATGCAGTGAGAATCGCACGTACGGTAACGGAGTTTGCGTCTATGTCAAATGATACTAGCTAGATTAGTTGATCATTTGCAATCTTTGAGGCTTGTTTAGGAACTAGTCTAATGGATTCGGTCTCACTAATTCACACTCATAAATTCAGTCTCTGTCCCACTTTCAGAAGCTAAGTCCACATTTGTCACCAGGTCGAGATTTGATTTATGAGTATGGGAGATGAGATTAAATTATTGGACCAGTTCAACCTTTTACATATTTTTCCGCTTAACTGATATATTCATACAAGGCAAGCCTTGAAACGGTTCGGAATAATTCCCTGTGACACTCTATGTAATATTTTAAATCAAGAAACTTTTATTCATGTAATTTAAAATAAAGTAGATAAAACTTAAGGTAAATGGATAATCATTATGTGTGAAAAAGAGTATAATTATGAAGGTTAGGGAGTCTCTGTCTGATTTGGACTTGAAACCGCCCATGACAATTGCAATCTCTAGACGTATGTTTTATCTGTATTGTACTATACGAATGAACCTTTGCCCTTCAAACCATCAATCAAGGTCAAAGAGGTTGTAGCCCAGTGAGGCAAGTCTCAATTCGTGACCGAGAGGTCCCACGTTCGACACCCTCCTTATACATGGGACAAGCTTAAAAGGTTTCATTTTCTAGGACTATCTCCTCCTCCTGTGAGACAGTTCTCTCTCGTCATGAGGGCAACTGTTCACTGCTTAGAAACCATCAATCAAGAAAATTCTTGACTCTAATAAGTAGTTTTCAGTTTTTTTTTATCTTTAAGTGAATGTTTATTTTCTATTTTATTTAAGAGTAAATAGCACTAAATGACCGCCAATTATTTCCATATTTCCCTTTCTAACCAAATGCTTTTATTTTAGTGGGTTATAGCCATCATTTATTTATGACTTGCAAATTTTAGCTCTGGGAACAATTTCAGGCCAAATTTTTCAAAATTTCACACATGTGCCGGGCACGCGAAGGGCAATTTTTCCCACAAATTTTTTTTGTTGCTCTTATACTCTCCATCACAGCAAACGACGTCGTCAACTGCCAACGACAAATTTTTTCAATCAGGATGCCCAATTCTCCGATAACCACGGTGGCGCCGCCTTCATTTTCAATCCGAACGACGACGTCGTATTGGAAGACCTTGATTTTGACTTGGATTTTTCCTTCGACGATTTATTACTACGCGCTTCAATGGATCAGGAACAGTCTTTTTACCCGACCCGGCGCTTTTCGATTCTAATTACTTCATTTTACCTGGATCCGAACCGTATTTAACCCAACTGGTACCCGATCGTAGGTTGATGAATGCTCTGAAGTCGACTTCGCCGGAGTTTTCAAATTCTTCGTCGTCTCAGGAGCCCGTGGTTTATCAGGTGTCAGTAGGTCAGGATTATGGCAAACAAAGTTTTGAGAGGAATAAAATTTTCGGTGATGTTTCTGGGTACTTGAATTTTCCATCGCCGGAGTCGAACGGATCAAAGGGTTCGAATGATTCTAGGGTTTTGAATTGCCCCGAGTCTCAGGGTTCTGGCAATTGTGGGCCCGATGTCTCTGAGGAGTCAAATAATTCTGTAAGTTCTTCTAGAAGTAAAGTTAATGCTCAAAAAATTATGTTTGAAGATTTGAAAGATGTTAGTAATTCTAATTCCTTGCTTAAGAGGAAAAAAAAAGTGAAGATTTAGATTCGAATGTCCGCTCATTTTGACACTCTTGAGAGTAATTTGGGATTTTCATCAAATAACATCAATTGGGGAGTGAAACATCAGAGAAATTGGTAACCAAATTTAGGAAACGGGTTGCTTCAAGAATTGCTTCTAGTTTGTTGTATTTTGGAAATGGGTTATTTTTAATCATGAAAATGATATGGGTTTCATGAAATTTTCATCAATTTTCATGAAATGGAAATGTAAGTAGGTTGTTTTTTTATGATTTCTTGAAATTTTACATATTGTCGCCGGAGAAAGATGAGGTAATCGGAGAAGATGACCGGAAAAGATGAAGATTGGATAAAAGAGTTTGGGTCGATTTTAGGTGGTTCGGGTTCGGGTCTATAAGGGATACAATTGTCTTTTTACACTTCCCGGCGAAAAAAATTGAAAAATTTGGCCTGAAATCGTTCCCGAGCTAAAATCTGCAAGACGTAAATAAATGATGGCTATAACCCACTAAAATAAAAGCATTTGATTAGAAAGGGAAATATGGAAATAATTGATGGCCATTTAGTGCTATTTACTCTTTATTTAATTATAAAATAATATTTTTTTATTTTCTTACAATGAATTTATTTTCTCCATAAACATCAATAACTACTAACTAGTTTCTTATATTTAAGAGATGGAATATCTAGTACTCTCTCCGTCTCAAATTATTTGTTCATAATATTTTTTAATCTATCCCAAATTATCTGTCCACTTACTAAATAAATGGCTCATTAATGATGGTTTTTCCAATCCTACCCCCTTACATTAAATATTTGAGAGAGAAAGATATAGAGAGAATATGAGATAGAATTAAATTGGAGTAATATTAAATATGGTCATGTTTAGCATTTTATCATATTCCACTATAGAATTTGATGAAACATTAATTCTCATGCAAAATACAAAGTGAATAGATAATTTGAGACGGAGGGAGTATTTAAGAGATGGAATATCTAATAACGTAGTATAAGTTACATTATTAGTGTCTTTAATTAATAAATAGTATGGTAACTTAGTCATGATCAAATCATTATTCATGTCAAGAGTGTCACAGTCCAGTGGGGCTGACTCTCTGCCCACGACTGTGAGATCGCGAGTTCGATACTCTCTCCCCACATAGGGCCAAATAATTCTCCCTTCCTGTGACGTTCACCTCCTCCTATGAGGCTATATATATATATATATATATATATATATATATATATATATATATATATATATATATATATATATATATATCATTCTTCATAATTTTTCGTGCTCATCAAATTTCGACATTTAATTCGGGAGGCCATCCCAATTTATTTGTCTCATTTGATAATTAATACACGACGATTAAAGTTTTAACAAATTTTATGGTAAACCATAATAAAAAATAAAAAAAGTCTTAAATACTCTCAATTAAGTCTTCTCAATCAACTGAAACTCATTAAGATTATTTGTCTTCTTTCTCTCTAGGCAATCACCTCTTAAAATTGTATTGGAAACCGATGATTTTAATTGATTAGGAGTATTTAATGAATGGTTGGAATAAGAGTAAAATTGAAAAATAGCATTTAAATAGTTACTTTATTTTGAAAGAGAACAAATAGTTTAGGACAGACTAAAAAGGGAATAAAGACAATTAAT
This sequence comes from Vinca minor, assembly GCA_026122235.1. NCBI lineage: Eukaryota > Viridiplantae > Streptophyta > Magnoliopsida > Gentianales > Apocynaceae > Vinca > Vinca minor. The sequence continues at coordinate 7,863,673 of JAOCZM010000142.1, forward strand.
TTGGGACGTAACGAGTATTCTTTAACTCAAATCCTGCGTCCCAAATTAACTGTCCATATTTCTTTTTTTGTTTGTCCCAAATTAACTGTCCACTTTTTAAATAAGGTATGTATTAATGATAATTTTTTCAATTTTACCCTTCTTCCAACTCCTCATTGAATACTCTTAATTAATTAAAATTATCACTTTGCAACACAAATTTAAGAGGTAAATGAATGTTGTGTGAGAGGAAGTATGAGAGAAATATATAAATCTTAAATGAGATTAATAAAATTAATGAGGGACATCTTAGACTTTTACTAATATTTTACCATTAAAATCATAAAAAAACATTAATACACGTGCATTTGTCAAAATTGACAAATAATTTAAGACGGAGAGAGTATATGTGCGTGTAGGGGCGGCCAAAGTTAAAGTTGTAATGTTCGAACATTCGATTATTAACCATGTCAAGGGTTATGTTTTTGGTTATCAATCGTTAGGCCGATTACAATTTTAATCATAAGCGTAACCATAACCTTCATTAGATGATACAATTACAGATTCGAGGGCCTTTCCGAATGGTTATGGAGCTTAATGAGACATTGCATGAGATGTAGCAAAGTCATATGTCTACCGGCGGCGGTAAGAATTGTCTATACTCATTCTGTGTCTGAATCTTTATTCTATCAATAAGAAATTATCACGTGTTAATTTTTTAATAAAAAAACTATAACATAACTAAAAGAAAAAATCAACACATGAAAATTATTTATTGGTAAGACAGAGAACGGAACACATAATGTGGATAGATGATTGTTTGCCGTCTACCGGTCTGTTAACTATTGGTTAGAAATATTTTTAAAGCAATAATAGTAATTATTAGGTTAATTAAAAAGAAAATTTAAAAAATATATTAATGTTTAAACCTCCAAGACAAACAAGTTTAAATCTTGTAGACTTTTGTTTGAAGTATGTTTGGTTAAATTGTTTTAAATAAAGGAGTTTATAAGTTACGAAAACCGCTAAGAGTTTTGATTCCTCTTTTAACGTAAAAGAATATGTATCTAGCTTTTAATTATATGTATACAATTTAAATTCAAGTCCTTTTCTCTTTTAAAAAAAAGTGATTCAATTATTTATTCAATTTATTTTTACTTAATTTTTTATGTATTTAAATTTAATTAACACGATCAGTAACTATAACATTAATCTTAACTGGTTGTTAGTAACATAATCTTAACCACCCATAAAAGTTTATGTGAAGATTAGTGAGATTAAGGTTAATTAGGTTGTAATGATAATCTGAGTGATTATGTTAACTGTAATCGACCATTACCTAATTGCAGTCATGTCTACCCTAACTACGCCAAGTAGCCAACTTTTGTGGACAAATATGAAATTTTCAGTGGCAAGAAATCGCCTGTCCCGTTCTGTGTCACCACAAATAGATATTTACCACATGTGTATTTTCCTTTTGTGGGTTCCACTATTTTTTTTATGTTATAATTTTTTAATTAAAATTTTAATACATGTCATTTTTTTAATGGTGGGACAGAGAAGAGGACACCGAATGAGGACAGAGGATTCCTAGCCATTTTCAGTTGATAGCATAAACAATTAATGGGGTTTTAATATCCAGTTCTTACTCTGTGGATCTCTTCTTTATTTAATAAATCTATAGAGATTCATGTCAACTTCTCACCATTAAAATTACTTTAATTTTTACGATTCTTAAAATTACACAAACAAGTACATAATTTAATAAGTGAATTTACTTAAAATTTAATTGGAATGATAATAATAATAATAAATACACATTAATTGTGGGGTGATCCATCTTGTCTCCGCAGGAATGTCCTTCTCAACTCTGAACCAGAGCACCTTCGGGCGTCAAAAAAAAAAAAAAAAAAAAAAAAAGTCTGAACCAGAATGAGACATTGCGTGAGATGTAGCAAAGTCATATGTTTACAGGCGTCTCGTCCCAATTTTTATCCCATAACTAAAAAATTGTCACGTGTTAATTTTTAATAAAAAAAACTCTAACCTAAAAGATATGGTGGAACCCTCATGGAAAAAATCAACACATGGCAATTATTTATTGATAAAACAGAGAACGGAATACACTACAAGAAATCAGTGTAAAAAGGACGGACATTTTCGTCGCTAATTTGAGTTTAGAGACCGAATAACGTGATCGTGTATTTTTCGTCGCTAAGATTATTTATAGAATGTGAATAGATGGTTTTTTCTGTCTACCGGTTTGTTAACTATTGGTTAGAAATATTTTAAAAGCAATAATAATAATTATCAGGTTAATTAATAAGAAAAATTAAAAATATATAAACCTCCAAGACAAGTTTAAATCTTGTAGACTTTTGTTTGAAGTACGGTCATATTGTTAAATTGTTTGAAATAAAAGAGTGTACATGGGTTTTGATTCATTTTTTATCGTAAAAGAATACGCATCTAGCTTAATTATATGTATACAAATTAAATTAAATTCCTTTTTTCTCTTTAAAACTGTGATACAATTATTTGTTCAATTTATTTATAATTAATTTTTTATTTATTTAAATTTAGTTTAAAACGATCAGTAACTATAACATTAATCTTAACTGGTTGTTAGTAGTGTGATCTTAACCACCCATAAAAGTTTATGTGAAGATTAGTGAAATTAAGGTTAATTAGGTTATAATGATAATTTTAGCGATTATGTTTATGTTAACCGTAATCAACCATTACTTAATTATAGTCACGTCTACTTATGTGTCAAGACACATCTTCCTAACTACGCCAAGTAGCCAACTTTTGTTGACAAATATTAAATTTTCTGATAGCATAAACAATTATTAGGGTTTATATCTTAATATCCAGTTCTTACTCTTTGTGGATTTGTTCTCTCTCTCTCTCTTCTTTATTTAATAAATCTATAGAGGTTCATGTCAACTTCTCAACATTAAAATTACTTTATTTTTACGATTCTTAATTCCTAAATGATTAATGTGTAATAACATAAACAAGTACACAATTTAATAAGTGAATTTACTTAAAAATAAAATTGGAATGATAATAATAAATACACATTAATTGTGTTATGAGATTAACAAGTAATTTAAAACCAAAAGCTTTTAACAAAGTAATTTAAGCGTAGGAGGAATGGTGTTTGATGTAGAGTCATTACTAATATTAGCCAATTCTGCTGCACCAAAATTAGTTTGTTTTTAATGAACATTTATAATAAATTAGTTTAATAGTCAAATAATAATAAATGTATTATCTTTCCTAGCTACTTTGTTTTAATGAACATTTATAATAATTTAATAGTAAAATAATAATAAATGTATTATCTTTCCTAGCTGCATTGTTTTAATGGACATTTATTATAATTTATTGTTTTAATGGACATTTATTATAATTTAATAGTCAAAATAACAATAATAAATGTATTATCTTTCCTAGCTACTTTATTTTAATAAATTTTTACAATTAAAAGAACAACAAGACTCACCCATAGAAATAAGAATGACTCTTTTTTTTTTATGAATAAATAAGAATGACTCTTGCTTTCATATATAAATGAATTTCTCATATATGATCAAGGATTTTAATTTTTTAATATATCATTTTTCAGACATGTAATCAATGATATCTAAAAGTTAAAAAAGAAATCATGTATGTGTACTAGATATTGAGGCCAATTATTTTCTTTGCTGGGTGTCAGATAGGTGATAAGGCTTTCTTGAAGAAGTATCTTGAGAGGTTTTGTAGATATGTAAATCTAGTTGGAAAATTGATTAAAATTCTATGAGGTCGTAAATAATACTCCCTCCATTCCCTATTAATTGTCGTTTAGGAGATATCTAGGTATCCAAATTAATTGTCGTTTAAGGTTCTTTTATTAGTTGTCAACAATTTATTTCAATTATAGCCTTAACATTTTCCTTTCTTTTCTTTATGATGTATTAGAGAGAGAGAGGGAATGTGGGATAATATTGGAAGTTTAGGTGAAAATGACAACTTCCTTAATTTTCTCTAATTGTCTAAAGAGTCTTATATTTAGGAATGGAGGGAGTAATAATAATAATCGGCTTGAGAATTCTGAGTGTTAGAAGGATACATTATATAGACAAAATATCCTATGAGTAACCAAGAGATCATGGTTGGATCTATCCATCCTTCCTTCATTTTTTTGTGTCTTCACCCCTTCTTTTGGTCATAAATCGTGATAAAGTTTTCTCAAGACATTATTTTTTCAAGTTTCAAGATTCGGATGCAAGATTTATTTCAGATCCTTCCATATCTGGAGTTTCTTTCCCGGACTAGTTCTGGGCCCTTTCTCAGTTTTCTACATCTTTCCGACATAATCCACTAGACGGTTGATACGCCCTTGATCTTGTAAATTGTTGATTTCTAAGAAGGATGTTAAAACTGAGCTTCTCTTGCTACAGTTGTTCAAGGATTACGAAGAAGATGTTGTGAAGAATTTTATTATGTATTTACTTTTTCTACTATTATTAGTGTTTTTTACCCCTCCCGGAGTGTGGGCTTTTATCTGTTATCATGGTTGTCTAAACCATTGTATAACTTTTTTTTTCTTTTTTTTTTTCAAATTATCTTTTGATTGTAATAGCCTCGACTATTTTATGATTAATGAATAATTAAAAAAAAAAAAAAAACAAGAGAGATCTACATGATAAGGCTTAGTCTTTTGGTCATCGAGAGTCGATCCGATTTTTAGTCAAGATTCAAAGACGTTTCACAAAATCATCTATTGTAAAGCCATGGGAGGTCATGTGATTCATTTGACTTTCAAAGGATAAATTTCCTTCCGAATAGAAATTATAAATCTATATTTTCCTTTTAAAAAAATGCTTTAAACATGTTTAACCAAAACGGAGCAAATCTGGATATTCCATGTGTAGTGAAAACGAGACTATGTACGTCTGGAACTTTAAATTGAAAACATTTTATGTGCATGTTGGAAAATTTTATACTCAGGACCACCCAAGATTTTTAAAAATAGTACTATTTATCGAATTTTTATGTGCATTTTGAAAAATTTTGAAAATTTTTATCACTTTCGCCGATAATCGTTTTCTTTTATATTTTAAATTGTTGAGGGACCACCCTAAATTTCAATCATGAATCCGCCCCTGACTTGAGATACAAACCCAATCACAAAAGTTTTGTTTGTATTTAAGTTTCAAATGAATTCTTTCGAAAACTGAGTAGGTGAAAAATATTTTGAAAAATATATATGGACTGATTAGCATCTAAGCTCATTCAATTTCACCACCCTTGACAAGAATATACAAGTTATTTAAGAATATATCATATAAACACATAGCTTGAGCTTTGATCATCTTTTTAATTATTCCTTCATCTTCAACCTATTTTGTAAAGATGTGGCCTGGACATAGTCTCAAACATAATAAATAGTTTATCATGTTTTATTAGTTATCATAATTATTGAGAGACTGTGACGACCTTGAGCCAACAAATATTAATATTACTTATAAATCTAAATTAATAGTCATTTGGTCATCAACTTATGTTCGTCTAGCCACTTTAATCATTTTTTTTACTACTTTTGATTTTTTTTCCCTCACCAATGTTTTTACAAGTTGTCATTTTCATCATTCCGTCAAATAATTGGGTAAAATTCATCAAAATTGTTGGCATGTACAAACATATTTTATTTTTATTTTTTACTTTCAGTTCTGTTTGTACACGTCAGCAATTTTGACGGATTTTATCCAATTATTTGACGGAATAATGAAAAATGGCTTCCCACAAATACATTGATGATGAAAAAGGTAAAAAAAAAAAATTAATAATAAATAATAAAAGTGACTAAGCGAAAATAAGTTGATGAACCAAATGACTTAATTCTTAGAAATCTTCATGATCCCTTGGAAGGGGAACATGAGACCTAACAATGAAGAAATTTTCTTATATAAATCCTGAAAGCCCACCTCCAATAAGTGGCCCAATCCAGTAAACCCAATGGTCAGTCCAGTTTCCACTAACCAGAGCTGGGCCAAATGACCTTGCTGGGTTCATTGAAGCACCAGAGAAAGCCCCACCAGCCAATAAGTAGCCCAGTTAGAAGTGGTCCTTAGCCCTTCAAATTTTCCCTTCTTGGGGTCCACAATTGTAGCATAGACAGTAAAAAAGTAGTAGTGAAAATGCAAGTTTTGAAATCCGGATCGGACATCGACTCGGAAAAGTGACTAGGTTACGGATGATTGGTCGAGACCGATGGACGGACCGTCATCGACTAGTTAATTGACTCGATGATGTCATAAATATTATAAATAAATAAATAATATATAATTATTATTTAAAATGAAATAAATGTGAAAAACAAACCTTAGGAGAACTTGATTCACCAAATTGATATTTGAACTTTGAGATTTGTAAGAGAAATTTGATGAATTTTGCTAGAGAGTTAGACTAAGACATAGCTTGATTTTTCTTGCCCTAGATGTCTACCATATAGAGGATAGAGTTAGAATAGGTGTTTCTCGCATTTTTGTTTAAACTGCGATTTTTCTTTTCTTTTTAAAAAATTATAAAATATTAAACCCGACCGGTTCTATTAAATCTGTTACGGTTTCCAGGTTAGACGGTCCGACCGTCGAGTTTTAACGGGTTGAACAAAGGAAGCCTGCTTTTTATTCCTACCGGTTTTGGGGGCCAAACCGAAATGCAAAGCATGCCGGTCGGCGGTTTCAAAACCTTGTGAAAATGTTAATATGATCTCCATTATTATTATTCAAAATAATATGTATTATAGTATTATTAATATTATTTAGATTTGTATTTTTTTCTTAATTTTTAGTTTATTATTTTATTTTAATTGTGCATTATAATTTTATGTTTTGTCTAATTTTTATTAAGTAGAACTCAACAAAAAAATGAATTTTTTTTCGGTAAAAACTGAATTGAACTGAAACAATTTTGGTATTCGATTTCCATAAAACTGCAATTCAATTTTCATAAAACATTATAAAACGAAGCGAATACCGAAACTTTGTTGCGAAAACCGAATGCACGCTGCTAATTGTTGACTAACCGTCATTAAATTGCAAGTGTACATTTTAAAATAATGTTGACTAAAGTGTTTTGCCCCTAACCTAGAGGGACTAAAATGTAATAAACTCTAAGTTTTAACAAAGACTCATTCAATGGAGACAAAAGTTTATTTATTACCGTACTTTTATTACAAAAAGTAAAGAAACAAAAAATTAAAATATTTTTATAATAAAAATATCAATATTATTCTTTTAAATAGAATTAAAAGTATACATATCGTACCTAAGAGAATAATATTGATATTTTTATTATAAAAATATTTTAATTTTTATTCCTTACTTGTTACAGGTTGCCATAATCATCTCCCAGACAACAACAAAAGTTTGTTAAACAATAATAATTGGCCATAGAAACACATTCACATTATCGCAATTATTAAATGTATAATAGAGTGGGAAGAAGAGGTAGAAAAACACTGGCATTTGTTAAAGAATGGCTCTTCAATTTCCTTCGATTAAACCCTCATTCTTCACGCCATCGAAATCTTCTGATTCTGCTTCTTCTGGGCGTAATCTTTACTTGGTTTCTGCTTATAACCCATCCCGTCGGATTGCTCTCCTTCAGCTTAGTACCGGTAAATTATTCTCATTTTGTTTTTCTCAGATTTAAGTTGTTTAATTTTGTTTTTCCTTGAATCTGTTTCAGTGTTTTTTTTTATATTATATTTGTGTTTTCGATTTTTTATATTATGACATGTAGCGAAAAATAAGGAAGCAAAACAAGGTACTTTGTTAGTCAAAATATCAATATTACTCTCTTAAATATGACTTGTATCCCAATAATTCTATTTAAGAGAGTAATATTGATATTTTGATTAAAAAATACCTTATTTTTTGCTTCTTTAATTTTAGTTACACGTACCTAAACGGCTGAGGGAGTATGTCAGTGTGTTTCTATTAAAAATTTTGCTTTTATGATTCATACTTTGTATTTCTGTTTAGATGCATGAATTACTGATATCTTTTGCAGCACTGAGATGTATATAAGTAGTGATGTTTGATTTCTGCTGAGAAGGAAACTAAACTGGAAAATTGGGCATTTCTCTATAGCTGAACTGCTGAAGAATCAAGATTCAAAGAAAAGTTATAATCTTTTACTATTTGCTTAAAGAAGAACATTGTTGGAATTTTATGGGGTAGTAGGATAAACAAATTCAAAGGATTTTCATGCGCACTGAAGCTTTTGAACGTTGAAGTGTTCAAACTTCCATCTGAGAATTTTGCTGACACAGCTAGTCGAGATTTTAAATGAGAATTATAATGAGAATGATTAAATCAATGTCAAAAAGTTAAACGCATAGAGTCGCACCTCTAACATTGTTGTTGTGTTTATATGAAAAAAGATAGAAGGATATCATTTGGACCTTATCTTTTTAGCAATTAAACAAACATAGCAAGATAGAAATTTTCAATTGCCTGTGAAGTCTTTAGTTCATCCCATGTAATTGGGAGAAGTAGAAAAAAAAATCTATGATTTCCTTATGATTGACTGAACTTTACATTTTAGCTCTCTCACAGTCGCAGTTATTTGATGGAAAAGTACAAAAGTCAGTAAGAGCCGAGGAAAGCGAAGTAGAAAGCTATACAACTGCCACTGTTTCGGACCCAAATGATTCTCTAACATCAGATGACTTGTTGGAATGGACGAAAAGAGACAAAAGGAGAATGCTCCATGCTGTTTATCGTGTTGGAAATTTGAATAAGACCATAAAGTATGACTTTGTTTACAGTTTGGCAACTCTCTGAGAGCTATATACTATTTCATGTATTTTTTAGGTGGAAATACCCAATCTATTTTGCTTACAGATTTTATACCGAGTGCTTCGGCATGAAGTTGTTGAGGAAGCGTGACATACCAGAAGAGAAATATTCAAATGCATTTCTAGGATACGGATCGGAAGATTCACATTTCTCATTGGAACTTACTTACAGTATGCTATCAAGTGACCAATGTCCTTTTGAATAACTAAAGGAAGTATTAGTGCTTTGCTTGATTTGTGTTCATTTTCTTCAGATTATGGAGTTGATAACTACAATATTGGAAACGGTTTTGGACATTTCGGCGTTGCTGTTGAAAACGTAAGATTCCTCCTCCCTTTCTCCACCTCCCAAGTCTTCCTCGCCCGTCTTTTCCCCTGTTTCCAAGAAGACGAAACAACCCCCAAAAAATATTATTTTTCATCTTTAATGTTTATTCTCTACAGTAAATAATATTTTGTAACTTTGGTGCAGGTGGCCAAAACGGTTGATCTAGTAAAGAGTAAGAGGGGAAAAGTAACAGAGGAGCCTCGTCTTTCCAGAAGTGGAAATACGAGAATTGCCTTCGTTAAAGATCCAGATGGCTATGAATTTGAGCTTCTGGAGAAACTACCTACTCCCGAGCCGTTAAGTCAGGTGATGCTTCGAGTGGGAGATATTGACCGCGCAATTAATTTCTATAGGAATGTAAGCTCGCAATTAATTTCTGTAGCTAAACTAGAATGCTAAAGCAAGTAAGTTTTTATGCTTGTTTCTAAATGTCTTTCCTTCGTTTGAGTATCCAGGCAGTTGGGATGGATCTTCTTGGCAAAAAAGATTATCCTGAGTACAAAGTAAGCTCACACCTTTACCATGACATAATTTTTCTGTGAGATGCTCCTGCACATCTTCGCTTTAGCAAACATTTATCTTTTTTATCAGTCGGTGTAACAACAATCATATTCCTTGCAACTTTCACACAGCGAAAAGAAAAACGGAAAAAAGATAGTGAAATGTATTAGTTATGCATATGATTTATTCTGGATTCTAACGAACATGACTATTACTGGGTATTCCAACTTCCATTTAAACTATATTCTTATCAACAAGCCAGACATGTACAAACTTTGTGATCGAGTAAGGAATCAGCAGTATTGCTAGTGCTTAATACTCCTGTTTCATTATTAACTAACATGACTGCTTTTAATCAATTCCCTCGGTCTGGCTTTGGTGGTGGTAGTTGCACAAAAGTGTTCAAAGTTTTCGGTATTACTCTGTATTTCTCGTCCCTTATTCAGGAACTGACTTCAACTAGGACATGAGAATTTAATAAGTTTTTCTTGGTTACAAGGAATTGAATAGTTTAATCAGTGATGACACATATAACACAAATTATAAAAGATCAAAGCATGTTTTTAGTGAGATTCAAAGATAAAACTGTCCGTTGACCAAAACTACCATCAGTTACACGCAAAACCATAGCCTCTGCTCTGTTAACAAATCTCTTTCCGCCTAGAGTGCTTGTTAACAGGAGATTGTTTTACAAATTTTAGTGCCTCTTTGCAGTATACAGTTGCAACAATGGGGTATGGTCCTGAAGACAAAAACACGGTTCTAGAGTTGACTTACAATTATGGAGTTAAAGAGTATGATAAAGGAGATGGCTATGGGCAAGTAAGTGCTCTTGCCTTTACCAGAATATCAAGGATGTTTCAACTGTAATATCAAATTAAACTATCCCGAATCCTCCATAAATTCACTTTGCATATCATTACTTTTCTAAAATACTTGTATCTTTTGTATAGCAAAATCACTTTCGAACTTCAGTGTCTCAATCTGGATTACTTTTTGTAAAATACACTTGTTTTTTTCCTTCAGATTGCAATAGGTACAGATGATGTCTATAAGAGTGCTGAGGCGGTTAAACTGTGTGGAGGGAAAGTTATTCGTGAACCTGGGCCCTTGCCAGGCATTAATACCAAGATCACTGTCTTCTTGGATCCTGATGGTTGGAAAACGGTAAATCTTCCAAGCTTTTACTACAAGCTTCACATTTAGGATTCTGAGGATGTTACTTGGGTTGTTGCTACTGATATTGCGATGATCTATATATAATTTTCCAAGAAAATAGTGCGAGAAAGTTTTTAACGTCAACTTTTATGCTACTAACTATTGAGCCTTATTGTGAATTCTTCAGTTTTTTTGCATTTTTCGTTGGTGGCAAGTATTTGTGGTCCTTGTTCTCCACTAGTCTGTTCAAGTTTTAATTTATTCGACACAAGGAGACAATATTTTCACCTTTCTTCCGCTTACTATTATTATAGGTATTTGTTGATAATATTGATTTGCTGAAGGAACTTCAGTGATAGCTGAAGATTGCCAACATTTTGCCACCGAACTAATGTGGTAAGTTATATTTGATATACATAGTCAAGTTGTCGCGGTAACAGTAAAGATTATTGCTTTCGAAAAGTCAAGATCGAGCTATGTTTATAACCTTTTTTTCCGCAAATTCAAATCATATTTACACGACAAAGCAGCATATGTTGGATTCCTTCAACCCACATCTGTTTGTCCCCTTTATTTCTGCATTCAAATTCGATTATCCTATCCACAGTTTGTATCGCAAAGTAAGCTCTTTGCTCATAGCTTTCTTCCTTCCCACGTCCAGGCCATGCTGGGATGTCAGAGTAAATTCCAGCAATTATATCTGTAGTTAGCGACTCTCAGTTCAGATAAACATGGAAGAGGAAGAAGGTAATTTGTTATGTAATTTACGTGTGTATCTTTCTTACACTTCTTTTTCTTTGTCAACGTTCCTCCCATGTACTTGCTTTTCATTTTAGCTACCACCTGTACCATTCCATTTTCAGTTTGTTAGTCTAAATGAATGACTAAAGGATGCAGGAAAGAAACTCGGGATTATTCGTTTTTCTTTTGTGTGAGAATAATTGAAGCTTTAATTGCCACTAATTGCTGACATATTGTCAAATAGCCATTTTTATTATTTTTATTATTAAAGAATGTGTTCTTTTCATACCTGCCAATCTGCATTCATGTTGATAGAGACTAATTTCCAGTGGAGATCTCCTGCAGCGACAATTATGTTATCATGGATTTCGCCATAAAATCTTTTATAATTGTCTAATTGCATGTCATGAAGAACTATTACCTTTCCTAGTCCGTTTAAGTATTTCTCCCCCACGTGACACAAAATCCGTTGCTGCCAAGACATTTAACTCTTTGTTATTTTCAGCATGTTCCTCTGCAAGAGCAATAGTTGAAGCTGCATAACCCTTTTGCATCCTTGATCTTAGGGTAGCAGCAGCTCTTAATGCTGCATCATATTTTATAATACACGAGATGTTAATTGTTATGGCTAACTCATTAATATGTTTACATTACCATCCACCCACATTAACCACTGAAATTCTATTTCTGAAATAAAATGCTTGTAGTAGATAGATTGGAGTTATATCATTTGCTTCTAGTCAAAGAGGAGCGGAGGATCAAACCGATATTTAAAAGCTGACTGGAACGAGTTGGTTCCGGTGGTGATAGGAGTTTCTGTCAGCACCGTGCTGACACAAGTGATTTTCGATCCAATGGTTGGGGAAAAAGTCGATAGCTGTTTGAGGATAGTTATTCATGAATAGCTATCGACTTAGTTGTTAAATAACAGCTATTGAAACTTAGCCGTTGGATAAAACTGACCCCATGGCGGAGATTGTGCTAGCACATGATGGCAAAAAATTGTGACTTGACCACTCTGTTCAAATTTTAAACAACCATGGATCTTCTAGTACATTATCTATTACTGTCTAGTACGCCAACTAAATTGCTCCAAATGGAATAATGTGATTAGTCCAAGCCCCTTAACCTTCCTTTTAGTCCAATCTGTTGCTACATGTGGAACCATTTCATTAGTGTACTAGACAATAACGTACTAGAAGATCTTGAGCACGATTTGAATTAGCTAAAAAAATCAGTAGTTGATACTTGATACCTGTTGCAGCTCCAGCAGTTAGGGTCATTATATCGCCATTAGTTCTAACATTAATCGAGGAATTAACCACTGATAATATTTGTTCATGATCAGCTCCCATATCTTCAGCGATTTCAATGCAGTGTGAAGCTACTAAAGCTGCTGCAGATGCAATTGCAGAAGACATCTTTGAAGTTTTCCTCTGTTGATTCGTATGCTTTTCCGGAGATGTTACAGACGACGCCGCAACAGCAGCTACTGCTGTAGCAACTCCTGCCACAGATACTGCTGCATGCAATTGCGCGATTTGTGTTCTAATCTCCTGTTTCTTTCTTTCCTTTTGATCTTTTATCCATCTTCCCATTGTTTTTCCTCTCAGCATGTTTCTGTAGAGCTGTGTACATTTATGGAAAATTTTAAGGTTGTTGGATATAATGATGAAATAATTGCAGATTTGCTGAATAATTTGATACCCCATTTTTGAGGAATTGTTGATTGTAGACCATTTCTGGATTGAGAGCTTGATGAAGTAAAAATAGTTCCTGTTGAAATCAAATAGATTCTTTATTATTCAAAATTGAAGAAAATGAGGAATTGTCATGTATATCATTAATTGCTTCGGAATCCAGTGCACAAATGCTCTGGATATTACTCTGGAGATTGAATGAAAGAAGTATAGTAATGTGGACATAAATCAAAATGGTCATTGGTTTGACTTCTCTGATGCCTTTTGTTTTTTATTTGAGGGCATGATTCTGTAGCAATCGTGACGGTATAGGGGGACTACTGTTTCTGTTTCTGTTTCAGTGGTATTATATGAGTAGTCACTTTTAATGTTAGGTTAGTCTTCAATCCATCTGTTTTAGTGGTATTTTGGGAGCAATCACTTTGTACATTTATGCCAAAGGTTATGTATGTCTTCTATCTTTCCCAACTCATACCCCCTAATTATTGGAAATTTAATAAGTTATGTTATTATTACTCCCTCCGTCTCAAATTATCTGTCAACATTGACAAATGCACGGGTATTAAGGTTTTGGTGATTTTGATGGTAAAATATAAGTAAAAGTCTAAGATATCCCTAATTAATTTTATTAATCTCATTTAAAATTTATATTTTTTTCTCTTCTTCCTCTCACACAACATGAAGGGTAAAATTGGAAAATTTGTCATTAATACATACTTTATTTAGAATACTAGACAGTTAATTTGGGACAAATAAAAATATAATGTGGACAGTTAATTTGGGACGGAGGGGGTATAATCCTGACGAAGTTTGATCCTCATTCACCCCAACAACGGACGAAAACATCTGTCAAGTCTTATATTAACCATCTCAATCTCAAAAAGTTACGGAGGGGGATGCAGGAATCGAACGCAGGACCGAAGCCCTGCGTCCCACGACCGTTTTCATTGGGCCAGATGATCCCCACTACGCGTGATAACTTAATAATATGATGAAACATATAATGAGATATAGGGGTGAAAATTATCTGTCCCCATTCCTATTTCTATCTTTGTTCCCAATCAATCAGAATTTACTATATAAATATTTTTTCCAATTATATATATACAGGGTAAATTGTGATTGGTTGGGGGTAGAGATGGGAACAGAAGATTTTTTGCCGAGATATAGTGGATAAACAATTCAAACTACCAACAAGGACTCCTCTCCTACTTCTTGTTTTGGAATTATCTATTTAACTCTTTATCCCATTATCTATTTTATTTACAAAAATCGTCATGCGTCACGCATTTCTTTAAAGGTCACAATTTATTCTTTTTTTTTTTCAGGTTTAAATTTTTCAGAAATAAAAAATTAACATATGACAGCTTAATAATAAGAGGATTGAGAATATGATAGAAAATTAGGAAGAAGAAAACAGGCATGTATGTACCTTGGCACTGTCATCACTTCCTCTAGGAGAAACTAGAGGACTATCCACAGTAGGTGGTGGATGTGTTTTCTGCAAGTAAAACATGGAACTTTTCAAGTAGAATTATACTATTTTATTCGACTCGGGTACGCGTATGTATTTAGGTGTTGGATATTTAAATATCTAAAACAGTGTTGACTAGATTCGATAAGTATGACATACTCATGTCATGTCGTATCGACACAAGGATGACAGACATAAACAAAGGGTTCGAGTAACATAGGAATTATATAGAAATTTCATTTTTTTTTTAAATTATCGAAGGAGAAAGTTTCGAATTAGAAGTATTACGACAACTGTGACTAATGAAATAAAGAAAGAGAAAAAACAAATGTTTACTTTTTCTTTTGAGATTATAGAAGTTCCATTATGGGCTTGAACATCATCACCACCAAGAAAAGGCAAAGATGACTTGTCAGCACCATTGTTGTGATTAAGAGCTTGGGATAGTTCCATAGCAGAGAGACTCCATGACCGGGCGAGGAACTCCATGGATTCAGTTGGAGTTTCAGGTGGTGGAAAAGTGGCTGGTAGCCAATTCAATTCTTTGTCTTCCTTAATATCCTCGAGCTTACTTGACATGCATTTGGAGCTCACTGCAACGACATCAATAACATAACTAATTCAATACTCAATAATTGAGAGTATGAACGGGAGAGATATGAGTCAGATTTAACTTTTGGCAATAAATGCTTAAAATGATTGCTCTCAAATACTATTGAAACAGATGGATTGGAGACTGACATAACATTTGACAATTAATGTGCAAAGTGATTGCTCACATAATATCACTAAAACGATAGTCCCCTTATACCGTCACGTTTGCTATAAAATCATACCCTCAAATTAAAGTCAAAAGACATCAGAGAAGACAGACCCAAAAACTATTTTATTTCCATATAAAGCCTAAGCTATATAGATGGGAAGCTTACTTTTGATATGCCTTAGTTTCAAGTTTGAACGAATGAAAAACCAAGATTGGTTAAATATTTCAGCATTTCATGCAATGAGGGAGGCTATGAATAGCTGAAAAACAGTGATATTTATAGAAATCTTGATTGATAAAAAAAAACACAAAAGAAAGATATCAAGTTGTCGCACCCGTGCAGGTAGGCCCCGAGGGTCGAGTTACGGTGCTGAGTTAGTTTTCAGCAAGGTTTTGAAACCCGACCGGGCATCGACCCGGAAAATTTACTGGGTCGCGGATCACTGGTCGGAC
This sequence comes from Vinca minor, assembly GCA_026122235.1. NCBI lineage: Eukaryota > Viridiplantae > Streptophyta > Magnoliopsida > Gentianales > Apocynaceae > Vinca > Vinca minor. Next base: position 7,879,630 of record JAOCZM010000142.1, read on the forward strand.
CGGTGGTCGGACCGTCATCGACCCGTTCCTCAGCCCGGTGACGTCATAAATATTAAAAAATATATAATATATACTTATTAATAATATATAATATATACTCTCAAAATAAATACTGAATCCACACTACTTAGTAAATAAAACTTCAAGTCTATAATAGATTGTGAATCATAAGTCTATTGAAGCATGTTTTATAACATAATTATTCTATTACAAAACCTTTGACCATTTGTTTTTATCTCATTTTAAAACGGTGAAAAATCATCTGTCCACGTGTTTGTCCTTAAACACTTACAAAATTGCCACGTGTATATGAAATTGAAAGAAAATGTCTACATAGTAAATCTGACGAGGGAACATGTATAAAGACAGAAGATTTTTTCGTCCTAAAACCATGATTCTTTTTTCAAAGAAAAACATTAATTAAATCACAAATATCATTTATTTAATTATTTTCATTTTGCTAATTTTTCCCGCCCACTACCAAAGCCCAACCCATAACCCAAAATATAAAAAAGAAGACGATCCAAAACCCACTCATAAACCTACCAGACGGTGGTGACTCACTTTGAATTCCGCCAGTCGTCGACCACCATGTCCCTCTCCGCCGCCATTTTCATTGACAAGAATAGCGTCGCCGCCACCATGCCGAATCATCATAATCAAGCACCGATTCATCTCCTTCCTAATCTGGCAATCAATTATCTCCACTTCCTTACTCTTCCTTTGCAAATCCTTTCTTCTTCTTCCTAATCTGGTCCGCCGTGCTGTATCGGGGTTATACCCCTATTTCTCCCTTTTAATTTTTTTTAAAACATTTTTTTTTTAAAAAAAAAAAAAGCTTTTTCGTGACCCGGCCGGTTTGGTCAAAACCAGAACGGTTTTCGGGTCAACCGAGTTAAACAAAGGAGATCGATTTTTGAAGCTTCTGGTTTTTGGGACCTAAACGGACCGCTCGGAGGTCCGGTCGACGGTCGGACCGGTCCGACCGGGCGGTCCGGTCCGGGTTTCAAAACCATGAGTTTTCTTAACGAGTATCGTTTTTTTTTTTATAGGAAATACATTGTATTTCATAAAGTGGTATAGAGTAGTATATGTAGTAGGAGAAAGTTCGGTGGGTCTCCAAACCATTAAGTGGAGGCTTTAGTCCTCATTGCATAATTTGTCAATCTATCAGCTGAATTATTACAAGATATGTAGACAAAAAATAAATTGACTATGCTAATCCCCATTATAATTATAATTTTAATTTGACTAACAATGTGTCCTATGGGGGAAAGATCTTCCTCTATCTGATGAACTCTGTTAACTAGTGTTTTACAGTCGCTCTCTATTGTGAAGTGTTGATATCCTTGAGCTAATGCAAACCGAAGTCCTTTCAGAAGTGCTTTTGTTTCAACGTATTCAGGGCTTGATGAGTTGTGTATAAACTTTGCAATTCCTGCTGTAAAAATGCATTCATGGTTGCGCACGATCACTCCTATGCCTCTTGAGTTATTATTTCACGCTCCATCAACATTAATTTTTGGGAAACCATGATCAGGGGGTTTCCATTTAATACAAGATGCTTGTTGCAAAAGCTCAGGAGATTTATCTGTATTTATGGGAGCAAACACTTTTGCCTTTCCGTTGAGCATATATCTGATTTGATCAAAATTTGGCAAAGGTTGTCATGCCCCAATCGTCCTTAAAGATGATGCAAAAACTTTGCTGAATTCGGCAGCATCAATTAGAGAAAGATTAACAATCTCTTCTGATGTATGACGCTTTCCTTCGAATATTGCTCGGTTTCGATTGCACCATATGCGCCATGCAATATAGACAAAAGGAGTGGGAATCTCCTCAACCCCTGTTAGAATAGACTTTAAACTAAAAGGGAATTCGTCTTTCTTTAGTAAGTCATGTATGAAGGAACCCAAGAGGGGGGGGGGGTGAATTGGGTTTTAACTAATCTTGCTAACTTTTTCGAATACTAATTAATGCAAGTGAGAACTTGAGCAAGATGAATGAAAGCTAAAGCAAAAACCCAATCAACAAGACAAAGGATTTAGAGTGGTTCGATTCACTTAGAATCTACATCCACTACCTTGAGCCGCACCCAAGGATTTCAACAAACTTCACTAAGAAGATGCCCACACAAAGTAGGACTTTTACAATTGCCCACACAAAGTAGGACTTTACAACCAAAGGATGCCCACACAAAGTAGGACTTACAATAATAACCCTATCACTAAGAAAGGGAATTAAGAAAGGTTAAGTACAAGGTTGTTCACTCTTCTAAGTGAAAGATATAGTACCTTTGAAGCACAAACAATTTAGCTCTTGAACATATGAAGTCCACTCTTTGTCTTGCTTTTGAAAGAATACTCTTGAATGCTTTAGATCATAAGGATGAAGAGTATTTTGCTTTGAAAGTGTTTTGGCTTGATGAGAGATCAATGAATATTTGATATGCAAGCCTTAGAATGATTCTCTAGCTTTGGAGTATAAATACATTTCAAAATCTCGCTGAAAAACGACTCTGGAACGGTCAGATAACGGCTAGTAACAGTGCACCTCGGTCAACCGAAAATCAACCTCGGTTGAGCCGAACCAAACTCGGTTGACCGAACCTAAAGTCGGTCGACCGAACCAAGCAATCTCGGTCGACCGAACCACTTCTTGGTCGACCGAACCAAGACAGACCAACTCTCTGTTTCTTCCTCGGTTGATCCGAGATAATCTCGGTTGACCGACTTTCAGGGCATTCGGAGAGTTGTCTTAAACACTTGTTTTCAAATCATTTGAAGTCTAAAAGGTTTTCCCAAAAGGTAACACATAAGAACACTTGGAAAACATTTCTAAAAGACTTATACTTGAAATCAAAGGCTTTTTGGATAAGAACACATTTGAAACTTTTGCCTTTTGAAAACGTGTTTATGAAAACATGCAATGCAAGACTATAGTGTAGAGCTTATGTCCAAGAGAGCGTTGGTTAGAGCTTAAGGATAAATACCATTTTCAACAAAGCTAACCTAACCAACCTAAGTCTTCAATCTTCAAGCTTGACGAAATGTGTCTTGAATGATATCTTTGAAGCTTGATCAAGGCTTGATTGAAGTACTTAGAGCTTCCATATTGAGTTCCAATATTCTATCACATAGATGAAAACATTAGACACAAACATCAAGTGTTTGTCCATCATCAAAAACGAGTTCGTTTGCCCTTAGGGCTAACAATGTAAGTCAAAACTAGTTTGACTCCATACTTCCATGGCCGCTAGGCATGAGAAAAGCGCATGCATTGTAGTTTCAACCGCCTCGTGACAGATAGGGCAATGAGGTTTCATAGTATTAACTCGCCATGAAAAGACTTGGCAAGTTGGTAGGATTCGTTGGAAATTTTCCAAATAAAAATTTGCAACTTTGGCGGGACGGGTAGTTTCCAAACTTATTTCCAATGATCAAAGCCATTTAATTTGGAGGTTGATGGGGCCTCTCGCTTTCCATTGTTGATGTCAAATTGGAGGTGATATCCGGATTTTACGGAGTAAAGTCCATTTTTTGTATACCCCCAAACTAGACGATTTAGCGGCCATGCATCGCATAGTGGTACTTTGAGTATTTCCTCAATCTCATATGAGGAGAAAAATTATTCCAACAATGTCATATTCCATTTACAATTTTGTAAGTCAATGAGTCTAGAGACGGCCATCATCCTTTGAGATATATACATGTCTGGCGGGGATAGAATTTTAAAAGTACTAGGAGTTGTCAACCATTTATCTCCATAGATACTAACTCGTGATCCATTACCAATCCTCCATCGTAGTCCAGATTGAAGTAGTTTCCGACTTTTAAGGATCCCTTGCCAGATTAAGGATGTACGACTTTTAGGTTGCACTGTTAAGAATTTATCTAGTGGAAAATATTTTTCCAGCAATACCCTTGAGGAAAGCGAAAAGGGTTGGTGAATAATACGCCAACTTTGCTTTGTTACTAATTCCATATTAAAAGCCTCTAGATCACGAAAACCAAGCCCTCCCTGATCTTTTGGCTTACATAACTCTGACCAAGCTCGCCAACAGATCTTTTTGTGATTTTCATCTCCACCCCATAAAAAAGTATGCATCATGCTAGTGATGAAATCTATTATATACTTGGGCAGAAGAAAACATGACATTACATATGTGGGAATATATTGAACCATTGATTTAATTAGTACTACCCTTGCTGCGAAGGACAGAGTCTTCTCCTTCCAACTGCTTAGTTTTTTTCAGAATTTATCGACAACGAACTGAAAGGCCTCTTTTCTAGATCGACCCGTCATGTCAGGGAAACCCTAAATAGTTCCCTTTTCCATCACCCTCCGGAATTTGGAGGATGGAAAAAGCTAATTTTTTAATGTCCTATGGTGTGCCTTTACTGTAGAATATGGTGGATTTGTCGTAGTTTGTTAGTTGGCCGGAGCAGGTTTCATATGTTTCGAGAATCTCTCTTAGTCTTCGTATGCACGCTTCCTCGACTTTAGCAAAGAATAGAGAGTCATCTGCAAATAGCAAGTCTGTGACAGAAGCCCCACCTCCAAATTGGAATCCTGTTAAAAGCCTTCGTTCTTCAGCAGAATGAACAAGTGATGATAGTCCTGCCGTGCAGATGGAAAAAAAAAAAGGAAAAGAGAGAACTGATCTCCTTGGCGTATTTTCCTAGTTGGCCTAAAATATTTAGTAGGGACTCTATTGAGTAGGATGGAGTAGCTGACTGTTCTGATACAGTTCATTACAAGGGAGAGGAACTTTGGAGGGAAATTCATACATTTCATTACCATCTCTAGGTAGTTCCATTCAACTCTATCAAAAGCTTTGCTCATATCTAACTTAAGCGCTAGTTGATGAAATCCGTTTGGTTGGCTTAACAAGTATCGTTGAATCGTTAATTTTAAATTTTTATGGTTAAAAAAATATAAATTTACTTTAAAATAAATATTTTTTCTTTGAGAATAGCTATTTTTCTCTGAAATAGCTATTTAATTCAGTCATCAGATCGAACTGAGTCATCATTGATCCAATGAATGATAATCGGTTAATTATTATTGAGGAAAACACCATTTCAGTACTTTCTTTAGGTCGGGAAGTGCAAATTAACAACACATATTCAACTACTTAATAATTATCTTTTTTATTATATCAAATGAATATCTGAAAGAGACAAAGTAATGAATAAATTCATATTGATATATCATTTAGTAATTTCAAACATTTTAAATGTGTTACTATGAAATAGTGGAGATGAAGCAGAGTAGACTGTCTCCAACTTTTTTTTTTGGGGGTGCTCTATGAATAAAGAAAGAGCTAAAGATACATTTTTTTTGAGCGGCGGGCTTCATGATTACCAAGAACTCTACTTTGTCACCCAATATTACTGCCTAAAGTAAAAGTTATAAGTAAGGGCCCCTTCTTACTTACTCAGAATATTCTTTTCAACTGCAAAATGTGACCAATTAAAAGAAGAGTCTTGGTGTCCTTTCTTGTTTGGAATCACTCCGGATCCTATACTAAACGTTTCAGAATAGGTATTTTGAGCACAAAAATAAGATAAGTGTCCATTTTAAATTAATTTTTACCGTCAAAATTTTAATTCGACAAACGAAATTAAATTTCACACGTACTGAAAAAAAGCGTTATGCACCTCAATGGTTTTGAATATATAGTTTTAACCTTTCCTTTTCGTCCTCTGCAACTTTTTTTTCTCTCCATTCTCTCTCTGCAATTCACCTTCTTGCATATTCTACTGGCCGGATCTGACTATTGGCTTCGGCCAATGACCGAATCTTGGCCAGTTAACTTTATTTACTACTTTTGTTCAGGTATTATACCTTTATTTTGTACCACAAATTATATGAGACTTCTTTCAAAGTGTTTTTCTTCAAGATTGAAGACACAGAAGTTAGATCTGTCTCAAATATTTACAGATCTAGATTTATTTTCTCTGTTCCTAAGAGAAATCGTTCAACCCGGACTTGATCTGGGCCCTTTATTAACTTTCTACATCTTTTCGAGGCAATTTGTAGGACGGTTGATACGCCAATGGTCTTATAAATTGTCATACACAAGGAAGATGTTGAAACTGATATTCTCTTGCCTTTGTGGTTCAAGGATTACGATGGAGATGCTCCGAAGAAAAAGATTATGTATTTGTTTATCTTACTAGTTTTAATATTAGTATTTGCTAACCATCCAAATTTTATTGAGTTTGGTTTTTGTCTGTTATCATGGTTTTCTAAATCATTATATAATTTTTATTTTTTTTTTTTTTTAAAGTTTTCTTTAATTGTAATAGCCTCAATTATTTTGTGATTAATAAAAAATTTCTTATTCAGCACCTTTCCTTTTCGTGATATTCTCTCACATCACTATCAATATAGTGCAAATCATTCACTCGTGCACACTTGTTAGATTCCCAAGTTCAGCTAGAGATGGTTAACATAAAAATAATAATAAAATAACTCATATAATTTTCAATAATTAAATTATGGGCGGAAAATAAATATGAGACATACCTACCATTTAATAATAAATACAAAAAGTGACTGCTTTCAAAATAGGAAAATTTCGAGTATGGATGAGAGTAGCAGTTTGTGAAATTTATCCACGTCGCCCTCCCTTTGCAAAATGCTCAGTCACAGTTAAAATACAAAAAAAATAGTCCTGATATGAATACAGTTAAAAGTTAAAAAAAATCTCTTTCCTCATTTTATAGTGATGTGACAAGTTTGTATAATTTTTTAACTTTTAACTGTATCCATATCAGGACTATCTTTTTTGTATTTTAACTGTGACTGAGAAAAATTTTTTTTTTTTTTTTTTTTTTTTGCAAAGGGAGGCGACGTGTGACAATTATGCTCAAAGTGTCTGAGCGCTCTACCTCACTTTCAGTCAATATCGAAATTATCCTTCAAAATATCGTTGAAACATATAGATTGGAGATTGACTAAATATTTAGAAATAAATGTACAAAGTGTACTACAATAAATGTCATTATTATTACACTGACCATCAGGTCGTGAGGAGATTACTTCAAAACTTGACTAATAAGCGAGAACGTTGATTTTGAGAAAGAAAGCCTTATTATGGATAGACTTACATGTAATAAATCATGGGGTTCCGCCTTTCCATCCACAGTGGAGCATCCCCAACAAACAGCTCTTCTTCTTGGTGACGGAGATAGACAAGTAGGATAGATCGGACGAGCGGTGGTGGGACCAACTCGGAGAGAATTCATAGAGATAAAAAGAATTGGTATGACCAACGCCGTTTAACTACGCCGTCAATATGCAACTTTACATAATATCATTGAAATAATAGTCTTTTTATATTGTCACGTTTGCTACGAAATGGTGTCATCAAATCAAAATTAAAAGGCATCAAAGAATGCATACTCAAAGAATCATTTTAATTAATGTGCACATTACCATTATTCTTTCAATTAGCATCTAGAGTATTTATGTGCACTGTTATTATCATTTTCATATGACTATAGTTATATGAAAATGTTGTGCAAGCAACTCTTTTAAAATTTTGTTAAGAGCTCCTTCTGAAAAGGATGCGACTATAAGAGCATATTACATTAGTCATTAATGGTAAAAACTGATGAAGATACCCAATGGCGAAGGCAGACTGTAAAAGTAGGAGGGATACAATTAATATTGACAAAATAAATTTATAAAAGCATATACACGTTTTCATACTTTGATAATATTCTATAATTACATCATTCTCGATAGTACTTGATACATAACTGACACCGACCAAATGCTCTAATACCTGCCCATTCTTCACATAACGAAATACTACCGACATTTTCTCCTTCATTGATATATCACAGGATTCATCAACAAGAACAGAAAACAAGACATCAAGAATATCTTTGATAATCACCATATGATAAAAAAAATCACAAGATTTCAAATTTTTACAATTAAGTTTGCTATTTTTTTTAATAAACATCATAATCCCATTACACATTTAAGTTTGTTAAAATTTTAACCAAACTTGTTAAGATATAAGTGATGTTATTTCTATAATCCACAAACCACAAAATCTAATTTCAAATTTTAAATTAACTCAAAATGGGTACACTAAAAAATGCTTACGACACGGGGTGTTATAAAAACAAAGCTAACAATATTAAAATAAAATAAAAAAATTACGGGGAAAGGCCGGTGGGGCAAGCCAATAAAGATACCCCATTAAGTGGTAACAAGCCAATAAAGCCCCCACCACCATTCATGAAAACGAATCATGAATTGAGTGAGATAATGCAGTCTTCCTGATGCGTTCCTATATTATGAGAGGCTAAGTTCTACTTGATTCTTAATTGAAGAGAGTAATTCGGAAAAGAGTTAGGAGATTTAACCGAGCTACAAGAAAATGGGAGAGAGTTCGGGATGGAGTTCGAGTTTGAATCCGTACTTAAAAATAATACCTACTGAGAAGGGTAAAGTTATTGAGGGTGAGGGAAGACTTCAATCTCATTATGATACTTCAAGTTAATTCAAATTCTAGTGAGAGAGAACTTAACACAATAATCAAGAGTTAGTAGAACATGTAGTAAATGATGTAAAATAAACAGTATTTATGGAGGGCTTACATGTGCTTGATCTTGACCCTCGACCATCTTAGTAGGCTTGTATGTCCGTGGTTGTGCAAAGAGTTCAGCCTAGAGTCTGGCTTTGTTCCGAATCCATTAGCCAACATCACTATTTTGTGAGCCTAACACAAATACTTCTTTCTTAGAGCTAAACCATTCAGCCTAAACTATAGTCTTGAGTTTAATCTCATCACTCCTAAACTTCATCTATCTTACACAGAGTATCACATTAATAAAGTCTCAGAAACATTCACTTGTACACTCCTTCCATTTCGAAATACATGTTAATTAAATTCCATTTTATAAGGTATTTCATACTCCTTCCGATTCAAAATATAAATCTTTTTAGGGTAATTATTTATTGCAAAATATAAGTCTTTTTACAACAAATGTGTATTTATTGACTAACTTGCCCCTACATCATTTTCTCCCTATATTCATTTTGGTCAAAATGTGTAGTTCCCCATGCAACTCTATATTAAGTTTTTTGTTCTTTGAAGCATTAATTAGGGGTACTTTAGTCATTATGATTAGTTTTTTAATTTGTGTGAAAACTCCTAAAAATACTTATATTTTGAATCGGAGGGAGTACTAAATTTGGATTGACAAAAGTGCTTAGTTAGTATTAAAATTTAAATTCAACATTGTAAATTAATGATTTTTTTATGGAAAAGGATATGGTTTTGTAATTTCTATGCAATCAAAATAATAATAATTAGAGTTCCTCTTTTTCATCATTACTTGGTTTCTAATCATGGCTTAAAGATGAAAAATGGAGCACTAGTCTCTCCCAAGCTGCTCCATTACCGCCCTTAATCATAGCTTGTCATTAAATAAGCTAAAGCCGGCTTTAAAAAAAAAACATTATCTTTGCAAAATAATAATCTCACCTTAGACCTAATTTTGTATTTGAATGGAGAAAATATCTAACTCATACTACCTTCATTCGTAAATATAAGACTTTCAGGACAAGTAGTGAAAATTAAAAAAATAAAATTTATGGTATTTTGTTAATTAAAATACTAATATTATTATCTTAAATGAAACTTGTATGTCACTAATTTTATTTAAGGTAATAATATTAATATTTTTTTAAAAAAAACATCTTAATACTTGCTTGCTACTTGTGCTGAAAATTTTATATTTGTTAATGGAGGAGTACCATTTGATCACTTGTCAAAAAGATTTTCGTAACCCTATCACCTATTAACATTCCTCGATTTAAAACTAGTATACACAACGAATTTATATTAGGTTCCACCTTTTGACATTTCCATTTTTAAAAAAGACATTTGCAGATGTAAACAAGGTTGTCAAAATCGCGAGTTTGATCGTAGAATCGCACCGATTCTACTATCCTAAGGGTATAAATCGAGTTGAATCGTACTAAAAATCGCTGGAGAATAGGATCGTAAATGATCATCGATCTGGATCAGTAAGATTGTAGGATCATACGATTCAGAACGATTCAATCTCGTCTCTCTTCAACCAAGTTGGCAGTGGCGGACGCAGACTTTACAAACAGGGGGAACAATTAACATTGACAAAACAAATTTATCTACTATCCTAAGGGTATAAATCGAGTTGAATCGTACTAAAAATCGCTGGAGAATAGGATCGTAAATGATCATCGATCTGGATCGTAAGATTGTAGGATCATACGATTCAGAACGATTCAATCTCGTCTCTCTTCAACCAAGTTGGCAGTGGCGGACGCAGACTTTACAAACAGGGGGAACAATTAACATTGACAAAACAAATTTATAAAAGCATATAAAATATTTTATTACAATTGTTCCTACGCGTTTTCATACTTTGATAATATTCTACAATTACATCATTCTCGATAGTATCAAACACATTTTTCTCAACAAATGCAATTAAACTATCATTCAACCACTGATCTCCAATTTGATTGCGTAGACGACTCGTGACAAAGGTCATTGCAGAAAATACTCTCTCGACTGAAGCAGTAGCCACTGGTAGAATTAAAGCCAAGGTCAAAAGCTTGTAAACTAATGGGTAAACTTGATGCTTGTTTTTGGTAAATAACCTCTGTGAAAGCTCACTAAGACCTTGCAATCCTTGAAACTCTTCACGCATACGCATGTCAAGAATATATGTATCAAGTTGATCATCAAGTGCTAAGATATGTCCTGCATCAAAATCCAATGGATAGTATCCACATAGTCGAATCAATTTGTTCTTGTCAAAGTCAGCAAATGATCTATTTGGACACAAACACGCAACGCAAATTAGTAGGTCACTATTCACCTCCGAAAAACGATTATTCAATTCTTGAAGTTGCATATCAATGATAACATAAAACATTTCAACACGATCGTGATGTAAATTTGTCACTTTCTCAAACCTTGACCAACCTATAGGCCTAAACATTTCTTCCATGTAGGGAACATTGATACTGTGAGATCCACAAAACGACGAAATAATTTCAATAAAAGAATCTCATACATCATCCCTCAATGTTTGGATCTTCAATTTATAGTACTTCACTAATTTCATTACTTGATTTTGTACCCTACTTGGTTTTGCAACGTGATTTCTAATGAGTTCTTTCTTTTTCCAGTTTGAGATAACAAATGAACCACATCCATCACTGAAAAGATAACAGTATAAACAAAATACGGCATCTTTTGATATACTATACTCCAACCAACTAGAATTCTCATTATACCATGACATACAAAATCGCCTATCTTTTGTACCCATTTTTGTGGCTGGAAATACATGGTTTCTAGGTTGACAAGGATCTCTCTGAATATATGTCCTTCGAATTAAATATCGAACATTAACATCATAATTTTGTATTGGGATTCTCAATCTAGGATCCGAAGGCAATTTTCAACATCAAAATCAAATCTTTCATCTCTAACATTTCCCACATTAGTTTCAAGTAAATCCTCTTCAACATGCTTTTTTGTATCAATTTCAATATCATTTTCATCTCCAATCTCAACCCTTTTATCCCTAACACCCATTTCACTAGTTTGTTCCGAACAAAACGCAAATTTACGTTTAATAACGAATTATCCATAACTGTGCAAAAAACAAAATGTACATAAATATCAGGAAATAAGAATCATATGTATTTCACAAAGAATTTATCCATAATTCAGAAATTAAATGATAAAATTTATCCATAATCCATAAATGTGCAAAAAAAAAAATATACATAAATATTAAAAGATTAAAGAAATATTAAATGGGTTACCTATTTAATTCAAATAATGAAGGATGATGAAGGATGATGAAGATTGATGATTGAGGATAATGAGAAACCTAAAGGCCATAGCCAGAGAGAAAAAAATTCAACATTGTTGAGTTTTTTTTTTTTGCTAAGTAAAAACAACATTGTTGAGTTACAGTATGAAATGAGCTGATTAGATTTTTTTGATCACTTAAAACTTGTGTTGTGGACTTGTGGCTCCAGGCTCCTATGCGGGACAGTTTTGGTGCGGGACGTGCGGGACACCATTCCAGCCGTCGGATGAGATTTTTTAATGGCTCAGATCTGAGAGAGAAATTTTTTTTTAATATTTTTAAGTCAGCCGCAACTTTTTTCTCTCCAGATCTGAACCGTTCAAACTATCATTCAAAGGCTGAGATTGTTCCGTACGTGCGAATTTTTCCCTGTTCCGCATAGAACCGGACTGGGACTTGTGGTACTGTTTTTTGTGGGTAGACTAGACTTATAGTCTATAAGTTATAGAGTTATACACTTAAGCAGTTAAGCTTGTTTGTTCACCTTTTCTAGTCTTTAATTTTTTTTATTAAATAAATATTATTGTCTCTTACATACTTAAATTTGTTAAAATTTTAATCAAAATTATTAAGATATAAGTAATGTTATTCCTATAATTCACAAACTAAAAAATCTAATTTTAAATCGAGAAGTGATTCAAAATGGGTATACTAAAAAATGCTCACGGGACGAGGTGTTATAAAAACAAAATTAAAATTATAAAAAATATATATATTTTTTGGAAAAAACTGGTGGGGCACTTCGTAAGTCCGCCACTGCAAGTCGGTACCAAGTTCTCTAAAATAAAAGAAATATCCGTCTGTATTCAATATAGCCTCTCAATTCTCTCAACTCTCCCAACTTCATCGTTCATCCTCTCAACTTTCGATTTTCAATTAATAATCAATATTAGTAGTGAAACTTGTTGGATTAAAAGATCTTATGAATTGTTGGTTTGCTTTCAAAGTTCATCACTTGTTAGTTAGTTTGTGATTTAATTTCAATTTTTTAGTTCTATTACTATTCTTATTTTTTTCGGTTAAAGTATTGTAATTTTTTTGCTCATTAGCATATATAATTATGTCTTTATTGACATAAATTTATCATTAAATATTATTTTAATAGCTTTGTGAGATCTTCCGATTCGTGCTACGTTCCTCCTATTTACGATTTGTTAGACTCCTTCCGTTTCGAGTTAAAATTGCGATGTTGACAACCAATGTTGCAACACTAACAAGCTTTTTTACCTTCTAACTATTATTACTACAGTATCTTACAATATTTGGTTTGCTTATTGGAGCCATTGCACGTGTGTTGGGCAGATAAATCAAACACACGCAGATAATATATGAAGAGAAAATAAAAAGATAATCAATAAGAACACCGATATTTTTAACGTGATTCGTTCTCAATACAGATCCTACGTTCACAACCTAAAGGAAAAATCCACTATGTAATCTTTGCACAGAGAAAATTACAAATTCTCCCACAATGTAATTTCACTATGTAATCTTTGCACAGAGAAAATTACAAATCCTCCTAGAATGTAATTTTTGGACGGAAACAACACGTCCATAACCCGAAGGGAAAAATCCACTATGTAATCTTTGCACGGAGAAAATTACAAGCCCTCTCACAATGTAATTTTTAGATGGAAAAAAAGTATAAACTCTCGCATAACCAACTCAAGAAACTCTGGTGGCACACACAATCCTAAACTAGGAGGTTATTATTTATAAGGTTTTTCTCCCTACCAGTTTCCTAAAACAAACGATGTGAGATATTAAGAGTATCACAACATATCTTCCATTCTCTCAATTCCCCAAATTACAACTGAAACATAATAAAGAAACCTACTCCCTATGACAATCTCTAACTAGGGGTGTCAGGAAAAAGTGAACCGACCAATCCAAACCGATTCAAACCAATCAAAATCGATTTTTTGGTTTGAGCGGTGTATTGGATTGGTTTCGGTTTGTACTAAATTAAAACCTAATTTTCAGTTTGATTTTGAAAAAATTATAATCCAAACCAAACCAAACCGAATATATATATATATATATATATATATATATATATATATATATATATATATATATATGTGTGTGTGTGTGTGTGTGTGTGTGTGTGTGTGTGTGTTAAATTACTCTTTTGTAATATAACATATTTAACTTTTTATTTATAACAACTAACAAGTAAGGTCTTCAAGTACTAAAGCTAAAGATTGAAGATCCATAAGTTGGTATGTAATTTTAGATTCGCCTTAAGCTTCTATTTTATTTTGAACTAATAATTGTGTAATTTTTGCTTTTTTCTTGTAGTATAATTTTGCACTATAATTTGTTTGAAGTTCAAGAATTAAGATTAAGAATTTATCTTTCATTAATTTGTTTTCTTTATTGTGTTTAACTTGTGAAAATAATAGACATATTTCTTTATATTTTTAGTAGGTAAGTAATTATATAAAGAAATTTTTTGTTTTACTTTTACTTTATAATCAATATATTTTATAATCATACAAAAACCGAATAACCAAACCGATACAAAACAAATACACCGATTTGAGTTTTTGAATAGTTTAAATTGATTTCAAAATTTTCAAACCAAATATTTTAAATTGGTTTGAAAAATGTGTAAAATCGAAGCATGAACACCCCTATCTCTAACCGTGTGGACTTGCAAAATTTTAAGTAATTAATTGATTTGCCAAGATAGAATTATATATTAAACGAAAATTTTCTTTATTACCCTACAATATAATGATGAAGTTTTATAATTAAACCATGAATTCATTTTCAAGTGCAATAAAACAAGAATAACATGGAAGTAAAAATTGAAATTTGGCTAAAGTACTGAATAAGTACGCGTAACGATTCACTTATTTGATAAAATCAGCCTCCATGAAATTAGCCCACATTAACCCTAAATATCATTTGCACTTTAAAAAAAATCTCCTCCCAAGAGGATCAATGACGGTTCTCTACTTTCCAACGTAACTCAAAGTGAAGCATCTTGCCGTTTAAGATGCGGTACGTTATCAATGTCATTTGCACTTAACCATGATAAAAATGCCCATTTTGTTATATATTATGTAACATTACCTCGAGCACATTCTTCATGATTTTGTTATATATTTCATGGTTTGCTACTCTTTGACCTTCAAATAGATGAAGGAAGTTTGTAAGAGGAGAAAATATAAGGAAAACTCAAGAGGGAAAAATAAAGTAAAGAGGAGGGAAAAAATATTGCGGTGAACGTGGATCGAACACGTGACCTTCAGATCTTCAGTCTGACGCTCTCCCAACTGAGTTATCCCCGCCATACGTTAATGACTGATAAAAATGTATCGAAATTTACGAAGAAGAAAGCAAATGAAATATCAAAATAGATAATTTTGTCCAAGAATATAAAATAATATAACGGGAAGTATGAGACTATTTATCTCATAAATAATGCTAAATGTGATTAATTACCTCACAATTTTATGCTTACCAAATTTTAATTCCAACCACTCCATATATTTTAGTAAATCGTGTATAATACTATTGTCATTCGAAAAATCTCGGCTAATCGTGACCATTTAGGATACGGGTAAATGTTCAAATCGGTCGATATTTGAACGGGTCTCAAGAGAAAAATTGGTGTGAATCACTAGCTAATTAGTTTGCACAAGAAGTAGACCAGCTTTTCAGACAGTTGTCTCAGCCAGCTCGTCAAACTATGGTCCCTGCCATCTTGCTAGATATATTGTCCCAGTCAACTCACCAAACTATTGTCTAGATTGTTGTCCCGTCCAGCTTATTGTGGTCAATCGAGACTAGAATGGTATTA
Source organism: Vinca minor (assembly GCA_026122235.1). Lineage (NCBI taxonomy): Eukaryota > Viridiplantae > Streptophyta > Magnoliopsida > Gentianales > Apocynaceae > Vinca > Vinca minor. Next base: position 7,895,347 of record JAOCZM010000142.1, read on the forward strand.
AGAGGCAAAATTGTATCCAAATATAATGTCCCAAGGACATATAGCATGACCATCGTAGTCATGAGCGGCTCAGAGGATTTTCAAGTGTTCGACTGCACAAACCTTCTAAAAATTTAGGGCTCCGAAATTTTTTATATATCACGTGTGTATTTCACTAAAACAAATCTATGTAATATTTTTTTTAATTTGGATCTACATAACTCAATAGTCAATACATTAATTTATAGTATTTTTTTCAATTAAATCATAAATATTTTTTGTTATATTTATATGAAAGTTCTTTCTCCAATTATATAGAGTCTTATTTAAGTTTAGAAGATGACCCAAATTGATTGAGATTAAGCTGATCGTAGTGTTGTGGGCTGAAAGATTATTGACTCGTTTCTCCTTCTTTTCCTTTTCTTTTTATTTCGAAAATATATAAGTTGAATTCAAATGTTAAATCAAGCACATATATATTTTATTTTTAACGAATCAAGTACATATTAACCCTTTGATAATGCTCTCCTCTTGAACTAGTCTTGGGCCTGGCGGGCTAGTTCCGTAACGAATATGGGTTTGGGCTTTAGCCTGGTATAAGGTAACCAGCTCGGACTAGCTCCCTTGACTCTGGGTCCTAAGCTACACTGAACTAGTTCGGGCTTGGCCCAGGTCTTTATTTTCTCATTTTTGTTAAAGAAAGAAATTATTCTTCTATTAAAATTTTTTTTTGAATCTCAGATGGGTGCTTTCAATTAAGGAATTAAAATACGATCATTTGAGATCGCAGTCATTACAGACGGAGGAAAGAACCTATCCCATAACATGGAGGGATAGTCATAGCCACAACTTGCAAAACAATGAGCTACTTGATTACAAGAGCACTTAACAAAAGACAATTGAACTGAATCAAAAGATTGGAGCGAAAGTTTCGCCAACTCATATAAGGAGCCTAATTGGGAATAATCTACATCCTGGCAACTAAGGTGACTAACCACTTCCAAACAATCACCCTTCAAGTTGAATCTGTGAAGTCCAAAAAGAGAAGCTAATTTCATACCTTCAATGAACGCTAAAACTCTCCATGAGAAGCACTGATGCATGAAGGCAAGCGACCACAACTAGCTAACAAAGGGATCCCATGATGGTCTCGAATTATACATACAAAGACAGCAACACCATTTCGCCAAGAGGCATCGAAATTGACTTTAAATGAATCAAAGGGTGACGGTATCCAAACCTCAGGTAGAGAATCTGATTGGACCAAAGAAGCTACACTTGACTGATATAAACTAAAAAACTCCACATTGGCAGCCCAAGCTTCAGCAAACAAGGAGGCAGCTTGAGCTCTTCCACCGTCGTAGACAACATTGCAGCGATCCTTCCAAATGCGCCAGCAAATATGAGCAAACAATGTGACTTCTTCAACGGAAGCCCATTCCATAAGAAAAAACAAGAAATCCTTCACCCCCACAATGCGTCGTGAGAAGAACCTCGGCCATTGATCCCAACAAGTCCATACCCTCATCGCTGCGTCACGGTGAAGGAGACAATGGTCTCCTGTTTCAATTTCTACACCACAGGAAGTGCAGCTAGGCAGAATCTGAGTTCGCCGAACTAAATTTCGACCAGTCGGTAAGTTGTCTAAAGCAGCTCGCCACATAAAAATCATAATTCGGGGGGAAGCGATAATCGCCAAAGCCAATTCCAAAACTTCTCCTCAAGAACCGATGAAGACGACTCTGATGGTTGAGAAATACGGATTCTGTCCTCCATATAAGCATGGTAACCTGAACGAATAGAGTAGATACTGTTCTCCAAAAAATGCCAAACAAGTCTATCCGGAACATCGCTACTACTAAGTGGAATAGAGCAAATTACATCAATTTGATGAGGCCAAAACAAAGTCTCCAGTGCGTGTATATCCCAGCTATATGACATGGGTTGTATAAGGTCACTGACAGTAACCAATTCCCCATCATGGGATCGCGGACTAGTGATCCTGAAGTCACGTGGCATTGGAACCCCAAGGGTCATTCCAGATGTTCACCGATTCACCATTACCAATACGCCATCGAAGGCCGAGTTCGAGCACCATTCGACCTTTGATCAAACTTCTCCATACACAGGAGGATCTTTGTCCACATTTAGCAGATAAATAACTACCATGCACAAAATATTTAGCCTTGAGGATCCGAGCTAATAGAGACTCCGGATTTTGGAGAATGCGCCACCCTTGCTTAGCTAGGAGCGAGAGATTAAAACCTTCTATATCGCGAAATCCCATACCGCCTCGCGCCTTTGGTAGACAAAGATTTCGCCAAGATAACCAATGCACACCATCACTGCCGCCAGTCTTGCCCCACCAAAACCTTCGTATAATTACCATAATTTCCTTCAAGAGCGAACGGGTAAGATAAAAAGTTTGCATAACATACGTCGGAATAGCCTGAATAACTGACTTAATGAGGACAGCCTTCCCAACAGGCGATAAATATTGTTCCTTCCAACCCCGTAATTTTTTCGCTATCTGGTCATTAATATAATTAAAAACCTCACGCTCATTTCGCCCAATTAGATAAGGTAACTTGCCGTCCCCACTGCCTCGGCGAACTCCAATATCTAAACACAAATCCCGCGCTAACTGATCATCCAATCTTTTACTAAAGAAAACTGAGGATTTGTCATAATTGATAGATTGTCCCTAAAATAACTCATAATCAGCCAAGATCTTCTTGATTGTAGAAACACCTATCTGGCTAGCTTAAAAAAATTACAAAGAATCATCAGCAAACAAAAGATGCGAGAGCGTTGGCCCCACTCGGTCAAACCGTAGACCATTGGTGAGTGAGGCAGATTGCGCATGACGAATCATAGCAGAGAACCCTTCAACACATATTATAAATAAAAAATGCGAAAGAGGATCGCCTTGGCGGATACCATGAGACGGGCGGATAACCGATGAAGGTTTACCATTTATGAGCACACGATACGTGACAGATTGAACACAAGTCATGATGAGAGTACGAAACCGAGGTGGGAAATTCATCGTTTCCATCATAAGTTCCAAATAACGCCATTCCACCCTGTCAAAAGCCTTTCTCATATCAAGTTTTAATGCACAATGTCGATCACCCCCCCTGAAGACCAAGTTGCATACTATGAAATGCCTCAAAGGCGGCAATGGAATTGTCTGTAATAAGATGACCCCGAAGAAATGCACTCTGAGATGAATCAATCACATAAGGAAGAGCCAATTTCAGCCGGTTCACCAACACTCGCGAAATCAATTTATAAATAGAATTACATAAACTGATAGGGCGAAATTCAATCATATTTAAAGGGGACTTGACTTTTGGAATTAAGACAATAAAAGTACTATTCAGACCATCAATATCACGAGTACCATTTAGAAAACCAAGAATAAAAGATGCAACTTCCGGACCAAATATACTCCAATATTTCTTAAGGAAAATAACATGCATACCATCCGGACCGGGAGCTTTCTTCGCATGGAGTTGTTTCAATGCTTTGAGGAGCTCAGCCATAGTGAACGGCTGCCCAAGTCGCATGAACTGGTGGTCCAGTAATTGGTTTACTGGCAGATCACCGATAGAGGGTGGCGGCTGGGCTAGGCTCGTGTAAACATCCGCGAAATACTCCGTGGCGAGAGTACTGATATCTTGCTCCTGATCAACAATCTCACCGGAGGGCCGTTGTAACCAATCAATGAAGTTGCTGGTTCGCCTAGACGAGGCCTTATGGTGGAAATAAGTCGTATTTCTGTCTCCATGCAACAACCAATCCGCTCTACTTCGATGACCCCCAAAATTCGTCATCATGCGATAATAGAATATTTAATTCAACCTTCAACCGCTTATCATCAGCTACATTAAAAGTAGGAGAATTCCAAAGGGCCGCAATTTCAACTTGCTTGTCTGCAATGTTTTCCGCAAATCCCCGAACTTCTTAGAGCCCCATTTTCGTAAATGTTCCCTAACACGGACAACCTCCTTTAGAACCTGATTACCGTTACCCAAAAAAGGCTGTTGCCAAACACCTTCAATAATGCCCTTACACTCGAGTCTTGTATCCAAAACGGGTCATAGCGAGGCAAAGCGTACCATTTTTTCTTCACAAATTTAGTAGAGGTAACTAAAATAGGAACATGATCCAAGTGGGATGCTACCAAATGCTTAACTATCGCCGAAGGGAATTTTTGCCGCCATGCTAAGTTAACAAGAGCACGATCTAAACGTTCCCGAACCAACGCTCCCCCTTCCATTCTGCCACGTGAACCGAGATCCAATAAATCCCAAGTCATGGAGTTCACAATCTGAAACCACATCTTGGAAAGCACGTATGAGACTCGGGTTCCTATCATTCATTCCCTCATTTTCAATGGGGGAGAGAATTTCATTGAAATCCCCAGCACATAACCATGACAATGAAAAAAACGAATACAATCGGCGAAGTAAAGTCCATGAGTGATGCCTTTGTTCATGATACGGATTTCCATAGAACCCGGTGAATCGCCAATTACAAGACATATTGTCACCAATTTTAACATCTATATCTTTCATTAATTTGTTTTCTTTATTGTGTTTAACTTGTGAAAATAATAGACATATTTCTTTATATTTTTAGTAGGTAAGTAATTATATAAAGAAATTTTTTGTTTTATTTTTACTTTATAATCAATATATTTTGTATCTTACAAAAACGAATAACCAAACCGATACAAAATAACTGCACCGATTTGAGTTTTTGAATGGTTTAAATTGATTTCAAAATTTTCAAACCAAATATTTTAGATTGGTTTGAAAAATGTGTAAAATCGAACCATGAACACTCCTATCTCTAACCGTGTGGACTTGCAAAATTTTAAGTAATTGAATGATTTGCCAAGATAGAATTGTATATTAAACGAAAATTTTCTTTATTACCCTACAATATAATGATGAAGTTTTATAATTAAACCATGAATTCATTTTCAAGTGCAATAAAACAAGAATAACATGGAAGTAAAAATTGAAATTTGGCTAAAGTACTGAATAAGTACGCGTAACGATTCACTTATTTGATAAAATCAGCCTCCATGAAATTAGCCCACATTAACCCTAAATATCATTTGCACTTTAAAAAAAAATCTCCTCCCAAGCAAGAGGATCAACGGTGGTTCTCTACTTTCCAACGTAACTCAAGGTGAAGCGTCTTGCCGTTTAAGATGCGGTTGTTAGTAGTGTCCTAGGATCATTAGCACATGTTGTACGTTTTTATATCTTTTGAGCATGTATTTGAATAGTTAATTTTTCTTTTGATTATCAAATGTGTGATTTGATAGTAAAGCTCATTAGATTATGTAATTACTATTCTAGTTGTCCCTAGTTTTATGTAATGTTATTTACAATGAAATAAAACTAGTATGATGTATGATTGATGATCATGTTTTACGGATCATGTGTAATGAATACAAATCATATCATAGATGCAATATATAGGGATACATTGTATTGTACGTGATCCGTTAGAGAAGTAATACTTCATGGTCTTTAGTCATAAGTATTACTTCCTCAATGCTATTTTGGAATCCTTAGACCTTATGTCTCCATTGATTCTAGTATGAATGGAGCCACGTTTTGACTCAGTCGGACGTTACTTTTAACTGAGTAATCAATACGACTGATGATCGGATGTAATGTCCTATCATAACTTGAATGTGAGAGACATTGTAAGGGATTTGTCCCTCTCTATTATTAGAGAGAGATTTCCACAGGCCCCTCGATAGGGAAGACTGTCTAAATGCATGGCCGTACTCAAATGTGTTTGATAAAGTGGTTATTAAATACTATTTGTTGGAACAGAGTACCTGGAGATCGAGCATAAATACAATTAAGCTTAATAAGGGTGACGACCACCATGCCTTATGCTTAATTAGGATATCGCGAGACAAAGGGATTAAATAGTGGATTGATATTAGGTTCCACCGTAAATTCATTCACTTTGGGTAGTCACAATGTCCTGCTAGGGACGGCTTGTGACTTATGAACTCACACTACTACTAAGTGTGTTTTCATTGCCATTGTGATATGAACCTACAGGGTCACACGCATAGACGAGCCAACGAGCTTCATGTCCAGATTCAATGAATCTAGAATGTGTCTAGGTTCATTGTGTCTGACATTTATTTTTCTGAGAATAATAAAACGTTATTATTCGAAATAGAGATAGGGGCAATTTCGATATTTAACTATAGCTGGGATTACGTGGGAGTTATTATCCGATAAAGACTCCCACTACCAGCAGAGGTCTAGGGGACGTGGGAATAAAAGACTCCCATTGCCAGAAGAGGTGGAGCGGACGTGGGAGTTGTTTTGGAAACAACCTCTCACTCCCTATATAAACCTCTCTTGGCCGAAACCCTAGCGTGGGAAAAAATTCAGCCGAAATACCAAAACCACCAGAAATCAGATTTCTTGTTCTGCCTCTCTCTTTCTCTCTAATTCACGAATCTCAGAAAAATGAAGAGCTAGCACTCGCTGCCCGTTTCGTCGCATGGATACCAGTAGGGAGTAATTCCGCAAGGGAGGACTCAAGGTGATCATTCCATCAGAGCCTTAAAGACAGAATCTTCCATTCAAGAACCGGATTCTTGAGCCAACAAATGTAAGTCCTTTTCTTTGTAATTTTCGATTCGTTTTGTATGAGCGAATCCTTAAGGGGAGGACTCATGGGTGTTTGGAACGAGTTTCCGCCCATGAATCCCTTTCAGCGGTACGTTATCAATGTCATTTGCACTTGACTATGATAAAAATGCCCATTTTGTTATATATTATGTAACATTACCTCGAGCACATTCTTCATGATTTTATGGATCTTTGCCTTTTTTATCTTTTTTCAGAGAAAGCAGGAAAATTTATAACTTTCAAAAGCTTTTGATACAAAGGTACACTTGAAACAGAAAAACACTTCCTCTAATGAGGAATGGTTTGCTACTTTTTGACCTTCAAATAGATGAAGGAAGTTTGTAAGAGGAGAAAATATTTTCGAGATCAAAAGAGATAGGAAACTTGAGAGCAAAAAAACAGCAGAAATTTTATTTATCTGAATGAATTACAAGAGAGTGAATTCACAGATATTTATAGCTCATAATCCTTAACTGCTTGCTTAGCTAGAAGACAAAAGCAGTTATCACTAAGAATTAGAAAATATCTAACTAATAAACTGGACTAATAATAAACTATGGGCCCTGGACTTCAGTGGCCTTTTATTTACTAATTCCTCGCAGCCTGGTCCACAATCCAATCCATACTACTAATTAATCCAGTCCATATCAACATAATCAGAAATCATAACATTTCTCTTCTGCTTGCCACTCCATGAAACTTGCACTGCATTCAGCTGATGATGTGTTGATGCTGCCTTTGCAATTGATTTTTCATCCTTCATTAGCCCCCCACAAGCTGGACCCTTGTAGATATCAAATAAACCAATATGTTGCACTAAGTACTGAAATCTGGAAATTGGCAGTGGCTTGGTAAAGATATCAGCCAACTGTCTAGTTGAGGAAATAGGAAGAGGCTTTAAGACTCCTGCAAGCAACTTCTCTCTCACAACATGACAATCTATTTCAATATGCTTAGTACGCTCATGAAACACAGGGTTTTCAGCTATGTGAATAGCACTTTGACTGTCACAAAACAAGGGGACAGGTTGATATTGAACAATGCCAAAATCTTGCAAAAGGTTAATCAACCATTGAATTTCACAAGCTGTCATGGCCATAGCTCGATATTCAGCTTCAGCACTACTTCTAGAAACAGTGTGTTGCTTCTTAGACCTCCAGGATATCAAAGAATCTCCAAGAAATAAACAAAAACCAGTAATGGATCTCCTGGTTTCAGCACAACCAGCCCAGTCACTATCTGTATATCCTCTAAGCTGAAATGTAGAGCTAACTGTAAAGAAAAGTCCTTAACCAGGAGATGATTTAAGATACATGAGAATTCTGTGTGTAGCTTTGTGCATGATGGTAGGACAATCTAAAAACTGACTAAGTTGTTGAACAGAATAAGCTAAATCAGGTCTAGTAACAGTTAAATATAATAGCTTTCCAATCATCCTTCTATATGCTGTAATATCATCAAAGAATTCAGAATCTTGGTGTGCAAATTTCACAGTAGGATCTATAGGACTGGCAATAGGTTTACAATCTAGCATTCCTTCATCAAGCAACAATTCCAATGCATACTTCCTTTGAGAAAGGGAGATGCCAGTATCATTTCTTATCACTTCCAAGCCTAAGAAGAAATGCAATTCTCCTAAGTCCTTAATTCTGAATTTAGAATCCAATAAGGTCTTGATCTCAGTTATTGCATCCATACAATCACTAGCAACAATGATATCATCCACATAAACCAACAAGATCAAAATGTAACTATCAGTTTGTCTAACAAACAAACTATAGTCATGCCATGAATGAATAAAACCAATATCCAAAAAAGTTTCAATCAACTTCAAGTTCCATTCCCTGCTAGACTGTTTCAGACCATATAATGATTTAATAAGCTTGCAAACTTGATTAGTTCCAATAGAATATCCAGGAGGGGGTAACATATAGATTTCTTCATGTAACTCACCATGCAGAAATGCATTATTAACATCAAGTTGATGGACAAACCAACCCTTACCAGCAGCAATAACCAACAAAGTTCCCACTGTTGTCATTTTGGCAACAGGAGAAAATGTGTCTATGTAATCCACACCAGGTTGCTGGGTGTACCCTTTGGAAACTAATCTTGCTTTGTACATTTCTATTGTTCCATCAACATTTAGTTTTATCTTGTAGACCCATTTGCATCCTATGGGCAGCTTTTCCTGCAGGCAGAAAGGTGAGAACCCAAGTGTTATTGGCTGCCAAAGCAGTCAACTTAGCATCCATTGCTTGCCTCCATTTTTCATTCTTGACTGCCTCCTTATAACTAGTAGGTTCCTGTATGACATCAAGAACAGACACAAAAGTTTTTTGACCCTGGTGCAGCCTATCATATGACATGACATGATAAAGTAAATGAGGAGAAGTACAAGGTGCAGCATTGGAAATGACATTACATTCATAGTCTTTTAGATAATTATGAACAGTCTTGATTCTAGATGAATTATGCACTGGTGGAATATGAATAGAATCATTAGAACAAGAAGGCAGACTAGATATATAATCATGAAAATGATGATCATTAGAAATGGTATGTACACATGAAGAAGATTTAGCATTATCAGGAAGAATTGACATATGCTCATGAAGATTGCTTAAAAATAATGTGTCAAATGACAAAGTAGACTGAACAGTATCTCCAGAATCAGAACATGCAAAAGGAAAAATATGTTCTTGAAACAATACATGCCTTGACACAAACAATTGTTCAGTGTCACAATCTAATAAGATAAAACCCTTTGAAATAGAAGACTGACCAAGGTATACACATTTCTTTCTTCTTGGATCAAACTTTCCCCTACCATGTTCTATGGTGCAAGCATAACTCAAACAAGCCAAACACCTTTAAGTGTTCATAAGAATAGAGTTTTTCATATGGTGTAATATTTTGGATGATTGGAGAAGGTGTTAGGTTTATAAGATATGCAGCATGCTTGATATAGAATCCCCAATAAGACAAAGGCACATTAGATTGAAATCTTAAGGATCTAGCCACATTCAAAAGGTGTTGATGCTTCCTTTCTACCAAACCATTCTGTTAAGGAGTATAAGGACATGATGTTTGGTGTATTATCCCTTTATCAACATAGAATTTAGTCATAAGAAACTCAACTCCATTATCTGTCCTTATAGTTTTGATTTTAATAGAAAACTGAGTAAGAATGAACTCATAGAATGATTGAACAGTGTAAGGAACATCAGCTTTGGATTTAAGAAGAAATATCCAAACAAATCTAGAAAAATCATCAACAACTGTTAAGAAGTATTTTTGTTCATAAACTGTTGGCTCTTTATATGGTCCCCATATGTCCATATGCACTAGATCAAACACTTGCTTTACAACTGAAGTCCTAAGACTAAAAGGTAGCTTGTGCTGTTTAGCAATAGGATAAACACTGCAAATTTTGGAATGTTTACATGAGGAAATATCAGGAATATTCTTTATAAGCTTCAATCTAGGAAAAGACAAGTGCCCTAATCTATAATGCCATAATAAATCCTTTACTTCTGCATCACTTGGAGAAGTTATGTTATTGATGTAGCTGGACTAATAAGGCAAAGAAGAAACAGGTAAGGCAGAAACAGTACTAGAAATATGATGAGGAAGAAAATACAAGCCTTGCCATTCTTTAGCTGTCAAAATCCTCTAAGAGGTTGACAGGTCCTGAATGACACAATGATCATGAAAAGATAAGACAGAACATGGATTATGAAGAGTAAGCTTAGAAACAGACACAATATTGAGATTAAAAATTGGAGCAAATAAAACATCCTTCAGAATCAAACAAGATGTCAGTTGTATTGTTCCTTTCATAATAACAGGAATATATGTTTTATCTGGCAATTTGATAAACAAATTAGAAACATGCTTTGACTTAACAAAAAATTTGTCAGTACACCACATGGTCAGTAGCACCAGAGTCAAGAATCCATGTATAAGTTTGTGAGTCAAAAGGTATACCTGCTGGTGCATTGAATCCTCCATAATCATGTTGCATTAAAGTGGCTTGGTTGACCATTGGTGCAATCTCAGTCTCAGTGTTATTGTTTGTAGTACTAGCAACATGTTGAGAAGGTGTTCCAGAATACATATTCTGAAACATTGTAGTTAACTGCTGCCTTTGCTCAGAATTGAAGCCAGTGAGAGCATGCTGATAAGGCACATAGCCTTGTCTTTGACTATTGTTACTACTAATACTTTCTGCACTATGTCCAGCCAAATGATTCACTGCTTTGAAACTGCCAGATCCATTATTACTTGCATAATCACCACCTCTGGAACCATAGTTATGTCCTATTCCAGGATTCCATCCTCCAGACCTTCCTCTTCCTCTATTTCCACCAAAACCAGGTGGATAACCATATTTCTTATAACATATATCTACATAATGTCCTAATCCTCCACAATAAGTACAAGACATTGGTTTCCTTCCTCCAAATCTTCCTCCTCCTCTACCAAAGTTGCTATTCATAGCATTAACAGACATTATACCTCTATTTCCACTTGTCTATATCTGTTGTAGTATTAAAATTACCATGTGCATGACTCTGAGTGTGCATAACCTGTATAGGTGTTTGTGTATGTTTATTACTGATTTGATCTTCATGCTGTTTAGCTAATCCAAATGATTCCTCTATACCAGGCATATGTTTTGTCATTAAGACATGAGATTTCACTTCAGCAAATTTCTCATTCAAACCTTTTAAGAACCTTATCACATAATCAGAATCACAATAGTTCTGTATTGCTGTCAATCCTCCACATGTGCAGTTAGGTCAAGGCCTTAATTCTAGCAGTTCATCCCATAGACACTTTAATTGAGTATAATATGCATCTACAGTTTGATTACCTTGTTTCAAAGCATGAATCTCTTCTAATAAATTTGTTAATCTGAAAGCATTGCTATTAGTATACCTCTTTTCCAGATTTATCCACACTTCCATTACAGTATTGAAGAATTCAACACTTTGAGCTATGGTAGGTGTCATAGTGTTTATCATCCATGTCAAAACTGTTTGATCTGCCCTCTCCCAAGTTGTATATACTCTACTGCTCTCCCTAGGTTGTGTGAATCCAGCCACCTCTTCTATAAAGCACACATTGTCTTTGATAACAAGTGCTCTCTTCATTGCTCTTCTCCATGAATGATAATTCAAACCAATTAAGGTTTTCTGTGTCAGTATCATGGAAGAATTATCTGTGTGATGTAAATAGAAAGGATGTCCAGCCACAATCTCAGTAGTATTTTCATTTGCCATAGCTAGAAAATATCTAGATCTTAAAAAAAAACAATGGAGAGAAGATCTAGATCTTCTAGAAAATTAAAAAAAAATTGAAGAGGAACAATCAATTATTCGAAGAACTTTGAGCAATTAAAACTCAGAATTCTCAATCAATTGAAATCATCACAAACAATTGACTACTCTTTGCTCTGGCTCTGATACCATTTCGAGATCAAAAGAGATGGGAAACTTGAGAGCAAAAAAACAGCAGGAATTTTATTTACCTGAATGAATTACAAGATAGTGAATTCACAGATATTTATAGCTCATAATCCTTAACTGCTTGCTTAGCTAGAAGACAAAAGCAGTTATCACTAAGAATTAGAAAATATCTAACTAATAAACTTGACTAATAATAAACTATGGGCCCTGGACTTCAGTGGCCTTTTATTTACTAATTCCTCGCAGCCTGGTCCACAATCCAATCAATACTACTAATTAATCCAGTCCATATCATCATAATCAGAAATCATAACATTTCTCTTCTGCTTGCCACTCCATGAAACTTGCACTGCATTCAGCTGATGATGTGTTGTTGCTGCCTTTGCAATTGATTCCTCATCCTTCATTAAATATAAGGAAAACTCAAGAGGGAAAAATAAAGTAAAGAGTAGGGAAAAAAAATATTGCGGTGAACGTGGATCGAACACGTGACCTTCAGATCTTCAGTCTGACGCTCTCCCAACTGAGGCATCCCCGCCATACGTTAATGACGGATAAAAATGTATCGAAATTTACGCAGAAGAAAATAAATGGAATATCAAAATAGATAATTTTGTCCAAGAATATAAAATAATATAACGGGAAGTATGAGATAATTTATCTCATAAATAATGCTAAATGTGATTAATTACCTCACAATTTTAAGCTTACCAAATTTTAATTCCAACCACTCCAGATATTTTAGTAAATCGTGTATAATACTATTGTCATTCGAAAAATCTCGGCTAATCGTGACCATTTAGGAAACGAGTAAATGTTCATATCGGTCGAGATTCGAACGGGTCTCAAGAGAAAAATTGGTGTGAATCACTAGCTAATTAGTTTGCACGAACAAGAAGTAGACCAGCTTTTCAAATTGTTGTCTCAGCCAGCTCGTCAGACTATGGTCCCTGCCATCTTGCTGGATATATTGTCCCAACCAACTCACCAAACTATTGTGTAGACTGTTGTCCCGTCCAGCTTACCGTGGTCAATCGAGACGAGAATGGTATTAAGAGACAATTGTATCCAAATATAATGTCCCAAGGACATATAGCATGACCATCGTAGTCATGAGCGGCTCAGAGGAGTTTCAAGTGTTCGACTGCACAGACTTTCTAAAAATTTGGGGCTCCGAAAATTTATACCTATATATATTACGTGCGTGTTTCCCTAAAACAAATCTATGTAATATTTTTTTAATTTGGATCTACATAACTCAATAGTCAATACATTGATTTATAGTATTTTTTTCAATTAAATCAGAAATATTTTTTGTTATATTTACATGAATGTTCTTTCTCCAATTATATAGAGTCTTATTTAAGTTTAGAAGATGACCCAAAATGATTGAGAATAAGCTGATCGTAGTGTTCTGGTCTGAAAGATTATTGACTCTTTTCTCCTTCTTTTCCTTTTCTTTTTATTTCGAAAATATATAAGTTGAATTCAAATGTTAAATCAAGCGCGCGCGTGCACACACACACACACACACACACACACACACACACACATATATATATATATATATATTATTTTTAACGAATCAAGTACATATTAACGGGAAAGTCTGGTATGGGACGGCCCTTATGGGTACGGCCCCACACTCCTCTCACATAATTTGAGACAGGGACCCACCCTGCAGGGGTGGATCCATGGCGCTTCATGTACTCACGAGTGCTCTATAGGGGACCGTCCCCATGGGAATTTTTCCCATATTAACCCTTTGATAATGCTCTCCTCTTGAACTAGTCTTGGGCCTGGCGGGCTAGTTCCGTAACAAATATGGGTTTGGGCTTTAGCCTGGTATAAGGTAACCAGCTCGGACTAGCTCCCTTGACTCTGGGTCCTAAGCAACACTGAACTAGTTCGGGCTTGGCCCAGGTCTTTATTTTCTCATTTTTGTTAAGAAAGAAACTATTATTCTATTGAAATTAATATATATCCCCTAATTTCCTTAAAAAATAAATGTGTATAATTTTTCTTTCTTATCAAAATGTAAAGTTTATAATTTTATTTATTACAAAAATTAAATTTATACATGTACAAGTATATAATTAAATTAATATTTTAAATCTCAATTTTGATGATATCTTGCATTCAAGAATTAAATGTAGATAAATCCATCTTGAACCGATTTTATTAATAAAAAAATTAAGACTACATAGGAGGAGAACATAAAATCGAAATCTACCAAAAGAAATACAACAACACAACATTAAGTTAAAAGGATGAAAACCCAAGAGAAAACTTGCATATATTTAAAGTATCTAAGTTTTAGTATTTTAGTTTTTTTGTTCCAATAATGCCCTTTGATGTCAATTTTTTTTTAAATTTCAATTATATCATGGCTAAAAGGTAAATGGATTAAGAAAGTAAATTAATTAATGCTTTAAGTAGTCAAAAAGATTACAAATATCTCCACTCTAATTTGGTAAAATTTCTCAACTTTTTAATTAGCTGTATCTAGAAGATAATTAACGAATGTGCATCTTAAGAGAGTCAATAGCAAAATTCAATTTTGTTTGAGTTATTACAAAAACAATTCTTACCGTTATAACGTTGAATCAAGCCCGAGGTTTATTATTATACGATAATTTCAGTTTTTTAAACTTAAAATGTATTATTTCAATATATATATATATATATATATAGATAATTAATTAATTATCTCAAAAATAACAATAAGTTGCCTCCTAAGCCCCCAACCCGAAAACAGAGTTGGATACAAATATTAACTTTTGATTGGAAAAGAAAAATATGCTTTCCACTTCTTAATAAAAGTCATTCTGGGAAGTTTAGTACTCCCTCCATTACTAAATAAGGTTAACACTTGAGTATTTCACATGAATTAAGAAAGTCTTAAAAACAATAAAAGTCAAAACCAAAAGACTAATATATCCTCATTAAATATATCTTGGAAATTGAAATTGTGGTTAAAAGAAAAGTAAGAAAGAGGGCAAAAATGGTAAAACTTCATTAAATTTTCATTGATAATCCAAATGTTAACATTATTTTGGGAAAAAATTAAAGTCTCAAATGTTAACATTATTTGGGGATGGAGGGAGTATATATTAAGGAATGGGGATACAATATACGTTTTCTCAAATATCAACAATCTCTCTTTCTTTTTATAGTAAAGATAATGTTAGAAAAACAATCTTCAAAATTAAAAAAAAAAAATGAGATATATTTTTAAAAAAAAGATGAAAATATGCTAAAATGACATTTATTAAACAACAAAGAGAGTTAAAATTCACCCATAAAATAAAAAATTGATAATAGAGGAGCAATAAAAAATTCAACATCTACAATTACAAATCGAATTTCTCGCTAAAGTGTCTTGTCAACATACATTATGTTAACTTAAACTAGTTTGCATGGGAATCGGGTAGCCCAAGTGGTAAGGCTACCCGGCCACGGGACGGAGGTCCCGTGGTCGATTCTCGTATCTCCCCTTCTGGGGCAATAAAATTATCCTCCTTGTGAGGCTAAGTTCCCTCCCAGGCTTGGGGCATGCTACAATCTCCCTATCTAGGGTATTATCCGCTCTTCCCCTTCGGGCCTCAAAAAATAAAATAAAATAAAATAAACTAGTTTGCATAAATATATCTATGCGTTAAATGAAGGCAAATTTGCCAATTTGGTCCTGTACGTATTTGGAGTTTAGGGATAAAGGACCATTCGTATTTTTTTTTAAGGTCCAATACGATTTTACGTTCTGCCGTTTAAGGACTTCCGTCCAGAAAATCATTTTCTCACTGTCTGTCCAGTCATCTGGTCAAAGAGACCAACTTAACCGAGGGTTATTTTAGTCATTTCAATATCCTACCATATTTGAGTAGTACTTGTGTACTCAATTGTTAAAAAATAATAACCATAATACTCAATTAAAAATAACTAAAACTCTAAACCCACTTCATCCTCTCCAGCTTCATTCCCTCACCCTTCTCCACCACTACCACCACCAACCACCCCACTGCCACCATCATCCACCCCCTTCCCCACCGCCAACATCATCCAACCCTCCCCCTACCACTACCACTACCACCGCCACCCTTCATTCTCTCACCCTTCTCCACCACCACCAATCTTTTCTAATTCGTACTAAAAAAAAAAATCCAATATCTAATTTCATTAATCAAACAAAAACAATAATTTCAAATCCAAAGATGCAAAATTTTCTTGTTTCTTTCTCTTCTCAATTCTTAGCTACAAACTTTAAATTCTTGAATTTTACCCCTAAAAATCCTATGCATTTGCCCACTTCTTTCATGGGCTCCATTGATGAATTTTTCAAAATGGGTTCCATTATCAGATTTGAATCATCAATTTTAATAATAAAAAAAATAGAAAAATCAAAATCATCCTCCATAGGGTACTTTTATGATGCAGTAGCTTTAATAGCTTCGAAGGAACCGCCATTTTCATTCAGAGCTTTTCTGAAAAATGATGATAAGCTGATAGACTGCTGCTCTGTGTTTCACCACTCACGGTGGTGTTTTTCCAATAAAAAATCTCATCTCTACACACCATTAACTAGAAAGCTTGAAATGAGTTTTGGTAATTGTGTAGTTTAAAATGTTTTTGATAATTGAAATTGAATTGTGTGATTCTTTGGAAAATTTTATAGTTTGAAATGAGTTTTGATAATTGTGTAGTTTGAAATGGGTTTTGATAATTGATAAAAGAATTGTTTGATTCTTGGCTGATAATTAGCATTCTAATATAATAATTTTCATGTTGATTGACAGTTGAGTTTTGAATTCAAAAACAAATCTTGAATAAAGTATGTCTAAGGATTTTAAATCTCAGTAAGCAAGAACCCACAAAAATATTGAATCTTGAATTGTGCAAGCTCTTGAGAAACATGGAATGATTTAGAAGAGGACAGACTTGGCAACTGATAGCTTTGTTCAACTGATATCTTTTTGGGAAGGATTGGTTTTGGTGCTGATTTACCTCATTATTTTCGTTGTGTTCTTGGGAGTTCTTGGTGTGGAAGATGCTATTTTTTTTGTGGCGGCGGCGGAGGGGAGGGATGGATGATATTGGGGGGAAAAGAAGAGTATTGGAGATGAAGATAAACAAATGGGTGCCAAAAGTTTGATTTTTTACAATTGAGTACACATGATCTTTTTGTTTTTTAGTGAGAGAAATGAAATGAAATTTCCAAATTACCTCTGAAAAATAAACCACGTGTTAACCACGTGCCTGTGTTGACGAAGAATAGACAGAAATCTAGACGGAAATCCTTAAACGGCAGAACGTAAAATCGTATTGGACCTTAAAATAAATAAAAAAAATACGAATGATCCCTTATCCCCAAACTCAAAATACGTACAGGACCAAATTAATAATTTTACCGTTAAATGAACACAAAATCACATACTAAATATATTCTAGGAAGGGACTCAAATAAGGCGAGTTACAACCCACCGCACTATGATTATCCAATATCCAATTGACTGCTCCTATTGTTCTTAGTGCCTAGTAAAACAAATTGGGAAAGAAAGAAAAAGCCAAGCACAAACAGAGGTGGTAGGAAAAAGGGACAAGAAAAATCCATTCCTTCAACACCTGGCAGAATAACAACGCCAAATCATCAAGATTGCAAACATAAGCAGTAACAGAATGCCAATTTCATGCATGTTTTGGACCTTTTTGTCCGAGCAGAAGCGGTTAAAAAACAGAGCAAAAATGAAGCAATTTAAATAATGGAAAACTCAGAAGAAGAAGTTGATGAGATGATGAATGAATCTCTCTTGAATAATTCACCAAAGGGTGGTTTCAAAACCATCCCATTCATCTTAGGTAAGATTTTTGTTTTTGTTTTTATTTTATTTTTATGTTCTTGAATGTGGACTATGGACTATTTCCATGTGTTTGATGAAATGCCTATGTGATTGGATGATTATTTGTTGTTTGAAAAGTTTCAAGTTTGGTACTATAACTTCAAGTTCTGATCATATTTTGCTTGCATTGGTACTGATTAGTTAGGTATAAGCACTTCTTATCTGAACCCTTGGCTGCCACAAGCCAGTTATCCCTGTAGTAACTTGTGTGACACCTCTAGCTTCAAATTCGGAAGGTCTAAATGATCGTTAGGCCACGCTTTCACGGTTCGTATTCGTAGTGTAAATCAGAATCAAACGAGCTTTTACCCTTGTATTTCACACGAGATTTATGTTCTCGTTGAGCTCATCTAAGCACTCCTTATCCCTATTATCCGTAATAAGTTATGGGTTTGATTCACATTCCTGTTAGAGGAACAGAGGTTCTTGATGCGGTTTGTCGAATGCATTATACAATCAGGACAGACCCAAAACTTATACATTCTTGGCGAATATTCTAGTAAATGTTTTAAGGGAGAGTTAATTTTTTAAAGTATTTTTCTGGGAAAAAAAAATGTTATTTCTATAGAAAAATTGGGCGTTTTAAAAACAATGTTGGGGCAGCCGCCATCCCCGCCCCTACTGTTTTCTCTAGGCATCTTTTGATTTGTTTTGCAATTTTTTCATCGGCTGTGTTGTAGCATCTTTATTCTAGTTCAAGAATTGAAATATTTGAAGAATACTGGATTGATTAATTTATACAGTATGCTCTGGTTTATGTGATTTTTTCTTTGCTTTTGAAATAGCAACGGAGGCATTTGAGAGATTGGCAAGTTGCGGGATTTCGCCGAACATGATAGTGTATTTGATGGATCAGTACCATATGAAAATGGCCACTGGCTCAAATTTACTGCTTTTGTGGTCATCAGCTACCTGTTTCACCCCAGTTCTTGGGGCCATTGCTGCTGACTCTTTCGCCGGGCGGTTCCGAACGATCGGCTTCGGTTCTGTTGTCATGCTTCTGGTAAAATCATCATTCCATAGATTCTTATGCAGTAATTTCTATTTATCAGTATCTATCCTTTGCAGAAAGTACTTAAAAATCCATACTATCAACAACCACAACACAGGCTTAAATACATGAATCAACAGAAGAATTACTTGTGGTAGTCCATACTATGAGCTTCATATTTTTGGAGCTAATCATTTCATAGTTCTGTTTGAATTGAGGGAAAGGAGAGTTTTATTTTCTGGTATGGTTAAGATGATCTTTACTTCCAAAAGGGAAAAAAAATGAATTTTTTCTTTCTTTCCCCCTCTTTCTTCTGTTTAGCTATTTGAATACTTTCACTTCTTAATATACAACAACAACAATAGTATAACCCATTAAGTCCCCAATAATTGGGGGTGTGGGCGGGGCTGGAAGGGAGACAGACCTTAATCTTTGCCAATAAATGGACAAAGTGACTGATCCCAAAGTACTACTGAAACAGATGGATTGGAGACTAACCTAACCTTTGGCAACGAGTGCACAAAGTGGTTGCTCACATAATATGCATGTAACAATGGTCCCCTATGCCGTCGCGTTTGCTACAGAATCATGCCCTCAAATCAAAGCCAAAAGGCAGACCCAAGAACCATTTTTTATTTATGTGCACTTTCACTTCTTAATGTGAAGAAAAAAAGCGATGACCTAGTTAAGCTTTATACCAGCGAGCCTCTTACCCTTCTGAGCAAATGGAACAGATGGAATATTCCACATTGGCTAGTTTCCTTAGTTGGGATAGTCACGTAGGATTTATTCCGACTAACCTTTTTTTATTGAGCGGGAAAATTGAAGTAAAAGAGATGATCTTTGAAAATGGAATTGAGGACTTCAATTTGATCTTGAAAGCTTATGACTCGTCTGAAAGGTCCCTACTTCTGTGCTATTGTCAATGGCATCAGGGCTGCCCCTTAATCGTAGGAGCATTTGGTTCATTTGATCTTCTAGGTGAACCTTAACATAATAGTTCATGGAAATGAGAAGAATAACTAATTAGGAAGCCTGAAATCCTTTTACTGTTCTTCATTGCTTATCAATTCTTGCCCAGAAGACGGAGGTCTCGGTTGTGATTTCGTGAAGAAACCAACTTCAAGATCTTTTAAGTGTCACCGTCCCAGCTACACCTAAGCTGGTAAAAATTTATTGGCATTATGCTCTTCAGTTATACCTGCGGTTTTCGGAAATAGAGGATAAAAATAGTTTGATTGCTTTGTGCTTAATAAACGTGTGTCTGAAAGAAACTCCCTTTTTTAAGGGAATGGTTCTGTTGTTGCTGACAACCTTGATTCCACAAGCGAGACCTCCCGAATGCAGAAGCGATTTAAACTATATTTGTGGACCTGCAACTTTTCCGCAACTACTTCTTTTATGTACTTCTCTCGGTCTCATGTCAATTGGAGCCGGCGGCATCAGATCCTCATGTTTAGCCTTTGGAGCCGATCAATTGGAAACAGTAGTTAAAAAAGGAGATCAAAGAGCTTTGGAGCATTATTTCGGCTGGTATTATGCTTCATGCATGTTCTCAATCTTCATCGCTTTGATTGGCATTGTCTATATTCAAGAGAACATGGGCTGGAAGGTCGGTTTTGGAGTTCCCGCGATCCCCATGTTCTTTTCGGCTCTTACTTTTTTCCTTGCTTCTCCTTCCTACGTCAAGTTAAAGGCTAAATCAGGCCTTCTACTGGAACTTTTTCAAGTCATTCCAGCCTCTTTTAGGAAAAGACATATAGAATTATCATCATGGACTTCAAACGCGTATTATCACAAGATGGGTTCTCTATTGGTTCTGCCAAGTAACAAACTTAGGTGAGCCATTTTTCGAGATTATCTTATTCTTCTTGATCATCAAATTATCTTATGCACATCAAGTTTCTTGATTTTGTTGAAGCTTGAATGGCTTAGGTTGTTCTTCTTTCAGGTTTCTGAATAAAGCTTGCATCATTATTGATGCTCAGCAAGATCTAACAATGGATGGAACGGCCACAGATCCGTGGAGTCTTTGCACGGTAGATCAAGTTGAGGATCTGAAAATTCTTCTCAGGTTGATCCCTATATGGTCAGCAGGAATGATTATGGCAGTAAATATGTGCCAAAACTCTTTTCCAGTACTTCAAGCATCTTCCATGAACCGAGACATCGGTCTTGGCTTCAAAATTCCAGCAGCCTCATTCGGTAGCATTACAGTAATCTGTTTTACACTTTGGGTTGTTCTTTATCATTGCGCAATCCTCCCACTGGCATCAAGAATCGTGGGAAAGCCCGTTCATCTCAGCGCGAGGCAAAGAATTGGAACCGGAATCTTCCTTTCCTTTTTATCCATGATGGTAACTGCAATCATAGAGAACATGAGGCGAAATCGCTCTGTTGAAGAAGGTAACTTCTATGATTCAAAATCAGCTGCTAAAATGTCAGCTATGTGGCTAATACCACAATATTGCTTGAATGGATTTGCCGAAGGCTTAAGTATTACCGCGCAAAATGAATTTTATTATTCAGAGTTTCCTAAGAGTATGGCGAGTATAGCTTCGAATTTATGTGCACTTGGATTTTCTGTGGCAAATTTGGTATCAAGTTTGATGTTGAGCACAGTTGATAATGTGACAAGAGGAGGAGGAAAAGAGGGTTGGATTTCAAGCAATATTAATAAGGGACATTATGATTACTATTATTGGATACTTGCTAGTTTAAGCATGGTTAATATGGCATATTTCCTGATTTGCAGTAAGGTTTATGGTCCATGCAAAGAAGAAAAGATTGGGATTCTTGATGAAGATTGAATATATCACAACTAAAATGTGTTCCAAGTTCCTCTTTTCCTACTATAGAATGTATACTAGTTGAAAAAGGTTAAAAAGGACTAGAACTAGTTTTGTATCTATATATAGTGTCATAGATATTTGATAAAATGGTGCACGACTATAATGCAAAACGAAATAAAGCGTCAGTATATATTGAACACCGCGCGATAGATAGGTGTTAGCATATTTTTTGATTCTTATGCAACAGGGTTCTCTCCTGATGAACACCTGTCGTAAGGCATGTAAGACATGTCTTATGCAACAGGTATTCTAAAAATCATAATAGTTATTTGCTCTAAAAAAAATTAGAACGTTGAAATTTTTATCTGATCGTTTGGAGAATAGCTAAAAATGTTTAGTATATATTGATTTTTTTTTTCGTTCAACACTATAGTTGGACCGGATAAAATGCATCCAGTCTCTCTTTCTTTGTTCTTCATTTTTCCTTTTTCTATTTTCTTTGTGGTGTTCAAGGAAACAGCTTTTCTTTTGTCAATTATCTCAGAAAGTGCTTTTCAAAACTATTTTTACTTATTCATGTTATTCAAAATGAACATATTGTTATAATATTAAGAGAAGAAATACACTCAAAAAGAGAAGAAAAAGGAAAGGAGAGATTTAGAAAGATTATATTGATTATGTGTATTTAATTATTTGAATCAAAATCTTCTATTTATAGAGGTTAGACCATAGGGCTTTATGGGCCTCTAAGATTTCTAGTGTTATTAGAAGAGTCTTTCAATATATTTACAACACTCTCCCTTTGAATGACTAATCTATACAACAATTGTCTCATAACAACTTGTTTGGAAAAATCAAGTGGGAAAAACTAAATCAAACAAATAAAATGAGTACAATTGATTTTCAAGTATTAATTGTTGCATCGTTAAAACCTTGTCAGGAAAACTCAGTGGGACAAAACATGAACGAAAGAAAAATAGTACAGCTACTCCCCATGATCAATGAATATCTTTGAGTCGATGCATTCCAATTTGATATTTCAACTTTCTGAATGTTGATGTTGGCAACGCTTAGATAAGTAAACCTTCCACATTATCCCTTCAGCGAATCTGTTGAACATTGATGTCGCCAATTCCTCTTGGATGTCCATAACATGAAGAATATGCCTCATTAAAACCTTACTAGGAAAAAACTCAGTTGGACAAAAATACGCCTAGTCAAGTAAAAATAGTAAATTATTCTTATGTCGAATTACTTCCCTTGTTAACAACATCATTGAACCAATGCATATAAATCTTTAAGATCAACCTTAAAATTGCAATTGGTATTATCTTAGTGAATAATTGTTCATAGGATCAACGAATTACATCTTCCGGATGTTTCAATTTGTAAATAATAGTCTTTCCAAAACTTTCAATATTTACTTTTTTTTCTAAAATCTTCGAAAGGAATATTTTGATGATTTAATCCTCTCTAATCTAAGGATTTTTATTTTCCTAAGAAAGAGGTCAATCACACATCAGGTATGCCTTGAACTCGCCATCTATACAAAAAAATATTTCTTTTGAAAAGTAAGAGTATCTATATTACGAATATTCAATTTTCAACTATTCTGGAGTTTGTAAAATATTAAACGATTTATTTACAACACTTAACAAATTTTCTCTATTGAACTTCAAGCTCGTTAGAGCTTCTACATGAATCAGGATACTTAACAATGATATTCTTACATCATTCATTGCTCTCTCCCACTGATGTGGAATAACTAATTTCATCAAAAATACTAAAGCTACTAATAAAATAAAAATAAATGTGGCAAGCGAACTATTATACATGGACATATGTTATCTTTCCATAATGCTTTTAAAAAATATTAATCACTAAGTCATTGATGTTGAAAAATTACTTATATGCTTCTAGTATATCAAGTCCTCCGAGGACTTCATATAAATGTTGGGACTAAATGACAACATTATGTACATACTAAGTGTTTGTGCGTTATTAACAAAAATCAAATACCATTGCATCCACCATTGTAGTAATTTCTTTGCTCGTTATTTTAAACGAATTTATTTTTAAAATTACACTTCAGGTGTATAATTTTTGTAGGGATTACATTTACACTTCAAATGTATTAATTCTCCGTACATACTTTTCATAATTTGAGATGAACTCAGTGGTCTATTTTTACCAATCGTCTCTAAGCTTTCAATTTGAGTCCACAAACTTTGTATTAAAAATCCCCATTCTATTGCGCGCATAAATAATGTCGACATCTGCACAATTTTACGTATATGGTTCGATCAATTTCTAAACATTTGAGATCTCATAATATTCACAAATTTTCATGTACATGCATTACTTCTGGAAATGATATAATATAATGTTTGGAAAAAGTCTTCTAGAATTTTCATCTTCTCGACTTGACCGTCTATAAATTATTACTTCATTTACGAGAAGTTTTATTATTATGATCCATAATGCTACCACATTTCAATGTCTCACATTCATACTACTAAGACAAATTTAAATTTAATGTCATGGAGTTTTTTCTAGCTGAAATTTTGGTCATAAAATATTTCAGACTATTCGTCTTTTGAACTTCTGGTTCAAAATCCATTTGTTTAAGGATCAACACGAATAGAAATATCTTGTTCGACTATATATTCTCCATTCTTTACGTTGGAACAACATATATACCAATCAACAAGATTGATACCCAACATGTAGTTTATCCTATTTTGAGGACTATCTCAACACCTTGTGGCGTAGCATGAGCTCACATTATATCTTAAGATGAAAATCTTTTGGTCTGCAACCATAAACCAATTACAAAGAGGATAAATAAGAAATCAATAGTTGGCAAAATACAAACAAATATATAATAAATTCAAGGCAATATATGATTCTACATGATCATTTATTATATTAACATATTTTTTCTGGATATTCAACTTTTATTCTAGATGACATATAATATCACTAGTATCTTTGGGACAAATTATATTTATGGGAGAATCTACAGACATGAGCTCATCAATTTATCAAGAAAAACGCAAACTTCAAGTTGCAGATTAACAATATACATATTTCGATGCATCGAATAAAATCTATTCATCCAAAAAATATATTCAATCACAATATTCATAGTACTAAGACAACTATAAATGCTTTGAAAATATGTAAATAACACAATTAATTATTTTGGATAAATGTTATATTCTCATGCAACATGTGTTCTCTCCTGATGAACATATGTTTTAAGGCATGTAAGACATGTCTCACGCAACAGGTATTCTAAAAATCACAATAGTTGTTCTCTCTAAAAAAATCTGGACTGTTGGCATTTTTATATGATGGTCTAGAACAACTAAAAATGAGTATATACTGAATCAAAAAAGTGAAAATGATGAAAGTGACTAACCGTAAATAATTTGGGGACCAAAATGACTATTAATTCACGTGTAAAAAATATAGAAATATGCATACATTAGTTTTTCATTAATTTACTATAATTAATAGATAACTAAAATGATCAACTCAAATATAATATTATTAATTTTAAAAATATATTTATTATTCTTTCATTAGTTTTTCATTTATTATTGACCCCTGACTCCTGAGTAAATATGAGTCGATGTCCGATCCAATTTTTAAAACATAGGATATAATGGCATTCATAAAAGTAGGAAAGATAATTCGAAATTTGAAAAAAAATTAATTGTCATTTGGATCGTCATCAACGTTTTTACGCTCGATCACTTTCATATTTTTCACTTTTTTTTTAAACTTTTGACATCCCAATATATTCACGAACAACCAAAATCATTATTTCGTAAAAACAAACAGCCTAAAACCCGTCAAATTTGGTGACGTGTCATAACAGTATCATTGATCTATCTCTCCTCTTTTTCTTTTTTTTTGTGAGGCCCAAAGGCGATTGCCCCCGAAGGGGAAGAGCGGAGAATACCTTAGATCGGGAGATTGTAGCATGCCCCAAGCCGGGGAGGGAACTTGGCCTCACAAGGAGGAGAATTTATTGCCCCATAAAGGGAGATACATGAATCGACCACGGGACCTCCGTCCGTGGCAGTAAGCACTTCTACCACTGAGCTACCCGATTCCTATGATCTATCTCTCCTCAAAGGGCAAAATTGAAAAGAAAAAAAAAAACTTATACCCAATTTTCTTCTGATATATACCAAGCAAAGACTTCCGATTTACACATTTCACATGATTTGCAACAGCATAAACTTTGAATATAAGTCCTCCATGATTCACGAACTCCTACAAAACAAGGCGGGTTTTAACCTCTCCCATCCATCTTTTCTAAATATCAAACAATTTTGGTGTGAATTCACCGTACCATCAACAACCTAATTCCTAAAGATTCGGTCTTTTGAGGTAAATTCATTTCATTAACCAGAAGCATAAAAAACATTCAGGTGAGAAAAAATAACTGATGGCAAATGGTGGTGGTCGGTGATGGTAGTGAGAAGGGAGATGAGCTTGGTAACTTCAATTGTTTGTTTTGCTTTTTCGATCTGAATTAGGTTAGTAATTTGATTTTGATTAGCAAAATTATATTTTTAGGGTTTCTAACTCTCAATTTTGGGGGGAAATTGAGATGGTGTTGGATTTTATGGCAAAAAATCCTCTGTCCCCACGTGTGTCCCCAACCAATCACAATTCACCATGTGTATATATAATTGGAAAAAATAATTATATAGTAAATTCTGATTGGTTGGGGACAGGAATGGAGACAGACGATTTTCACCCGGATTTTATGGGGAATGACAGGCTAAAGGGAAGGAATAGAATTTGGCTACAATGTTGATCAAGGAGATTTTCAGGTTCAGCACTGCTTAATGGCCGCTGGATTTGCTCCTTTTAGATCTAGTGGCCATCAAGCAGTCTGCTGTCAAAGAAGTGCGCCACACTGAATTTGTTTTTAAAATGCCCATGTTCCCGCGCCAGAATGCTGATGTGAACGATTTTTGCGCGATTTGAGAAATCCCAAACGCGTTTTTGGTCTGAAAATCACGGAATTCTGAATCAAATTCGACAACATTCCTTTTAATCCTCGCAATCATGATAATCGTGAGTTTCAATACAGCAAAAAAAACCCTAAATTCTCTTGTTCTTCATTTTCTTATTTTTTTCAATTTTTTTCTTTCAATTCCTTCAATTGATAAATAAATTATCGACAGTTGGAAACTATCAATTTCCTTCACCGAATTGCTTTCTAGTCAATCAATTTATGTTTCGATTCCATAGATAGTTTGTTGGCAAATCACAGTGGTTTTGATTGAATTCCAAGCAGTAATGATGATGGTAATGTTATCGCGGAATAATAGTGATTATGGACATCATATATTCTCTTATGGAATTGTTGTACGACATTAGACCGACCCGGATAGGGTGCTGAGCACTTATGTATTTTAGGAGTTATTTAGATGTTAATAAACTTCAGAAATGTTAATGATGACAATTGTAAATATAATTTGTAATAGCTATTAATATAATAGCTTACAACTATTAGGGTCACAACTTACGATTGTTAGTCTTGCAATTTTCAACAAGGGAACGGTTTACTTAGATTTTAATATAAATTAATAGCTATTGTTCATTTAACTTACGGTTATTATATTCATGACAAAGTGTTATTGTGAACACAATACTTGATATGTTTCTTTCATTTCACATATTATTTATAGACTTTAATCACAGAAAATCCAAAATACGGTAACAGAATGTATGTTAAAAATCATTCATATTGCCAGAATCTCATTAAAAAGTATTACAATAATAAATTTCTAATTCCTAGGTAAATGTATTGCTTGTGATTTGTTCCATGCTAGAACTTTGTTCTCTGGCTGATTCATCAGTTGTGAAGCAATGCTTTTCCGCTTTGCATCATCGTACTTGGCGGTCAGCCATGTGTTAAACCAATTTACTGCGATGCGGCCTTCCCAGTATTCCATCATACTCACAAAGAAGACACAACAACTGTTAGGACAGTCGCTTTGTTGTTCTGGAATTGAGCCCCACTCGAAACTTGGCAGAAACATAGGTATCTTATCATGTGATAAAGCATATCTCATCCATGGTTCAAGAAATGCAAATAGCTATTATGTACTTATCCAATAGCGCTATTACATACATGTGTAATAGTTATTATCAACATAGGTTACAGTTATTTACCTAAAATTGGAAATATTTATTCTTCTAACATCTAACATAATAGCTATATATGCTGCAACTTACCATTATAGTTTTCATTACTACTTTCCTTCTCTTGTAATAGTTATTATCTACATGTGTTATAGCTATTTTTATAATATGTTACAGTTATTTACCTAAATGTTACGAATTATGTAGCACAGACTCAATCATTATACTATTTCAAAACAGTAAACTATATCCACTATAACTATTAAGAATGTAATACAAAGCTATTATTCACAATTATAAAAACTAAAAACAGGGCATACCATCATGAAATACATATTTCCTACAGGCTTTACATTTTACTGTTCTGAAGCCTTTTTTTTATTTGTTTCCAGCCTTTGGTGCATCACTGCTGCAAAATACTCTGCCCAATTAAGTTTTCTTCATCTGTCAACGACTCCGATAGCATTGCATACCTCATGTTCATGCTTTCGACAGCATCCACCAACATTACAATAGACATTACGAACAAGATGAAGATGACACAACATTTGTCATCAGCTTTTATTTCATCTTGTTCTAACAGAGCTTTCATTAGTTTCTTCTTCAAGTAGCTTTGTTTCTGATTTCTACATTATAGTTATTTGCATAGTATTCCTTAGCCCATGGTGCATCAGGAAGTGAGTTTACATTTAGTGTTCTCCCCTCATTTTTTACCCCATATACTCGCTCAACATCCTCTGCTGTAATGGACAGCTTACGTCCACCAGAGATGAGTATACATGTAAAACACAAGAAGGGGGGTGAATTGGGTTTTAATCAAACTTTTCCGAATCTAAGCAAGGCTAGTGTAAGTTTGAGCAAGATGAATAACAACAAAACAAAAGCCAACCACAAGACAAAGGATTTATAGTGGTTCGATTCACTTAGAATCTACATCCACTACCTTGAGCCTTACCCAAGGATTTTCAACAACTTCACTAAGAAGAATATTACACTTGTGGATAACTCACTAAGAGTTTTACAACACAACCACAATACAAAACTCACTAAGAGTAAATTGCCCACACAAAGTAGGACTTATACAAGAATAACCCTATCACTAAGAAAGGGAATGAGATGGTTTAAGATGAAGGTTGTTCACTCTTATAAGTGAGAGATAGATACCTTTGAAGTACAAGAATATTCAGCTCTTAGAACATAAGATGCACACTCTTTGTCTTGCTTTAGAAAGATCACTTTTGAATGATTTAGATCATAGAGATGAAGAGCATTTTCCTTGAAAGTGTTTGAGACTTGATAAGAAATCAATGTATATGTTATGTGCAAGCCTTAGAGTCATTCTCAGCTTTAGAGCTTATATACATTTCAAAATATACTGAAAAAACGACTCTGCAACGGTCATATAACGGCTAGTAAACACAGGAGTTCGGTTGACCGAACTCGACCTCGGATCAACCGAGCATAGGGTCGGATGACCCGTCCAAGACCTCGGTTCAGCCTACCCAATCTCGGTCAACCGAACCTGACCATAGGTCGACCGAACCATGCTTTTTCCAGAAGATACAACTCTCTGTTTCGGTTCGGTCGATCCGAGGAAATCTCGGATGATCTGACTTTTCTGAGTATGAGAGATGTTGATTTTTCACTAGTTTTGAAATCTTTTGAAGTCTAAAAGGTTTTCCCAAAAGGTAACAAGTAAGGACATTTGGAAAACCATCTTAAAGGACTTAGACTTTGAAATCAAAGGCTTTTAAGATAAGAACACATATAAGAATCCTTTTGAAACTTAGCCTTTTGAAAACGTGTTTATGAGCATGCAAGACTAGAGTGTTGTACGTTTATGTTCATAAGAGCATTGGTTAGAGCTTATAAGATAACGACTTATAAAGACAAAGCTATCCTAACCAAACCTAAGTCTTCAATCTTCAATCTCGACGAGATGCGCCTTTAAGTATAACTTTGAATCTTGATCATGGCTTGATTGAAGTACTTAGAGCTTCCATTTTGACTTCCGATATTCTATCACAAAGATTGAGATCATTAGACACAACATCAAATGTTTGTCCATTATCAAAAACTGAGTTTGTTCGCCCTTAGGGCTTACAATACATTTTTCATCTGTGTCGTAGTTTTCAGTAAAAACCATGCACAGATCCCTAGATATTTTAGATAATTTTATCTCAGTGAATAAAAAAAGACATTTTAAGCCTCTCTAATCTGTTTTGTAGGCAGATTTGTTCTCCATGATTTGATTGTTAATATCTACAATATGTTTATAACCAGTAAATACTTGAACAACTTGTTTTTTTTGCTCCATAATTATGGATCAATACTAGAATAACTATTATGATATTGGAAAATCGTTTTAAGTTTTCCTAGGTTTTGCAGATTTTGTCTCGGATTGGTGTTCATGATTCGTTTATATAATTTCAAAATTCTGAGATTGTTTAATGGGGAGATCGTGTGAGGTGTTTCCTTGTTAATAGTTATTACGGAAGATGAAGGTGGAATTGGTGGGGTTCGTAGGTTAATTTTCCTTTTAAGGAGATGGAGCTCGTGGAGGAAGACGATGAACAATATTAGTTTCAGTGGTTTTGTGGTTCTTTGATTGTGTGTTACGCGCGATTTGTCTTTTTTGGCTTCCGCGCCTTTTCTGGCCATTGGATCTCAAGCCACTCAATCCTATGACTATCAAACTGTTTTGCAAGTGCTGAACATTGATGGGTTGAGCACCCTAGTCGCGCGGGGTGAATGAATAGGGTGTGTATTGCCTTTTTCCCGTTTTGTCATTTGAGGAGAGAGAAAGCAAATGCATCGTTAATACCTGTCGGCTGTCACCAATTTTTACGATATTTTGCCAATTTTTAGAAGGAAGGACAATTTTGGATGTTTATAAATATATTGGGGACACGAAAGTAAAAAAGATAAAATTGGCTGAACGTAAATACATTGATTACTAAAATGGTAATTAATTCGGTTCATTTTAAGGAAGTTCATCAATTAATCGTTGGTTAGTTGATTAAGTACAATGATAATTTAGTATTTGAAAGCACAGTTTGAAGGATATTATAGCTTTCATTATTATTATTTTTTGTATAAATGAATAATATAATAATCAATGGAAAGTAGGGTAAAAGGGTCAGAAAAACTTAGACTTTTAGCGATTATTTATTTTAACACCTAAATTAAATTTTGCAATTTTTTTACACTTCAACTTTGTAGATGTATTGATTTTAACACTTCCATCTGTTTTGCCGTTAACTCTAACGGATGATGGTCACGTGTTTGTCACATTATAACTTTTAAAGAGTATTTTTGGTAGAAAACAATAAATTAATTAATATTTCAAATTTTCTCCACATTTTCTATGATCTTAACTTTAATCTTCTTCAAAGCATCCCACATAATCCTTACCAACCGCCGTCTGCCCACACGTCACCTCCAAGGAGCAATTTGCAAAGTTGATAAGCTCCCCCTGAAACCTCATCCCAGTTTAGCACCTCATTAATTTACAGAGCTTTCCAACTCTCCCAATACGTCTGAAAGTCTTCCCCAACAGCCCACTTAAGGCTGTCAATTGGGCCTATTAAATTCATAATTTTAGATCCAGACCCAAACTCACCCAAAAAAAAATTGAGTCCAAGTCTTACTATGTTGGGTCTGGACATTTCTAATGAAGGTCTGAACTCAATTATATTGAGTCTCAATGGGTTGGGGTCTACCCATAAACAGACCCTAAATGTACTTTTAACCCAGCCGCCCACCCCCTCATATCCATACTACTAAGTACTAATCTTCCAATGAAGTGTATTTCTAACTGAAAAAACTCCCTCATTTTCCCTTCTTTTTCATCCCTATTTGCAAATTCACATTTTAAGAATTTCAATAAATTTTATAAGAATAAATTTCATCAAAAAAAAATTTACAAATCTTCAAAATTCTAATCTGAATTTCTGGGAGTTTTAAGTTTTTAATTAATTTACTAATTTTGATTGGTTGAGAAATTTAGATTAGTTAAATTAATTGAAAACTAAATATTATTTTAATAAAATTCAAATATCCAATTACTTCCTCAATTATCTCTACAATCCTACCATTTCTCTCATAATCTTAAATTAATCATCTAACTATCATATTAGTTTAGATCTCTCAGGAGCAATTAAGACCTTAATATAGTTTTCACGATTCCTTAAATTTTTACTTACTTTAAAAAGTTTTGATTCACTCAAATAATTTATTATCTATTAAATTAATAAATAACTAGAAAGATTATTAAATCAAGTCAAATTCGGACTAATTCTCAATGTATTTTAATTACTTCAAAAGTCTTTAAATTTTTCATTGGTTCACACAACTTATTACCAATTAAATTAATGAAAATGTGAAAACAAAAAATAGCAACTAAAAGTAAAAAATATCAGGGTTGAACATGTAAATTTAGGTATGGTAAAATTATATATTATTTATTATCTAATTTTTTATTTCAACAAAATATTCAAATCTTGAAAGAAATAACTACTCATTGTTTTGAAGATTTTAATAAATTTATTAGTCATTCAATTTTGAAATTTAATCAGCTACGATCAAATCTTATTATTGAGCAAATAGCTTTTTCTGCCACAAAACTAGTTACGAGTGTTATATCTGCCACAAATCATATTTTCGTGCTATATCTGCCACAAAACTAGTTACAAGTGCTATATCTGCCACAAATCGTTTTTCCGTGCCTTTTTTTGCCATGAAACATTTTATGAGTGCTAAAAATGCCACAAAAAGAGGGAGGGTTAAAGGAAAAATAGGTAAGAGATCAAATTAATTTCAAATAGACCCTAAAATCACATTTTTATATTTAATTGGGTACACAATTTATTTTTTAAATAATTGACCCCTTATTCCCAAATTTATCAAAGCCTCCACCACCTTCTTCTTCCTTCTCCTCCCACCTCGAGCCGCCGCCACCACCACCCATCCCGCCACCCAATCCCAATCCCTAACCCCCACCCATACCCCCTGAAAATTAACCAAGAATAGCAATCCATATGATGAAAGCACTTCTAGGTCTATATTTCAGACACATATAACAAATTTCACAATGCTTTGCTGCTCTAACTTTTAGAAACTATTTTACAAAATACATATAAGTCAAAGCAATAAGCAAAATGCTAATCAATTTGCACTACATGATTAACCAAGTGCTTTGCTGCTAAAACCATCAAAAAAAATTAAACAAAATACATACCAGTCAAAGTACTAAACAAAATGTAGATTAGTTTGCAGTACATAATTAACCTAACAGAGATGCTTTGCATCTGAAACCATCAGAATTCTTGAACAAAAAGGACTCTCGCAAAGCAAAATGCAGACCAATTTCCTAAGAATATCTAATTGTTCTTAGGCATTTTTGCTAGGCTATCACCTTCACCACGCCTCTCCAAATCTTCAAGCAGTTATTTTTTGGCATATTTGGTACTCTTTGGTGTGGGTGGGGGCAGGGATTGGGTAACGGGATGGGAGGTGGTGGTGGCTCGATGTGGGAAGAGAAGAAAGAAGAAGGTAGCGGTGAGGGTTTTGGTAAATTTGGGAAGAAAGGTCAAATATTAAAAATAAAATAAAATTAGGTACCCAATATAATATAAAATTTTGATTTTAGGGTCTATTTGAAATTAATTTGATCTCTTACCTATTTTTCCTTTCACCCTCTCTCTTTTTGTGGCATTTTTAGTACTCATAAAATGTTTCATGGCAAAAAAGACACGGAAAAACGATTTGTGGCAGATATAGCACTTGTAACTAGTTTTGTGGCAGATATAGCACGAAAATGTGATTTGTGGCAGATATAGCACTCGTAACTAGTTTTGTGGCAGAAAAAGCTATTTGCTCCTTATTATTTAAAAAAAAAATATCAAAGAAAAACTTACCAAACTAAAAACATTCCAATTAACTAACTTGTTCAAATCTAGTTAACAATTCACTAGTGCAGGCCCATGTTGATTTGAAAAAAGAATAAAAACTTATTATATGAACAGTTCAAGAAGGGGGCACGTTCCTAGAAGGTATATGGGTATTTCAATTTCTTTTGGATCCAAGTGAGTCTACTTAGACTCATACTATTTATTCTAAATCCAGCTAGGTCCATATCCAATCCAAACATAACTATAAAAAATATTGTCTCAAATTTGAATTGGTTATATTGGGCCTGCGTCTAGATCTGGGTACTCAGGCCCAATTGACATGCCTTTTAAAATAATTACAAAATATACCATATTCCCCCACTTCACGTTCTCATCCCCACTCCTACCAACCCCTCTCCAATTTCGAATTGCAATTCCATATTCTGTTGCAAGGAGATCAAAAGGATGAACATCAAGCTAGACTGCAGAATGAAAAGCATACCAAGAAGAAGGAGAAAGAAGAGCTGGATACTTGGGCAATGAAGGAGGTAGCAGATATTTTGTACATATGGCTTTAGGATTAGTTTTTAGTTTGTTAGAGTAGTTAGCCTAAAAGCAGTTAGAAGTAGGTTGAGCTGTCACTTAGAGAGGCGACAAATTACAAGTATAAAAGGGATGTAAATATCATTGTATTACTTGAATTATTCAATATACAAAACAGAAAATCTCAATTGTTCTCTCTAGGGTTTTACTTTCTTCATGGTATCAGAGTAATCTGAATTGCTCAGATTCTTCCGCATTTCTTGTTGATTGTTGATTTCTGTCTTTAATTCTTGATTCGTCTTGTGATTCGATCACTGATTCTGAATTTTGTTATTAAAATTCTGTTGATTTTCATACAGATTGGGGGTGATCTCTGTTTTTCCCGTTTGTTTTGCCTTATTTCTTCTGTTTACTTGAATCTTCATAATTCCTTGGAATTAGTTGTCATCTATGGCTGTTAACATTACAGATCATGATGTATCTTCAAATTTTTTTGAAGTATTGCCAATTACACATCTTTTCTTTGTTCATCCTATTGAAAGTCCTTCATTGGTATTGGTTCAGCAGCTTCTAATAGGCTCTAACTATCATTCTTGGAGGAGGAAGATGCGCAGGGCTTTAGTCACCAAGAACAAAGTATGTTTTATTGAGAAAGTGCCTGACATACAGATTCCTAAGCTTGGAGATAAGTTTTACAGAACATGGGAACAAACAGATTCCTTAGTAATGACTTGGTTGCACAATACATTTGAAACAACCATAAGTCAAAGTGTTCAATGTCACAACACTACATTGGATATTTGGACTGATCTTGAAGAAAGATATCATGATGGAGCAGCCTACAAGTTATCTAACCTGCAAGAAGAGGTTTACTCATTAAAACAAGGAACATCCACTGTAAGTCAATTCTATACTCAACTCAAGATCCTTTGGGATGAGTTTTTAGAATTAAGTCCTGTACCTCAATGTACTTGTGGTGGAATGAAGATCATGCAAAACTACTATGATAGAGACTATGTTA
The DNA here is from genome assembly GCA_026122235.1 of Vinca minor. Lineage (NCBI taxonomy): Eukaryota > Viridiplantae > Streptophyta > Magnoliopsida > Gentianales > Apocynaceae > Vinca > Vinca minor. Next base: position 7,930,792 of record JAOCZM010000142.1, read on the forward strand.
TTAGATTTTTAAAAGGACTTAATGAGAACTTTAGTGAAGTCAGGTCTAACATCTTACAGCAAAAACCATTACCTTCTATAAATGAGGTTTTTAATAGAGCCATACAACATGAGAATCAAGCTGCATATGCCACACAACATGCTGTGCCTCAAGTTCTGTTTGCACAAGGTACTGTGCACAATACACAGAAACATAATCAACCTTTAGGTTACATGAATTATGTTGGAAATATGAATGCAAATCAAAATCCTATATTCAGTCACACTAATGCTGTTAATTGAGGATTTGGTAGAGGAGGATACAATCAAAAGAAGCAGTTTCTATGCTCTTTCTGTGGCATGAAAGGACACACCATTGATAGGTGTTATAAGAAACATGGTTACCCTATCAAGCAACAAGGACAATTCTCTAGTCATAATTCTGGAAGTCCTGGAAATGGATTACTTGGTGCAAGATTTCCTAATGGCAACAATAACTATCCTACAAATGGAGGTTTTAGGTCTGTCAATGCAGCCTACAGTGAGGCTATACCTCAGTCTATTTTACCTGAACAATATGGATCACAGGAGCAAGCAAGACAATCTGGCAGTCTTGCTGATACTTTGAGTCTTTCTCAAACACAGCAAATTATCAACCTGATTAAGTCTATGCAGATTACTGGCAATGAAACTGCAGGCTTAGCAGGACAAAATGTTGCAGGACATCATCAGCAGCCTGTCATCAACCAAGTTACTGTACTTCAAGCCAATTTTGATACACCTCTCACAGCTGCAGGTATATATAACACCTTAAATCCATCTTTGCAGCTTTGGATTTTAGATTCTGGAGCTTCTGACCACATAGTGTGCACTGAACAACTTTTCACTGAAGTCTTTCCTGTTGAGCATGTTTTTGTTCATCTTCCTAACAAGCATATTATTCCTATTACTAGAAAAGGAAACATACAACTGAATAAACATCTTGTCATTCACAATGTTCTTCTAGTTCCCAGCTTTAGGTTTAATCTCATTTACATGTCTAAACTAACTGCACAAAACTCTTGTTTTGTTTTATCTTGTGCCCAATTCTTTGTGATACAGGATTTGAACACACAGAGGACTATTGGGACAGCTAAAAGATGGAATGGTCTTTACCTATTTCATCCTGCTCCTTTGTCTGTTCAAGTTCCTTCTGTTATTGATCATTCATTTTTCTTGTAATGTGCTAGTTCCTATTTCTGATTCTGAAATAATAGCCAATGTTTGACACTATAGGCTAGGTCATCTTTCCATGGATAGATTGAAGTACATAAAACAAATTCCTGCTTGTAATCACAAGCATAAAGATCATCATTGTACTATTTGCCCTTTTGCTAAACATCACAAGTTGACTTTCCCTCTTAGTAATTCTGTTTCTCTTGCTACTTTTGACCTTATACATGTTGATATATGGGGGCCCTTCAAAGAAGAAATTATCTATGGTCAAAAATATTTTCTCCCTATTGTGGATGACTATTCTAGATACACTTGGCTTTTTCTGTTAAAAAGCAAAGCTGATGCCGGAAATACTTTACAATCATTCTTTGTTTTTATCCAAACACAATTTTCTACTCCCATTAAGATTGTTAGAACAGATAATGGTCAAGACTTCTATATGCCACATTTTTATTCTGACAAAGGTGTTGTTCACCAAACCAGTTGTGTTTACACCCCACAACAAAATGGTATTGTGGAAAGAAAACACCAACATATACTCAATGTGGCTAGATCTTTGAAATTTCAATCTCATATTCCTCTTTCATATTGGGGTTATTTTGTTTCTCATGCAGCTCACATCATAAATGTCACTCCCACACCTATTTATCTATGAAAACCCCTCATGAAAAGTTGTTCTCTGTTGCTCCTACCTATTCTAACCTCAAAGTTTTTGGGTGTTTAGCCTATGCTTGTACTTTGGATCATGGGAGAGGGAAATTTGACCTAAGAGGGAAGCAATGTGTCTATCTTGGACATTCCAAAACTACAAAAGGATATATTTTACTTGATAGTGAAACCTTTGATCTTTTTATTTCCAGAAATGTTCTTTTCATTGAATATATATTTCCTTTTCATTCTTCACTTTCCAACAAATCATTTGATAGTCAAAAGTCTATTTTTTCTGATTCATACATTGATCTTGATTACTTAAATCCTTCTACTTCTTCATCTGATTTCAGCAGTTCTCATCCTTTTTCTTCACCTATTTCTCCTCATTTGCCTGTTTATTTATCTTCTCCTTTATCTTCTCAATCATCATATTCCTTACCAACATCTTCCTTATCACCTGCATCTTCATCTTCTCAACATCTTTCTTCTATTGTTCCTCCAAGGAGATCATTAAGAGATAGACATGTTCCTCATCATCTGGCAGATTTTCATTGTCTTACTTTAAAAACTTCTCCTCATTCAATCAGTCAAGTGCTCACTTATGGTCATTTAAATCAGAACTATAAATCCTTTGTTTCAGCTTTGGATTTAGTGCAGGAACCTAAAAGCTATGTAGAGGCAGTCCAATCTCAGGTTTGGAGGGAGGCAATGGCAGCAGAAATTAAGGCTCTAGAAGACAATCAAACCTGGATTGTTTGTGAATTACCAGAAGGCAAAACACCTATTGATAATAGATGGGTATACAAGATTAAGTATTTTCCAGATGGTTCAGTTGAGAGACCTAAGGCAAGAATGGTGATAAAAGGTTTTACTCAACAAGCTGGAATTGATTACACAAGCACTTTTGCTCCTGTTGCTAAGATGACAACAGTAAGGACATTGATTGCTTTGGCAGCATCTAAAGAGTGGCATATTCATCAATGTAATGTGAACAATGCCTTTTCTACATGGCACACTTTATGAGGAAATTTATATGTTGCCTCCTATGGGGTATGAAATACCTAAGAAGGAAGGAAAACAAATGGTATGCAAGTTGCAAAAGTCACTGTATGGGTTAAAGCAGGCCAGCATAGAGTGGAATGCTACTTTAACCAAGTCTTTACAGTCTCTAGGCTTTAAGCAGTCTTGGTATGACTACAGTCTATTCTTGAAGACCACAAATGAAGGTAACTTCATTGCTTTACTTGTTTATGTGGGTGACATTATCATAGTAAGAAATTCTGTTGATGAGATTGCATATGTTAAGAGTTTTTTACATATTGAGTATAAAATAAAGGACTTGGGTGTGTTGAGGTATTTTCTGGGCATAGAAGTAGCCAGAAACAGTGAAGGAGTTGTATTGACTCAGAGAAAGTATACACTGGATGTGTTGAAAAGGGAAGGCTTCCTAGATTGTGCTCCAGTAAGCACACTTATGGATTCTGTGGCTAAGTACACACACTTAGATTCAGAACCTTTGCAGGACAAGGCAACTTATAGGAGTCTAATTGGCAAATTGTTGTATTTGACTGTGACTAGGCCTGACATCTTTCTGGATAGTCCTACTTGTTTGCATCTGAAGGCTGCTCATAGAGTGTTGAGATATCTTAAAGCAGGACCTGGACAAGGTTTATTTTTTCCATCAAAGAGCTCTTTAGAATTGAAAGCCTTCACAGATAGTGATTGGGCAGGCTGCATAGAAACAAGGAGATCAGTGACAGGGTATTGTGTGTTTCTTGGAGAAGCTTTGATCTCTTGGAAATCAAAGAAACAACATACAGTTTCTAAGAGTTCAGTTGAGGCAGAGTATAGGGCAATGGCTATGACTACTTGTGAAGTTCAATGGTTGCTTAATTTGCTTGGTGATTTAGGGATTAAACAAAAGAAAGCAGTGCCCATGTATTGTGACTGTATAAGTGCTATATACATAGCAGAAAATCCAGTGTTTCATGAGAGAGAAAAAAAAACCTTGAAATAGACTGTCATGTGGTAAGGGAAAGGTACTTATCTGGAATCATTAAGCCATTACCTATGACTACACACAATCAAATTGCAGATGTGTTTACAAAGGCATTATCTGGACCTAGGTTTCATTTTCTGGTAAAGCTTTTAGGCTTGTTCAATTTATATGGCAATCCAGCTTGTGGGAGGCTGTTGCAAGGAGATCAAAAGGATGAACATCAAGCTGGACTGCAGAATGAAAAGCATACCAAGAAGAAGGAGAAAGAAGAGCTGGATACTGGGCAATGAAGGAGGTAGCAGATATTTTGTACATATGGCTTTAGGATTAGTTTTTAGTTTGTTAGAGTAGTTAGCCTAAAAGCAGTTAGAAGTAGGCTGAGCTGTCAATTAGAGAGGCGGCAAATTACAAGTATAAAAGGGATGTAAATATCATTATATTACTTGAATTATTCAATACACAAAACAGAAGATCTCAATTGTTCTCTCTAGGGTTTTACTTTCTTCATATTCCCCCACTTCACGTTCTCATCCCACCCCGTATTTCCCTTTTTGTGATTCTTGTTCCTCAATTCTTCCCATTTTCCCTTACGTCGTCGAACTGTGTGCTGCCAAAAAGTCCATTGCAATCTTCTTCTTCCCTCTCTCCTTTCTTTCAAATGAGTTATGATTTGTTTGAGTCATCTTCTACACTAAATTTTTATTATTAGCGATGTCAAACTTTCACATGACCACCTTTAAACACAAGAAAATCGCAATTTGTAGCAAATAACTATTTACTAACTTAGATTTTTAGCAAAAATTATTTATTAAGCGATAAATATCATGAACCATTTACAGGCACCCAATTATGTCCAATTAAAGATTCCGTCGATTTTTCAGACCAAAAAATGTCACGTGCCAAGCACGTGCAATCGGAAAATGGGCAAAATAGTCATTTCCCTCCATCATCTTTTTCTTGTTCATCTCCAAAGAAACCCTATCATTTCTCATAATTTCTCCATTTTAATGCCCTAGACATTTATTCATCTTCTTAGGTTTTGGTCAATTTTGGATAGTAACCCATTCTCACCTCCATTGTAGAACCCCAAACCCATCTCCTCACCCATTGTTTTTCAATTTTCATCAATTTCCTCAAAATCCACATTCCCAATTCATCCAGTTCATTGTTTCCCGCCATCACTACTTGTTCTTATCCATTTTCTTCCTTTTCCAAGTTCAAATTTTGTCGCTTTGCCACTTTATAGCCATCGTCGATGGCCGGACCTCCACGACCATGTCCGATTACAGAGCTAGGTACCCCTTGTTGCTAGCCATGGAATGAAAGCTAGAGCTCTCTTTATTTTGAGAAATAGAACCCATGTAAATTGCTTTGGCCTAGAAGCTTTCTGCTTGTACTGTAACAACCCAGAATTTGAAGGTCATTTCGCACAATTATTTGATACCCAATTTGCATTTAGAAATTGATGAGAGAAGAAGAAAAAGATGGATTAATATCTGAGTATGAGTATGTTATTGTGCATTAAAATGATGGGAGATGGAAGATGATGATGGGGAAGATGGGTTTTTTGGACATTTCTGCACTTTGTTCCGATTGCACGTACTTGACACATTACATTTTTTGGTCTGAAAACGGAATCCTTAATTAGACATAATTGGGTACCTGTAAATAGTTCGTACTATTTATCGTTTAATAAATAGTTTGTGCTAAAAATCGAAGTTAGTAATAGTTATGTGCTATAAATAGCGATTTTTTCTATTTCTATTTTCTTTATTTTTCCTCTTTCAAACACTCTAATCGACATACTACCGCCACCCATCTTCACGGGTCACCTATATCCTTACTCTCTTTTTGGAAATTTTCTACGTTCAAGAACTTTGTTATATTCGTGGAGAATTGAGATATTTCATTTTCGACACCTCAAGCGAGAAAGTTCCCTAACTGCGAGAACAACAAGTGGGCTTCTTGGCAAATTGAATTTTTACATTCCCATAGCAGTGGATGTCTCCCACCCTATGCGACATGCAATGAGAACATATTTTAAGTTCAAATGGTAAAAAATTAAAATAATGAAATGGGTCAAGATTAGAATTTATCATACCGACATATTTTTGTGAAGAATAAGGTGAAAGAGAAATCGCTATATATACATCAAGTATTTCTACTTTTCTCTAAATAGCATAAACTTTAATAAAGCCCTAAATAGTACAACATTTTTACGCGCCTTCTCTATTTATCAAATTAGTGTTTTAGGTGAAAAATTCGGTAAAAAAAGCCATGTGCTCCGATGTTAGGGGTATAATAATCAGATTCTACACTTCATAACTGAAAAAAGAGAAAATCGCTATATATATATATATATATATATATATATATAGACACACACACACACACATCAACTATTTCTACTTTTCTCTAAATAGCATAAACTTTAATTTAAGCCATATATGGCATCACAATTTTACGCGACTGCTCTGTTTGTCAAATTAGTGTTCCGGGCAAATTTCAGGTAAAAAATCACATGTGCACGACAAATGCCTCCGAAATGGGGTAAATTTGTCAGAATTATTTTTCTTTCTCCCCCAATGTTTAAAAATACTCAAATTCTCTATTTTTCATCTTCCTCACTCAATTTCTTCACCTCTTTAATGCCCAAATCATACATTTCTTCCTAATTGCTCTTCCAATCCATTAGTATATAGCTCTACGGTTTTTCTAGGTGAAAATAAAAAAATTGGGTTCTCCCTTACAAAAGTTTAGTAGAGTTTTTGTGGGAAAGCTCAGACGCCTATAATGATTCTTGTTTTTTACTTTTCAGCTAAACTTATAGTTCCGAATTTCAAAAGGAATCTTGGCTAGTCAGGCTTTCGATGAATTAGAGGAATTTTTGCTGAAGTTATTATGAGTTTGGATCCCCAACAGCTTTGCAGAATGACTTTTGCATTCTGATTTTTACATTAAATTTAAAACATTAAAATTTAATGGCATGTTACTTATAACAGTTTGGATATATGTGGCATGTATTCTTTAGAGTTACTTTACTTTTGTGGATTCAGACATCTTACATGTCATTGCTTCTTTTGTATTACTGGAAGATGCAGAAGATCAAAAAGCAATCATTCCCTTGATCTATGTTTCTAGTTTTTTTTAAACATTAAACACGAAACAATTACAGCAATTTTTACCCTTAATGCAAAAATTATTTAATTTCTTGAAGATATAAGACATGTGAATATACCAATGTATTGGAAGACCAATTAGGAACAATGTATGATTTGGACATTAAAGAAGAAATTAGGGCAAATGAGTGAGGAAGATGAAGAATAGAGAATTTGGGTCTTTTTAAACATAGGAGAGAAAGAGAAATAATTATGACCATTTTACCCAGATTTCGGAAGCATGTGTCGTGCACATGTGATTATTTGCCTGAAATTTGCCCGAAAACACTAATTTGACAAACAAAGCAGCCACGTAAAATTGTTGTGTCATATAGGGTTTAAATTAAAGTTTATGCTATTTAGAGAAAATTAGAAATAATTGATGTATATATAGCGATTTTCTCAATAAAAAAAAAGTATATTATTGAATCTGACTATTATACCCCCAACATCGGAGTCACGTGCCTTGCACTGACTTTCTTTACCGGAATTTTCTACTGAAACACTAATTTGACAAACAGAGAAGCCGCGTAAAAAATTTGTGCTATTTAGGGATTAATTAAAAGTTTATGCTATTTAGAGAAAAGTAGAAATAGTTGATGTATATATATAACGATTTTTTCTAAGGTGAAAATTAGAAATTGTAGAAGATGTAGAGAAGAAAATTGTAATTTTATTTTTAAAAAAATTCTACCAAAAATACTCTTCAAAGGTGATCATGTGGCAATCACATGACCATCATCCGTTAGGAGTTAATGGTAAAACGGATGCAAGTGCTAAAATCAATACTTCTACAAAGTTGGTGTATCAAATGATTACAAAATTAAGTTTATTTGTTAAAATAAATAATCGCTAAAAATTTAAGTGTATCTTGTACTTTTTACCCATTGAAAAGATAAAAGGTTACAAAGTGAGGGTAAGAACTCATTCATTACATCAGTAGCAATATTCAACTCGTTTATACTATTTAAGATGCAACGAATATGCCCATGTAGAGGAGGGAGGGAAAAATAATTTTGGAAGATTATTAAATTACGCCATCACCACAATCTATGAACGGCTATCCTAAACACAAATGCTAAAATCACAATGGATCTCTAGAAGAGACCAATTCTCATCATAAATTTAAGAAGGATAATTTTGATTGTTTTAACAAGGTTTAATTTTATAGGAAATTCATCAATCAACCATTAGTATATTAAAATTGATATTAAATAGCATATGGTTAGTGGCTTAAAGAGTTAGTTTGTAATTTTTAAAATAACTTGAGGAATAAATTTGTAATTTAGGAAAAATGAGATTTGTTATATAATTTGGACCAATTTTAAAGGTAGAAATGAAATTATTCCTAACATAAAATATCTACATTGGCAAGATATTAATTATTTGTTTCAAAAATTGATTTCTCCCATATTTTCGGTTCAATGTCTCATGAATTTCTCATGTACATGATTAGATCTTTGTACATTTTGAATGACACAAATTTGGAAATATGAGGAAATTCATTCCCTTTTATCATCAAAAAATAATTCACCTACAATGTTCCCATTAGTGATTCCTTTGAATTGAACTATATACAATGTTTCAATTCTAGTATATATAAATCTCCCTTAGAACTCAATTTTTCACTATCAATTTTGAGGATCTTCTTCAAATTCAACCATGGAAGCCACCACCCAAAAATCACAACCTCACATAGCCATTTTATCATCTTTAGGAATGGGACATCTAATTCCACTCATTCAATTCTCCAAAAGGCTTATTGATCTAAACCCTAACTTCTTGATCACTTTCATCATCCCTTCCGATGGTTCGCCTACGATAGCCCAAAAACCATTTCTTGAATCTTTGCCCTCCAAGAACTTTAATTCCATCTTTCTACCTCCAGTGAATTTAAGTGACATCCCACAAGATGCAAAAATCGAATTTCGTATACACGAGAGCATGGTCCGGTCTCTTCCGGCTCTTCGTGACACTTTAAAGTTGTTATCTCAATCTAATTCTAAACCTATTTCAACTTTAGTGGTTGATCTTTTTGGTACCTCAGTCATTGATCTAGCCAAGGAACTAGATATTTCACCCTACATGTTTTTCCCAAGCACAGCAATGTGCTTGTCCTTGATCTTACATATGCCTAGAATTGATAAAACCTTGGATTGTCAATTTAAGGATTCTCCTGAAACTATCAAACTACCAGGGTGTGTCCCATTGCATAGGAAAGATTTGATGGATTCTGCTCAAGATAGGAAGGCTGATTCCTATAGAAGATTACTTCAAATATTTGATGAGTATAATTCCCTAGATGGAATCTTAGTTAACAGCTTCATGGAATTGGAATCGGGGACATTTAAGTCTTTCAAGGAGATAGACTCGTTTAATGTGCCAGTTTATCCAGTGGGACCTGTGATACAGACACGTTCAGATAATAGACAGAACGAAATACTTTATGTTAATAGACCAGATTGTTTGAGGTGGTTAGATGAGCAACCGGCACGCTCAGTCTTGTTTGTTTCGTTTGGAAGTGGAGGAACCTTATCGCAGGAGCAGTTAAATGAGCTGGCACTAGGATTGGAAATAAGTGAGCAAAGATTTATTTTGGTTGTTCGAAGTCCTAATGAAAAACTTAGCAATGCAGCTTATTTCAATGTCCACTCCAAGAGAAACCCTCTGGAGTTTCTGCCCCAAGGGTTCTTAGAGCGGACTAAGAGCAAAGGTCTAGTGGTGCCATCATGGGCACCTCAAGTTGAAGTCTTGAGCCATGGCTCGACAGGGGGATTTCTCACTCATTGCGGATGGAACTCTGTTATAGAAAGCATGGTACACGGGGTACCATTAATTGCATGGCCACTTTACGCGGAACAACGGATGAATGCAATATTGTTGATTGATGATTTGAAGGTCGCGTTTGGATTAAATAGGAACGAGAATGGCATCGTAGATAGAAAAGACGTAGCAAATGTCGCAAAAAGTCTGATTGAGGGAGAAGAAGGAGAAAAACTAAGACAGAAGATGAAGTTTTTCAAGGATGCTGCATCAAATGCTTTAACACAAAATGGATCTTCTACCATGTCATTAGGCGAGGTGGCTAGCAAATGGATTGGTTAGCAAAAATACTCAAAAGGCATAAGAATGGTTGACAATCAGAATAATTTCAAATATTTGAAATCGAGTTTATTACTTAATCATTTGAAAAGTAATTAGAATTATTAAATATTTTGTGAGTTTCATACATTTAACGAGTTTACGTTAATATATAATCAAGTAAACTTTGAAACAACAAATGCATTTGACTCTTAGAAACATTTAAGGAGAATCTATTAAGATATAAATCGCACCATTTTGTTTTTTCATATAAAGAGATTTTAGCTATACAATTATTAATGAGAAAAATACTATGTATGTCTATTGATTATTTAGTAATAACAAGTTATAACCAAAATCTTTTTTATGTGCCTTTTATACCCACATTTATTTTGCGGGTCCAAAATGACAAAAAGTGTCGGAATCCAGCCAACCAAAGCGGCGATGACCACGTGACCAACACCTAACTCACTTATCAGGGTCAAATTTGTCTAGCAAGCCCTTGAAGATGCATGACAACCAATTTAATTAGGATCATCTCCATCTTCCTCCTTCTTCTTCTCTCTTCTGCTCACCACAACCACTACCGACATCGACCAACCTCCATATTTATCTCCACCCCCACTTCTACGGTCTCCCTGCCACCGATCTTCCTTTTCTCTCTCTTCTATCACCGCCGACGTAACCCAACACCACTCGTCGCCTTTCTTCTTACTTTTTCTCTTCCCGAGATTCCATCTCCCCACTCCCTACCATTTATCTTTCGACCTGATCCTACAAATCCACGTTCACTACCACCCCCACAGCCACAGGCCACCGAACACTTCCTCCATCGCCATCACGACCACCATTCTCTTCTTCTTCTTTTTTCTTCCTCCTCTTCACCTCCACCCAAACCCAGATCCCCCACTGAGTCTTTCCACCACAAACCACTGCAGATTTGCTTATTTCTCAGTCTATTAAGATAGTATAATTATTGAGTATAAGCATTTTTTTTTTGGAAGGGTACCTATTTATTACAAGAAATAGGGGATTCAATAAGTGGGGAGGGTGTCACACCCCGTCTCCGGAGTGATGACATGGCAGTGCCCCATTGGTTAATGAAGCACCAAAGTCACAATCAGAGTTTACTAATTAAGACAATTCAATTATGAAGTCCATAATATCCAAAAGTGTACATGCGGAAGCAAATAACTGAAAAAGAAAATTATTCTACGTTATTACATCTGAAAAAGGAAAGAAAAGTTCCAATAACATTAATTAAAAATGAAATAATAGTGTATGTAATCTATTAGGTTAGGATCACTCCTCGTAATCCCCATCCCAAAGTCCATCATTCAGGTACTGGTCCTCACCTAAATCATCTGCAAACAGTAAAGCAGATGGACTAAGCTCCGATGCTCAGCGAGGACCCAAATAGTAATAATAATAATGATAAAAGACAAAGCGGAATCAGAAACAGCAGAACAGATAACACAGATTCCCATTTCCCAAAATACCCCCTTTAAAAATGTATGCAACGACTTAACCCAAGTCCCACAGGACTCAGAACTCGGTGTAGGACGGTATTGTGCAGTACATAACAGATCAGAACAGAATAGAAACTGAGCTGTGGAGCGGTATCGTCCGCGAACTGCGGACAAATGATTCGTTTGCGGTATCATCCGCGGCAGGACAGTACCTACTTTCTTCGTGCAGACGAAGCCTAGGATGAATGCAAGGACGAACAGTTCTCCGCGAACTACATTTTTTTAGAAAAATGAGTTTAAAACTTGTGCAAAAGTGTACGAAACAATGTCAAGTCATTCCCAACCCAAAAAGTACTAAATAAGACTCAACCAAACAACAAATATTAACCAAAACAAAAACAAACACATAGGATACCAATTAAGCGAACAACCACATTCCTCGCGCCTAAACGATTTCATAACTGAGTGTACGACAAACACCACGCTTTGCCCATCCTGTACACCCGATTACAACCTCGTCTAATTGCTTGGAACATTTCTACTTGCTATGACATACAATCCCACCACATGAGCTCAGTCGTCTATTTACTACCACTCAGTAATAACGGTTGTGGATCCAGTTATCAACCAAACTAGGACGGTTCAGTAGCCCGCGATGGGTTCGGATTGCCCCCAATTGAAGGAGCCAGATTTTAATGTTCAATCCATTAAATTGTCTCATCATCCCCCACCGGGGACTCCACAAAATCACTATCGTATCTAATGATTAACCCCACTAGATGCGGGCCCAGTACAGAATAGAACAAAAAACCTCTTGGGTCACAGAACATATCGAGACGAAGGGGAGATGACTCGGTCGACCAAACCAATTGGGACTATAATAATGACACGAATTAAGACGACTCCAATAAGACCCAATTCAGGCAATTATAGACAGATACACAATAGTCAACAGAACAACAATGGAACAAATATAAAACAGTTTATAGGCATTTATCATTTAATTAATGCAATTGAAATCAGATTGTAAGGCATGCTCAAATTACCCAACCAAGCAGAAATTCAATTAACTATAGCAGTGTATGCCCAAGCACCTAGAAATTCTAACAGATCAGTACCCAACCATTAATCAGAAACCTCGAATAGAAATTAATAAGGGAAAGGGGTCCTCACCGTTACAAAGATGAAAAACAAGGAAAGGAACCCGAAATCAATCTTTGTTTGGAACGCTCCCGGGGCAAGAACTCTTCGCTCTGATTCTCAAATTAAATTTCGTCTGCGTTCCCTCGAATCCTTCATGATTGCCTTCAATTCGGTGTATCCCGTGATGCAAACTTACGTCTCGAACCCCTTCAATCGTCTTCTCCAAGCTCAAGGCGTTTTCTGTCTCCATTTTCAACTCTCACGATGGTCTGTTATGCTTAATCGTAACTGATGGCAGTTCCTATGACCCCTAAGGTTATGAAGTTAAAGTTTATGTTATTACCAATTAGATCCCTCTCCCTTATTAATTTACACTCATGCCCATGTACATAAAAATAAAAGGTTATACATATAATACATGAAAAATGCCAATTAGCACCTAACATTTATTATGACATTAATTATAAATCACCTAATTATGTAATTAATCAATTAAATCACATAAATCAAATTGGGGAAAATCCTAGGTATCTCATCTTGCCCCTTACAAGAATTTCGTTCCCAAAAATTACTAACCTGGGTTATCGAACAAGTGAGGGTACTTCACCCGAGCTTTCTCTTCCAGCTCCCAAATAGCTTCCCGCTCAAAATGGTTGGACCACTGAATTTTCACGTACTGTATAGTCCTGCGCCTCAGGACTTGATCCTTCATGTCTACAATTCAAACTGGCACTTCTTCGTATGATAGATCCTCTCTGACCTCCAACGGCTCAACTTTCAAAACATGGCTAGGGTCAGGCAAATACCGCCTCAACTGGGACACGTGAAATACATTATGTACCCATGACATCGTAGGCGAAAAAGCCAAATGATAAGCCAAATCTTATACCTTCTCAAGTCATACGGACTGATGTACATCGGGCTTAGCTTCCCGCTCTTCCCGAACCACATAACTCTTCTCGTTGGTGAAACTAGAAGATACACTTTCTCAACAACCTGAAACTCGAACGTCCTACGCTTACTATCAGCCCAACTCTTCTGTTGGTCTTGAGCTGCCTTGATTCGTTACCAAATCAACGGTACCTTCTCCATTGTTACCTGAACTAATTCAGGGCCCGTTATCACGTTCTCCCCGATGTCTTCCCAACATACAGGTGATCTACACTTTCTCCTGTACAAGGCTTCATACGGCGCCATCCTGATACTAGCTTGGTAACTATTGTTGTAGGAACTCCACCAAGGTCAAGTGGTATACCCAGCTACCTTTGAAAACAAAAATGCATGCCTGTAATATATCCTCCAAAGTCTGAATTGTCCTCTCGGACAGCCCATCATTCTGAGGATAATAAGCAGTACTCAAAGACAACTTCGTCCACATAGCCTCGTTGAAACTATTCCAAAATCGAGACACGAACCGAGTGTCCCGATTTGAAACAATACTGACCGGTACCCTTGCAAAGATGAACGATCTCATCCATGTAGAGCTGAACCAAGGCATCCATCATCGTTGTAATCTTCATCGGTAAGAAATGAGCTGATTTCGTGAGTCGGTCTACAATCACCAAGATAGTATCCTTCCCGATCTTATCCTTAAATAGACCGACAGGTCTCTAATGTTCCGCCTTAACCTGCTTGCACACAAGACACTTAGCCACAAACTCGGCTACACCCCGCTTCATTCCTCCCCACTAAAAGTTCTCCTTCAATCCCTTATACATCTTTGATGCCCCCCCGGGTGCACCGATTGTCTAAAATTGTAAGCCTCCTAAAGAATCTCATATTTCAGCCCCGCGTCTGAAGGTATGCATAATCTGCCTCGAAACCGAAGACTCCCATCTTCATGTATCTGATACTCTGATTCTGCCCCGGATTGTACAAAGTCCCATTCCTTACACATCTCCAGATCCAACAACTGCGCCTCCTTATTCCTCTTAAGGATTGTTGGTTGAGCTACAAAGGCTGCCAAAATGTTCTCGGTAGATTTAACAACCTCTAAACCCATCTTCTCAAACTAATCAATTAACTCCCGTTGATCGGTTATTAATGCTGCTATATGCCCCGAGCTTTTCCTCTATTAAAAGTAACGTCCGACTGAGTCAAAACGTAGCTCCATTCAAGTAATGCACTTGACTGCATTCCAATGTGACTCTCCAGTGTCAGATTGATATCTACTAGTCATACTTAAAACGAATGAGACATCCAGGCGAGGGCATAGCATGACATACATAATAGACTCAATGGCTGAAGCATATGAGATATTACTCATGTGCTCTTGGTCTTCCTTTGTGAAAGGTCCTTGAGTTCTGCTGATTTTAATGACGTATGACATGGGCAAGAATCCCTTTTTGTATTTATGCTCGATCTTCATGTAGACTGTTCTAACAAATAGAATTTAATAACTACTTTATTAAATGTATTTAAGCACGGCCATGCATTTAAACAGTCTTCCCTATCAAGGGGCCCACATATATCTCTCTCTAATAAGAGAGGGACAAATCCTTTTTTGGAATCTTGCAAACTGAACCGTTTCATTACCTTGTCAATGTTTCCACTTTGTTTTAATTTGACGAATATGTTGTTAGGCCCCATAAGACAAGAATATAAGCATCACATGCAAGATATAAAACGTAAATGTAAACGTGAGATAGCATGGCCTAATCCTATGATGACTCCCACGAGCCTTGTGGGAGCCAAAGGTAAATCTAAATCAATACCCATCTCATGTATAGTGTCTTCGATCCAACGTCCTCCAATCTTGTTACATAATTGCATGGGCATACCCAGCCTTCAAGATAAAACGATAAAACTAATCTAAGAAAACAATTACAATTTTACAACATTAAAAAATGGCTCGCAAACCGTATTATAAAATTACAACCCAATAAATGTAAAGCAAGAGGAGTATAGTAGGTCATGGCTATTCACCATGCTAAAACTCACATAAAGCAAAATTTACTATTCAAATGACATCTCAAAATATATAAAACGTACAACATATGTTAATGGTCCAAGGGCACTACCAACACCACAATATTGGGTGTAGGTAAATCCACGAGTGCCTCTATCTTACTCGGGTCAACAAATACCCCTTCAACTGAAACTACGTGCCCCAATAACGAGATACTCCTCAACCAGAACTCGAACTTGCTGAACTTGGTGTACAACTTCTTCTTCCTCAGGATCTCCAACGCCAATCTCAAATGCTCTTCGTGTGCCTCATCCGACGGAGAATAAGTCAAGAAATCGTCAATGAATACACCACAAACTTATCTAAGCAATCTCGGAAGACTCTGTTCATCATGTCCATGAACGCCGCAGGTGCATTAGTCTTTTCAAACGGCATCACAAGAAACTCATATTGCCCATAGCGGGTTCTAAAGGCACTTTTCAAGATATCCTCGGTTTTAATCCTCAATTGATGGTACCCAGACCTCAAATAAACCTTGGAAAACACCGTTGCTCCCTTCAACTGATCAAACAGATCATCTATACGCGACATAGGGTATCGATTCTTGATCGTTATCTTATTCAACTATGGGTAGTTGATACACATCCGCATACTACCGTATTTCTTCTTCACAAACAAAACTGGAGCTACCCAAGGCGAAACGCTATGTCTAGATGAACTTCTTATCGAGAAGCTCTTAGAGTTGAGCCTGCAACTCCTTCAACTCCGATGGTGCCATCCGATACGGGGCGTTAGAATCGGGCTCTGCACCAGGCTGCAACATCTAAATCCACCATCTGAAGTTGAATGAGATCCACTTCCAACACCTTCGAGTCTACCTCTACCCTACACCCCTTATGAACCAAGTTCGACTCCAACATCTTTCCACTAGGTACCATAACTCTATAGGTTTCCAAAATACTAACAGGCGAGGTTCTAAGTATCTTAGTAAACCTACAAGACACAAATGAGTGGGTTTCCTCGCAATCAAACAACACATACGCAGGCACATAATTGATGAGCAGTTTACCTGCAACAACATCTGAAGCATTTTTTGCCTCCCGCTGAGTCAAGGCAAAAAACCTAGCATTAGGCTTCTGCCTGTTATCTTTCCCCTTTCGTAATTGTCCCAATAATCTAACTCGCAACTATTGGTGGCTCTGGATAGTTCTGAACCCTTTGGCCTACATTGCCACACCTGAAACATGCTCTTGATGTCCATATGCAGTCCCAGTGTGCACCCTGCCACATCTCTCACAAGCTCTCAACGGTCTCGCATCAGTTGATGCCTCGTGGATCCTTCAATCTTGGTCAAGTTAGCTCCAGTCCCTGCCCCTGGCCTATAGGTGTTGGTAGGTCCCGAGGTGGGAGCAAACCTCTTCCTAGCCCAAGGTGAAGCTGAGTTGGGACGAGAAATCTAACTCTATGACACAACATAATAGGGTTTCTTCTTGTCCGTCTCATTAGTCTTGAACTCCGCCTCTATATCCAAACTCCTCCGGTACGCGTCCATAAAAGTAGTAGGACGATACCCAGATAGCCTTCCCCTAATACGAGGCAGCAACCCCCATACGAACCTCTGGGTCTTCATCTTGCCATCCTGAATGATAGCAGTAGTATACTTACCCAAGCTAGTTGAACTTACAGACGGTCATACTCTCCGTCTGCCACAGAGTGAAGAACTCGTTCAGCCTTGCAGACTTGAAAGTCTCAGGGAAGTACTGATCTAGAAAAATCTCCCTGAACCTAAGCCAATTGTTCGACCCTTCTAGAGCATTCACAAGCTTTACTACTTTCCACCACTCGAAGCCTCGGGCGTGAGAAAGGGGATGACCACATCAACCTTCATCTCCTTCGGCACCTTGAAAATTCGAAAGTGATTCTCAACCCTTCCAACAAATTCTCCGCTTGGTCAAGACCCACACCTCCATCAAACGAAACCACACACATCTTCTTCATGCGCTCACAATACGACCCCGGATCAGCCTCAACCCTCGGACCTATATGAACCCAAGCAGCCTGATTCTGCTGTTGCGGTTGCTGCTGTTGTTGCTGATACTGCAGCTGTTGCTGCATAGTTTGGAACATTTGGGTAAGCATCACAAAGGCAGCGGACAAGTCAGGAGCTACCCCTGCATTGGCTGGTGGATGGGTGGTACATTATATTGCAATGTTATGTGTTGGGTGGGTTTAGAATAGATCGTAACCAAGGTAACAGCGACGACTACAATCTTCCCATCGTCGATTATGGTCGTCGTGGATATCGAAGTAGAAGAGGGCGTCCAAAATATCCAAAAGTGTACATGCGGAAGCAAATAACTAAAAAAGGAAATTATTCTAAGTTATTACATCGGAAAAAATAAAGTTAAAGTTCCAATAGCATTAACTAAAAAGGAATAACAGTGTTTGTAATCTATCCAGTTACGATCACTCCTCGCAATCCTCATCCCAAAGTCCATCATCCAGGCACTGGTCCTCACCTAAATAATCTGCAAACAGTAAAGCGGAAGTACTAAGCTCCGTTGCTCAGCGAGGACCCAAACAGTAATAATAATTATAATAATGATAAAAGACAGAGGAATAAGAAACAACATAACAGATAACACAGATTCTCGTTTTCCAAAATACCCCTTTGAAAATGTATGCAAACGACTCAACCCAAGTCCCACGGGACTCAGAACTCAGTGCACAACAAGATCGCGTGCAGATGCAATGCAATGCATCGTAATGCAATGCAGAATCGCACGGCCATGCGGTATCATCCGAGACCTGCGAACGAAATGATTCGTCTGTGGTATCGTCTGCGGCAATACAGTAGTTACTGTCTTCGTGCGGACGAAGTCTATGACGAATACATGGACGAACGGTTCGTCCGCGACCTGCATTTTTTAGAAAAATGAGTTTAAAACTTGTGCAAAAGTGCACGAAACAAAGCCAAATCATTCCCAACCCAAAAAGTACCAAATAACAAATATTGAACAAAACAAGAACGAACACATAGGACACCAATTAAGCGAACAATCACATTCCTCCCGCCTAAACGATTTCATAACCGAGTATACGACAAGCACCACGATATGGCCATCATGTACACCCGATTACAACCTCATCTATTTGCTTAGAACATCGCTTCTTGTTATGACACACATTCCCCCCACATAGCTCACTCGTCTGTTCACTACCACTTAATAACGGTAGTGGACCCAGTTATCAACCAAACTAGGACGGTTCAGTAACTCGCGTGGGTTCGGATTGCCCCCCAAACGAAGGAGCCAAATTTTAAGGTTCAATCCATTACATTGTCTCATCATGCCCCACCGGGGACTCCACAAAAACACTACCTTATCTAATGATTAACCCCATTAGATGCAGGCCCAGTACAGAACAGAACAGAAGACCTCTTGGATCACAGAACATATCAGGACAGAAGGCGGACGAAAACATGCTAACTAGTGATCCTAAACACGAGCTCAATAGGGGGCGATGACTCGGTCGACCAAACTAATTAGAACTACAATAATGACACAAATTAAGACGACTCCAATAAGACCCAATTCAAGCAATTATAGACAGATACCCAACAATCAACCGAACAGTAACGGAACAGATATAAAACAGTTTATAGGCATTTAGCAATTAATTAACGTAATTGAAATAAGATTGTAAGACATGCTCAAATCACCCAACCAAGCAGAAATTCAACTAACTATAGCAGTTTATGCAATCAATATGCCCAAGCACCTAGAAATCCTAACAGAATAGTACCCAACCATTAATCAGAAATCTCGAACAAAAATTAACATGAGGAAAGGGGTCCTCACCGTTACGAAGATGAAAAACAAGGAAAAGAACCAGAAATTATCCTTGGTTCGGAACGCTCCCGGGGCAAGAACTCCTAGCTCCGATTCTCGAATTGAATTCCGTCTGCGTTCCCTCGAACCCTTCGTGATTGCCTTTGATTTGGTGTATCCCGCGATGCAAACTTACGTCTCGAATCCCTTCAATCTTCTTCTCCAAGCTCCTGGCAAATTTCTCTCTCCCTTATTAATTTACACTAATGCCCATGTAAAAAATTAAATAATGAAATGGGTCAAGATTAGAATTTATCATACCGACTAAACTGTTGTAAATAATAAGGTGAAAAATTAGAGATTGAAGAAGACGTAGAGAAGAAAATTGTAATTTTATTTATTTTATTTTTTCCTACCAAAAATACTCTTCAAAGGTGATCATGTGACAATCACATGACCATCATCCGTTAGGAGTTAATGGTAAAACGGATGCAAGTGCTAAAATCAATACTTCTACAAAGGTAGTATATCAAATGATTACAAAATTTAGTTTATGTGTTAAAATAAATAATCGCTAAAAATTTATGTGTATCTTGTATTTTTTTTCCCATTGAAAGTGTAAAAGGTTACAAAGTGAGGGTAAGAACTCATTCATTACATTAGTAGCGATATTCAACTCGTTTATACTATTTAAGATGCAACGAATATGCCCATGTAGAGGAGGGAGGGAAAAATAACTTTGGAAGATTATTAAATTACGCCATCACCACAATCTATGAACGGCTATCCTAAACACAAATGCTAAAATCACAATGGATCTCTAGAAGAGACCAATTCTCATCATAAATTTAAGAAGGATAATTTTGATTGTTTTAAATAGGTTTAATTTTATAGGAAATTCATCAATCAATCAATCATTAGTATATTAAAATTGATATTAAATAGCATATGGTTAGTGGCTTAAAGAGTTAGTTTGTAATTTTTAAAATAACTTGAGGAATAAATTTGTAATTTAGGAAAAATGAGATTTGTTATATAATTTGGACCAATTTTAAAGGTAGAAATTTGTAATTTAGGAAAAATGAGATTTGTTATATAATTTGTACCAATTTTAAAGGTAGAAATGAAATTATTCCTAACATAAATTATCTACATTGGCAAGATATTAATTATTTGTTTCAAAATTTGATTTCACCATATTTTTGGTTCAATGTCTCATGAATTTCTCATGTACATGATTAAAATCTTTGTACATTTTGAATGACACAAATTTGGAAATATGAGGAAATTCATTCCCTTTTATCATCAAAAAATAAATTCATCTACAATGTTCGCATTAGTGATTCCTTTGAATTGAACTATATACAATGTTTCAATTCTTGTATATATAAATCTCCCTTAGAACTCAATTTTTCACTATCAATTTTGAGGATCTTCTTCAAATTCAACCATGGAAGCCACCACCCAAAAATCACAACCTCACATAGCCATTTTATCATCTTTAGGAATGGGACATCTAATTCCACTCATTCAATTCTCCAAAAGGCTTATTGATCTAAACCCTAACTTCTTGATCACTTTCATCATCCCTTCTGATGGTTCGCCTACGATAGCCCAAAAACCATTTCTTGAATCTTTTCCCTCCAAGAACATTAATTCCATCTTTCTACCTCCAGTGAATTTAAGTGACATCCCACAAGATGCAAAAATCGAATTTCGTATACACGAGAGCATGGTCAGATCTCTTCCGGCTCTTCGTGACACTTTAAAGTTGTTATCTCAATCTAATTCTAAACCTATTTCAACTTTAGTGGTTGATCTTTTTGGTACCTCAGTCATTGATCTAGCCAAGGAGCTAGATATTTCACCCTACATGTTTTTCCCTAGCACAGCAATGTGCTTGTCCTTGATCTTACATATGCCTAGAATTGATAAAACCTTGGATTGTGAATTTAAGGGTTCTCCTGAATCTATCAAGCTACCAGGGTGTGTCCCATTGCATAGGAAAGATTTGATGGATTCTGCTCAAGATAGGAAGGCTGATTCCTATAGAAGATTACTTCAAAGATTTGATGAGTATAATTCCCTAGATGGAATCTTAGTTAACAGCTTCATGGAATTGGAATCAGGGACATTTAAGTCTTTCAAGGAGATAGACTCGTTTAATGTGCCAGTTTATCCAGTGGGACCTGTGATACAGACATGTTCAGATATTAGACAGAACGGAAAACTTTATGTTAATAGACCAGATTGTTTGAGGTGGTTAGATGAACAACCGGCACGCTCAGTCTTGTTTGTTTCGTTTGGAAGTGGAGGAACCTTATCGCAGGAGCAGTTAAATGAGCTGGCACTAGGATTGGAAATAAGTGAGCAAAGATTTCTTTTGGTTGTTCGAAGTCCTAATGAAAAACTTAGCAATGCGGCTTATTTCAATGTCCACTCCAAGAAAAACCCTCTGGAGTTTCTGCCCCAAGGGTTCTTGGAGCGGACTAAGAGCAAAGGACTAGTGGTGCCATCATGGGCACCTCAAGTTGAAGTCTTGAGCCATGGCTCGACAGGAGGATTTCTCACTCATTGCGGGTGGAACTCTGTTATAGAAAGCATGGCACACGGGGTACCATTGATTGCATGGCCACTTTACGCGGAACAACGGATGAATGCAATATTGTTGATTGATGGTTTGAAGGTCGCGTTTGGATTAAATAGGAACGAGAATGGCATCGTATGTAGAAAAGACGTAGCAAATGTCGCAAAAAGCCTGATTGAGGGAGAAGAAGGAGAAAAACTAAGACAGAAGATGAAGTTTTTCAAGGATGCTGCATCAAATGCTTTAACACAAAATGGATCTTCTGCCATGTCATTAGGCGAGGTGGCTAGCAAATGGATTGGTTAGCAAAAATACTCAAAAGGCATAAGAATGGTTGACAATCAGAATAATTTCAAATATTTGAATTCGAGTTTATTACTTAATCATTTGAAAAGTAATTAGAATTATTAAATATTTTGTGAGTTTCATACGTTTAACGAGTTTACATTAATATATAATCGAGTAAACTATGAAACAACGAATGCATTTGACTCTTAGAAACATTTAAGGAGAATTTGTAAAAACCCGTGATTTTTTCTTATGCGATCTTTGGCATACAATTATTTTTTTGCGATTAATGGTGTATGCGTAATTTATTTCGTATGATTACGTGCTTACGTCTCTAATTAATTGTTACAAATTTTACATGTTTTTATTTCGTATACGTTTTAGTGGGGCATTCCGTACGCGTACTATAGTCGAGTTATTTAATTGTAAATCACCATAATAAAATAGGAATTTAAAATGAAATAGGTAATTAAATAAAAATTAAAATTAAATGGAAGAGTTTGCTGGGGATTGGAATTAGATTTTAAAAATAAATAAATAAAAGGAAAAGCAGATCATGGCATCGGGAGCATCGTGGGATTGTGGTACTTGTTCTCGCGAAACGTGAAGAAAAATAAAACAAATGAGAGGCGGCCTCTCTTACTCAATCACAGCCGTAGGGGAGAAATTGAAAGCCAATCATGGCAGTGAACTGCCTCGAGAAAAGTGCAGAAAGAAACAAGAGAAAAAGGCTACTGTGAGCCGTGTACAGCAGCAATCAGAAAAAGAAATCGCGTTTTGATCAACTCCGACACAACAATTGATAGGGTTCGAGACATAAGTTTTTCATCGCGGGATATGCCGAATTGAAGGTAATCACGAAGGCTTCGATGGAACGCAGACGAAATTTTATTTGGAGTTCGGAGCAGAAAGATATCGAACCGGAAGCGGGGCTGAATTTTGAGTTTCGATTTCTGCACACTTTCTGTAAAATCGTCGTGCAGGTAACATTCGAACTCCAAACGGAGTAAGTCTTTTTTATCTAAAAACTAGACTTACAGGGCAATAATCTAACCGGAGGGATCGATATCTTAACCATTGAATTTTTCGTAATGCATGTCAGAAGTAGGGAGAAGAACCAGAATTTTACAGTACTTGTACGATTATTGCTTGTTAACTGGATTCGAGGTAGGGACCCCACTTTCCTCTGTTGATGTCTGTTTCGTAATTTCGATTAATTCTGATATACTGTTCTGGCGTGTTTTTACTGAATTTGGGAATATTTAATTGCATGAACTGTTAGAGATTAATTTCTTAATGTTAATTGTTAATTGAATTGAAGTCTATTTGAATTGGGTAAATTGAGCATGCCTTGTAATTGCTTTTCTATTACTTTCGTAAATTGCTATATTCATATAATCAGTCTCTGTACCGTTCTGTATCTGGTCTGTAATTGCCTCTTGATTGATTGCATTTGAGTCTTACTTGGAGTCGTTGATGTTGTCCTAAGTGGTTATGGTCGACCGAGTCGTCGCCCCCTATTGAGATGCGTCTAGGAACAGTAGTTAGCAGGATCTGTCCGCCTTCTTCCTGATCTGTTCTGTTCTGGGTCCGCATTTGATGGGGCTAATCATCAGATACGGTAGTGGTTTTGTGAAGTTCCTGGTTGGGGATGATGATACAATGTAATGGATGGATCCTTAAACTCTGGCTCCTTCGTTTGGGGGGTAATCCGAACCTACGTGTTGATACTGAACCTTCTTAGTTTGGTTGATAACTGGGACCACTATCGTTATTGCTGAGTATGAGTGACTAGACGAGTAAGCTCATGTGGTAGGATTGTGTGTCATAGCATTAGCGATGTTCTAAGTATCTAAGACGAGTATGTGATTGGGTGTACTGGATGGGCAACGCGTGGTGCTTGTCGTACACTCGGTTATGGAATCGTTTAGGTGCGAAGAATGTTGTTAATTGCTTAATTGTTGCATTATATGCGTTCGTCATTGTTTGAGTCTTTAATTGTTGTTTGCTTGGAGTCTATTTGGTAACATATGAGTTGGGATGTTGGGTAATATTTTGGTGCACTTTTGCACGAGTTTTAAATCCATTTTTTTCCTGAAAATCACAATTGTGCAGTCCACTGTTCTGTTCTTTTTTGAACCATCTGTTATGTTCTGATACTGTCCTGCACTGGGTTCTGAGTCTTGTTAGACTTGAGACGAGTCATTTGCATATATTTCCATAGGGGTATTTTGGGAAACGGGCATCTGCATTATCTGTATTTGTTTCTGTTGTTCTGTTTCTGTTCTGTCTTTATTATCTATATTACTGTTTTAGGTCCCTGCTGAGCACCGGAGCTCAGTCCGATATCCGATTTTGTTGTTTCAGGTTTTGTAGATGTTGATTATACCTATGATGATGAAGCTTGGGGTGGGGATTACGAAGAGTGATCCTAACTGGATAGTTCACACATGTTATTTCCTTTTATAGTTATTTCATTGGAACTTGTAGTTCATTTTTCAAATGTAATAACTTAGAAATATTTCATTTGTAAAATAACGTTTCTGCTAGTTCTCTTATTACTATTTATGGACTTTGAATAATGAGCTCTTTTATTTAGTAATCTCTGACCGTGGCTTAGGTGCTTCATTAACCAATGGGGCACTGCCATGTCATCACTTCGGAGACAGGGTGTGACAGAAGTGGTATCAGAGCAGGTCGAACCTTAGGGATTAAAATCTGTAATGAACATAGGATAACAAGAACACAAAATGTGAGGTGTGTGATGGGTAGAGACCATGGACTAGGATGTTTCTGTTTACTTAATGCACTACATCCTATCGTTGTGTTGTGTTACGATATATGTTACCGTATATGTATACCTGTATATGTGATTCTTGTACCATGCTACCTGTTTCACATGTTCTACTTGCTATATGCTACACATGTATATGATTTATGGTTATATGCTTGCCATGCTCTATTTGTTATATGTTTCACATGTATAACTTATATGCTTGCCATGCTCTACTTATTATATGTTCATGTATGTTATAATACATGTATGTTGTAAATTTTTGTCTGTGATACAGGTTAGGTGATTTCTTTTATTATGTCATGATCTATTTGTTCATACCTCATGTGTTCACTTGTTAATTGTTTAATAGAATATCTTATTTGTTTACTATACGTTATGCTTAAGTATTCTATATGTTATACATGTTATATAGTTCTTTGTATTCTGTATACCATGCCATGTTTTACTTGTCTATGCTTCACACGTTTAATTGCTAAATGATTTATCGCTTATCTTACCTTTTTTACTATATAACTGTAGGAGTTAAGATGGATCCGAGTCAATGAAGCAGTGACGACTACGCCCTACCTATCGCTCGTTATCTTATCGCTACGCGTTACATGTGTTTAGGGCTGTTAACGAGTCGAACCGAGCCGGTTTTGGGCCAAATCGGTTCGGATCGTTAAGAAAACCGAATCGATCGTTAATCGGTTCGTTAGTCAACCGATTCGGTTGTTCAATTCGTAATCGGTTCGAAATAAAATCGTACAAAATCGGTTCGTTAATCGAACCGTATCAAATCGCTCAAAACCGGTTCGCTAATCGGATCGAAAATCGTAATTCGCATAAAATCGTAATTCGCATTAAATCGTAATTCGGTTCGTTAAACATTGATCATACTATTACAAAACTAGGGCTGTTGGGGAACCGTTTAACTCGCAAATCGCTCGTTAATCGGTTCGCTAACTCGCTAAAACCGGTTAACTCGCAAATCGCTTCGTTAATCGGTTCGTTAAAATCGGCTCGCTAACTCGCTAAAATCGGTAGAATTTTATTAACCGGTTTAACGAGCGATTAACGAGCGATTTATGAGCCATTTTACCGAATCGTAACCGGTTCGTTAACGAGCCGAGCGATTTAACGAGCCGGTTTTAACGAACCGATTAACGAGCGATTTGCGATTTGCTCGGCTCGATAACAGCCCTGATGTGTTATACTATGCCATTTTTACGTACTAATCCCGGTTATGCCCAACTTGTCTTTTGTTCTAAATAAAGGATGACTTCTTCCTTTTCTCATTTATCCACAACAACTCCATTATTATCATTTTCATTGATTGGTGTTCACACCTATAGGAGTTTGACGACTTTTGAGTTCTTTTCATGTTGAAATTCTTCACAATATCTCTTTCATATCTGGTTGAGGGATGAATACCTCTTCTTTCCTTATTTCGATTTGTAATCCCTATAAGAATGTTAATTATCTTTCCATACTCATCTCAAATTCAATTTTCTTTAGCTGATAAAGTGTCAACCATTTTTATAACCTCTGGTTGTTGATCCAAACATAATATCCTCAACTTGAGTTATCAATACTGAATTCTTCAATTCTTAATGAACAACTTTTTATCAACTCTACATCTTGTGTGTCCATACCTTGACAAGAACCTTGTTATCCTCTCATACCAAGCTCTCGAGTTTTGCTTTAATCCATAAAGAGCCCCTTCAAAATCGTATACATGATTTGGACAATCTGACTTCACACCCTTCGGGTTCTTCCACATATACTTCTTTCTATAACACCTCATTCGGGAAACACTATTGCCTCCCATCTTATAAACTTTGAAGTTTCCCGAAAAGGCAACGTCAACATAAGTCTTATTTACTCCAGTCTTGCTACATGAGCTGAACTTCTCATCAAAATTTGTCTCATGTACTTGAGCGTATCCTTTGACTACAATTTTGGATTTGTCTCTAATAATATTTCTTAGATCATTTGAGCTTGTTTCTAAACAATCGCTTGATTATATAATGTTCGCATCATCCGCTCTTGGAACCAATTTCGGAACATTATTTATTTGAAACTGTTGAAATTCTTCTTGTATCGACAGTATCCAAAATTCATCTTGCAATTTCTCTTTTACATGTTTAGTTTCAACAATGGAAGCACAATTGTGCGTGGTAATTTCCTTCTCGTTGACTTTAGAATTCCAACGAGTTTCCTTAAAGGTATCAAAATTACAAATTACCTACTCAACCGAATGATTTTTTTTATTACCCGGTTGATATCCGTTTTGTTTATTGCACCCATAATTCGAGTGAGTATCACATTATCATCATGTTCACTCGTTGTATTTGTAAGACCTTCTTGGCTCTTTGTTTATTGAGGCTCTGTTATCTCAACAAATTCATTCTCATCAAGTCTTATGAGAAATTTTTCAATCTTGTATCATTACATTAATAGTTTCCGTCTCTTCAGAGGTTCTTTTGTTGTATACCTTCTGTTGGAGTATCCTAAAAATCTTCCTTCATCAGCCCTTGCATCAAACTCACACAACTTCTCACAGCCATTGAGGTGTAACATTATGTTTCGTCCCATTCCGAATGTTACATGCAGTTTTGTTAGGGAAGGCAACTCTTCGCTTGCATTGTATTTTCCACCTTTCCTCAATGTCTTTAGTAGAGGAATAAAGTTTTCTGGCAATTCGCAGACAATTATGTTCACCCTTTTATATGCAAACAATCCGGCTTAAACCCTTCTCAAAAGTGTTTCTTCTTTCCGCTATTTGTGTTGATACATTCCACCTTCTATTGATCCCTTCTTGATTTTCTCACGTTTGATCTTTCAGACTCCTGTTTCCCCTTCTATTCTGTAATGTTTTGGTGCACTTTTGCACGATTTTTAAATCCATTTTTTTCCCCTGAAAATCACAGTTGTGCAGTCCACTGTTTTGTTCTGTTCTGAGCTATCTGTTATGTTCTGATATTGTCCTGCACTAGGTTCTGAGTCTTGTTAGACTTGAGACGAGTCATTTGCATATATTTCCATAGGGGTATTTTGGGAAACGGGCATCTGCATTATCTGTATCTGTTTCTGCTGTTCTGTCTTTATTATCTATATTGCTGTTTTAGGTCCCTGCTGAGCACCGGAGCTCAGTCCGATATCCGGTTTTGTTGTTTCAGGTTTTATAGAAGTTGATTATACCTATGATGATGGAGCTTGGTGAGGGGATTACGAACAGTGATCCTAACCGGATAGTTCACACCTGTTATTTCCTTTTATAGTTATTTCATTGGAACTTGTAGTTCATTTTTTCAAATGTAATAACTTAGAAATATTTCATTTGTAGAATAACGCTTCTGCTAGTTCTCTTATTACTATTTATAGACTTTGAATAATGAACTCCTTTATTTAGTAATCTCTTAATATGGCTTAGGTGCTTTATTAAAGAATGGGGCACTGTCATGTCATCACTTCGGAGACGGGGTGTGACAGAATCTATTAAGATATAAATCGCACCATTTTGTTTTTTCATATAAAGAGATTTTAGCTATACATTTATTAATGAGAAAAATACAATGTATGTCTATTGATTATTTAGTAATAACAGGTTATAACCAAAATCTTTTTTATGTGCCTTTTATACCCACATTTATTTTGCGGGTCCAAAATGACAAGAAGTGTCGGAATCCAGCCAACCAAGGCGGCGATGACCACGTGACCAACACCTAACTCACTTATCAGGGTCAAATTGTCTAGCAAGCCCTTGAAGATGCATGATAACCAATTTAATTAGGATCATCTCCATCTTCCTCCTTCTTCTTCTCTCTTCTGCTCACCACAACCACTACCGACATCGACCAACCTCCATATTTATCTCCACCCCCACTTCTACGGTCCCCCGCCACCGATCTTCCTATTCTGTCTCTTCTATCCCCGCCGACGTACCCCAACACCATTGTCGCCTTTCTTCTTCTTTCCTCTTCCTGAGATTCCATCTCCCCATTCCCTACCATTTATCTTTCGACCTGATCCTAGAAATCCACGTTCACTACCACCCCCACAGCCACAGGCCACCAAACACTTCCTCCGTTGCCACCATGACCACCATTCTCTTCTTTTTCTTTTGTCTTCCTCCTCTTCACCTCCACCCAAACAGAGATCCCCCACTGAGTCTTTCCACCTCAAACCACTGCAGATTTGCTTATTTCTCAGTCTATTAAGATAGTATAATTATTGAGTATAAGCATTTGTTTTTTTTTTTTTTTTTTTTTTTTTTTTTTTTTTGGAAGGGTACCTATTTATTACAAGAAAATAAGGGATTCAATAAGTAGGGAGGGTGTCAAACCCCTTCTCCGGAGTGATGACATGGCAGTGCCCCATTGGTTAATGAAGCACCAAAGCCACAATCAGAGTTTACTAATTAAGATAATTCAATTATAAAGTCAATAATATCCAAAAGTGTACATGCGGAAGCAAATAACTGAAAAAGGAAATTATTCTACGTTATTACATCTGAAAAAAGAAAGAAAAGTTCCAATAACATTAATTAAAAATGAAATAATAGTGTATGTAATCTATCAGGTTAGGATCAATCCTCTTAATCCCCATCCCACAGTCCATCATTCAGGTACTGGTCCTCACCTAAAGCATCTGCAAACAGTAAAGCAGATGGACTGAGCTCCGATGCTCAGCGAGGACCCAAACAGTAATAATAATAATGATAAAAGACAAAGCGGAATAAGAAACAGCATAACAGATATCACAGATTCCCGTTTCCCAAAACACCACTTTGAAAATGTATGCAACGACTTAACCCAAGTCCCACTGGACTCAGAACTCAGTGTAGGACGGTATTGTGCAGTACATAACAGATCAGAACAGAACAGAAACTGCACAGCTGCGGAGCGGTATCATCCGCGAATTGCGGACAAATGATTCGTCTGCTGTATCGTCCGCGGTAGGACAATACCTACTGTCTTCGTGCAGACGAAGCCTAAGATGAATGCAAGGACAAACGGTTCGTCCACGTTTTTTTGGAAAAATGAGTTTAAAACT
Organism: Vinca minor; assembly: GCA_026122235.1. Lineage (NCBI taxonomy): Eukaryota > Viridiplantae > Streptophyta > Magnoliopsida > Gentianales > Apocynaceae > Vinca > Vinca minor. The sequence continues at coordinate 7,960,933 of JAOCZM010000142.1, forward strand.
TGTGCAAAAGTGCACGAAACAATGTCAAGTCATTCCCAACCCAAAAAGTACTAAACAATACTCAACCAAACAACAAATATTAACCAAAAGAAAAACAAACACATAGGATACCAATTTAGCGAACAACCACATTCCTCGCGCCTAAACGATTTCATAACCGAGAATACGACAAACACCACGCTTTGCCCATCATGTACACCCGATTACAACATCGTCTAATTGCTTGGAACATTTCTACTTGCTATGACATACAATCCCACCACATGAGCTCAGTCGTCTATTTACTACCACTTAGTAGTAACGATAGTGGATCCAGTTATCAACCAAACTAGGACGGTTCAGTAGCCTGCGTGGGTTCGGATTGCCCCCCAAATGAAGAAACCATATTTTAAGGTTCAATCCATTACATTGTCACATCATCCCCCACCGGGGACTCCACAAAACCACTATCGTATCTAATGATTAACCCCACTAGATGCGGGCCCAGTACAGAATAGAACAAAAAACCTCTTGGGTCACAGAACAGATCAGGACAGAAGGCGGACGAAACCTGCTAACTTGTGATCCTGGACACGAGCTCAATAGGGGAGATGACTCGGTCGACCAAACCAATTAGGACTACAACAATGACATGAATTAAGATGAACCCAATAAGACCCAATTCAGGCAATTATAGACAGATACCCAACAGTCAACAGAACAACAATGGAACAAATATAAAACAGTTTATAGGCATTTAGCATTTAATTAACGCAATTGAAATCAGATTGTAAGGCATGCTCAAATTACCCAACCAAGCAGAAATTCAATTAACTATAGTAGTGTATGCAATAAACATGCCCAAGCCCCTAGAAATTCTAACAGATCAGTACCCAACCATTAATCAGAAACTCCGACAGAAATTAACATGGGAAAGGGGTCCTCACTGTTACAAAGATGAAAAACATGGAAAAGAACCCGAAATCAATCTTTCTTAGAACGCTCCCTGGGGAAAAAACTCTTCGCTCTTATTCTTAAATTGAATTTCGTCTGCGTTCCCTCGAATCCTTCGTGATTGCCTTCAATTCGGTGTATCCCGCGATGAAAACTTACGTCTCGAACCCCTTCAATCGTCTTCTCCAAACTCCAGGCAGATTTCTCTCTCTGTTTCCATCTCTCACGATCGTCTGTTATGCTTAATCGTAACTGATGGCAATTCCTATGACCCCTAAGGTTATGAAGTTAAAGTTTATGTTAATTACCAATTAGACCCCTCTCCCTTATTAATTTACACTCATGCCCATGTACATAAAAATAAAAGGTAACACATATAATACATGGCAAATGTCAATTAGCACCTAGCATTTATTATGACATTAATTATAAATCACCTAATTATGCAATTAATCAATTAAATCACATAATTCACATAAATCAAATTGGGGAAAATCCAAGGTATCACATCTTCCCCCCTTTACAAGAGTTTCGTTCCCAAAACTTACTAACCTGGGTTATCGAACAAGTGAGGGTACTTCACCCGAGCTTTCTCTTCCAGCTCCCAAATAGCTTCCCGCTCAAAATGGTTGGACCACTGAATTTTCACGTACGGTATAGTCATGCGCCTCAGGACTTGATCCTTCATGTCTACAATTCAAATTGGCACTTCTTCGTAGGATAGATCATCTCTGACCTCCAACGGCTCAGCTTCCAAAACATGGTTAGGGTCAGGCAAATACCACCTCAACTGGGACACGTGAATTACATTATGTACCTGTGACATCGTTGGCGGCAAAGCCAGATGATAAACCAAATCCTCTACCTTCTCAAGAATCTCATACGGAATGATGTACATCGAGCTTAGCTTCCCGCTCTTTCCGAACCTCATAACTCATCTCATTGGTGAAACTCGAAGATACACTTTCTCACCAACCTGAAACTCGAACGTTCTACGCTTACTATCAGCCCAACTCTTCTGTTGGTCTTGAGCTGCCTTGATTCGTTCCCAAATCAACGGTACCTTCTCCATTATTACCTGAACTAATTCAGGGCCCGTTATCACGTTCTCCCCGATGTCTTCCCAACATACAGGTGATCTACACTTCCTCCCGTACAAGGCTTCATACGGCGCCATCCTGATACTAGCTTGGTAACTGTTGTTATAGGCAAACTCCACCAAGGTCAAATGGTATACCCAGCTACTTTTGAAAACTAAAACGCATGCCTGTAACATATCCTCCAAAGTCTGAATTGTCCTCTCGGACTGCCCATCATTCTGAGGATAATAAGCAGTACTCAAAGACAACTTCGTTCACATAGCCTCGTTGAAACTCTTCCAAAATTGAGACACGAACCGAGTGTCCAGATCTGAAACAATACTGACCGGTGCCAGCAAAGACGAACGATCTCATCCATGTAAAGTTGAACCAAGGTATCCATCGTCGTTGTAATCTTCATCGGTAAGAAATGAGCTGATTTCATGAGTCGGTCTACAATCACCAAGATAGTATCCTTCCCGATCTTATCCTTAAACAGACCGACCGGGGGCTCTGATGTTCCTCCTTAACCTGCTGGCACACAAGACACTTAGCCACAAACTCGGCTACATCCCGCTTCATTCCTCCCCACCAAAAGTTCTCCTTCAATCCCTTATACATCTTTGATGCCCCCCGGGTGCACCAATAGTCTAAAATTGTAAGCCTCCTGAAGAATCTCATATTTCAGCCCCGCTCGAAGTACGCACAATCTGCCTCGAAACCGAAGACTCCATCTTCATGTATCTGATAATCTGATTCTGCTCCGAATTGTACCAAGTCCCATTACTTACACATCTCCAGATCCAACAACTGCGCCTCATTATTCCTCTTAAGGATCGTTGGTTGAGCTACCAAGGCTGCCAAAATGATCTCGGTAGATTTAACAACCTCTAAACTCATCAATTAACTCCCGTTGATCGGTTATTAATGCTGCTATATGCCCCGAGTGAAGGGATTCATGGGCGAAAACTCGTTCCAAATACCCATGAGTCCTTCCCTGACGGATCCTTTTATACAAAACGAATCGAAAACAGCAAAGAAAAAGACTTACGTTTTGGGTTCAAGAATCTGATTCTTGAATGGAAGATGTTGTTTCTTGGATACGCTGCTGCCACCAACAAAATTCCCTTTGCGGAATGTCCCTCTACCGGTATCCACGCGACAAAACGAACAGTGATTGCTAGCTCTTCGTTTTTCCAAGTTTTGGGAATTAGAGAGAAAAGGGAGAGGCAGAATAGAAAACGATTTTTCTGAGTCTTTTTGGTATTTCGGCTGAAAGCATTAACTGTACTAGGGTTTCGGCCAAGAGATCATTATATAGGGTGTATGAGTTTGTTCCCAGAACTAACTCTCACGTCCTCAACTTCTCTCGGTAATGGGAGTCTTTAACTCCCACGTCTTCTAGACCTCTGCTGGTAGTGGGAGTCTTTATAGGATAATAACTCCCACGTAATCCCACCTATACCGAAAATGCCCCTTATCTCTAATTCGAATAATAATGCTTTATTATTCTCAGAAAAGTGAATGTCAGATACAATGAACCTAGACACATTCTAGATTCAATGAATATGGACATGAAGCTCGTTAGCTCGTTTATGCGTGTGACCCTGTAGGTTCATATCACAATGGCAATGAAAACACACTTAGTAGTAGTGTGAGTTCATAAATCACAAGCGGACCCTAGCAGGACATTGTGACTACCCAAAGTGAATGAATTTACAACGGAACCTAATGTCAATCCACTATTTAATCCCTTTGTCTCGCGATATTCTAATTAAGCATAAGGCATGGTAGTCGTCGCCCTTATTAAGCTTAATTATATTTATGCTTGATCTCCAGGTAGACTGTTCCAACAAACAATATTTAATATCCACTTTATTAAATACATTTGAGTACGGCCATGCATTTAAACAGTCTTTCCCTATCGAGGGGCACATGGATATCTCTCTCTAATAAGATAGGGACAAATTCCTTACAATGCCTCTCACATTCAAGCCATGATAGGACACTACATCCGATCATCAGTCGTATTGATTACTCGATTAAAAGCAACTTACGACTGAGTCAAAACGTGGCTCCACTCATGCTAGAATCAAATGGAGAAATAAGGTCTAAGGATTCTAAAATAGTATTGAGGAAGTAATACTTATGACTAAGGACCATGAAGTATTACTTCTCTAACGGATCACGTCCGATACGATATATCTCAATACATTGCATCTATGATATGATTTGTAATCATTACACATGATTAGTAAAACGTAATTATCAATCAAACATCATACTAGTTTTATTTCATTATAAAATAGATTACATAAAACTAGGGACAACTAGAATAGTAATTACATAAGCAAATGAGTTTTACTATCAAATCACGCATTTGATGTTCATAAGCAAAATTAACTATTCACATGAAATGCTCAAATAGATATAAAACGTACAACATATGCTAATGGTCCTAGGGCACTACTAACAATCTCCCTCTTCCTACTCAAAGCATCTGCTAAACGATTAGCTTTACCAGGGTGGCAACTAATCGTAATGTCATAATCCTTCAACAACTCCAACCATCGCCTTTGCCTCATGCTCAGTTCCTTCTGCGTGAACAAGTACTTGCGACTGTGGTGATCGGTGAAAGCCTCACACGGTTCTCCATACAGGTAATGCCTCCACAACTTCAAGGCAAACACAACCGCTGCCAACTCCAAGTCGTGTGTAGGATAGTTGTTCTCATAAGGCTTTATCTTCCACGAAGTATATGCTATAACATTCCCGTTCTTCATCAAAACACACCCCAAACCAATTCCCGAGGCACCACTATAGATGGTGAAACCTCCGGGCTTCGATGGTAAGGTCAACACTGGTTCCGTGGTCAACTTCTCCTTGAACATCTGAAAGCTCTTCTCACATTCCGGCTCCCCATTCAAACTTAACTCGCTCTTGAGTGAGACGAGTCAATGGAACGGAAATGCGTGAGAAGTCCTGGACAAACTTTTATTGCATAATAACTCCCACGTAATCCCAGCGAAAACCAAATACTAAAAATACCCTTCTTTAATCTCTAATTCGAATAATAACATTTTATTATTCTCAGAAATATAAATGCCAGGTACAATGAACCTAGACGCATTCTAGATTCATTGAATCTGGACATGAAACTCGTTAACTCATCTATGCGTGTGACCCTGTAGGTTCATATCACAATGGCAATGAAAACACACTTAGTAGTAGCATGTGTTCACAAATCACAAGCGGTCCCTAGTAGGCCATTGTGACTACCCAGAGTGAATGAATGTACGGTGGAACCTAATATCAATCTACTATTTAATCCTTTTGTCTCGCGATATCCAAATTAAGCATAAGACATGGTAGTTGTCACCCTTATAAAGCTTAATTGTATTTATGCTCTATCTCCAGGAAGACTGTTCAACAAATAGTATTTAATAACCACTTTATTAAATGTATTTGAGCACGGCCATGCATTTAAATAGTCTTCCTTATAAAGGGGGCCCACGTATATCTCTCTCTAATAAGAGAGGGACAAATCCCTTACAATGCCTCTCACATTCAAGTCATGATGGGATACTACATCTGATCATCAGTCATTTTAATCACTCTAGTAAAAGTAACGTCCGACTGAGTCAAAATGTAGCTCCATTCATGCTGGAAACGATGAAGACATAAGGTCTAAGGATTCCAAACAGTATTAAGGAAGTAATACTTATGACTAAAGAACCATGAAGTATTACTTCTCTAACGGATCACGTATGATACAATATATCCCAATATATTGCATATATGATATGATTTATATCCATTACACATGATCAGTAAAACATAATCATCAATCAAACATCATACTAGTTTTATTTCATTGTAAAGAACATTATACTAGTAATTGAATAAGTTAATGAGTTTTACTATCAAATCACATATTTGATGCTCAAAGCAAATTTAACTATTCAAATGACATGCTCAAAATATATAAAACATACAACATAAGCTAATGGTCTTAGGGCACTACTAACAATCTCCCACTTGCCCAGGTCCAATCATGCATGATCCTCAATCCCCATTGACCTAGTATGACTCTCATGTTTAGGTTGCGGGAGTGGCTTGTCAATGGATCTCCAATGTTGTCGTCTGTATGAACTTTTCAAATTTTAACGTCTCATCTATCAATGATCTCTCTAATCAGATGGAAACGCCTGAGAATGTGTTTGGATCGTTGGTGAGATCTAGGTTCCTTATCTTGTGAAATGGCATCAATATTATCACAATAGAGGTCCACTGGGTTCACAATGCTAGGGATGTTACCTAATCCATCAACAAATTTTTCTAATCCAAATAGCTTTTTTAGCTGCTTCAGAGGCAGCCACATACTCAGCTTCTGTTGTAGAGTCGGCTACGGTTTCTTGCTTTGATCTCTTCCAGCTCACACCACCTCCATTCAAACAAAACTCAAAACCTGGTTGCGATCTAAAGTCATCTACGTCGGTCTGGAAGCTTGCGTCTGTGTAACCATTTACAACCAGACTTCCTTCCTAACCTCCGTAAACTAAGAACATATATTTAGTCCTTCTCAAGTAATGCACTTGACTGCATTCCAATGTGACTCTCCAGGGTCAGATTGATATCTGCTAGTCATACTTAAAGCGATTGAGACATCCAGGCGAGTGCATAGCATGACATACATAATAGACCCAATGGCTGAAGCATATGAGATATTACTCATGTGCTCTTGGTCTTCCTTTGTAGAAGGTCCTTGAGTTCTGTTGAGTTTAATGACGTATGACATGGGCAAGAATCCCTTTTTGTATTTATGCTCAATCTTCAAGTAGACTGTTCTAACAAATAGTATTTAATAACCACTTTATTAAATGTATTTAAGCACGGCCATGCATTTAAACAGTCTTCCCTATCAAGGGGCCGCATATATCTCTCTCTAATAAGAGATGGACAAATCCCTATTTGGAATCTTGCAAACTGAACTGTTTCAGTACCTTGTCAATGTTTCCACTCCGTTTTAATTTGACGAATATGTTGTTAGGCCCCATAAGACAAGAATATAAGCATCACATGCAAGATATAAAACGTAAATGTAAACGTGAGATAGCATGGCCTAATCCTATGATAACTCCCATGAGCCTTGTGGGAGCCAAAGGTCAATCTAAATCAATACCCATCTCATGTATAGTGTCTTCGATCCATCGTCCTCCAATCTTGTTACATAATTGCATGGGCATACCCAGCCTTCAAGATAAAACGATAAAACTAATCTAAGAAAACAATTACAATTTTACAACATTAAAAAACGGCTCGCAAATCGTATTATAAAATTACAACCCAATAAATGTAAAGCAAGAGGAGTATAGTAGGTCATGGCTATTCACCATGCTAAAACTCGCATAAAGCAAAATTGACTATTCAAATGACATCTCAAAATATATAAAACGTACAACATATGTTAATGGTCCTAGGGCACTACTAACACCAAAGTCTTGGGTGTAGGCCAATCCACGATTGCCTCTATCATACTCAGGTCAACAAATACCCCTTCAACTGAAACTACGTGCCCCAATAACGAGATACTCCTCAACTCGAACTTGCCGAACTTGGTGTACAACTTCTTCTTCCTCAAGATCTCCAACGCCAATCTCAAATGCTCTTCGAGTGCCTCATCTGACGGTAAATAAATCAAGATATCGTCGATGAATACCACCACGAACTTATCTAAGCAATCTCGGAAGACTCTGTTCATCATGTCCATGAACGATGCAGGTGCGTTAGTCATTTCAAACGACATCATAAGAAACTCATAATGCCCATAGCGGGTTCTAAAGGCACTTTTCAGGATATCCTCGGTTTTAATCCTCAATTGATGGTACCCAGACCTCAAATCAATCTTGGAAAACATCGTTGCTCCCTTCAACTGATCAAACAGATCATCTATACGCGACATAGGGTATCGATTCTTCATCGTTATCTTATTCAACTACGGGTAGTCGATACACATCCGCATACTACCGTATTTCTTCTTCACAACAAAACTGGAGCGCCCCAAGGCGAAACACTCGGTCTGATAAACTTCTTATCGGAAGCTATTAGAGTTGAGCCTGCAACTCCTTCAACTCCGATGGTGCCATCCGATACGGGGCGTTAGAATCGGGCTCTGCGCCATACTGCAACATCAAAATCCACCATCTGAAGCTGAATAAGTTCCACTTCCAACACCTTAGAGTCTACCTCTACCCTACACCCCTTATGAACCAAGTTCGACTCCAACATCTTTCCACTAGGTACCATAACTCTATAGGTTTTCAAAATACTAACAGACGAGGTTTTAAGTATCTTAGTAAACCTACAAGACACAAATGAGTGGGTTTCCTCGCAATCAAACAACACATACGCAGGCACATAATTGATGAGCAGTGTACCTGCAACAACATCTGAAGCATCTTTTGCCTCCCGCCGAGTCAAGGCAAAAACCCTAGCATTAGGCTTCTGCCTGTTATCTTCCCCTTTCGTAGTTGTCCCAGTAATCTAACCCGCAGCTGGTGGTGGCTCTGGATAGTTCTGAACACCTGAAACATGCTCTTGATGTCTATATACAGTCCCCAATGTGCACCCTGCCACATCTCTCACAAACTCTCAACGGTCCCGCATCAGTTGATGCCTCGTGGATGCTTCAATCTTGGTCAAGTTAGCTCTAGTCCCTGCCCCTGGCCTATAGGTGTTGGTAGGTCCCGAGGTGGGAGCAAACCTCTTCCCAGCCCAAGGTGAAGCTGAGTTGGGACGAGAAATCTAACTCTGTGACACAACATAATAGGGCTTCTTTTTGTCCGTCTCATTAGTCTTGAACTCCACCTCTATATCCAAACTCCTCCGGTACGCGTCCATAAAAGTAGTCGGACGATACCCAGACAGTCTTCCCCTAATACGAGGCAGCAACCCCCGTACGAACCTCTGGGTCCTCATCTTGCCATCCTGAATGATGGCAGTAGTATACTTACCTAGCCAGTTGAACTTAACGATATAGGCGGAGACGGTCATACTCTCCGTCTGCCTCAGAGCGAAGAACTCGTTCAGCCTTGCAGACTTGAAGGTCTCAGGGAAGTACTGATCTAGAAAAATCTCCCTGAACCTAAGCCAAGTGACCGGCCCTTCTAGAGCATACACCAACTTTACTACTTTACACCACTTCGAAGCCTCGGGCATGAGAAAGGGGATGACCACATCAACCTTCATCTCATTCGGCACCCTAATAATTCGAAAGTGATGCTCAACCCTTCCAACAAATTCTCAGCTTGGTCAGGACCCACACCTCCGTGAAACGAAATCACACGCATCTTCTTCATGCGCTCACAATACGACCCCGGATCAGCCTCAACCCTCGGACCTATAGGAACCCCAGCAGCCTGATTGTGCTGTTGCGGTTGCTGCTGTTGTTGCTAATACTGCAGCTGTTGCTGCATAGTTTGGAACATTTGGGTAAGCATCACAAAGGCAGCGGACAAGTCAGGAGCTACCCCTGTATTGGCTGGTAGAGGGGGTTGTACGTTATATTGCAATGTTATGTGTTGGGTGGGTTTAGAATAGATCATAACCAAGGTAACAGCGACGACTACAATCTTCTCATCGTCGATTATGGTCGTCGTGGATATCGAGGTAGAAGAGGGCGTCCATAATATCCAAAAGTGTACATGCGGAAGCAAATAACTGAAAAATGAATTTATTCTAAGTTATTACATCGGAAAAAAGAAAGTTAAAGTTCTAATAACATTAACTAAAAAGGAAATACCAGTGTTTGTAATCTATCCAGTTACGATCACTCCTCGCAAACCTCATCCCAAAGTCCATCATCCAGGCACTGGTCCTCACCTAAATAATCTGTAAACAGTAAAGCGGAAGTACTAAGCTCCATTGCTCAGCGAGGACATAAAATAATAATGATAAAAGACAGAGGGGAATAAGAAACAACATAACATATAACACATATTCTCGTTTCCCAAAATACCCCTTTGAAAATGTATGCAAATGACTCAACCCAAGTCCCACGGGACTCAGAACTCAGTGCAGGACAGTACTGTGCAGTACATAATAGATCAGAACAAAACAAAAACTGCACAGGTGCTATATCGTCCGCGACCTGCGAACGAATGATTCGTTCGTGGTATCTTCCGCGGCAAGATAGTAGTTACTGTCTTCGTGCGGACGAAGCCTAGGACGAATACATGGACGAACGGTTCGTCTGCGACCTGCGTTTTTCAGAAAAATGAGTTTAAAACTTGTGCAAAAGTGCACGAAACAATGCCAAATCATTCCCAACCCAAAAGGTAGGGGTGATCATCGATTTCGAATTCGGTAAATCTGTAGTTTGAAATCGGTAATTTCATTTTTAAAAATACCGACCTATTTCGAACCGAATTCCGATTTACCGAATTCGAATTGAATTCGGTATGAATTCAGAATTCGGTAAATTTACCGAATTAGGTATTTGGGTAGAGCCAATAATTACAGTAGTTGCACACACCATGGCCAACTTGGTCTATGTATGTGATTGAAAAATGGATCCAACACTTGGCCCTCTTCTTGTACTCTCCTCTTTTTAAACATTTGTCGGCTTCTTGAGCGCTAACTAGAGATTGAGCTGAGGGTTCATATCCAAATCTTCCTCCAAATTAGAAGATATAGTTACTTGTAATTATCAGATAACAGAATGCAAAAATGAGAATAAATCATCAGGAAGTTTCTCTGAAATAGCATATGCAAGCATTACTAGTAATTTATTTAGCAAAAAAAAAAAAAATAAAAAAAAAAGCATTACCAGTATTTTTTTTTTTAATTTTCTAGATTTCATATATCGGTGGCTCGGTGGTCCTAGACAGAGACAAAGTTTAATTTTTTTCCATTTTTTCACTTTTGAATGGAGTACCTAAACAAGTAGATTTGAACTTCGACGGAGGCGGCGGTGGTGCTAGGCGAGAGTGGTCGTAGTGGTTTTCATCAGATTTGGAGATGTGTGAGTGTGAGTGTGAGTGTGAGTGTGAGAGGGAGAGGGAGAGGCGAGAGAGAGAGAGAGAGAGAGAGAGAGGGAGAGGGAGAGAGAGAGGGACTGGAAATGGTGATTTTTTGGAAGGAGAAATGTAACAGGCTGAAGCGGCTGCGTCTCTCTTAGTCTTAGGTAGATGAAAATTAGGTTAGATATTAGGTTTACGTCAAGTAAGAGACTATTTATAGTGGACTTATTTTCATATTATTTATTAAAATATTTTTTGAATTCGAATTCGGTAATACCGATTTCATTAAAATCAAATACCGAATTCGAACCAGTTTCGAAATTTTCGAATTCGATATAATCCGAATTACCGAATTGCCGAATTCGATTTACCAAATTCAAATCGAATTCGGTCGGTAAATCGGTTTTTACCGAATTTGCACACCCCTACCAAAAAGTACCAAATAAGACTCAACCAAACAACAAATATTGAACAAAAAAAGAACGAACACATAGGACACCAATTAAGCGAACAACCACATTCCTCCCGCCTAAACGATTTCATAATCGAGTATACGACAAGCACCATGATATGGCCATCATGTACACCCGATTACAACCTCGTCTAATTGCTTAGAACATCTCTTCTTGTTATGACACACAATCCCACCACATAGCTCACTCATCTGTTCACTACCATTCAGCAATAATGGTAGTGGACCCAATTATCAACCAAACTAGGACGGTTCAGTAACCCGCGTGGGTTCAGATTGCCCCCCAAACAAAGGAGCTAGATTTTAAGGTTCAATCCATTACATTGTCTCATCATGCCCTACCGGGGACTCCACAAAACCACTACCGTATCTCATGATTAACCCCATTTGATGCAGGCCCAGTACAGAACAAAGCAGAACACCTCTTGGATCACAGAACATATCAGGACAGAAGGCGGACGGAACCTGCTAACTAGTGATCTTAAACACGATCTCAATAGGGGCGATGACTCGGTCGACCAAACTAATTAGAACTACAACAACAATGACACAAATTAAGACGACTCCAATAAGACCCAATTCAAGCAATTATAGACAGATACCCAACAATCAACAGAACAGTAACGGAACATATATAAAACAGTTTATAGGCATTTAGCAATTAATTAACGCAATTGAAATCAGATTGTAAGGCATGCTCAAATCACCTAACCAAGCAGAAATTCGATTAACTATAGTAGTTTATGCAATCAATATGCCCAAGCACCTAGAAATCCTAACAAAATAGTACCCGACCATTAATCAGAAATCTCGAACAGAAATTAACATGAGAAAATGGGTCCTCACCGTTACGAAGATGAAAAAACAAGGAAAAGAACCAGAAATCATCCTTGGTTCGGAAAGCTCCCGGGGCAAGAACTCCTCGCTCCGATTCTCGAATTGAATTCCGTCTGCGTTCCCTCGAAGCCTTCGTGATTGCCTTCGATTCGGTGTATCCCGCGATGCAAACTTACGTCTCGAATCCCTTCAATCGTCTTCTCCAAGCTCCAGGAAAATTTTTCTCTCCCTTATTAGTTTACACTCATGACAAATGTAAATTAGCACCTAGCATTTATTAAGACATTAATTATAAATCACCTAATTATGCAATTAATCAATTAAATCCCATAATTCACATAAATCAAATTGGGGGGAAATTTCGAGTATATCACAGAAGAGATTCGAACTCATGACTTCTACGTCATGAGGCAACTGCCTTAACCAATGCCTCATTGTCCAGTATAAGTATTTGTTTGCATTCTAAAATTCAGAGCCAAAAATCCTTGGCACTCTCTCAAACAACAGTTTACAAATGGGTTCTGAAATGGAGATGGTGTTTGATGGTGAGAAAGGGGAGGAAATGGTGAAAAAAATGGGTTCTTAGATGTGATCTTGGGTTCAACTGAAAAGGGGTTCTAGGTTCAATTGAAAATTAAGAATAAATGGTTTTAGGTCGGATCTTGGATTGGGTATGTATTTGGGTTGGAGGCAACTCGTTCACGGCACTTGGCTTGACGATTTTGCCCCTCATTAGTCGAGTATGTATTGAACGTGTGCATTATCGCCGTCGTGATTAACTAGATTCCGCCACTTTTGACCATTTTTTACGCCCGATAGACTGTATGCACAAATACAACATTTTCTTTTAATTGACGAAATCTGCCATATTTCACTAATTAGATAGGTGGACATGAATTGTTTGTATATATATAATATAAATAAAAAAAGTGGATTGAAAAAAGGGCGAGAATAGTATTATTTTTTATATAGGTTTGTTATGTTGGCAGTTTTATTACATATTAATGGTGTTGAATTAGGCATTAATGTGTAGGATTGTGTTAAATAAAGAAAATGGGAATAGAAGAGGGATTCGATGGCTTAGTCTAGTAAATAACAAAAGGCGTGGGTCGGATAGAAGATTTGGGTTGAGAACTGGGTCAGATTATTCTATAAATAGAGGGACGGTTGGGATATTTTGGGATATGCCAGAAATAGATATTTCCCCTTTTGTTTTCTTTCCCTCTCTCTCTCCTCTCTGTAATCTGAGCTTCTGCTTAGCTCCTTTAATGGAGAATCATCAATAAACTGTGATTCTTCTTTCTCTCTCTCTCTCTCTCTCTCTCTTTTCTTTGCTATTTTTCTTAATCAATTTCAGTAGACATAACAGTTTGGTATCAGAGCAATTGATCTTTGGCTTGCGATGTTGACCACACGAAATCAAGTCGGTGAAGCATATCCTACCACGGTGCCGCCGCTGTTGCCTTCACCAGATCGGAGTGAATACAGAGTTTCAGCTGAACAGCAGTCTAGGAGGTTAGTAGAGGTTGAGACTTCAGTAACTGAATTTAGGCATGCTATAATTACACTCAATTCTGAAATGTCTTCTATGAAGAAAGATAATGAGGAAAAGTTTAGCATGTTGATGGAACAGATGGCTAAGATGATTCAAAATCTAACTGAATTAGCCTATACTAGTCAGGTTAATAAACTTCCTCCACATATCATCAAATGTAAGGCATATTGGAACTGATTATAGTACTAGAGTAGATGTACCTGTGCATCAGGCCTATGGTAGGGAGAAGGAACCTATGTTTGACCTAGGTTATGGAACTAGAGGAGAAATTAAGCTTCCAAAGCTTGATTTCCCCAAATTTGAAGGCATTGCACCTAGAAAATGGGTAATACAAGCTGAGTATTATTTTAGAGTTCACAAAATACCTTATCCTTTGAAGTTGGAAGTGGCAATGGCTTATTTCAAAGGAGAGGCATGCCTTTGGGGTCATAGTCATGTGTTGGAGTTTGGAGCTTTGGATTGGCAGTGTTTTGTGAAGGCCTTGTACTCTAGATTTGATGCTAGGTCTATCACAGGTGTGGTTGGTGATTTTTCAAAATTAAAACAGACTGAGGATATGCAGTCTTACATGAAGAAATTTGAGGCCTTAAAAGCTGTGTTTGTAACCACAGGTACTAAGGCAACTCCTGCATACTTCATTGAATTGGTTTTGAGTGGACTCAAGGTTGAAATCAGAGGAGTAGTGAATATGCACAGGCCTGTATCTTTGATGGAGACATTTAGACTTGCTATAGAACAAGAACTGAACCTTTCCTATTTACACAAGTCTGGTGGAAGGAGTGGAGTTACAAATTACACTCCTAGGACTTGACAATGAGGAAGTAACAGTAATTTTGTATCTCCTAAAGCTGCAGTGTTTTCCTCTTATTCTTCTAAGGTTGCCAATAAGGAACCTATTAAGTTCAAAATGATCAGTCATGAGGAAATGCAAAAAAGAAGAGAGCTAAACCTATGTTTCAAGTGTGGAGACAAATACTCTCCACAACATAGGTGTGCTCTAGCTGAAGTCAATATGTTATAATTGAGTGATACTAAAGCTGAAGATGATGGACCTAATGACTTACAATTGATGCAATCTCACTTGGAGGAAGAGGATTGGTTGGTTGGAGAAGAAGTGGCTGACCTAGCTCACATATCAGCTCAAGATTTGAGAGGTGTAACAGGAGGAAGCATTTTTAGAATTCCAGGAGTGTTGGTTAAAAATATGACTGTGTCAATCTTAGTGGATCCTGGCAGCACACACAGTTTCATAGATCCTAAAATTGTGAAACAATTGGGATTGGTTGTGGATCATGCTAGGCCTCTCATGATTGTCTTGGGCAATGGTGAGAAGAAGTAGTATGGAGATTTCTGTAAGGCAGTGAAATGGAAGATAGGTGAATTGGATTGCTGCCAAGACTTATATGTATTACCATTAAGAGGAAGTGATATGATTGTGGGTAGAGATTGTCTTAAGCAATACAGTCCTGTTACTTTGGATTATGCAAGTCAAGTAGTGAGGTTCATGAAGAATGGAAGGGAGATTATGGTGCAAAGTGGTCAAGAGGTGATATCACTCAACCACATTGCTCTAAAATCACTTCCTAAATGTTTGGAGAAAGCTGCAAAAGTATGGATAGGACATTTCAGTTCTTTGGAAGGAATGGAACCTATAATGACAGAAGTTAAATGGCCTATGGAGATTGAATAGGTGCTGGAGGATTATAAAGATGTGTTTAACCTTCCTAGAGGTTTACCTCCTGGAAGAGGTCATGAGCACCAAATTGTTCTCAAGGAAGGTACTCAACCTATGAAGTTAAGATCTTATAGAGTTCCTCATTCTCAAAAAACTGAAATTGAGAAACATGTGAAAGACATGTTGAATGATGGCATCATTCAACCAAGTTGTAGTCCATTTTCCTTTCCTATCATTCTTGTTAAGAAGAAAGATGGCACTTGGAGATTTTGTGTGGATTACAGACAATTAAATGCCATAACAATCAAAGACAAATTCCCTATTCCTTTGGTGGATGATTTGCTAGATGAACTGCATGGAGCTAATTATTTTTCTAAGATTGATTTGAGGTCTGGCTACTTCCAGATCAGAATGAAAGAGGAAGATGTTCACAAGACAACATTTTCAACTCATTGTGGTCATTATGAATTCAAGGTAATGCCATTTGGATTGACAAATGGACCAGTCACTTTTCAATCTCTCATGAACAAGGTGTTTGGTCCTTATCTAAGAAGATTTGTCCTTGTATTTTTTTATGACATTTTGATTTACATTCCAAGTTTCAGATCTCATTTACAGCATCTCATGATTGTTCTCAAGGTGTTGAGAGACAATCAACTTTATGGAAAGATGAGTAAATGCACTTTTGCCCAAAGTGAAGTTGAGTATTTAGGGCATTTAATTTATGGAAAGGGGGTTATGGCTAATCCAAGAAAGATCAATGACATGATGGATTGGCCTAGTCCATCTAATGTCAAGCAGTTAAGAGGATTCTTGGGATTATCAGGTTACTTGAAGGTTTATCAGAAACTATGGAGTTTTGAGTAAACCTTTGACATCATTACTCAAGAAGAACAGTTTCACTTGGTCTTCACAGGCTGAACATGCTTTTCAGTCACTCAAGGAGGTGTTGAGCACACCACCTGTGTTAGCCTTGCCTGATTTTTCACAAAAGTTTGTAATTAAGGCTGATGTTTGTGACATAGGCATGGGTGCTGTCCTTGTGCAAGAAGGAAGACCATTGTCCTATTTCAGCAAGGCTCTTGGTCCTAAGTGTGCAGGATTATCAACTTATCAAAAGGAGTTAATGGCACTCTCTACTGCCATTTTGAAATGGAAGCACTATTTAGAGGGCAATCATTTTACCATTAAGACCGATCATCAGATTCTTAAGTTTCTGTTAGAACAAAAATTACATACTGTGGCTCAACAGAAATAGATTTCCAAACTGCTGGGGTTTGATTTTGACATACCATATAAAAAAATAAGTGAGAATAGGGTGGCAGATGCTCTTTCCAGAAAGATGGAATGTAATGCAATCACTACAATCATTCCTGAATGGTTGGAAGAAGTAAGGAAAAGCTATGAGGAGGATGATGAGTTTCAATTGATCATTGCTCAAGTAATCATGGGAGCAGTTGTCAATGGATTTACACTTGAGAATGGGTTGCTAAGATATCAAGGAAGGATTGTTGTGGGAAGTAAAAGGGATTATAGGGTCAGTATCATTGATTATATTCATTCCTCTTGTGTGGGGGGACATTCTGGGGTGCAAGCCACTTATCAAAGACTTAAAAGGATTTTCTATTGGCCTTACATGAAAGAAATGATTCAGGAGAGAATTAAGGCTTGTGAAGTGTGTCAAAGGTGCAAACATGAGACTATGGCTTATCCAGGTTTGTTGCAGCCATTGGAGATTCTTGAAAAACCTTTCACACACTTATCTATGGACTTTATTGAGGGATTGCCTAAGTCTGAAGGAAGGGATTCTATCGTGGTAGTTGTTGACAGATTTAATAAGTGTGCCCACTTTGTAGGTTTGACTCATCCTTATACTGCAAAGAAAGTGGCTATGGAATTTTTGGATAAGGTGTTCAAGTTACATGGACTCCCAGAATACATAGTTACTGATAGGGACAAAATTTTCACCAGTTTATTCTGGAAGGAACTTTTCTCTTCTATGGGAGTTAAGCTGCAAATGAGTACTGCTTATCACCCTCAGTCTGATGGCCAGACTGAAAGGGTAAATCAGTGCTTGGAAATGTACTTAAGGTGCTTTGTGATGGGAAAACCTCAGTCCTGGTTCAAGTTTTTGTCTTTAGCTGAGTGGTGGTATAACTCTAATATTCACTCAGCTATTCACATGTCTCCCTTTGAAGCTCTTTATGGTTTCAGACCATTGGGATTTGGAGAGAATCTGGCTTTGGATGATGTGAGAAATGGAGAAGTCATTAATATATTACAAGAAAGGAAGCAGCTCAATAAGATACTTAAGGAACAGTTGAGCATTGCTGCAAATAGAATGAAGCAGTTTGAGGATCAACACAGGACTGAGAGGGTTTTTGACATTGGAGATATGGTTTTTGTCAAGTTAAAACCATATAGGCAACATTCTGTGGTGTTGAGGAGAAATCGGAAGTTAGCTCCCAAGTATTTTGGTCCTTACAAAATACTTGGGTAGTTTGGTTCAATGGCTTATGAGTTGGCTTTGCCAGCTACTTCTAAAGTTCATCCAGTGTTTCATATCAGTCAACTGAAACTCATAGTTGGCTCTGGTCCGATTGCTCAATCTGATTTACCAGATATGGGAGCTGAAGGACAATTGCAGATTGAGCCACCGGCAGTTTTGGATAGAAGAATTTTGAAGAAAGGGAATGCTGCTTGTTGTACAATGGTTAGTTACTTGGACTAATCTTCCTGAGGAAGAAGCTACATGGGAATTTGCAGAAGAATTTTTGCTCAAATGGCCTGCTTTTGCTTGGCAGTCTTCAGCTGATCTCAGCTTGAGGACAAGCTGATTGTAAGAGGAAGGAAGTGTTATGTTGGCAGTTTTATTACATATTAATGGTGTTGAATTAGGCATTAATGTGTAGGATTGTGTTAAATAAATGAAATGGGAAGAGAAGAGGGATTCGATGGCTTAGTCTAGTAAATAACAAAAGGCGTGGGTCGGATAGAAGATTCGGGTTGAGAACCGGGTCAGATTATTCTATAAATAGAGGGGCGGTTGGGATATTTTGGGATATGCCAGAAATAGATATTTCCCCTTTTGTTTTCTTTCCTCTCTGTAACCTGAGCTTCTGCTTAGCCCCTTCAATGGAGAATCATCAATAAACTATGATTCTCTCTCTCTCTCTCTCTCTCTCTCTCTCTCTCTCTCTCTCTCTCTCTCTCTTTCGCTATTTTTCTCAATCAATTTCAGTAGACATAACAAGGTAATTCAGAACTTATCGTGTGATATACAAATTGAATCTACCATAAAAATCTAATGTTCAAAACTTGTAACATGAGTGATCAACTTTCTCTTAATATTAAATATTACTCTCTTCATTCCTAAATATAAGAATTTCATTACATGTTACAAAAATTAAGAAAATAAAAATAAAAATATTTTCTTAATTAAAATATCAATATTATTCTCTTAAATAGAATTAGTGGTATACAAATCATATCTAAGAGAATAATATCAATATTTTAATTATATAAACATTTTAATTTTTACTTCATTAATTTTGCAACATATAATGAAAGTTTTATATTTAGGAATGGAGATAGTACCATTTTATTAGGGGTGGAAGTGAGTTGACCCGACTCGTGAGTAGCTCACAATTCGATTCGATATTCGGCTCGACGAGCTCAGCTCATGAGCTAAATGAGCGATACATGAGCCGAGATTTTTGGCTCATCTAAAATACGAGTCGAGTTCGACTCATTTAACTCATGAGCTGGCTATATATAACAAAATAGCCTCACATACCTTTTAAAAAAAATTAGCCACACATCTTCTCAAACAAAATAAACAAAGAAAACCCTAGAAATCTCATATAATCTTCTCATCTTATCAAAGTGGAAGAGCTATTGATTCATATCGAGCTTCTTTGCCCGAAAGCAGTTCCAGTATTGAGTTGTGAAGAGATTGACTCAAGTCACTTATGACGTTAAGAGAAACTCAAAGTGTATTACTACTTGTCTTTTATTACTGATGATAATTAATTATTAGTCTACAAAATACTATTTTTATGACAATACTATATTTTTATCTTTTCAAGTGGAAAAACATGCCACAATCAAATTGCTTATATAAGAAGACTTTTGAGACTTTTGTCATTTAATAATAAGGATTAAAATATTTGGTAGCTATACTTTTATTGGTTTACATTGGTTTAATTTTATATTTTGCTAAGATTTTTTCTTTTTTCTTTTTTACTGAGTCTTTACATATTATAATTAGTTTAGAGATATAAAACTTATATTATATGTCATTGCGCTAATAAAATCTATTGATTTATTTTGTATAAGTTAGATGTTAAACTCATATTATAAGTCACCTTATTTTTTCTAAAATATTTCTAGATAAATGAGCTGAGTTGAGCTGATCGTGAGCTTAAGCTTAAGATGAGAAAATTAGCTCACATCAAATATGAGTTGAGATATGAGATGGGTAAAATTAGTGTGAACTGAGCCTGAGCTAGCCTTAGGTCAGCTTAGCTCAGCTCACTTCCACCCCTACATTTTATAAAACACATCTTTTCCGGAGAAATTTTAAGAAAAACAAATTGGACAACTCCCGTCAACCTATGACCATTCTCCGTAACTGGCATATAGCACAAATTCAATTTAGTGCGGAACATAATTTTTTATATAATAATTAAAAATATTCGTTTTTTTGTACAATAATAAATAATATTGCAGTGCAACATAAGCACCGTTTTTAAATTAACTCGTGAAAAGTAAACAATTGAGGAAGCAATCGTGCAGCATATTTTAGTACAACGTGCAGAAGACGTTTTTATTTCCTTCCTCTTTTACTATTTTTTTTGTTTTGTTTTGGAAAACGTCCAAAATACTTTAATTATTTAATTCATGACAAAAGATATTCTACGGGGAAATCACTTTAAAAATAATGGTTTATTATCCCTATGTCATAGGTATAGTTACACTTTAACAGATGTCAATTAATAAATTGTCCTTTTTCTTCTTTATGGAACAAGTTTCAATTAATCACATAGGTTCCAAATAATGGAAAAAACTCACTGACTCTTTTTCACTCTTTTCTTCCTTTTAATGGCTTTTGATTGGATTTAGCCACCTCCTTTTACTTTTGGTGTGTTTACACCCCTTTTTTTACCGTAAATTTTGATAATTTTTTTTTTCAAAATAGCATTATTCAAGATTCAAAACATAGTTGCAAGACCTACTTCAGATCCTTCCAGATCTGAAGTTTATCTCTAAACTCGGAGTTGCTCTGGGCCCTTTCTCATTTTTCATCATCTTTCCAAGATAATCTATGGGACTGTTGATACGCTCATGGTCTCGTAGATTGTTGATTTCTAAGAACGGTGATGAACCGAAGCTATACTCATTGCTCAGTGATTTCGGGAGAAGTCGTGCGAAGAGTTTTATCATGTATTTATTTTTTTACCCTTTTTTGTGTTGTTACCTGGTCCGGGGTGTGGACTTTTATCTGTTATCATGGTGTTTACACCATTGTATAACTTTTATTTTTCTTATAATTGTGTTTTATCTTTTGATTGTAATGACTTTGTCTATTTTAAAATTAATAGGTAAATCTTTATTTAACAAAAAACAAAAACAAGTTTCAATTAATAAAACACAGATGTCCCAAAAAATAGTGCATCCACCAATTAACTAGGGACGAAGACGGGGCGGGCAGTCGCCCCCAAAATTTTTAAAAATACTGTTAGGTATAGTAAATTTTATATATAATTCGAAATATTTTATCAGTTTCGCCCCCCAAATTTTTTTTTTTTTACTATTTTTATATGTAGTTCGACATACTGTTGCAGTTTCTCCTCCCCAACGACAAATTCCTGAATTCGTCCTTGCGATTAACCACCGATTAAGTAAATAACTACTAAGAATGAAAATTTTGGTAATTATATAGTAGAATAAGAGTAAATGTCTAAAATACCTCTAATTAATATTTTTAACTATCTAACCACCTTTTGAATATTTTGCAACTAATTAGCCACCCTCTTTGCTTTTATTAGAATCTGTCAATTAAATTAACTACGAATATTAGATAAGAGGTTTGAGGTAAGGTAAAATTGAAAAACTTAACATAAATAATTAATTGATTTAGAAATAAGAAAAAAAAATTAGAACAACCCAAAAAAGAAATTAGAACATTCAATTTGTGACGAAAGAACGTCTTGAAACTGCATTTAATATTGTGTTTATTGAGATAATAAATTATATTTGGGACTAACTCTACCATCCAAATATACTTGAGGAGACAAATGATTGTCAACTCTTATAATTACAACTTAGTCAATATTTATTTAGATAAACCAAACATTGAACGCGATAACCGGATCCCACCCACCAAAGACAACATATGATTATGGGGATGGACCATTTTATATTATATTTTAGAGAAAATAGTTATTTTTATTACAAAAATAATTTTGTGTGTGTTTTTCACATAAATAGTTTTTCACAATATGTTTTGCCACAAAAGTAGTTTTGTATGTTATTGTCGCCATAAATAGTTATTCGATGTCTTTTTTGATATAATTTTTTTTTTTATGTGCTATAAGTATCATAATACGACTTATCAAATTTAGATCTGACCTGACAATGAATCGGACAATTTCCTCTTCATTGTATATTATAATTCAGGATTAAAATTGACCAATCATGCAATTCTCTCCAATCCCGATGCGACATACAAATATCTATATTTGCTATTTGCTCTATAATTTTTAAAGTCAGGTGAGAAAAGATTCCCCCAAGTCTCCACTCCCACTCCACTGGAAGAGGAATATCATACTTTACTCTCCCAAGGAGACAGAGATCTTTATTTGCTTTTGTGTGAGAACAGAGATTGAAGAAGAGAGGTTAACAATGGAGACTTCTGCAGATGAAGAAAAGATGATAATAACAGAACCTTTACTTGATAATGAGGAAGATCCAAGAAAGGGTGGATATAGAACTATTCCTTTCATTTTAGGTAATTTTCATTCAAACCCATAATTTTATCTCACTAATTGGAGTTTGTCAATTACATCTTTAGGTTGAAAGGGTTACTTTTTTTTGGGCTTAATTTTTATTCATGGTTTCTTTGCAATTATCTTATCTTGGATTAATGTTAATTTATAACCCTTTTTCTGTGTAAATTTCATGTTTAACTTTGTATTTTAGTATTATTTTTGTCAAGGTGTTGGAAATTTAAGTTATAAGTTGATGAAATGTGCTCATTTCTGCTGCTTAAAATGGGAGAAGGGTGACAACTGTGGTAGTAAATAGAGTGTATTCTTACTCGATTTAGATGATAATTCATAAGTGACCCACATAAATAAGGTGAATCGACCTCTCGGGTTCTAGATCCGCCACTGCTGTGTGGTAAATTTGTGGAATTCTTACTTGTTGGGGCTTGAATTTACTTGTTTCTTTGCAATTAGATTGTCTTGGATTGATGTTAATTGATAACTCTTTTGTGTGTGTAAATTTCTTGTGTTAGTAACTGAGGCACTTGAGAAAGTTGCGACCACTGGGCTACAACCAAACATGATATTATACTTGACCAAAGTGTACCGTATGGAAATGGTTGGCGCCACAAAATTACTCTTCTATTTTTCATCAGTCGGCGGTTTATTGCCTGTTGTTGGGGCTGTTATAGCAGATTCATTTACGGGTCGGTTTCTGATGGTTGGAATTGGAGCCATTTTCACCCTTCTGGTAAAACTCATTCACTAACTTCTTGCTATAATCAATTGACGGTTGTGATGACTTGGTATATGTTTTCTTGTTTCTTTCATTTTTTTTCTGTATTTTTACACGGTATGAGCCCTAAGGATGCTGAATTCTTTGAGTTTTTAGGTAGAGATATGTCATAAACTTGGGGAAAAAAAAGTGAAATTCCTAAATGCTAATGCGATATTCATGGATACAGCTAGAACTCTTCCTTTGGGGCGACGATCTTTAAGGGAGTTTTGGAAAAAATAATTGGGAGGGCGAATTTAGAAAACAAGTGACTAAGAGCCTATAAAATTATTCCTTTAAAGCAATTTGGAAACATGTGGGGGCCAGGGGGGAGGTTCAGCAATGTTCGATAAAGGATGCTTCTGAAAATAGGAGAAAAGCTTCTTGGTTTTTCTTCTTTTCTCCAGAAGGAGAAAGATGGATAGGTGGTTAATAAACAGTTATTGTCTCCTCTTAACTTTATTAAGTGATATGTCGAAATCTCAGTACTAAATAGAAACTATAAAGTGAAATAGCTCCGTGTTCAGTAATATCCAACATCAATTTTTTCATCTTTAATGGACTAATTGTGTTTTCGTTTCCATTTTGAAGGGAATGATTAATCTATGGTTAACAGCTATGATTCCACAAGCAAGACCGCCTCCGTGCTACGAGCCATATAGTAGTTGTCGCTCTGCAACTGCTTTCCATCTATTTATCCTTTGTTGTTCTTTTGGACTTATGGCCATTGGATCCGGTGGCATCCGGTGTACTGGTGTAGCCTTCGGTGCTGATCAGTTAAGAGAAAGAGGTGATCTGAAAGATACGAATGCTCTAGAACGCTATTTTGGTTGGTATTATGGTTTGTTCACCATTTCAATGTTTGTTTCGTTGACTGTGTTGGTTTATATTCAAGAGCAAATGGGATGGAAAATAGGTTTCGGGGTTCCTGCCGTTCTAATGCTTTTTTCAGCTGTTTCGTTCTTTCTGGCTTCTCCTTTCTACATCAAGGTGAAGGCTAAATCAAGCTTAATTATCGGAATGATTCAAGTGGCCGTAGCATCTTACAGGAAAAGACATATAACTTTATCATCAGAGAGCTCTAACATAATGTACCTTCAGAAGCAGGATTCTTCTCTGGTTCGTCCGAGTGAAAACCTAAGGTCAGTTATGTTCTCATCATCTTGTGGTTCTTTGATTATCATATTATCCGTTCCATATCGCCCCTTTATCTGATATAAATTTTGTGAAACTCCCAAGATTTTAACATTTTATTTGATTCCATGCTGCATTTCTCCGGTAAAACATGTTGGTTTATCAAAGATTTTCGAATGATTTTTTTCCTCTGTTGCGCTTTATTTTGCTAAAACGTTTTTGTGATTATGAATCAGGCTTTTGAATACAGCTTGTGTCATCTTAGATCCTCAGCAAGACTTGACTGCTAATGGTGAAGCCAAAGATCCTTGGAAACTCTGTACCGTAGATCAAGTTGAGGAGTTAAAGATGCTGTTGAAGGTGATTCCGTTATGGTCCACTGGAATGATAATGGCTGTAAATATTAGCCAGGGCTCTTTCATGGTAATCCAGGCGAATTCCATGAACCGAAAATTAGGTATCTTCGAAATTCCAGCCGGCTCCTTCGGCATATTCAGCCTTATTGCTGTGATGTTATGGGTTGGCACTTACCATTCAATGATTCTTCCTATGGCTTCAAAAATCACGGGAAGGCCTATTCATCTCTCGGCTAAACAAAGAATGGGACTCGGGATATTACTATCTCTGATATGTATGATTATAACAGCAACCGTGGAAACAATCAGGCGAAGCATAGCTATCAGCCAAGGACACGCGAAAGATCCAGATTTTGTGGTTAACATGTCAGCGATGTGGCTGATTCCGCAACACTTCTTGAACGGTCTTTCTGAGGGTATAACTGCTATTGCACAATACGAATTCTACTATTCCGAGCTCCCAAGCAGCATGTCCAGTATAGCTTCTGCTCTATCTCTACTTTCGTTCTCTATCGCGAATTTGGTAGCGAGTTTTATCATGAACACGGTTGCTAGCATCACAAAACCGAGCTGGATATCGAGCAACATCAATGAAGGTCATTATGATTACTATTACATTGTTCTTATTTGTTTAAGTATGCTGAATATTGTTTATTTTCTAGCTTGTTCCAAGGCTTACGGTCCTTGTAAGGTTACTAAGGAAGAGATTCCTAATGGTCAATTGGAGGAATAGAAATCTCCTTTGCTACTGTAAAAAAACACTTTTTTTTCCCACTAATTTTTTTTTCTACCACTGTAAGACATTGTTCATTGTGAAAGTGTAGTCCGATCTTATGCGGAACATATTTTTTTCAGTATATATGGAATACCTCAGAACAGGTGTTCGTTTTAAATTAATTTTAACGGTCTAAAATTGAATCTAACGAACGGGAGAAGTTCGCACGTGTAGAATTTATCTTCGTTCCGCATTGGAGCAGTGGCGGAGAAAGTGAAGAACAGTTGACGAAAAAACTAGATAGAGAAAATTCTATTGTCATTGATTGTCATCGAAGTAACAGCCATGGTGCTTTTTTATTTTATTTTGGTAAGTCAGTGTCCGAGAAGTCGATTAATCCAATATATGAAAAATAAACCTGATAATGTGACATGAAATCGTTATATTTTACTCGAACCCTCGAGTAAAAGACATGGTTCTTATATACATACTAATTCAAGGTTTTAGTTATAGTTTTAGTTTGAGTTTGGGTTTGGGTTTGGATTTGGATTTGAGTTTTAAACTAATCTCAAACTCAAATTGGGTCAAAACATACAACCCATTACATATGCGTATTTGAAATATCAATTCAAATAGATCAACCCAATAACCCACCTAATTCAAATTCAAATTTAAATATTCTTGACAAATTCAATTAAAAAAGAAAAAAAAAAGACAGGGTCACTGAGAAAGACTGATAAATCTGAAGCCATTAATCACTGGAGAGGTTGATGCGCATTGATAGCTCCGTCGATGGAGGAAATATTTGTTTGTGAACGAATCTAATTGTGGATTCAGTATGACGAGTTGAGTCAAATGTGGTGGTTTATGTTCGGATCTTTTCTTTGACCTCATTTTCAAATTGAGACCCAATCCAAATGTAATATGAGGTTGAGTTTGAGACCAGATCAGACCAGACTAAACTCAAACTTAAACCCAATCCAAATGAACCATGTATAAGGTGCTAAGGAACTCTACATCTACTATTTACAATACAGGCCCATAGGCTACAACTCTTAAGCCCAAAGACATCTCATGAGCCCATTTTTCCTTTGCCTTGTTCTTGAAGATTTGAACTTGCTATGTTTTCATAGCTCAATCCTTTCTTCTTGTGTTAATTCAACATGAAAAGTTGGAACATGTTAGGGAGAAGAATAAATTCTGGGGTTAGTACTTCCTATTTTGGTGGCAAATATAGGTATTTTACCCGGATAATCTAGTTGAGATCGAATAAACATTGTGACATGATAATAAGAAATCTTTCAAGATAAACAATTGAGTAATATTCGTTTTTCTCTTTAGCTTGTAATGACACAATACCTTCTGTTTACAAGATTTATTTAATCAAATTTATGACAGAACTATTCATTATTCCCTCCGTTCTTATTTATCTGTCGCTTTCAGACAATACACTCGAATTAAGAAAATGATTAAAATACATTATTTAAAGATAGATAGACACTTTTACCCTTCAATTAATATATTTATGTTGAGACAATTCAAATTAGTTGTTGACTGAATTAAGTAAAGATAAGGGTAATTTTGGAAAAAATACATTTAATACTCTCTTAGTTTCTTAAAATGACAGCTAATTAAAAACTGATAAAGTATAGCTAAGCGACAGATAATTGGGAACGGAAGGAGTATTTTCTAACCGTGATGAAAAAATATTGTCATCCACATCAACCAAAATTTGAATAGATTTCCAATGACGACTATCGTGCATATTTATATCTCCAAATTCTCTATCGAGTAGAAAGTGAGAGTCATGTGGACGTGAATAACGCTTTTGTGCACAAAATAGATTCAGACAATTGGAGCTTATGGACCCCAAAGTGCAAGTACACTGACTTTAATGTGGTTCCCAAATCTCAAAACCTAAATTTTTTCACTACCTCTATTCAATAATAAAAGTTTTAGAAAATGTAACTAAAATTAAAGAAGGAAAAAAACAAGGTTTTTTATTAGTCAAAATATAAATATTATTTTGTTAAATAAAATTATTGTTATACAAGTAGTATTTAAAAGAGTAATGATTAACAAAGTATTTTTTTTTTTTTTTTGTGTTTTTAGTTTTCGCTACATATTTTAAACGATTTATATAATGTAATGTAGGGAGTATCCATTTATTCGCCAAATCAACATAGAGAATCAAATTATTGACAAAAAAAAAAAAAAAATTCCAACATATAATTTATATTAAAACCTTACCCCCTCAGTATCAGAATCAAGCAAAAATTGAATGAAGTTCACAGTTTATGAATTTAATTTAGACACCCCAAATTATAAAATTTATATTAAATAGAAGAAGGATAACTCACTATTAGAAAGAATTAGGGCATAATCTGACACCGCATTTTCGAATTTTTCACTCCGTCGTACTTGGTTTGTAGCTGTCAAATTCTTCACCTCCCATCCTTTCGTCTTTAATTAACATACTCTTTATCCAAATTATTTGAAACTTCAAGTGACGTATGGCAGATTCGTTCCAAGTTAAGGATTTTTAAATTTAGTGTCACTTTGGCATGGACCGGTCTTTATGAGACTAATCCCATATCACTCTCACATAAGTTGAGATAGGTCCAGCCTTCAACTTATGAGAGAGGGATGTGAGGCCAATCCCACAAAAACCGCCCTATATTATAATTTTCCTGTTGGGAGGTTCAGAATTTTTTTAGGACTGTTTTTCTTCCAAGTATGATAAGAAATACTAGACATCTAAATATCGAAATAAGATTAAAAAATAATATTTAAAAATCACTCTTTAAATTAATAAATTATTAATTTATCGATCAATTAATATTTTTTTTCTAAATTAATAAAAAAAATTGGTCCAACACTATTAATTTCTAGAGATTTTATTGTAGTTTAAATTTCTTCTTCCCTCACAGATTCCAATTTTTAATAAGATTTAAAATTCTATTATATTTAAATTATTATATATAATTACTTTATCTGAATTAATCTCTATTATGTGTATACAGTATACGTTAAAAAAAAAAAACCCTCAAATTATATTACCCCATTACCTGGACTATGTTATCATTTGAAATGAAGAGAGAAGAGCATTGAAAACCACGGTCCATCTATTATGGACCTTTGCATTACAATTGTATGCGTGTCGTGTGTGTGATTTTCCCTTCACATTTAAGGTTAAGCATAACAATTTCAGGTGAAAATCTGCTCTCGCCTCACAGTATGTCTCAAAAGTGTCCCCTAACCAATCAGAATTTACTATATAAATATTTGTTTCAATTATATATACACATGGTGAATTGTGATTGGTTGGGGACACGGGGACAAACACGGACGGGGACAGAGGATTATTTGCCAACAATTCTAGCCCCTTTCAAAAATCATAAATATACGGCAAAAAATTATCTGTCCCCGTTCCTGTCTCCATCTCTATTCACATCCAATCACAATTCACTATGTGTATATATAATTGAAAAAAATATTTATATAGTAAATTCTGATTGGTTGGTGAGGATAGGGATGATGATGAAATGGAAACATAATATTTTCACCCTAAATATACTTGCAAAAATTCATTATCTTCCTTGGGATGGGCGACATAAAAGGTTGACTTTACACTTTTAAATTCCTCCTTGTTTTGGAAGATTTTTACGAGGATCATGTGGAATAAATTCATTCTTATTAAAAGAAAAATTATATTTCTTCTGATGTAGATTAATTGGGACCAAACCGATTTGAGTTTAGTTGTTCATATCGGAATTAAATATTTGTTTTTCTTTTATTATCAACTTCTTTCAAATCTTGGTTCGATTATAATGTTGGACATTTATCATAGTCGTTGGATGAGTTGATTTAACTAGTAAGTATTTTTGGAAATCGAATGTTAGATATAGCGAGTTGTTCTTGTAAAAATAATTAATCGTAAAATCAATTTCAAATTCTCGGTTCGATTATAATGTTGGACATTTATCATAGTCGTTGGATGAGTTGATTTAACTAGTAAGTATTTTTGGAAATCGAATGTTAGATATAGCGAGTTGTTCTTGTAAAAATAATTAATCGTAAAATCAATTCATATAATAACTAACAAGTCTTATGAACATTTAGACAAAACATATGTTCTGCAACTCAACTATAACATCAAATTCCTACTACCTATATGGAGAGTTGACACTACGTTTATAGTGAAGAACACCTTAAATTCAGTAAATATGGAGCACTTTTTAGACATGTGTTACATACTTTTGGATATGTGTTAAATCTAATACAACGTGTGTTCTCTCCTTATAAACACATGCTCTAAGGTTGCAACATGTGTTTTATACTAATGAACACTTATCCTCAGACATGTAATATCTATCTTAAATAATAAATGTCTGAAAATCACAATAGGTATCCCGAAAAAAAATCTTTGACCTATGTTTTTTTTATCCAATGACTCGGAACAACAAAACATGTTCATTATGTATTGAATTTTGACAATTCTGCATCATATCGGGACAAAAAAGTTGGAACGATGAAAACTAGATCATCTTGCACCCCTTTCATAGCAATTCAACTCGATCCTATTTGTAATATTAGAAATCACAATAACACCTCAGCGTTGGTTGTATTTTTGTGAGGTAGCAAAATTCAGGCTCATTGTGAAGTGTGTTCTGCATCATTTTCTGTGAATTCAATCATCTCCTATTTGGTAATTTCTTGAATATTATTCTTTCCCTTTACTCTTATTCTCAAGAGGAAAAAAATATAAAACATGGATTTTTTTTTTGGTAAATTAAGATGATATTATTAATAAGAAGGAAAAATATAAAACATGTAGAATTACCTAAAGAAAAAACAAGGCAAAGAATCATCAAGTTTAACATGTCTTTAATTTCATCATCAATTATGACAACTTCTTGGTTGTTTTCAAGAATCTTATATCATTTGAATCTTCTTCTTTTTCCCATTTTGAAAGAAAAAATTAGGGAGCAATTATACGGTCCGGCTGGATTGAGTTTGGTTTGAGACTCAAACTCAAACCTAAACCACTTTTGTATTGATTCTGAAAATGAAACCTGAAATATTAAATTATTTCTAAGTTGATTTGTGTTTGATACTGTTTTAAGATTGCGACCAAAGTATCAAACCCAAACAACAATCCAATCACACCTTTAGTTAACTTCGCCTCTTTATTTCCTCATCTAGAAAAGCTAAACTTTTTCTCTCAAGGTTTGAGTTGATGAGGAGGTTGGGTGGGGAAGGATTTGGAGGAATGAATTAAATATGTGAAATGAGAGGAAAAATAAGTTTGAGGAGGAGAATGAGAGTTTTTTCCATTTTGTCCTTGTAGGAGAGAGAGAATTTCAACCCTGTTATGTCATGTCATTAGTTTGGACGGAAAATACACAATTGTTTTACGGAAGAATGAATTTGACCGCCCATAAATACATTGGTGACCAAAAAAAATAAAAATTACTAAAAATAATGAAAATGGTTAGACGCAAATAAGTTGATAATCTGTATAACTATTTATTCGAGCATAGTTAACTTTGCCTCTTTATTTCCTCGTCAGCCACGTCCAGTAAAGGCCAATTTTTTTCTCTCTAAAATGTTTAAGAGGATTTTGTACTCACGACTACAATGTAGAATTCTGTTTTTTTCCATATATATAAAGCATGTTTTGGACAGGTACTACATATTTTTTTAAATACAAATATATGTTAAAATTATTCTAAGGGTTCAGAACAATCAAAATTATTCATTATTTACTTAAAAAAAAAAAAACTTGCAACATAGCTGTACTCCGATTTCGTGGGCCAACTTCTCAAAGGTAACACTCCGTCACTCTACTCCCTTTACAGAAAAAATAAATCTCATTTCTTTACTGAATAATCTGTTGTCTCTGAATTCAGAATCAGATTAAGGAACACAAAAAATGGAGGGTTCTGCTTCTTTTGGTGAGGAAAGGGAGATGATTAAAGAGCCTTTCTTGAAGAATTCGCCTAAAGGAGGCTTTAGAACCTTGCCATTCATCATAGGTAAAAATCCCACATTTTTTTAAATTTTTTTTTATTTCATGTATAAATTGAAAAGGAGTTTTTAATATTTGTAGATTTTGATCATGCCTGCCATTTCTTTGATAAAATGTTTGCATTAATAACTTGCTCTATTATTAAGTGTTTACTTGCTATCAGTTATGTCACATTTTAACCCGTAATTAGCCTATTTATGAAAAATAAGGTTAAGACTGCGTATATCGAAATCTTTACAGACCGTGCTGATGCGGGGGTTTTGTGGACGGGGAACAACCTTTTTTATTCATGAATTTTAGAGATATGGGCTTCTCTGGGCTTTCTTTCTTTTGAGGTTTTTTTTAATTTTAGTTAAATGGAAATTGATTAATTTTGTTCTGTTATAATATTTCCATTAGCAAATGGGATGCTGGAGACAGTGGCAAATTATGGGCTAAGTCCAAATATGGCATTGTATTTGATGGGGAAATATCATATGGAGATGACAAGAGCATCCAACATTCTATTTTACTGGTCAGCAACTTCCAATTTCATGCCGGTTATCGGAGCAATTTTTGCAGATTCCTTTGTTGGTCGGTTCAATATGATCGGATTTGGCTCTGTTGTTAGTCTTCTGGTAATTACTTCACCTTGCTTATAAATTTACTTAGTTTGAGAAATCTGCATAACTTATAGGATTGTTGTATTAGTTACTTGAATTTTGATGAAAGATGGAGAGTTTTGGAAATTTTTACCGTAAACCTGACTTATTAGTCCTAATCCCACACATTTTTTCACATAATTGTTCTAAAAACTCGGACAAGGGTACGTGAATACGACAATAAGTTAATAAAATTTTAGGAGTAGTGACTTAATTTGTCATGTTAATTCTGAATAATTAATAAACATGACAAAATCACTTCAAAGTCTAAAACATGAAAGCAACCATGGTTTAAAAGTTCAGAGTCAACATCTTTAATATCCTCCTCACTATAGATAATGACGGGAAATCATCATTCAAGATGCAGCTACGCTCGGTCAACATACCCAATTTTTTTTTTACCGCATCCGACAAGAATCTCATGCCCACACCCATGTTGACACGTCCCACATGGGTGCGGCAGCAAAACGCAAAAAGTCCAGGTAACACAGGAGAAAAGTGTTAGTCGAGGACCAATGTGTTAGGTTTAGGATGCAGTTTCAATTTCCGGAAGTTCGTGGACAAATGGACTTTTCTTGTTTTTGGACATTAACTGAAAAGAGATGGACTGATCTATTTTTGGACAAATGGTACCTGAGAAATCTTCATAACTTATGAGGCTGTTGTAATTTTGAAGATAGGTGAAGAATTTGTGAGATAAGTGGACTTTTCTTAGTTTTGGACATCGAGTGAAATGGGGTGGAATGATCTTTTCTGGGAAACAGAGGTAAAAGGGACATGTTATCATGGTTCAAAGTCGCGGTATCGATCACTGACTTAGAGGTTACCGTTCCAAATGCGACTCGGGGACTCGTTCATGTATTTTAACTCAAAACACTAATTAGATTTGGAGAAAAGGTTAGCCATTGGTCCTGTTTCATTTTCTTTCTGTATTATGACTTCCATGAAATGGACTTTCAATAATAAATTTTGATGTCAATATCAATGACCTTATTTTGAATATTCTGGCAATTTATAGAAATTGGTGATTCTTTTCAAATAAATGTTAAGAGAAATCTTTGTTTTTGAAGGGGATGATTCTTGTATGGTTAACGGCTGTGATTCCAGGAGCGAGGCCTCTGCCCTGTGATGACTCTCTTAACAGTTGCACTTCTACGACAATTCCCCAACTCTTTCTACTATGTACTTCCTTTGCGGTCATCGCCATTGGATCTGGGAGTCTCAGGTCCTCTTCCTTGGCCTTTGGTGCAGATCAATTGGAAAACCAAGATAGCCATAGAAAAGCAGAATTTATGGAGAGATTCTTCGGTTGGTACTATGCTACGTTCACATTCGGCATTCTCATTGCTTTAACCTGTGTTGTTTACATTCAAGACAAACTGGGATGGGGATTCGGCTTTGGCGTTTGTGTGGTGATCATGGCCTTTTCAACTCTTTCGTTTTTTCTCGGGACTCCTTTCTATGTGAAGATAAGGGCTAAATCAAGCCTAATTACCGAGTTAATCCAAGTCATTGTTGCTTCTTTTAAAAAGCGACACGTTGAAACATCCTTTCATAACATGAACATGATTTACCTTCATAAGAAAGGCTCGGCATTGCTCTTTCCAACTGAAAACTTAAGGTAAAATTACTTTCCAGGCATCGCGAGTTATTTTCATTTCTTGTGAGTGTGAAATTATCAATTTGCATATATGTGATTTTTGTTTATCTTACCTTTTTTTAGGTTTTTGAATAAAGCTTGTATCGTTCAAGATTTGGAGGAAGAATTGACTCCAGATGGGAGAGCAAGAGACCCCTGGAGCCTTTGTACAGTAGATCAAGTCGAAGATCTAAAAGTACTGCTGAAGATGATTCCGATATGGTCAACCGGAATGCTAACATTTGTCAATGCGAGCCAGAGCTCGTTTACAGTACTTCAAGCGACTTCCATGAACCGTAAAATCACTGAAAATTTCGAAATTCCAGCAGGTTCTTTCGCCATATTTACTGTCGTTGCTTTAATATTGTGGGTTCCCCTTTATGATCGCGTAATTCTTCCAATTATATCAAGAATCCGGGGAAAACCTACTCATTTCAGTAGTAAACAAAGAATGGGAGCTGGAATACTCATCTCTGGTGTCTGCATGATAGTAACTGCAATCGTGGAAGGTATTCGCCATACCCTTGCAAATAACGAAGGGTTGTCGGATCATCCACAAGCAACGGTGCATATGTCGGCCTTATGGCTCGTGCCACAATATGTCTTATTGGGTATTTCCGAGGGTTTGAACGCGATCGGTCAAAATCAGTTTTACATTTCGGAGTTTCCTAAGAGTATGTCGAGTATAGCTTCTACTCTTTGTTCAGTTGGGATGTCTGCGGCGAATTTGTTAGCAAGTTTCTTCATGAATACCATTGATGATTTGACCAAAAGCAAAGGCCATGAGAGTTGGATTTCTACTAACATTAACAAAGGTCATTTTGACTACTATTTTTGGGTCCTTTCTGGCTTAAGTTTGGTAAATTTCATTTATTTCCTACTCTGCTGCTGGATGTATGGTCCTTGTAAAGGTGAAGATGAGAAGGATGGGGATAAAGATTTATTGGATTAGTAGAAGTAAGTATATTATATTCAGCAAAAAAAAAAAACCAATTTATGGATGAGATGATTTTGTTTCGAAACTTGAAATCTTGAGTAAATTAGTTAGGGCGTCTCGAACAATATTAAGGTCATGTACTGATTATTAATGTTAGATCTACTCAAAGTATAAATTATAAGTGTCAAAATAAATCTTTATATTTGATTTTGACTAGGTTTTTTTCTTTAATAGAAATGTGATGAAATATCCGTATGTTTCTTTGTAATTTATTTCCCCTTTTTTTTTTTAATAATAACATATATACAAGTGAGTTAACACTTTGTCAAAAAAAAAAAAAGAAAAAAAAACGAGTTAACACTAATTACTGAAAAGACACAAGTAGTTGTAAAAAAAAGGCCCAATAGAATTACAGTACAACCAAAATTGAGGCCCCCAATTTTCTCGATTTTGGTTTATGAAATATTAATGTTGTACATTTCATCCAATTTTGTTGTTAAATGTGGACTGAATATTACTTATTATATGACCAAACTCAGATGCCTTTTGAAAGAAGAAAAAACAAGTTGTGAACCTTAAAAAACGCGTCAATCGGATAAAAAAAATAATCTTCCACATGCATACAAGTTTTTCGTTTTCCTTATATTTTTACATCTTTCTAATCTGCAGATTTTGTTTAGGGCAAGGACCTATTTTTTCAAAATTCCCTCGAGTTTTGTCATGTGAGAACCACACGGGCTCATTCCAAATTTAACAGCAAAAACGGATATAAGAGTCAACATTAAAGGGGGTGTATTCAATCTAGATTCTATAGGATTTTTAAGGAGTTTTAAAGTCTATGGGTATTCAATTTATATTTTAAAAATTCCATTAAAATATAGAGGTATTTAAAACTCTTTAGATTCTCATAGATTTCATTAAATGTAGGATTTTGATGGATTTACTAGGCTTAAATGCGTATTGTGAAATCTCTTCTTTTTCCTCAAGATTTTGATATTCTCTCATTAATATCTTAGATTACAATTTTTTTAGTGATCTCATTTCTTTAAAATTATAAGAAAAATAAAGAAATATCCAAACTAAAAAAATGAGAATTTTTTCAAATTGTTAGAAAACTCAATATGAAATGTTTACTTCCAAAAAACAAGATATATTGTCATACTATCCAAACAATTTTCTTCTTGATCATCTTCAAATAGAAATTAAAGAAAGCAAACAATTTCTTCTCTATTTAACCACAAATTTATATTTTTTAAACATGAATTTCATTTCCCTGAAAGAGAAAATCAAAGAGAAAAAAGAGTTCAAACAAAACCCATCACAAAACGTATCTTAATTAAGCCAAAGAAAAAAAATATCAGTAAGTAAATTATACAAACCTTGAACAAATAAAAAAAAAAAAAAAAACCGCAGTTACGTGATCTAAAAAAAAATCAAAGATCATCACCAAACTTTTTAATTTTTTAACAAAATAATTTAATAAAAAAAAAAGGATTGATAAACCTATGTTGACTTTGGAAATTCAACACCGCTGAATCTGTATAATACACCACTGAATCAGAAGAATTTTATTAATTTCGCCCCAACACCAAATTTCTACTTCTTACCTGATCAAAATGGCTTTCTTGGGTCACAGATTCTGCAAAACCCATTTGGGATAAAACTTTTCCGGCAGTTTCTTAAACCTTTGCTTCTGAATTTCATCATCATCTTCAATTGTTGGAGAAACAATTTGGTCAGGAAATTGATGATATAGAAATTGAAATTGACTTGAGAAAAAGGGTTCTGAAGATCGCTGTCATGTCCTCAAAGGAAGAAGAAGATAATTGAATAAATTATGGAGGGAAAATTGCAATTAGGGCTGGCTGGGAATTTGGGAATAAATCGACTTAATGAAACTGCACCGTTTTGGTGCAAAGCGGTGTCACTCTATTTAAAATACTTATTACTACCTCATATGGCAACACGACGTCGCTCAACGGTCTCCTTCATCCTCTGTCCGCGAAGTACAAGAGAAGAGGAGTTTCTCTCCACTTTCTGCAGCTGAAATCCTATTGGCTCACAAAGGATATTCACTTCCTACGGTGGATTCCTAGGCTGTGTCAGAAAGTGATGAGCTGAAGGGATGAGATGCATTTGGGAAGGTGAACACTAGCTATTTATAGAAGTTTGCAGCAGAAGTAAAGACATTCAGATATTATAATCAAAACAGTGGCAGTGCCATATCCTCTCCCTTGTAAGCTTAGGCTTTTCTTTTCTCTCCCTCAGATTCTTTCTATCTCCCTCTCTGATTCATCTATCTCCCTCTGATTCTCATTATTGGTTACTGAATTGCTGGTTGGCTTTGCCTTCTCAGATTATTGCTCACAATAGTCTGGAATGGAGATTGCAACTAGTTCAGTTCTATTGTCTATTGAAGACCATTGCAGCTTGGAAGTTATTTGCTGAGTTTGCTTCTTCCACCTTTATCTCTTAGTTATTTGAATTATCAGTAGCAAGGATGATGTTGGGGGTATATGTACTTAGCTGTGTATTGGTGATGTACTGAGGCCTATGAATTTCATATTTTGAGTTACTGCTTTTTCAGTTTAGTATGTTATTAGTTCATGTTAGTTGGTAATAGATGTTATGATATTATGAGATGAGCTATTGCTGTTATTACTGTTCTCAGTGGATTATTGTTACATGAATTGGGGATTTGGCTTAACAGTGATATATACATATAATCCTTTTCTGCTATTGATTTTGCTTGGGGCTTTGGCCAAATAGATGCCAATAGGATTGTTTGACCGAGTTCTGTGTGAATCCTAGAGTAGGGACTTAACAAATGGTATCAGAGCATCTATCCTCTTGACCTGTGAGTGATGGCCAACACGAGGAGTCGGTCCAAAGAGGAGAGTTCTCAAGCCTCTTTGGACAGTGATAGATTAAAGAAATTGGAAGATGGTACTAGAAAAATACGTGCACACTTGGAAGGTCAGATGAGAGCATCAAACCAAGTAAACCTTACTCTAAGAGAACAAACAAACTCGTTGGAGATTTTGGTTAAGGGGCAGGAAAGGATACAGAAGCAGATGGAGGGAGTGATAAGGCAAATGACTACCTTAACCTCTGGATTAACAGTCCTAAATGCTTCTATAAGTGAGATCAAGGGGTATGAAATTAGAGAGGGCATAGACTCCAATGTTCCTACACTTGAGTTTCCTATTTTTGAAGGCACTGGTGCAAGGGAATGGAAGGCAACATGCATAAATTATTTCCAGTCACACCCTTTAGATGAAGCAGAAAAGATTCCTCTCACTATGTTGAATTTCAGAAACAGAGCTTATACCTGGAGTAGGGGATATTTAGCAAACCATCCTAATTGTTCTTGGGAAGAATTATCAATTTCAGTTTGTAAAAGGTTTGGTGAATCAGAGGAAAGACCGCTCATGGAAGAATTCAGTCAACTGAAACAAAAGGGAGAAATTGATGAACATACTGATAAGTTTAAAAAGAAAGATGATGTTGGTTCTGAGAGGAAAAGGCCTATTTTGCATATGAGCTTTGAAGATTGTCTTCAACTGCCTAAAAATAATCATAATCTTAAGAAAGAAATTCCTCAAGAAATAGAAAAGTTCGATGTCTCCAAAGTTAAAAAGGAAACTAATATCAAGAAGATTGAGTGTTCTAAGATGGAAAATGAGGAAACAACTATTGTTAAAAAAGAGGTGGAGGTTTATTCAGTCGAAAAATGCTCAACTACAGAATATGGTTCTATTGAGCTTCAAGGACATCGTTCTGATGTCAGGAGTGTCACACGCAGTTCTGATAACACTCTTTTAATGACAACGAGTCATCGTGCAATAAAAATATGGGACCCGGGTACATGCTCTTGCATTATGGATTCAGGATATGGATTGTGTGAGCTCTTGGTTCGTGGTAATGAGTATGATGTTGGCTTGCAAAGATGTATTATTTCTCTTGATGGACCAGTGGTAACTTTGGGCAGATTGAAGGGTGAACTTACTGTTGTAAAACATTATTCTCCATTTCTTTCCTCAGATGAGCAGATGCTTGAATTCAGGATGTTCAATATTTGTTATGCAGCTCAGAAATTCAGAGGACGACTACCCTTGACTCCGGGTTCGTATCCAACATGGTTTGGATTCAGTGAAGAAGGACAACTTAGCCCTTTTGATTCTAAGGGCGTTTTAAGGATATTCACAAATCAATACGGAGGTAGTTGGCTTCCCCTCTTCAGAGCAAGTAAATTGAAGAAGGCAGGCGGGAATTATTGGGTTGTTGGATTAAATGCAAGCAATTTGTTTTGTTCTGTTTGCAAGAGTATCTGGGAGAAGGATTCAACCTCTAACTTCCGGGTTGCGAGACTTAACCTTATTTATATTGCTGGTTTTGAAAGGCAAAAGACTTTTGGTGCAGAGGGTGAACTTTTGAAAGAAGCTGCAAGTATCAACAAGTCATTCTCTACTCTAGGTCGTGTAATAATGGTCCGCGTCGATGTGGTAAAGGGGAGACCAAGACACATCCCTTACAGAGATTCAATACTGACATTTTTACTTCAAGACTCTCTTGGTGAGAACTCAAAAACAATAATAATTGCCATTGTCAGCCCTTCTATGTGCTATGCTGCTGAAACACTGAACACTTTACCGATTGCCCAACAAGCAAAACTCCTTCAGAATAATGCTATCGTCAATGAAGACTCTTCCGGAGATGATGTGGCAGTACAAAACCAGATACGCCTTCTTAAGGAGAAGCTGTCTCTTCTCAAACGTCAAAATGTATTCCGATCTTTTTCAATTGGTCAAGAAATGACCAATGAGGCAAGACAAGAAGGAAACAACAGTTCATGTGGACAAACACTTGAAAATGATCATCAGGGTCTTTTACAGCGAAAGGAATCTAAAGGCACCCTTAGACTATCTATGAAGCAGTTCAAATCATTGGAGACTACACTTACAAGAGCTTTGAGATGGGATCAGATGGCAGAAACTTTTGTTAAACAACTTGAAACTGAGACTGAACAACTGAACAGACTGATTCGTCAAAGAGGGAAAGTACTGAAACTTCTAACAATTTTGTTAGCACCTGAGGACGTAAAGGAAAGACAGAGCAGAGTCGAAACCGTGGTTATTCTACATAAGAGATTGGTGAAAAGGAAGAACAACCCTCGAATGCAATGGCTTATACCTTGGATCAATATGTCTAAAGTAGATGTTATTGAGAAAAATAATAATTTCATGAGCGAAAATTATTTTAAATCATCAAGTCTTGAGGACAAGACTTGTTTCAAGGAGGGGGAATTGTCATGTCCTCAAAGGAAGAAGAAGATAATTGAATAAATTATGGAGGGAAAATTGCAATTAGGGCTGGCTGGGAATTTGGGAATAAATCGACTTAATGAAACTGCACCGTTTTGGTGCAAAGCGGTGTCACTCTATTTAAAATACTTATTACTACCTCATATGGCAACACGACGTCGCTCAACGGTCTCCTTCATCCTCTGTCCGCGAAGTACAAGAGAAGAGGAGTTTCTCTCCACTTTCTGCAGCTGAAATCCTATTGGCTCACAAAGGATATTCACTTCCTACGGTGGATTCCTAGGCTGTGTCAGAAAGTGATGAGCTGAAGGGATGAGATGCATTTGGGAAGGTGAACCCTAGCTATTTATAGAAGTTTGCACCAGAAGTAAAGACATTCAGATATTATAATCAAAACAGTGGCAGTGCCATATCCTCTCCCTTGTAAGCTTAGGCTTTTCTTTTCTCTCCCTCAGATTCTTTCTATCTCCCTCTCTGATTCATCTATCTCCCTCTGATTCTCATTATTGGTTACTGAATTGCTGGTTGGCTTTGCCTTCTCAGATTATTGCTCACAATAGTCTGGAATGGAGATTGCAACTAGTTCAGTTCTATTGTCTATTGAAGACCATTGCAGCTTGGAAGTTATTTGCTGAGTTTGCTTCTTCCACCTTTATCTCTTAGTTATTTGAATTATCAGTAGCAAGGATGATGTTGGGGGTATATGTACTTAGCTGTGTATTGGTGATGTACTGAGGCCTATGAATTTCATATTTTGAGTTACTGCTTTTTCAGTTTAGTATGTTATTAGTTCATGTTAGTTGGTAATAGATGTTATGATATTATGAGATGAGCTATTGCTGTTATTACTGTTCTCAGTGGATTATTGTTACATGAATTGGGGATTTGGCTTAACAGTGATATATACATATAATCCTTTTCTGCTATTGATTTTGCTTGGGGCTTTGGCCAAATAGATGCCAATAGGATTGTTTGACCGAGTTCTGTGTGAATCCTAGAGTAGGGACATAACAATCGCACCAAACAAACTACTTATAATCCCACCACCATGGAGGGTTCTTCTGTAGATATGGAAGATGGTATTACAGAGCCTTTGTTTGCGGAAGAACAAGAAAAGGGTGGAATCAAAGCCATTCCCACCATTTTAGGTACTTTTTCATGTCTAAAGATTCTTGTTTTTTTGCTTATTCTTAGTTTGGTTACAAGACCTACCGCAAACCTCCCCCTTTATCCGGGATTGGGACTAACAATAAGTGTCACGAACTAAAGTCCTCAACACTCACTGGCCGAGTTTTGTTTTGGATCAAAAGAAATTGAGAGAATACATACATGTCGACGACTTTATGTAATTTGTTTTGTTTCAGTAGCCGACCCTATTCTTTTCGGATTAAGTCTGGGTTGTTGTTGTTTTTGCTTATTCCAAATCTTCATTATTGCTTATTCCCTTTTGTTGGAAGCAAAAATAATTATTTTCATTGTATTTGCAGAAATCATGTTTGACTGAATCCAATACTTCCTTTTTTTTCATCATTTCCTCGTGTTTGTGGAGGCATGAGGTCAGAGGGAGGGCAAGGAAGGTTTGGGCCGAAGTTATAAAGGGAGTATGAATTTGTTAGACTTGGATGAGAGTATGGTGTTGGATAGAAATAAATGAAGAGAGAATGTATTCATGTTAACTACCACACAGAATTCTTTCTTATAGTTGCACCCAATTACTTTTGATTAAGGGATTAAGGTTTTCTTTCGTTGATTACTTGTGATTAAAGGATTAAGGCTTTGTTGTTATTGCTGCTGTCGTCGTAGTTGTGCATTTGATTAGCAATCGAGGGGTTTTGAAGAAATCATAAGTTATAGGCTGCGATTTCTTGCTCATTTCTTGTGATGTATTGCTTTTTAAGCTTCTCCTTTTTTGGAAGGAAAAAAATGATTGAAATTTATATTTGCAGATATCATGTTTTGTTGAATCTAAAATTTCTTTTCTTATTTTTTTCCCTTGTTTGTGTTTAACTTGTAGCAATTTAGGCTGTTCCCATTTCTTGGAAAATGACAACAAATGATTGAAATTATATTTTGAGAATAATGTTTGGTTGAATCTAAGTCTTTTTTTTCCCTTCTTGTTTGTGTTTAATTTTTAGCAAATGAGGCTGACCCCATTTCTTGGAATGAAAAAATAAATGATTGAGTATATTTGCAGAAATCATGTTTGGTTGAGTCTAAAACTTTTTCTTTTTTCTTGTTGTGTTTTTTATTTTATTTAGCACTTGAGACTGCTGAAGAAATCACAAGTTATGGGCTACCACCAAACATGATATTGTATTTGACAAGAGAGTATCACTTGAAAGTGATTAATGCGAGCACCATACTCTATATATGGAATGCAGCCACCAGTTTCTTCCCAGTGGTTGGGGCTTTTGTTGCAGATTCTTATCTGGGCAGGTTTACAACCATTAGTATTGGATCCATTTTCAGCTTGCTGGTAATATCCATTCTCTTGTCCAGAAATCTCAGTCTTTTCCGGGGATTCTTTTTAATATTTATTTTCTGAATTTCCTGCTTTTACATTTAGGCTTTAGCACATATGCAATCAAATTTGCAAGTCTTATGTTGTATCACCGAATTAATCAAATCTTTAGGGCATTTAATATGCCTACCACATAAATTTAATCAAACATAGGTAAGGTATGTTTTTGCAAAATTTTATTTTGATTTTAAAAAAAAAAGTACTTTGGGTTTTCTTTTTTACATTTTTTTTGGGTGGGGGAGGTGGGATGATCATGATGATATCGGTCATGGGGATATTTAGAAAAAGGAAGGTTGAAGGTGAGTTTGAAGTCTCTGGCCATTCTGTTCTTTTGTACTGTTTCTCTGTTAAGTTTGGGAGGATCTAAGGGAGTTTAGTGCGTAGTGAAGTGACAATTGCATCTTGTTTGTATTTTCCATGGTTTTCCAAATGTGATTGGGGTGAACGGTGGCTGAGAACGGTGATAGCCTGAGTGCATAATCAAATGGAAATTTGGCCTGCACTTAAGTTTACGTCAATCTTAATGTAGTGGAAAAATTAGGTTAAGGGTAATTTCATCTCAGACTAGTGTTCTGTTCTCAGTATGTCAGGAATGCGATATGATTCAAGACAGAGCCAAGTTTAGATTTTTCTTTATTATTATGATTATGATTATTATTTATCATCTGGTTCGTGCTATTACTGCTATGTACTCAAGATTTTGGGTTTGATTTCCTGATTTATCTGCTGTTTGCTGGATTCTAAATCTCTTTTTTACTTCCTGAAACTTGTTGCACCGCCCGTTACCGTTGATGCATTCTTGATTATTTCATCTTTTGCATTTTTACCTGTCAACTTCTGCCACAGAATAAGAGAATTCGAAAAAAGCTCCCAAGTTGATAAAATCTCGTGTTACAAATATATTTGTTTTACATCAAGCACACCTTTTGGATTTCTCTTTGTGGTTCCTTTTGTTCCTGCACAAGCATAGTCATGTTCATAAGACAATACTCCGTATTCTTTGCATAGAGCATCTGAGAATTGTTGTATTGTATGCTTTCTAGAATGAGAACTATACTAAAAACTAATGTTTCTGAAAACAACCAAGATTTCAATTTAACTTCTGGCGATAAATTGTTCATTTTAGGGTTTGAGTACTTTATGGATGACAAGTATAATCCCTGGATTACGGCCTCCTCAATGCAGTACACATGATACATCGTGTACCTCTGCAACAGGTTTCCAAGTGTTTGTCTTATGTGCTGCTTTTTTACTTTTGGCCATTGGAACCGGAGGCATCCGATCTTCAGCGTTAGCCTTCGGTGCTGATCAGTTGAAAAAAAGAGCAGGACAGAGAAATTCGAAGGCCTTGGAGCGCTATTTCAGCATTTATTATGGTTTGGTCGCACTGTCAGTTTTCATTGCTTTAAGTGTCGTAGTTACTCTTCAAGACAAGAAGGGATGGACGGTTGGTTTCAGTGTTCCTGTAGTTCTGATGTTCATTGCAGCTATTGCATTCTTCCTGGCTACTTCTTTATATATTAAGTTAAAGGTGAAATCAAACTTACTTATGGGACTGGTTCGAGTAGGTCCAGTCGCTTTTAAAAGAAAACGTCTTGAACTGCCATCAGAGAGCACAGAGACAACGTTCCATCACCGCAAGGATTCTCTCCTGACGAAGCCAACCGAAAACCTAAGGTGTGATTTTCATTTGCATAGGATTGTTTTCTTATATTTGTCTTTCTGATGCTAAAGCTTCTAAATTGGCGTCCTTAGGTGTCTAAACAAAGCTTGTTTAATCATAAATCCCGAGCAAGAACTGAACGCTGATGGAACAGCCAAAGATCCCTGGAACCTCTGTACCGTAGATCAAGTGGAGGAACTGAAAACGTTAATTAGGGTGATCCCATTATGGTCAACTGGGGTGTTGATGTTTACGTGTATTAACCAGGCTTCTATAACAGTACTTCAAGCTAAAACCATGAACAGGAAATTCGGTTCTTTTAATATCCCAGCAGGCTCTTTTGGCACATTCCAGATTATTGGTATAGTAATCTGCATCGTCTTTTATCAACGTGTATTTCTGCGTGTAGCATCAAAAGTCACGGGAAAGCCATTTACCGTATCTGCAAAACGTAGAATGGGGGTTGGAGTCGTTGCATCGCTTTTAGCCATGATAGCAGCAGCAATTGTGGAAGGTATGCGTCGGAGACGTGCAATCGGTGAAGGAGATGCAGAAAAACCAGATGCACAGATTGAAATGTCTGCTCTCTGGTTAGTTCCACAACTCGCGCTGATTGGTATTGCCGAAGCTTTT
Organism: Vinca minor; assembly: GCA_026122235.1. NCBI lineage: Eukaryota > Viridiplantae > Streptophyta > Magnoliopsida > Gentianales > Apocynaceae > Vinca > Vinca minor. Next base: position 8,005,862 of record JAOCZM010000142.1, read on the forward strand.
AATGCAATTGCACAAAATCAGTTCTACTATTCCGAGTTTCCCAGAAGCATGTCCAGTGTAGCTGCTTCGCTGCTATTACTCGGGATTTCCCTTGCAAATTTGCTCGCAAGTCTTATCCAGAACATCATTAATGATATCACTGAGAAACAAGGGCGTAGTTGGATTTCAACCAATATCAATCAGGGGCACTATGATTACTACTTTTGGGTTCTTGCAGCTATAGCTACGGTTAATGTGGTCCATTACGTGATTTCTAGTAAGCTTTATGGTCCGTCAAAGGAAGAAACGAATGAGTTTTCCGAGGATCGGGGAGATGATTATCCTCGTTATGGTTGATCCAAAGACTCGATCGAGCAGGCTCTGAACTGCGAAATGGAAGGTATCTGATCATGTTATTACATCTTTCACTGCAGGCGATACTAGTTAGTAGCGAGTTTTATCACAAGCACAGTTGCTAATCCGGGTTCGGCCGAGGGCCTGTCTTATACTGCTCTTAATTTTCTTTTTAAATTTTTTGTTGAAGTTAATTTGTGTTTGGTTGGGATGAGGAAGGGACGAATGAATCATGGGGTTGGTACTTCCTTAGATAAAGGAGTAAACTTAATTTCTGCTAGAAACATGAAAATTTGTAACAACTTATTTGGACACAAATCTCTTACAATTTGCAGTACAAAACATTCATTTTGGTCATTAGTTTCCTCACAAATAATTAAGGTACTTTTTTTCCTCGCAGAAGGAAAAAAAATTGAACCAAATACAATTTAACTTTGCTTACCTGTTCACAAGAAATAATCATCCATAAACTTGGTAGAGACATAAAGAGTGGTTTCTCGTACATAACTCAACTGACAAATTCACTACAAGTAATGTTATGTTAGTATTGCCTACACTCATAGAATGGGGTACGTGAAGGAATCAACCCATTTAATTATTGGTTTACAGACACTACTCGTGGATTACAATTGAAACACATCTTACAATTTAACTTCTTAACTAGCTCTAGGAACGAAAAGAAATCATAAAAGACATACCTATAAACCATTGACAATATCGTCACGCCACGTCTTCGAGTTTGACAATACGATTCTACACAAAAAAGGCGATACTCACGCCCCCAGTGCCTCCACACTCCGACAGAGTAGTTGAAGGATGTAAATCAAGGCGACACAGCAGTCCGACCAGGTGGGAGGACTTTTTAACTTGGTGCCCACAAGAAGTCACCCCCACATTGGAGGGTTGAAACTTCCACACTGCGGTTGCCAAGAATCGATCATGCGTCCCTCTACACAATCTGCCATAATGGATTATGGGTCTTGGCTGACGGGGGAAGGGGGGGGGGGGGGGTTTATTTTTATTTTTATAATTATAATTGAGACATGTAATTTTATAATTTTATAATTAGGTATTTACATTTAGGATCCTTACAATTGAGTCCACGTAGAATCAATTATCTAAAACAAATATGTGAAGATCCTATTTTACCCTGTTCACTTAACCATTAATTGTTGACTAACGTTCAATTTTTCAAAAAATTGATGGAATGGCATTTTTTACCCAGTAAATTGAATGGGAACCTAAAGAGTTGCAAACGATTATTAGGGATCAATTTTGCCAAACGATAAATGTTTCAAGACTAAATACACCATTTTGCTTTTTGGTTAGATTACTATTGTAAAACATTGCATTTTTGAATGGCCACTTTTCAGCAATGTCCATATAGAAGCCTGCTGGTAATCAAGAAAGATGTCATATGGATTTATGCAACTTCTTGTTATTTTACCTTTTCTCACCCGATGGGTATTCAGTGTCCACCACGTGATGACTAATTCGGGCTCAGTCCGCGGGAAAGGTCTGACTCATATTACTTTTAATTTTCTTTTTTAATTTTTGTTAAAGTTAATTTGTGTTTGGTTGTGTTAAAGATCCCCACATTTATTAGTTTGTGTGCATATTTGCAATATATAAGACTTGGGCAATCCTCACCCTCTTGGGGTACCTTTTGAGAGAATGAGTTAGACCCAAGCTCATTTTTAACATGGTATCAGAGCCATATAGTTCGATGTTGGACCCCAATTATTATTCACGGTCCAGATATCTAATCCTGATCGTGAGGGGTGTGTGTTAATAATCCCACATCGACTAGTTTGTGTAAAAGAATTGAGTTAGGCTAAAACCCATTTTTAACATGTTGGGATGAGAAAGGGAAGAATGAATTCTTGGGTTGGTACTTACTTAGATAAAGGAGTAAGCTTAATTTATGTTAGAAACATGAAAATTTGTAACTTATTTGGACACAAATCTCTAACAATTTGCAATACAAAACATTCATATTGGTCATTACTTTCCTTTCAAATAATTAAGGTACTTTTTTTCCTCGCAGAAGGAAAAAAAATTTGAAGCAAATACAATTTAACTTTGCTAACCTGTGCACAAGAAATAATCATCCATAAACTTGGTAGAGACATAAAGACTGGTTTCTCGTACATAGATCAACTGACAAATTCACTATAAGTAATGTTATGTTAGTATTGTCTGCACTCATAGGATGGGGTACTGCATGAATCAACCCATTGTGAATTATTGGGTTACAGACAATTGAAACACATCCCACAATTTAACTTTTCAACTATTTCTAGAAACGAAAGACAAACAGAGAAAACATACCCACGAACCATTGACAATACCGTTACGTCACGTCTTTGAATTCACAATACGATTCATAAATGTGTGCATCTTAATCTTTAAATTGAACGTCATTTTTTGTAGTTAACTCAATGCGACTAAGGGCTTGTATCAAAGTAATTAAAGCAAGGACAGAAGCTAATTCAAGATCACTTTTGAATGTGACAAAATAATATGAGAGACACAAAATAATATCATAAAAATCGAATATAAAAATAGAAAAAAGTGCAATAAAAAAAGTAGTTAGAAGGCATATTAAGATGGAGAAGATAATAAGAAGAAGAAAGAAACATAAAATAGACCAATGAACAAGTGTTAGGAGAAGTAGATCTATGATGAGGACCATTGTTGTATGTATTATTGTAGAATTGAGATTTTAGAAAATTAAGGGCTATAAATTTGAAGGGCTAAAATATTAACAATGAAAGTCTTAAGTTTGAAGGGTAGGTTGAGGACAATGGAGGCTAAGGTTCAATCTTGCTTGTGGTATGGTGAAGGCTATGTTTTGGGAATAAATAGGGGAAAAGGATGACTTCATTCCTACTCATTCTTTGCATTTTTATTTTTTAGGTAATGCTATTTAACTCAAACTTGTAGTTTATTATGGAGTATAAAAATATTGTACATACAGACAGTGGCGGAGCCAGGAATTTTTCTTTGGGGGGGCCAAAATAAATTCATAAAAGCATATAAATATTGGCGGAGCCAAAAAAATTTTTTTTGATGAAATCTTATAGACTAGAGTTATACACATTTTGTTCACTCTTTTCACTCTACTGGGGGCACAATTAACATTGACAAAATAAGTTCATAAAAGCATATAAACATTGGCGGAGCCAAAACTTTTTTTTTGATGAAATATTATAGACTAGAGTTATACACATTTTGTTCACCCTTTTCACTCTACTGATCAGTGAAAAAGGTCACGTATATAATTGTTTGGGTAATAATGGGTCTTGGTGAGTCTATTAGATTTTAGTGGGTCTTTTGAATCCATTATTGGTTACTTTAATAATCTATGAGTCCAAATCTAATTAGATTTGGGTATCAAAAAATATATTTTCATGTACTTTGTAAAATGTCCGATCTTTTTTTTAAAAATATCTATCTTATTCTGAACCGTTGAATATATATATATATATATATATATATATATATATATATATATAATTTAAAAATTCTTGGGGGGCCATTTAAAAAAAAACCTCTCTTATTCTAAACAATTGGATATATATGCCTAGTATATAAAAAAATTGAAAATTCTTGCCCCCCCTTGCCCCTTGTATGCTCCGCCATTGCATACAGAGAATACAAGTTTCAATACAAAAATTAAAGCTTTCTTTTTACATTTTATGCACGTAATTCGTTCTTTATAATCGCCTGTGTCGTCACTTATTCTTTTACATGCAAAAACAACATATTCAACTTCAATATTATGAATTAAACCTCCTAAATTACGAGTTGAGTTCAATTACTAATACTAGATTACATAATTCAAATTTTCGTATATTTCAATAGCATCCCCATTAGGTTCGACTCAGTTACGGTTCTGAATATAGTAAAATTCAGCACCTCTGGAACACGATTTGGGTCGTTACTTGAAATCAAACGGCAAGATGATGCAGAGACATCTAAGCCACATAAAATACCGAATCCCCTCTTTCCCGCCATTTCCTCTAATTTCGAAAAAATCCCTTTAATGCCTCCATTAAATTTCTCTCATATCTCTATATATTTCTCCCATATATTTGAAGATATTTTCCCAAAATTTCTCTCCTATCTTCAAAAATTTCAGATTCCTCTAGTTAGATGTTTGTCTAATAATTGTAAGTTATGTTTCTTGTTGTATGACTCACTTTTATATTACGCCTTCAATGTTTTTAACTCTGAAATGTCTCTCATAATATGGGGCCGTCAAATTTTATCCAAAAATTCAAATAATATCTTCGAAGTGCTGAACTTTACCTAGTTCAGAACCCTACCCGGCTCGCATTAGGTTCCCTCAAAGAGGAGTAGACAGAATGTGAGTTAATTACTTTGCAATTAATGGAATGTTCCACTCCCTTTCTTTATGCGAAATGAAAGAACGGTCTAATATATCTGACTCATGTTTTGTGCCACAATTACTCCTGCTTTATGTAATATTTGAAATTTCTGTTCTAATATAAAAAAATATCAACCTCGACCCGATCAAATCATTAACCTAATATTTGTATGTCGGATTAATGATCAGGTCGAGTAGAGTTGGAAGGAATTGGTTAGAATTAGATAATTTGTCAATTTTACCCCTGAATTAGAATATAGTGGAGAGAGACTGTCGAGTTAATGGTCGGATCAGGTCGAATATGAATTAGATAGGTCATATGATACTTATAGTACGCAAAATTTCTTTTATTGCAGAAAAGATACCAAAAAACTTTTGTAACAAAAATATCACACGAAACTACTTGTGTGGCAAAAATAACTATTTGCTCAATATTATATGAAAATGGACCTCTTTGTGATTGTATTTGTTTCAGTGTGAAAATAAAGGCTAATACAAATACTAGTAAGGTAGTAAAAAATAATAATAAAAAATGCAACTTTTTTCGGAGTTTTTTTTCTTCCTAGAAAAAGGGGTACACCTGTTATGTGAAAGAATCAATGTTGTGCATCAAATTGCAGTCACTTTTTTTATTTTCACATGGAGACAATTTCAGCAATTTTTTTTTTTTTTTTTTTTGGGAGGGGTACAAGGGTCAAACCCGGACCTATGATTCCGGATAGAAATTGCTGCACCAAGTACGCTAACCAATTATCTTTAATCAACAAATTTGCCCCTATTCTAGTAGCAGCTCATATATATTGTATATGAACTCAGCAACTATACATAAACAATCTTAACCCTAGAGAAAAAATTACCAAAACAAACCGTTTCCTCGAATTTTCAGCTGCTTCGATACGAATCAATTTCTGGTTCTACTGAGCATCGATTATAGTAATCGTTGGCTCAATTTACAAACAAAAAATTGCAGCAGATGCTTAAGATATCTTCATTCAACCTCCCTGCCAATGACCTAGATAAACTATTATCAGCAAAGGAGCTGTAGATTTAAAATTAGCTGTAAAAGAAAAGTCTTGTAGCAATAGAAATGGTTTAGAACATCAAACTAACCATTAATGGCATTTAAGACGTAAAGAGACTCATGGAAATCAACCAACTTGAAGTGAAATACTCTTAGCCGAGGAATAAAATGGCGCCATATCAAGGTGCCAAGCCAAAATTCTTGAACACGCCAAAGGAAATCCTTCCATTTCGATTTCATCCTCTACAACTTGTTCAATGAATGAGCTCGCCTGCAAAATAAAATCATAAGACAAATTCAAAGAATAAAAACTAATTTATGAGTTATTTCCTTAGAATTCCTTTATTTTTCTATAATGCTAAAGCTCGGGCAGGAGATGAGAAACTCACTTGGGAGTTTTGGTTAACTGTATGAATTAGCCTAATAGGCTCAAGTGTAGGTAGGTGCCATCTTTTTGGATCCCAAAGTACAGTACTGTTGAAGGCAAATCCCGACATGTCCGCATGGAATCTCCGTATGTTATTTCGAACATGATGAATATGCCATCCTATAATCTGTGAGCCGTTACAAATTGGACCGTCCAAGATCACATCTCTTCCGCTTTCGGCAAGCTTGCCCACTATCCATGTCCCAAACCGTCTGCATGTACAACAACTACCATTCAGAAAGACTCAAATAGGTGGAAATAATTATGGGAACATCAGAATCCTCAAGAAGTCGGGCAAAAAGTAACAGCAAAAAGCTCGGTAAGACCAACTCATGTGAAGAGTAATTGCAATAAGCAGATCAAGGGTTTCAAGCCAAAGGAGTTCAAAAGCACAAGACTTGGAGACGATAGCGCGACAAACAAGCTAAGTTAGGCAAGGGAAGGACACAGGGAGAGTGGAAAAACAATGGGTAGGCTTTTGATTACAGCTGCCTCGGATTACCTTTGTGGACCTGGGAAGTGCCGAGGGAGAGACTGGCAAAACAACAGATAGGCTCTTGAGGGAAAATACATATATGATCGCTCTAGACAAGTTTACTTTACGCGACAAATCTGCTTCATTTTTTTTTATTATTATCATAAAGGGTAAATTAATATAAATTATCAAATGGGAAACTACAAAGTAGTTTACCGAGTGTTACAAGTAAGGTGGATGATGCGTCATTCACCTAAAGCGTCCGTGTTTGCATCCCCACAATACATAATGAAAGCAAAAACCATGCTATGCTGCATCCACATATTCTGCCTATGAGCTTCTATGATGTTACATTGGATATCGAACTATACTGCACCTACCAAGTAATCTCTATGCCTAGAGTTGACGTCCCCAAGGTTTACAAAAAACCAAGATGGAGTGCTAGAAGCTTTCTAACCCCTCACTCTAGACTATTACAAAGTAAGCAAACGTACGAAAGTAAGAAATCCTATTTTCTATACAGTGATCTGCTTCATTTTCTATACAGTGATATGCAGGTTGAAGAATCAACCAGGAGTAAAAAGTAAAAAAAAGAAGAGTAAAAGTGCAGAGGAGAAGATATATATCTCTCTCGGTGCCTCATACATAGGTCCAAAAGATCGATTGATGTAAAATCCAGAGTAAAAGGCAAGAGATGAGATGGAAATTATGGAGAATGATCTAGCTCAGTTCATCTGTTACCGAACAAAATAAAAAGCTTTCCAGTAGCAAGAAAGGTTGTTGGAATAAAATAACGTGAAGCTCAAAATCTATCCCAAAAGGAGCCCAGATGGCATCAGGATGCTAATAATTATAAAGTTTCATAAAATTGGCCTATTCCTGTGTGCCAAGTGTACATACATTAGCACACATAGGTACTTTTTCGTGAAGAAGACATAAACAACACATAGATCAATTTGCAGTTTAAAAATAGGCTGCACCATTAACACTACTAAACCTTCACTTTAAACTTGCGTCCCCAAGCCTTAAAATATAAACAATATATTTCCCACAGAATTAAAGTAAATTTGCTACTTCATCTATCCCAAATTGAATTCAACCTTTCCCTTCTAAGAAACTTGAGCACAAAATGAATGACTTTGAGAAAATGTTTATTGTGACTAGCAGAGTGTATAGGATAGTCATTCTATAACCTTAAATTAGTTCAAACATTCTCTTATATTTTACTTTAGCCAGATATCACAATTTTGGTTCCAGTAAGGAGAAAACATGACTAATAAGTAGAGCAATACCTGATCTGTCTCATTTGATCAAAGAGATCAAGAGCATAAATGTTGTCGTCATCAGCAAAATAAACAATACCATCTAAACGATGTGTCTCGATATGTGAGAGGGCAACATTCTTTAGAAGCACGCCTCTATCATTAACGTCCGTTAAGTTCTCGTTGCAAATTAGATGTCTGTACATAACACCAGAGTTCCTCAATAGCTCAGCTGTTTTGACAGATTGAGTTGTCATCTCCACAACTATCCACAACAAAGGTGGTGGAACTAATTTTAATGTGTAGGCTAAACGACTCAGATAGTACGCTTGCAACGGTCGGGGATAGGTTGGGGTCACAATAATCAAAAGGTTATGGAGCGATACATTTGAAGATTCAATAACTGATTTGTTGCTGAAGGCATAAACTGAAATTTCATCTTTTAGTTCATCACTAGTTACATGTTGCTCGGGTGTAGCGTTATTTTTCATCTCCAATCTTTCATATACCGGCGTCACGTTTCTTGGTAAATCATATACCTGCATTCTATCACCGTGCCTGAAAACATCCATTGAAAAAACCTGGTGTTTGGACATAAAATTCATAGATGAAGTCGGTGAAGCAAACGGTATAAGCCCAACAAACATCCCAAGAAGGAAACAAACAAGGAAATGGAAAAGTGCTTTTCTCCAACTCTGTCCCATTGATTTTGACCTTTCCAAGGGCCGAGATGATCTATGAGAGAAGAAACCAAGTAGGAAAGTCTGAGATCTGTATAATGCATAGTCCAACGAACCAAAAGCAGGGGAACCTATACCAGTGGCTTGTGAGTTATGTGAATTACATGAAGATGACTTCGACAATGGAGATGCAACATTATAAGCTTCCCCATTCATCGAAATTCCAGGGCGAGGGACTGGAGACAATGTTCTTCTAATAGAAGCCATGAAAGGAACAATCAAGCAAACCCCCGTACACCAAAAAATCTGCAGTCTGAAAGAAGTACCCGACAGAAACTTCACTCAAATGTAACAAAAAAGATTACCTCATGTTCTTTGTCCCAATTATTTCGCCTTTAATATACCACTAGAAAGTTCATAATGGCTCCAATGTCCGCATTCGGCATAACCAACAATATCAATCACCAAAACCCAGATCCTAACTTTATTCGCTTCCTCAATAGTAACCGTTGGAGATTAAAACAATGACATATTTCTCTCTTGGGAGATTTTGGTCCGAAACTGAAAAAAATACTTTCAAGAACACTCTACAACCAAAATCGTTTCTAACTACTTTAAAGAAATTTCTCATATTTCCCCAAACATTTCAACCTAACTTTAGCAGGGCCCAACAAAGAAAAATCCACAAACTTCCTTACCTACTTTCAAAGGTAACGTTGCGTATATCGGGACCTTCCCCTGCTGAGGCGAGAGCCTTGTGCACTGGTACGACCTTTTTTCCTTACCTACTTTTCGATATTCTGAACAGATATATCCAATCTAACATGATCAAAATGCCACATTTTCTCCCCCCACAAATAAAAGATTCCTATTCCCCACTTCAAACAGTTACCTTTCTTCTTCAAAAAATCAACCCTTTTTCTCAAAGAAAACCATAAAACACCAAATAATCTTCAAGCAAAATCAGAACCCAAAAAATATACAACAATCAGAACTAAGAATTTCAAATAAAATCGCAATAAACGCAAGATTTAATAACCCAATAATGCAAAACTTCAGCTCAAAATTTAAAATTTAAAAATGAAAATGAGATTACCGAATCTTGCTAAAATGGCACATGGGTATCTGAAATCTTGAACAAAATAGCTGGAACTTGGTCCCGTTATAGGCTTTTGAGCATAATCAGACAAAATCAATGTGCTTTTCAGACAGTGAATGAAAAGAATTGCTCAAACATGGGAAAACAAGTGAGGAAATGAAATGGGAAGAGAAATTGGGAGGTTTCGACGGAAGATGTATATACAAGAAGGAAAATTTTGATATGTACCTTGTCATGTAGAGTTTCAGAACTGGCCATATAACCACAGAATTATGAGAGATAAATCTGTGATGATGTGGTCAATTCTGTACCAACAATATGGACTTGAAAGTCAATATCTGGTCAACTACTTTTTGAGGATGACCAAAATGAGATTGTTTATGTTATAGTTCGGAACACCTTTTTTTCCTTCAAATACATAATGAATATTATCTGTGAATGTCAAAACATTCATGTGTTAAAGTTTACGGTTAAAATTTATTATGCATGTGTTGCATTTTGCACTAGAGCCGTACTTGAATAGATTGATAATAAGGAGGTTAGATTTTTACTAAGGTTAGTATGCTATTTTGGTCTTATATGTATTTTTAAGTGGAAGACGGATCAAATATGATCTTTCTTTTTTTTTTTTTTTTCCATAGAACGTCCTATATTTTTTTCGATTTGCAAATTTAGACAAAACCATCATTTTATGCAATGGTTTTGGGTCAGGATGCTCACATGCAAATGTCGTAAATGTTTCCTGAAATGTAAAAAAATAATTCGGGTAAAAATTAACAACAAAAGAAGATTGGTGTATTATATCTGAAAGACAAAATGCAAGTTTACATGTTTTCATGTGTTTTTTCAAAATTCTATTTTATTACTTTACACATTTACAATTTTTAATATTTTAAAGGCAACTATTGGAATGTTTCAAATCTTAACAGATTTCTATTTTTTCCTAGGGATTGATAACAGTTGTCCAAGAAGTTATTCCTGGTGTGGAATATAAACATTGTATGAGTTCAAATATTGTTTTGTTAATTTTTACCCGAAGTTAATTTTTAACATTTAGGAAACATCTACGACCTGTGCACGTGAGAATCCCGGCCAAAAACCATCGCATAAATGGCGGCTTGGCCTGAGTTTGCAATTAGAAAAAAACATATATGATGTTCTTTGCCCAAAAAAATTATATAAAACAAGATTTGTATCTCGAAGATAAATATACAACCAAAGTTGCATATTTACCAATGCTTTTGTTATTTTAGAAATAAGAATATGGTAATTAAATTGTTTTGGAATTTTCCCGGAATATAAAAAGCTGTCAAGAATCTCATTTTCTTGATCTAAAATGTTTATAACATGTTATGAAACTTGAAAAGAACAAACAAGTAAATGCACTTTCTTTGTTTTAGTTTCGAATAATGATACTTAAAAGCAATACAATAATAATATTTGTAAAAGAGTACGGGGAAGATAATCCAATTATTTAAAGCAAGGAGCATTGATAATTATGCAAATGCAATGATCGTGTAAAAGAGCATATATTTATTTTCACTCAACTTATTAGAAATATCTTTTATTTGGACAGCAAATTGGCAAATTGGTAGAATTCGTCCCCAAACAATTTACGATTGGTGGCTTGGGTCCCCAAATAATTTTTTATTTATTTTAGATACTCAAACAATTGCGTGTTTGTACCATGGGGTCCTTCTGTTAACAGAAATCGCTAGTCAACGGTTAGTCAACATTTTTTAAAACATTTCACTCAAAATATCAGGGGTATTTTGGGTAATTCATACTCATTTTCTCCAAACCCTCTTCTTCCCCTCCCTTCTTCAACCTTGCATTTCTTTCTCCCATGGTACCTTTTCTTTTTTTTCCCTCTTCTTCTTCTAATTGAAGTAATAAAATAGGAAAAACAGAGTTCTTGATTTAAGTTTCATAAAATATGAACTGTCTCTATAGCTGAAGGCGCAAAAAAAACCAAGGCTGCAGAATCTAGACATGTGGCATAGAAATTGCCAAAAACCTCCTGGAATAGCCCAAAACTGACTAGAAATAGCAACCAGTCAACTAAATGCGCTGATCCTGTGTGAAGTAACTATTTCGGTTGTTCAGCAGAATAGCGGTCCACCACCAGATGAACAACAGCCTTGAAAATATGTGGCTAGCATGGTCAGCTGAACGGATCTTCCGCAGTGGTCAACCACACCCAATCGTTGCACCCCAAAAACCACCAGTAACTCTAAAAAACATCCAGAAACCTCCGAAAAAATTCTAGGAGCTCCAGAAATACTCCCACAAGCTCCCAAAAAATCCCAGAAACTCCAAAACAAACTCCCACTTTAAAATAAATTCCTACAAAAACATATTGCTCAAACCAGGCCCTGATAGCTAAAAATATATCAAATTGTTGGAAAAAATAATGAAATCTTGTCAAAGGTATATATATATCCCTCTGGAAAGAACATTTTAACATGCTGCAGAAATGAAAGAGAAGAACAATTGGATCAATCAGCAGATAAAGGAAGACAAGGCAATTTTATTTTTATTTTTTATTTTATCGGCATGATCTATGGTTGTCGAGCTTTCAACATCATCAAAAGGGGTTGTGTTTATGATAAATCTTCATTGTTATTTTAGAAGACAAAAACCAATTGATCATATAAGTAGTTTCAAACTTTCAGTGATAATAAGAGAGTTATCAATTGATTATTTGTTACATATTATTTATTTGTTGCTATCTTTCTTTTCATTATGAGAATGTTCAAATAATTACTACATTCATCCCAAAATAATGTTAACATTTACACTTCAAATTTTTTTCCAAAATAATGTTAATATTTGTAATATCAATGAATATTAAATGAACTTTTACCTTTTTTACCCCTCTTCCTACTCATCTTCTAACCACTCTTCCAATTTTTAAGAAGTAGTTAATGATGATATATTAGTTAATAGGAAGTTAATATAGTTTGAATTTGGAAAGAAGGGGAGACGCAAAGATGAAGATAGAGGAATCTAAGGTTCTTAACTAGGGCTTTTAACTGTGGTTACGGTAGGAGGATTAAGATTTTAAAAACAAGATCTTGATTAATTTGAAGCTTTTTTTATTCTTTGAGCATGTGAAGGTAATAGGAAAAGGAAAATCTTGGATTTAGATTTTTCTCAATTTGATTTGTGCTTGGGTGGGGTGGTGAATGATGAAGATGGACTGAGGAGTGGGGTGGGGCGCGATATGAGAAATGACTTAGAGAGTGGAATAAGGAAGAGATGATGGGTTGGAGGGAAACTGATCGGTCGGGGAAGAAGAAGAGGAAGAATGAAGATGGGGTGGTGGGGGTTGGGGTTGGGGTTGGGGACTGGTGAAGAAGAATAATGGGGCTAAATGGATAAATCAAAGAGGGTGAGGGTCAATTGAAATAAATGAAAACAATTTAGGGACCAAATTGATACAATGAGATCGTTTTGGGGGAGGGGGTTATTTAGAATTAACTATAATTTTTGACTATTTTATCCCTTATCACCGCCATATATTTGCCGGAATCAACCACATTTGTGCAGTTTTTGCTCGTGCAAACAGTCAGAGGACAAAATGCAAGTAAAAAATAAATTTTGGGCAAAAAGAGAAATTCATAAATAGTTCATGAGCAAAAAGACTAATGTCTCATAAAAATAATACAATTGAAGGGAGCTCCTCACCGCAAAAAGTTCAAATCATGTTTCTAATACTCTAAAAGATCAACAATGCTCACCATCAGTTGTCTTAATTTCCGACAATGTTTCCAACATTCCAAAAGTTGTACAATGCACACAAAGTGTTTTAGGTCAATTTTCTACGGTTTTCACTCATTACAAATTTATTGAAAAATGTTTGATCTCAATTCCGCTTAAACTTAAAGATGACCAATGTCTACAATATTTTACTAATAATCCAAAACAGCCTAAGAACCCACTATTTGAAACTAGAAAAGGGTTTGTGGTGGCTGCCAAGATCTCGTTGAAGGTAATAATTTTATTCTTGTCCGCTACAAAAACAAGGTAAGAAAAAGACTAAAAATGTTCATATCGATCACCACATTGGCTGGTGGAGGGGGTGGTGGTACATTATATTGTTGTGGAGGGACATAGTACTGTAGGGGAGGCTGGTTGTATTGTGGTGGTGCATTATACTGAGATGGTGGGTTGTTGTATTGCTGTGGTGGTACAATTGGTGGTGGTGGTCGAATGTTTTGTAGTGGTAAATATTTTTTTGTGGGTTATATGGTGGTGGTGGAAAACTTTGCGGTGGTGGTGTTTCAAACCCAGCGTTGTTACCTTGACACTGTTGTGGTGCTTCCGGTGGTAGTTAACTTGAAGAAACGATAAACTGACGTCTTCCACCCCGATACCCACGGCATCCATAGTCAACAATGGGAAGATCGTAGTCATCACCGCTACCTTGATTCGGATCCATTCGAAACCCCTCAAGAAGTAATACATGGCAAACAGTTAAGATATGTGATAATATAACCAGTTAACATGTAAATCATGAACAAGTAAAGCATGATATCACATAGTTCCAGATATCACATAACATGTATCACGTATAGAATTATTATACATAGCATATAGCAGAAGTACAAGTGTTAGGTAAGAAGAAACATCATAGTCCATGGTCTCTACCCATCACACACCTCATATTACGTGTTCTTATTACCCTACGTTTATTACAGATTTTATCCCTAAGGTTCGACCTGCTATGATACCACGTTTGTCACACCCCGTAACCGGAATGGTGACATGACAGTGCTTCGTTGGTTAATGAAGCACTAAAGCCCACAATCAGATGTTACTAAATAAGGTAATTCAATTATGTAGTTCCATAGATAATCAAAATTCACTAGCGGAAGCAATGTACTGAAAACGGAAATATGTCTATGTTATTACAACTAAAAAGAGAAACTAAACGTTCCAAAATAGATATCTAGAAAAGGGTAATAAGAAATGTTTGTGAGCTAGAAGTTTATGATCACTCTTTGTAATCCTCATCCCATGTGTCATCATCAAAGTATTGATGCTCACTTATATCATCTCGCAAAATAAGATAAAAGTGGATGGAGTGAGCTCCGATGCTCAGCAAGCTCCAAATATAATAATAAATGCATAGCAGAAATAACCACAAAAGACACAACATATTCACGTTTCCCAAAATACCCCTTTGAAAATATACTCAACACGACTCAACTAAAGTCCCCAGGGCTCAAAAAGCAGGACATAGAAGTACGATATAGTGCAGAGCTGAACAGAACAGAAAATTACACAGATGCGGACGAAGCTGTGGACGAATGCTTCGTCCGCGATATCGTCCGCAGTATCTTCTCGCGTCGAGGCAGTAGCTATTGTCTTCCTGCGGACGAATGCGAGGACGAATGGTTCGTCCGCTACCTACGAACTTCAGAAAAATATGTTTAAAACTTATGCAAAAATACACCAAATCAATACCAATTCATTCCCAACCCATAAGTGACCAAATAGACTCAAACAGAGCAACAATTAATGACCAAAACAAGGACGAACACGTATGGCATGTCAATTAAGCGAGATAACCACATTTTTTGCATCTAAACGATTTCGTAACCGAGTATACGACAACACCACGCGTTGCCCATCCGGTACACCCGATCACAACCTCGTCTAGACAGTTAGAACATCGTTATTGCTATGACAACACAATCCCACCACAATAGCTCACTTATCTATTCAGCAACTACTCTGCAATAACGGCAGTGGTCCCAGTTATCAAACAAACTAGGACGGTTCAGTAAGCTCGTGGGTTTGGATTATCCCCCAAACGACGGAACAGAGATTTTAAGGTTCAATTCTTTACATTGTCTCATCATCCCCCACCAGGGAGTCCACAAAATCACTATCGTATCTAATTATTCCCCCATTAGATGTGGGCCTAGAACAGAAGACCTCTCGGGGTCATAGATCAGAACCAAACAGAAGGCAGACGAAACTTGTTAACTAGAGTTCCTAGACAAGAGCTCAATCGGGGTGACGACTCAGCCGACCAAACCAAATAGGACTGAAACAACGACACTAATTAGGACAACTCCATTTAATGACGAGCCATTCAACAATTAACAAAGAGGCAATTACAGGAAGGATTCCCAACACTCCACAATACAGATGCAGAACAGAATATATATATCTGTGTGTGTGTGTGTAACAATTAGAAAATTGTAACAGGAAATCATATTATAATGACAAGTCGAATTGAACAATTCCAAAACAGCAATTCAATAATATCACGAAGAACACGAAACGTGCAATTGATTCATAAAATCCAACAGTTCATGCGTATAATCACATATAATCAACTCTTAACCGATACGAATCATTACCCAATCATATATACAGTAAACCGAACAGAAATTAACAAAGGGAATGGTCCTTACGCGTTACGAAAGCGAAAAGAATAGCAAACCCGAAATCAGCTTTGGTAGATTCATTCCCGAATGGCGTTCCATATGCGCTCACTCGAAGCCCTTTCGATTATTTTCGAATCGGTATACTGTGGGTCGAAAACTTATTCATTTAGCCCCCCTCAACTGCCTTCTCAAAGTTCAAGGAAGAATATCTCCTCCTCTCTCAATTCTCACGATCGTCTGTTTATGTTTTAGGTAATTGACACCCAACCCCCATGACCCCAAAGCTTAGGAGATTAAAGTTTATGTTATTTACATTATTAGGTCCTTCTCCTTATTTTAATTACACTCATGCCCTTGCACACAAAAATATAATCTAACACATATAACACAAAAAAAATTATCATCTAACATATAGCATTTAATCATGGCATTAATTATAAATCAAATAATTATACAATTACACACACAAATCACATAATTCAAATAGGGAAAAATCCCGAGTATCACAACTAGAGCAACTCCTAAAGGCTGGTTGACAATTTGTACTTTTCATATTAACATGTATTTAGTTTTGTCTAAAGCCATTTCAACCCTTCTTGTATCCAAAATTTATTTTTAAGAATAAACCTGGTCGGGGTCTGCCTATGCATTGGTGATTTTATTTAAAAGAAAAAGCATTTTTGTTCTCCTTTTAAAAAAAAAACACTACAATTTTGAAATCACTATAAAGATGATGGCTTGGGAAAAAAAAACCCATCAAAACAAGACCGTTTTAAAACGACAAGCCAGTTTAAAAATTCAAATACCAACATATTTTGTATACAAGACAGACTGTTTTCCTTATCCTTTTGGACTTTTGTATCCAGTGGACAAGCAGTGGTGGAGGTAGGATTTGAATTTAGAGGTTCGAACAAAAATTTATTTACAGTGTATGTCAATATATTTGAGGTAGAATAATATATTTTTAATAAAATTTTGAAGTTAAAATGATACTTATCTTGAAAAAAAATGCAGAAATTAAGGAAGAAAATTGACAAAAAATTAAAAAAATTGGAAAACCCCGACCAATATGCAGAGGTAGTGTTACAGTTCATACTTCAAAATAGTATTAAAAAGTTATAAAAAAATTATTATTGGTTCAAACATAGATATATTTTAGAGAAACTTTTATGTATTTGAAGTCTTATTTTATTTGAATTCAATTTTTCTCGTTAAAAAAATTGACTGAATTCAAAACTAAATTGATGATTAAAGATTTTACTTTAACCGAATGTATTAAATAATAAAATGACAGATTTTTTCTTTAAAACTACATATTTCTTTCTGTTTTTGCGATCCAAATTACATTTAAAGCACTAAAAAAACTGGTCACAATTACAACCCCCGAAGATCATGCTCAAATTATAATATTACAGAACAATGAGAATTCCATGATTAAAATAAACAATTGAATGAATGGAGGGCAGAGATTTTTTTAGGATGAAAAAAATATGGTACCGTCGGAAAAATATATTAATTCTAAGAAAATGAACATTCCTTCCGGAATAAACTAAAATAGAAAATAGACATTCAATTTGTGACGGAGAGAGTACTATTATCAAATTTCAAATGTTTGAAAAGACTAGGGATAGAAATTTGACCTGTGATCCGTCAACCCGCCCTGCCTCAACGTCTTTTAAGGCAGACCCGCCCCGTCCCGTAGAGAGAACGGGGCATATCAGACCCGCCCCGCGAACGAGGAAGATCGGGCCTGATTTTTATGTCCGTCCCCACCTCGACTCGTCCCGACCCACAGGAGGTGTGTGGCCCCCTCCTGCCTCCCTTATGCTCCGTCATTGTGCAAGATTCACGCATCAATAGGGTTTGGAGAAATTTTCGATGTACGCAATCTTATTTTTATTTTCCATAAATAGGCTATTTATGGAATTTGAACAAATGACATAACGAATAACAAGTAAACACTTGACCATCGCGTAAATCGCAACTTTCATATATCAATATGGACTTGAAGGTATGAAGAATCAATTGAAGAGATGTGAAAGGAGACCTCTTTCTTAAAAAAAACAATATTGACTTTTATTTGTCTTTATTACATTTGCTGTCATATATATAGTTGCCTCAATAGTCAAAAGAATATAGATATGATCATGACATCATCACAATAAAATTTTAAGGCCCACTACAGAAAGACAAAATAAAGAATAGTTATCCATAAAATAAAATAAAGAAATAAAGAATGGTTAGGTTATGGACATAACGACCTGAGTTAGTGCTCTGTTGTCCAAATTCCCATTACGTTCTATAGTGGAGAGAGAGAAAATATATTTCATAATTATTTTTTTTAATGATAAATTATGTATCACAAAATTTATGACAAATTGAATCCCTAACACAAATTTTCAAAATAAACTTCAATTTTCAAAACAAACCCACATAAAAGTTTTTCTGAGAAAATTCGATTTATATATTATTTAATTTAAAGATTAATCGAACCACATACGAGGTGTTCGCATACAATTTGACTCTTATCCATATAAAAGAACGGTAAACAATCGGCAAAAAATCATCTGTTAACAGATGCTTTTATATTTGTCTCAACTATTCATAATTTGCTACATGAATTTAAATAATTACTACTAAAGTGCTGAAGAAGTTAATTTAAACAAATGTTCACATTACAAATTGTAAATAATTGGAACATAAATGACTACATCAGCTGATACTCTCAAATTTTTTTTTCCTAAATGAACAATGGCTCACAATCACAAGTCTTGTTTATAACTAAACAATCCAAAAACAAGAATTTTGCATCCCCACACTCAATTCATTTTTGTATTGCTATCCAATTCAAGTAACCCAACCTAACCCTTTCTTTTCCCTTCCCTTCTAAGCACAGCTTCTTATATAAACTCTCCAAAAAGATAGCCCTCAAAGGTAAAAAAACAAAGACAAAGAACCAAACTTTTCCACAATGGCAAGACTTAGCTTTCTCATCAACGTTCATGGCTTCTTCCTTCTTATAATTACATTTTTACCCTCATTTTCAACTTCTATGCCACCACCAAACCCTCTAAAATGCAACCAAGACGAATGCATCCTCTCCAATTCTTACGGCATATGGGGTGACCGGAAAGACTGCCGGAGTAGTCAAAACGACGTCGTTTATCCGACATCCGAAGAAGAACTCAGATTAGCAGTAGCCAATGCAAAGAAGAATAATTACAAAGTAAAAATTGTGACAAAATTTTCACACACTATACCAAAATGGGCATGTCCAAGTCCAACAAGAAATTCCATTTTGATTAGTACGGAAAAACATAGCAAAGAAATCGAAGTTGATTTGGATAATCTAAAAGTTACTGCTGATTCTGGAGTTGGGCTTCGGGATCTTATTAATAAGGTGGAGAAAGAAGGGTTGAGTTTGGTGGCGGCGCCGTATTGGGAAGGTGTTACGGTGGCTGGACTTATTAGCACCGGGGCACATGGAAGTTCGTGGTGGGGCAACGGCGGAGCAGTTCATGATCATGTGGTTGGGATTAGAATAATTGTCCCGACATCGGAATCGGAAGGATATGCAAAGATTATTAGTTTGCAACCTCAAGATCCTTTTTTTAATGCTGTCAAGGTTTCTCTTGGGGTGTTGGGTGTCATTTCTAAGGTAAGTACTCAAGTTATAGTATTGTTTCTTTATTTCTTTTTACCGGGATAAAATCGTCTGTCCTAAAACTCTATCCCCTTCTCTATTCCACCATCAGAAATGTGTTGTCACATGTCCCACTGAGAGAAATTAGCAGCATTTTGTGGGAAGAAAGATAACTAATAGCAAATGTAGAAAGTGTTTGTCTTTAGAATAAATAGACACGTGGCACATTTCTAGTGGTGGAGACAAGAAATAGATAAGGTTTTGGGACAGACGGTTTTATCTCTTTTTTATCCAAGATTTTCTTTTTAAAATATTTATTTTTACCGGGTATGGGTGACAAATCATGAACCGTGTTTCGAATTGAGAGTGTTATGTTAACTACGCTAACAACACGTTTGATACGATAAAATGGAATCCCTTCTCAGGCAGAATTGCTTTCCACATAGAATGACTCCGGAATACTCTTTCCATTCCAGTGTTTGGAAGGCAAAGGTAGAATGAAATCTCAATTCCCTTTATGTGTTTGGTAAAACTATATTTTGATGTCAGAATATAATGAAATTAAATAGAATATGACCTAAATGCCCTTTTACCATATACTATTGATAAAACCTAATTAGACATTCATTACAAAATTTTACTTGAATAACATTGACATTATATATATATATATATATATATATATATATATATATATATATATATTGTTGAAACATAATTTTTATTAAAATGTCAACATAGTAATAAAAATATCTTTACTTTTAAAATTAAAAATAGATTAAAACTACTACCAAGAAAAATAAATATTTATAAAATTACCATCTATGAAATTATACTAAGTGAAATAGAATATTTATGACTAAATATGAATACGTTGCTATGTAAAATTAACGTAATAATTAATTAAAAGAGGGGTATAAATGTCAGTTATTATGTATCGATTATTCCACCTTCTCCTGAAAATGCCATTTCATATGTTTTGGTGTGGAATGACCTTTCCCACTTCTTCTTGGAATCATCATTCCCGTGGAATGGTCATTCATTCCCACTTCAAATTGCTCAACCAAACTTCAGAATGGAAAGAGAAGTGAGAAAGACCTTTCCATTCCTTTCCATTCTCGCGTACCAAACACGCACTAACATTACTACTCCCTCTATTCCCATTTATCTGTCGATATAAGACAATGCACTCGAATTAATAAAATGATTGAGATACATTATTTTAAAGATAGAAATATGTAAAACACAAGAGGGGGGGGGGGGGTGAATTGGGTTTTAATCAATCTTGGAAACTTTTTCTATTCTTTGCAATGCTAGTGTAAGTTTGAGCAAGATGAATAAAAGCAATGCAAAACCCAACAACAAGACAAAGGATTTATAGTGGTTCGACTCACTCAGAATCTACATCCACTACCTTGAGCCGCACCCAAGGATTTTAAACAACTTCACTAAGAAGAATGTTTACACTTGTGGCTAACTCACTAAGAGTTTTACAACACAACCACACAAGAAAAACTCACTAAGAGCTTGCCCACACTAAGTAGGACTTTTACAACAATTACCCAATCACTAAGAAAGGGAATAAGAATGTTTAATACAAAGATTGTTCACTCTTCTAAGTGAAAGATATTACCTTTGAAGTACAACAATGATAAGCTCTTTGAACATAAGTAGCACACACTTTGTCTTGCTTTTGAAAGAACACTCTTCAATGATTTAGATCATAAGGATGAAGTGTATTTGCTTTGAGAGTGTTTAGACTTGATAAGAAATCAATGTAAATGTTATGTGCAAGTCTTAGAGTCATGCTCTAGCTTTGGAGTATATATACATTTCAAAATAGGCTGAAAAACGACTCTTTAACGGTAAAAAAATGGCTAGTTTTTTTGCAGAGTTCGGTTGACCGAAATCACACCTCGGATGACCTTTAGCCAACCTCGGTCGACCTTAACCCTAGGTCGGTCGACCGACCTCCCCTTTGGTCGACCGAACCACAACTTCAAACCTCTCTGTTTCTCTTCGGTTGATCCGAGCTTGAGCTCGGTTGACCGAACTTTTCCGAGCTTCGAGAGATGTTGATTTTTCACACGTTTTAAAATCTTTTGAAGTCTAAAAAGGTTTTCCCAAAAGGTAACAAGTAAGAACATTTGGAAAACCATTTTAAAGTACTTAGACTTTGAAAACAAAGGCTTTTGAGATATGAACTCATGTAAGGAACGTTTTGAAACTTAGCCTTTTGAAAACGTGTTTATGATGCATGCAAGACTAGAGTGTAGAGCTTATGTTCATGAGAGCTTTGGTTAGAGCTTTATAAGATAACGACTTATGACGACAAAGCTAAACTAACCAAACCTAAGTCTTCAATCTTCAATCTTGATAAATGAGCCTTGCATAACTTTGAATCTTGATACCAATGGCTTGATTGAAGTACTTAGAGCTTCCATAATGAGTTCCGATATTCTATCACAAAGATTAAGATCATTAGACACAACATCAAAAGTTTGTCCAATATCAAAAACTGAGTTTGTTCGCCCTTAGGGCTTACAAAATATACTTTTACCCTTCAATTAATACATTTATATTGAGATAATTATAATTAATTGTTGACTGAATTAATTAAAGATAATGGTAAGTTTGAAAAAAAAATACATTTAATACTCTCTTACTTTGTTAAAGTGACCGATAATTAAAAATGGATAAAGTATATGTAGGCGACAGATAATTGGGAACGGATGGAGTATATGATTTTTTTTAGGAGAAAGGCATTAATTACTGAGTATGTCTTATTTTATTTGTCCATGTTTTTTTAGGATGTCTCAAATTATTTGTTCACTTTTAAAATAAATAACTCAATAATAATGTTTTTTTTCTTCAATTCTACCCATTAAGAGAGAGACGAATAGAGAGAGAAAAGATGTAGAATTACGTTGGAAGTAGAAATTAAATATGACTATATTTGACAATTACTATATTCTACAAAGGATTTTGATGAAATATTAATTCTCGTGTAAAATATAAATTGCACTAATATTTTGAGACGGAAAAAGTAATACTTTGTATAACATGAATAAAATATAAAAAAATAAAGAGTAATACTTTGAAAGAGTAATACTTTGTATAACATGAATAAAATATAAAAAAATATTCTTACTAGCCGGCGACGGGTCGTACCAAGGCAAAGCTATAAGAATAGAAATCTTCCATCCAAGTTCGACGCTTGTCTAGCGTAGTAGAAATTTTATTAGATGCAAATTCGAAAGCATTTCCATCGAGTTAATCAAAGTGTTATTTAGATCTCAACTATATATTAATTGTGAATACCAATATAAAATAGGGTACTATTGACTATAAAAGTAAATATTGGTGAGATAATTCAAATATTAAATATTCTGTTTTTTCCATGTGAATTTCTGTAAGACATGATTCTTGCATGTTCCCTCACGTGGTCTGATTATTTGCTTTTATTTGTCAACATGATTGTGAAGTTCCTTCAACACTTAAAAAACATGTTCGTGCCATCCACTTTGGATTGTAGTTCAGGGATATCCAGTTATCAAAATTATTTTCCCTTTTTTTTCTTGAATTAGCCACTTATGATTTTCAATCCCTTTTTTTTGTGGCATTTTTAGCACTCATAAAATGTTTCATGGCAAAAAAGGCACGGAAAAACGATTTGTGACAGATATAGCACTTGTAACTAATTTTGTGGTAGATATAGCACGAAAATGTGATTTGTGGCATATATAGCACTCGTAACTAGTTTTGTGGCAGAAAAAGCTATTTACTCAATAAAAATAACGTAAAAAAAACAAAACTCTCTAGTATTAAAAAAATAATATATTTGTTTTTAAAAGGGAAAAGTATCGTGCACATAAAGTTACGTTTTTTGTGCCCAGATGAGGGACGATTCTCCCCGAAATTTTTAAAAATATTACTAAATATAATAATATATAATAATTTTTATATGTAGTTCAGAAGTTTTTATTAAGCTCGCCTCCAAAATTATTATTGCAATTTTTATTGGTAAGTCGGGATATTATTGCAGTTTTTCATCCAAAATATAATTACTGACTTCATCTCTGACCCGTATCGATTAACAAATCCATCATTTCCACCGACAAAACCTTTATTCAATTATTTGCCTTGAAGTTTACTTGTGTCCATAATAATAATGGGTATGATGGACTGGACCGATACATTGGTCCTAGTCTTACGAATCACTTATGTTATTTATACAGTGTCCTTAAATAATATTGAAGTCATGTATTAATTATTAAAATTAGACTCTTAATTTTTTTAGAATATAAATTATAAAAAACGTCAAAATATATTTATAAACTCAAATTTCAAGATTTCGAATAATCTTAATATTGATATTTTATTTTAAAAGGGTCATTCTAATTTATTTTTTTTAAATATTGATCAATTTTTTTTAATGATATATTAAGAGCTTTTTTCAATAAATAAATTTGGGGTTCCTTAAAATGAGAAGTCTGATTCTGTATGACACCTTGAGCCTGCTCAGAGCCGGACCTGTATTTATTCACTTGAACCTACATATACATGTACGACCAGTAAATATTATAAATGGAGTTATGAGATCAGGAACAATAAATCGGTCCATCCATATTTAGAGCACTTGAAAAAGCACATCAAAATGTATTCTAATTAAATCCATTTTAGAATATGCAGGAGTCTCTTTTGTACGATTTATAATGTATATCAATTGGTTTTGCATGAATCTTAGGATATTTTCGTCCCCAAGTTTGATAAATTGAATTCTTTTGTTCCCATGTATTTTTTCCAATTTGTTTTTGTCTTCAATGATTTTTTGAGAAAAATATTTTGTCCTTCTGTCCAATTCTGTCAAAGTGAAAATAAGTATGCAAAATTGAGGGGCAAACTGTAAAAAATGGTGATTGTCATGATCGTGCTTTTGAAGTAAATTCCTTGATTTCTTTTCTAATTAAATCCACTTGATTATTGTTAACACCATATTTTGGGAATTTATATATTATATATGACCAATATTATAGGTGACATTGTCCTTAGAAAAAGGATTCAAGAGGAGTGTAACCTACAATTTCACGGGTGACGATGGAATTGAGGAAGAATTCAGGGACCATTCTGCAAAACATGAATTTGGAGACATTCAATGGTATCCATCAAGACATACAGCTGTGTACAGAAATGATGATAGGGTTCCCTTAAACACAAACGGTGACGGCGTTAATGATTTTATTGGCTTTCAATCCAATCCCATACTTGTTTCTCAGTCTGTTAGAACGGCAGGTAACGTTTAATTTCTATCCATCTTTATAATTGCTTCATATTCACACACATAGGATACATGATACTCGCCTCGTACCTTAATCATGAGGTCAGGAATTCGATTCCTACCCATGAAAATGAAGCTCATTTTATTGCCTACTATTTATCGCTTCGGAAAGCTCCTGTGGCGAGAGAAATTAGTCATTATAGCCGACGCTGGATTGGGTCTCGAACAAAAAAAGAAAAAGATGCATGATACTTCTTAAAATTGCCATCCTTTTAAATTTGAATAAGCGGTAAAAGAAATTTAGGGCGTATTTAAACATATATTTAACTTGAAATTTTCGCCAATAATTAGTTGTAGCTGTCACACACCGTCTCCGGAGTGATGACATGACAGTACCTCATTGGTTAATGAAGCACCAAAATCACAGTCAGAGATTACTAAATAAGACAATTCAATTATGAAATACATAAATATCCAAAAGTGTACTAGCGGAAGCAATATACTGAAAAGGGAAATTATTCTAAGGAAATTAAATGTTCCAAAAGAAATATACGGAAAAGAGAAACAGTGTTCGTAGTCTAAGCAAATTAGGATCACTCAGCGTAATCCCATCCCACGTGTCATCATCGTAGAACTGGTCCTCACCAAATCATCTGCAAAACAATAGCGGATGGACTAAGCTCCGGTGCTCAGCAAGTACCCCCAAACAACAACAACAACAACAACAACAACAACAACAACAATAATAATAATAATAATAATAATAATAATAAAGAAATAGCATGACAGAACAGAAACAGAAGAACAGACAACACAGACACCCGTTTCCCAAAATACCCCTTTAGGAAATACAATTAACGACACAATCCAAGTCTCACAAGATTCAGGGCACGGTGCAGGACGGTATCGTCCTCGATCTGTAGACGAATGGTAAGTCTGCGGTAGACAGTAGGCTACTGTCTTCGTGCAGACGAATGCGAGAATAAAGCCGAGGACAATTGGTTAATCCGCAATCGGCGAACATCAGAAAAATAAGATGAAAAATGGTACAAAAGTGTACCAAAACACTTCTAAATCATTCCCAACCCATATGCGACCATATAGACCCAAACAAAACAAAGCAAGTGACAACTAAAACATGAATGAACACATAGACAACAATAAATAAGCGAATAACCACATTCTTCGCACCTAAACGATTCTATAACCGAGTATATGACAAGCACCACGTGTTACCCATCCGGTACACCCAATTACAGTCCCGTATAGATACTTAGAACATCGTTATAGCTAGACACACAATTCCACCACACATGATCTCACATATATAATCTCTACTACTCAACAATAATGGCAGTGGTCCTAGTTATCAATCAAACTAGAACGATTTCAGTAAACTCGTGGGTTCGGATTCTCCCCCTAAATTACAGGACATAGATTTTAAGGTTCAATCCTTACATTGTCCCATCATCCCCCACTAGGGACTCCACAAAACCACTACCGTACCGAATGCTTCTCCCCATTAAGTGTGGGCCACAGGACAGAGCAGAGCAGAATACCACTTGGGGTCAGGAAACAGATCAGGACAGAAGGCAGACTGAACCTGCTAACTAGTGATCGTAGACACGAGCTCAATAGGGGCGACGACTTGGTCGACCAAACAAATTAGGACCAAAACAAGACTCCAATTAAGACGACTCCAACTAAGACCCAAGTGAAGCAATTACAGAACGGATACCCAGTAATCCACAAAACAAAACAGATACAAAGCAGTTTAATTGTGTAGCAATTGAGTACAACAACTAAATCAGATTATAGCATGCTCAAATTGAACAATTACAACACAATTCAATACGAAGAACACGAAACAAGTAATCGAGTCATAAACCTAACAGTTCATGCGTATAATCACATATAATTGACCTATAATGGTTATGATTCATTTACCCATTAACCTACTCAATACTCTGGGACAGAATTAACAGTGAGAGGGGTCCTTACTCGTTACGGAGGTGAAAAGATGGAAGAAAAACTTGAATTCAGCTTGTGGGCAAAACGGTTCCGGTGTAATAACTCATCGCTCCGATTCTCGAATTCACTATCGTATGCGCTCCCTCGAAGCCTTCTTGATTGCCTTCGATTCGGTATATCCCGCGGTGGAAACTTACGTCTCGAACCCCTTCGATCGTCTCCTCCAAGCTTAAGGCAGAAGTTCTCTCTTTCTCTCAACTCTCCAGATCGTCTATTATGTTTTTTAATCATAACTGATGACCAGCCCCCATTACCCATAAGGTTAGGAAGTTAAAGTTTAAGTTATTTACCAATTAGATTCCTCTTCCCTTATTAATTTACACTCATGCCCCTACACATAAAAAACGAATGTAACACGTGGCAAGTGTCAATTAGCACTTAGCATTTATTATGACATTACATATAAATCGCATTATTCACATAATTCAAATTGAGGAAAAATCCCGAGTATCAAAGTAGCTTAGTTGGTTAAAAATATTCCTTGTCAAAGAAGGTAGACACAATATTAAACGATTAGGGCCAAAATGCTATTTCTTCTACCAGTTTTGTTTTATATACATTCGCCAAATAAAATGCGGACTAAGTTAATATTCCCTCCATTTCTAAATATAAGACTCTTTAGACAATTTTAAAAAATTAAGGAACTTGTCATTTTCACCAAAAGTTTCAATATTACCCCTCTCTCACTTCTATAGCATAAGAAAAGAAAGGAAAAAATAGGGATGGCAAGAGGCGGCAAATAAAAGAAATGTCGAGGGTATAATTGGAATAAATTGTTGACAACTAATAAAAGAGCCTTAAACGATAATTAATTTGGATACCTATAAACCTCTTAAATGACAATTAAATGGGAATGGAGGGAGTAATATTTTTGGTTCAAAGACTATTTTATATCGCGATACTACAAAAAATGCCACTATATATATATATATATATAAGTCTTAGAATCGAATCACATCTCCCTCCCTTATGTACAAAAGAAAGAAAATACTTAAAACTTTTAATGCTTTCTTTGTTTGCCAATCTTTTAAGCAATTTGCTTTTAGAGAAGCTAATTGAACCAATCTCCAAAAAGTCACTCTTTTGGCATGTGTAACAAAACCTATACCTAACCAATTGTAGAAATTCCCAACTAAAGAAGGCATTTATAAGTAATTATAATATATGATTTATTTTATTCAAATATATTTGCTACCATCCATTTAGGTAGTTGTTGTCACAATGTATTTATGTTGTTTGCTACAAAAGAAGTTATATATATATATATATATATATATATATATATTTTTGCAAACGATATTTGAATGACTTAAAATGATAAATATTATTTGTATCAGATAGTTGGTGTATAAATATAGACAATTATAAATATCACGCTTATATAATAACTTTAGCTCTACATGTAATAAATAGTCTATGCTGCTAAAAAATTACAATATTTTAGTAATCGCCAATATAAAAAAGAAAAACGAATAGAGATAAATATAGTGGTTCAAAATGTTTCTTAATTATGATGTTGTTTTATTGTTTAGTACATCATCTAAACTTTGTACTAAAAGATATATTAAAAGATTTAGAGTCCACTGACTTGACTTATTTCCTATGACAAATATTGAGTATGGTAATGATTTGTATTACTTATCTTATCTTATATATTCTCACAGAGAAAGCATTTGAGAAAGCAAGAAATGTAAATGGAAAATGTACATTAGCATCAACCTTTGTAGGGTTCAAGAAATTATCAGCAAATGGCCTAAAAAACAAGTTAATTTTCACTGGATATCCTGTGATTGGACACCAAGCAAAAATTCAAACATCTGGCTCATGTCTTTACTCTTCTTCACTAGACATTCTTACATCATGTTCATGGGATCCAAGAATCAAAGGCCTATTTTTCTACGAATCGACAGCGATTTTTCCAGCCTCAAAATTTGCTAGTTTCATTAAGGATGTCAAGAAATTAAGAGACTTAAAGCCAGAAAACTTTTGTGGAGTTGACATTTATAATGGCTTCCTAATTCGTTTCATCAAAGGTTCCAAAGCTTATTTAGGACAATCTGAGGATTCAATAGTGGTGGATTGGAATTATTATCGCGCCGATGACGCCTTAATTCCTAGGTTAAATCAAGATATATGGGAAGAAATTGAGCAAATTGCGTTTTTCAAGTATGGTGCTAAGCCACATTGGGGTAAGAATAGAAATGTTGCATTTTTTGACGTACCAAAAAAGTATCCAAAGTTTAATAAATTTATTGATGCAAAGAAGAAATTGGATCCTCAGAATATGTTTTCAAGTGAATGGTCTGATGAGATGTTGTTTGGAAAAGAAGTTACTAAAGATGACGGATGTGCCCTTGAGGGGCAATGCATTTGTTCGGAAGATAGACATTGTAGCCCCGATAAAGGTTATTTTTGTCAATCTGGCCTTATTTACAAGGACGCCCGCGTGTGCAGGTACTCGACTTCCTCAGTGAATTAATTACACTTGATTCTGGATTGTACTAGGCCGAGCCCTGCACACACTAAGTTAATAATTACAAATGCACTGAAATTTTTCTCAAAACTCATTTAGGTTTGGAATTTTCTCGATGTTACAAGTTAAGATATTAGAGACGTTGAAATTACAAAACAATGTATATATTATATAGTGACATTGAAACTTACTATTTTCTTTGTTGAAATTTGTAATTTTTTGATAGTTCAATTATCATGGAACCTCAAAAGTTACTCTTTTAGTAAGTACGTACGTCTTCAACACCATAAGCTTCCCATAAAATTCTAGTTGTAGGGTTGAAGTACATGCATATTCTCTTCTTCTTCTAAATTTATCTTTTTTAAATACAATTTGTGACCACTATTGTGAAATTTACATATAATGAATATGATTGTAATCCAAATTGAAAATAAAACAACTTAATAGAGGGATTATTCCTATTAAAAGGGATATACTTGGGAAAAGTCCTACTGGAGTGAAACCTAAAACTGGATTATCTTAAAGAGATCAGTTTTTTGGATCATTTGTTATAAAGCATATAATTTCATAAGGAGACTCCCTCTTTTGTAATTTTTTTTTTTGCAAGGTCTGAGACCTAATCGGTATTTGTTTCTGTTGTACTGTCCACGACTAATCCGATATTCGTGTTAGGAATGGAGGGAGTAGTATGGAAATAATCTTTGAAGCCAAAAGGTTGGAAATTTAAGATTGAATCTGGATAGGGTTTTATTCGAGCGAAAGGTTGATGTTTTGTGGGGGTATAAGGTGATTTTTTTTAAGAAAAACAGTGAGACCTATAACAGAAAAAAGTTGAAGAATTTTTAATAAAAAACTTAGACAATTCAACTTAAATATTTTAGTAACTCAAAAGAAGATCACAGTGAAAGGGAAGAGAAATATCGAAGAGGCCAATAGCCCAGTGGGGCATTGGCCGACCCGTGACCGAGAGGTCTCGGGTTCGATACCCTCCGCCTGCGTGCAGTAAGCTTTATTCTCCCATCTAGGGTGTTCTCTCTCCTCAATGTGGGGCAATCGCCCATCGTGGCGTAAAAAAAAAAAGAAAGGGAAGAGAATTCTGTGAATAGGAATGAAGACAGGACTTTTAGGTTGGTGCGAAAAATTGCAGCAATATGTCGAACTACATATAAAAACTGCAAAAAAAAAAAATATATATATTGAGGGGAGAATTTGATCAAATATTCCAAAATATATATAAAATTTACTATATCTAATAGGATTTTCAAAAATCTCGTGCGGGGAGATTACCCCCACTCGCCCCTGTCTTCATCCCTGGGTGTGAGAGAGATGAACTTTTCAAATAGTTTACCTCTTTCCAGAGTCCGGCGGTAAAAGATGGCTTCCAAGTTGTTTACTCTCCATCTCAACCGTTAGTCCATAGTTCATTGTATTTAATGACAAAACTACCCTTCAAAGATAAGAACTTGTGCGATTACACCTCCAATTTGAAACATATGCAATCATACCCTCATAATGTTTGAGAGTCAGCAAAAATATCCCCTCCGTTTAAAAAGTAACGGAGAGATTGTATTTGAGTGTTCCTACAGAAAATAGGGGATAGACCGATCCATTAGTCTCAGTAAAACACCACCACTCAACCTTGTAGGCTCTCCGTGTAAATACATGTCTCCCTGAATAAATATTATGGGTAGAAGCGGGATTAGGACCAATAGAACGGTCCACCCCATATTCCCCGTTCCTACCAAACAAACATAGTGAATGCATTTTACTCGACTAATAATATTGGGATCTAAATAATACTTTGAATGACCCTGTAGCAATTCCTACAACTACGCTATTGATTTTGCTCTCCAACACCTTATAGGATTCAAAGTCTCGACTTTAGGTTAGGAAGTGTAAGCCCTAAGGGCGAACAAACTCAGTTTTTGATATTGGACAAACTTTTAATGTTGTGTCTAATGATCTTAATCTTTGTGATAGAATATCGAAACTCATTATGGAAGCTCTAAGTACTTCAATCAAGCCATTGGTATCAAGATTCAAAGTTATATTCAAGGCTTATCTTTCAAGATTGAAGATTGAAGATTGAAGATTGAAGACTTAGGTTTGGTTAGATTAGCTTTGTCGTTTTTAGTCGTTATCTTATAAGCTCTAACCAATGCTCTTATGAACATAAGCTCTACACTCAAGTCTTGCATGTTTTCATAAACAAGTTTTCAAAAGGCAAAAGCTTCAAATATGTGTTCTTATCCAAAAAGCTTTTGTTTACAAAGTATAAGTCTTTAAAATGGTTTTCTAAATGCTCTTACTTGTTTCATATTGAGAAAACCTTTTAGACTTCAAAAGATTTCAATACAAGGGTCAAAATAACATCTCTCAATGCTCAAAAAGTCGGATCATCCGAGCTTGCCTCGGATCAACCGAAGCAAGACAGAGAGATTGGCTATTGTGGTTCGGTCGACCATAAGGGCAGGTCGGTCGACCGACCTAGGGTGAAGGTCAACCGAAAGTATGGCTTTGGTCATCCGAGGTTGAACTTCCGGTCAACCGAACTCTGCGAGTTCTAGCCGTTATTTGACCGTTAAAGAGTCGTTTTTCAGCCATATTTTGAAATGTATATATACTCTAAAGCTGAAAATGATTCTAAGACTTGGAGATTCAATATAGATTGATTTCTTATCAAGTCTAAACACTCTCAAAGTAAATGCTCTTCATTTCTATGATCTAAATCATTCAAGAGCAATCTTTCAAAAGCAAGACAAAAAGTGTGCTTCATATGTTCTAAGAGATGAAATTGTTTGTGCTTCAAAGGTATATCTTTCACTTAGAAGAGTGAACAACTTTGTACTTAACCTATCTCATTCCCTTTCTTAGTGATAGGGTTATTTGTTTAAGTCCTACTTAGTGTGGGCAAGTTGTAAAAGTCCTACTTTGTGTGGGCAAGCTCTTTGTGAGTTTTTGAGTTGTGGTTGTGTTGTAAAACTCTTAGTGAGTTAGCCACAACTGTAAACATTCTTCTTAGTGAAGTTGTTTAAAATCCTTGGGTGCGGCTCAAGGTAGTGGATGTAGATTCTGAGTGAGTCGAACCACTATAAATCCTTTGTCTTGTTATTGGGTTTTGCTTTTGGTTTGTTCATCTTGCTCAAACTTATACTAGCATTGCTTAGAGATTCGAAAAAGTTTACAAGATTAGTTAAAACCCAATTCACCCCCCCCCCCCCCTCTTGTGTTTTACAGGAAGTCTCAATTGTTATGACTTGAGCGCTCCCGGCTCCTATGCGGGACAGCTTTTTGTTCCGCACGTGCGGAATAAACTACCAGCCGTTGGATTAAATTTTTTAACTGTTCAGATCTGAAGAGAGATTTTATTATTATTTTTTAATATTTTAAATCCAACCGCAACTTTTTTATCTCCAGATCTGGGCCGTTCAAAATCTCATCTGACGGCTTGGATTGTTCCTCCCTGTTCCGCATAGGAGCCGGACTGGACTTGAGCAAGGCATCATCGATATAGAAAAATCACTTCGCAACCCACTGAAAAAGTTGCAAAAAGTTTGCAATTATACCCCTCACTTTAACTTAATTGCACCCAAACCTCTTTCTACTTGTCATATCTGACCTCTCAGTCTGTTTTTAAAAGAAATGGCATTTTTGCTGGCTTTCAAACAGGGCGAAACTAGAACTTTTAGGTTAGGGCGAAAAATAGCAATAATATGCCGAACTATATATAAAAACTGAAAAAAAAAATATTGGGGCGAATTTGATCAAATATTCCAAAATACATATAAATTTTACTATATCTAATAGAATTTTTAAAAAATCTCAGAGGCGACTTCCTCCTTCCCCCGCCCCCGTAATCGTTCCTACTTTCAAAAGCTATGAGTGAATAATTGCATGGGTTTTTTTTTTTCTTTTTTTTTTTTTTTACGGGGATACGGGAATCGAACACAAGACCTCTTGGCCAGCGTTGTTGGACAGCCATACCACTGGGCTACCTGATCCTATAAAAATTGCATGGGTTTAAAGTGGTGGGGGTGTATAATTACAAAGTGCCTTTTTCTAACTGGCACTTTTGTTATCTAATTTAATTTCTAGGATTATCCTAATTTCTACACCCCCACCATTAAACAGAGTTAAAATATTGTTTTTGTTGTAAACACAAAATCTTGTACTACCTCAATTCCTAAATATAAAATTTTTATAATATGTTACAAAAATTAAAGAAACAAAATTAAGATATTTTTGTAATCAAAATATTAATATTACTCTCTTAAATAGAATTAGTGGTATACAAGTATTATTTAAGAATAATATTGGTATTTTAATTACGAAAACTTTGTAATTTGTGTTTCATTAATTTAAAATTTCTCTCTGATAAAATTAATTTAGGATCATAGGATCTCTTCTATTTATAATAAGAGCTTTAGCGCTAAATGTACTTCTGCCCCATTAGGTGGAGACGGTCTAATCACAAGGTCCATAGCTCATTGGGGTTATGGCTTGCCCACGATCGAGGTCGTGGGTTCGATACCCTCCCCATATATAGGACATGCTTTAAATTTCGCTTTCTAAGGTTTTCTCCTCCTCTTGTGAGACACTTCTATCTCCCCTTCATGGGACAACCGCCCAGCCGGGTTTCAAAAAAAAAACAAAAAAGGTGGGACAAAAATCGGAGCATGACTATTTCTTTTCTTTTCTTCTTTTTCTTTGAGACTAAATAGAGACAATTTCTGGTCTCTGTAAACCCTTTTTACTTGTGCTCAAACTTTAGTTGTCTCAAGAATGGGAGACGATAGCTTGCGTCTCTATTTGATCTCCATCTAGAGACTGAGGACGAAGCCAGAACTTTGAGTTTGGGGGTAAAAAATTGCAAAAGTATATCGAATTACATATAAAAACTGCAAAAAAAAATGTTGGGGCGAATTTGATCAAATATTCCGAACTACATATAAAATTTATTATATCTAATAGTATTTTTAAAAATTTCGGAGACAACTGCCCCCACCCGCCCCTTGTCTTCGTCCTTGTTTGTGTACCAGTATCATGTTAGACACATAATAGACCCGGGTTTTTCCATCTCTAACATGTGGAGACTAATTTGAGTTGGCATTCATGTCTCTATAAAATATATGTCGTACCCAGTGTACAAGACTTTAACATCAACATCGTTTGGAGAAGGTCCCAATGTAAGTAACCTTACCCTTTTTATTTTTTTCATAAAAATGCCCTCTTTATTAAAAATTGTACAAACTTTATATTATCTAATTCACCTCTAAATTGGAGACAATTTGTTTCCGTCACCATTTTGACTCGATCTTGTTAAGTTAAAATTTTAAGACTTTCTGGCCATTAATACGAGAAACAAGCCGTTGATATAACCAAGGTTTTAAAACCCGGACTGGACCGGTCCGATCGTCGACCGGACCTCCTGGCGGTCCGGTTAGGTGGCCAAACCCGTTTTCGTCAAAAGCTGCTCTAATTTCACTGACTCGATTGATCCGTCCGATCGGATCGTTCGAACCGTAAACCGGAACGATTTTGGTAAAACCTGCCGGGTCACAAAATACATTTTTAATTTTTTTTTTCTCTGTATAAAAAAAAGGGAAGAAGAAGAAGAAAAATAGAGAGAGAGAGATGGCGGGGCGGTGGCGGTTCACGGCAGAGGTGAACGGAGAGGAGAAAAAAAAAAGAGGAGGAGGGGGCGGTGGCGGTTCGCGGCAGAGAGAAAGAGAGGAGAAGAAAAAAAAAAGAGGGCGGAGGCTGCTTGCGGCAGAGAGAAGGAGAGGAGAAGAAAAAAAAGAGGGCGGTGGCAGCAGAGAGAAGGAGTGCCAGCAAAGAGGCGCCGGAGAAGGAGAAGAGGGGAAAGGAGGCGCTGGAGAGAAGAAGGAGAAGAAGGAAATGTAGGGTTTTCTTCCTCTAGGTTGGATTAGGGGACTTTATATAGGTAGGACTAAAATGGCTATTACAACATTATCATATAAACCCTAAAAAATAATTATAGTACAAACAAGTCCTAAAAAGTTTATTTTCAACATCTAGTTGGACATTAAAATTAAAGGAGATATTTAGGGAATAATTCAGATAAAATATATCTGAACTACCTTTACATTAACAACATTTTTTTATTAATAAGTATATATTATATATTTTTTAATATTTATGACGTCACCGGGTTGATGAACGGGTCGATGACGGTCCGACCACTGGTCCGACCAGTGACCCGTGACCCAGTAACTTTTCCGGGTCGATGTCCGGTTCGGGTTTCAAAACATTGGATATAACTATTATGTGAGTGAAAATTATCTGTACCCGTCTGTGTACCCATTTTTTCCCCCAACTAATAAGAATTCGATATATGATTATTTTTCTTTAATTATATATACACATGATGAATTGTGATTGGTTGGGGTAGAAGAATAAGTACACAAATAGGTACAGACGATTATTTGCCCTATTATGTTAGCCAGTTCACGTTAACAAACTTTCATCTTGATTGAAAGTGTCTATCCATGCAATATTTTCTGAAGACCTCAGACGTCCCACTCAGTGGCAGAGCTAGGATTTGAACTTAGGGGGTCGAAAAAAAATTTATTTACAGTAGTAGAATGATATATTTTTACTAATTTTGAAGTTAAAATTTAAAATGATACTTATCTTGGAAAAAAAAGACAGAAATTAAGGAAGAAATTTGACATAAAAATAAATTAAAAAATGGAAAACCCCAACTAATATGCATATGCTAGTGTTACAGTTCATATTTCAAAATAGTATTAGAAAGTTATAAAAAAAATATTATTTGTTTAAATATAGGTATATTATAGAAAAAAAATTATGTATTTAAATTTAGTCTTTCTCATTAAAAAAAATTGACTGAATTCAAAACTAATTTGATGATTAACGATTTTGAATCGAAACCGAATACGATTTGGAATTCGATTTATTACCAAATTAACCGAATATATTAAGTAATAAAATGACAGATTTTTTCTTTAAAACTATAAATTTCTTCTGTTTATACAATCCAAATTACATTATTAAAACACTAAAAAATTAGTCACAAATTACACTATTACAAAACCAAAAATACGCACAAATTACTCTCTCCATTCCCATTTAATTGTCGTTTAGGAGATATATATGTATCCAAATTAATTATCATTTACATGTCTTTTATTAGTGTCAATAATTTATTCCAATTATACCCTCGACATATCTTTTATTGGAAAAGTGAAAGAGAAGGAGGAAGAAAGGGGTATTATTGGAATTATGGTGAAAAAATTATTGTTTTTTTGAGTTCCTTAATTTTTTCAAAGTGTCCTAAATGACCTATATTGAGGACTGGAGGGAGTACAATATTACAGAACAATGAGCAATTCATGAATAAAATAAGCAATTAAATGAATGGAGGATAGAGATTTTTTTAGGATGGAAGAAGTATGCTACCGTCGAAAAAATACATTAATTCTAATAACATGAACATTAATTTCGAAATAAACTAAAATAGAAAATATACATTCGATTTGAGACGGATAGAGTACTATTATACAACAACAACCAACCCTTAATCCCAACAGATTGGGGTCGGCTACATGAACCAAAGTAAGAATCACGTAAGGTCATCCACATGGATGCATTCTCTCCATTTCTTTCGATCCCAAACACAACTCTCATCTAGTTCTAGCAGATTCATATCCCCTTTTATCACCTCCGTCCAAGTCTTCCTCGGTCTCCCTCTACCTCTTACGCCATCTATATTACACAATCCTTCAATTCTCCTAACCGGAGCATCACTTGGCCTTCGTCTAATGTGCCCAAACCAACGCAAACGGTTCTCTCTCATCTTGTCTTCAATAGGTGCTATAACAACCTTCTTCTGAATAGTCTCATTCCTCACTCTATCCATTCTCGTATGCCCACACATCCATCTTAACATACGCATCTCCGCTACATGCATTTTTCTCGAATATGACACCTCTTAGTTGCCCAACATTCACGTACCATATAATAATGCCGGCCTAACAAACGGTTCAGTAAAACTTTCCTTTCAATCTCGGCAGTACATTACGATCACACAAAACACCCGTCGCACTCTTCCATTTCAACCAACCAGCCTTTAACTCGATGCGCTACATCTCCGTCAAGCTCTCCGTCCCTTTGAATAATAGAACCAAGGTATCGAAAATACTTACTCTCCGAGATATTTTT
Source organism: Vinca minor (assembly GCA_026122235.1). Classification (NCBI taxonomy): domain Eukaryota; kingdom Viridiplantae; phylum Streptophyta; class Magnoliopsida; order Gentianales; family Apocynaceae; genus Vinca; species Vinca minor. The sequence continues at coordinate 8,043,586 of JAOCZM010000142.1, forward strand.
GTCACCCAAAGTTACTACGGTTTGCTCTGTCGTTCGCTAGTGCTAAACTTACACTCCATATACTGCTTTTACTTCTACTAATCCTAAAACCTTTAGATTCTAAGGTTTGTCTCCATACATCCAACTTGGCATTAACACCCGCTCTTGTCTCATCAATCAAAACTATATCATCGACGATACAGACATGCACCACGGGCATCGGGATCTTGTATACACTAGGTCGAGTTCATCCATAACCATTGTAAACAAAAAAGGACTAAGTGCTCGAACCTTGATGCACCCCCAATTGTAATAGGAAACTCTTCACTTATCCCGCCACAAACTCGACACCGGTGCCGACTCCCTCATACATATCCTTAATAAGATCAATATACTTCCGAGATATACCTTTCTTAGCCATCGCCCACCAAATTACCTCTCGGGGAACCTTATCGTAAGCTTTTTCCAAATCTATGAACACCATATGCAGGTCCTTCCTTCTCTCTCTATAACGCTCAATCAACTGCCTTAGTAGATGTATTGCTTCCATAGTTGATCGTCCGGGCATAAAATTTCAAATGTTTGAAAAGATCAATATATTTTATATTATAAGGACTTATTTATACAAAAAATGTATTACTAGTACTAATATGTAAATTTCAAAAAATTTGGGGGCCATGCTCCGCCACTGGTCCCACTAATGAATGATTGACATGATTCAACTTCTTGATCATCCGCCAAATTAAGTTTATTCTTAATGAAATTTAATGTGGTTTATGTAAATGATAGAGTTTTATATATAATATAACGATTAGATTCAGATTTAAGTTGTCAAACGTTACATATTGTGGTTGATTTATAATCTATGTAATCTCAAATGCACAAGTTCCTTCATTAATATAAACTATCGCTTGTACTTTTATTAGAATAATTCAAATCTATATGATAAAGCGGAATTGTGTACAAAAAGAAACCTTATAAGGCAAAATTGTATTTCTATATGTTTATAATATTTTATCATTTTATTCAGGATCAGTATTTGTATATTTAATAGTTAAGAATAATTATGATAATTACTAACAATAATTATAACCAAGTATATTGATATTTTTTTAATAGCAGAAGTACTTCCTATTGAAGAATAAATATAAAATACATTAAAAAAACATGATTTTAATATGTAATTAAAAAAACACTTTATTTGACAACCCTCATTCTATATTTATAATTTCTCTACCTCTAAGAGAAAAAAGAATGCTAAAAAATGTAAGTAAAAAAACAAAAATATAAACCATGTCGTTTGTGAACTATAAAAAACAAAAATATAAACCATCTGTCCATCTTAGGAAGGATATCCAAGAATATGAGAAACAGGCATCAAAGGAAATGCAACTTTCCTTAACCCAGTGGAGTAACGGTCTGCCCACGATCGTGGGTTCGATACCCTCCCCACGCATGGGGCATACTTTAATTTGACTCCCTTTCTAGGGTTACTCTCTCCTCCTCTGGTGAGGCAGTTCTATCTCCCCGCTCATGGGGTATCGCCCAACGGGCGTAAAAAAACAAAAAATAACAAGCTAAATTCTGGAACGAATAATCATACCATCAAACTTATCGAGTGTTTCTAAATTAACGAGCTAAAACTTCTCGTTCTATAGGATCCACATATTTTTGATAATACTGAATCAAGAAAATTGTTAAAAAGAATTAAACTCAAGAAAGGCCAAACATGGCTTCACCCGGAATGTTCATGAAGAAGGAATCAATTGTTACTCCTTCCCTCCTTTCTCTTCGCAACTCTTTGTCGCTTCGCGCCATCACCTGGATTCCCTCTAGAATACTTCCTCTTTGGTGGAGGTTTAAGATCCGTCCAACTAATGGTGAAAGCCTCTGAATCGGGAAGGGCGAATTCTGCAGGGTTTTGGTTGGTTAAGCAGTATTGCTCTTGTCGGGGAATGAGCCTTTGCTGCCGCACCTCTTCTGTTATATTGCCGTTTTCTAGGGTGGCCGATCTCCTTCCCAGATCTTGCTGCAGAGTAGGTCTCGTGTATGGAATGGCAGTGGTGTATCTAGCCAGGTAAGGATGATCTTCTTCGCGTCGACCTGTAAAACAAATAACAATTTAATATCATGAAAAGAAACAGAATTCAAGGAAACCTTAGGAAAATTATTTTACCCGAAAATGCAAATGGATGTTTTCCTGAATTTCGCCCTGAACTTTCTCCAATACAAAAAGTCCCAGTCCCGAGCTGACGACTATGATGCTGAAAGAGGATTTCATCGGCCTTAATATCATTAATAGTTTTCCCCCTGTTTTGCGATTCAGGATTTTGAGAGGGATACTGTCGCTGGATGCCAAGACCAAACGGCATATAAGGTACAACAGATGATGCTCCAATTTCTGCTATTTTACTGCGTTGTGAACCTGTCATAACAGAAGGAGGATATTGCATTCCACGAGAAATTATCTCTTGATTTCGAGGAAACATATCGGAAATGCTGACTTGGCTTTTCCCTGGATTGCAGTTCTCAAAAGCTCCTCCCATGGTCGACCCACTTCTTGCATTAACGGTTGAAAATCTTGTCAAGGCAGGAAATCCTTTTGTAAACATTATCGGTCCCATTCCCTGCACCTCAGCAAACCTTCCCATATCATTATTGATTCCATGCTGAAATGAATTTCTTCCAGCATCTTGAAGGCCTCGCTCGTACGGATTCTTTGCCATAAATTCGACAATCTCCATAGGTACGTCATCCGAAGATCCTTGGGCCATTCTGTTACGATCCATGTTATCACTTCGTTTATTGATTTCCTGGGGGCGTCCTTCGACTTCAGAGGTTTTCTCCTTCTGGAATCTCTACAGGAAATCCAAAAATGACAATTGGACAACTTACTGAGTACCATCATACTAGCAAATTTTCACATGTATAAGTTGGCAGTGGTTCTAGATAAATTAAATGCAATCAAAGACGTACCATTTCCTTCGTCAGAAAGATATTTCTTCTGTCAACTATGTTATTAGAATTCCGTGCTAGTCTCTCATTCAAATCCCAGACTTGACTCTTTTTCCGAAATAGTTCTATTTCAGGAGCAGGTAAGGGGCTACATTGTCCAGAATCAAAATCTCTTTTTCCCCGAACACTCTTACTTGAACTGGACTTGTCTTTGTTCCCCGAGGAAACAATATTCCCCGCAAAGCTGTTCAAGGAAAGTTCTAATCCCACATTGAAATTAAATGGTTGGGACTTGGAGATCGGAGAGGTTATCTGTGCGCACTGACCTTTCTCCTTCTGTGGTACTTGTGGAGGCCGGGAAATTTTGGAATGGTCGTCTCTTTTCCCAGCGGCAGAAGAAGTCCCAAACAATCTGAAAACATTATTTTCAGAAGCTCCATGCATATACCCTTCTTTTCTTCTATTTTTAACGGATGATTGTTCCCCATACCTAGGAGAGAGTCCGTCATGAAGCATAATCTGCTTGTCTTTTCGTTTAGCTAGTACAAGAGTTTTCTCAGCAGAACTACCATCTGCAGGTTGCTGGAACGCTCTGTTAATTTCTCTGACGTTGCCATCAATATTCTCTGGTTCATTTAGTCCATTGTTACCACCTGTAGACATAGTTTTGGAAAGAAAAAAAATATAGACAGCGCTTCGGATAAGCTCAATGAAATCTTTAAACAAGCAAAACAAATGGAGATAAGCAAGAAGGTTCCAATTAAAGTATGTACCTGCAACAATAACATTTCCGATTTCCACACATGTTTCTCCATCTCTGATAGGACCAACTTTATCAATTACAAGCACAATTGGCCCAACATCACAAGCTGCCAAAATGGTTAAGAATTTTATACTAAGAAGAACCCTACAATTAAACAAAAGAGTGATTTGAATAAATATTTCGATCCAGAGAAATATAAATACCAGCATCCTGGTGAGTTGGAGGCGCGTTGATGTCCACATTTCTAATGCCCTCCGTTAACTGGGCATTCGGAAGTGACTGTGTTTCTGACAGCATCATGGTTGCATTGTCGTTAGAAGGCACATTGGAAGAAGTTTCACGAGTACAACAATTAGAATGTACGGGCGGTTGTTCTCCAGCGCTAGCATCTTCGATCTTTCTACGACATTCTTGACAACGCCACCATCTAAAAGTTGGAACTTGCATAGGAGGAAGTAGCTCCTCGATGTTATTGAGGCTAGAGCTAGATGCAAAAGGAAAAGAAGCCTTCGGATTCTTCTTCCTCATGTCAGCCGCATATCCACTGCATAAGTAGTAAAAACGGGTAAGTCAACAAGAAATTTCAGCAGTTTAAACCGGTCCAGCTACAGTGCTGAACGCCTCAAATTTCAGCACCTGCTGAACACTCAATAACCTCCATAATGGTAAGCTCCAGATCCAAGGGCCATGAAAAGCGCGCTGTAATTCCTTCTAAAATAAACGCGACACACGGGATTAAAGGACAACCTTCCTTCACGATTTGTAAAAATTATGGAACCTTACCACAATCCCCACCTTCCTCTTACTAAATAACTATTGTCCACGAGCTGAACAACACGATTTCCACCATTAAAAAAATATCAATTTCTCCAATTATATAAATTGAAGGCGCAACCCCAATTCGAGAAAGGAAATTGCAAAACCTAAAAAAAATTACAACGATATTCCAATACCTAAATATTTATTATGGTCATCATCCATAACTATGGAGAAAAAAAACAAGTTGTTCAAGTGTCCACTGGTTATAAACATGTTGTAGACATTAATGAAGGGATTCATGGCGGAAACTCGTTCCAAACACCCATGGATCCTCCCCTGAAGGATCCGCTCATATGAAACAATTCGGTAAAACAGTAAGAACTTACGTTTCTTGGATTCAAGAAGCTGCTTCTTGAGTGGAGGATGACGTTTCTTGGATTCAATCTGCCACCAATTGATCTCCCTTTGCGCAAAGTCCCTCTACCGGTATCCACGCGACGAAACGGGCAGCAATTGCTAGCTCTTCGTCTTTTCTGATTTTCGGGAATTAGAGAGAAAAAGGGAGAGTCCGAAATCTGATTTCGGGTTTCTTGGTTAATTTCGGCTAAAGCATTAACTGGCTAGGGTTTCGGCTAAGAGATGTTATATAGAGTGTGGGAGTTTGTTCCCAGAACAACTCCCACGTCTACTCAACTTCTCTCGGCTGTGGGGAGACTCTGACTCCCACGTCCCCTAGACTTCTGCTGGTAGTGGGAGTCTTTATCGGATAATAACTCCCACGTAATTCCAGCTATACCGAAAATGCCCCTTATCTCTAATTCGAATAATAACACTTTATTATTCTCAAAAAGACAAATGTCAGATACAATGAACCTAGACACATTCTAGATTCATTGAATCTGGACATGAAGCTCGTTAGCTCGTCTATGCGTGTGACCCTGTAGGTTCATCTCACAATGGCAATGAAAACACACTTAGTAGTAGGTTCATCTCACAATGAAGCTCACAATGAAGCTCGTAACAGAGTAATCAATACGACTGAGTCAAAACGAGGCTCCATTCATACTAGAATCAATGAAGACATAAGGTCTAAGGATTCTAAAATAGTATTGAGGAAGTAATACTTATGACTTAAGACCATGAAGTATTACTTCTCTGACGGATCACGTCCAATACAATGTATCCCTATATATTGCATCTATGATGTGATTTGTATCCATTACACATGATCAGTAAAACAAGATCATCAATCAACAATCATACTAGTTTTATTTCATAGTAATTAAGCATTACATAAAACTAGGGACTTCTAGAATAGTAATTACATAAGCTAATGAGTTTTACTATCAAATCACACATTTGATAATCAAAAGCATAATTAACTATTCAATTACATGCTCAAAAGATAATAAAACGCACAATATCTGCTAATGGTCCTAGGGCACTACTAACAATTAACAAGTTTGTAAGTTTTTTTTTACTGTTATGGAAAATGGTGAAAATCATGGTAGATATTATTTGTCCAAAAACATGTTAGATGTTTTTCTAATAGCGGTAAGAGTGGATTTTAACAATGAGATCACAGATTTAGAATCTCACAGAAATCAGCTAAGATAATTGATATTATCATCATAAGTTCATGAAATCTAATAACAGTAATAGCTATTAAACAAATTAATAATAGCTATTAACATGATATATAATAGCTATAAAACAAATTCATAATAGCTATAAGACAATTCATAATAGCGGTAACCAGTCTACAATTTAAAATATTATAATTAAATTATACAACTAGAATGAATTGATTTACAAGTTCAGAATCACAGAAATTTTTTCTGCTTCCTTTGTCTTCAAGAAAAATCTTTTTTTTTTTTCTCTTTTTTTGATAAAATTTGCAATAATCTTTTCATCATAAAATTAAGGAATTTGAAGAAAAAAAATCCAATCTGATATAGAGAAGATTAAGGAATGTGAAAAAAATTCCAATCGAAGATGGAGAAATTTTGGAGATTATGGAAATATCTACAAAGATATTGGAGAAAATTTTGGATATTGGGTAAATATCTACAAATATATGGGAGAAATTTTAGAGATTTGGTAAATATCTACAAGATAGGAGTGAAATTGTGGAAAGATGCCAAAATTGATGAGAGAAATTCGTGATTTTTTTTAAGCCCGATTGGACGGTTGCCCCATATAGGGGGAGAGAGAACTGCCTTAGACGAGGAGGAGATAGCCCTAAAAAGGGAGATTAAAGCTTGCCGCACACAGGCGGAGGGTATCGAACCCACGACCTCAAGGTCGTGGGCAGGCGCCTGCCCCACTGGGTTAGGACACCTTTCAATAATAAAAAAAAATAACTGGGCGGGAAACTGAATCATTGAAGGCGGAATGATCTAGTGTGGGCAGCTTCCAGTGACACTCGCATTCCTTACATCCATTAGATCTAAAATGTTGCAATCCAATGACCCAAAGAAGGTGCTGACAATGCTGAAAATCACCCTTCTTTAGCACTGTAGCCAAATGCAGTTTCGACATGATAAAATATCCGCAAAACTGATTAGTAGTCTTACACGAGAGAAAATCCTCTATCCCACCACTAGAAATGTGTCACGTGTTTCTACTTAGAGAATAAGAGGTAAGAGAAGAGATAAATTAGGAGCATGATGCAATGCAGGAGGTGGTTGTGTTATGAATGACTAGACATGTGACACATTTTTAATGGTGGGACAAGAAAGGGGATAAAATTTCAAGACAGACGATTTTTACGCCGTCTTACACATTAGTTATAGACAGGAATATATGAGCATAAGTATGAATATATTTAATAGGAAGAAGCAGAAACTATACTTTCAACCAAAAACCTCTTCAAAATTTGTTTCAAGTTAAAAGTAAGTTCTCGGATTAGACCAAGGAAAGATTTACCGGATTGAAAAAGCATGATCACTGCAATTTGTCTCATTAATCTCCAGAGGAAATTTAAGGTCTATATAAATTGATTTTATTTGTACAATATTGGATTCTGTAGGCTGGGTTGTAGGTGTATCTTCAATTGGTGGTGTACTCATCTCCATGTTAAAAGTACAACAAATCGATAACTGCAAGAAATGGAAAATTCTCAAAAGGAATTAAATAACATCAATGCATTCAAAAGTAATCGATTTTAATTGCTTAAAAAGACTGAAAAGAGCTAAGGGTATGTTTATTTCTTGGAATTAGTTTTGAAATTTGAAATCCAATTCTAAGGAATTCCATGGAATTACGTGAAATTAGAATTCTATGGTTTTCCAATTCTATGGAATTCAAAAAGTTAGAATTCTAAGAAATTCTAATTTCAAATAATTGAATTCCTTTGTTTGGTAAAATTATGGAATTGATATGAAATTCAATTCAAATTCTACTTTATTCGTTTTTTTTTTTTATGAAAAACCAAAAAATTCACATAATTAAAAATAAAATGTCTCTAGTGTGAAAATGCTAATATTTTCCAAATACAAACAGCTAGAATACCTATGTAGTAAAGTGACAAAATACCCTTGCTTTAATACGATTGAAATACTTTTGGTGCAAAATTAAAAAATGATATATTCATAGTGCTGAAGAAAATCTTTCTAGTATGAATGAGAGAAAATACCGTTAAAATGAAAATATATTTGATGAAAAATGACGAAGATACCCCCTAGTAGAAAATTACGAAAATTATCTAGGCATAAAAAATGATGAAAATTCCAAACTAAATTTAAAAATATACCATTTGCACAATATGAAGAAAATTTTCATATATGGTCCAATTTTTTAAATAAATACATTCGTTGCAAAATGACAAAAATACCCTTTGTTAAAGTGGAATTTGCTCATTGTGCATAATAACGAATATGTTCTCAATAAAAGATTAATAAATCACAAAGTGGTGAAAATACTCTGAGTGTGTGTTTGTTTCCATGGAATTGGAGCTTTGTAATTGGAATTGATTTTCCAATTCCAATTTCCTTGTTTGGCTATCAACAAAATCATGGAATTGGAATTGAAATTCTAATTCTCTTGTTTGGCTCTCAACAAAATTTTGGAATTGGAATTGGACCAATTCCAATTCCAACCCCTCAATTCCACAAAATCAATTCCATTTTATAATCAAAGAATTTGAATTCCAATTTCACAAGATTTATTGTAGGTTATAAATATATCATACATACAAGTTATTTTCTCTCTCATATATTTATATATATATAATGACCAAAGTACCCTTATTTTAAAATGACAAAACACCCCTAGTACAAAATGACTAAAGTACCCTTAATTTAAAATATCTAATGTTATTTGTTTAAATGACAAAATACCCTCGTTGCAAAATGACAAAAATACCCTTGTTAAAGTGAAATTAGCTCATTTTGCATAATAATGAATATGTACTTGATAAAAGATGAATAAATAACAAAATGATAAAAATACTCTGGTGAAAATGAAGAAAATAACCTTTGCCCATTGGTTTAGAATGCAAGAAAATGCCCATTTTCAAAAATGACAAAAATACCCTTATTGTAATTTTTTTTTTTAAACGAGTGGTAATTTATTCATTTTCATCATAGTTATTATTTTTCATTTGGTATGAATGACATTTCTATTATTTTTCAACAAGTGTATTTTCGTCATTTTACGACGATAATATTGTAGGCATTTCAAGTAAACGAAATTTTTATAATTTTTTGTAAGGCTAATTTTGCCAAATTTTGTTGATAGAATTTTTTTCCAGTTTATTCAAAATTAATTTTTTCATTTTGCACAAGAGGCCTTTTTTCATATTTTTTTTATGGGAGCGTTTTTTGTTTTTTACATTAAGGGCATTTTCGTCATTTTACGTCAGTATTTTCGTCATTTTTCATCAAAAAAATTTGAGTCATTTTTAATCATATGAATTTTAAGCTATTTGAGCCAAATGAATTTTTTTTTATTTTGCGCGGAAATATTGTTCATCATTTTGAGCCGAGTGTATTTTCGTCATTTTGCGTCAAGAGTATTTTCGTAATTTTTTATCATGGATGTTTTGGTGATTTTATGTTATGTATGTTTGTGATTTTTTATAAAAAAAAAAATTGTTGTTTTGTGTCTAGGGTATTATTGTAATTTTGCACTAACGGTATTTTTCGACATCGTACAATGGGTATTTTGTCATTTAAACAAATAACATTAGATATTTTAAATTAAGGGTACTTTAGTCATTTTGTACTAGGGGTGTTTTCTCATTTTACAATAAGGGTACTTTGGTCATTATATATATATATATATTAATTTATGAGAGAGAAAATAACTTGTATGTATGATATATTTATAACCTACAATAAATCTTGTGAAATTGGAATTCAAATTCTTTAATTATAAAATGTAATTGATTTTGTGGAATTGAGGGGGTTGGAATTCCAATTCCAATTCCAAAATTTTGTTGTGAGCCAAACAAAAATATTGGAATTGAAATTTTGTTAAGGCTCTTTCATGTTTGAATGGCTGCTTTGTAAACGCAAAATCGAAACCATTTATCACTACATAATTAAAATTATTCCATAATTAGGATGGACCAATACAGAAAACTCTTAACTAATAACACAATTTAAAGAAATTTATCAACAGAAAAAAGACTTAAAATTTTCAAAAGGAAAGAAAAAAACATGCGAAATAACATATCTTAAAACTGTCTTAATATGTAGATATAAATCAAATAACATACTGATATGGAAAACTCTTAACTAATAACACGAATTAAATAAATTAAGCAACAGAAAAAATAAAAATTCCTAGATCCAAATGACAGCAAATTAAGATAGAACTACAAAACAACTAAACAAACAATCCACATGCGTCACGATCGGACAAATCAGAACGCTTACTCAATAAAATCCAAAGTGAACCGCAAACTAACTCAGTTAAATTGAACCAAATTAAGGTTTTCTTTTTAATAAAAGTGATAAAAGTTTAATCCGTTACAACGCAATAATAAAACATTAAGGCAGCAACACATATAAACAATTAAGCTAAACCGAAACCAATTAACTAACATACAATTAAGACTTACAACTAAATAAACATAATTTGGTCAAACCAAGTCAACACAAAAATTAGGGTTTTATCACCTGACTTAAACAAAACTGAAATGAAACTATTTTACGTACACGAAAATCGAACCTTGGAACAAAAAAAAAGGAAAGTAAAAATAACACCAAAAGAGTAAATAAATTAAATTAGAAAAGAAAAAGAATCCAGTAAATAGTAAAAGAAACGTTAAAACCACACCGAACATTTCTCAGCTGAAAAAAACAAATCTCTGGAAAAAAAAACATAAATCACCGCAGAAATAACTACAACTGTAATTTAAGTAACAAAAGGAAGAAAAAACATGATGAGAAAACAAACCTCGTTGTCGGAATTTGAGAAAACTTAGATCGACAAGCACGGAACCCATAAATGACGATTCTTCAACAGATCGTTTCGAAAAACCTATTACTCAGAAGCAAATCGACATTCCAAATAATATATAGAAATTTCATAATAGAAAATTTGGAGCTGGACAAGGTTAATTAGAAAGATAAAAATGATAAAAACCCAAACCATATGGTTTAGGGTATAAAATGTGAAGTGAGAAGAAAATGTGTGTGAGAGAGAGAAGATAGAGAGAGAAAGGAAAACCTTTTGTTTTAGAGAGAGAAAAGTATAAGTGTGAGAGTGTGAGGGAAATGAGGGTTTTTATAGTGTATATTTGTTGTCCTATCCCACCTATCCCCCTACAGTTTTTACCTTATTTAATCTCTGGACCATCTGTAAATATTTTGAAGAGAGTATAAGAAAAAACACGTACGACGACCAATGATATTGTGACAGCAAGGCAATTAATTATCTGGGCTGTCTGAAAACCCTAGCCAATATAGTGTTTTGAGCGGGTGTTTTACACATGGCATTTGCGCGGACTTCGAATGGGGTTTGTGAAATGGTGTGTGGTGGATACGTATATTGGTGACGCGTGGAATTTTGATAAAGTGTGGTCCAAAAAAATTAGGTCGGATATAAAATAGGGACTCATAAAATAGAAGAATATTTGTTTATATGGAGAAATTATTTAAGCACTTACCATATAAAACATACGGTAAAAAATTAAATTATATTAGGTGGAGAGCTGATTTTATGGTATAAATTAATACTATCAAATCGGGCTTGTTCGCCCACCTTGTCTCGTTATAGGCTTTACTTAAACGGAGCGGAGCGGACATGCCGTCATCAAAATTAGTGTTTGTGCCCGCCCGTCAAATACCCTCAAGCATTTGGTTTTTTTTACTCAAATTGATGGATCTGCCCTTTCTCCAGTGGCTTCTCAGATTAGTAACCCTAATATTTTGGTTAGATATTTTGGTGGCCGTGACCGGGCTCGTGAAAATAAATTATTGAAGGTACTAGTACCTGACCTTCTATGCAGCAAGCTTGCTCCATCACTTGCTTACTACTATTGATTGACTTTTTTTCTTCAGGTAAATTTGGGCATTGAAATTGCCTGCATATTCCTGCTAATCAGACAGGTTCATAAGGCTTATGGATAATATTCAAAGACCAGGTATGCCTGATTTTTGCTGAATTACTTACATTTTGTTGTGACTAGCAAAATCGAACTGAATTTTATTGATGATTCAACTGAATTTACAAAGAAACAAGAGATAGAAGAGCATCGGATTGACAATTGACAAAGAATTCAATTGTAATCCTTAACCAAAAAGAGTTTGGGGAAGAAGAGAATTGTGAGGGAAAATAGGGAATGGAAAATATCTAACCAAATTACAAATTCCAGAATGAATCTCCACACTCCAAGTGTCAGCTATTTATAGGCAGATTCTGACCCGAAGACCCGTGAACTAAACCGACCCAAATGCTTCTTTTAATGAGTGCCAATCATCAATTCCGGACAACCCCATCAATTTCCTTTATTATTGCACTAACATAACATTTCCCTTCCCTTGAAAAACATCGTGTCCTCAAGATGCCCATGAAAAATCAGGCCACTTCTCAATGAATTCATTAGCATCCTCCCAACTGGCTTCTTCCACTGGGAAATTGCTCCAAGTAATTAGCCATTGAACAACAGGTTTGTTGTTCTTATTCACCAATCTTCTATCAATCACAGTCACAGGTTCAACAAGCATCTGTCCTTCAGCATTAATTGTTGGCAAATCCTACACCACCACAACATCATTCCCCACCCTTAACTTCAACTGGCTAACATGAAAAATGGGATGAATCTTGGATTCTGGGGGTAAGGCTAGTTCATAAGAAACTTAAAGTTTTTTGGTTCTTCCTGTGAGCAAGGGAGTGTTGTTTGTAAGGTTGTAACTTTACAAAGGCTATATCTCCCACACTGAACTCCCTCTCAGTCCTCTTAGAATCTTCATATTGTTTCATCATGTTAACTGCAACAGCTAGTTGCTCTTTTAGGATAGCATTTAGTCTCTGTCTCTCTTCCAACATTCCAGTAGCCTCACCATTACTAACTTCCTGTAACACAGCTGCCTCACCAAATCCTTGAGGCCTATACCCATATAATGCCTCAAATGGAGAATTATGGCAGAATGAAAACAAGAATTATACCACCAAGCATCCAAAGATAAGTATTTATGCAACTGCTTGGGTTTTTTAGCCAGAAAATATCTCAAATACATTTCTAAACACTGATTCACCCTCTCAGTTTGGCCATCTATCTAATGGTGATATGCAGTGCTTAACTTCAATTTAACTCCCATGGAAGCAAACAATTCTTTCCACAAAGTGCTTGTGAAAATTTTGTCTCTATCGCTGACAATGTAGTTAGGTAATCGATGCATTTTGTACACCTTATCTAAGAAATCCTCAACAACTATCTTGTCATTGAAAATATTAGTCAGTGCTATAAAATGGGCAAATTTAGTAAACATATCAACAACCACTAACACATCATTCTTCCCTTCTGGCTTTGGCAACCCTTCAACAAAGTCCATGCTAATGTGTGTAAAAGGTTTTTCAGGAATTTTCAGAGGTTGCAGTAACCCAAGGTAAGGTACTGTCTCATGCTTGCACCTCTGGCAAGTTTCACACAACTTGATTCTCTTTGCATGAAAGGCCAATAAAAGACTTTCTTAAGTCTTTGGTAACTAGACTGCACCCCAAAATGTCCTCCCAAAGTGGATGAGTGAATGAAATCAATGATCTTATTCCTAAACTCTCATCCACTTCCCACAAATAACCTGTCCTTATACCTTAGTACTTCATTAGCCAAAGTGAATTCAGATACTTGTTTACCAAGGATTAGTTGAGACATTAAGTCCTGAGCATAAACATCCCCATCATAACCCCTCTAAATGTCTTCCAACCACTTAGGTAACACCACAGTTAAGGCATTGCATTCATATCTTCTAGATAAAGCATCAGCTACTTTATTCTCAATGCCCTTCTTATACTGAATCTAGAAGTCAAATCCCAGCAGCTTAGAAATCCATTTTTGCTGGGCTACTGAAGTGATCTTCTGTTCTAGCAAGTGTTTCCAGCTCTGGTGATATGTTTTGATCACAAAGGAATGTGCATCTAGATAGTGCTTCCACTTAATAATCGATTTAGAGAGAGCCATCAATTCTTTTTCATAAGTGGACAGAGTAAGACACTTAGGTCTCAATGCCTTGCTGAAAAATGTTGTTGGCTTGCCTTCTTGCATAAGGACAGCTCCCATACCTGTGTCACGGGCATTAGCCTCAATGACAAACTTTTTGGTAAAGTCAGATAAGGCCAAAACATGAGGAGTAGTGAGGGTTGCTTTCAGATCTTGGAAGGCCTTATCAGCACCAATATCCCAATGAAACTCATTCTTCTTGAGGAAATGTGTCAATGGCTTGCTAATCAGTCCATAATGCTTGATAAACCTTCTATAACACCATGTTAACCCTAAGAAACTTCTCAACTGTTTGATGATAGCATGTTTAGGCCAGCTAAGCATGTCTTGTATCTTCTTAGGATCAGCCTGCACCCCTTCCTTAGATATCAAATGCCCTAAATATTCTACTTCCTTTTGTCCAAAAGTGCATTTTCTCATCTTACCAAATAGCATGTTATGCCTCAGCACTTGCAAGACCTTCTTCAAATATGTTTATTGTGAGTTGCCAAGTCAGGACTATATACTAATATGTCATCAAAAAAGACCAAAACAAACTTCCTTTGAAAATGTCCAAACACCTTATTCATCAAGGATTGAAATGTAGTTGGGGCATTAGTAAGACCAAAAGACATTACTTTGAATTCAAACAGCCAAAATGAGTTGTAAAAGCTGTTTTGGGAATGTCCTCTTCCTCATTATGATCTGGAAGTAACCAGATCTCAAATCTATCTTAGAGAAGTAAGTTGCTCCATGTAGCTCATCTATAAGGTCATCCACCAATGGAATGGGGAATTTATCATTAATGGTTAACATGTTGAGCTATCTGAAATCCACACAAAACCTCCAGGTTCCATATTTCTTCCTGACTATGATTATAGGTGAGAAAAAATGAGTGTTACTGGCTTGAATGATGTCATCTTGCAACATCTTCTTCACCTGTTTCTCAATCTCATCTTTCTGAGAATGAGGAGACCCTAGAAGACCTCAACTTAACAAGTTGAGCACCTTCTTTAAGAAGATTTGATGCTCATGTCCCCTGCTAGGAGGTAGTCCTTTTGGCTTCTCAAAGACATCAACATACTCAGTCAGAATACCTTGCAAAGTTTCATGAATATCTTCATTGCTGACTTTCCTCATCTACATTGAACATAGTTGTCCCATCCAAACTTCAGAGGTTCCTCTCATGCACTTGAGGAAACCTTTTGCTGATATAGACTTCAGCACAAGACCCTCATTCTTACTGCCAACCTCTATCTCATTACCATCTTTCATGAATTTAACATATTGGTTTTTATAGTCCAGTACAATTGGACTATGTTTACCTAATCAATCTCCCCTAAAATCAGATCACTTCCTCCCGGAGTCAAGACATACAAGTCTTGAGAATACTCTACATCATCTATTCTCCATTTGACTCATTTACAACACTCCCCATACCACATTTCTTCACCACTACCCAACACTATCAGTAGAGGCCTAATTTTCTCCACCTTAAGCCCAAGTTGTTTTACCAAAGTAGGATCCACAAAACCGTGGGTGCTGCCAGGGTCAATTTGAATGGATATCTGTAAGTTCCTAGCCATTTTCGCAGGAATTCTGAAAATGGCTCCTCCAGTCAACCCATTCAGTGCATTGAGTGATACATAAGCCATATCAGCCACATCTTCGCCAAGTTCCATCTCAGTTCCTCCTGAATGAGACTGAAGAACTTGTAACTCAGTTGCCCCCCTATCTTCCACTTGATCACACAAGTATAACATATTTACCTCAGCCAAGGAGCACTTGTGTTGTGGTGAATACATTTTCCCCACATTTAAAGCGCACGTTCTGTTCTATCCACATTTAAAGCACAAGTGCTGATCCTCTTAAATTTAATAGGATCCTTTTAAGATGGCTTAAATCTAGAGGTGGAGGTTGGATTGGATTTAGATGTTGAACTCAAACTCAGAGAGTTCTGTGAGTTCCTTTAAGTATAACTGGAGTACTGTGGCTCATGGTTTGATTTGGCAGTCACTACTAGGTTCATTTCTTGCCCTACAACAAGTCTAAAAGTTTCCAACAGTGTACCTAGCCTGTGCATTCTCACTATGCCTCTGATTTCATCCTTCAAACCACTTAAGAATAAATCCACAAAATACTCGGGTGCAGCTCTAGTCTTAGTTGTAACAAAAATGGACTTCAGAGCTTCAAAATTTCTTCATGTAGTTATGGATTTCCCCAACCTGTTTAAGTTTAGTGAACTACCCTACTATGCTTGAAACAGACTTGGCATCAAACCTGATGTACAAAGCTTTAAGGAATCCCTGCCAATCATAAGCACCTGCCTCAGCCACAAAATTGTGACACCAGAGACATGCCTCTCCCCTCATATACATGATAACAACATCAAGTTTAAGAGGATCGGGAATTTTGTGCAATTTGAAGTATTGCTCAGCCTAAATTACCCATTCCCTAAGTGAATCCCCATCAAACTTAGGGAATTCTTGCTTAGGAAGTTTAATTCCTCCTCTTTCACCAAATCCTAAGTCAAATCTAAGTTCTGTCATTAGATTAATAGGCTGATTCTGCACATTTCCTACTCCAGCAGTGTTATCAGTTCTATCATGTCTAATAGGAGTAGAAATTCCTTGGCCTCTACTTGATTCTCCTACAGTGTTCTTATCCTTCATCATACATGTGATTTTATTCATCTGATCCATTAATTGGTTGAATTTAACTTCTGGATCTAGCTTAATTGAATTAACATCGGTGTTATATGTAACTATATCATGCCTCATATCAAACAATTGAGAATCAAGCTTTTTAACATTGAATTACAGGTCTACTAACCTCCGACCTAGCTGCTCCACCGAAATTATGATCTCAGCTACCTCCGGCGTCGGAAGTAGCGGCGGCGCCATCACCGATTGAGAATCTTCTCTCTGATTCCTTGTGGTCACCATTTCCAGCCAATGATTGATAGCTCTGATACCAAATGTTGTGTCTAGTCAAATCGAACTGAATTTTATTGATGATTCAACTGAATTTACAAAGAAACAATTGATAGAAGAGAATCAGATTGACAATTGACAGAGAATTCAATTGTAATCCCTAGCCAGAAAGAGTTCGGGGAAGATGAGAATTGGGAGGGAAAATGGGGAATGGAAAATATCTAACCAAATTACAAATTCCAGAATGAATCTCCACACTCCAAGTGTCAGCTATTTATAGGCAGATTCTGACCCAAAGACCCGCGATCTAAACCGACCCAAATGCTTCTTTTAATGAGTGCAGAGATCAATTCCTGACAACCTCATCAATTCCCTTTATTATTGCACTAACATAACACATTTCGGCTAGTTTTATTGTTTCAATGATAATGTTGTTATTGACTTGTATGCTAGGCACTTGTAGCTTCTGATAAGGTGCCTCGAGAAGTACTGTAGTAGGCGATGACCAAAAAAGAATATCCCGTAAGTATATTGACATTGTTAAGGATATGTATAAGGGAGCCAGTACGAACGTTAGGATTTGTTCCGGGATGACAGAAGAGTTTCCTATTACAATTGGTGTACATTAAAGCTCAACACCTAGTCCGTTTCTTCTTGCGTTGGTTATGGATGAATTGACTCGTCACATACAAGACTTCGTACCATGGTGTATGTTATTTGTTGACGACATTATTCTGATTTATGAGACTAGAGTATTTGTTAACGCTAAGTTAGAGGTATGGATAAAAAACATTGAAATCTAAACGTTTTAGAACGATTAGAAGTAAAACCGAGTATATGGAGTTAAAGTTTATGGCCGGCCAAAGTACTGTGAAGAGTGTAATTAGTTTGGATGACAAAAGTATCGTGATGAATGATTATTTTCGGTATTTGGGTTCTATCATTCAGAAAGATTGAGAGCTTTATGAGGATGTGTCGCATCGAATTGAAGCTGGTTGGTTGAAATGGAAGGGTGCAACGGGTGTCTTGTAAGGCCATAATATACCGTTGAAACTGGTGTTAGACCCACGTTGTTGTATGGTACAGAGTGTTAGGTCGTGAAAAGATGTCATATCCAGAAAATGAGTGTAACATAGATGCATATGTTGTGATGGATGTGTGGACATACTAGAAATGATAAAGTGAGGAATGAGATTATCCAAGAGAAAATGTGAGTGCACCTATTGAAGAAAAGATGAGGGGAAATCGTGTGTGGTGGTTTGGACAAATAAAAAGAAGATCGGGTGATAATCCAGTTCGAAAACTTGAAGGATGGAGGCATGAGGTTGTAAGAGGTAGGAGAAGTCATCAATAATGATATGGATATGTTAAACTTGGAAGAGAGTATGGTGTTTGATAGAAGGAAATTTATGAAATGTATTCAGGCGAACGACCACACAGAAATCTTATATTGATTCATGTAGCTGACCCCTTAGGATTAAGGCTTTGTTGTTGACATGTTGTTTAGGCGCTTGTTGTCCTTGTACATGATTTGGGTCCCAAACTGGGAGCTCGTATCTGATGCATGGTTCAAAGTCTCGACCGAGTTCGAGTTGACTCGGCCGAGTCATAAGCGCATCAGTGGCCTCTGAGGAAAAAACGGCCGAGTCATAACCACATCAGTGGCCTCTGAGGAAAAAAATGGGACACATTCACAACTGTTCCAAAAGCATTGCCTAATCAGTTTCAACTCCGCCCGACTTGGCAAAACTCGGTGAGTCAACACGAGTTAACTCGTCTCAGTAGAAAAATCTCATATTTGTTTTATTGGATGAAAGAAGGGATGGTCTGGTTTATTATCAGCTAAGGGATGATCTGATCTATTATCAACCACAAGCTTACCCACCACAACCATATATATCCACCATATGTATATCCTTCACAGATAAATGTACGACATGATCACTCTTTCCCTATTCGTGGTAATATTGATAACTAGTTTCCATATTCATACTGTAATTACAGAGGATCTGGCGGTGATGATGATTTTGAACATGCTAGACATTCCACTTGGTGTTGATAGTTACGTATATGTAATATATTATCCTTTTAAATCATATTATGCTATATAAGTTGAACTTTTATAACTTTTTGTATTCTTCCACTAATCGCACTACTTTATTCTCACTGTCATAGTAGAATTTCATATATGATAATTTCATAAATATTTATTTTTCGTACTGTCATAGTAGAATTTCATATATGATAATTTCATAAATATTTATTTTTATTTGTAGTAGTTTTTATTTATTTTTTAATTCAAAACAAAGTCATTTTTATCACTATGTTGACATTTAAATAATTATGTTTCAATAATTAATCCATTTAAACTTAGTATTCTAATTAATTAATAATTCCTAAATAAACACATTTCTAGTTTCTATTGAAAATCTTATGTTAATCCTAATTCTAAAAGATCAAAAAGTTACTTATTAGTATTCTAATTAATTAAGAGAATTGATAAACGCGTCGTAATTTTCGTAAAAAATGCTGATGTGGACTAACTTTGCTTATTCTTCCTCTCTCATCTAAGGGCAATATGTGAAAAAAAATATTTGATCATCCACCACCACCACACACCCTCCACCACCGTAAAACACCACACGCGCACCAAAATGATACCTCAAAGAAGAAACTCATTTCATCATCTTCTTCATCCTCCTTCTGCAATAATCAATGATAAATTCATTATTTAATTTCCAAATGTATTGGGATTTATTGTGGGAATTGGATCCAAATCTATTAATCCCTGTGCGTGTGTTGTGTTGTGCGGTGGTGGAGGGTGATGGTAGATGATAAAATAATTTTGTTCACATATTGCCATTAGATAAGAGAGGAAGAAGAAGCAAAGTTAGTCCACGTTAACATTTTTTACGGAGCGTACCAACTTTTTTTACGAAAGGATGATTTTAGGAGCCCGTAAATTCATTAGGGATGAAAAAAGATAAATTTGTCTAAAAATTATAAAAGTGGCTAAGAAGAAATAACTTAAGGATCCAAACGGCTATTTATTCTTTTTTTGTGGCCTTACTTGAATGAAAGTTTTGGAAACAATTGTGAGCAGACCTAGAACTTAAAGGAAAATTGTAATATTTACCAGGTACATATGCACCTTGTGGTGTAGAGCTGATTACATAATTAAGAGATAGATAATTTTGGGATGATATCATCAATTATGAACCACAAAGTCCAATAGATCTGATTCATATCAGAATTAACCAAACTTAAAACCACTACGACAAGTTTAGGATGGACTTTCCAGGTTGTACAATTAATATCTAGATTATCCAACTCACTCAGACGTGTTTCAAATTAATTTGATTCAAAAAAAATTAAAAAGACTGCTTTAAGAAAATGTTTTCCGGCTGTTTGCATTGTGGATAAGGTTAATTCTAATATAGACCAGGTCCAGAACATACTACATTATTATAAATTTGTCTCTCTCCTTATTTTATAATGATGTGGTCAGTTCTGAACCATAAGGTCCACATGGATCTAGTCCATATCAGAATTTTCTTGTGGATAATGACGATCCTTTTTTTGCAACCCTATATGTTTGAAAATTTATCCAAATTAGGATGAATAAATAAAATTCACATTTATCTTATCCTAAAATAGACTCTGAATGTTTTAATACACTTTTTTAGTACACTAAAGATATTATTACCATTGTTTGATGTGATTGATTCAAATATTAAATATATTCTGGACCAATAGTGTTAGTACACGGAGAGTAATATCATCGGTGTACCAGAGAATGTATTAGAATAACCAAAGTCCATAAAATGTGGAAAATTCTGATATGGATCAGGTCCACATTAACCTTGTGGTTCAGAATAAGCCACGTCATAACAAAATTGTCTCTCTCATTATTCTGTAGTTGTGTGGCCAGTTCTGAACCACATGATCCAATAAAATGGTCCATATCAGAATTATCCCTAAAATGTACTTCATCCGTCTCAAATTATCTTTCTACTTTGTGTTTTGCACGGGTTTTATCAAATTTTATAGTATGATATTGTAAAATGTCAAACATACCCCTATATTTAATTTTACTCCAAATTTAATTATACTCTATTCTCTCGCTATTCTTCCCTTAAAAATAAGGGGGTCAGTGATAGTTTATAGTCAATTATATTCAATTTCTTTGAGCTACAAAGCATTTCTCTTGGGACATATCAGAACTTTGTTTCAAATGCAAAAGCACCAAATAATTGTAATTTGCCAACCTCGATTTGGATTTGTAATTTCTTTCTTCTTTTGTAATGACCTTTTATGGTTATAATTTTTTAATAACGAATAATTATGATGCAAAGTTATGACAGTTCTTGAAAGAATTAGGTTTGGGGAAGATTTTAGCTAAGTACGCTAGAGATCATTCGAATTTTTTCTTACCATATATAATCGCTTTACACCACTTAATAATATTTAATTTTCCCTTACAAATAACAATGAAAAAATAATTAAAAAATCTAGTTAAGACGTGTTCAAAATTCGGTGCGGTCTTTGGACAGAGTACAATTGAGGGAATTGACTCTGGAACTAGCCGGAATACTCCAAGAAAATAAGGTTGTGGTCTTCCATGCAACTGGTAAAAACGTATCCTTTTATTATTTTCCCCGGATACTTGATAGCGGTGTCTCTCATCATATTACTTGCGAGAAAAATAAATTAGAAAACTTGCAAAATCTGTTAATACCTATTAGCATTAGTCTATCTTAAGGGAAATGTATTTGGGCGCAACAGTATGGTACAGTGACTATAAATTTCAAGATTATGTAGGGATTCATAGGCAGAAACATACAATAAAACCTATGAATTATCCCCGAAAGGATCCGTTCATATCACAAAAACCGAATAAGAACGAAAAGAAACTTACAATTTTATGTTGTTCTGTCCGAGTATGTTTCAGCAACCACTCTTGTGTATGTCTGCAAAATCGCAACAACCACAAAAAATCATCCCTTTGAGGATTCGTTCTCTACCGATATTCACTCGATTAAACGAGCATTGAGTGCCACCTCTTGGATTTTCTGAGTTCTAAAGCTGAGAGAAAAAGGGATGGCGGAATTATGTTTGGTAGTGACTAATTTAGTGTGGTTGGAATTATGTTTGGTTTCTATCATGGCTCGAATACAAACTCCCATGTAATCCCACTTCTTTTGGTAGTGTGAGTTTTTATCGCATAATAACTCCCACGTAATCCCAATCAAAAGCGAAAATATTATCCCATCAACCTTTTCTCTAATTCGAATTATAACGTTTTATTATTCTCATTAAATAAATGTCAGATATAATGAATTTAGACACTTTCTAGATTCATTAAATTTGGACACAAAGCAAGTTAACTCGTCTATGCGTGTGACTTTGTAGGTTCATTTCAAACTGGTAATGAAAACATACTTAGTAGAGTATGTATCCATAAGACACAAGCGGTCCCTAACAAGGCATTGTGACTGCCCATAGTAAATGAATAATCGGTGGAACGATTACCTAGTCTCAATCCAGTATTTAATCATTTTGTCTCATGATATCCCGATTAAGCATAAGGCATGGATGTAGACACCCTTGAAAAGCTTAATTGTATTTGTACTTCGATCTCCAAGTAGACTATTCCAACAAATAATATTTAATAACCAATTTATTAAATATATTTAAGCACGGTCATGCATTTAAACAGTCTTTCCTATCAAGGGACCTAAGGATATCTCTCTCCAACAAGAGAGGGACAAATCCCTTATAATGTCCCTCACATTCAAGTCATGATAGAATACTATATCCGATCATCAGCCATATTAATCACTCGATTAAAAGTAACGTTCGACTAAGTTAAAGAATAATTATATTCATGCTATAAACAATGAAGACATAATGTCTAAGGATTCCAAATAGTATTGACGAAGAAAATACTTATGACTTGTAGAACCATGAATTATTACTTTTTTTCGGATCACGTCTGATATAATATATTCCAATTTGTATGTATGATATGATTTGTATCCATTACACATGATTAGTAAAACATGACCATCAATCAAACATCATACCAAATTTATTTATTGTATATAACATTTCATAAAAATAGGGACAATTAGAATTGTAATTATATAAGCTAATGAGTTTTACTATCAAATCACATATTTGACGTTCAAAAGCAAAATACACCAGTCAAATAATTAGCATGCTCAAAAATATAAAGTCGTACAACATATGCTCATGGTCCTAGAGCACTACGAACAGATTAGTCTCGCTAAAGTCATGTATATGCCACAATTCTCGTGCAATTTGATTTCTACCTCTCAATTAACACGAGAATTACAATGTTGCGTCACTTACTTTGATAATTATTGTGTTGTGCATGACCTAATCCAGAAGACGCTGATTGGGGAAGGTGTGCTAAGTGGGGGTATCTATCATCTCCTATGTGTGACTCACCAAGGCGAAATATTGACGGTTTTCCGTTTAGAAGAAAGTTATCAGCTGTGGCACCGAAGACTCGGGCACCCATCTCTTGGTACTTTATCTAATATTCTTGTTTTGTTAAAACCTTCAAACGATAAATCTCTACCTTGTGATGTTTGTCATTGTGTGAAAGAATACATATTACCTTTTCCTCTTAAAGTTAAACGTCCTTTTGAGCTAATGCACTATGATTTGTGGGGTAAATATCAAACGTCCTCCTTGACTGGGGCGCATTATTTTCTCTGTTTGGTGGATGACTTTTCTAGGTCTGTTTGAGTTTATCTTTTAAGGAAAAAAGTGAAATAATAAATGTCTTTATTAATTTTCATAACATGGTCTCTACCCAGTTTAAAAGAGTTATCAAACAAGTTAGAAGTGATCATGGAACCAAATTTTAAGTCTTAGGGTTTTTTTTCCGCAAACCGGTATCCTTCACGAAACATAATGTGTCTACACTCTCCTCAACAAAACGGGAAGGTAGAAAGGAAAAATATGCACATTTTAAGTGACGGTTATGTACTTTAAATTAACTATAACCAAATACATAGCTATATATTCGCACTGTCATAGTAGAATTTCATATATGATAATTTCATAAATATTTATTTTTCTTTGTAGTAGTTTTTATTTATTTTTTAATTCAAAACAAAGTTATTTTTATCACTATGTTGACATTTAAATAATTATGTTTCAATAATTAATCCATTTAAACTTAGTATTCTAATTAATTAATAATTCCTAAACAAACACATTTCTAGTTTCTATTGAAAATCTTATGTTAATCCTAATTCTAAAAGATCAAAAAGTTACTTATTAGTATTCTAATTAATTAAGAGAATTGATAAACGCGTCGTATTTTTAATATGTACAATGACACATTTAACGACTTTGATCATCTAAAAAAGGGTGAAAATGAAAAGGAAAAAAATTAGGAAAATGATTTACTCCTAGAATTTTGGGGATAGAAATCCTAAACCCCCAAATTGAGGTGTTAAATGACTATCTCACCCCCTGCTAGTATAAGAGATTCACCCAACTATAAGGGCAAAATGGTTCAAAAAACTATTTTAGTCAATCTTTTAGCCAATAATTCTAGTAGCCTAGCAAGTTCCAAAAAATTATTATCAGACTGATAAGCAAAACCTAAAGTTTAGACTCTCCCTTTTTAGGACTTTTTTTCTCCTTCGCGTTGGGGCGACCGCCGCCTAGGGTTTCAACCTCATATCACCACATTCTCACCATCGTT
Organism: Vinca minor; assembly: GCA_026122235.1. Taxonomy (NCBI): domain Eukaryota; kingdom Viridiplantae; phylum Streptophyta; class Magnoliopsida; order Gentianales; family Apocynaceae; genus Vinca; species Vinca minor. The sequence goes on from JAOCZM010000142.1 coordinate 8,068,371, forward strand.
GGTAAGTTCGTTTCTTCTTCTGAAATTTTGGTTAAGAACCTTAAGCTTGCAATGTTGAAGTCTTGGAAGTGCAAAGAAGTTATTCGGTTGCGATCGAATGTGTATCAATTTTTTTCAATAATCCTCCTGATGCTGATTCTATTATCCGAGACGGACCATGGTGTTTTGATGATAGTTTGCTCGTACTCACAAGATGGAATCCAGCCGTGAATGTGTCGGATGAGGCTTTTATGTTTTCCGAATTTTGGGTTCAAGTTTGGGGGTTTGCTATACCTTCCGGTGGGTTCTCGTATTGGGGGCTTGTTTCGCAATTGTTATGAGCACTGGCAGAGACACAGTGGGGCCTGCTCCACTAGTTTTTTCCAAAAAAAATAAAAAATTATTTTTGTAACACCTCGTCCCTTGAACATTGTTTATTGTACCCATTTTAAATTACTTTACGATTTAAAATTAGATTATTTAGTTCGTGAATTATAGGAATGACACCACTTATATCTTAACAATTTTGGTTAAAATTGTAACAAACTTAAGAGTGTAAGAGACTATAATATTTATAAGATTTCATCAAAAAGTCCATAATTAAGAAACTACCCTTAAACGTTCTGGTGATACACGTTGGGGCTCTCACTATGAATGTTTAATTAATCTGATGACCATGTTTTCATCTACAGTTGAAGTTAATTAAATGATTAACATTGGCCGTACAAATACAGGAACAAGAGGTGATGCATGTATTTTACTAGAGTTTATGTTAAAGTTTGAATTTGTATTTAATCTACATCTCATGAAGATCTTGGGAATTTCAAATGAATTAAGATCAATATATTGTCAATGCTATCAAATTAGTGAAGTGCTATAAATTGCAGCTCCAAACATTGAGGGATGATGGAGCTGCAATTTGCAGCACTTCACTATTTTGATGGAGATGCTTGTTTTCACAGAGGTTATTTGCAGAAAACAAGCATCAAGTTTACCCATTAGTTTACAAGCTTTTGACATTGGCTTTAATTCTACCAGTGACTACTGCTTTAGTTGAGAGAGTATTTTCTGCAATAACTTTTGTCAAGAGTCGTGCAGGCAATCGAATTGGAGATCATTGGTTGAATGATAGTTTAATTGCATTTGTTGAGAAAACTGTGTTTGATACTATCGAGAATGATGTAATTATAGAATATTATCAAAGTATGAAAACGCGTAGGAAACAATTGTAATGAAATATTTTATATGCTTTTATGAATTTTTTTTGTCAATGTTAATTGTACCCCTGTTTGTAATGTCTGGCTCCGCCACGGGTTATGAGGTGCAGGTAAGGGAGAATAAGAGGCTTCGGGAGAAGCTCTTTCGGCTCCGTGTTTCTATAGATGTGTCGGAGCCCATTCGACGGCGCTTAACTCTTGATACCCCGAATTATTGGAAGATTTCCGGTCTAGTTGTGTATGAACGGCTCTCCCATGTTTGCCGCCGATGTGGGCATATGGACCATACTCAGAAATCTTGTCCCCTACAAACGGTGGAGACGACGGAGGAAGAAACAAAGGCTCTGCCCGATGGGGCTTTTTTACACCCGTCATCTGAGAAAGGTGCTCTCTGTGAACAGTTAATTCCCACACCAAATTCGGATGGGTTTGCAAGAAAGGAAAAGGCAGTGGGTTTGGGTGACCCGGGCCATGCATTTAATACTCCAGTTCCAGATAGCATTCTTGCCCAGGGGGCTTATTATGATGATCCCATAAACAGTGACATGCAAAGTTCTTGCATGGCAATTGTCCCGCACGAAGCAGCCATGCATAATACCCACATTTCATCTGCTCTATCTGAGGTGCCCGTTCACTCTGCTGCTAAGCCAGTCATTAAACGTAGGGGCCGTCCGAAAAAAACCGGGAAGCAGTCTGTGCTGATTCTAGCAAAATCCGGTGCCAAGCGGGCTCTTGATTCGGATGCTACTGAAGCTGGTTCGGTCCATATTTTCCCATCCAAGAAAGCTAAGTCTCTAGGATTTTTTTATTGTAATGTAACGGCGGAGGTTGCCATGGAACAATCCTGCCGAAACCAATGAGTATTTTATGTTAGAATTGCTGGGGTCTCGGGCAACCTCGCGCAAGTCGTGTTCTTAAGAACCTGATTCAGGTTCAAAATCCCCTTGTAGTTTTTTTAATGGAAACTAAGCTTTCCAGCTTTGCTATGAATAATATTAGACTTTCTTTGGGCTATTCATCGGGTATCATTGTTGATCGGTCTGGTTTGGGTGGCAGTTTAGCTCTTTTTTGGTCGGCTGATATGATTGACATCAATTTGCTAAGTTACTTTAGTGGTCACATTGATGTTAAAATTGTGGGGAATGGGGGATCTAGTTGGAGGTTCACCGGCTTTTATGGTAATCCTTACCATGAGCAACAACATCACTCATGGACCTTACTCAGATGGTTGCATTCGCTTTTCTCGCTCACTTGGTTGTGTGCGGGTGACTTTAATGAGATCCTGTCGGGCACCGAGAAGGAAGGAATGAATGACTGAAATCAAAATCTCATCCAATCATTTTGAAATGTTGTTGCAGATTGTGACCTTGTTGATATGGGGTTTATGGGGCCGTGTTTCACTTGGCAGAACGATCGGGGTAACGGGCTGGTTAGGGAACGGCTGGATAGAGGTCTAGCCAATGCTTGTTGGCTTAAAATGTTCCCTACAACAATTCTTATGCATCTTGTGGTATCACACTCGGATCACCTTCCCCTTTTGATCACATCGACCCGATTTGAGAAGAAAAAATGGTATGTTTTACCACGTTTTGATCTTTTTTGGATCCAGGATGGTGAATGCTCGGATATTATTGAAAGTACCTGGAAAAAGCCTTTTTTGCGTAATGCTTCATGTGTGTCCTCATAAATCACCCGTGGGCGAGACAAGCTCCGCCAATAGGGTTCGAAAAAATTAGGTGAATTGAGTAGGAGGATTGCGGATAAGAAAGCTGAGCTTGAAGCTTTATGTACGTCATCTTCGTTCACTATTGACGAAGATCGTCGTCTAAAGTTAGAGCTCGATCAGTTACTCTCTCTTTGATGATAAGTTTTGGAGACAAATGAGTAGAGCGGATTGGCTGTTAAACGGGGACTGTAACACAACTTACTTCCACCACAAGGCGTCCTCTCGACACGCGAGAAATTTTATCGAACGGCTTCAAGGACTGCTGGGCGAAATTTTGGACCGTGAACAAGTCATCCAAGCAGTAGCTAAGGGATACTTTGATGATTTATACAGTAGCTCGGCAACTGCTCCTCTGACACTTGAAGACCTAACACTTGCGAAACTTGGGGAAGAACAGGTGCATTTTTTGGATAAGCCATATACCATGGAAGAGTTGCTCACAACACTCAAACAACTCATACCTGCAAAAAAAATCACCCGGCCCGGATGGTATGCAAACCATTTTTCTCAAAAACAATTGCCATATATTCGGTCCTGAAGTATCATTGTTTATTCTGGGATTTTTGAATGGTTTTCGTGATTTATCTGGACTTAACAATACCTTTATTGTTTTAATTCCTAAAGTGAAAAGTCCTATTGGCATGACTGAATTTCGCCCCCTAAGTCTTTGCAACTGTATCTATAAATTGATATCACGTATCCTCGTGAACCGTCTCAAACTTGTATTATCATATGTCATCGATTCTTCTCAAAGCGCATTCCTTCGAGGTCGACTTATCACAGATAATTCTATTGTTGCGTTTGAGGCATTTCATATCATGCAAACAGGTTTATTTGGTGCGAATAAATATTGTGCACTTAAACTCGACATGCGGAATGATTTTGATAGGGTGGAGCGGCGTTATCTTGAATTAATGCTTGAGTCCATGCTATTTCCGCCACGGATCCGCAGATTAATCATGGCATACGTACGCATAGTCACCTATCGAGTTCTTGTGAACGGGAAACCTTCGGCCCTTATTACTCCTTCTTGCGGGATCCGTCAAGGTGACCCTTTATCTCCTTTCATATTTATTCTTTGTGCCGAAGGGTTTTCGGCTATGATCAGGAAGGCTCAGGATTCGTCTTTGCTACATGGGTTGAGATTTGATCGGTCGGGGCCTTCCTTAACCCACTTACTTTTCGCGGACGATTCTCTTTTATTTATTAAGGGTAACATGGAGAATATTTTGGTTATTAAAAGTATCCTTGCGGATTATGAGGCTTTTTCGGGTAAATCCATTAATTACGAAAATTCCTCTATGTTTTTTAGCAAATCTTTTGATCCTCAGATTGCAAAATCTCTTCGGGAGGGAGCTTTGAGTTCGTATTTTCTATGGTGACGACAAGTACCTGGGACTTCCGTATCTTATTGGTTGCAATAAACGTGCTGTTTTTGCTTACATTTTGGATCGGGTGGGGAAAAAATTATAAGGTTGGAAAGAAAAGTATTTGTCTCAATCTGGTAAAGAAGTTCTTATTAAATCCGTCATTCAGACTATTCCTACATATATCATGCAGTCCTTCTTTATTACGCAATCTATTTTGAATGATATTATGGTCATGATCCGTAAATTTTTGTGGGGTAAAACGGGTGGAAACAGCGGTATTCATTGGCTTTCTTGGGAGAATCTATGTTTGCCGAAGGATTGTGGTGGGCTCGGTCTTCGGGATATGTCGGCTTTCAATCTCACGCTTCTTGCAAAGCAGGGCTGGCGTGTCATTCAACACCCCGAGTCGCTGTTCTCGCGTGTGCTTCAATCTAAATACTACCCGAATGGTTCGTTCATTGATGCTTCAACTGGGACGAGGTCTTCTTGTATGTAGAGGAGTTTAATTAAGGGGCGAGAAAAGTTAAAATTGGGACTGCGATGGCATATTGGTGATGGTAATTCGGTGTGTATCCTAAATGATCCTTGGGTTCCTATGCCTCGGCAATTTCGGATTTCTGGAAGTCGAGTTGCTTCATTAGCTCAGTTGCACGTTAACAGCCTTATTTTCCAGTCACCGTGAAAATGGAATGTGGCCTTGCTTGAATCAGCTTTCTGGCCTCACGAATTGGAGGCAATCAAAGATATTTCATTGTGTGATGGTGATGTACCGGACCGGCTGATTTGGCACAATACAAGAAATATAACCTATTCGATTCGGTTCGGTCCGGATACCATGCTATTATGGAGTTTTGGTCTACCCCTACCAGGCAAGCAGAGTCTTCCTCGGCTACGATGGAGTGTAAGTTTTGGAGGAGACCTTGGAAATTGCCTATCTCACCTTGGGTTGTACATTTTGTGTGGCGTGCGACGTTGGGAAATCTTCCTACTACTGTAAATCTAGTTAAGCGGATACCAGTTTTTGGGGATTTTTATCCCAAATCAAGCAGAGTTCAAGTAATGCGCTCGCAGCGGAATAACAGTAAATTAAATACTGAACATAAGAAGAATAAAGACACCGAGAATTTTAACGTGGAAACCCTCTTGCAATCAGAGGGGAAAACCCATTGGACAGTCTCCGAAAAGTATTTCACTATGTGGTAAATTTAATACATAAAATATTGTGTAACTCACACTCACTCAATTTTCTCTCCCTCGGATATAGTTCTGATATCTCACAATCTTACCACTCCAGTATTCTCTAAAGGAATACTAATTTCCCACACTCAAAACAGGTGTTCCTGCACTCAAGACAGGTGTTCCTTACAGAGAATATCTCTCAACTCTCTCAGAGCATACAACTCCTTGTTGCTCTCGTTTTGGTGTGTCTTCTGGTGTATTTCTCACCTTGTATGTTTCAGCTCAAGAATGAGCTCCTTTTATAGCAGAAGCTTTGGAGACAAACTCCACAAAATATGGTGGGATGCTCCATTGACCAATCACATCCCGCAAGCAAAGGGCGGCGAATTTCAATTACTCCATCAGTCACCAACCTCACTAAATGATGAAAAGTGACTTTGACCATGAGCTGTATTTCTGACAAGAGGAATTAGCCTTTTCTGCCCATGCATTATTTACGGATTTCTAAGTTTGCCCAAATTCTTTTATTTGATCGTATTTTACCCACAAACTATTTACGTGAGCTAAATGTGCCCAAATTAGCCGGAATCCCCCAATTTGGTCTGATTTACTCCGGCAGACCCGTTTACATGCATTTCGGTCAAGGGCATTGTTGTCCTATAGGAAAATACCAACTAAAAAACCCTCATATAAGTAATACATCTTCCCCCAACTAAACCTAACATGTTTTTCTCCATTAGTTTACCTAAAATCAGCAGGCATAAAAGCTCCATTGTTGGGTTTCTTCAATAAAGCTCAATAGACCACCATTGTTGGTCTTGCTAAAGGATTTCACCATTGTTTTATGTCGAAGATGGCATCTAATAGCAGCTCTTTAATTTCAAGAAGATCTAACAAATTTTGTAGATGTGATCCACCGATGCCTTTGGTTACCCGAATTTCAGGGACCAAAAAGAACCCTGGTAGATTGTTCAATTCGTGTCAAATAATAGGGGTAAGTTATGGGTTTTTTTTTGGGTCTGTGATTTCTTACTGTTTATGGAATGGATAGCATGTATTTCATTGTTTGTTGTTGATTGAAAATGTAGGTTGGGACATGTGGATTCTTTGAATGGATTGAGAATCCAATTTCAGAGGTCCATTAATGAAGTTTTCGAGACCAACAAAATGAAGCTGTTGAACCAGATAACAAGTGCAGACATATTGAAGATATGGTGTCAAATTACCAGCTTCCTTTGTATTGTAATGTTTCTTTGCATTGTTATGTTGTTGAAAGAGTTGGCTAGTTATAGGAGAGGTGTGTAAGAAGTATTATGAATTATTATGTACTTGTAATATGACAAAAAAACATGTTTTGAAGGTTGAATCCAGAAATGTTTTGAGTAATATGATTTGTAATATGATTCAAAAACATCAAGTCATTCACATTCAAAAAGAGTAGAGGTATATCCAATTATCTTGTTCCCAGATGTTGCAATGACATGCCAAAATAAGGGTGTATCAGCCCTTCATACAAAATAGTACCTATGTGAAATTAGCTTGTTCCTAAATATTGCAAGGGCATTCCCAAATAAGGTCTATTACAAAATGAGAAAATCTGCCTATCTTGTCTTTCTAACATCTAAGTATTATTCCCTAGTGTAGCAGATTTTCTTCTGATTAAGTGCCTGCCAGCCCTCCTTGCAGTGTTTGGTCCCTCAGTTGCATTTGATGAATTTCCAACATCAGTCATTGTACTTGCTTGACTATCCATCATCTGTCAACCAAAGCAGTTAAAGTATCGTAAATGAGATATAGGTAGTATCAAAATAAAAAGGGAAATACACTATTTATACCTGAACAGTGGCTGGTTCAGTTTGGCATAGTTCAGCAGCCACATCATGAACCCCTTGTACCACCCTTCTTGGTATTACTTTACACCCCCTCTTGTTGTGTCCCAATTGATGGCATGCACTGCATCTATTCATGTTAGATTGCTGAACTGGATGTCCTACATTTTCACCAAAACTACCTCCACCAATAACAAGTGGGCACAATGTAACATTGTGCCCCATTTGTTTACACCTTGTGCATTTCAGAGGAACTTGTCCTTTCTTCCATTTTTCCAATCCACTAGCAGGCTCAGGGACCACTGCCTTTGGGTCTGCAACATGTTCTGCATCACCTGCCTTTGGGCCTGCTTCATTTTCACCAACACTCTTGCTTCTCAATCTTTTTGGCCTTCCTGTGAGCTTCCTCCTTATTGGAGGTAGCATTGTTTTCCCAGTTCTTGGCCACAGCTCTGGACCACTAAGGGGGGAAACAATAGGGGAGTATGCTCTCTTGTAAGTGGTAACATGATAAAACTCATGAACATAGTTTTGGGGATCCTCACACTGACTCAAAATGCAACTGACTGCATGGACACAGGGAATACCACTCAACTGCCATTTCCTACATGAACAGACCTTCCTAGCTAAGTCAACTGAAAATTTTGAACCAGTTGACTGCTCAGCCTAGTATTTACCATCACCTGCACCTCTAGGTATGAAATTTGCAGCCATATTCTTCAATCTTTCAAGATATTTCCAAATTTTAGGACAGACCAAAGTGTTTTGTTTTTCTATCCATCCTCTCTTTAATTCCATTCTAACCATAAGGTAAGTCCTAATTGTTTCAATCATTGTTATGATAGGTTTTGTCCTAGCATCCATAATAACACTGTTGAACTTTCACATAGGTTATTAAGCAGAATATCACTCTTTGATTCTTGTCTAAAATAAGATCTGACCCAGTTTTTGGGGTCTGTATTCATGACCAACCATTGGTATGCACCAACATCAAGTGCCTTAATTTTGTCTAAGTTGTCCTTATAATTGTTGATATGAGTTGACCTAGCACAAGCCCAAACAAAATCTTTAAGTGCATTACTTGGATATTTTTTCTTGAAATTACAGTGCAGGTGTCGCACACAAAATCTATGCTCAGCTCTTAGCAACAGTTCCTGGACTACTGAGATTAACCCCTGCAAAAATTATTGGGAGGGTCAATGTTGTCTACATTTATTTATCAGGGGCAATAAAATGAATAAAAGTACTTACTTTTTGTCGGTCTGAGACAATAGTTAATGCATCTTCATTGAGGGGGAGATCTCTAAATAACATATCAATAAACCACCACCATGTATCAGTATTTTCAGTCTCACACACACCAAATGCAATTGGATATAGACAGTTATTGGGGTCTATCCCAACTGCAGTCAATAACACTCCAGGATGTGGGCCTCTCAAATGGCATCCATCTATACCAATGACATGTCTACATGCAGCATTGAAACCTTCTTTCAGTGCCCCCAAGCCCAAATACAACCTTAGGAATCTTTGTCTACCTTGGGCATCAACCTGAGACTCTACCTCAATTGTATTCCTAGGATCTGATTTTTTCAACTCCTCTACATAATCCCAAAGTTTCTCATATTGATCAATTTCTGATCCAGTAATCAGCTCCATGGCCTTCCTTTTTGTTTTGAAGAATGTGAACCTAGAGATGTTAAATTTCAGATCTTTCCATACTTTACCTATGAAATCTTGAACCCCAACCCCAGTGCTGGATCTGAACTCATCTACATACTTTTCAGCCAGGTACTTTGGTCTGACTAAAGTCTTATTTCCACTTCTCCCACAGCTATGTTCCTTATGAAGTGTTCTGATCTGGAAATCAGTAGTACCAGTTACCCTGTATGCATGTAAAACCCACTTGCAACCATCAACTTTACACTTTGCAACCAACCTAGATTTGTCACTCTTCTGAATGTATATCAGTTTTGCCTCTGTAGATCTATGTTGCTCCAGTGCCTTGTGTAACAGTACTTTTGATGAGTAAATTTGCCCACATTTAAAGACTGGATTTGCTAAATCAATATCAGGCCTGAATATAGGAGCCCTATAAAACAATAAATTCTAGTTAGAAATAAGATTACACAATTATGATAATATGAACTTACAAGTTTATAATACACTACCTGGTTTTTTTTTGTTTGGGCAGATTAACATCCTCATCAGAATTAGATGATGAATCACCACTCACCAAATAATCAGAATTGTATTCCAAGTCATCTTCCATTCCAGGAACTTCAATAGCAGGCAATCCTTCATTGACCAAAACTGGTAGTCTTGCTTGAGTGTTAACCTCAACTTCATTGTTTTCTTCATTTGTCTGTCCAGATTCAACCTCAACCTCCTCAACAACCTTAGCTTTTCCTTTTTCAATACCAACATGTTTCCCATTATTAAGAGCCATCCAAATTGACAATTCATCCTCATCATCTTCTCTACAATCTATATCACTGTCAACAAATTCCACTTCCAGATCCCTCAATTCATCTACATTTTTTTCCACCTCAACATCTATTTTTTCTTCCAACCCAGCTTCTCCATCTTCTGCCACCTCAACATCCACATCTTCTGCCAACTCACCATCTACTTCTTCTGCCACCTCTGCATCTACATCTTCTACAACCTCTACATCTTCTACCACCACATTATTGTCTGCCAGATCAGCCACCTCATCAGAATTCACTAACCCATCAGCAAAGTCCCACTCTGCAAACTCAAGATCTGTACCATCCTTATTCCAATTAAATTCCATTTCAGGTGAAGAACATTTAACAGCCTCATCCCTCTCATTGGCTACACCCACACCACTCTTTTTGGTTTTAGTTGGTGATTTACCAAAAAATGTTTTTGGCCTCCTCACAGGCAATTTCTCTTTGGACTCACTATCACTCAATTTTCTCTCTCTCGGATATAGTTCCGATATCTCACAATTTTACCACTCCAGTATTCTCTAAAGGAATACTAATTTTCCACACTCAAAACAGATGTTCCTTACAGAAAATATCTCTCAACTCTCTCAGAGCATACAACTCCTTGTTGCTCTCGTTTTGGTGTGTCTTCTGGTGTATTTCTCACCTTGTATGTTTCAGCTCAAGAATGAGCTCTTTTTATAGCTGAAGCTTTGGAGACAAACTCCACAAAATATGGTGGGTTGCTCCCTTGACCAATCACATCCCGCAAGCAGAGGGCGGCGGATTCCGGCGGAGTCAATCTGCCAATTACTCCATCAGTCACCAACCTCACTAAATGATGAACAATGACTTTGACCATGAGTTGTATTTCTGACAAAATGTACCTTCCATGTGTGGGTCTTGTGAGGAAGAGCAGGAAACTGTAGAGCATTGCCTGTTTCATTGCGATGCGACCTTGCAAACATGGAGGTTATGGTGCAGTAGTTTGAAATGGTTGCATCTGCGCATGTCTTCTTTCAAAGAAATCTTATCATATATCATGGATTCGTTTTCGCAATTTGAAATGGCTTTTTTCGCTCACATGGCTTGAATTATTTGGAAAGAATGGTGCAATTTTGTGTTTGAAGGCATGCGATCTACGCCTGCTTCAATTTTTGCTATTGTTAGTGCGGCTACCACGGAGTTCTTGTCGCTCAAATCAGCCCATACTGTTGCGGCGCATGTCACAAGATATCCGGAGATCTGGGTTCCATCGGCGAAAGATTAATGTCGACTCTTCATGGTGCAATGGCGTAGCTACCTTCGGCTGTGTAGTCCGTGATCACCTTGGCATTCTGAGTCTTGCCAGCTGCGGCCTTCTCGATCCATGTATTAGCGCAGGTCACGCCGAGTTGCAAGCTGCTATAAAGGGTCTCAAGTTGACCTCCTTACTGGGTCTCCAAACGTTTGAACTGGAAGGGGATTGCCTTGAGATTCTTTCTCATCTTAACAGCTCGGCAATTGATTACTCCAAGCTGGGAGCTGTTTTCGATTTGGCTAAGTCGCTTATTCATTCATTTGTTTCAATTAATGATCTATTTGTTAAGAAACCAAGTAGCCCATTGTCTTGCTCAACAAGGGCATTACTTGCCCTCCATGTTATGGGATCGTTACTTCCTCTCCCCTGTAACGGTTGCGATTTCATATGATCGCTTTTTGATCCAATAAAGTTGCACCCATTTGGGTTTCAAAAATAAAAAGATCTAAAAAATAAAAATTATAATTATAATTTTTAAAATTTGTTTTAAAAAATGGGACTATCAACGGTTGAGAGTGTCAAGTGCCAGTAGAATCTTAAAATACCGCAAGCCTTCTTGAAGGGCAAATAATCGTTTGTACCTGTCTGTGTACCTATTTCTGTGCCCAACCAATCACAATTCACCATGTGTATATATAATTAAAAAATAATCACATGATGAATTCTTATTAGTTGGGAACAGGAATGGATACACAAACGGGACGATTTTCACCCATCTTGAAGAGGTCTTACCCGATCTGGAAGAACCTTATGTAAGTTAGTAAATAATATTTCTAAAAAGTATACTAGAAGATCCATATGGATACGGGAAACTATATCCCAATGCCAATTTCTAAAAGATCTGCAGTTGATCTACCCGTATGTAAGTTTGTGCACTTTCCTACTTGTATACAATTAAAACCTCTGCATTCTCACTGGTATCTTCCTCATTAAGGACTTCAATCAAGTGGCTATAATCAGGTTTAGTTATTGAAAGATTGAATAAAAAAAAAGACATAGATCTGGAAATTCTTTGACAAGAACAAACAAAAATGTACCAACTGATTCGGAAATTTATGGGCAAAGACGCCTTACCTTCGTATATGATGACATTTTCAGTCAAAATGGCCAAGAGGAGTGGAAGGGAAGCTCCCAAAACGAAAGTACTTGGAAAAGGTTGCGACTCGTAATTCACGAGAACAGAGATCAAACGACTTTAAAAAATATATATGTGCAAATCTAAATATAGTATACTATTCTAAGCATCTTCATAAAACACCAACATTATCTTAAAGCCCCCTCTGGAAAAGAAAAAAAAACACTACTCTTTCGATGAATTATGTTGAAGTGAACGGATACCATAAAAACAAAATTTCGAAAATGAACACGAAAAAGAGAACGAAAGATGGGTGTTACAGCAAGTATCTCCTTCGCCTTTTAGTCTAGTCAAACTGCTAAGTGATGAGCTTGATCGATCACAATATAAAATGTCACCAGGTATATAGTTCTCAGAAATTAAAAGACGAGAAGATTTAAAACATCTTAGCTCAGTTTATGAAAGATAATTCTTGGTGAACATATAAACTCGAAAAAATATAACATTAACAACAAAGTTAAGACTAGCATTATAAAAAGCATAACAGGCAGGATATTGGCTCTTCTGCAGACAAATGTATTGTTCAATCTTGATGAGAACTATGGTATTATTTTGAACACTCTAGGGTGCAGCAAGCAAAAAAAAAATCTCATTGAGAAAAATGTTGACGAACCCCGCATATATTTGTGTACACATAAATAAGCATAAAACTGTGTATAATTTATGTGAGAGGAGCTAAAGGCAATTGATAATGCAAATCTTACCTGACTATTGCACAATAATTGTTTTGTTACCGCACCAACAGCAGCCATGAAATGTGGCTACCGTACCAGATATGTTGTAACCTGTGTAAAGCATTTCACCAAGTAAACCTACTTTCCACGCTCTAATTGCTTTTAGCCAAATGCAGCCTTCTAAGGTTACCACTGTTAAAAGTAATTAGAGCTAGAAGAATCCAGGCCAATTGGAATCGGGTTTTATTCATTGGCCTGGTAATAAATCTTCAGGATCTTTTTGACCTGTTTTGTCTACTAATCTTGTGATGTCATTCTCGACTTGCTCTTCTTGGCTTTCTAGTCCACTTCTCAGTGAAGAAAAAGATGTTTCTGCAGAACCAAGAAGTTCAACCAAAGAATAATAAATGTCAAAATGAAGGACATTGTAGTTAAGATCTATAGACGCAAAGATAAACTGGTCACATTTCATGCAAGCTAAAAATTGTAACAATTGGTGCATAACAAATGCTTTTCAACTTCTTCGGAAATTCTAAACTAGATTGCTCAGATTTAGAGAAATTAAACATTTGGTGCTATAATGCTGTCAGTTATATCTAGAACTATTTCTAAATGTCAATTAATGGCTTTAGTGGGACTGTGGGATTAAAATTCACTTGTGATATGCAATTTGGGAACCAGAAAATAGTATTGCTCTTATACTTTATATGCGTTTCAGAATTTCTCTTCAGTCCGTGATATGATGTCTAGGGGTAAGTCCAACATATGAAGGAGACATAGCCCATAAAAACTAATAACAATTAAAATAGTTGGAGCAAGTTAGGAAAACTGATGAAAAATGCTTCAATTTGAATGTGACACTTGTCTTCCCCCCAACGATGTAAAAGAAATAAAAACACAGTTGTTTCCTGAACTGCAGCTAAAGTAATGACATTCAAAAGAATTTCAAAGAATCTGCATCATGAAGTGTTAATCTAGAGAACGAGATGTGAATTCAAAGTGGTAGAGTGCTAGAGATAGCTTCCAAAACATCCAGTCCTTAAGATAAAAGAAACTGTTGATGGAAGGGTAATGTAAAGTTTTTAGCATATTTAAGTGAGAACTTGATGTTTCACTACTATTTAGGAACAGCTTGAATGGTCGTGAGAATCATATTGTGGTATTACTACCTCAGAGAACAAAAAGAACAAATTATGAACTGTATGGCATTGCATTCAGAATATGAAATATTTGGTATATTTGAGGTAATCTAGGAAAAGGTATAGATGATAATAGAAAGAAGCACACCTCTTATGCTACCACTAGTGATTAGTCCGTTAAGAAATCCACAAAACTTGGTCAAAATGAGCCTTTCCTGCTCCGCATACACTTGGTTGAGGCCTTGCATGCAAGACGCATTCCCAGTTGGGGAGTTAGCTCCCTTGAACGTTGCATCTCTTTCTTCACACCTCAACGAAAGTGTTTCGGGAGATGGTGCCCTTCCATTTTGTTCATCACTAATAGTTGATTCAGATGAATGTGTTCCCCTTGTGCCTGCTTGGCATGTGCTCAAAGGCCGGGCATCATCTGGATCCTGAATTTTGTCACTCCCATGCACTGGTGAAGTCTCACTCGGTTCTCCTTCTTTATCTACCATATGGTTCTTCTCTGAAAGCCCAAATGAAGTATTAGAAGGCAGAAGCCAATTTTATGGAGAATGAATTTTTAGAAAAAGGACTTCCAAAATCAAGTTTTTCTTCCAGAGTCATTTTGGACACATTTTGATCAAAGATGAAACGAAGACTAGGATGAGTCCTGGAAAATATCACTACAAAATCAGAACTGCAGACTCTGATATAAGTAGGCATGCAAGTTATAGGAAATGCAGAGGGAGAAATACTAATTAAACCAGAAAGTTACACGGAAGAGATATGCAATGTGAGATGGGAATCTTAGAGCTAATTGGACCTTTCTATACAATCTTTTATCCCCAAGTCCAATTCACATTACAAAAGTTTATTTTAAGCACATCTTGCAACATATGTGTAGGTATCAGAGATGGGTCAAAACATGTAATTCACAACTCACAAGTGGTGGACCAAAGGACCCCGGGATGGATGAAAAGTAATATCAACATACACCAAATTAAAAGATTAGAGAAAACTATGTAGCCATGCACCAGTTAAATTTTACATATTTATTTATCATACTACGTTTGGACTCAGAGATGCAATCACAGCCTTCTGCCTCTGCAGTTACTTAGAAATAGCTTAATGATTCTCTAAAGTTGGATTCAAGTACCATGAACTTTACTGGAAAAATTCTAGAAGTATTCAGGTAAGACAGAATAAGGCACAAGTTTCCTTAAACCAGACTTTTCAGAAATTAAGTCATACATACACTTGATGCAAATCTCGCTTGAATGCAGAGACAACCATAAAAAATGTCTCTTTTTCATATAACCACAGTAATTGCACAATTTTTTTTTCCAGCAGCAAGGGAGAAGCAACCCTAGTACCTGCAAGTCCGTTTGCAGCTTCTGCTGAAACTGTGACCAGAAAACTGCAGAACTTCTTCACGTGCTCTGGTTGGAGGATATCTGCTAATGGAGACCTTCAAACATGAGCAGGAATAATTATTTTTTACTTTCAAAGCATAGATAAAGCAAACAAAGTGGACAAGGCATCTCATGCACATGTACTGATTCATCAGAAATTTTGTACCTGTATTTGCATTTTGTAACTGGTGATGGTGTGGCAGCCTTAGTTCCAGCGGTAGGAACCGACAATGGTGAACGGGAGGCAGCAAAACTCATAAAGCAATTTTCCTGATAAAAAGTAAAAGAAAAAGAAGGGAAATGTTTCCCAAAACTGTTAGATGAGAGACTGAAAGTTCAAAAAAGCAAATCTATACAGTGTCGGCGTGTAAAACTTGTTGAAAACTACTGAGGTCATCTCCCCCGGATTGATGGACCAAAATTCATTATCCTTTCACCAATATTTACCATGTCAACTTTTTGTACATTTTTCTGAGACTTTTTCTAATATGTGGAGAAGTAAAATATATTGGGCATACTGGAAATGTTATTGATAATTGAATAACAGACCACTTATGGGTACAAATGAGCAAGCAATTAATCATAATGTCATGACCACTCATATTGAAGCAGCCATATTTTCTTATCAAATCCAACTACGGATTCTTTAATAATTTTTTTCATTTTCCCAATATGTTTCAAATAATCATACTCTAGATCTTATAGAAACTAGAAAATCCATGGAGAAAGGAAGATCCATGAAAGAAGAAAGTACTAACACCTTACCATAATGTGCTAAGATGATTATTAGTACAAGATACAGGAGACAAAAGACATGTTGAGCTAGCATTACAAAGAAATGTATGATGGTCTGAGCTGCAAAAAGTGATACAAGCAGGCAAGACTTCAGGTAACATTTGAAGTTAAGAAGAGAAAAAAAATCCTTGACTAAGGAAGTAAAGTAAGGTATCAAGTACAAAGACAAGCATTCTGTTATATAACCAGAGTGATGGATATTCCCATATTAATTTTCAAAAGAGTTCAAGTACCTGTCCAAGCCCGTTAGTAGTTACATCAAATGTAAGGGGTTGTTCGTTTTTCCTCCTCTTCACTGCAGGAAGAGGGGCAAAACCACAACCTACAGCTCCAACCATGGCTGCATTGGCTTCCTGCTGGGCATATCTTAAAGAATTTACAGGACCTCCACAAAGAAGTGATCTTCTCTCTTCACTCCCTTCAGAATTTTTGCAGTCTATGCATTTGCAGTTTTCAGAACAAAGAACATTGGCCTGGAAACATTCACAATATTTCTTGAGACACCCAGATTTCTTGCAGTTGCATCCTTTGTTATGTTTACCAAGAACTGTAACCGCACCTGCAACGACCTGGACAGTCTTAAGAGAGTTAGAGGTGCAGATTGTGTCACATGATCAAGAATATTTCTTAAATATGCTGGACTGTACAGTGTCTTCCTTGAGAAATTCAGAGGAAACTTGAGGTTTTCAAGAAGAGTGGGCTTCAAAATATGCATTGAAACCAATTTTTTCTTCCTCCATTATCTCAATGAACTGGAATGTCGTCCTTGTCAATGCATAAATTGACTAAATCATAGGTTTCCTAAAATATGTAGAGGAAACATGAGATTTTGAAGTAGATGACGCATCTATCTTTTGTATGAAATGCAAATGCCATGAATGATCGAGAATCTCAGGCCAGAGATTCTTGTGAAATTTTGTGACAAATGTAGCTGCTGAGAGAGAGAGAGAGAGAGAGAGGGAGGGAGAGAACCGAAATCAAGCAAAGGTAATCTAAGATTCAATTTATCGATTGTACTAAAATGCTGACTGCAAGCTAGTCTACATTCGATAGATAGTCCATGTACTCTACAATATTGGCCATCGAGAGCTAAGAAACCAGATATTAACACACTGCTTATGTAGTACTGTATTATTGACAGTTTTTTTTTCTCTTTTCTCTCTCTTCTCTCTCCCCCTCTGCGTTTTCTGCTGCTCTTCTTCTTCCCTTTGCTACTGGCCAGATTTGGCCATTGGCTCCGGCCAATGGTCGAATCTTGGTCCTTTTGTTTAGGTTTTATACCTCTATTTTGTACCACGAATCATATGAAACTTTTTTCAAAGTATTTTTCTTCAAAATTCAAGACACAGAAGTTGGATTTGTCTCAGATCTTCACAGATCTAGACTTTTTTTCTACGTTTCTAGGAGGATTCTTTCAACCCGGACTTGATCTGGGCCCTTTATCATCTTTTTACATCTTCCCTAAAGAAGATGTTGAAAGTGATATTCTCCTATCTCTGTGGTTCAAGAATTGCGGAGAAGATGCAGCGAAGAAGAAGATTGTGTATTTGTTTAGTTTACTAGTTTTTATCTTAGTAGTTCCTAACCAACCAAGTTTTCTTGGGTATGGTTTTTGTCTGTTATCATGGTTTTTTAAATCATTGTATATCTTTTATTTTCTTGTATTTTCAGATTTTCCTTTGATTGTAATGGCTTCGGCTATTTTGTGATTAATGGAAAATTTATTATTTAGCAAAAAAAAAAAAAAAACACACTGCTTATGTATTACATTGACAATCCTACCATGTAGTTCTGGCTTAATTCAAGGAGATAGTAATTGGACTCAGAATAACTCTATAGTTCTAGTTCTAGGCTATACTTGGATTGGTTTTATTTTTGGGAGAAAAAAAAATTCTTTTTTTATTTCAAAAAGTCAACTCTTGACCCCAAATTTTCTCTCACAATAGTCAACTCAGAACCCCCACAAAAATGAACAAATTTTGGAAGAAAAAAAAAGCAACCGAGTTGCACCCTAAGCGGCAAGTTGAACAAAGAGCAGGCATGATAAGTAGATAAAGAAGTAATGCATTCAAATTATACATGTGTGTTTGTTTGGAAAGGAGGAAATCAAGCTACATACTGTGACATCCCTGGATCCTATTGGGCTGTTAGCAATCTTTGGCCTGAATGCGTCACGATTCCTCTCTAGGATTGCATCAACCGCCTCCTTCCTTGCTGCCTCACAGTCTATAGTATTATGACAATTTGCACAATTGCAACCATCGCAATACGTACCAGAGGCAAAGCATTCACAGTACCTATTTGACAATAAGAATAGGAGAACGGTGATTACACATGACAAGTTAAAATCCACTAATACAGACATTGTTAGGCGTGGTGACTGTATTTTTATTCCTGTAACAATCACTGGCCTAATACAAATATCTTGCTAAGTCGCAACAATGAAAAAATTACTTGAATTGTCTATTCTCCCCTTCTGGTCCAATCAGACTATCATATGCATCAAATTTCTATCTTAATGACAGTTCAAAGTCCCCTTTGTAATAAAGAAATTGGGGGAAGAGAAAAATGCACTTACAATTTCAGGCATCGAGAATTCTTACAATTGCACTGCTTACGCTTCTTGGGGGTAGCATTCCTCAGTTCAAGGTTACACAGGTCTTGGGACTTAGGAGGCTCTTTATTCCTGATGTAGCAAAAACCAGCACAAGAATCTATAACAAGATGCTACTAATATTTTACAAAGCAAGTTTTTGCATTGTATTTTCCAAATGTCAATAATAAAAAAAACAATAGATTTTTATTTCAAACTCTTATAAGCATCATTCCTTTTTACATTATACACTACCTGACAAAGTAGGCTGATTATCTAGTAGTAAATCAATATAATCAAATGAAAATTAACAAAAATCACAAAATTAAACAGCAAATCAGTATTATCAAATGAAAACTAACGTTGATTGCAGCAACATTTGTCCAATCTGCTGCTGCGGCTTCACCAAATGAGGTAAACGCGGCACAGTCATTGCCTGAACCGGCGTAGATTTCAGTTCAAACGACGACGACGACGGCAACGGAAGAAACGATTGAAGCGGCTTAGCAAGTGCTAGAAGCTTCGATTGTAACTTCGCCTGAGGATGCTCCGGCAGTATAACATTCGCCGACGATCTGCACATAGGCGTCGCCGCCGTAAAATCCAACTGCCTCACCAGCTTCTTCGCCATTAATTCACCGCCGTTTACAGCTCCTCCGGCTTGATTCTGCTTCATCACTCTCAAAAAAAAAATATCAACTAAAAAACAAAAATCTCACTCAGAATTCAAAATTGTTTCTCAATTTCAACAATTTTTTACTATAATTAACAACGAAAATGATGAAAAGAGAAAGAAAAAACTCAGAAAGCTTGAACTCAACGACGGAAAGTGGCGTCATTCCGCCATAGGAGGTATAGAAATAGCCGGGAAATGGCGTACAGAACAGACGCCGTTGGGAGTGGGGGGTTAAAGATTGTGTCTTTATCTGAACTTTTTGAAAGTTCGAATTGGGAGAAATGGACGGTGAGATGACAACTAAGAGGTTTATCCACGGTATAAATTGAAAGTATTGATCTGAGGGTTGAAATTTGATTAAAGTTTGAGTAGTGAGTCTTGAGCCGTTGATTTTAGGAGTGACGTAATAATTTGATAAGGGAAGAGAGATTTTTGGAAGATCTTGTCGTGTTTGGTAGGGAAACTGAAATAAAACGATTTGCATTATCTGAGTTTTGGCGCTAAATTTGAATGTGCTAGATTTACTCCGCTTAATACGTGGATGGCCAGGATTCACTGCCCAGTAATTTGTTTCTCATCTTTTCCCTCTAAAACTGTCTTTGATAAGTATCATAGGCGGGGCTATTAGTAGTACTGTCAAAATGGGTATACTCGCCCGTCCCGTCATGGGCATGTCGTAAATAGGGATGGGCGGGCATGCCCGCTTTTTTCACGGGCCATCAAAAGGGATACCCGTACCCGTACCTGCCCGCCGAATACCCATGGGCAAATGGGCATGCCTGCGACCCTTATTATTAATTTTGTTTTAAAAAAAATAGATTAAATCCGAAAAATTCAACAAAATGTAATTATTTCTCATTCACTTGTAGTTTATAGTCCTGTAGAGGGTAAATAAATATCTAAAACAATTCAAGAACAATCAAATAGAAGTCCACAATATCTAAAATAGTTATAAAAAACAATCAAATTCCATAATTTCAAAATTAATTCAAGATCAACTATCCAAAATTAACAAACATATTGCTGAAGTCAAAGCAACAAAAAATAGATACGTTTTTTTTAATATCCTCTATTTATTTATCTAGATCTTGCACACTAGAAGTATTATTTGAATCCACCTTAGATAGTGTTGATTCCTCCTCATCATCTCCACCTATAAAACACACACACAACTTGAGAAGTTAGAAGTTAGAACATTATAAATGATAAATGATAAATCATAAGTTAGAACATAATTTAGTTACCTTCAGAGATGAAACCATTAATATTTGGGTAATAGAAGTATATAACGGCTTCAAGGAGCTTTGCCCAAGATATATAGCACGGCTCAACTTTTATCTTGGGCTTTTAGGGGTTTTTTTCTCTTCTTTTGGCTCTCAAGTCTCAACTGTGAAAATTAATCCATATCCAAAATTTAAAAAAAAAATAATAATAAAGTGGGCATGCCCGGTTGCAACCCGCACATACCCGCATTACCCGTTACCCGAACGGGTATGCTCATTAATACCCGCATTAAGCTCACGGGGCGGGCATGCCCGCGGGGGGTAATGATTAGACTAACATTGAAATTGGGGAAAGTATAAAACATGGCAGTGTATTTTTTTTACCCAATATTTTTAGCAATGACAGATTTGCCAAATCCGTCCTGGATCCAGGACGGTTTGCCAAATCCGTCTGAAGCTGACCTGGAAAACAATTGACGAGGCTTGACACATCAGATACGGAAGGATTTGGCAAATCCGTCCTGGATCGAGGACGGATTTGCCTGACATTGACATTTTTAAAAAATTGCCAAACACGTTCAATTTTTGCATGCCTGATATATGTTTAATTCACCAAAATATATTCAATACACCGATAATAAATCAAACTCAAAGTGAATAAACAATATACAAATGGTTCAATTGATTAAATTCAAATTCAATAGACATAAGGTTCATGTAATACAACTATCAAACATTCATGAAGGCGTATACGGAAATTTTAATTTGTGATTCGACCTAAGCCAGTATCTCCGTCCCTTGTTATCGCGGACGACCGTACCATGAGCGGTGTTATCTAATTCAACCCCTTCAGTGTCGATAAAAACCTGATCCTCCGGTGATAGTGGCGGTTGAAGTTCAGGCTCTTCCTGTGTCTAAGTCTGATCAAGTCCGAGGGAGTACGATGGTAGGTCATCCATGTGCCCCGCCAGCATTCCCGATGAAGACACACCCTAATGAGAGCCCTGATTGGCGAATGGATTACCGGCTGCAGTCCAATCATAGTTGCTGGGAATCCGTCCTTGCTAAAAATGTTGGGTCCAAAAAAAATACTGCTATGTTTTGTGCTTTCCCCAATTTCAATGTCAGTCTAATCAATACCCCTGCCCGCAGGCATATGCCCATTTTGACAGCTCTAGCTATTAGTATGTTTGGGGTACTCGATTAAACCGGGCCCCAATAATTGAGTGCTCCAATTTTTTTGTTATATTATAATTATAATAAAATTATACGTAATTTTTTTGGATTTGTATTTTCTGGGTTTAATAATTAATACTCTATTTTTTTTAGTTATATATGTGTATTTTCATTAAAGCAATGCTATATAATCTTATTAGATATGGGTTTCAATAGTCAATACTTTAATTTATTTTATTTTGTTAATTTTATTTATTAAAATTGGTTTTTTTTTGTTAAAGTTGAACGTATTTCTCATTTTCACAAAAAAAATGTGTTTCTCATGAACATGATTGCATAAATTATATATTTTTTCAGTTATATAGATTTTATTATGACGGCATGAAAAATGTATTTATTCGAAGGCCTCCAAAATAATTGTGGCAGTCATGATAAGTATTAGAAGAAAACAAATCTAAAATAGTTGGATGGAATGTTTGATTGCTCAATTTGTTTTCACTCAAATTTATAAATCTTTGTTTACTTTTGTGCAATTCAACCTAAAAAAAAAACCCTATGTGGTTATTTTATTTACTCACTTTCATCAATAAGGTATTTAGTACTCCCTCCATTCCTTATTAATTGTCGTTTAGGAGAAATCTAGGAGTCCAAATTAATTATCGTTTAAGGTTCTTTTGTTAGGTGTCAACAATTCATTTCAATTATACCCTCAACATTTTCCTTTCTTTATAATATAGAAGTGAGAGAGAAAGAGAGGGAGGATGGGGTAGTATTGGAAGTTTAGGTGGAATGGACAACTTCCTTAATTTTATCAAATTGTCTAAAGAGTCTTATATTTAGGAATGGAGGGAGTATTAATTACTACATCCGTCCAAAATGTTTGTCATATTTAAGATTTTCACCAAAATTAAAAAAAAAAATGAGAAAGCAATTAATATGAAAAAAATGTCTTAAATACCTCTTCAATTAATGACTAAAAAATCATTAGTAATAAATTATGTGTATGACTGGAAAAATAACAATAAAAATGCATTAATTTCTACAAACGGCATAAACAATTTGGGATATCTCAACAAATAAAATATTACAAATAATGTAGGACGGAGTTAGTATTTTAACTTTATTTAAATTCCTATTTTTTTAATAGGATTAATCTAGTCTTTTATGAAACTAGAAATACCAAAAGACTATAATGAATGGAAGAGTAGCACGGAATTCTAATAACTTGGTCGAAAAAAGCAAGGTTTTGAAATCCGGCCCGGATCTCCGGTCGATATACTTTGCGGTCCGATACTTTGACCCCAAAATTGATAGGGATAAAAAACATGATTTCTTTGTTCTACTCGGTAAAATTCAGTGGTCGACCCCGTCTAACCTGGAAATCGGAACGGGTTTAGTAGAACCGATCAGATCTAATATGTTGCAATTTTTATTTTAAAAGAAAAAAGAAAAATTTGCAGTTTAAGCAAAATTCATCAAATTTTTCTCACAAATCTCAAACATCAATTTGGTGAATCAAGCTCTTCTAAGCTTTGTTTTTCTGAATTAAAACTCCGTATTATTGTTTATTGTTGGCCTCTAAATAAAACTTTCGTATAGTTATCACTTTTCAGTGATTTTTTTCGATGAAATAGTACAAATTGATTTCATATCATAACCCTAGTGTATATACGGAGAACAAATCCTGTTAATTCGTCCAGGTGCTATTAGGTTTGCCACTACTTTCATTTTAAATAATAATAATATATTATTTATTTATGATCTCACCTGGTCAATTAACGTGTCAATGACGGTCTGCCCCATCGATCTGACCTGGTTACTCCCGCGTGGGTTGCTATCTTTCAATATTTGTCGTTCTTAGTAAATTAATCCTCTCAATTCTAACCCCACAAGCAAATATATATATATAAAAAAATTGATAAATGACATGATGATTTACCTGGTTCGGTTTATCTGACCTAGTAAGGGCGAATATATATCTTCATTACCATGGAAAAACCATAATACAATGTAGATTCCTCCAACTCACAAGTCTTCTCTCGCTTTACTACTACAAATCATATAAAAGACACACTCCTATATAATATATATTAGGAGTAGTAGTAAATATTTAGTTAAAAGGATTAGGAGTTCACCTAATTAGTAATTTACCTAATTACAAAATCTAAACCTGATTAGTATCTAATTAGGAGTTCACTAATTAATAATTTGCCCCCAGTTTTGAATATGATTAGTATCTGTTGGTGGGAAGGAAGTTCCCAACTCAAGAGTAAAGAAGCTTTATCCTCATGCCAATCTATCAGATAACTTCGAGGTCTGAATCTGGCCTTTTTCCCCGCCTCTTCGCTTGCTATTCTTGAGGATTCTGGGACCAACTCCATGAACAAAAGACAGCTATTTTGATCCAATAATTCATGAATTTCTTAAAGATATTGCGATTTTTGCTCCGGATCATTCTTAAGGGAGAAAAAAACATGTCCATCAGTTTTCCCCATTTCTTTTTCGGTTTGCGAACAATTCAAAGATAAGAATGCTCAAACAACAATACTAATTCTCAGTTGGCTTGTTACACAGATTCCACAAACACTAAATAACGAATAACCAATAAATAGCGTGTCCAACAACATGCATATTCATTCGTCTGGCGACTTTGAGCTTCATGGGGAGATCAGATTACGAATCTATCCCTTCTTGGGCATGGCAGCAAGCCGTGTATACATCCGTGCCATTGACTGATAACCCCTGAGATCTCCAGAACGAAGAAGATTGCCTGTCCAAAACAAATCATAATGCTTTTAGCACCAAAGTTATGAGCCGGAAATACTTGGGAGTAAAATAATTTTGCACAAAGTCAAGTTGGGAACTCAAAGAGCAAAGCTTCTACTACTATGTAGGTCATTCATGAAGCTCAGTTTTGCAAATTAGTAAAGGCATTTCGGCAAAGGGTTTTAAGATTACTGATAGATTATGCAGTATGAAAATTCAATTAAGAACTCGCAACTATAACTCTAATCTTCCCAATACTACTCTCATTTTTTCCCACTAGAGTTATAAGTAAACTTGGAATCCTCTCCACCACACCCTCGCGCGGGGCGCCTATTTCACGATTCTATTACATACAACCAAAGATGCAGTATTAGCAGACATCATGTAGCAAACGAGAGAACAAGCTTCAATGTATCTCCATTCAAATAATCATGAGTTTACTTTTAAATTTAGCATACCCCACAAACCGGTTAAATTGTTGTCAATCCCAACTTCAGAAAAGATAACACAATTTTAACACAGAGGAAAATGGATCAAAAGATTTGTAAGATAAGCTCTTCCTCTTCCTCCCAGGTACAGGTTAGAGTTATGAGAATATAAGAGTACCACACCCTTTCTGATGATACCTGAATCACAATTTAGTGGGCTATCAGGTTCCGGATGAGCCATTAGAGCAATTATGGCCCTACAAACAGATTGAAGAGTCCAAGCTGGGCTCCAGGCATTCTTCAAGATATCAAGGCAAATTTCCCCCGTCTGAGGATAAGAGAGTAAAAAGTAATAAGAATTTAGAAATAAGCTCATCAGCTTTATTTCCCTGTGCCCTCACCGCCAAAACAAGGGACAAAATCTGAACCAGGTTCAACCATTGGCAATTTGTCAAATGCAAGTCAATAAACGCTGTATCAGAACATTAACCCTTACAGTTCTGATCAACAGCTTTATTAGTATCAACCGGAAATTCAAATCAGAATTGATTAGGAAAAACATGAACTAAGGTAAGTACTTATGAAACATCTATGATGAACAATCTCCACTAGTCTCATGCAATCTTTGGGAAATAACATATGCAATAAACCATTAAAAGAACCGTACCTTAAAATGAACATTCGGATGAAATATTTTGGTCAAGAACCTCACTTGAGGTGGCTGCAAAGGATATTGTTCTGGTACAGAAAATGCTAGCTGGAAAACCCCACCCTCAAAAGGAGTTTCTGATGGCCCCTACATATCCGCAGACAACATAGTCAGTCAGTTAGCCTAAGAAATTGACATCTCTTATCAACCTTCCCGTAAGGCAGGCATCCTCCCCCCCCTCCTACTCAATCCAAAAATAAGAAAGAAAAAAAAAGAAATGAAGTTTCTTTTACGAGATGAATATACTTTGATAAGAGCAGTCCACTTAAAAATGTTGGTGTCATCGCAAACTAGTTGAATATCTGGATCAGCTGTTTTTTCCCTTTGCACTTCTTTGTACTCCTTAAAAAGCCTTGCCCTTGATGCCTACTCTCAACAATTTGCAAGAGAAGAAGATAAAAGAAAAAACTTAAACAAGCTTCCAAATCTGTATCATAATTTAATGGGGAAAAATAAATACAAAAAGATTTTACAATCCCTTAGATCTATCTATTTGTCCTAATCATTTTTCTCTATGTAAAACCGTCTGAGTGAAATTATTGGGGTTTGCCATATCTAAAGAAAAAATAAACGTATCTTAAATTTTTTTAAATTTAAAAATTGGTAAACCTGCATGTTGTGATCAGGTTCAGCAAGAAGCAAGAGATGATCCAATAACTGCACACGGTAAAAAGATCGGTCATAATACCTAACAAGATTGCAGATAATAGCTGATTTAATGCAATTAAAACAACAACAAAACGTCACCAATCATTTCTTTGATTGTACCACTAATATTTCTTCTGAAAAATGAGAAAAAGAAAACAGAAATATACTCATTCAAAATGAAAAACCCCCAAAAGATTCAGAATAAAGACTAGGGTCAGAGGAGCTAATTTATCAATTACTTCCAAAGAAAGATGTGAGGATCCGTTGAATAAATTTAAATAACATTCTGGGATTTGAATAGTGATAGAATAATTAATCCTTCATTAAAGGATTGATTAGTTGAACATTGCCGTATTGGCATAGTGGTCAAAATTTTATACACTGGCATAAACGAACAAAGTTTAGAAGTAGGTAGCGGATATCTGGAGGTAGGTGTTAAGGTGGTATCCTAGTTAATGGAAGCCGGCGATGATGAACTGCATAGAGATTTCTGTATTTCTTTCGTCAATCAGAGGATGATGAATGTGAGAGGAAGATGATCATAATAATTTTTACCCTCTCTCCGGAGTATATAAAGGATGTTCCAAACATTTTATTTTTTTCCTCGGAAGTATCAGTAGTGATTCACTACTTTCCCTCCTTAATGACTCAAACACTGAACTATCAGTTGGAGGGGAAACATCTTACCGCTTGAGGTGCACTTAAACTTAGTTGTCCTAATTCTCTCTCCAAATAAAAGAAAAAAGATTGTACCCAGTGCACAAGGCTCCCGCAGGTCCCGATGTATGCAGTCTTACCCTTACATTTTTCATAAAGCCTGTTCGAACCCGTGAATAGCAAGCAAACACTTGACCCTAGCGCCAAGCACTTGTGAATATTATTTAGTTGTCCTAATTCTCTCTCTAGCTTGTGAAAATTATTTCCTTCAATTCTGATCATATTTTGACCTAATTTTCCATCATTATAACCTCAGTTTCACTTGATAATCTGATTGATGAATTAACAGATTTCTCTCAGAACTGATTTAATCAATTTGATTATTCTTTTCTTTGAATTACAAAAGACAAAATATAACTGGAAATTGCTGATCCGAAAAATATACAGAATCAAAAATATATGTATATATATCCTAAAATTGTTTTTTTAATCATATTTGTGTTCATAATACTGCTAATAGAAGAAATGATCAAATCTGAAATACAAGCAACAAAGAGTAGAAGATACCCAATTTTTCTGATCAAAAGGGGGCGCTGCGGTGGTGGAACGGTGGCGGAGTAGAGGCGGAAAGGGTGACCCGGGCAGGCTCAGGTCGCAGTTTAGATGTAAAAGAAGAAAAGAGGGTAAAAGCGCACATTCCTAATAATATAAGGGCCATCAAATTACAAATGTTTAGACACCTGGTGGGCCCAAGGCCGACTGTACTTTTTCTTTCATTTATTATTCAATCCAGATTTTACAGATTTTAACTGATTTTCAAAAGTCTATGGATTCTATTTACTTTATGGATTGTTTGAACTTTATACAGAGTTTACACAGATTTTATCATATTCTATTACATTGATTTATCAGGATTTCTTTTGATTTATAAAGTTTATAGATTATTTGAATCAAACTAAAAAATAAAAAAAAAGACTGATTCAGTGGTGTATTATACAGATCCAGCGGTGTTGAATTTTCAAAGTCAACATATATTTATCAATCATTTTTTTTTTTTTGGAATTAAATCATTTTTTTTAAAATTTAAAAAGTTTGGTGATGGTCTTTGATTTTTTGTTAGATTGATTTATTTGTTCAAGGTTTATATAATTTAGTTATTGATATTTTTTTCTTTGCCTTACGAATTACGAATTTCTTTGAATTACGAATAATTTCTTTGCCTTACTGATATAATTTGGTGATGGTCTTTGAATTACGAATTTCTTTGCTCCCTTAATTTAATTAAAAACGAGTTGACCAAAGAAGAAACAAAAAAATGTTGCTTCTTGCTTTCTGATTCTTTTAGTTCTGTTTTAGTTTTTAAAAGCATGAACTAGGTCAATTTCAGTAATTTATTACTACATTTTATGATTTTCAAGAGTGAATGTATTATGATTTTCAAGAGCTGATTTTGTTAGTTTATGGGTTTTTTATTACTACATTTTAGACTAATTTGTCTTGGACTTTTTATGCTCTACTTTTGTTGTTACAAAGTTGTTTTAATTGAGGATTCAATGAGTTGGTTCAGAATTTAAAACTTTTTTTTTTGTTACCAAAGTTTACATTTTTTGTAAAGATTATATCTTTGAAGCAGGTCCTTTTTGTTAATCTTGGGCTGGTCGAGAGCTGTCTATTTTGATCAGCTAATTATTTTTGTTAATCTTTGCTGAAATGGCCAAGCCCAGTGACTCTGAAGCTTATCCTCGGATAGAATCTGAAGAAGAAGAAAGAGGAGAAGGATCTTCCTCTGATGAGGAAACTGAAGGCTCCGATTCAGAATCCGAACCTGAACCACCCCGGACCCAAAATTCTGATGTTGCCACGAAGCCAGCACCAGCAGCCAAAAAAATTGAACCTAAACCCTCTAAAACCCAGCCCGAAGATTCTTCCTCAGACGGTGGGGATTCTGATGCTCCAAGTAAGAAAGCTGACCTCAGCATCAAGCCCCTTGCTTCAAAGCCTATGGATGACTCGCAGAAAACTCCCGCCGCTACAAAGCCTAGATCCAAGTCAAAGGCTACTGGGCCTACTTCTCCAACCAAATCCGTTCCTGCTCAGATGATGATTTTTACAAGTTGGATCAAAGCTCCGAAGAGGAAAGTTCAAGTAAGAAAAGTTTGAAAAAATTCCCTGTTTTTAACATTGAAAGGGATGGTAAGGATACGAAATTGGGTAAGGGAAATGGGGCGGGTTCAAAAAGTGGATCGTTGATTAAAATCCCCAAAATATCCATCGTTATTAATGGGAAAATTTTCAAATTTTTGTTGCCTAACCGTTGATTAGCGAATTTTTAACAGAAGGACCCATGGTGCAAACCTACAAATTGTTTGAGGACCTAAAATAAATAAAAAATGATTGGGGATCCAATTCACCAATCGTAAATTGTTTAGGGATGAATTTCACCAATTAGCCTTTATATTATGACAATATATCTTGTTTTTGAGAAATAAACATTTCATATTGAGTTTTCTAACGATGTTAAAAAAATTCTCATTTTTTTTTAGTTTGCATATTTCTTTATTTTTCTTATAATTTTAAAGAAATGAGATCACTAAAAAAAATTGTAATCTAAGATAAAATTATCAAAGACATTTAATTTTAATATTAATGAGAGAAAATCAAAATCTTGAGGAAAAAGAAGAGATTTCACAATACACATTTAAGCATAGGAAATCCATCAAAATCCTACATTTAATGAAATCTATAAGAATCTATAGAGTTTTGAATACCTCTAGATTTTAATTGACTTTTTTTAAAATTTAAATTGAATACCTCTAGATTTCATTGGACTTTTTAAAATCCAAATTGAATACCTATAGACTTTAAAACTCCTTAAAAATTTATAAAGAATATGAATTGAATACACCCCTAAGTAGTCCACCCACTCATCCTTTATTTGTTAACATGAATCTTTTTAACCTCACTGCCTCTTTTAAAATATATTTCGATTTTTCAACTTTTAAGAATGTTTTTTCAAGATTGATCTTACTCATATTATGGAATAGAAAGTCAAGAAGGCGAAAGTAGCCCGAGTGGGGGCGAGCCTTGACACTGCGGCCAGGGAGGTCCCAGTGTTCGACACCCTGCCTCCTACGTGAGGCAAATAAAATTTACTATGAGAGAATTAAGTTCTTGACATATATATATATATATATATATATATATATATATATATATATATATATATATTATGGAATAGAAAGAAAGAAATGATTGAGACTTAAGGGTAAGATGATAAAAATTCCTCTTTCTTATGATAAGCAGCCAAAAAAATTGGGTAAGTTAACAAAGAACCACTCAGATTAGGAACTGGAATATCATAGAGGGGCAATTATGGGAATTGTACGTCTACCCCAACGGGAAGACGGAACATTAACGACATGTCAAAAGGGTGGGAGAAATCATTCCAAAGGGGAAGATGAATTCATTAATAGTAGGAGCCCATAAATGGATAACGGTCAGGAGCAGTTGTTTATCGTGAACTATTTTAGAGTGGGTTAGATGGAGCAAATTATAAATCCCCTAGTCTCTTCAATGCTCTCCGAATTTTTTTAGATACCCGGTACAACTAGGCATCGTAACCCTCCAAATGTCTGGGTCAGCATCTTAGTTTGGGAGACCAATTCTCATGATCCTAGGGGGGTGATTCACCAATAGGTTAAATGCAAGAGGTTTAACTAAATCAGATCGAGTTTGCAAAAACCTCATAAACTAAGATCGAAATCTTGTTATTCTCAGACGAGCCTGGAAGATCTCCTGTATTCATTTTGAAATATGTCATGAAGAGATGTTTGAAATATTCGGGAATTTATGAAGAAAGCCCGTTACAAGGAGGCATGCTTCCATCCAGACGTCTTCTACCATACAGGTATGCATAACCCCGAGTGTATTAAATTTTTGTTCCAATCCTTAGTGTTGACACCCAACAAACTCAGCTGATCAAGACCACTTAGAAATAACAATATTAAATTAAATTTAAATAAATAATTTTATGCAAAAATAGAAATAAATAAATAATTGTATAAATTTTTCTAAAGGAAAAAAGTGCTTCAACTTAATCTTTTATACATAAAATTAGGTTGCATATGTAACATTTTAAAATGATCATAATTCTCTTACTTTACAAACCTCTTCAAAAAAAATTAATAATTTGACCGATAAAACTTCAAACAACAATATAGAAAATGCTTCCATTGGTCAAATATTTAAAATTACTTGTTTTGAAATCCTGAACATTAACATTTTTTATCTTATTTCTTCAACCATAATCTTTAATGAACGTCACCGACAGTTGGATAGTTACAACTATCACCTCTAACTAAGCATGGTGTAAAAAAGTGTTCTAAATTTCTTTTTTTTTTTAACCTCACAGAGGGAGGAGCCAAGAACCGACAGTTGGACAGTTACAACTATCACCTCTAACTAAGCATGGTGTAAAGTGTTCTAAATTTCTTTTTTTTTAACCTCACAGAGGAAGGAGCCCAAGAAGGATGGAATTTATTAAGCCCCACGTAGGAGGCTAGATATCGAACCCTCGACCTCACGGTCGTGGACAGTGCCAAACTCCAATGGGCTATGAACACTTTGTTGTTCTAAATTTCTTAGAATCGAACTATCTTTTGCATTGGGGTGGGGTGGGGGGGGGGGGTTATGACAATACAATTATTTGTTATTAACTAGTTCTTTCTCCATTCTCAATTATCTGTCGCCTAAACACACTTTATCAATTTTTAATTATTTGTCACTTTAAAAAATTAAAAGAGTATTAAATATATTGTTTCCAAACTTACCATTATCTTTCATTAATTTAGTCAACAACTAATTTTAATTGTCCCAACATAAATGTATTAATTGAAGGGTATAAGTGTTTATCTATTTTTAAATTAATATATCTCATTAATTTTCTTTATTCGAGTGTAACGTTTTTAAGCGACATATAAATGGGAACGGAAGAAGCATGATTTTGAAACCCGGACCGGACCGGTCGGACCGTCGACCCTGGACCGGTGCCAAAACTCGTACACGTAAAAAACCGCTCTAATTTTACTGACCCGTTTGACCCGGCCGGTCCGACCTTTCGACCCGAAAACCGTCCGGGTCACAACCATTACCCCATAACCCGACCATGTTCATCTTCCCCATTGCAAAACAACTATCTCCGGCGACGATCGCGAAAGACAACGAGCAGAGCTCGGAGGCGGCGAAGAAGGAGAAAATGAAGCTAAAAAGGAAGGAGATGGCAGCGAAGGAGCTTCAGGAAGAGGAGGCGCGGCTCAATGAGGAGCAACGGCGGATTCAGTTTGAAGTGGAGCAAGAGAGGGAGAGATTAGAGAGAGAAAGAAAAGAGAGAACGGAGAAGAGAATAAGAGAGAGCGGCGGTGATGATGGAGGATCGCCGGAAGCCAGGAAGAAGAGGGGGAGGCCACTTGCGGCAGGAAGAGAAAATAAATTTTAGGGTTAGATTGCTATTATGAGACTATATATACTTGGGACTAAAGTGCAATTAAAATATTAGCACATAAAATTCTATAAAATAATTATATTTCAAACAAATCCTAAACTATTTACTTTGTCTAGAAGTGTATAAAAAAATATTATTAAGTCCTTAAATTTTACTATATATACTTACATTAACTTTTTTTTTATTAATAAGTATATATTATATATTTTTTAATATTTATGACGTCACCGGATTGATGAACGAGTCGATGACGGTCCGATCACCGGTCCGACCAGTGACCCGTGACCCAGTAACTTTTCCGGGTCGATGCCCGGTCCGGGTTTCAAAACCTTGGGAAGAAGAATATATCATGCCTTTGAGATGAGTCAAGTATCATTTTTAAGAATACAATTAACTAGAAACCTCCATTTTGATTACCATTCAAAGAACAGAGAATAGAAAGCATCTCAAACCATGCAGGAATTCCAAGCATTTTCTTGACCATTTTAGAGTAAAAAGACTAGTCCACAGAAATATTGAAAAATACACCAGACCTGAATCATATAACTGCAAATAGAAATGGAGATTGAAAAAATCTCATTCACAATGAAGATTATTAAGTTATAAGAAAACATCGAAGTATCGATTTTGCAATATGGAACGATATATAATCAAAATATGATATGGAGACAGAAATTAAAGCGGAAAAAATGGACCGATACCAGTTAGCAAACCAATAAGTAAGCAAAATGCAAAACCAGTGACTTCACATACTACCAGCCCTGCCAGGAGTGGATTTCGTAGGTTTAAATTTGTTGATATCAACAAGATCTCCAAACAGTTTGTCTTCCGGCTTTGAGGGCTTTCCAGAGGGCACGTGCACGTAAGAAGGTGCAGAACCTGAATAGGATGGGGTTCCCATGACACCATCATTTCTCATAGATAGCCCAGACATTCTTTGGTCGAGGAACTGAGTGTTCTGTTGCTGCCCGTAGCCGTAGCCATAACCTCCCATTTGGTTGCCATAACCCGCCATTTGGTTGCCATAGCCTCCCATCTGGTTGCCATAGTTTTGGTTGCCATACATCTGTTGAGCTTGAGCAGCATACATATAAGCCATCTGGGCTTGTTGCATTTGTGGATACATACCCACTGGCGGCTGCGGCTGCGGCTGCGGTTGCGGTTGCGGTTGCTGCATGCCTACGAACTGATTGCTTTGTACAGACTGATTGTTAATTGCTGAAAGGTGCCCACCGGTGATAGGTTGAATATACATACCTACAACCTGGTCATTTGGCATAGGCTGTGCACGAGGACTTCCACCAGCAAATGGCTGTGCATGAGGACTTCCAGTTGCAAATGGATGTGCACGAGGACTACCATTTGGATATTGTTGTGCAAGAGGGCTGCCACCTTGAAACGGCTGAGGATTTGCGACAACCATCTGCATTGCCTGCTGGGGGTTTTGACTCCCTGCAAATTGACCAGTCTCCACAGACTGAGCTTCCCAGGGTGGAGGAGGAAGTGAACCACCTGTCCAAGACCATAACAAAGTTAAACATTTCAAACTCAAATGACACAATGAGAAGAATTTGTTCTGGTTGTCCTCTACCACACAAGGGCAAATAGCCGAATTTCTCAAGATTGCAGGTTAGGAAGGTGAAAATTCATAGATCTCGACCCGGCTGAGGTAACATTGTTTTAGAGCACCGGACCTTGTTTGTATTACTACTCCCAAGTCCAATTAGCCTCTAATCCCAGACTGAGCACAAGATCCAATAAGTATGGCACAAAAAGAAAACACTTGTGTTTTTTTTTGGTAAATAAAAGTTTGTGTGGGTTCGGCACCGGTCACCACAACGGGTCAGGGCAGACCCTAGGGACCATAGGTCGCTTATAAGGGTACTTACGGATCACCACCAACACAGCTCTCACGTCGGCAGTGGGAATTGAACACTTGACCTTTGCAAGGACGTGTCAAATCCTTACCAACTGAGCCAACTTGTGTTGGTAACACGTGTTTTTGCCATCATAATGTCCAGCAAGTCTTGGCAAGGTTGGATTTGGGATGAATAAGGCATGAGTCATTTATTAATTGGCCTCTGGCATTCTTATGTTACCTCATTCTTCTTTACAATGAAGAACATATTATTTAAGTTCTGAAAAATAAACGAGTTTCAAACAGAAAGAAAGGAATAGATATACCAATATTGAACCGCTTTCAGATACAACTAAAACCATTCTTGCCAAAAAAAATCAAGAAATAAATAGTTCAGATCACCGTCTATGAAATGGTCAATGTTGGAAATTTGTGGCGTATATCTTTCTCCTTGTATTTCTTAGGGACCTAAGAGCCAAGGGACCAAGTAAATCCAAAATCTTTCCCCATAAAATCAACTTGGGAAATTTAGGTAACTTGGTAAAAGTATCCCCATATCAAGCAGAATTTCCTGATTTTGAGTTCATATAGATCAAGAATAACCAATATAAAGCTGGTCCTAAGCAGTATTTTTTACTGGTTCATTATTGGGTGCACAAGGATTAAACCTTGAATATTAGAACCATCCCTTGGACTAGGACACGTCTCTATCTTAATGATTACTGAGGAAAATTAGGAAAGAGTGATAGAAGTATACCATAGACAGGCGA
The DNA here is from genome assembly GCA_026122235.1 of Vinca minor. Classification (NCBI taxonomy): domain Eukaryota; kingdom Viridiplantae; phylum Streptophyta; class Magnoliopsida; order Gentianales; family Apocynaceae; genus Vinca; species Vinca minor. The sequence continues at coordinate 8,103,568 of JAOCZM010000142.1, forward strand.
AGGTGGCTGCTGCTGTTGCGGCGGGGTTGTTGCTCCATTCCATGTAGTATTAGAGCCTTGCTGATAGAGAACTTGTTCAAATGGGGTTAACCTTGTACCATTGACGTTTCCATTTGGGTATACAGATGATTGTGGAGTTTGAAAGTTCTGCTGCTGCTGCTGGAATTGGGGGGATACTGGATATAATTGTCCAACCGATTGCACTGTTTGGGCATTGTTACTTGGTGTAAACATGTCAACAAGAGCCAAAGCATTTTGCTGAGAAGCAGGAGTGGTCGGCTGAGGTTCTCCCACAGATACAGGGACAATTTCCATAGACGTAGGTGAATTGAAATCATCTCCGCTCAAAAGATCTATCTTGGGGGTAGCCATGGTAGGAGTTGCTGATGCAGCATTGCTTGGAGGGGCAGGGAGTGCCAATTGTGTCCCTAGACTAGTGCTAGAAGAACTGCAAAAGAAATTTGTTTATGTTATCCCTTTGGAGCAATTAAATCAGTGCTTTGACATCTTATCTACATTTTAATTCAGACATTACCCCATGGAACACCATAGATCCAGACATCTGAACGGAGAGTATTAATAAATTAAAACGGCAAACACATTGTCTGTTAACTGCTCAATCATACCACATTCCTAAGCACTTTTACTAGAACTACGAAATTTCAGATTAACCTCCTTTCCTCCAAGAATTTGAAGTAAACCAAGATTTTCAACAGCAACCTCTTTAAGTCGAGTCATAAAAAAGAAAACCATTCATTAGAAGTAAATCCCACTAAAATATACTTGTATGCTTCATTGCTTCTGAATTGTTCCCATGTGTATGTCTTCCAAAGAACATAAGGCGTTGATAATGCAACAATTCATGGTATCTTAGGCACATATAAACTACAAGTTCACTAAATCAATTTCTGAAAGATAAATGGAAAATATCAGTTCTATGTCTGATAAGATACTCGCTGTGCTTGTAAATTGAGTCCAAAGATGCCTTAATGTATTAAAAATGGAAAGAGAATATAGAAGCACACTCATTTACCCTTGGTCTGATGATTTGCTGTCAGTAGTATCAATGAAAGGAGCTTCAACATTCAGAAGGGTTTTAGCAGGTTCAGGCTTCGGTTTGTCTGATTTAACTGTTCCTGTTCCAGACAAAATTGATTCATGCTTGGCCAACACCCGTTGCAAATCATCATTCAGTGCTAATCCCTGACATAGTAAAGATTCATCCCTGCGAGGATGATGAGAAACATATTAGGCATTCAAGCTCTTACAAATTTGGATATGGTAGAGGATCAGATGAGTCATTAATTAAACTATGAATTCCTGGTACCATATCCCCAATAACCAGAACGAACAAATAATTGCATCTATAGGAAGGGAAAAGGATCTTCAAAATATAAAGCGGATATTTGACATTAGAAATTTCCCACCTCAAAATAGAACTAGTAAAAACAAAACCGATAATTTCTCAATTCAAACACTAGTACATAGTCTGAATGCTGTTCACCATCCTACCTCAGAATACTCCAAGCTTTAGCAAAACATATTTCAACACCTTACTTCATGAGCATCCTCAGATCTTAATCACTAATCAATGAAGAAACTAAAACTAACCGCCTTTTTTAACTTGATGCTGATGGCAAAATACCAAGTAATTAAACTTAAATTACTATACAGAGTGGGGTTAGTCGCTTGTGACACAACATATTCACCTAACGTGAGAGAATTTCTTTCATTTCTCCATCTCTTTTTCTCTTGCATGCAAGAGGAGCATGGTAAGCACAACACATTAGACAATCAGAAACTAGGACCACCAAGTATAGATTCCATCATATTTGCTTCGTTGCAAGGAAAACTACTGAATCCAAAGTGAAACATATAAAATACTCAAAGTCCTTTACAATTATAGAAGCCAGAGAAACCACTTTACAAATTATTTCAATCTTCATAATTTTTTAGTACGAATTCATTCTGTAACACTTCAAATGATAATAACCTAATTCAGAATATTTTGTGTTCTTGACCATAAGAGAAAGATATCAAACAAAAATTATAAACAAACGGCTGAAAAGGATACATTAACCAAGAAAACAAAAATAATAATAATAATAATAGTAGTAGCAGTAAGAAGGTCTTACGTGGTCGAGTTAACAAGGTGTACCACTCTTTGCTTATATGTACGGCATTGTTCCACTAAGTCAACAATAACCTCCTGTCTGACTCCCTGTCATCCAACATGTAAATCATATTCTCAATAACCCAAAAGGAGAGGAGGGGTCATAGAAAACTTTGTTGGAGAAAGTAAACCTCAGTGTATAAACATTGCAAGCAAGAAATGCCCTCTAGTAGATAAGCCTCTATATAAAACCCATTCCAAATGCCAGAACCTGCTGACCTCCTAAGAAACTTTAATTTCAACTATTTTTATTCCATGTTACCACAATGCAATGCCTCAGCAGCGGGGAATTTAATTCATTTAGCGGCGCATTTTTTCTCAAAATTCTAGAATTTCACTTGCACTGGAAATGTGATATATGCTTTTCAAAAGGAAACTGCAGTACAAAATATGCAAATGCATTGAATTCTCTATCATCTCTGGCATCATCATAGCTTACCTCTTTATTTGATGGATCCAACGCAGTCAGCATTTCTGTAAGGACATCCAAGATACCACGTGCATTTTGAATTTCTGTCAAACTAGCAAAGGAGATATTGACGGTTAGGCGTGAAATGATTAACTATCACTACAAAAACTGGAAACACCAGTGCAATTTAACAATATTGGAAAAAATAGCACTCGTGGATTTCAATGTTTGGCTAACTAGCAAATTTATTACCATCACATTTGTTTGTACAGACGTTTGAATCAAGAGCACGAAATAACAACCAAAACAAGTTGGGCATGGTAAAACATTGATAGCAAATTAAAAGATAATCATTACAGAGATTATTTCCACTACACTCTTTTACCATGTCATTGTATTTCAATTTTTCACCCTCTCAATAATCCAAAATCTGGAAACATATACTCCCTATTGTACCTGATAGCCAAAATTCTGCATATCACAAGATAAATTTGTGGAACCTAATTCTGTTTTTCTGGCTACACACTCATGAGAGATCATTCCGGTAGAACTAAAGAAAATTTGAATTTGGATAAATATGTCCATGAAAATAGCAATCAAATAAATTTAAATGAATTGAAAAGCAACTTCGAAGGGAGCAACAGAAACAAGAATTTGACTAGGAAAGTAAAACAAACATATGACTTGTCTATTTGAATAAAGAGATTGATTCTAATATGCACCTTAAGGTAGGAAATTCAGCCTCTGCTGAAGACTCAGCTGCTTCTTGTCTTGATTCCGGGTTGCGAATATTCTGCGGATAAGATGCCAGAGGTTGTGTTTGTGGGGGTGTGAATACTGGTGCAGTTCTCTCAGATCTTTGAGGAAATACAGCTCCCATTCGCTGCAAGTGAAGAAATTAATCCAGATAATAAAAAAAATATAAAAGTATTGCGAGATGAGATATCAAATAATTCTACAAACAAGAAGCAAAAATGATTGCTCATGACAGAACCATTCCCAGGCAACTTACCAACAACTCTTGGTATGCTGCAAAGTATTGTGGATATCTTGCTCTTGGCCCTCCAAATGCTTCTTGCCAAGTATCTATAAGAATTAATATCTTCTCTTTCACATGAAAGTCCGGCTACAATTACGAGAGAATGTCAAATGTAGCTTCTACCAAGAAATACAAAAACAAGTGCAGGGCATATATACATATAATACATGCCTATGGAAGAATTACCTTCTTCTTCACAATTTTCACCATCTCGTGAAGCAAATCTTTCTCAGCAACATGCATGTGTACAATATCTCCACAATTCTTCACAATGGTCTCCAATAGCTACCAGTACAAGGTGAGCAGATTAAACTATATTGAATCGTGTACTTTTAGAAAAGCTAATGTGAGGTTAGTCTTACAAATCACTATATCAAGTTAACCCCACTACATAGAAATTGAAGAGGTTAGTCTTACAAATCACTATATGGAACCTTTTTAATACATTCATGCCTAACCATCAATATCTCCTTTGCTAGTTTGACAAAGATCCCAAATAGTATAGTGAGCCTCTTCAGGTTCTGGTCAATCACTTAATCAGATAACAAATTTCATTGACATATACAGTTAAAATGCCTACCTAAATCATTCACTAGGTTTTATATGCCTTGAATTGAACATTACTCAAATTGTTTGATATGTGATGACGTTATCCATGAGCACTATTGACATTGCAGATGAGCATTTATAATTGATCAGTGGATAATAAAGTTGGTTCTTCCAACTTAAAGGGTCCAAACAAACTAATTAATTCCCCTCCCAAGAAGATGAGAGAGAAAGGAACAAACAATAAGCAGTAAAGAGAGCTCTTAGCATACTTTGGATTGCAATTTTCTACTCATCTAATGAGAAAAATCTAATCCGGGACCTCAAGGATTCCATTTTCGTTGACAGGCTTAACCGGCTTAAGGTTTGTATCCGTGGTTACATCTTTTGAGAAATAAAATGAAAAAGAACAATATGGGCTCACGCTGCAGTTACGGTACTTACATTCAGCTCCACTATGTCACTCCTAATTTCTTTATTTGGCTAATGGTACTAAAAAGACAACATAAAATAAAAAGATCGAGTTCCCCTTTTCAGAAAAGTTAGCTTCCAATATTACTCCAGAAATTGGGCACATATGTAATTGAGGGAATGAAATCGTCAACTTTTTGTTATTTCCCACATTTTCAAGACGTTTTGGATCCTTTTCCTCGCAAACGAATTTCACAAAAGGAACATTATAGATTAAATATTCTCACAGTTGCCACTAATCATTAAAAATCAACCAGTGGAACAGTAGAGAATTACAAAAGTTACATATTATTTGACAAACAAGTGCTGAAAATATCGTTGGCCAAATAGCAGTCAAAATCCTACATTGTAGGTCAGTAGCCAAGACTATTACAACCAACACTATCAGAAGTTCAAAGTTTGAACATCACCTCCAGTTAATATTTAATAGTGTCAACAGAAAGTACTCCCACAAAGAAAATGATAATGTACATAAATTTCAAATTTACTACATAAATAATCGTGAAAGTTAAGAAATTAAAAAAAAAAAAACTGAATCATGAACCAACATCATGAAATAAGAAATTGAATCAAAAACCAAAGTTGTGATAGGAAATAAGCTAAAGAGCAGCAACAGTAAGCAATTTGGTAAGATGAGAACAGAGAAAGCAGCCCAAAAGGGTCATCAAGCCGGCACAGAAGATAAATATACAATGTTGAGAGTTTGAGGCTTACAGTTAAGGCCAGAAGCTGGACTTTTGGATTCCTACTGCCAATACGCTTTTTGATGCCCCTTATGACGTCCTTTGCTTGACTGATGAATTAAGACAAAAGTAAGAATGACAATTATATATATATATATATATATATATATATATATATATATATATATACACACACACACACACACACACACAATAATCGATTGTAATTATTGGTAAAGTAATATTTAAGTTACCCAACTCATCAATACATTGTTAAGTGGCAACATTCATCAAATAAAACCCATAGAAATAGGTATCCAAGTTATGCAAATAATTTTATCCAATAGAAAGCTCTTTGAAAATGAAGAAAAGATGAATTAGAATCTTATATAAGGGGCATGCCACAAAACATCAGCTTCAATCCCACCTAGGAAACACCAACAGACATCAATTTGGCAAAACAAATCACAGTTAGATAAAGCAAATAACTTTATGCATGTCGGTGTGGCAGCAGATATGTGATTCCTTCTTTACCAAAGGCATGACGCCCCTTTCTAAACATTACTGAAGCATAGCAACGGATCATTCAAATCCACGGCCTCCAGATTGCCCTCGAAAGATAGCTGGTGGCTACTCAATCCTACACTAAAGGTCTGAAGCTATCATCCAAGTTGCTTCAGTATGAAAACCTTTAAAGATAATTGAATTTAATGACAATTTCAATAGGTATGGTTAAATTTTGGTTTAGTTTAGTGTCAGCTCCATCTTCGTCCTGTTTTCGAATATACAACTCAAGTCTTAACCCATTAAAATATATGGTTTAGTTCCAGTAAATGAAAAAAGTTTCATTAATTATTCTTCCACTACTAGAAAGTAAATAAGATTAACCATCACCTACGCAAGTCTTTCTTAATCCACAGACTAGTTACAACCTAAGCAAAAGAAATGAACTACACCAGTCTCCCCCAAGACAACAATAACCCATGTTACCTGGACACGGATAGGGGTGTTGGCTACGAGTACATATCTAGGTGTCAAGTGATTATACCTCTGAAAGTAAGGATACGAGGACACTTTTAAAATCACGGACACGGGTACGTGGATGCGGCAATAATTAGTGGCGTACAAGTAAATTAAGGAATCAACTACCTTTTATAAGGGAAATAGACCTATAATATCCTCCCGACTACAAACATGATAGAGAAGATCACTCTTGGAGATGCACCTAGTCTCAGTCAAAGTACCCAATATACCAAATTTGATAAGGATCCCACATCCACACCCACGTCGTATCGCGTCGACAGGGTGCGCAAGCAAAACTAAAGAGTCCATTAACATAGACAATAACTTCCAACCTATTGCCACAAATTCCCCTCACACCTACTCCATCTAGTCCAAGATTACTCAAAATCGCCACGAATAAAAAGATCAAATTGGCATAATGAGCATGCAAAAACAAAATTCAATCAATCCCAAAAAACAAAGTTCCAAGATTCAGACAAAGAAAAAACATAACACTGCCATCACTAATTCCAAAATACAGTTATCAAGACAATAAACTTTATACTCTAGTCATTTGCTGCCTCAACCACTAAAAGAATACAAACATACTACTTTCATTACATAATATAAGTCGTTTAGGACATGGCACGAAAATTAAAATATTTTTTTAATCAAAATATTAATATTACTCTCATAACTAGAATTATTGGTATACAAGTTCTATGGAATGTAGGAAGTAAAATTTAAACAAAATTATACAGAAAGAAGAGAATCATACGTAGGATCACGGTTGCACATATCGCAGATCTCGATGTTCATAGCCCAATCTGGTCCGATGAGCATGTCGCTCGTCGCCCTTTCCACCATCGCATTCACCATCTTTGTTCCTCCTTTTCTTCACTAATTCAATCAATATTTTATACTGTATTTAAATAAATACAACTAAAAAAAAAAAGATGTTTCAACCCTAACCCCCAAACCTCTTCCGTTGAAGATCAATCGGAATCTCACCGCTCCGGCAACGTCGTCCTCCGGCGAGATCACAAATTAATAATAATTTAGCCCCAAAAAAATAATAATTATCTATTGATTCTATATATACCGATAATCTATAAAAACCAAAAAACGTATCTTTCAAAGAGGCCGTGAAATTATCGACTCCCTCTTTCTTTTACTTTCTCTCTCTCTGAAATTTATATATATATATATATATATATATATTATATTCATTTATAATATAAATAGTTTAACACGAAAATTAACAAAGTAAAAATATAATACTTTATTAATTAAAATATAAATATTATTCTCTTAACTATAATTAGTAATATACTAACTAAATACAAAAGAGTAATATTAATATTTTTTATTTTTTATTTTCTTAATTTTCGTTATATATCATAAACACTTATTTTCGTTATATATTACCAACACAAGTTGTTTTAGTTGGTAAGAATTTAACACGTCCTTAGAGAGGTCAAGTGTTTAATTCCCGCTGCCGACGTGAGGATTGTGTTGGTGGGTGATATGTAAATATCTTTGTAAGAGATTTATGGTCCCTAGGGAATGCCCTGACCTAATCCCGTGGTGGTGATCGAAGTCGAATCCACACGAATTTTTTTTTTACCAAAAAATAAAAAATAAACACTTATATTATGTAATGGTGTAATTATACGTATAGATATCGAACCATTGGGAAGTGAACACGTGTAAGTCAGATATGTCACGAAGGAAATCAGCCTATTTAGTCCCTCGAAATTTTTGTTTCACCTTAATGTTTAATTCCAGCCTGTAAAGTCGAGGTTCAACCACCTCTTATGCGGCGGACTTAGGGCAAATGGGTTCCTCCAAATTAGGGCAATAGAATTTGGAGTTTCCTTTTTATAACCATTTTTTGTATTTTGTAAATTTTATAGATTGAAACTAACCATTATGCCCCCTGCTCATTAAGCACTTGGATGACATGAATTTGGGGCTGCCCTGATTCCGCTGCAGAAGAGGTGGTGGAACCTCTATATACAGTCCGTAAATAGATAAGGGATTTTACAGGCTGAAATTAAATATTGAGAACTATACGGGATAAACGAAAAATTTTAAGGGATTAAATTGGATGAAATTAAATATTAGAAACTATACATGTGAAACAAAATTTCTGGGGACTAAATAAGTTGATTTCCCATGTCACGAGCTTGTGTTCTTATTTATTTAAGATGCTTCATGCGTAGATGTTGTAAGCTTTAGCCGACTATTTCGATCCAACGGTTGTAATTTAACAGCTTTCTTAGTAGTGGTTTTGGTGGGCCACGTTAGAATACAGCTTTTTGTTTTTTGTTTTTTTAGAAAAGAATACAGCTTATAATAAGTGCTTTTTCTTTTATTTTCTTATTCTAATTCTAAATTCCTTTTTTTTCTCTTAATAAACACATTCTAATTCTGTATTTCTAATTACCTAAAAAGGTTGTACTCATCCATGTTTCTAAAGTTTTACTTACCAAATAAAAGAAAAGTTTCTTAAAAAGGAAACTTCTTTTCCTTGGAAATTCTTTTAATATTTTGTTGGTCTTAAAATATTGGCTTGTTTCTTACTTCGGTTACTGGTAAAATGAAAATGAAAATTTCTAATAAGTGTCGGGTATATATTAATATGAATTAAATTACTAAAGTACATTAGTACTATAAATATGACTATTTTTCTCTTTGAATGCTGCAGTTAGATTGTGGTTGGTCTTAGTTTGAAAATCAAACTGACACTCAAATTCTATTTGCATAGGGGTCTTGAAATGAAACCTTAAATATTAAATTATTTAGAATTTAATTTGAGTTTTATACTAATATAAAACTAATATCATAAATATTAGTTTAAAACCAATCTAATCATGCCCTTCATATCATCCTCTTTGTTGGTCAATTTTGGATCCACATATTTGAGAAGTGATGATTTTTTGGGGGAGGGGATTTCGGATTCATAAAATCGATATATATATACATCAATTATTTATACTTTTCTCCAAATAGTATAAACTTTAAATTAAGCCCTAAATAGCACAACATTTTTACACGCCTTCTCTGTTTATCAAATTTTCAGGGGGAAAATCCGGTAAAAAAAATCATGTGCCTTGCATATGGCTCCGATGTTAGGGGTATAATAGTCAGATTCTACAGTTCATAATTGAAAAAAGAGAAAATCGTTATGCATACATCAACTATTTCTGCTTTTCTCTAAATAATATAAACTTTAATTTAAGTCATATATGACATAACAATTTTACATGTGCACGGCACATGCCTCCGAAATGTGGTAAAATGGTCAGAATTATTTCTCTTTCTCCCCCAATGTTTAAAAAGACCATAATTCCCTATTTTTCATCTTCCTCACTCAATTTATTCACATCTTTAATGTCCAAATCATACATTTCTTCCTAATTGGTCTTCCAATCCATTAGTATATAGCTCTATTGTTTTTTCTGGGTGAAAAAAATTAATTGAGTTTTTCTCTTACACTAGTTTAGTATAGTTTTTGTGGGAAATGTCAGACGCCTATAATGATTATTGTTTTTTGCTTTTCAACTAAACTTATAGTTCCGATCTTCAAAAGGAATATTGGCTAGTCGGGCTTTCGACGAATTAACTGATTGAATTAGAGAAATTTTTGCTGAAGTATTATAGAGCTGAAGTTATTATGAGTTTGGATCCCCAACAGCTTTGCAAAATGACTTTTGCATTCTAATTTTGACATTAAATTTAAAACATTTTAATGGTAGGTTACTTATAGCAGCTTGTATGTATGTGGCATGTATTCTTGAGAGTTAATTTGCTTTTGTGGATTCAGACATCTTACATGTCATTGCTTCTTTCTATTACTGGAAGATGCAGAAGATCAGAGGGAAATCATTCCCTTTAAATCTATTTCTAGTTTTTTTTAAACCTTAAACACGGAACAATTACAGTAATTTTTACTTTACTACAAAAAATTATTTAATTTCTTGAAGATATAAGGCATGTGAGTATACCAATGTATTGGAAGACCAATTAGAAAGAATGTATGATTTGGACATTAAAGAAGAAATTAGGGCAAATGAGTGAGGAAGATGAAGAATAAAGAATTTGGGTCTTTTTAAACATTGGAAAGAAAGAGAAATCATTCTGACCATTTTATCCCAATTTTGGAAGCATGTGACGTGCGCACATGTGATTTTTTGCCTGAAATTTGCTCGAAAACACTAATTTGACAAATAGAGCAACCACGTAAAATTGTTGTGCCATATATGGTTTAAATTAAAGTTTATGCTATTTAGAGAAAATTATAAATAATTGATGTATATATATATAGAGATTTTCTCATTGAAAAAAAAGTATATTATTGAATCTAACTATTATATCCCTAACATCGGAGCCATGTGCCTTGCAGATGGCTTTTTTTACAGAAATTTTCTCCTGAAACACTAATTTTACAAACAGAGAAGCTGCGCAAAAAGGTTGTGCTATTTAGGGCTTAATTTAAAGTTTATGTTATTTAGAGAAATATCCAAAACTGACACTCAAATTCTATTTGCATCGGGTCTTGAAATGAAACCTCAAATATTAAATTATTTGGAATTTGATTTGCATTTGAGACTAATCTGAAACTAATATCATAAATATTAGTTTAAAACCAATCTAATCATGCCCTTCATATCATCCTCTTTGTTGGTCAATTTTGGATCCACATATTTGAGAAGTGATGAGTTTCGGGGGGAAAATTTCTAGATTCGGTTCTTACTAGTTTATGAATAATTTGATCTTGTTAATTTTTGTTTAGATAATATTATTATGTCGTATTTGTAATTACTTACTAATACTTGAGTGTCTAATTCATAATAAACGTTATTGAAATGTGACAATACTTGGTACATCTCTAGTTCAGAGAAGCGATTTCACTATTCGACAATACTTTAGTGACCGATGTTTGGATATTTAATTCGTTTAATTCAGTTGGAATATAATACGAGTTAAGACTTACTGATAGAAATTCTAACAAATCTTTGACATTAATCACTCTCAAGATGTTTTGAAGTTATAACCTTATACTGAACAAACTCGGAGTAGCGGTGTTACTACTAAACTATGATGATTATGACATTATTCGAAGATTTTAGAATAATTACTAAACTATGATGATTACTAAACTAAGCTCAGCTTGATTCTAGAAGATTTTCTCTCATTTCAAAGTATTTGCATTAAATTAAGTTTTAACTTACATTTATATAGGTGATCCTATAAAATATCTCTCTTTGTAATAAATTCCGAATTTGAGAAGATGAATATAACAATCATCAGCACCACGTTTTCTCACCTTTTCGGATATACCTGAGAAAGCTAGAGAACTAAGTAAGTATTACTTATATTCGTTTTTCTTAGCCTAACTTTTGCCTGAAGTGTATTTGTCTCTGCTAACTATTACCTTGTATTTTTCATTCTCTTTTCAATATTATAATGAGATCACGGGAATCAATTCCATTCCAAAGACTCTCTTTGGTACTGGATTGACACCCCTCTAACTTCTTCCTTAAAAAAAATTTAAAAAAATCTTAGGTAAAGCTGAAGATCAAAGTACAATACTAGAATTTGTAATATGTTTACATCAATTCCTATGAATTTAGTGAGAAAAAACCATCAATACCTATGAGCCGAGAAAAAATAAGTACCTGGTATATACATATAAACGTAAAATCATTGTTTTGTTGAAGATAAATTTTAAACTCAACGTATACTCGTATATACATATAAACCATCAACTCTCCCTCCCCGCGGAGATTTGCCCTTGCAACCGATCATCAATTTGCAATAGAGTAGAACATCATGTTGGGTTTCAACCCATATCCACTCTTTAGCTCAATGATTACTAATTAGATACTAATTACATTATGAATTAGTAATTGAGTAAACTACTATTTAGGTGAACTCCTAATTAGGTGACCTCATATGTCCTTCTAGTATAGGTTTGTGTACGTGCGTGTGTGTGTGCATGTGTGTGTGTGTGTATATATATGCGTATTCTATATTGCTTGGAGTATCAAGGCGAGGGAGGCTAATGAGTTGGAGGAATCTCGATTGTATTATTGTTTCTCCATTATAGTGAAACTATGTGCTCGCATTACCCGTGGATGTAGGCTAGATAGACCGAACCACTTAAATTATTGTGTCCCTTTATCTCTTTCCTTATTCATATTTCCTAGTGGGCTAGAATTGAGAGTATTAATTTCCTAACAACTGGTATCAGAACGAGGTTCAAAGTAGAAGAGAAGACGTATTGGTTCATCAATTTCGCTAGAGATTGGAGGAGAGATTTGAATATAATCGAATATTTTGATTGGTTAAGCCAATGTGGAAACGTATTGTTGCTACACTAGAATTTGGTGTTACTCTCTAGTGAAATATCGACCAATTGTATTTTTCAGAGTTATGTGCAATTATAGTCATCTTTACTAGAAATCGTTGACACATGTGGAAAGATTGTGATGGATGTCCTCCAAAGATGGAAGAGATCCATTAAAGATGGAAGAGAGATCCATTGGGAGTGGAGCACACTTGTCGACAGAGATTTTGGTTGAGAATGGGTGTTGTTAGAAGAGATACAAAATATGGTGTATTTTGTGATACCTGTAACTTTTGCTTACGTGTAAATTATTTTTGTGTGATTTATTGCGTATGCGTAAATTATTTTGCGCGATTATGTGATTACGTATTTATTTATTTTTATAATATGTTACGTGTTAGTTTTGTGAGGGGCGTTTCGTACGTGTATCGTAGTCGAGGACTTAGTTGTAATTCACTTAGAAAAGAATTTAATTAGATTTGATATTGGAATTAACTAAGAATCCTAATAGGTTTGAGAGAGTTACCATAAGTTAATTAGAATAAGGATGGAAGACCTAACTGGTAATTAAGTAAACTTTAACCAAACATATATATATATATATATATATATATATATATATATATATATATATATATATATATATATATATATATATATATATATATATATTACGGAACAAAAAGGAAGAAAACAAAATAAATAAAATGGAAGCAACTGTGAGCAGCAAGAGAGAGAGAGAGAGAGAACTTTTGTGAGTTTAGAGAAATCTGTCTAGAACTTCAAGCAGAACGTTGAGGGGGCTACAATTGTCCGTTTTTTACCTACCATATACCAAATCGAAGATAATCTAAAGAGTTTCGAGTGAGCGTAGACGACACCTCATTCCGAGTCTCGAGCAGAAAGTTATAGCCCTGAGAGTAAAACTGGTAGTGCTGATTTCGGAATTTCTGGTATTAATTGCTTCCAGAAGAGGTAGGGACCCCATACGTCGTATAATTCTCGCTTTTAATCATGTATAATCAGTGGGTAAAGTTGGGTTTACGTTTTGGGACTGTGTGGGTGTTTAATTATCACATAAACTGTTCAATTTACGAAATAATTGAATGAATTGGGTTTATTACTTAAGATATTGCATAAACTGTTTGGGATTGATTTAAATACTTTATAATCTGATCCGTAAATGGATTTACTGCTTTATTACACTTGAAATTACGTGATTCGTTATCGTTAAGTATTATATGTGTATTGTGAGTCATAAATTGGCTTATCCTTAATTGTTAATTACCATTATTTGGAGACGTCCTAATTGGTATCGTTATTTTAGTCCTATGTTGTTTGGTCGACCGAGTCGTCGCCACCTATTGAGCGCTTGTCTAGGGAGACTAATTAGCAGAATTCGTTCGCTACTGCATTCTGATACTTATTCTGTGACCCTGAGAGGTCTTCTGATATACGCTTTTCTGAACCCTCACCAGATGAGTCTATCATTGGGACAGTAATGGCTTTGTGGTGCCCACTGTGGTGGGTGATAACACAATATAAGAATGGATCCTTAAACCATGGGTCCGTCTTTTGGGGGACCGTACCAAACCCGCACCTGCATTTTCTGAGTCGTCCTATCTCGGATAATAGCTAGGGTCATTACTGTTATTGTTGATTGAGAGTGAATAGATGAATCAGCTGATTTGGCGGGATTGTTGTGTCATAGCAGTAGTGATGTTCTTAGCATTTAGACGGTGTTGTAATCGGGTATACGTATGAGCAATGCATGGTGCTTGTCAAGCATTCGGTTATATAAGCATTTAGATGCGAAGAATATGGCTACTTAGCTTATTTGTTGTTTCATACTTGTTCGTCCTTGTTTTGGTCATTAATTGCTACTTGGAATGTGTCTTTATGTTTACTTTTGAGTTGGGAAGTTTGGGTATTGTTTTGGTGCATTTATGCAAAAGTTTTAGACTTATTTTTTTTTTAAATCGTAGGTCGCGTACGAAGCATTCGTCCTAGGTTTCGTCCGCAGAGAAACAGTAGCTACTGTCTTTCCGCGGACGATATTGTAGACGTAACCACGGACGAAGCTTTCGTCCGCAAGTACCCGCGGACGAACCATTCCTCCACAACTTCGTCCGCAACTGTGCAGTATCCTGTCCACTCTGTTTTGTTCTGTTCTGTCCCATATTGTACTGTACTGTTCCGACCTGTATTTTGAGTCCTGTGAGACTTGAGTTGAGTCATTTACATATATTTTCCAAATGGGGTATTTTGAGAAATGGGTATATGATGCATCTATCTGTATCTATCTATCTACGAGTTATTCCTGTTCTGTTATATTTATTTATGTTATATTATTATTGGTCCCTACTGAGTATCGGAGCTCAGTCCCATCCGCTTTTACTGTGCATATGATTTAGGTGACGAGAAGTACTACGGGAATGATGGTACATGGGAAGGGGATTATAAAAAGTGATTCATAACTGGTCTACTTAGATAGTTATTGTTTTTTCATTCGTTATTCAGTTATACTTAGAGTTAGTTCATTATTTATTATTCTGTTGAACAATTTTCTTTGTAATAATTGAAATCCCTTTTAGTAATTCTCTGTATCGTGGGCTTTGGTGTCTCATCTACCAATGAGGCACTGCCATGTCATCATCCCGGAGACGGGGTGTGGCATGTTTAGTGTACAAGTTCAAGCAAGTTAAAAGGATTAAATCTAAATGGTTGTATTAAAAGGCTGGATGATTGATCCGGTGTGTTTTGGGTGCATGAGCCCAAAGGTGCATCCGAGTGTCCTAAATCATTGAGTTTGTTGACTGGACTTTGAACGTTGATCAGTTTGGTCCGTTATTGGTGTTGTCAGGTTTTACCGTTGATCGAAGTTGACTAAACTTAGTCAATTCCCCATTGATTCAACGTGCTGATTTTGATTTTGATGTCTATTTTTCTCAATTCATACTCAATAAGGAGATTTACGGTTGTAAATCTACGGTGTAGTATGGTGTTGAGATAGTTGACATGGAAAGTCGTTGTAGCATTTCCACGAGCGCATATGAGATATGTTAGGTACCTCGAAGGATATGGTTTTGCAAGCTCGGTTGCAGAAACAACTGAATATGTAAAAGTCGAGCATATTTCGTGAGGATATTCTTGTTCAAGTGCAAAGTAGTGGATTTGTGCTTTTAACAACTTGTATTGACATATGAGATGTGGAGCGTTAGTTACTAGTTAGAGATTACGTGAATACATGCCAGGTAGAGATTGTTGAGTTTCGTCCCTATTCACTTTTTAGTTTAAAATTACTAATTAGATAATAATTAAGTTATGAATTAGTAATTGAGAAAATTACTAATTATATGATCTCCTAATTAGTATCTAATTAGATTAAGAGTTGGTAATTAGATAAATTAAGAAAATAGACATGTCTTATAAATATAGGATTTCTCAATAAAAAAGTAACCTTACATTCAGTAATAATTTAGCCGGTGTCTCAATAATCTAATAGATTTAGATGAAAGAAAAACCAAGAACACATTGGTTTTTTTTCAACTTTCCCCTTAATTATTAGTCATGTGTTCGACATAACTGATTTGGCCAGATTCTACCATGAGAAGTGGTAACGGAGTAAAGTTAGTCAAACACAAATAGATACTTTATATATTTAGTGAAAAATAAAAATAGATATCTTGCATGTACAGCTTTTTAACTCACGGATTTCATCAATATATATATATATATATATATATATATTAACTCAAGGTCAAAGTAGTACTACTTGGAAAATGTTTATCTTGTAAACATATTCAACTTTATGTTAAATGGAAATCCAATATCAAGACACAATCACTCAGATTGTGTTTCTATGTGGAATTCAAACAAAAAGATGGCATGCACACACTAGGATTTCAACTAGCATAATATAAGCAACACTAGTTGTGAGCCGCGCGTGTTGCGTGAGTTTTCTTACTTCATTTCAAAAAACATTATATAAATAATTTAAAGTAAAGTAAAGTTTCATATAAGGTCTTTCAAATCCAATTGACCTTTAATAGATCTAATCATATTTAGATCATAATACATGTTAGCTACTTGATCATTGATAATATCTTGGAGAAAAATAAGATTATTATTAAATAGTTAAAGATATTTATAACATCATAGGATATTAAAAGGTGATAAAAATCAATGAGTTAAAAAGTTTATGAAGTCTAAGAGTTTAGAATAATATTAAACAGTTAAATGAATTTATAACATTATAGGATCTTAAAAAGTTATACAAATTAATGAGTTTAAAAAGGTTATGAAGTCTAAGAGTTTCATAATGAGATCCAATAAATATATAATACATAACCATAATCTATTCCAATTCTCTAAAATTAATAGCATTAACTAAAGTTATTTGCTTGATCTCTTAGAATAGATATATTTCTTAGCTATATACATATTGAGTTCAATAGCTATCTAAAACTTCAATTTATGTTATTAGTTAATGGGGCATTGCATTTTAGAGAATAATCCATGTTTACATTATCACATGTAAGCTTTTCATTGGACCATGAATCTATAAAATGTCAAATGTCATCACCACAACCTTCTATCCCAACTTGGTATAACTTTATATATTATAGATTTAATTACCTACCTCTATAATCCTAATCAGACATCCACAAATAGATTCTCTAAAGTATGGCAAAAGCAAGCAAAACAAATAGCTATTTCGAGTAGTTTTATCTTGGTATATGAGTAAGTTTAAAACTTATATACAAACTAACGTAAGACAAAAAGTTAATTATCTTTCCCGTGAGTTTGCACTCTTGGCCTGAAGTATATTGTCAAAATTAAACGAATTGGATATTTAGATCTTATCGACAAACTCAAAAAACGAAAAGGACCAAATATGCCATTTTGCCCCTTGTTATAGCATCCAAGACATAATAATACTAAATGACTAAACAGGGATGATTAATGACTAAACAGGGATGATTAATGCTTCTTCCTTAAAATGAAAAAGGAATGATTAATGCAACCTTTTCATCATTTCTCTTCCATCCCCAAAATTTAACCCAATTCCTAAACCCCATTCATTCTCCAGGCAACGGTTTCTTATTCTTCTTCTTCTTCTTCAAACCCTAGCATAATCAAACCCGAGCTTAATCGCAGAGAAATCACAATCTTCTCTATATATGCAGTTCAGAAATCTGCTCGCCGGATTTCGAAAATGGCGTTGTTGAGTGATGCACTGAGGCAAGCATTTATGCCGAAGCACGAATACGAGTGTCTTCGAGAAGAAGAAAAGGCATGGCAGAAATTGCAAAGGCCTATGTTATTGTTATCGTTAATCTTCCTTTCGATTTCGATTTTAGTTTCTACTTTGATCAGCTTGAGCATAGTGTTTCCAGCCGACGTTTTGAAGCGGCCTTTCTGTAGTTATGATGACCTTCGAATTCAGCCACTTGATATCAATTTAACTGCGTCGGTCGCTGGTGGTGGTGATGATTCCTCCTCCGCCGTCCGTAGCGGTGGCGGTGGTACTAGTGGTAGTGATTTGGATCTATTTCCTGGTGCTTTTTATCTTACGGATCAAGAGACTGTGGATTATTACTGGATGGTGGTTTTCATACCCTCTACTGTTGTCTTTGCCATCTCCGTGATTTACTTTGTTGCAGGTGAAGGATTTACTTATTGATTAATTTTGTGTAATTTATTCTTACTGCGTAGAATTACAAATGTTATTCAAATAATTATGGATGTGATATCGTTAGATTCTTCTTCTTTGAATTTCATTTAGTTTGAGCTAATTTTTGTTGTTGATTTCTATTAATTTATCTACTCGGTGTTTATTTGTGTTTTAGAAATGTTGCGTAATAGGGATATCCGGCTCGGAAACTATGTGGTTTTCTTGCCTTTGAAAAGAAGAAGATAGACCAAGACAAATGGAAACTAGATATGCGGGAGAGGGTTAGAAACTTAGAGATAGAGAAAAGTGATGCTAATAAAACTAAAGACTCCAGAGAGAATTATTCTTATCATCCATTTGAAAGTTTGGCAAATAGGGATCTGCTGGTCTAGATTTTGTGGGGCCTGTCCACAAAATAAGAAGTTTACATTTATAGTGTTCTTTGTGAAGCGAGTTTTAATGACTTCTGTAAGGGTAGTAGCAGGTTGATTGGCTGTTAGTATCTGCTATTTGTTCCAAAATGGAAATGGACTTATATTCTGGTTTCATCCGTTCAATGGTGGTTTTGATGTGTCTTTTGGCGGATACCATATGAGATTTTATGTTAAACTTTCTTTCTGTTAGAACAATAAATTGAGCACTTCTTACACTCTTTTGGCTGAAAAGTTTGAAGCAATTTGTTAAGTGGTGTTTCAATCTAGGACCAAAATAAGATATGCAGGAAAGCACCTAGTTCAGTCAATTCTGGTAGGATACGGGATATCTGTGCTTAAAACATAGAAAGCTGAATTGCATAAAGCTCTGCGATTGGCATAACAGCATTGTTTTACTAGTTGTATCAAAATATGTGCTTAGTCTATAATTGCAGTCAAATGGTTCTGCTAATGATGAACAATTTCCAAGAGATTCGTAATGCAATCCCGAAGTTACAAGGATATAGAATGCTTTTGGTCAAAATATGGTAACCACACACTGATATCACAAGTAGCCTTCCAGAGGGAGAGATCAAACTCTTAAATAGAAGAACTATGTGTGCTAATCTGTCAACCTGATGCATATTGTATGCTGTATTGTAGATTTACTTTCAAAACATTAGGCTATAAGACACCTTTCAGGATTCGTTGGTACATTAGGCTGAAGAAATAACAAATGTGAGGGTGTAGGAACTTTTTAGCATGATCTGTGAGTGCATGAAGTAAGAAGATTGGGTAGTAACTACTAGTGCAAATGTGTGAGCTAGATTTAAATTCTTCTTCTAGCGAGTGACGCAAGTTTGCTCATAACTTCTTCCTGCCACTGTTGTGTGCCTGAAAGTGTTCCAAACTCTGTCCACCTGTAGTGTCTTCTTAGTATCTATGACTGCCCTCACAAATCAATTTTTCTATTCTTTGTTTGTTTGGTGTGGATCCGATTCCATATGCTTCAATATAGATATCTAACACTAACTTTTGTTTTATATTAGACATAATAACATTATGTGACTTAGCGATATTAATTCAAAACATGAAGATCAATTTCGGTAATCTTACTTAAGAAAGAAATGGCTATAATATTGCTTCTCCCATTATTTTAGGCATGCAATTAATTATGTTTTCACTGATAAATAGTAATTAATTTCCTTTTGGTTGGTATATTACTAGCTGCAGAAGTATGAAAGTATCCTAATTAGTCAGATAGGTGCCCGCTTCTTGTATGTGGTAAAGAACAGTAAACTTTTATTAGGGATTAGTCATTATATGATCTAGTATCCAATTCTAATTTTGCTTAGCTTTTCTACTTCCATTATATATTAGTTTGATCAAACTGTTGAGGGGGAAATAGGGAATTCATCCAAAAAAACAGGAATGATACTTGTGAAGGATATGCCAATAGAGCAATTGGCTTTCCTTTGTGAAGTTGCTATATGATGTAGGTCTGGTGCTTATATGTTTCCTTTAGCCTGTTTATCTTCACTTGTGGGGTTTTGGGTGCTTGCTGGAAGTTATTAATATTGAAGTTCTTGTTTGCGATTAACTACATTGTATTAGCAAGTGATGTTTTATGTGTCGGTTCTGGAGGTAATGTGCTCGGGGTTGGCATTAATGTTACAGTTTAGCAAAAGTTTGTTGAACTCCCTATTCCACATTTTGAATAAGATGAAGAAAAAAAATGAAGTAACTTGCAATGGATTGAATATAGTTCTAACATCGTCTGGTGAAGCTTTGAAGGATGCAAATTGAACTTTCCTCATATCTGTTAATTTATTGTTCTCTTGATTGAGCTTCAAGTGCATCTAGACTTATCATTAGAATTAATTTAATCTAACTGCGGTTATGATTGGTTAGCTCTCTGAAATATCAAGCATTAAATCTCTGCAGGAGTCATTGTTGCTTATACTGCTCCAGCAAGGCATGGATGTTTGAAGGTGGTTGAGAATGATTACTGTGCTTCTAGAAGAGGTACTCCTATTTGTGGCTTTCAACTAGGTCATTTCAAAGAAATTTCATAATTGGCCAACCACTTGAGCTGTCTAAAATGTGGCAATAATTACTGTCAATTTCGACCCTTGACAGCTACAAAATTTGTGGTTTCATACTTGGTCTTCTATTTGAGGTGTTTGAAATTTGGGTTGAATTCCTATCTTAAATTTGGTTCTTCACTGCTCTGAAACGCGTGTATTTTACACAGGAATAAAAAAAGAAACTTTCCAAAATCTTTATGTATGTCCTCTATCTGCTTAATTTGCATTTTAGAACAAACTGAACGAACATTCGGATAAATGTATAATATCGATATACTGGTCCTCTAGTTTTTCATAATTTTGTTCAAGTCTCTGCCGTGAATGGATAACTGCTTCTTTTACGTTGCCATATTATTCTGTTGTTGCTCTGTGTGTGTGGGTACTAGGTAGTAGGGGTGGAGGGAGAAGTCATGCAGGGATTCATGGGAGGCGTTTGAGGGGAATGTTTTTCAGGTCAGAATTTTCGTTAATGGACACCCAAGAAAATTCTAGTTCTTGACAAGTCAAGCCCACATTTCCCGGGGGGAGGGAATAATAGATAATAAAACCAGGAATGTTAAGGATAATGGTGACTTGCTGGAAAGTTGGGTTTAGGCTTGCAAAATTTTCACCTTAACAGGTGTATCTGTCAAAATATTAATGAACTGCCATGTTGGATGTTAATGTTACCTAAAAGATCTAGAGTCATGTACAAAAATTCAAGCTTGCATTAAGAATATTTAAAATCCGCCTTCTTTTGTACTACGCGAATAGGAAGTCCTTGATCTCTAGAGTTGAAAATTGTTGACATTTTCTCTTCTATGAAACGAATAATATGATATATCCAGTTTCTTTACTGTATCAAAAGAGTTTGCATCTTTTTGACCTCTTTCTTTAATTCCATTTGAACTAAGAAGGTCCTGGAAATGTAAAAATAATAAAAAATCTGCAATCTCTTTGTTTTCTATTAGGTGCACTTTTGTTATATTTTTTGTGCACTTATTAGTTGGGTGGAAGAAGGGAAAATATAACAGATTAGCACAGTTAAGCAGCAGTTTTGCACATCAAGATGCAGCTTATATAATCCGGTCTCTGAATATGAATTGCAGGTGGAGTTCGCTGTCTATCGATACTTAATGCAGTGTTTGCAGTTATTTTTGGTCTACTTGCACTATTTCTTGGCTCTACCCTTCTCACATTAGGGAGTAGCTGCTCTGTTCCCTTGTTTTGGTGCTACGAGATTGCTTCATGGGGACTCGTGATTCTATATGGAGGAACTGCATTTTTCCTCAGAAGAAAAGCTGCTGTAATTCTTGATGAGAGCGAGTTCAGTGGCCGCAACATTGGTGTAGAAATGCTTGAAGCAAACCCAGTTGAATTAACCCCTGAAGTGGAGAGGCGTGTTAATGAAGGTTTCAAAGCATGGATGGGACCATCTTTCTTATCCTCAGATGAGGAAGATGAACCCGATGACTATCTGGAAGTGTCAAATCTGCCTTTAACCAATTCTGCTCGGCAAAGAGTGTAGAAAGAGTCCTCCAACTTGTATCCTTTCGGGATTTTCTGATCAAATCAAGTTCCATGATCGTCCTGTCTGTAGAAGTTTTTGCATAGTTGATACGCCTACGCTGCTGAAATTAGTTCTTTGAGGTAGTTCCCAAACTTTGTACAGAGTTTAGTATTGGAATCCTATACTTGTTTTTTCTTTATATGTGAAGCCTTAACATCTGAACAGGAAACAGATTTTCACTCTCCAATTTTAGGGGAATCGGTAGAATCTAATCCAAGTTTAGCTTGACTTGTAGCCATGGAATGATATTCTTCAATATGTTGGCACTATAGCTGGAGCAATGTATTTTTACTGTGAACTGCGATTGAACTGTTCTCAGAAGCTGATGAACTCTGACGAAGTCGAGCAGCATCATTCTGTGATCTAGCTATTTGAATTGCATTTGGCAGTAACAATGTGAAATTGTGATCACTGTCATTTAAGGTTATAGTAGGTAAACATGTTTAATAGGTCATCATAAATCACATATACCAATGACCTCGCAAGAAACTTTATTATTTTTATTTTTTTTGAAAAACAGATTTTGTGCACTTGTAGTTTTGATTTTACAGAGGGCTTAAATATTGAGAAATTGACGAGAAATTTTATCTTGGTTGGTGAATAATTTTAAAACTTATCTCCAGACTAATAAATGCAATACAAGTACGATAAAAAGTCAATTCTCTTTCATGTTAATTGACATTTTATCTTGTTTTGAGGTTTTGGGCCGCTGGATAAAAATTGCAGCAGGCCAAGATTTTATTCGGGTGACACGTGATTTTCAGATCGCCTGTTACGTAAGACTAGTGTTACATGCCTAAGGATAGATGTTCATTGAGATAAAATACTTGTTGCAGCCTTATGACAAGTGTTCATAAGGAGAAAACACATGTTACATATTTTTAACACCTTTCCAACAACATACAGTACTTATCCAAAAAGTGTTTACATATGTATTGAATTTAAGAAGTTTAACACTATAGCCGTGACGGAAAATACTATTCATTTTAATGCTTATTTAATGATAGTTTACTATTTAAAGGATTGACTCCCCTTGGCCTTCTAGAATTTTTGTTTTAAACATAAGGGACTAAACTTACAATAACCTAAGAAGATACGTATGAAAGTGTATTTAGCGAGGAAAAAGGTTTCGAAGTGTAATTCTGTCTGTTTGGGTAGAAAAATAGCAAAAAGAAAACAAACGCCGTTGCCGGGGATCGAACCCGGGTCACCCGCGTGACAGGCGGGAATACTTACCACTATACTACAACGACTTGGCTGTGAAGCACTGTTTTCCAATGAATAAAATCTTGAATACAAAGCGTAAAAACTCATTCTCACTGTCAAGGCGACCCACTGGGCTATCATATTGGGCCATAAATATTTTGAATTCCTGAGGTTTTTTTTTACTAAAAATATAGTAACAAATACCCATGGAAAGTGACAATTTTAAAGTAGTCACCGATAATAACGGTTTCTTTAATGTATTTGATAGGTTCCATAAAATATTTAATTATATATTTGAGTTAATCACTATTTATACTCGTTCAACTATTTTTAAAAACAAGTTATATCTCTTTTTAATTTTGCGTGCCTTTTCTACCCACAACTAATTACAAGGTGCTAAAATACCCATTGATGACGGATTCCGGCGAGCTACGGCGGTTTATCACACGTGCCAGCCACACCACTCGAAATGTTAGGGCTCGTCCAAAGGAGTTCATCTTCTTCCCTATAACTACCCTCTTCAATTATAATCCCTTGAAATATAATTGAGGTTTGAAAGATGAGGTTTAGATGGATCTTCTTGAAATGGAGGATGAGCTAGAATCCATTGGTTTAGATGGACAATCTTGAAATTAGGGCTTGAAGAATTAGAGTGATTGTAAGGAATTGATTAGAGAGGGGATGAAGATGATGAATGATTTGAGGAAGGGGAAATTGGGATTATATTTGACAGTGAGAATGAGTTTTTACGCTCTTTATTAAAGACTTTATTCATTGGAAAACAGAGCTTCACAGCCAAGTCGTTGTAGTATTGTGATAAGTATTCCCGCCTGTCACGCGAGTGACCGGGTTCGATCCCCGGCAAAGGTGTTATTTTTCTTTTTGCTCTTTTTCGACCCAAACAGACTAATTTTCTTTTTGCTCTTTTTCGACCCAAACAGACAGAATTACACTTCGAAACCTTTTTTCTCGCTAAATACACTTTGATACATATCTTCTTAGGTTATTGTAAGTTTAGTCCCTTATCTTTAAAACAAAAATTCTAGAAGGCCAAGGGTCGTTAGTCAATCCTTTAAATAGTAAACTATCATTAAATAAGCATTAAAATGACTAGTATTTTCCGTCAAGCGCTATAGTGTTAAACTTCTTAAATTCAGTACATATGTAAACACTTTTTGGATAAGTACTGTATGTTGTTGGTAAGGTGTTAAAAATATGTAACATGTGTTCTCTCCTTATGAACACTTGTCATAAGGCTGCAACAAGTATTTTATCTCAATGAACATCTATTCTTAGGCATGTAACACCTGTCTTACGTAACAAGTGTTTGAAAATTAATTTAAAAGAAAATAAAAATAAAGACATGCGTGGTAAAGGGTTAGAAATATGGGATCGTGGTATTTTTTTGGGAAACGTTCAAACAGGAAAAAAAGAGAAGAAAGCGGCACATCCGCAAGAGCACTCCGACTCTTATGCGGAAAAAGAAAAGTTCTGCACCGTACAAAAAAATCTATGCCGTCGGATGATATATTTGAACGGTTCAGATTTGGAGAAAAAAAAGTTTTTATTTTTTTATGTTTTAAGTCCAGCCGCAACATTTCTCTCTTCAAATCAGGGTCGTTAAAACTATAATTCGACGGTCTAAATTGTTTCGCACTGTGCGAAATTTTCCCTGTTCCGCATAGAAGCCGGAGTGACAATCATTAGCAATCATTGGGGGTTCCTTGAGAACCCTGTGCACAAACAAAGGAAAGAGAAAAAGGGAGGCGGCTACTGTGAGCCGCATGTAGCAGAAGCCAGAAAAAGAAATCGCGAACCAAAATTCTGATCAACTTTGACAAGACGGTTGAGGAGGCTACATGCATAAGTTTTCGACCCAAACATATCTTATTGAAGATAATCGAAAGATCTTCGAGTGAACGCAGACGGAACGTAATTCGAGAATCGTTGCAGAAAATTATCGTACCGCGAGTGAGGCTGCCAGTACTGATTTCGGGATTCCTGTGTTTTCCACTTTCGTAACAGATAATGACCCATTCTTTTGTTAACTTCTGCCCGGATTACTGTATATACGATTTGGTACTACTATAGTGTAAGCCCTAAGGGCGAACAAACTCAGTTTTTGATATTGGACAAACTTTTGATGTTGTGTCTAATGATCTTAATCTTTGTGATAGAATATCGGAACTCATTATGGAAGCTCTAAGTACTTCAATCAAGCCATTGGTATCAAGATTCAAAGTTATACTTAAAGGCGCATCTCATCAAGATTGAAGATTGAAGACTTAGGTTTGGTTATGATAGCTTTGTCTTTATAAGTCGTTATCTTATAAGCTCTAACCAATGCTCTTATGAACATAAAAGTACAACACTCTAGTCTTGCATACACATAAACACGTTTTCAAAAGGCTAAGTTTTAAAAGGATTCTTAAATGTGTTCATATCTCAAAAGCCTTTGTTTTCAAAGTATAAGTCCTTTAAAATGGTTTTCTAAATGCTCTTACTTGTTACATATTGTGAAAACCTTTTAGACTTCAAAAGATTTCAAAACGTGTGTTAAATCAACTCTTTCAAAGCTCAAAAAGTCGTATCATCCGAGCTTGCCTCGGATCAACCGAAGCAAGACAGTGAGTTGAACCATTTGGCTTCGGTCGACCAAGGCACTGGGTCAGTCGACCGAGTTTGGGTAAGGTTGATCCGAAGTTGCTTTTCGGTCATCCGAACTCTGCGGATTCTAGCCGTTATATGACCGTTGCAGAGTCGATTTTTCAGTACTTTTTGAAATGTATAAAAGCTCTTTTGCTGAGAAATCTTTAGTGAGATACACACAAACGAAAATAGACTTGCACTTCAAAGTTAGATTGATTCCTTATCAAGTCTAAACACTTTCAAAGAAAATGCTCTTCATCTTTATGATCTAAATCATTCAAAAGTGTGTTTTCAAAAGTAAGACAAAGAGTGTGCTTCATATGTTCTAAAGAGCTGAATTTGTTATACTTCAAAGATATATCTTTCACTTAGAAGAGTGAACAACTTTGTACTTAACCTATCTCATTCCCTTTCTTAGTGATAGGGTTATTTGTTTAAGTCCTACTTAGTGTGGGCAATTGTGAAAGTCCTACTTAGTGTGGGCAAGTTGTAAAAGTCCTACTTTGTGTGGGCAAGCTCTTTGTGAGTTTTGAGTTGTGGTTGTGTTGTAAAACTCTTAGTGAGTTAGCCACAAGTGTAAACATTCTTCTTAGTGAAGTTGTTTAAAATCCTTGGGTGCAGCTCAAGGTAGTGGATGTAGATTCTGAGTGAGTCGAACCACTATAAATCCTTTGTCTTGTTATTGGGGTTTGCTTTGCTTTTAATCATCTTGCTCAAACTTACACTTGCATTGCAAAGCTTAGAAAAAGTTTACAAGATTAGTTAAAACCCAATTCACCCCCCCCCCTCTTGTATTTTACATATAGAAATGTTAGGAAGTAATTGGGCATGATTAATTGCTTAAAATACGTGTTCCGTCGTTTGGAGGATAATCCAAACCCACGAGTTTACTGAACCGTCCTAGTTTGGTTGATAACTGGAATAACTCCCGTTATTGCGTTGAGTAGTAGTGAATAGATAACTGAGCTCATGTGGTGGGATTGTTGAGTCATAGCATTAGTGATTTTCTAAGTGTCTAGACAAGGTTGTGATCGGGTATACCGGATGGGCAATGCATGGTACTTGTCGTATACTCGGTTATGAAAGCGTTTAGGTGCGAAGAATGTGGCTATGTTGCTTAATTGTTCTTCCTACTTATTCGTTTAGGGATGTCAATTTGACCCGTGATCCGCCGCCCCGCTCCGATCTGTGCATGTTTGGGGCAGCCCCGATCCGCCCCGTACTGAGAACTGGTCAGTCAGGTCGGGTCGGGATGGGTCTGGACGGGTCACGGATCGGATTTGGATATGGTGGTTGCCACGACTCGCCCTCGACCCGACCCTAGTCCCGATCCAGTAACATAATTATTTTTATAGGGTTTTTATGTGCTAATATTTTAATTACCATTTCAGTCCTAGGTATATATAATCATTTCCTAACCCTAAAATCATTTCACTCATCTCTCCTCCTCCTCTCCCGACTCCCCTCCTCTCCGACTCCCCTCTTCTCCGCCTCTGCCTCCATTTTTTTCTTCTTCTTTCCTTCTCTTTCTTTCTTCTAAATTTGTTCGAGTTCGACCTTCTCTCTCTCAGGCTCCCTCTTCTCCGCCTCTGCCTCCATTTTTTTTCTTCTTTCCTTCTCCTTCTTTCTTCTTTCCTTCTTGTTCTTCTACGAGATAGAAGCAACAATTCGATAGGATTTTGGAATTTTTTTTGCGATTTGAGTACGAGTTTGGATTTGGGAAATTTTTTGTGTAGATTTGGGTACGGGTTTGGTTTGGATGAGCGGGTCGAGTGCGGATCCGCCCGATCCGTACGGGTCGGGGCACGGGGCTGAAAATTTTGATCCGTCACGGGGCACGAGTCGGGGCGGGGCGGAAAAAATATGCACGGGTCAGGGACGGATCCTCAGAAATCCGACCCGACCTGCCCCATTGCCATCCCTATATTCGTTCTTGTTTTGGTCATTACTTGCTGCTTGGTTTGAGTCTATTTGGTCACTTATGGTTTTGGGATGTTTTGATATTGAATTGGTGTCTTTATTCACAAGTTTTCAACTTATTTTTCTGAAAATCACAGGTCGCGGACGAACAATTCGTCCTGGACTTCGTCCGTAGTAGGACAATTAGCTAATGTCTTACCACAGACGATACCGCGGATGATGCCGCAGACGATTCCCTTCGTCCGCAGGTACCTTCGGTCGACCGACTTGGTGTTGTGGTCTACTAGAGGCTCTTTTTTCTGTCTGCTGGGTTCTGGAAGACCACCGGTCAACCGGACTCCTTGTGAGGTCGACCGAAGGGTCACTGTGAGATTGTTTTGTTCTGTCTGTTCCATATTGTTATGTTCTGTCTTGTGTTCTTATTTCTATAGGACTTGTGTTGAGTCGTGTCAAGTATATTTCCAAAGTGGTATTTTGGGAAGAGGCAATATGTTGTGTCTTTCTGTTATTATTTGTTCTGTTATATTTATTTATGTAATTATATTGATCCTTAGAGAGCTCTAAAGCTCAGTCCATTCGCTTTTTACTGTGCAGATGACATGTATGATGAGCCTTACTACGATGATATGCTTGGGAGGGAACATTAAACTACTTAGACTTTGAACAATGTTTTCTATTCTAGTTATTTAATTTGGGATTATGTTTTCCCTTTCAATAAATGTAATACGTAGAAACTTTTCATCTCAGTAATGTAGACTTCCGCTATTTAAATCTAATTATGGATATTTCATAAATGAACTTCCTTGTTGGTAATCTCTGTTGTGGGCTTTGGTGTCTCATTATCTAATGAGACACTCTCATGTCATCATTCCAATTACGGGGTGTGACAACCACCATCACCACACCCCAACGCCTCTCTTCCACGCCACGCCAACCCCACCCTTCTTACATCTTCATCATCCACGGCTCCACCACCCCCACCACCAACCACCCCACCCCCACGCTTCTCCCCCCACCCCAACTCTCTTATTCGTCTGGTATTATCCATAGATCAACAGTTTCAATAGACGGCCAAATTGTAAAGCATCAATCAACATTATACATATTACATCTCCTTTTGTTGAATTAATCATACATCAAGCAATCAAAGGTTCTTTAGCCCAGTGGTTAAGGGCTGCCCACGATCATGAGGTCGCGGGTTCGATACCCTTCCCATGTAATGATGCAAGATTTAATTGTCTCCCTTTGTAGTGGCTATCTTCTCCTATTGTGAGGCGCTTCTCTCTCCCCTTATGGGCCACCGCCCACCCGGGCTTCACAAAAAAAAAAAAAATCATACATCAAGCAGCAAATTTAGGGGCTTCCATGTGCTTGAGAATCTTCTTCTCCAACTCATCTTTCTTAGCTCCAACCATCGTATCAACTTCATTTCCTTGCTTCAGCGACATAAATGTTGGCATAGATTGAACCCCATGCTCTCGAGCCACATTAGAAAGCTGATCCAAATCGATCTTAGCAAAATCGACGTCGATAAATTTCTCAGCCATGTCCTTGGCGGAAGGTTCCATGAACTTTGCCTTATCGATGTCAGTAAATTTCTCACACCACAATGCCGTTAAGTCAACCACAATCAATTGTTGTGCTCAACTTTGCCTTAATTTATCTATGTCTTTCTTTGCTCTTCTTAATTTTAGTTTATTTCTAGTGATTTATTTCTTTTTCTGGGTTGCAATTTTTTAAAGTTAATGGCCGGTATCGTATGTGATAAGATTGAAGAAGAAGAAAGTAGAGTTACTCAGTTTCAGTAGTTGATGGAAGTTGGTGGGGGTGAGGTGAGGTGGGGGAGAGATGAAGATGGAAGAGAGGGATTAGGTTGTGGGCGGTGGTTGGTGGTCGGCTACGGTGGTTTGTGTTGGTGAGCAGCGATGGTGGTTTGTGGAGGTGTGTCTCGGGGGTGGACGGGTGATGGGTAAAGGTGCAATGGGTTATGAAGGTAAGGGTGAGATATTTTAATTGTGATGTACCAATTATGCCTCTAGAATATTTTTGTTGATCCGGTAATTTTTTTTAATTAACAGTTGACTAACAAATTTTTTGACGTAAGGACCTTGTACATCAATAGTAAATTGTTTAGGAATTTTATTGTAAAAAATTAATCTTTTGAGACCTTACGCTTGAGTTATAAATTGTTTAGGGATAATAATGACCAAATTGTTATAAGCCAGCTCCAAATTTGGGGGATAGAGAGGATTTGTTTTGGGTGTACCAATTGTTCAACACTGATGGCAGAAGCTGGAATGAAGACTGGTCAGAGAAGTGTTTTCAGATGAAGAAACACTAGAGATCCTCAAGATACAAATTCCACAACATGTGGAAAAAAATTCTATTGTTTGGGCTCCCTCTACGTCAGAGAGATTCTCTGTTAGGGCAGCCTATAGGGAAGACCAACAATGGAGATTTCAGATCATCTCAGATTTTCTTAGAAAGGACTGGAAAAAATTGTGGAAAGCGAACTTTCATCCAAGACATAAACACTTGATGTGGAAAATAATATCAAAAAGTCTTCCAACTAAAGTGAAGATTGGCATGTACATTGGGATGGAAGACTACACTTGCTCTATATGTGGAAATCAAGAGGAGGATACTGAACACATCTTTATTAGGTGCCCTTTGATTAAATTTTTGTGGTTAAAGTCCAAATGGAAGATTAATATAGATGCATATTATAGTTGGGATATGGTTTCCTGGATTCAAGCTATGCTACAACTGAAGAAGATATGGCCAAATCAAGCTATGGAAGGGGAAAATATTACACAATTTGCTTTAGTAACTATGGAGAGTTGCTGGATGGAAAGGAATTCGATAGTATTTACTGAGAAGAATAAGGAATGGTCTGAAATAAGTGAAGGAATAAACAAACAGTCTCAAAGATATATGAATTCTAATGTGAGGAGAAGGGGAAAAGTGGGGGTAAATATTCCTATGGTCTGTTGGGTAAGGCCTCTTATAAACTGGAAGAAAATCAACTTTGATGCAGCCTTTAGTGATGGAAGATATGTAGTAGCTGTGCTAGTTAGAAATGAAAGAGGAATCATAAGTAGCTATGGCAGTTTCATGTTTTGCTTCTGATGTTTTCACTGCAGAAGCACGGACTGCTTCTTTGGCTATAAGACTAGCAGATGAGGACAAAATGGAAAAATTTATCATTGAGGGGATGCAGCAAATGTGATTTTCTCAATCAGAGGCCAAAGGGAAAATGAAGAATGGCAAGGGAAGACAGTTACAGATCAATGCAAGAGTAAACTGGCAAGATTTAAAGATTGGTTTATTAACCCTATTCCTAGGTCTTGTAATAGAGTTGCCCACAAACTAGCTTCTTGGGCAAAACAAAATAGGAAAAGGGGCAGAATTATGTTGTCATCTTTACCTTTCGATGTATTTTGTGACCAACAAACTGGAGGTTTGGTGGATGTTGTTCTTCCTGAGGAAGAATTGGATGATATAAATAAATAGAACTGATTTTATAAAAAAAAAAAAAAAAATTGTTTTTACCCATGATTTTTTCTCGATTTTTAAAAAAAGAGTAAAAAATTATATTATATTAATTATTTTATTAAAAAATTGTTATATTTTGGTAAAAACATTCTTGATTCCCGCTAAAGATTCTACTTACGCTTTATCACATCTCTTCGGAAAAACCCTAATTATACAGAGAGAGCAAATCCTTGCAGAGCTGTATACAATCCTATCCAACAATGGCGACATTGTATGAGTACGAAGGACTACATCAGCAGCAGAATTCTTCGTCGGCGGCGGATTCCGCCGGTTACGACCCTAACTTCGTGTCGGACTTGGTGAAGACTTTCGTCTCACATTTGTACAGACACATTAGGGAGAAAAATGTTTACGAGATTCATCAGATGTACGAGACTTCTTTTCAAACCTTAAGCGAACGAATGTTCAAAGATGTCCCCTGGCCTTCTGTTGAAGCCGTTTCCCATCACGTTGATAATGATCATGTTTTCTGCCTTCTCTATCGGGAAATGTGGTTCCGACACCTCTTTGCTAGGCTTTCTCCAACTCTCAAGCGGAGAATTGACTCTTGGGATAATTATTGCAGCCTCTTTCAGGTCAATTCACATATTCAATACTACCTCCATTCCTTCCTTGTATACATTTAGAACATGTAGCGAAAATATATATTACACTGTCAAATAGGACTTATATACTATTAATTTTATTTAAGAGAGTAATTTTGATGAGTGAGGGAGTAACATGTTCTAAACGACTTATTAATCATAGAGTTTTATTTTTTTATTTTTGTGTGTAAAAGCTGGAAGTTTTATTCTTTTTACTTTCTGTTTGTGTTTTAGAGTAATTTCGGTTCAATGTATTGGCAAAATTGGTATATTAATTTCTGAAAAAATTGTAGAATTGTATACAGTGTTGCAGAAGTTGCTAGTCGCTAGTCGGTCGGCAGACAGGGAACTAGCGACTAGTTGGCCTAGTCGGGGACTAGTCGGCGACCCTAAATTACAATGTATTTTTTAAAATTCTGTTATCATATATAATATACTAGTCAAACAAAATTTCAGAATAAATTAACAATCAAATGCTAATCAAATAAAAATACATTTGACCCTATCCAATCTATTTGGATCTACCAAAATTGCATAGTCCCAACCAACATCTTTTGATTTCCATTTAAGTTCAGAAACGGCGTAAGATTCAATAGATTTAGAAACACTAGCGGATGCAGCACTTGAAGATCCCATTTACAACACTATCAAACAAGCAAAGGTCAAACAATTAGCAATATACAATGACACCAATGCTAACTGAAAGCAATATACAATGGCGAGATTTGAAAGGATGCCCCCCCCTACACACACACACACACACACACCACCACCACCACCACCACCACCACCACCATGTTAAAGTAAGCTTAAACTGCTAGAGAGCCGTGTAATTTATATGCTTAACAGAGAGGAGAGGAGAGGCAACGATGAATTGTTTTTGTTAAAACCGAAGAATCCTAAATGAGAAAAAAAAATCAGTTTTTTTTTGTTTTGTTTTAAGTTTAATGCCCTAAATGAGAAAAAAAAATCTGCAGAGAAATTTTTTTTTTTTTTAAATTTCTAAAAAAATCGATTTTTTTAAAAAAGTCAACGGTTTTGGCGATTAATCCGACTTTTGACCGACTAGGCCGATTTTTTCCCGATTTTTTTTCAAATCCGATTTTTCCACCGAATTTTGAATTTTCTAGGCGTTGGGAGGCCGACTACCGATTAGTCCCCGACTAGTCAGCCGACTAGGCCGACTTTTACAACACTGATTGTATAACATTGAGAGGTAGTTACGATAGAAGTTACAAATATATTTAAACAACAATAATAATAACAATAACATCATCCCCAATAATTGGGTTATGTGCGGGAATGGATTGAAGACATAACTAACCTTTGATAATGAATGAACTAAGTGACTGCTCACAAAATACCACTGAAATAGATGTATTGTAGAAAAAATTAAACTTCATTTTTTTCTGTGAGGGAGGTGGGGTCTCTTAAGGTGTTGTGTTTGTGCCAGTGTCTTAGATTTCTGGTTTGGCTGTAGGTGGTTTTGCATGGAGTGGTGAATATGCAGTTGCCCAACCAATGGTTGTGGGACATGGTGGATGAGTTTGTATATCAATTTCAGTCGTTCTGTCAGTATCGTGCAAAGATGAAGAGCAAGACTGAGCAGGAGATTGCAATTCTCAAGCAGTATGATCAGGTAAGAACTTGAGAGTACTGATCTTTATATTATATTTTACAATTTAGTGTTTATCTCCGATTATTACTCAAGTTTTACTGGACTTTTGGCTACACAGTAGGAGCATCTATTTTCCTGTGTTTGTCGCTGGTGTAATTTTTATTTTTAATTCTGGCCGGTTCGTATAATTGCTCCTAGTTATGATTACCCCTTAGATTATAGTACTTTCCTAGTTTAAGTAATTTGTTAACCTCCTAATTCTAAGTAGTAATTACTACCTTTACTGGCTATACTTCTTCTTCTTATTTCTGATTTGTTTATAAATTGCTTTATCAGTGTTAAAACAGTTGAGCATGCTCGGAAAGTTAAATGTCATAATCTTTACTTTCTAATTGACCATGCACTTCTACACCAAGAATTAATTTTCAGCAGAAGAGGAATAATGTGTTTCTGCGATTTTAATATTTATTTTCCAGGTGTGGAATGTGTATGGTGTTCTAAATTTCTTGCAAGCTCTAATGGAGAAATCTATGATTAACCAAATCCTGGAGCAAGAGAAGGAAGGCCTTGAACAGTTTACTGCTACCGATGGTTATGATTACAATGGTGGAAGTAATGTTTTGAAGGTCTTAGGGTATTTTAGCATGATAGGCTTGCTTCGGGTTCATTGTTTGCTGGGTGATTATCACACTGGACTCAAGTGCTTAAAACCAATTGACATTACCCAACAAGGTGTCTACACCAGTGTTATCGGGAGCCACATCTCCACTATATATCATTATGGGTTTGCTAATCTTATGTTGCGAGGTATGATGATCTTTCTGCTCAGGCTTTCAAGTTAGTGACTCTGACTTTATATTTATTTCACTGGTGGTCCGTTAGCTCCATGAAGTGTGTTTGCATTTGAAATTCATTGCTTTGAAGCTATTAATTTGAGTATCTACTAAATTTTGACAGTTAATTTTCCTATTTTCTTTTCAATATAGTAGTTCAGATCATTGGTCTTGATAGTAAAATAGCATGCCTTTGGAAGTTCTTAACTAGGAGATCGAATTTTATTCCCAATGGTTGGATCATTTCGGTTCTATGGTTTCACCCGGAATAGTAATGTGTTGAAAGGATTATTATCGCATGAATTGTATCGTGATAATCATGGTATTAATCCTTTCTCTGTAGTCAAGCAAGCCAGGTAAAGAGAAAATGTTGTTTTAAATATCTTATGTTGCAAGTGAAATGCAGCAAATTCTTTAAGAAATGTGCGGTTTTAGGTGATGAAAGTCATGTATCATGCTGGGTGGTCAATTTTTCTGTAGGATGCTCTTGTAGCTTGCATGCTTTAACCTGGCTGTTGCATTTGTAATTTGGCCCTTCTCTGGATCTTGTTTTCATCGTGCTACTTATAGAATGTAGCTGATATGCTTTCAAATATTTGGGGATAGATAAGTCTCTGGCTTTGAATAGGGACTGCTTCCTGAGAGTATTAGTTACTCTGTTTGAAAGCAGTGTTGTCAAATGGCAGCCGTGGCGGATTCGGCGGTCACCGCTATACGCAATGCGCGTTACACTCTAATATGGCGGTGTCCGCTATTCAGCGTTTCGCGGGCGTTATAACGGTTACGTTATGTCGTTGCATGGCGGGCATAGCTGACAAAGAGGAATATTGGCATTTTTTAATTTTTTTTGAACGGGCCTGGGTTACTTTTTGGCTACCCATGTGATATTCCCCTCTTATATTATATTTACGTAATCCCAATTCCCAACAAACAATCAACGTAATCAGTCTTTATTTTCTTGCCGTCTCTGCAGTATAAGTGACGTTCCTTCTTCTCTCTCTTTTTTTCTCCATCACTATTTGATATTTTTAATCAAAGGGTGATTTTTAATATCTTATTTTTTTTATCCTTTGTTTTTCTCTCTTCTCTGTTTTTTTTATCCTGTGTTTCCGATTTAAGACTCAAGGTTTTGATTGATGATTAAGGTTTTGCCATGTTCCGAGTCCGTGTCCTGAATGACAGTCTGCTGGTCAAGATTGTGTCAAGCTCAAGAAATTTATTGGCTTGACTCTTTTTTTGGTCTTGTTTTGATTATCGTTTTTGTTATCATATTGTGAGAGTTTTAAGTTATGCATTCTTGTTATGTTATTTAGAGTTATGACTTACGAGATATCCTAGTTAATGGTTGATGGTTGGTTAATGACTTTTGAGTTATTTGTTTGATTAATGTTGTTTTTTCTTTTTTAAATTATGCAGTGTTATATATATATATATATTGCATTATTTTATTGTGTCCGCTATAAGTCGTTATAGCGTTGTGACATTTTTTTGGCTTGCCGCCATGATCCGCCATCCGCGATTGACACCACTGTTTGAAAGTTACTAAAACAGCTTTGTAATTGTGAATTTGTGATAGTTGTCTGTAGATAATGGTCTAATTCCCTTAGCATCTTCGGCAACTTAAATCTTCAGATCTCAATTCTCTGTTGTAAAACCACATTGAGTCAGTTTGATGTGATTTTGTTCTACTTTTTAAGTAGACGTCACAAGTGATTGTATTTCTTAAAAAAATTATACTCACCAATGTGGCAAATCTAAGATGGGTTCTTTGTCCTAGTATATTGCTGCTTTCGTGATGAATAATCACCTCAAACAAAACTTGTCGATGAGACTGTTAACTCCCAAATGCGTGAGAAGTATGGTAAGAAAATGCTGAGGATGCAGAGGTATGATGATGAGGCCTTAGCTCTCTATGATGAGCTCTTCTCTTATGCATGTCCCAAGTTTATTACTCCATCTGCTCCTAGTTTTGAGGAGCCTCTTGTAAATTACAATCAGGTATGACCATATAAGTATAAGGTTTTAAGTCAAATGATCTCAGTCGTCAGATTCTTGATCCGACAACCACCAAATGTTCCACACGGTGCGAAACATTTGATGTTCTGCACTGTAGCCGAATTGTCCTGTGTGGTGGCTTCTTGTGGCACCAAGTTAAAGTCCTCCCACCTGAGGGGCTGATATGTTACCTTAATTTAACTCCTTTATTATTTTTGTCGGACCGAAGTGGAGGCCTTATGGGCGAAGGATTTCGTCTTTTGTGTACAAATAAAAGGACTTCTATTAAAAATTAGAAGAAATAGTAGGGGGCATAGCAATAGCATACAACAAACAATAAGACTTTCTCAACCCCAATATACCACAGGGCCTCCTTCCTTGGGGAAGGTACGGTCCTACAATGAAAAATGATCTGCTAGCTGTGTTATGGGTGTTTTTATTAGCATGTATTGATGAATAATTATTGTTGATTTTTTATTTAAATTAACGGTAGAAAATACCTATTTTTAAAAATTGAAATAGCTCAAACATAGATATTCTTTTACGTTAAAAATAATTATTCTTACTAAATCACTAATTTGTAAAAAGAATAACTATGATACAATTTTGAGACTCTGTTGGATCGATCTCTTGATAATCAATTCACATGTGATAAAAAAATATCCGTCAACACCTTAACTTTAACATAATAAAGTACATTTGAGGAAATATCTAGTGCACCAATAATGATTTTTGTGTGTTTTATTAGTCGAAGACACAAAGTTTACATATCAAAATAGAAAATATTTGTACCTAATATTAGGATCCTGAATATTGTAATATTATACCCACTATGCTTTATAATAGATATATTTTTTAAATCTACATTCTTTTTAAAAGAGGTATTTTTAGCTTTTACATATCTTCTAACATATACATCATTTTCTTTTTTTTTAAGGATATATTTTTAAAATTACTATTTAAAAAAGAAAAAAGAAATAGTGATTTTAACTGTTGTTAATAAATTGTGATGGTTTCAGGTAATTGTTGGTTTTCTTGCTGTGATTTTATGGAGAGTTGGAACTGAGCCTATGATTCGTTACAGCAATCGGAATCCACCAATTTACTCATTTTTTGGCTGATCCTAATTCCTCATTACTGGAAAATCCTTGATCTTCAACAAGTTGATGAAATATTCAAAAGGTTTTCCTATTCGAATTTAATTAGTTCTCTTAATATTTCGGAGACACGAAAATGTGTGAATTGTACAAAAAAAAGATTTTTTGTTATGAATTAAATAACAGTTGACACAATAATCTAATTATACTAAAAATACAGTGTTATAAAATTCATATAAATAAATAATTAAATCATGCTCATAATAATAATTTACAGAAGCATAAAATATAAAAGAATTGGGATAAAGAAAGAAAGTCTGAGAGTCGTGACAAAGTCATTATCCTAAAGACGTGAAAACCTTTCTACGTGCAGGTGATAGCGGTCAGTCACGGCTCCAAGATAAAACTCATTTTCTTATTGTCTTCTCAATGATCACGTTCACTGAAAGACTTCTTACGAACTAATTCAATCTATTTGCCCAAACATAAAATTGACAAGATAGTGATGCTAACATAGAAGTCTGAGACATTGTATATATTTCAACAATAGATTTGTAGAGGAAACTTTTGGTTAGAAGAAAATCAAAACGGAATTGACTTGTGTTGAAGATGATTGCTCTTTTTAGAGAATATAAAAGGTAAAATAGGCAGACCATGGGCATTCCTTTTTATAGTAGTAAAATAATCTATTATAACTCCTTTTGCATTAAAACTATATCAATTACAATA
This sequence comes from Vinca minor, assembly GCA_026122235.1. Lineage (NCBI taxonomy): Eukaryota > Viridiplantae > Streptophyta > Magnoliopsida > Gentianales > Apocynaceae > Vinca > Vinca minor. The sequence goes on from JAOCZM010000142.1 coordinate 8,142,158, forward strand.
TTTATAATCAATAGTTATATTCTTGGAGTTACACTATTTAAATATGAAGGTTACAAGATTTTATTTAGGAGTTAAATTATTTTAAATGAATGTTTAAATGTCGGGAGTTACAAAATATTTGAAATAATATTTTGATAATTAATTTTGGAGTTTTGAAACTTATTTTCATAACATATAGAACTAAATATAAAGCGAGAATAGAGGGAGTCTGGAAGTATAGAGAGAATAAGGGAGACACAAGAAATACAGTAAAACCTCTATATAGTAATACTCTATATAAGAATAACCTCCTTATAGTAATAAAAAATCTTGGTCCCAACTTGGGACCAGTTATAAATAAGAATAAACCCTACATTGTAATATTCCATGTTTTTTTAGGACCATCCTTAAAAAATTTACCTCCATATAATAATAAAATAATATTAAAATTTAAATATATTTATATATCTATATAAAATAACAACTTAAGCTTATGGGTATCTTTTAACCATTTTGCAAGATATTTTTTTTATTTCCAATTTGGGTTGATTTCTTTCATTTTGAGCAACTCGACACGAATACTTTTGGTGATTTGAGTTCGTTTGTTTTTAAGTGTCATGACTTGCTTGAAGTAGAAAATGTATGATTTAAAATGATAATGAAATTTATGATTATGCTAGCATTTATATATGTATAATAAAAAGAAAACAAACGAAAAAACGTTTCGAAAATACAATATACATGAGTGAATATTTTAAATGAATACATGATGTACATACTTTTTAGATACTGTATGTATATGAATGAATCTTCTAAATCTAATATACATAATGTACATGCATGATGTACGCACATTTGTTTTTTTTAAAACTCATGAATCTTATATATCTTTTAAATTCATGTTTTTAAAATCGTATGATGTATATTAGTTATTTTTTTTTTTAATTATATTTTTTACATGTAAATCTCTATTTAAGAATAACCTCCCTATAGTAATATTTTTCTCCGATCCCAAGAGTATTACTGTATAGAGAAATCGAAATAGTATAATTAATGACACAATAGAGATCTATTTATAGTTTCGATACAAGGTTAAAATGTAGAGATATTCCTATAGAAATTCTTCATCTTCAGATCTTATTTTCAATAAGTTTTTTCTTGTCTACAAGTATAATGTTTAGTTTCTTTTAGTGGATTTCTCATAAAGAAACCAGAGAAATAGCGACTCGGCTCAGTGTTCAGCAACTGCTGAACATCCTAATACTCATAGAATTTAGTGGCTTGAGGTACAATGACCAGAAAAACGCGCTGAAATTAGTTCCAAACAAAGGCGCATAACACAGAATTAAAAAGTCAAACTCGAACAGTGATACTGTTTATCTTTCTCCACGATCTCTTCCACTTTAATTGCAGCTTAACCCACGATCCCCACCAATTCCACCTTCATCTTACTCAATAAAAATTACCCACGAAACGCCCCACGATTTCCACCATTAAACCATCTCAGATTTCTCCATTTATATAAAACGAAGTATGAACACCAATCCGAGACAAAAATTGCAAAACCTAGGAAAAATTACAACGATTTTCCTATATCTAAATAGTTATTCTGGTCATAATCCATAACTATGGAGCAAAAAAAATAAAGTGTTCAAGTGTCCGCTGGCAATAAACATGTTGTAGACTAATAACAATAAAATCGTGAAAAATTTATCCACCTTCAAAAAACGATTAGAGAGGCTTACAATGTCTGGATTTTTGGGATTCACCGAGATAAAATTATCAAAAATATCTGGGGATGCGTGCAGTTTTTTTTGCTGAACACTACGACACGGAGGAAAAATCTATACTCCTCTCTGGTGGACGTAAGCTATCCTTTACAACAGCAGATGTTGAGCGAGTGTATGGGGTAAAAAATGAGGGGAAACACTGAATTTAGACTCATTGGCCGATGCAAAATGGGCTAAAGAATACTGTCTAAAAAGCTATAATGAAGAGATCAGTAACAAAGCTTTCATGAAGGAGAAAGTAATGAGAGCTCTGTTGGAACAAGATGAAATAGAAAATGAGGACAAATGGTGTGTCCTCTACATCTTGTTCGTAATGTCTAATGCAATATTGGCGGATACTTGGTGAAAGCATGAACATGAGGTATGCAAAGTTATTGGAGTCGTTGACAGACGAAAGAAAACTTAATTGGGCAGATTGTTTTGCAACAGTGATGCACCAGAGCCTGGAAACAAATAAAACAAAAATGTCTTCAGATCAAAAAAATATAAAGCCTGTAGGAAATATGCATTTCCTGATGGTATGACATGTTTACTCCTTTAATAATTGCGAATAATAGTTATGTATTACATTCTTAATAAGCTGTAGTGTATATAGTTTAAAGTTTTTGAAAGAGTATAATGATGGAGAATGTGCAATATAAATTGTAAAGTGTTAGGTAAATAGTCTGTAACATATGATGATAATAGCTATAACACATGTAGATAATAACTATTATGTAAGATGCTAAGTTGTAATGTAATCTATAATGGTAAGTTGAAGTATAAATAGCTATTATGTTAGATGTTAGAACAATGAAAGTTTTCAAATGTTAGGTAAATAAATGTAACCTATGATGATAATAACTATTACACATGTAAATAATAGCTATTAGATAAATACATAATAGTTATATTTGTTAAGATAACGATCCTTTGTTGAACAGTTTTATATTGTTTAGTAACACTTTATAATATCCTTAAAACAGATTCATTATCTTGACTATGTGTCCCGCCAACACACATCCGGACTTATGACAACATCAAAATACTGGGACAATCAAAATGTCTTGATAAAAATGGAAATCATTCGGGAGATTGGGTTCTCAAATATGGATGAGAGGATTTATGTAGGTGACGAGAATGAAGATCAAGTAGTTCAAAGTGAACTTGTAAAAAAAGAAAAAGAGGAAATCCTCTTCTATTCACAACCCAAAAGGTAAAGTTAGGTCGAGAGTTAACCGTACTCTGGAAGAACTATATAACCTGAAAAAGAAATATGAGGACAAGCTGTATCGTATAAGAGATGAAATAATTTTAATGAAGCAACAAGGACAAGCAAAGCCAACAACAAAAACAACACCTGTTGAAGAATGATTGACCAACCCAACAACAATTATCTATTCAAGAAGAAAGAGAGTGAGACCAACAGAAGATCAAGCAGAAAATATCGTGTCAATTCCTGAAGAAGCTGCACCAGATGTAGCTACACATATGGCAACAAATGATGATGATCTTGAAGAAGCTGCTGAAGATGAGTTCACAGCCAATGAGCCTAAGATAGTTACAAAATAGCTATATATGTGTCTTATAACTATTAGCAAATTATGATATCTTTATTTGGGAATATGTCTTTTCCATACTATTTTGTTCTATATTATGTTAGATTGATCCTGAAGTTGAAGAAGGTGAAACCACACAAAGAGTAAAAAATTCAAAGGGAAGAGGCAGAGGGAAACCAAAGGGGAAAGGAAAGAAAAAATCTTAGTCGATTAAGAAAAAACGAACAAGTCTATATTTGGTTCTCCCTATTCTGTAGCAAACAAGACAAAACTCTCTAAATTATCCGAAGTTGAAGATGCCCTGATTGAATATTCTTGGGGTGATGAAGTAGAGGATATGATATTCCTAAGTGATGGCCTCATCACCCTAACTAGAAGAAACATGAGATCAATTAAAATCGGGGAAAGAATGGAGAGTAAGGTTATAAATGCTTATGCACACATGTTAAACATAAAGGAAAGACAATGGAAGACATTCAGACGCTTCTTTTTCACAACAATACTAGCAAGTGTTGCAACTGGTTCAACCATGGATAGAGAGAGTATAATTAAATTCATTGATGATACATTCTTTAAAACCCTACTCTAACTGCTTAGGAACACTAAAGGAGAGCGATGGATACCCCTTGAAGTTGAAAGCATAAGTTTCCTTTCCTGTTATGTTATTCAACTCTTGTTACAGTTATTGAAGACACAAGTTACAGTTATAAACTACAACTATCATAACTATTACATCATTTCATTACTTTTTTTTTAAAATTATTCACTTACATTCATTCAATGTATGAAATATGCAATTTTACATGCCGGTTTGTAGCAATGATCACTACTGGATGATTACAATTGACATGAAACGGGCTAGACGGTGGTGTTTAAGTAGCCTAAATGTGAAAAATCATGTTATCCAGACCAATTATAAATTGATTGCAGATGCTGTTTTTGCATTTTTTGATCCATATATGAGAGATGCTTTTCCTCGTGATAAGATACCTCTGTTTATACCAAGTTTCGAGTGAGGCTAACTTCCAGAACAACAAAACGACTGTCCTAACATTTGTGGTGTCTTCTTAGTGAATATTATGGAACACTGGGAAGGGCGCATTGCACTAAATTGATTTAATACATGGCCGACCGCCAAGTACGATGCTGCAAAGAGAAAAAACATCGCTTCACAACTTATGAATCAGCCAGAGAACGAAGTTCTAGAATGGACAAAATCACAAGGAATACACTTCCCTAGGAATTATGAATTAAATAATGTAATGCTTCTTTGATGCGAATTTGCAATGTGAATTATTTTTAATATATATACTGTTTTACCGTATTTTGGAATTTTCTGTGATTAAAGTGTATAAATAATATGTGAAATAAAAGGAACATATCAAGTGTTATGTCATGAATATAATAACTGTAAGTTAAATGAACAATAGCTATTAAATTATATTAAAATCTAAGTAAAGTTATTACAAATGAAAACCAATATATAATTGTTAAAAACTATAAATACAATATATACTTGTTTAAAAGCATAATTATAATATGTGTAAACAAATAACATCACACCTTTTAACACTTGTATTGTTTATACAAAAGTATAAGCATAAATGTTTTATAACCAAAATTTTATGTTCACAATAGCCGTATGTTGCGTATATAATAACTATAAGATATATGCACAAAGCTATTATTTACTATTGAAACATACATAAAACTGTTACAACTGAAACCCAAAATATACTGCTTAAAAACTATAAATCCAAATATACTTGTCAATGTAAAAATTATTTCCATCAAACAAGAAGCTGTCCACTCTAGAACGTCTTCGATTAATAATGGTCTTCGCCCTCTGCGTGTGCAACGTCATTTGATTTTTGATATGGTATATTCAGATTGGGTCTTTCTTACAGTAACGAACTCTGGATTCTTGTAACAAACATCATCACCAAAAAGGTTATTTTTTGATGACCTACCAGGACATCCTTTGATTACCTGTACAAAATATGCAATATTTATCAACAAAAAACTAATATATAGCACAGATAAACAATTCAGAAATAACAGACATTTCTACAAGTAAAATAGTTATAAGACAAATTAATAATAACTATTAGCATGACACATAATAACTATTAAACATACAATTTTTTTAACAATGGTATAATTAAGATTATACAACTATTATCCTCAACATACCAATAACAAAAGTGGAATTAACGTTAAAAACATACCATCATGAGCAATATCATCCAAAAACATCCTGCACTAGTACATCATTAAACTCAATCTTGTATGTCTAATAGATTATAGCATGAAACAGAATAAGGAATCAAAATCTTTGACAAACTGTGATTGACGACTGGAATGGATTTATTAGCAAGCAATTCGGTGAATGACAATGGTGGTTTCCAACTATCCATAAATGAATTGTTCATTGAAGAAATTGGAAAAAACTGGAAAAAAAAAAAAAAAATGAAGAACAAGCTTGAAAATAATAGAGTTGAGGGTTTTTTTTGGTTATATTCAATCTCCAAATTATGGACAATGTGGTGAATGATAGGTCTGTTACGAATTGGCGTAAATATACCGAGATTTTCGCCCAGAATCACGATTAGGAAGGAGAAAAATAAGGAAATTTAGATAATTCTCAATCTTACTGAATACGGGCGGGAACAGGGAGTTTAAAAACATTTGATTCAGTGTGGACGACTCCTTATGACAGCCTAATAACTCGCAATATTATATATTATTTTGTCCATTTTAATAGTAATTTTGAGCTTCAAAAAGTATTTACATATTGAGTTTTGAGTTTAGAATGGTATAATCCTCACTTCTTTGTGTTTGCATTTGTAGGGGCAAAATAGTCTTTTGAAGGATAAAAGTGAACCGACTTGCAGAATAAGAAAGAAGCTGCTGGAATTGAAGATATGACATTTACGGACTAGAAGAGTTCTGATGTACTTCAACTACTTTAAAGAATCTTGAAGAGTTGTATTTTATGTCAACTACTTTAAAGGAGTGTGGAGAGTTTTAATATATGTCAGTTACCTTAAGCTAGCAGGTTTCTACTTCTATAAATACTCTTTAATAGTCTTAGGAAAAGATATTCAGTCATTATTAGATTATTCTATCTTTTAGTTTTTCTCTAGAATTAACCCTCTTCCAGGGTTAATCTTTATAATTCTTTTATTTACAAATTTCGTAGAGAATATTGAATCTTTGATGATTGAAGTACTTTTGAAGATTATTTTGATTTCAAGTTTGAGATTTTATTTGAATCTAGAGATGTTTTCTTATATTCTCTCTTCTAATTTGTTATTGAATTTCTTCTCTAGTATGAACTAAATATTTATTTTAAGGCCATGATGCAGCTAGATTAATTTTACATATTATTCTTGTGATTTTGTTATTCAGTAGGTGTTGTGGAATTAATTTCTTATTATTATTCTTAATGCTTTTGTGTGATTAGCTACCACTCAAATTGTCTTTACATTAACTTGGAAGATTTGCGACAGCTGACCTTGTTAATTAGGTTAAATAATATGAACATAAATTGCATGCAAGATAGACATATACTTGTATGGTTTGTGCGATCTTTATGATTTCATATGTTTAATGCATTTTTATGGGTTAAAATCAACATAGACATATAGTTGGTTTTATTCATGAGAATAGGTTTGATAAGCCTTGAAAGAGGTTATTAGATATAATTGGAAATCGGCCGATTAATGAAACTCACTCTAGAATAACAGATTGCTAGGATAACATATTTATTAATTTAGTGAATTCATGTGCCTTAGACCTTTATCATATCAAACTTCTTGTTTAAGTAATTTGTTTTCTTTAGTTTATTTATTTAATTTAGTTAAACCATACTATCGTCAATCATTGATTTTATTTTACATGCTTTTGATCATTGTAAAATTATTTACTTAGGAATTAATTAATCATTATTCTCTGTGGGATCGACCTTGACTACTGCAACCTTGACCTAATACACTTGCTAGTATAGATTTTGTGTATCACAGCCAAACGCGTACTGGCCATCAAATGTAAAATGAATGAATCCAATGGCCAGCAACGCGTGCTGAACCAGAAGCTGTTCAACATTGTAGCCAAAATCAAGAAATAGATATCAAGAATTTTTATTCTCCAATTTAGTGCTTCACCTTATTTAGACAGACCGTTAGAAAAATTGTTTTCAACTTGGATTTGTATTTGTATTGACATTATTTAGTAACATCAAATAAGTAATAAATAAATAAATCATAATTTAATTAGATGTTTCGTTTCTTAAGATTCTAATTGGGTTTCAATGAGATTTTATAGCTAAATATCTATAAGAATATAACATTATATCTTGGGAAGATTCATGTGGATGGAAGTTGCGAAAAACATGTTAGTGATGAAATTGGAAACTAACATCATGTTGAGTAGCCGTAGAACTGTCAAAGGCATGCCCGCCCCGTAAGATTAATGGGCGGGATATGGGGCTATGAATTTCATCCCCATTTAAATACGGGTATCAACGGGTATACCCATGCGGGTAACGGGCAATGGGTATGAGCGGGTTGCAACCGGGCATGCCCACTTTGTTTTGTTTTGTTTTGTTTAATTAATTTTGGATATGTAATAATAAGACTTTTCATTCTTCTTAAAACTGAACGAGAGTCATATATCTCCACTATCTTCTTGCACGCGTTCTTACCAAATGTTAGAGTTAACTTCTTGCTATAAATGTACAAGCTCAAATATGTGTACACTATTGGATTCAAGGTTTCATCTCTGAAAATAACTAAATTATGTTCTAACTTATCATTCATCATTTACCATTTATTATGTTTTAACTTCTTAGGGTGTATGTTTTATATGTGAGGATGATGAGTAGAAATCAACATTATCTAAAGTGGGTTCAAATAATACTTCTAGTGTTCAATATCTACACCAATAGAGGGAGGATATTAAAAAAACAGAATCTATTTTTTGTTGCTTTGACTTCAGTGATATGTTTGTTAATTTTGGACAGTTGATCTTGAATCATTCTTGAAATTGTTGACTTTGATTTGATTATTATTTTTAACTATTTTAGATATTGTGGAATTTGATTTGATTGTTCTTGAACTATTTTGGATTTTTATTTCTTTATACAGGATTATAAACTGTAAGTGAATGAGAAATAACTGCATTTTGTAGATTTTTTCGAATTTGATCTATTTTTTTTCAAAAAAAAGAAATTAATAATAAGGGTCACGGGCATGTCCATCTGCCCACGGGCATTCGGTGGGCGGATACACGTATCTCTTTTGATGGTCCGTTAAAAAAAGGGCATTCCCGCCCATCCCCATTTAAGGCATGCCCAGAGGCGGATCCAAGGGGTGGTCAAAGTTTGCCCAGGACCACCCAAGATCAAAGAAATAAGTTTAATATCCACCCTAAATTGTTGAGGGACCACCCTAAATTTCAATCCTAAATTGTTTAATATGCAACGAAATTTGTAGGTTCCCCCCTAAATTGTTGAGGGACCACCCTAAATTTCAATCCTGGATCCGCCCCTGCAGGGACGAAGCCAAGAATTTGATGTTGGGGGGGCGAAACTGGTAAAAAAATTCCAAAATTCTTGGGGGGGCAATAAAAAGGGCAAAAAAAATTCTTGGGGGGGCGAAATTGATAAATTTTCCAAAATACACATAAAATTTCGATAAATAGTAGTATTTTTAAAAATCTCGGAATCGTCCCTGCGCCCCTGGGCATGCCCGTGACGGGACGGGGCGGGGCGGGGCGGACAGGCATACCCGTTTTGACAGTACTAGTGTTGAGTGTTGACAGTAACGAGTGCATATTTCTTGGAGTCAATTTCTTGAAGACGAGGTCTTTAAAAATGAACATCTTATGGAGAAAAATAAGAAATATCTTAAAGAGATATGTTATGCCACACAAGCAGTCAAGATTGAGAAACTGAATCCAAGTTGAATAAGGAAATTGACAAGAAATTATAGAAATACAATGATTCTCTTTTAGGGTTTTATGCAACTGATTCGCAGAGGTTATAAAGAGAGAAAACACGTTTAAACGAAACGTTACTTGTTCAATTAGCAGTTGCTACATCAGTATGTGTTGGATTAAAAGACACTGTAATTCGATAATTTTTTGAAAAAGTGCAAAAGCAGAGTTTACAAATGGTGAATTAGACTTTTAAAGGGTCGACTGGCCCGAAATTGGCTCGTTCGATTCAATCAAATCATTATAATATAAAACTAGCATTTATATATGACATATATGTTGGGCAGTGGAACACTCCAAACAACAAATTGTAACAGAAACAAAAAGAAAGCAGAAAAACAACACAAAAATTTTAACGTGGTTCGGTCTCAACGCAGACCTACATCCACGACCCCGGAGGGTACAAACTTTCACTATGTAATTTTTTAACGGAATAAAAATTACAAATCCTCTTCTAAAACTCCAAGTCTACACACTAATAAGACTCAAGGAGTTTGTACAAATAAACTAAATACTAGGTAGGTCTATTTATAAGGCCTCTTGCTTTGACCATTTTCTTTTATAACCAACGTGGGATTGTGAGAAATATTACCCAACATATCCTCTCTTTTCTCAAATTCCCAAATTACAACTGAATTAGAAAACCTAACTTTCTTCTCATTCTTCGCGGTCTCCTTCTCTGTTCTTCCTCCAGCTTTACTTCCTTGCTTCTTCAAGGAATGACCATCAATGTGGTATAAATTCTTCCCTTTCTTCCTTCGTTGCATAACCAGACAATTGCCTCTATACACTTTGCAGAAATTTCCAATTCCAACATATTTGTAACCATTTGAAGCCAATTCACCCAACGAAATTATGTTGGCACTCGAATCAGGTACAAATCTAACATAAAAAATTACTTTTACCTCATCATTGTGGAGTTTCAGGCGGACTCGCCCAACGCCTTCAACCTTCACCTTCGAGTTATTACCCACTTTGATGTAGCCAAAGTCTCCCACCTGCAAAGTATCAAACACGTCTCGATCCTTGCAGATATGCAAGTCAGCAACATTATCCATAATCCAGTTTGAATGATTTTCAACAGTGTCATCCAAGCATCTCGTCAAATATAAATCATCATAATCGTTGACCACATTTGTAGAGGAATCACATATCTTTGCCTTACCTTTCATCTGTTCACGGCGATTTTTCAAATCCTCCATCATCTTTGGACAACGGCTTTGAAAATGACCAAGTTCCTCATAATAGAAGCACTCGACCTCGCTGCAATCGCCTCTATGTCGAGATTTCCCTCTTTCTTGGTCACCTCTACTCTTACTTCGATTCCTCTCTCTTCGAGAACTCTCTATAGCTAGTATTCGATCCTCCTCGGGGTAATCCTCATTCATCATCTGTTGGTTCTTTTTCAAGGATTTTGAAACCTCATTCAATTGCAGTGTGTTCTTTCTTGCCAATAGTGACTGCACCAACGATTTATAGGATTTTGGTAATGAAGCCAATAACAACAACGCCTGTTCTTCATCCTTAATCGCTTTCCCTGCATTCTCAAGTCGAGATACTAACTCATTAAATTTGTTAGTGTGATCAATAAGATTACATCTTTCATCCATTTTGAGTGATTACAGATCCATCTTCATATTCAAACGGTTAGTCAAAGTCTTCGAGGAATAATTATTCTCAGAGTCTTCCACAATTTCTTTGGTGACGTCCCTCTCAACACCGTCATCTTGATTTGTGGAGCCAAAGCCAATCGAATTGTACTAACCGCCCTCTTCTTAATTGTAGACTACTCAGAATCTTTCATACCTTCTGGCTTTTCATCATCCAAAGCAGAATCAATACCTTGCTGCACTAAATAGTCTTGAATCGTGCATTGCCATAAGGTAAAATCAATCTTTCCTTCAAAGAGTGGAGATGGAACATCACTCTTCATTGGCACAATAGTGTTTAAAGACTCCATAATTTAAATACTCTAACTTTAATTAAAATAACACCAAAATCTTAATTAAAGCAGCACCGAAATCTTACCCACAAACTAGATCTGCAACTTCTTTCGTCTCCTCCCAAACCTGAACCTCGTGCTCTGATACCAGTTGTTGGGCAGCAGAACACTCCAAACAACCAATTGTAACATAAACGAAAAGAAATGAGAAAAACAACACAAGAATTTTAATGTGGTTCGGTATTAACGCAGACCTACATCCACGAACCCACAGGGTACAAACTTTCACCATGCAATTTTATAACGGAATAAAAATTACAAACCCTCTTCTAAAACTCCAAGTCTACACACTCATAAGACTCAAAGAGTTGGTACAAATAAACTCAACACTATGTAGGTCTATTTATAAGGCCTCTTGCCTTGACCATTTTCTTTTCTAACCAATGTGGGATTGTGAGAAATATTACCCAACAATATATACACAAGGACACATTGTTAGCCAAATAAGAAATCTCACGGGACTAGTATAGCTAATTTATTTTTTGCACACAGATCTTGTAACATTACTGCTGATAGATTAGACAATCATGCAATGAAGCTTCAAGCCTCCAATGGTTCGAGAGAACCACCGGGTTTTCTCCCACCACATATACTCCATGATATCATTCAATAATATATTAATACATTTTATTAATAATAAAAAAAACGTAATGTGTACTTATCTGTAGTATGTGATAAATCATTATTTTTTATAAATCAACACTTGAAATCATTAAAGACCAAATAATGTTTTTATGACAAACTCTTATTTTTAATTCTAAGTTTTTATCGGCCTCCCAAGACTTTGGGTAGTTTTAAAAATTATATTCTTATTTAATTTATCAAAATATCTATTTTTTTACACTGCACGGCTAGTAAGGACTGGCCGGGAAACAATATTAGAGATGTTATTAATTTATCGAGTATTATTTTATAGAGGTCTTACAACACATAGATTCCCCTTCCCAATATAAAAAAATAAAATCATGATTTCCAATTTAACGAATAAGCACATTTTTTAAAAGTGTTTATAATCAGGATTTATTTGAAGTTGCAAAAGATTATTATAGAAAATATAATAGCTAGACTCCAATTTAAATAATTTTTAAAGGATGCAAATTAAAAGTGAATATATTTTTATTTCAAGCCTGCATTTTCATATCGATGTTAGTATCAGTATGTAATTTTCGTATGATAAATTTATATATATTATTTTTTCACAAACACACAGACACTTAAATATAATATCTTTAGATCAGTACATTTAGAAGTCTTTAATATAAATAATATTTTATATATGTATACGAGTTCTAATTGGAAATATAAAACTTATTTCTTTAAATGTGCTTGTAATTAAAGATGTATAATAATTTTAAAAATTATTATTTGAAAAATAATTTGAAGGTCTCAAATTTAAATAACTTTAGGTAATAAAGTAGGATTTAAATATGTTTTTGAAATATTTAAATATATATTTAATGAAAATTTGCATAAGATATATTATAAAAATAAAATAGGAGAAAACATGTCACAAATATTCTTCCACTCAAAGGTTGAACACATTACTCCTCTAGAAGAGACCAAGAAGGGTTCAATCCTTACATCCACAAAATGATGTTGGGATTTAACAACATACCACAACGGCTCCAAACATGACCAATGCGGACACCACCTGTCTAGCCAATAGTTCCAGATGGCTGCCAGCAACTACCACGTGGCATGGGCCCTAGAGATTGAATTTTTTTTTTTTTTAAATCTTTTCATTTACTTTTAGTGACGATGAATGTCATCACTACATATTTTTTAATGTCGACAAAATCTTGTCAATTCCATTTCTAATTTTTCAATTTTCGAAAGTATCAAAAGTTGTTACTAAATAGTACTCCCTCCATTCCTAAATATAAGACTCTTTAAACAATTTGAGAAAATTAAGGAAGTTGTCATTTTCACCTAAATTTCCAATATTACCCCACCTCTCCTCTCTCTCTTACTTCTACTTGATAAAGAAAGGAAAATGTTGAGGGTATAATTGGAATAAATTGTAGACAACTAATAAAAGAACCTTAAACGACAATTAATTTGGATACCTAGATATCTCCTAAACGACAATTAATAGGGAATGGAGGGAGTAGTATATAGTAACAATTTTTATTGTCATTAATGCGTGTAGATATTTATTGATGACATTTCGTTGTCACGGAAGATAACTTTTAGTAACGGAACGTAATGTCGTCACAAAGAATCTTTAGTGACAGTGAATTACTGTAAACGTTGTGACAACTTTATCTTATAATTAAAAGGTTTTAATAACGACATTTTATGATTTAATGACAAATGTTTGTTATCACTAAAGACCAATTTTTATGTAGTGAATAGAGGTGACACTGACGATAACTTTGATCCTCTTTTGACACTTTTTAATGAGTGAATTTTACATAGCCAACAAAATGCGGTAGGAAAGATATTTTAGAAGCCCCTATTCTCAATAATTGCCATTTTATCTTGTACTAATGAACATTTTATAGGGATGGAATGATTTTTCTTCTATGAATATTTCAGGAAATTCCAATGGATGAACTATTGAGTATTGACACTTGAAGTTTCACTGTCAGAGATAAACAAGGCATTTGAGTACCTGCAGTAGCCTAATTGTGTCAAGGTTGTGATCAAATTTGAAGGGTTAAAAATGGAATTGGCTTTTCTTGTTGCCAACTAATAAGAAGTTGCTTATTTTGTGCTTGAAGAGTAGTACTCCCTCCATTCCTTATTAATTGTCGTTTAGGAGAAATCTAGGAGTCCAAATTAATTGTCGTTTAAGGTTCTTTTGTTAGGTGTCAACAATTCATTTCAATTATACCCTCAACATTTTCCTTTCTTTATAATATAGAAGTGAGAGAGAAAGAGAGGGAGGATGGGGTAGTATTGGAAGTTCAGGTGGAATGGACAACTTCCTTAATTTTCTCAAATTGTCTAAAGAGTCTTATATTTAGGAATGAAGGGAGTACAATTTAAGGTGAGAGAAATGAAGAATATGTAATACATAAAAATAGGATGTGAGAATGTAGTGACTTTGTAACAAGTGTACCTCTTATCTAGGGATGACAATTGACACAGTTGAATTTGAGGTCCGATCCAGTATAGTCTAATTGGGATAGGAATTTCTCAATTTAAATTGGAGGCGGGGATAAATTTTGCCCCCTCTATCAGGACGGAGATGAGGGCGGAAGAGATGATATTTCGGCTCCATCCCTACTCTGCCCCGACTTGTCACATTTGTCCTGTTTAAAATAATAAATACAAAAGAAAAACACAAAATAACTAAAAAATACGTTAAAATTAGAAAGACACCGAGAATTCTCAAACTCTTTGAAGACTCTTTCATCTTGTAAACCTTTAGTAACTTCATCATTTTGAGGGAGCAAACTAGTATCTTTTTAGATAGTGTTATTTCGTTTAATATGTATTAAATATTTTTTGTTTACTATAACGTGTGACAATATTTTGTCAAAATAATTTCTCTAGTCGAAGTTGGCCTATAGCCCATGAGTTGTAAAAAAAAAATCTCCACTTTCCTTAATTGGGAATGGGCCTCGCCTGATCCGAGGATGGGGATCTCCATCCATCCCCAATGGCTAGATGAGCCAGGATGAGGATCAGATGGAGGAGGCGGGACCCTACAGTCTTATCAGTAGCGGATTTGAGGGTGATGGAATTGTCGATCGCCTTTTCAAAATTTTGAAAAAAATACGTTTTCTATTTTTAATATTTTTTCTTTTAGAAAAATCCTTTGAAATGTCAAGTCTCGCCCCCTTAAAAAATATATAAATTACTCCCTCCCAATATCAAATTGGTGGATCACCGTCAGCCCTACCCATTATCAAGTATATCAATCAAAATAGTTCTAATATGCATCGATTCACTTGGGCCTTGTGATTCAAAATTGAACACATCACTACATAATGAGGAGATATATAATTATATGATGATGTGACTAATTTTTTATCAGAAAGTCCATATAAACATGGTCATATAAGATTTTTCCAATCATTAAGTTAGAAACATTTCTTATAATCACATCATTTCCTTTTAATGCATACAAATAAGTACATAAAATTTGAATTTGAATTCGATTTATATTTCTCATTTTAAAAAGTATAAAAGAATTGCATATGTTTCCTTTATTTATTTAAAGGGAATTCCATATCATATCTTGAAAGGATAAACATTTGTTTAATACTTTAATTGCAGCTACATTCCCAACCCCCTCCATTTTTTTGTGGATAAGTTAATGGATTACATTCATATTTCATAGCAAACCTTATTAAAATAAACTTACTCAGTAACAAATTATCTATCAATATTTATTTTTTAATCTATCATAAATTAATTGTCTACTTTCTAGATAAAAATCTCATTAATAATGGATTTTATAATTTTACCCCTCAATATTTGATATTTTATCATATTCCATTTTAAAATTTGATAAAACTTTTATTCTCATATAAATCACAAAGCAAATAGATAATTTATAACGAATGTAATATTAAAAAAAAGAAAAGGATAATTGACTGCCTAAACTACCGTGCCCAAATTTGTCACATATTCCAATTCTAGAAACGAAGCTTATCCTACCCTGTCGTCTCATCTCATCCATCACCTTCACAATTTCAACTTCTCGGTCCGAATCTTATGCGAAACATTTATTTTATAGTATATACGAAATGTATTAGAATAAGTGTTTTAAAATTTAGAACAGATATTTTGCGCGGTAAAAATAGAATGTGTTCTAAGGTTCAATAACATATGTTCGTTTTAATTCAATTTTAACCGTCAAAATTTTAATCCAATAGACGAGGAAAAATTCCGCACATACCTCCGTTCTGCACTGGAGTCGTGACGCAATTTTTTGGACCACCCCTCAATGGTCCCACTATGGAAAATTCTTATATGGACTATGACTATCTCGAATCTCGTGGTCCATTATTACTTTCATTGTCACATAATTTTCTCTTACATCATCTTGTAGTGATGTGTCCAGTTCTGAACCAAAAGATACAATAGACTTGGTCCATATAAAAAAATATTCGTCCGACTAGTGTACAAAAAAAAATTCAGTATATACAGAATATTTTTTGTCGTTGTATAAAGAATTTAACGGTCCAATTTTTTAGATCGAATAAGTGTTGTGATTTTTTACACATATTGCATAAAACAAGTGTTACATGCTTTAAAACATATATTAATAAGGATATTTTTTTATATGGACCCGATCCACATGGATCTTGTGTTTCAGAATTAGCCGCGCCATCACATAATTGTCTCTCTCCTCATTCTGTAGTGATGTAGCCAATTTTGAACCAAATGATCCAAAGGACCCAGTACATATCAGAGATATCAAATTAATAAAGGGATATCACCTATTAGAACACATGTCTAAAAAACCCATAACGTCGGTAAAAAATATTGGTGTTCACACTATTGCCGTTACGTCATATAATGTATTTTGCAACAAAAACTCTTAAAAATACTATAAAAAAAACTCTTGATAAAAGAAATAAAATGACAATTAATAAGTCTTTATAAGTAATTAAATGTCTCAAAATTTTTATTAGAAGCCAGAATATGAATGTAAGATTTGTATTCTACACTAAATAAATGTAATACTCCTATTTTTTTTTGCTGAATAATGTAGTACCCCTACTTGCAACTAAATTTTATGATAATGCAAAACAATAATATTGATAATTTAATTTGGCTTAAAACAACAAAGGTATAAACAATTTTCTAAGTATTATAATTATTATTTTTATTTTGAAAAATTTCCATTTTTTTAGTCACGGAAAAGGTAGAAGTATGATTCAAATCAGCGCCTAAATAGACGGTAAGTACAATCAGAAACATATGCTTGATATATTATTGTTACATGAGTGAATTCATTTAATTCTTCATCTCCCATAGGCCATAACAAAGTAAAAAAGAAAAAGAATTAAATTTGGTTTTTTAGAAAATAAAAGAGAGAAACAAAAAGAAGACTTCCTAGGAAAAAACTATCTTTTGTCCATGTTTGTATTTTTTTTCGATCTCACTAATAATATTCTGAAAAATGTGCTACTTTCCCTACGATTCCACTATTTTTTAAGTTATAGATTAGTAGGTTCCACTATTTTGTCAATTTTAAAAATAAAATTATTATTAGTAGTATAGAAAAAATGACACAAACTTGAGGGAATATTTAATCATGGGACCGTCCTTATATGACTGTTTCTACAACCCCTCACATAAATTAGACGGGGCATACTCAATTCATGTGAAAGAATTGTAAGATTAGTCTCACCATTACGGTTATAGTATTGAGTAACCTTGAAGGAAAATTCTGATATGTACCGGGATCCATGTAGATCATGTGGTGAAGATTTGGCACATCCCTACAGAATGAGAGAGAGAAGGAAATGCAGTGATGTGGTTAAATTTGGACTGTATAATCCAGTGGACCTGATCCATATCGAAGTGTTTAACCTTGAAAGACAAAATCTCTTCCGACTTTCCAGACGGTTATCGGTGGGATCCACATTTTACCGGCACTAGATAAACCACAATTCGCCACGTCACATCAGACTTCCATATATTTAGTATGTAAGGAAAGAAAAGTTCTCACGTCCCAAACATAAACTCCACCCTATTAAATGCCATAAGGCTCACGTTAGTGTAACTACAGATTTCTTCTAAAATGCGCCCTGAATTCGCTTCTTCTGCATCCTCCTCCGCTACCGCCGATCGGAGAATCAGCGTTCTGGCAAGCCACATCGGAGGATCACCGTCTTCTTCTTCCATGGAATCGACCTCTCTGTCTCCGTCGCCTACTTCCGCTGGCGGTTCTGTTTTCTCTCACGTTGTTCAGGCTCCTGAGGATCCGATTCTCGGCGTACTCTTTCTCTCCCTGCGCTCTTAATACTTTTAATTATTGAAGGAAATGAACGGAAAATTGTGATTTGAAGTGCACCGAACTGTAATTGTGCGATCATACACGCACGCGATCACACACACACACACACACACACACACACACACATATATATATATATATATATATTGACTATCTGTTTTCATTTTTTTTATTAAAAATGATCAAGCTAGTGAAATTAATTTTATGAGTTCTCTGTCACAAAATGTTCTTTGAGAAGTTCACTTTGTGCATTGTCAAATGTTATCATAAGTCTTCAATCAATCTGTTTCAGTGTTATTCTGCTAGCAGACACCTTGTGCATTTATTGCACAGGTTAGATCTGTCTCCTATCCATCCCAACCCATACCCAATTATTAGAGAATTAATGGATTATGTTATTTTTGTTGTCTGTCACTAAATGTCGGATTTAAATAGTATTTTTCCATTTTTGGAGATTTTTGCAGAGGACTATCTTTTTTAGAGAAGAAGAGTGTCACCTCACCTTTATGATTTTTTGCGTTCTATTTAAACTTGGATCTCCATTATTACTTATGGAGATTATATGCCTTTTTCTTTGTTCTTTTGAAGTCTGTCAGGATCAAACAAAAAAGTTCGAATAATTAATGTGCTCTTGTTGATAAAAAAAATCTTTTTGTTTTGCTTAATGGTCATATAATTATGAATCTTGATTCTGATTTCAGTCTTTCTTGATCCCTTTGAATAAAATCCGATATCTGACACTGACAGTAATCATAATTTGGAAATAGGTGACTGTCGCATACAACAAAGATCCAAGTCCAGTGAAATTGAACTTGGGAGTTGGAGCTTATAGAACTGAGGTAAGTTTTACCCTGCATTTTTTAATGTTCTACTGTTAAATAAACGGAATAGGTACTGAACAAAATGCAATAGAGATAATCTGTTGTCATATAAGATAGTCTAACTTACTTCTGTTGTGTGAAAGACAGAGATCTTTCTCACTTAAAGCAGTTCTCTTAGTTGCTAGCATTAGCCATCTCTGTTTTAGTGATTATATATATATATATATTGAATGCCATAATTGATGAAGATCTAAGGTTCCTTGATAGAGAAAATATGGCTTAACTGCAAATTCTACCTGGCTGTTTTCCTTTGTCCAATTTGTATCAAGTTGCAGTATTATGACAAAGAGGTATGACAAGAAAATCTAGTAACAATGTTGAATAACATAGCAGTATAATATTTGATATATACGTAGGATTCATTATTAATGACTCCCTCCATTCCATAATATAAGTCGTTGGTAGCATGTGAATGGAGGGAGTATTAGAGAATGAATGTACTATGTTTGTTGAATATCCGAAAATCTAGGTATTCATGGGCAAATTTACTTCGTGGTATTTTTTCCCAGTTGTTTTTTGGGGGTATTCCAAACATAATCGTGCATAATCTTTTCCTTAAATATTAACACTAAGCTTGAGGCATTTTTTTTAATAATAAGAATGTATATACTGTAAATAATTGTGTTTCATTAATATTGTAGCTTCTCAAGTATTCTTGTTTGTATGATTGAACAGGAAGGTAAACCTCTTGTGCTAAATGTTGTAAGACGTGCAGAGCAGCAACTAGTTAATGACAGGTGAGCTGTTTTCTATTGATGAAAGATGAAACTTTTCGTTTTCGTAGACTGGTAATTAAGCTCTACATTTTTGCAGCACCCGTGTTAAGGAATATATCCCAATTGTTGGGCTGGCAGACTTCAATAAGCTGAGTGCTAAGCTCATACTTGGAGCTGACAGGTAATATTTTTATGCTTAACGTGGTTTTCATTGGATAAAAGTTGTGTATTCCAGTGTTTAGCAATATATTACATAAGGGACCAGTTCTAAAAGATGTGAAGGACTGATGTAATTTTGTTCACTGGCCTGAACCTAATCTTCAAACCTGATTAGTCCTCTGATAGCTCTAAATTTCTCCGTTACGAATTAAAGTAATTCTGCTTTGGATGCTGACTTGTATACTTTAAATCCACCTCGAGGTTTAACATCCTTATTTTGTTTTCTTCTTGTCTCTTTCTGTCGGTAAATAGTTCCGCTGTTCGAGAGAATAGGGTTACAACTGTCCAGTGCTTGTCTGGTACGGGGTCATTGCGGGTTGGAGCTGAGTTTTTGTCTCGGCACTATCATCAGGTGAATTTCTGATCTCTATCACCAGATGAAATGAAAAGTTACGCTTTTACATCAGTCAATTTTTTTTATTTTTTATTTTATATATCTGCTGTGTTATCCTTTTGGCTGACATTTTATCAGCTTGAGTTTACTTGAAATAAATACTCTTTATCCCTGCAGCACACTATCTATATTCCCCAACCAACATGGGGAAACCATCCAAAAGTTTTTACTTTGGCTGGTTTAACTGTAAGGAGTTTCCGGTATTATGATCCAGCAACCAGGGGGCTAGACTTCCAAGGTCAGGAATTGTTTTATCTGGTAGTCGAAAAGTCTCGTAGATTGCCTTTTCTTGCTCCATCTTAAAATATATGCTCAATTATATTTTCTTGCATCCAATATTCTAGCAGTTAATGGCTGGCAATCTTTTTTTTCCCCCAAATTTGGATCTGTAAAAATTTTGGACTCCGAGTCAATTGTCCAGAATATAACCTCTTGAATATTGTCTTAGATTGGTGCACTGTTAGTGGACCAAAGTAAAAAGGATTTCTTAATCTGGTACTTATTAATCTAGTATGGACGTGTGGTCAGATTCTAGGTCTTAGTCTGGTACACGTTTTTTATGTGTTTCTTTTGATGAAATAGGCTTGTTGGAAGACCTTGGATCTGCTTCATCAGGGGCTATTGTTCTTTTGCATGCATGTGCTCATAATCCCACTGGTGTTGACCCTACTCCTCAGCAGTGGGAGAAAATCAGGCAGTTGATGAGATCTAAAGCACTGTTGCCATTCTTTGATAGCGCTTATCAGGTTTGTGACATTGTATGTGGAGATGTAAAATGTGAAGAGAGCAGGATGCTTAAGCTTAATTCACCTAGATTGACCATTTGTTTTGTAGAATGTCAATCTCAATATAACCAGTATAAACCGATTGAACTTCAGGGTTTTGCTAGTGGAAGCCTGGACGCAGATGCACAGTCTGTCAGGATGTTTGTTGCAGATGGTGGTGAATGTCTTGTTGCCCAGAGTTATGCAAAGAATATGGGTCTTTATGGGGAACGTGTTGGTGCCCTAAGCATTGTAAGTTCATGAAGTACATTTTTGCTATATGCTGTTGTGCTAGGAGCTCTCTTTGCATGTTTATGATGAGCTTTTCACTGCAGAAGATAAATCTTTCGCGCGTCTTCCCTAAGCACCTAGGATTCCGGTGTGGAGTATTTTATTTCTTAGTTTTATGACTTCTGTATCAAAAAGTTAAATCAAATACTGGTGTTTGCAAAACCAGCATTTTATAACAGGCACTTGTTAAATCATTATCCAACGTTTGAGTTGACATGTCACATGGCTATGGTTTTTACTGGACCATGAATCATTTCTGGAATTGTTTTCTAATTTTGAGCAAGCATTTATCAAAGTCTTCTGATACTGATACTGTTGGTAATCTTCTGATGCTACTTTAAGATCCTAATGCCTGAAGCACCGATGGCAGGAGAGGAAGAATGTTTCTTCATTGTTTAAGAAGTTTCATCTAATTTTCATTTTTACTTTTTGATGACCTACTAAATGTTCCATTTTCATGGCTAAGTTCTGGTCATATAATTGCCTGGGAATATTACCTGCAGGTTTGCGGGGCAGCTGATGTGGCAAGCAGGGTTGAGAGCCAGTTGAAATTGGTGATCAGGCCAATGTATTCCAGTCCACCCATTCACGGTGCATCAATTGTTGCGACTATTCTGAAGGATGGGTATGAAATTATTGACTTTTCTGTTTTGGCCAATGTTCATTGAGAATTAAGCCAGTCCTGGCCTCAGATCATCATGTTATACTTCAAATGCTTTCCTCTTCATTATTTTTGGCTAGAATGATAACAACAATAATAAATTTTTGTAACCTTTGGGTTTGTTATACGAAAAGAGTTGCTATGTGAATGGGTTTTCTTATAAAAGAAAATGCATAAATTATCTGTCAAACTTCATTAGTTGTTTTCTAAAGCTCAGTTTACATATGGCTGTAGAAACATGTACCGCGAATGGACTATTGAGCTGAAGGCAATGGCAGATCGTATTATCACCATGCGCCAGAAATTGTTTGATGCTTTACGTGCAAGAGGTGAGCTGCAATACCTTTTCCTTTTAGTGTACTTTCTTCTCAGGATGTGCGTTTTTACTCTAATATTTTCCCTCGGGATGGTTGCGATATTTTCCACGAATAGAATTTGAGTTCTGTTGAGTTAATGGACTTGTTTCCTAAAGAAATTCTTGGTTTAGGAAATCTAGCTTATCCAGGAACAAAAAGAAAGGAACTCTTTGCTTGTGCTTTGCTGCAGTTTGGAGAATCTTATACTTCTGTGGGCTCTCTGTGCTTTTAGTTTCTTTTTCGGCAAAAAAAATAAAAAAATTGTGGAAGTCTTTCATGCTTTAAATTGAAATTGGATAGTTGGTTAGATGTATATTTAGCAAAAAAAAAGGGTCGGTTGGATGTACTGATAATTAGAAACAATATGCAAATGGAATTTGGTACTTGTTGGCAGGTACACCTGGTGATTGGAGTCACATAATCAAGCAAATTGGAATGTTCACCTTCACTGGATTGAATACGGAGCAAGTTGCCTTCATGAGAAAAGAATATCACATCTACATGACATCTGATGGGTAAATTTCTTGCATTTCTTTAGGAAGATATCTCTATTCGAAAGAAAATCTTACAACTATGGGAAAAAAATATTTTGTGTGGTTGGATTGAAAGGAATAGATCGTTTATTCATTGAGATATGCCTCTTAGGTTTCTTTATGTTTGATCTTTCCGCGTATTGTTGCCATGAAAAGCCTAATCGTCTAACTAGACATCCTTAATTCTGCAGACGGATTAGCATGGCAGGTTTGAGCTCCAGGACAGTCCCACATCTTGCAGATGCCATACATGCAGCCGTTACTCGTAATGTCTAACCTGCATAATTTTCCATGCTCGTCGTCCCCCTTCATAATCGACGATCATCAAAGACGGAAATAAATGAAAGAACAGAACTAGACAAGTTTTGATTCTTAGCCTGTCGTTTGTCTACCGTAGTAATAGTTGTTACCACATTCTGTTTTAATAATTATAATCTCACTATTTTGAGAGGTTTAGGGCAGTTCTTAAAAGTCCTTGTAATAACATAACCTCAAATAATTCTTGGTTTTGAAAAAATAATGACATGAGATTTTTTGCTATGCAGTTTGCCAATGTTTCTTCGATCTTTTTTCAGCTTCTGTGTAAGGAAACTCAAATTGGATTTTAGTGAGTTTAAGCAACCATTAATGTAAAAGTTAACTTCAAAATCAACTTATAAGAGTTTCACATTTTTTTTCTTCAGTCTTTATTGTTGTGAATAATTTTACAAAGCATTGAGTCAACAAGATAGTAGTTCAGTCGGTAAAGTATTATTTATCATATCACGAGCTAAGTATTGGGGATTATTGGACACATATAGTCCATATTCCCCTTTGACAGAAATCTTTGACAGAAGTTGACGCGGAATTTCTACCTAGGACTTGTTTAAGACCACCTACAATATTCCCCCCAAAAAAACTACTGCTAAAAATCTATTTAGTTGGAGTTTCAATTAAAAATAGCTCTTTACTTTTTTCAATCTACTGTAGACCTCAAAAATATTAAGGAAAAAAAGTTAATTTTTTTAGACCTACAAGAAGGAGGTGGACCTCACAAGGTGTAAATTATTTAGCACCACGTAGAGGAGGGTGTCTAACCCGCAACCTCACGGTCGTGGGCAGACCATAGCCCCACTGGGCTATGGACCTCTTGACAAAAATTAAATTTTAAAGTGTAGTTGCAATGCAGATAATTATACTCTAAAATTTTACAACTTATGGAAGACAAAATTAAATTGCATTAGAATATGTTTAGATAATATACAAAACAATTCAACATACTTTTTATTTCTCAGGTCTTACATCATTATTCTATCATATATTCCACTTGTGAGCAAGATACCAAAAATTTAAAAAGAATATAACAATCTCAAATCAAGCTAAATTATGAATCATCATCCCAAATTAGATAATTCTGAAAGTTCTGACTAATAAATAAGATGAGTCTTGCTACTCATAGTCACCCTTGAGATTTCAATTTCGACATAATGACGTCGGTTATCAAGTAGGTGATTACGAATATTGTTAGATTAATGTGGAGCGTTTAGGAGCGTGACTATAACTATTTCCTAGTTTTGGCCTAGTTCACAACTAAACATGGACAGTTTTCATAATCCATATATCCTCAATGCTATGGCTATGGCTATTAAACAATTTAATAAAAACAAATTATTCTACTCAACGGAGCCTTCATTTGCACTCAACTAAAAACAATAGAGTCTAAATACCATATACAATAATAGCCCTGTATAAATAAAATAAAAAAATATGGTTCATTCAATCAACCTATTTAGTCCCATTTAGTCGCAAAAATATTCGTTTAGCCTGTATAGTCCCCAATGTTTAATTTCAGCCTATAAAGTACCTTATCTATTTACGGGATGCATATATAGAGGCTCCACCACCTCTTCTGCAACGGACTTAGGGCAAATGAGTTCCTCCAAATTAGGGCAATAGAATTTGAGGTTTCCTTTTTATAATCATTTTTTATACTGATTTTTTGTATTTTATAAATTTTATAGATTGAAACTGACCATTATGCCCCGCTCATTAAGCACGTTGATGACATGAATTTGGGGTTGCCCCGCTGCAGAAGAGGTGGTGGAACCTCTATATGCATCCTGTAAATAGATAAGGGACTTACGGGCGAAACAAAAATTTTAGGGGGCTAAATTGGCTGATTTCCTTACGATCAATATGATGAATTATGTACCTATTTCACTTTGTTCCCAAAAGAAACAAAAAGAATCAATAATGCTGCTGAACAATCTTTAAAATAGTTAAAAAAATTACACACCTTTTAGACGATATTCGTTCTAAAGATTATAAAGACACAATATTTATCGAATTGGTTCTTGATGTAATGCCAAAAATACTTCTTACGAACCTGCGATCTTCTACCTGCAACCTTTCAACAGATAGGAAGAGGGACTTGGGAAACTAATGGCTTTTCCATCTTCTGTTCCTTTTCCAGGGCTACCACATTCACTAAAATCAAGTGTGCGGCATTCTCTCTGAAACATAGAACACTAAAGTTAGCTGTGGAATAATTAAAAACGGCAGGAAAAAAAAAAAGGCTGTATATAAATGCAATACATAAATCTCATTCAAGAAACGCAACGAGTTTTCATGGTTAATCAATATGCTAAAAGATCCAGAATTACAGATGGTTTGAATGATCTAAAATTTGTCACATAAGAGAATGCCTCTTCGGGTGAAGAAAAACTTCTCGAAGCATTTGGAAATAAAGCCGACGACTAGAGTTGAGGGTTTGTAGACTATGATGAGCAAGTGCAAAAGTTTAAAGAGAGCTCAACATTGGATAACATGTCAACAGAAAGCAAGAGAAAAAGATCATGATGAAGTTATAACTTATGATGGTCCGCAATGTAAAAAAGAGATGAAGTCTGAATAAAGGGACGATGCAGCAACAATTCTATTCTTAATGACGATCAAATAATATCATACCAAGATAGAATGATGCTCAGATTCACAATTGGAAATGTTAACAATTTCTTTATCAGAATTCTCCTTTCTGAAGCTTTTTTTCTTCAATATTGTTTCGGGAGTTTCATCTCCCAAAACCTCCTGAGCATTTGCAAATGCAGAAGCAGTCTGCTCACTCAACTGCTTCATCAATCCAAGTGCATCATAACTTCGCTCCGCTGGGCTCATCATATAATATTCAATGTCCTGTCAAATTTCCGGTGGTCAGCTTAAAGGGAAAAATGAAGAAGAGGACACTTATAAACTTTAACATATAGTTGTCACTTCAGTATGATTTTGCAATTTGAATGGCTCTCGTACCTCAATAGTGATGTCTGTATCAACTCTTGGACCTGGCAGAAAAGAATTGATGAACCAAGGAGATTTCCAAGTAGAAGGAGATTCAATACTTCTTTTAAAAAGTGTTTCTCCAAATCTACAAGCAAAATTACATCATACCAGTTACACAAGATAATTAAGTAAATCTTACAGAAGGAAAGAAGAATGGAAGACAAATTAGGACGAATGGGAAAGCCATATATCCTGGCATATTACGTGTTCATGTTGTCAACAGCGGAACTGCTTCTTGGATTCTGAACCTTTTGTTCCAAGGGGGTTGATGATGAAGGGAGTTGCTTGGATGTAACTATAACTGGATTCTTTCTAGCACTAAGACGAAGGGGTTTACTACCTTTCCCTTCTGATAGATCAGGGGAAAAGAAGAGTAGGTCATTCATGTCATGTTCAACAAGAGAATCAGAAGGTTGGCTGACCTGATAAAAACAGCAAAAAACGATTAGAATAGCAAAAATCGTCGAAGCCAAAGCCTAAAGAAGCATTCATATCTGATCTGTTTCTTGAATGTTTCAGATTAACGACATATGTGAACTACAAACAAATGACACTACTCATAAGATTTAATAACAGAAAACATATTAAAGAAAGAGAATAAAATAAACATCCTCTCATTTCTTCCCAACAAAGTGACTCCCCCCCCCCCCCCCCCCCCCCCCCCCCCCCCCCCACCCAAAAAAAAATAATCTGAAAGAGCTTCCAGAATGATAAGAAAGTACTCACTGTTTCTGAGGCTGCTATAGAACTTCTTACTGCTTTATCATCTGAAGCACCAGACACTTGCTTCATCTTGCCATAGGAAACATTGGACTTACCATCTTTCCCCAAAATTCTGCTATCTGATGATGAGTTATTCTGTACGCTCTCCTTTTCTCCCTCTAAGGAAGCAGGAACTTGGTTTTCTTTATCTTCAGATTCTGCTGCCTCAGTATGCCGTTTCTCGTTTGCTGATGCAGGAAGCACTGGTGGATTCTCATTTCCAGTCTCACTAAACATGACCTCAAGTTTAGAGAAGTCTTTAGTCAAGCTAGTAAACGGTTCCTGATTTAGATCACTTTCAAACTTTTTCTCGCTTCTCTTTTCTGATAAAGGCGATACCAAATCACGATGTCGTTTCTTCAATATAGATGGGGTGCCTGTAAAAGTTTTGGCTGCACTTTTCAGAACAGCATCAGGACTACCATCCCTCTTAGGTGAGTCCCACATCCTATATGGAGAACAATTAATAGAAGACATCATGAGTTGGCGGATACCAAGAGGACTGTACTCTTGCTGCATATCAGTACCAGATTGGATAAGATCACAACTAAAGAATGGGATATCCAGGCTAGGAAAACGGGGAGGTTCGTAAAATAAAGCTCCTGAATCCTTTTCTTCAAGGGATACAGGCATTTTTTCTTCTGCTGATGGACTAGTGTGAACACATTTGGACGGTGATATTGTAGAATCATTTCCCTGGTCTGGTTGCCCTTCCATTACTGA